>CAJVRK010000016.1:0-1200000 GCA_911649645.1 Thelonectria discophora | reverse complement strand
AAACGCGGGGAAATGGAGATGAGAGAGGGGAAACCGGACCATGATCATGCGGGAACGGGCGTGGCCGCGAGTGCGCCAGCGAATCGTCCGAGGAGCGATTCCAAGGAGCGTCAAGAAGCAACGAAAAGAGAAGAAGCTATCACGAGGATAGAAAAAGGACGAGACGAGACACGGGCATTTCCAATGTCGAGGGATAAAAAAGGGTCCCCGTTCGGATGTCTCTCGGAGTTCTCGCACAGCGGGCTGGCCGGGTATAACGTCTCTTCGCAGGGCTTTTTTTCTGCTTGTACCCGGAACGAGACGAAAAATGCTGACCAGGTTGCCAGGCTCAGGGATGCAACGATGCAAAAGACGGCTCCACCAGTTTATTCCGTGCCATGGTGTTTTCCCCACAAGGCGAGCTCTTTCACACACACAGCGAGACACCTTGGAGGAGGCGTTCCGTCTTGACTTGCCCAGTCGATTTGTCGACGTGCGTTTGTGGTTCCAGGGGATGGGTCCACATGCCGGCTGGGCTTTGCAGCTCCATGACCGAGGATCTAGCCAGGAACATAAATACCCAGTCCCTCGCCCTTCTGAACTGAAGCTATCTCGACACTCTTAGATTCGATTGCGAATTAGACACAGAGCCGAGTTACAGACACGAAGCTTGACCATACGCTATACACTATTCATACACCATTTTCATCCCCATTGTTCACGACCAAGACATCATCGTCGACCACCTCACCACATCCTCGGCTATCATCAACACTCGTCAAGCACACTTGGTGTGTTGCGTCCTGATCATTACAAACTACCTCATCGTCTGAGACTTTTCAACACCGCCACCGCCAACATGCCCTCAGAAAAGAAGAGCTGGTTCGCCCGCTACTGCACTCCTCCTCCCCCCATCAACAACACGCCCATGTGCCCCTGCTCGTCATGCTACAACATGGGCGGCAACTCGCACAAGACGGGCATGTCCTACTCTTATCCGTACGGCTACAACCAATCGGCTTCCCAGTCGAGGTCGATGGAGCCTCGTTCGTCCAGCTCGCGTTCATCAGACACGGCTTCCATCAGCAGCGCCGAGACGCTCACGACGACGACGACCCACATCGAGCACGTCAAGAATTAGTTTCAGGGATGGGAATGATTTATGCAACGTTTTACGAGAGACTCACGCTTTGAATCTCGACACACAAAGATATACCCGCATCTGATTTACCTCTCATCTCTTGCGAGCATGGCGTTTTGGGGAGGGACACGGAAGGGGCGAATCCGAACTATTCCCCGAGGACTTTTATGACACTGGAAGCAAAAGAATACCAGAATATTAATTTATTATGCCGTTCAACAAAGGGACCATGACGAGTGCTACAGCTTTTTATGTGAAATCGAAACGGTTCCCCGGGGCCGGGGTACGTTATGAGGCCAAGGCTGTTGGGAACGGAAATGCGCCAACTTTTCCGTCTTTTTTTCGGTTTCCATCGTTATTCCCAGCATTTCGACTTCACCTGGGAATGCCCAGTCCCCGCTGGAGAGACATTCGGACGAGAGACTCGGGGGGCCGATGTCGCGGCCGAGACGAGGTGATTGATTTGGGGAAGGAGCAGGGCGAGAACTGAGGGTTTGTCACCTTTTTGTTCATCTTCTCGTTCCCTTCCCTTCTTTGTCTCCATTCTTCCATCTTCATCTCTTCCAACATGCAGCCACACTCTCATTATGCATCCCTCTCTCATCATGCATCTCTTAGTCATCCATTCCCCCCAACTCTTTTGACGTCACCTCATCCCACTCCCAAGGCAGAACATGTCCAGAATAAACAAGTCCCAGGTGATTTCCACGGAAGAGGGTCGATCATGCAGCGAAATCGCCCTCCTCCCATCATGTTTCCACTAGACGTTGCATTTTAGCGAAAGATCTTGTCAATCCGCTGCCCATTTTGGCATCCAGCCATTTACCAAATATCACTGCTGCCTTTATCTAATTATCATCATGCCATCGCAAAAGGTCGATCCGGCCCTCCTCGAGGCCCTCCACCTGGACCCCGCCACCACGGAGATGAACTCGCACGGCGGCTCCTCCTTCGCCTCGACGTACAAGCTCTCCTCGACCGACCCGGCCTCGGGCGCCCGCATCCACTACTTTGTCAAGACCGGCTCCGGCCCCGCGGCCGAGACAATGTTCCGCGGCGAACACGCCTCCCTCAACGCCGTGCACACCGCCGTGCCGAACCTGTGTCCGCGCTCCCACGCCCACGGCGCCTTGGCCGCCACCCCCGGCGGCTTCTTCCTCGCCACCGACTTCCTCGACCTGGGATCTTCGGCCCCCGGCGGCTCGGGCCAGAGCCTCGCCGAGAAGCTGGCCCGGCTGCACTCGGCTCCGGCGCCGCCGCCGCCCGGGAGGGACAAGCCCGTCTTCGGGTTCCCTGTGGCGACGTGCTGCGGCGCGTCGGAGCAGGACAACACGTTCAATCCCTCGTGGGCCGACTTTTACGCTGAGAGCCGTCTGCGGCACATTGTGCGGCTCGCGGCGCGCAACCAGGGGCCCGACGCGGAGCTCGAGGCCGCCGTGGAGGTGGTGGCCAGCCGCGTGGTCCCGCGGCTCATCGGCGAGGACACGCTCCGGGACCCGGTGCCCGTCGTGGTGCACGGCGACCTGTGGAGCGGGAACCACTCGCGCGGGCAGATTGCCGGGAGGGGGGGCTGCGAGGAGGTCGTGTACGACCCGTCGTGCGTGTACGCCCACTCCGAGTACGAGCTGGGCATAATGAAGATGTTTGGGGGGTTCAGCGGCCACTTTTGGAAAGAGTACGAGAGCTTGGTGCCAAAGGCCGAGCCCGCGGCCGAGTGGGAGGACCGCGTGAAGCTGTACGAGCTGTCAGTCAACGATTGTCCACCCCTAAACAACAACAAAAACACTAACTTGTGTCGCAGCTATCATCACTTGAATCATTACGCTATGTTCGGCGGCGGCTACCGTATAGGTGCCATGTCCATCATCAAGAAGCTCATCGCCAAGTACGGCAGCTAGAGAATGCGGATAGAACTGTTTCCCGTCTGGTTTCGTAAACAATTCTCATTCAGCCTGGCCAAAAAGCCCAAGCATGCCTCGACGCCTCCATCGTGCTCTTCTCTCTCTCTCTATATGTGTAACCCATCTCTAAGTTGTTGCATGTAAATCTCACCAAAACCCTTGAAATGCCCTGTCGAAAAATAAACGTAAACAAACCACCCCCTCCCAAAATAAAACAAGTCAACAAGAAACTGTGAAATAGGCGACGTGCTAGGCGAGTATCATGGCTGGTTGCTTTGTCCGCGCGGCTTGTGGCTCATATTCCTCGTCTTGGACTCGCGGTTCCCTCGCAGGTGGTTCGTTTTCGGGCACGGCGGGGAGATTTTGTTGGCTGGCCACTTCGGCCTCGAGCGCCGCCAGTTCGTCCTCGACCTCGTCCTCGTCCTGGTTCGAGATGCGACCTCCCAGCATATCGCTGACTTCCTGCGCAAATGGTCAAACACTAGTCTCGGCGTAGTAATGGGGGAAAATATGTGGCAGCTCCTTACCTGCTGGTAAGCGATGGCATCCGCCGTCTCGCCCATGAGCTTCTCGACATGATCAATGCCACCAATCTCGGCGTTGATCTCCGTGAGCACCTTTGTCCCCTGCTGCAGGCCAAAGACGACGTCCTTTTGTATCAGCGCGAACTCGACGTTGGACGTGAGTTTCTCGAGCTGCTCGAGCTGCGCGTCCGTCTGCGCGAGCAGCGACTCCTGGTACTTTTTGCGCCGGAGGGCCAGCAGCGCGCGCTTCTTGTCGCCCTTTGCGAGCATCTGCTTGGCAATGTCGGTCTCCTTGTCCGTCAGGGCGGTGATGCGCCGCTGGTACTGGTGTAGCTTGTCGCGCTGGATCTTCATGTCCAGGATGGCTCTGTGAAGGGGGCGGGGGTTGCGTGGTTAGCTGTCCATACACTTCGTATGAGAAGAAAGGGTCACGGGCGCAAAGGAGGCAGCAAGTTTGGGAGTTTGGGGGACAGCCGTGTGAATAGATGGAAAGTTCTTCTTACTTGTCCTGCGCGGTGACTTTACTCGCGTTTCCACCCATTGTGTACAGCGTTTGGCCACGGATCCTGCCGTGACGAATTGGCCAGATTCTGAGGTCGAAGGTTGAAAGTGGAAGACCCCGACTGTCACGAGGGGAGAGACAATCGTCATCGGAGGACCGAACGGGCCTGGCGCAGCAAGAGGCTTATCGATAAAGGGAAACCGCCCCGCCAAAATTGTGAGACACCACAGAAACTTGTGCGCCCACAGTGTGCAGGGTCCGAAATCGCAGCGCTCCCACTGTACACCTCTGAAAAAAGACCCATACCAACTTTTTTTCTATAACATTATCATTTCCATCCCCAAGCATTGCGACGACACCACACACCCCTCCAAACACCAAATGTCCCCGTCATGACAATGGGCGCCAAGAGACCCCGGGTCAACCTCCGGCAGGGCCTCGACCGAGATGTCTACCAGATCCTCAAGAAGCTCGAGGACACGGCCAACGACGGCAAGCCCTTCAAGACGACCACGGCCGTGTACGACGCCATCAAGCGCTCCAACTCGAGCCTGAGCCGCCAGAAGAAACGACCCCTCGAAGACTCCATCGACCGCGTGCTGCAGTTCCGCAGGGAGGAGCAGCAGCTGGACGACGACGGGTCCGACTCCGAGGCCGCTCTAGACGAACCCGAGCCCGCAAAGCCCGATGACGATAGGTTTCTGCTCAACAGGCAGATGACGAAGCATTGGCACCGGGATCCCGCGCCGCCGCCGCACGCCTCCCCGCAGTCGACCGAGGGTCGCGCCGTCAAGAAGCGGCGGATACAGCACGGTGATGGGGGGGAGGAGCGCGCGGGCGAGAAGGAGGCCGTGGCGGCGGCGGCCTTGACGCCCGCTCAGTCGACGGGCCAAGCCGACACGGATGCGCCTCTGACTGTGAAGCTGGAAAAGGTCAGGAAGGCTTCGAAGCCGACCCGCTTTCAGGTCGAGCTTCCTTCCGGTCCTGTGCGGTTAGGAGGGGTGAACGACATCTACAACCAGCTCCGAAAGAATATCGAAAACCCGCTCAAACGGCCCGATATATTCGTCAAGCAGGGCCGGCGGAAGGCTCCCGGAATTATCATTTCTGGGCCTCCAGGCATCGGCAAGGAGTCGCTGATCCGGTCGTTGGCATCTGATCTCGAGGTTCCGCTCGTCTCTCTCACGGGGTGTCTTGAGGACGCAGAGCGCATGGAGCGGAACCTGAACGACGCCATCGAGGAGGCCATGAGGATAGCCCCGTGCATAATCTACATTAACCACTTGGATTGGTACATGGCCAAGTCGGGAGGGAACAGCCACAGCGATCCACCACGGGTGGTCACGCAGTTCATGCGACAGATGAAGCGGCTTCAGAAGGAGCAGCCCGAGGACAGGCCGGTCCTGGCCATGGCCACAACGTCGCGCATCACAGACGTGGAACCGACCGTGTTGAAGACGGGCCTGTTTGAGCGCACCATACAGATGAAGATTCCCGACGTGGACGCCCGGCGAGACATATTCAGGGTGCTCACCGAGGGCGAGAACTTGGCCGAGAGCGTCGACTTTACGGAGCTGGCCAAGATGACTCACGGCTTCGTGGGCGCCGACATTGTCAATGTCCTGACCATTGCGCAGTACGCGGCTGTAGAGAGGACGGCGGAGAGGATTGGAGAGACGCACGGCGACTTGGGAGTCCAGGAAATCGCCGACAGCATGGACCTCGCATCAGAACCAGATGCATTACAGGAGCCTCTCACACAACAAGACTTCCAGGCCGCCATCAAGGACTTCACGCCCTCGCTGCGCAAAGAGGGCTTCACCGTCATCCCCAACGTCACGTGGGCGCAGGTCGGCGCGCTGCAAGACGTCCGCGAGCAACTCGACATGTCCATCATCGGCCCCATCAAGGAGCCCGAAGTCTACCGCGAGGTCGGTCTCGACCGGCCGGCCGGCTGCCTCCTCTGGGGGCCCCCCGGGTGCGGGAAGACGCTCGTGGCGCAGGCCGTGGCCAACGAGGCGCAGGCCAGCTTCATCCTCATCAACGGGCCCGAGCTGCTCAACAAGTACGTGGGCGAGTCGGAGCGGGCGGTGCGCGAGCTGTTCAACCGAGCGCGGTCGTCGACGCCGTGCATCCTCTTCTTCGACGAGATGGACTCGCTTGTGCCCAAGCGCGACTCGGCGTCCACCGAGGCCTCGTCTCGCGTCGTCAACGCCCTCCTCACGGAGCTCGACGGCGCACAGGACCGGTCGGGCGTCTACGTCATCGGCACCACCAACCGGCCCGACATGATCGACCCGGCCATGCTGCGTCCGGGTCGCCTCAACGTGCGGCTCTTCGTCGACATGCCCAAGCCGGACGAGCGCGTCGACATCCTGCGCGCCATTTATCGCACCAAGCACGCCGGCTGCGGCGACGACGAGCTGCAAGCCTTGGAAAAGGTGGCCAGGGACGAGCGGTGCGACAACTTCAGCGGCGCCGACCTGCACGGGTTGCACGTCAAGGCCGCCGAGAGCACGCTCAAGAGGTGGCGCGGGGGCGACAAGACGGAGCGTCGCATCGACGAGGTGGACTGGGAGCACGCGCTGGCCACGACGCATCGGAGCGTCATGAATCCCGAGTCGTATCGGAAGCTGGCTACGAAGTTGGGGCAGTCGACTTAGGAATCATGAAGTCGGAAAGAGACGGATAAGAAAATAAGAATCATCGAAACGTCAATCAAATGTAATGATGAACCAATCACAAAATCTCCGAATAATTCTCGGCATCTCAAGAACCGTTCCAGTAGCGAAAACCCAAAACCCCCTTCCACGAGCCACAATTCCCAGAGCCTCAGGGTCGCCTCTTGACGTTTCTGGTTTCTTGCCTCTCCCCTCCTTCCTTTTTTTTTTTTCTTTTTTTCTTCTTAGTCAGGGACCGCCACTTCCCGTTCCCACCAAACAGAGTCGCCGATCCAAATCTTCAGCAGAAAAAACCTGAACACCGGGGAAACGGAAATAGCTCGGCAACCACACACATTCCATTTTCACCCCATCCCGACCCGATGGTAACCTGAGTGAAAATCAAGGTGAGTGAGAGAGAGCGGGTGTGAGGTCGGCGAACGGCGGCGACTCAGCGGCGTATGCGGCATAATACTTTCAGGGGGGTTCGGTATTCGTGCATGAGTCGAAGAAAAGTAGTCATGGTCGTGATAACTGGCGCAAAACAACGCACGCAAATGACATGATGACTGATCCTTCCATCATATGGCCTGCGTCTCTTGACCTCGGAATTGGCCTGTGGTGGGAGTGAGTCAGTAGGCACGGACGGGAGTCAGTAGTCACAGGACCCTGACAATGACTTCAGAGACATCATTCTTGTGTTATTCTTTTTCCAATTGAGCGGGATACCCAAACCCCGGTTTGTCTATGCTGCTTATCGTGGTTCAATGGCTCCCACCCCCAACGCCCAAATGCTCTGCCTCCTGTGTTCCAAGAAGAGAGGGGCTAAAAAAAAAGAACGCAAGAAAGAGGAGATAGAAATAGGTACAAGCACCGTCTTACTCTAGAGCGCTGTGTCATCTATAATACAATCGCCCTCATGGCGTCCTTCGTCTATTCGATATTTCGTAACATTACAATGCGGAATCTTTGGTCGCGCGGCGTTTAGGAGCAAGCGTCCTTGAGGTAGCTGTGAAGAAGTGCGTGTTAGCAAAATGTGCTGGGTCGAGTCGCACAGGTAGCTCATGGGCCTTCATTCCCGGAGGCCCGTGAGAGATGACACTTACGCAATGAGATCCTTGCGCTCCTTCTCCTTCTTGAGACCGCCAAAGGCCATCTTGGTGCCGGGGAGGTACTTCTTGGGGTTCTCGAGGTAGGGGTTGAGCGTGTCCTCGGACCAGGTGATGCCGGCCTTCTTGTTGGCATCGGTGTACGAGTAGCCCTCGACGGAACCGGTCTGGCGACCGAACAGGCCATGCAGGGCAGGTCCGATCTTGTTGGCACCGCCAGCCTCGGTGGTGTGGCAGTTGGCACACCGGGTCTGGAAGAGCTTGGCTCCCTTCTTGACGTCGCCTGGAGGGAAGTAGAGTTAGTCGGGTATCTTCTTGTTGGCTTGCTCGAGATTGAGGGTCCCTTGACCATGCGAGTCGACAGGGACGACCCCTTGAGGGGATTGAGGACAAGATGGTGAGCCGAGAGTGATTGAGAGGCGTGTCCGTGATGCGCTGCTGTCCTTCACCGTCAAGGACACCCGAAAGGGCGTTGGCCGCCCCCTGGGACCTTCTGGGAAAATGACGCAGGCGACCCTGGCAGTCACCACCAGAAACAGGAATTCCGGCACCCGACAGCGGTGAAAAGCTTCGGAGCAGCGTCGCTAGCTTTCCACCACGGCTCGACAATCCATGCGGGCTCACCACATCTCTCCTCGCAGCCTCAATTGACCCTGCCTCAACCTCGGGAAGCCGGTTTTGCGAGTGCGCGGCGCACATGCAAGCCGGAGGGGAAACAAAACTTACCGCCAGCCATTGTGATAGATGAATGAAAAGAGGTTAAAAAAGTGGTGGAAGAGGGTATCGCGAAGAGACTCGGAGTCGTCTAGGAGTGAATTGATTGCACAGGAATGAGGAGTTGAAAGAGGGAGGGAGGGAAAGAAAAAGGGAAAGAGAAAAAAAAATCCCAGTAGAGGTGCACCGGCTATCAAAAAGTTTATGACAACATGACACGACGGGGTTTGCGCTCCGGGGCGAATGGAGCACTGATGGGCCAAACGGGCATTCGGCAGCCACAAGTGGCTAAGCACATTGGCCAATCAGGGCACCAGAATTACGCAGTCACTCGACCTTTGCGGCTGGCGGCTCCGGGAGAAGTCGGATTCGCCGATGGGTCCGGTGAGCAGAAAAGAGCATGGGTTTTAAATCGGGTTGCTGATAGTTATCGGGGAAACCAAATCTTCCGGCAGAGCAAGCCCTTCCGCTGCCCCGTCCAGGCCGTGTTCTTTCCAAGGCGGCTGAAGTGGAAACCCGGAGGGACGATTCGATGCCTTAATCGTCAGGACGCCACAACCAACCCGCCCTCAACCAAAGCCCGCCCTAACCTAAAACGAGCAAGCGCAGGCTCGTTGCATGTTCCTTCCGTTCGACTCTCCTCCGGAAACCGGGACCAAGCCAAACAAAGCAGCCGGCTGACGAAAGAGAAGGGTGAAGAAGAAAAAAAAAAAAAAACCATCGCGAGACCGTCGCCGGGTCACGAAAGCCGTTTGTTGGTGCTACCAACGGGGAAGGCCAATTTTGTTTCAATTGCAATAAGACCTCCGTTCGAACCACCGAGTTCCTTTGTCCCCCGGCCAGAACTTCATTGTTCTTTCCCTCGGCTCAAAACACCACAAAAAATCACCCCTCCAAGAAATGGCCTCACGAACCATCATCCCACGCTTCCTCCTCCCGCTGCAGGGCCCCCTGTGGCGCGGCGTCCGCATCCCGCACTCGCAAAACGTCTACGTCCGCTTCGCCTCATCCTCCTCCAAGTCCGGTGGCAGCTCGCCCTCGCCCTCGAAACCCATCGTCCTCGAAAAGCCCGCCCGCTTCAACCCGCCCTCGCACGGGTCCCGGCTCAAGCGCAACAGCCTCCCCAAGCACTATGGCCCCGAGCTCACCGTGGCCGAGAAGCTGGCCCAGAGCACGCGCGACTACCCGGGCATGATGGCCCCCGAGGGCTCGTGGGCGCATTGGTTCTGGCACAGCCGCGTGCTGCACACCTGCATCACCATGGTACGCTCCTTGGCCTTTGTACATCTTTCGGTGCTGACTAACAAAACCCCAGGGTACCCTCCTCATCCTCGGCATATTCACCTTCTTCCTCAACTACGCCTACAACTCCCCCTTCAAGGACCTCACCCCCCCCATCTCGGACCTCTGGTCCAACCCGGTGCACTTCTTCAACGCCTGGCGGTACGTCATCGTCGAGCACGAAAAGGACAAGGCCATCAAGGCCGGCGACCACCGCACCCGCCACATTGACGACGTCGCCAAGCGCCGCTACTTCATGAAGATGCACGGCATTGAGCCCAAGGACCCCGTCTCCGTCGTCTTCGGAAAGGACGAGCCCAAGTCCGAGGAGGAGCTCGAGGCCGCCGCCATGGGCCACGAGCTGCCTCCCCGGCCCCAGGAAGACAAGGTTGAGGAGGAGCCCAAGAAGAAGTGGTTTGGAGTCTTCTAGACGGCGCTTCCCCCGTCTGATAATTTGTCCCGCCTGAATGTCCAGAAAACGGGTATTGTTTCGTTGTTGCATTCGTAACCTTAAGGTAGTCTGGGGCATCTTCTACGGGTGACCTCTTGTAAACTATGTGTACACCATTTTAAGCCTTCTATGCGAGCATATCTATCCTTCTCCAATGCCAACATGCAATTGCACATTTCATGATAGTTCCACTCCCTCCAAACCGTCGAGTACCTCGTCCGCAATCCCCCCCTTCTCCAACACGGCCTGTATTATGTTATCCACCACCCCATACTTGGTGCCTCCCAAAGGCGCTTTCCACACCGTTTCCGTTCCTTGCGCCTCGTCCTGTATCTGGTTCGCGGGCGCGGTACTATTATTGCTTGTGTGCGGTACACCGGGTGGTGTAAGCCTCGATGGAGGATCGATGGTCCGGATCGACAACAGCCGCAGTTCGCGGCCCTTGACATCCACGTCCATGGCGCCCTCGTCGGCCGCGCGGCGCGACTCGGCGATGGAAACGGCGAGCGCTGACTCGGCAACTGCGAGCTCCTCCCTGGCCGGGTCGAAAATAATGTTGTCGCCGACCGTCACCACGAGCAGCGTCACGGGCGGGCGGGGTCCCCCACCGGCGGCACCCTCTCTTGGGTACAGGAACGTGGAGGCTTCCCAGTCGTCGTCGAACATCGGATCCTCGTCTCCTTCCGACTTGAGACGAGGCATGCGCGTTGCCAGGAGCGCGAGGTGGGTGGTCAGGGAGAGAAGAGGTAGCGGGTAGGATAGTGGAGGTGAAATGAGCAGGACCTATATGCGCTTCTGGTTAGCAAAGCTTGTCGCGAGCATGCCCAAGAACGACCACGCAGGACATACGTCGAGATATAATCTCCAGTGAAACCGGCGATTGATAAACAGCTTCGTTGCAAACTTCTTATCCGCCAACAGCGTCTCCCTCAACATCTCGGCCAAAAACACAGTCGACGCATCGTCGTCTCTTTGCCCGGGGATTTCCACTGCCAACTCGATCCAATCGCCCCTTGAGCTCTTCGTGTCCGCGTCGCCGTCCACGTTTCGTATGCGCTCCCGCTCCTCGGCCATCAACGTCGATCCCTCGGCCATCTTCTCAATCTCGGCCTTGACGCCCACGATGGCTTCCGTGCCGTCGGCAAAGTGCACCCGCGCGCTGCCATTTGTACCGGGTAGGATTCCAGTCTCGGCCGTCAGGGGGCGGAACTGGGTAGGCGTTCGGCCGTCGGGACGAATGGGCGGCTTGAGGGCGAGCGAGCGGTGGAGGTATGCGAGCTCGGTGGGCGAGAAGAGCATCTGCTGGGACGCCATGGTTGACCAAGAGCCCGGCGGCGCGGGTCTTGGATTCTGTTTGCCAATTGAGGTATCTTCGGGAATCCAATCAGGATGTTCGCTAGGAAGTTTGCCCGCGTAAGGTGCTCTCAAGTTGTGAGGTTGCGGATTTGCGATTCAAAGCCGAAAGATTTTTGAAAAGCAACTTTGATTGAGGTGAACGATAAGATAAGATGGTGTGCGGGGTGTGGGGAGCTTCACTCAAAGGCCCACGGACCCGCCGCCGTGGCATGGATATATGAAGGGGAACATAACCTGGCAAAAGCATATTTATGCCTATTTCTTCTAAATTAGAGGCTATTTCAAGTCTAGATCTATAGTACCTATATATATCCACAGAGCTTTGAGAATACTAGTAGTTTTCTTCCGGCTTAAATTAGTAGATAATTGAGTGTGGAGAGAACTCTCGCACCTGCAGGGTAGGCCTCTTGCATAGCTCTCATGCAACTTCACGAGGCATCCAAGTTACTCAGGTCTATATAGAGATAGGTATCATCATATAGCTATAAGTGAGAGCCCCCTAGTATACTTACTACAGCAGGTAGGGTAGGTGTCGACATGCTTCTTGCATTTTGTCTCCTAAATAGTCTTACCACACTATGAAATGGAGAAGCGCTGAAGTGTATGGTGGTAACCTAGAGACGCTATGGAAGAAACTAGAAATCTAAGTCTACCTCAAGGGAAGAAGATCTATGCAAATTTCCCCCATTAGATCAGGTCCAATGGCTGCCACCAACTCAGCAAAGAACACCTTCACCCTCGGAAAGTCGTCACCTTGGCGATCATGCCATCCTACCAGGTCACATGCCTCGTGCAGAGGACCATCGGGAGTCCCCCTTATTGCCACATGGTCCATACTCAATTCACGCATTGTGGCGAGAGATGGAATGCCGGGAGTCTTGGAGCTGAACAATGAATCATCGTCGGAATCAGCTGAGGATGACCCAGATTCCTGGATGGCATTGTCACCGTCCACATCCACAGCGGCGCTGCCATCTCCCGAGATACCACCAGCCGTGACAGACCCGACCGACGCAGCCCGTCTCTCCTCGGCCAGACTCGCAAACGGCTTCTTGTCGAGGAGATCAAGATATGCCCGGTCCAACGGGTGCCAGTCCAGCGCCACGGGGTCAAGAATAGACTGTGGTGAATATTCCATCTTGTACTTCATCTTGGCACAGCCATGTATGTAATAGCCGGGGTACCACCAACCATAACCCTCTTCCATGGCGAGAGCAATCTCACGGAGCGCGCCGAGTTTCCCCGGAGCATGCATGTGAATACTTTCGTCATATGCGAAGTAGACAGAGCTTACGCACTCTGGTAGCAGGTCGAGGATACCAATCGCAACAAGTTTACCATCTAAGCGGTAACACTGATGGTAGGAACCCAGTTGACGCTTGCGTCCATCTGGCAAAACCATGGTCTCGCGCCTCAACGGGGAGTCGCAGAGAAAGCGCTTGAAACCTCTTCGACTGATCTCCTCAGGGGCCTCGTTGTGAACCATCCTCTGATAATTCTCATAAACCGCAAACTTCTCCTCGGTAAAGTCATCAAGCTCAAGTGTGACTTCGAGTTTGTGGGCAGGCTCGGGGGGTTGTAGTAATTGAGAGTAGTCAGACTCGTGGATCCGTTCAATCAGGTCAAATTGGTTATTGCGCTTCTTTGCTTGGTCATGCGACTTGGGGTGGAGGCGGGCAGCCTCTTTCGCATAGGCGTCTCCAATAACGTATCTGTTGAAACGGTTGACAGCTTGCCGCTGAGCCCGAGATGGCTTGAATTGTTGCGCGTCGAGTCGGATGGTATAGTGAGGACAACATGATTTTCGTGCGTTTGGGCGGTACATGATGCCCCCGGAGCGTCTCCAGGACCTGTTGAGGAGCGTCTGATAGAACCTCGGGCTCATAGAACTGATCCTGGCATGATACGCGAGGCCTGTAGTCAAGTCGACGAGTCAGTCTTGGCACATCCTGCATCGGTGGTGTGAGCAGACGCAGAGATAGAATTACGGCTCAGAATATCTCAACACGAGCAAACATAATACCACTGCGGACTGATGCAGAATCTCATGTGTTGAGTGGAGTGAAGATTCAAGAGCTGGGACGAGGGAAATTCACGTTTTGACTGACTGTTGTCTTTGCCTCCACAGTAACCGCATGACGAGCCTGAATATCCTGCTCTTAGTCAGTCTTGGTCTAAGAAGAGTATCGAAGCTGGAGTGGGGGATCAAGTGTAGGATCATCGAATCTTCGGTGAACGCGTAGATAGTTGATGAGTGGGGGTTGAGTTGAGTGAAGTGGTGAAGATGACGGAACCAATGGCAGACGTCACATGAGGCCATGCTCACTAATTAATTGAGGTGCCGTGAAGGCAGTCATGTTCCACTTGGTAGAGACGTTGATGGCAAGTCATGAGACGCAAGTCATCCAGCGAAGAGCCGTACAGACTGGAGGCGTGTTCATGCGACGACCCATCTCCCGGGGAAGACGAAGCGGAACTAGCAACCCTGGGTTACCCGGAGCCTAGCTCGGTGTGACTGACAGCCAGGAGGTCTCTTGCCGTTAATAGGCAGCAGAAGCCAGGAAGAGGATGCAGTGATGATCCATCGATGCATTGGTCTGTCCTACCTACGCACGAGGGGTAGGTACCTGGATTGCGTATGGATGGACTGTAAAACAAGACGCAAGTAAAAATGGAAGAGGAAAAGACTATGACGATGGATGGACATGTGCCAGCGAGTCCCAGACTGGGCAAGGGGGTCTGAGTGGATGTGAGGATGTGACGGATGGAGGGGGCGTCGGATTGGAATTGGCATCCAAGGCGGCGGGGGATGGATTCTGTCGAAGCAATTCTCAAGGCCGAGGCCGAGATGACGGTGGAAGAAGAGGGAGGGCGAAGAAAAAGTGACTTGTCTTGGCCGGGACGGGGATCTCAACACACAACGGGGCCAACGGAGACGGGCGGCGGCGGCGGGACGCAATCGCATGGCGCCGGGCAGCCAACGACAATCGGGCATTGCGGCACGGGTGCAAACGGTTGGAGCAGGTTTGAGAATAAGCACTCACCAATTGGCGAGATATACTCGTACTGCCGCTGCGACGACGCATCTCCAGGGATCCGCAAGCCACCTGATTCCATCGTGGGCTAGACGGCAAGCAACACGACTGGAGCCGCGTAGCTCCAAGCCGGGGCTGGTTGAAGTTTCTTGGCTGTTTCGTTTGGATGCTCTGACGCTGGCTTGAGCCGAGTCTTTGTGGGCGATGGGACGAAGCCGATGGCGGAGACGGCGAAATGGCCCGGGCCTTGTTCGCAAGTGAGGCTACCCAGGAGGGGCAAGTCGGAGCGTGATGGGACGGTAATCGTAGGTACGGCGCAGTTGGAAGCTCGTCGTGAGGTGAGCCGGGGCTTGGGAGATGGAGGGGCGGCTCTCGATGATGGAGGTGGAGAGGCGAAGGAGGGGGAGGGGGAGGGGTGAATGAGGACCCAGGGACGGGGATCGCGTGCCAGCTTTCCAGGACCCGGGTTGAGACGAGAGCGTGGGATGGAGAGTGGTGACGGTGACACACGAAGAGACGGCGAGGCAGTATTCTGGCTAATTGCGATGCTGTTCGTGGTTGGTCGAGTTTGGAGTCGCACTGGTTGGGTACTTACCGTAGCGTAATCACTTAAGGCAGGGCGGAGCGTTGAATCTGGGTGACAGGCGACGAGGCGGGAGGCAAGCTGCAACAGGGAGCCTGTCGGGCAGGGGCACGTTGTCGGAACGCGGGATTGTTGGAGGGAGCAATCTTTCCGTTGGTGCTTGAGAGGGACGACGAGAGGGGGAGGGGAAAAAAGAAGGACCAAAGTAGGACAGGCCGAGCAGCCGATCGGCCCAGAAATACGGATTGTCTCCGGAGACTCTCGATATTCCTCGATAATGGAGACGTCGGCAGTGATGCCGTGATGCAGCTGATGTGCGGGTAAGATATGACACAAGGAAAATAATAAATCATGTCCGATATGATTGAAACAGGGACCATATGCCCCGGCTTCCATTGCACCTGCTATGCAGGCCCAACATATGAGTGGTTGGGAAGGTGCGGATGGCTTCACCTGGGTGGTGACTTGCCGCAATACGCCTGACCTTGCCCTAATCAGCCCAAGGGCGGAAGGTACGAACTTTGAACTTGATGCAAGACAGGGCAGGCACGCGCCAGTCAATCGACGGCTGTCTGTTGTCGGTCCAATGCAAAGCTGCGGGGTGACATCCATCTTTGGAGACAACAACCTGAAGCTGCTCTGCCTAGTAGATCATGACAAGCCAGACACGACGTGCCTCTGCCTCCTTTGACTGGTTCAATCTCTCACGCCTTGTTACATCGCCATTCGCTAGCACAGAGTCCCTCAACTGCATTCGTGCACGTCTCCGGTAAGTCTCGTCTTCACGCAAGGTTATGAGCAAGCAGCAGGGCCAACTTGCCAAGTCAGTCGACGATAAGCCCTTGCCGTCCGATGGCCATCACCAACAGGCTCAGCCGGCCTTGGCATCTGTTGTCTTCGACGGTACAAAGTTCCGCCGCCCTCAGGTACCATCTCGTCCGCGTGTCTTTGGCTCTTTGCTCCGCAACACCTCCCCGCCGGGTCCTCTCCGATGAGTGGAGGCGGAGGAGGGTTGGAGGGTGATGTGGTCCAAGGGTCCAGTCCGGCGGATTCCCCCAGGAGCCAGGTGCTGATGTTCCCGAAATACAGAAAGACAGGGGCCGATTCGAGAGACCAACCTTATTGCCCGAGGCCCAAGACAAAGATTTCTGCCACCGCCTCGACTCCAGCCCGTGGAGATGGCCAGTCAGATTACTCTTCCGGGAAGATCGTGTGCTGTCTTGGAAAGCTCCCTTTACCGCCGACCTCGTACGCTTGGATCTGGAATCGAAGGTGTTAAGGTGTGTTGCCCATGAGCTGAGATCTAGGTATCCCTGATGCTCAGCTGAGACAACTCTCCCGGACACATCTGGCGGTTATCTTTCAACCTTCCGATTTCCTTCCCTCATTCGGCCCTTGTTCTCTCTCAAGGTAGGGTTACCTTTAGATACAGCGCCAGGGCAAAGAATAAGATGAAGATGATCGCCTCGCTCGACGGTGACCAATGCCCGAGACGGAAATAGGCATTGTGCGACCCAAAAAGTCCAAAACAGGCCAGCACCATCCGGCCAATACCATGGCTTGTCAGATTCGGCATGGATGAAGCTGGTGAGCTGAAGCCATTTTGAATTCGAGGAACGTGCAACGGATCCGCTCTGGGGGTTCCATGGTGCCGCAAAGTCGATAGAATGACAGATGGAAACTTGTTGAGGGCTTTTCACCGGTCCCAACTGTTCTGCACTTCGGAACTGTCCAAGTCGAGTTTTCTGCTTTGTGGAACTAGCTTGAGAGGGCCGACGCTACAACACGTCCGGTACAGCAACGTGAGCTGGTCTCAACTGCCAGAAAAGCGATGGGCAGATGAAGAGAATTCGAACCGGAACATGGCCGCACGTCGATTTCTGGCCGACTCCGGTGCCGAAGCCCTTGCCTGCGCTTCATGCTCACCACGGTACGTATCACGACAGAGCTTGATTCCGGTAGGTCAGGAACTCACACCGGCCAGATGGCGGAGAAGGGAACTCGCATGTCACCGTGGCGGATCAAATACCTGGAGCCCAATTGGACAGCGACCATGAAACAGAAAATGCGGCTGGTTTTTTTTCTCCATGCCAGACTCACCCACTTCCTCCAGCATCGTGGAAGTAATTACTTGCTTGCCCCAACTTGCAAAAGTGCGACGAGAAAGCGTCCGGATGGGACTAAGGCACTCCAGCAGCTGCACGCGAGGGCGGCAGCGCAGTGGCGCAAGACAGAAACAGCCCAGCCCCATGCTCATGACGCACGAGGCCGTCGACGTCGATGAACCTATCATTGGCAACATGTGAATGAAACGGCCGAGTTTGAGGCGACGAGAGCATGTCGCTGCTGCAGCGTGGCATCCACCATCGATGCGGCGGCTAGTCCCCCAAACCAAAACCCCACGCTTTCATGCTAGCACCACCGTCCGCGTGCTGATATACCGACTCGAGACGTGGTTGGAACACGAAGTCAACAAAGGAGGGGACCAAGGTCTCTGGACGGGCTCATTCAAGCATTGTTCAAGCTCTGGCCCCCCTCTGGCCCTCTTGGACATGGGCTCACCAACGAGAAGAAGGCCAAGCATCTGCTCAAATTAGTACGAGCAACCCATGCGGCCACTGCCCCGGAGCGAATGACGAAGGTGTGCTGCGCTGTTGTGCAGGAGCAAGCCCTGCATGTCGATGCCAGTCTCCTTTAGGGGATCTTGTCTCTATCTGTCGGCTTTTGAGCTGCTTCTCCTGCCCAATCTTGGAGTGCTTCTTCGACTGGGTTGGGTACCTTTTCTGCTCCGGTCACGTCCCCACCGATGAACTGAAGTCGCCTCGACTGGAACTTACACACGCACGGCACATTTGCATCCCACATGCTGGGAGCTTCCTTTGTCAGTGGCACCACGCAACACGGTCTTCTCTTCCATGACTCCATCAGTCCATGCTGAAAAGACGTGGACAGACAACTTACCGACGGGACGAGCGGGAAAGAGGGACCTGAATACTGGGGACGAGAGCACATAGGCCAGGGCCGACAAGGGACGATCTAGGATTTTTCTGCTGTTGCTCGTCTGCGCATGCGATCCCCCAGAGCCTCCTTTGTGCTCTCCAGTACTGTACAGTGTACACGCCCTCGCCGTCCAAGGGGGCAGGCAGGCAGGGAGCGAGCAATGCAGCATCCCCTATCCACACACACACACTCTCACACACGCATCCTTACCGAGAAGTGCTTCTGAGCTTAACAGGGAGAAGAGCGAGAATGGAGAAGGGGGTGTGAGGGGGGTGCAACACTGAACGACTGTAATTTTTAACAGCACAACGGAGGGAGTACATATGACATGTACCGACGACGACCTCTCCGTCTCCCATGCGCAACCCCATCCCCATGTCATGATGCCTGGCACATCCCATCCACGTCTTCCTACACACAAGTCCACCGCATCCACGCGCACCATTGCCCACGCCATCCCCCATTGCCTTGACCCTGCCCTCGTGGGCGGTAGCTAAACGAAGCTTTGCCATTCATGGACAACGTGTGCAGGCAAGGGGAAGCTGTTGCGACGCCTCGCCGTGACTCCATGGGGCCAAGTTTCTGCAGTATAAAAGCAACTGGCTCTGCCTTCGCTTATGCTGACCCCTTCCCCTCTGGTCTGGATCGCTGCGTCAAGCCACGAGACATGCAACAGCTATCTGGCTTAATAAGAAAGCAGAGCAAGTCGACTCTGCCTCCTTTTGTCTTATACTTTTCTCCTAGCTCGAGGTTCTTGCCATTGGCCTTTCCGCTCCCTCTCACTCCTCCTCGATCAGCTACAACGCTGTGACGATCTTGTCCTGACTCGCGGCTACGCTCCCCGTGGTTCCTGGACTCGAAACAGAGAAGAACAAGTACCTGGGAATCGCTCGCTCGCCTACTAGGTCACAGGCCGAAAGACGTTACCAAGCCTCTGGGATTGACTCATCATCGCCAAGGGCTTGTTTTATAGGGGAAATTGACACCCTTTGTCGCCTGTCTTGCTCGCTCAGCTCCCCGATATCTCCGGCCGTTCAAAGAGACAAGGCCCGGCCGCCGCCGTTCCTCGTTGTCGCCGCCGCACGCCGCTCACCGCATAGGCCAGTTCCTCTACTCCGTGCCTTATTCGCACTCGGGCGCACCCAGAACTCAGAAGCACAAAGGACCTTTCCGTGTACGGAACCAGCTAGGAAGGCACTTCCCTCTCTCCATCCCACCGCCTAATCGACGCGGCAGAAAAGCAAGAAAAAAAAAGGCTCCGTCGCATCAGAGTTTGCCTCGCATCAAGAGGAGAAAACCCTCGGGTTCCACACCATCTCATCCGTTTCCCAATCTAGGGCGACGGGGGCGTCTCCAGTTCGGCGCGCCTCTTTCTTTTGCTTGCAGGCGCACTGGAAGTCTGATTTCTTCCAGCTCCCAGTTGTTAGTCCGTTATATCACCACCCAGCTTCTCCCCGGCAGCTCCCAAAAGCTCGCTCCCCTTGGAGTGACTCGGACTCGGACCCGGCCTCGTCCTGTTCAATCCGCTCTCTCATTTTCGCTACTTGTTTACCTTTGTCGACGATGCATCGCCAGGCGCTTTGAAACGCCGCCCGTCCGTCGCAGCTTCTCTCTCGACTCTCCCCCAAGTTGGCCAACAACCCGCTCCGCTCCGTTGCGCTCCGCTCTGCAAAGTCGTCCATCTCCCCCATCGTCGCATCAACTCGTCGAACAAATCCGATCATCCGAACCCCCGAATCCCTTCCGACCGCCCCGATACATAGTCGCATTCCATTGTCGCCTTCGCCTGGCTGTTGGTAGTCATGTCTTCAGGATCTGGCGACTCGAGCGGCCGTTCAATGGAGAGCCGGACGGGTAGAAGCAAGCAACGTGAGTGACCTTGTCCATCCCCCCTGTCGCAGTGCTATTTTCGCCCGTCGCTTTTCTTCCCCTGCGGCCAGTCTTGTGTGCCTGGTGCGTTTTGTGCCTGCATCTTGGACAGTCCAGTCCGATCAATGCGCCTGCGCGTTGCATCCGCTTTCTCTTTTTGATCTTTTTTTTTTCTAACTGTTCCCCTGCGCGCGCGCATTGCGCTCTGCCTGACTTGGCCGATTCCTTCTTCCACCCACCACCAATCCTCCTAGAGAGATGCATTGCAGATCTGGACCCACTAACGCTGTTTCCGACTATAGGCTACAACACCAAAGGAGAGCGTCTCGTTGCCGGCATCGTGCCCCTCACCCCCGACCAGAATTACGTGCTGCTGATCCAGTCGACCCGCCGGAAGGGCTGGGTGTTGCCCAAGGGCGGCTGGGAATCCGATGAGACGTGCCAGGAGGCCGCCGAGCGCGAGGCTTGGGAAGAGGCCGGTATCGCCATCCAGATCAACTACGACCTGGGAGACATTGAGGAGAAGAGGGCACAAAAGTCGTCCAAGGACCGGTCAAGGTACCACTTCTTTGAAGGTACCGTCACCAGCGAGTACGAGGAGTGGCCCGAAAAGCACAAGCGCGAGCGTCAGTGGTTCACCTTTACCCAGGCATGGGAGGCCCTGACGACTCGCCCGGAGCTTCAGGAGGCTCTGAACCGGTGTACCATGAACCGGCTATAAGCTCATGACCGCAACCACTCGAGCTTATCTCGTCCGACATTGACGAGCGCCCTTTGTTTCTTTTTTTTAACGACTCGGACACACCCCAGAAACGAACCTCGCAGCACACTTAATGGCGAGTGAGTGAGTGAGCTCATCCCCCGGCACTCTGTCCAGGCAGGCATGTATCGGGTTTCTTAGAGAAAAACCAAGATTTCGGGTCCAATGGAGGGGGGACCTTGGGGATCGGGGTTTTGTGGGAAAGGGGAACAAAACATGTCTCTGCTGCCCGGTTGCGCTCTGCTTTTCTTGAGAGATATGGCCACGCGCATTGCATCGGTCCCACGGCGTTTTACGGTCTGGTCTATGACATAGAGTATTTTACACAATTCCAAAAATTCGGGCGGGACGGCATTCTTCAGCGCCATGGCACGGTGCATACATGAGGATACGGAGGAGATGGTTCCTTCATTGACACCTTGGGTTTAGAATGGCCTCGCTGCAGTGCTGCAAAGAACGGCGAGCAGCTTGGAAGAAACGGAAGATGAATAGAAGGAGAAAAATATATAGACACGATAATGAAACATGTAAAGAAGAACGTCGGAGCACATTGCATGCTCTGGCAAATCTGGATAGACTTGATCACATTACAGCCTCGATGCTGGCTAATAGGTAGACGGGCAGAGCTTGCAGAGGCCACGAGAAGGTATCTTGTACTCGGTTAGACAAAAGAAATAATGATGAATCCAATCCTCATGATTAGAGACGACAACGGCCGATGCAGATGCATTCGCTCATGACAAATGAAAAAATGATTACCCCGCCAAGCCAAGTCCTCCTTGCCCCTCACTTCGCCCCTCCATTCCCTTTTTTTTTGTTTTGGTTTCAAAGAGGAATGCTTCATGCTGCCCCGCATCAGCCCTCCTCATGACGTGAAAGAGCCACCTGACCATGCACGTGATACTCTTTTATCGATAACGCCGTCGACTCGTGAACGTCCGGGAAGTGAGTGCATGCGTTTGACGACACAGACCTTTGTCCAAACCCTTTTGCCGCCTCACTTCAACCACCCAAGTCATGTTCATATGACGAGCAGAAAATCCAACGGAGCCAAGATTGATGGACCGTGCCTGATATAACGAGAGAGAGAGAGAAAAAAAACCCAAAGGAAAACAATCTATCAACCAACCCCAATATTCCCATGAGATAATGGAGAACCTCTCCATCTCCGATACCCCTCCGCAGGGGGCCTCTGGACGCAACGTCCCGCAACAACCGTCGCAGCTGCCGCCTCAGATGTTCACGACGGCTGCGCAGCTGCTCGACCTTACTGATAGTACGAACTTCCCCGGTTACCACAGCTCTTTCAATTTGTTTTGAGGGAAAGCATGCGTCGCAAGGGAAGGGGGATGGATGGAGGGGGAGGGCGCTGGGTAGGGGAATGTGGGAATGAAGAGGCCATGTGCTGACGGAGGCGTGAACTTGCAGAGAAACTCATGGTCGCGTTGCGCGACGGGCGGAAACTCATCGGGGTGTTACGAAGCTGGGATCAATTTGGTGGGTGAACTTGTTCCTTTCCCTTCCTTAGAGGGGCAGTGAGTGAGTGAGTTGTGCCTGAACAACCCTTTGCTAACCGTTGTCCCATCCCCCTCACAGCCAACCTAGTCCTCCAATCGACGACGGAGCGCATCTTCGTCACCGACCCGGCCTCGGCGGGGACCGACCGCCCGACGGGCCTGTACGCCGACGTGCCGCACGGCATCTTCCTGGTGCGCGGCGAGAACGTGCTGCTCCTGGGCGAGATCGACCTGGACCGCGACGACGACCCCCCTCCCGGCTTCGCGCCCGCCGACCTGGACTTGGTGAAGCGCCTGGCGGAGCAGAAGAGGGCGGCCGACAAGGCCAGGGACAAGGCAAGGCTGAGGAAGCTGGCCAAGATTGGGTTTGAGGGGGAGAGCCAGGGGGAGATTTTGCTCTAGAGAAAGAAAAAAAAAACACAGATGCGAAAGGGGGGGGCCCCGGGACAACGTCTAGGGACTGGGAAGAGAGGCTGCGGTGCCGGGAATGGACGGAAAGCAATGAGGGATGGCTGCGGTTTGCCCCGGCTAGGGAATATAGCAAGGAGGTCTATCGGGCAGAATATTGTGAAATGCCCCATGGCCAAAAAACTCTGGGACGGGAACCCGACAGAAGGGCTTCTCATTTGGGACCCCTATATCTCGTCTTGGGGAAACCTTGGAAGCTTTGAAAGGCGATCATGGCTGAGGGATAGATGGTTGAATTCGCATGACTATTAACGCTGGGTTTCTTGCCTTAAGATTTTGCCTTGAGAGATTTATGTTGCACCTTTAGTCGGCACCTTTGTCGACGTGAACATGTTCTCCTTGGGTCAGGTTTCAAGTGTAATCTTTGTGAGTGTACAAATACAGGAGGGATCGATATCTTTTACGTTGTGTGGGGAGTTCATCAGGTCACCTAGGTTATTATACAGCGTCCCTCTTCTTCGAGAGGGAACCTCCCTCACCTTGTTTCCGCGGTCCATGAAATAGCCTGCATGACCAAAGCATAACGTCGCTGGCGTGCCCGGAACGCCTTCTCGTGTGAAATCATTTGCATCTTCCCGTCTCCCTACTCTGGCCCCATATCTGTTTGCTGAGCCTCGTCTTCCTCCTCGGACCATTTGTTTTTCTTCTTTCTTCTCCCTTCTTCTTCTATTCCGACTGCCTCCTCCTCAACCTCTCAAACATGGGTATCGGGGTATCGTCGGGGCCCTTCATGCCCCCCAGCAACCAATCCGTCAACCCTACAAACTTAGCGCCCATGCCGCCCTCCCAGTCGCCGCCGGCCTGGGCCTGCTCGATGGTGTGGCTGAGGATGCGGCCCTCGGCGTCAAAGTCGAAGATGAAGAGCCCCGTGAAGGCCTTGTTGGGGTCGACGCCGCGGCCGACAAACGGCAGAGACCGAGCGATGGCGCTCACGGGGTTGCTGCTGCTGCTACTCCCACCTGTACTTGTACCCGCACCTGCGCCCGAGGGCTTCGGCTCCTTGCGCTTCTCGCACCAGCGCACGACGAGCTGCTCGGGGATGGCGCCGGGCCGGCGCGGGAGGAAGGTCATGGGCTCCGAGGTCATGCGCTCGGCGAGGATCTCGAGGCGCACGTTGCCGATGATGGGCACGCGGTTCCAGGCGATGGGCGAGGTCCACAGCGCGGCGTTGTAGGCGACGCGGCCCGAGACCACAGGGAGGTGAGGGTGCGTCGAGGGGAAGAGGTGGAGGGAGATGGTCGGGGCGAGGAGGTCGTGCGGGAGGGGGGACTGGAGGAGCGTCGGCAGTCGTTCTTGGAGGACTCGCAGAGCTGCCGCAGTTAGCACATGTGTTGTACAAATCACAAACGGAACTAGGGGCAGCCCTACTCTTCCCCAGCTGGGCCTTGTTGGGGTCCTTCGGCCCGTCGGGTCCAGCTCCAACCCACCTCACGCCCGAGGCGTCAAAGTAGGTCTGCGACAGCGGCTTGCGCTCCTCGGCATCACGGTGATGGCCGTGGTGATGGCCATGGCGAGACGAGGCCGGCTGGGCGGGGACGACCTGGGCATTGGCCGGGCCGAAGCGGGAGAGGTTTCGGCGGCGGGCGAGGGGATTCGCGGGCCGACGAGCACGCCGGAGCGCGGAGCGGATGCGGATGGGCGCGGCCATTGGGTGGTCAGCGCACCGGGATCGGAGGCGTCATGGAATAGCGGAGATAGCGGCCGAGGAGAAGAACAAGGAAGAATTTTGTGGTTGTTTGCTTCTTCTCAATGTTGGAAAAAGAGGCGCAATTCTGGTTCGAGGAATTTCGACCATGATGCTGGAGCAGCAAGCCCAAGGCAAAAAAGAGATCCACCTTTTTTAGAGCTCGCGAGGAAATGGGTAAAGCCGGGTTGGCTGGAAATTCCCATTCTAACAACGGACAAGTACCAAGCCCACCAAACCCGAGTGTAGAGGTACTTCTGGTCTCTTTTTTTTCCTTCTTTCCACTGGGAACGAAAACGCATGTTTGGGTGCACGATGGTTGGTCGGCGCCACAGGAGCGGTTGTGGCGGGGCAGTCAAGCAAACAGTTCGAGCTTCTTCGGGAATGTCTCCAATTCTTCCACAGAAGAGGGACGAACGTTGCAGGGATCCACAGAGAAGGGGAAGAAAGGTGGCCTTGGGGTGCTTTTGGTGTTGTTGGGGATATATGTGCTGGTTGCAGGTACATGGCATCGAAGTACCGGAGCAGGCAGACGCTGTGCGAGCGACTCGTGCACTCTTCTCAAGGCGGAATGGATGATGCCTTTAACCACATGACTTGGGCAGTACCTACGCTCATGTCCATCATGGTTCATGTCTGACCGTCACATGCGTCAGGCGTAGATGACAGATGACGGGAGTCAGGGCGGAACTAGCCTGCATGGTAACATGAGGAGTTGGGGATGGGGAAACATGAGAAAAGGAGGACACAACGAGAAGAGACAAGAAAAGAAAAAAAAGGGTACGTACCATGCAAGGCTGACAGACTTGCAGAAACTTCACTTCATTTCCCAGCTGCAGGAGCCAATGTGACAGCATCTACGTAACTCGATAACAGCAAAAGGGGCCGAGGAGCTCTAACTCTTTTGCCTTGCCTTGCCTGGTGCCCTGACGGCCTGACCCGTCTCGGGCTCCATTTTGGCAGTACTTTACATTGAATACGACATTAGAAGACGGGTGCACAGCCTCAGCTCAGCTGGCAAGATTCATCGTCACTGCAGTCCTACATTTGTCCTTTTCTGTCACGTGACTCGTCACCTGCCCCGTCCACCGCCTCACTCAAGGTGGCCAGGCCCAAACTGGGTACACACCTTGCAGGTACCCCCAGGCAACTCTCACTAACTGGTTGGCGTGCTGGCGTTGCCTTGCGCTACGTTTGCGTTTTGTCTTTCCTTTCCCTGACGTACCTTAGTTTGAGCCTCTGCAGCCAGTCACTCACTTAACCTCTTCCACCATCACCAACCTCCACCCAAAACACCCATCTTCATCAACCATCTCTCCCCTTCTTCCTCCCTCCATCGCCCATCCGCCCATCGACTCCCGACTCGGACCCCAACCGCTCGATCTCTCGCCCTCGCATCTCCGAATCTCATTTTCCCGCCCGTACGAGCGACCACCGCTGCTTCCGCCCGTCGCCCATCATGAACCCCGAGTAGTACGCCACTCCGCCTCCCTGTCCTTTTCTGCGATAACCTCCTGATGTTCTCTCAACGAACACAACCGCTGACCCGGCACGCAGAGTCCACGTTTTACCCCCCCTCCCCGCCATCGCCAGCGAGCACTCCGCGCGTCGACCCGGAATCAGCATGCTCTTCTCGCGATGCCCCGAATGAGGAAACCCTTTATTAACCTGCTCCGCCCAGGTACGACTATCTCTTCAAGCTTCTCCTTATCGGTGATTCCGGTGTAGGAAAGTCTTGCTTGCTGCTGCGATTTGCCGATGATACCTACACTGAGTCCTACATCTCCACCATTGGTGTCGACTTCGTACGTTTCCCCCGTCGCCTCGGGCAAAACTGCTTGCGGCTTTCCCCGCGACCACGCCATCGCTGATGCCTGTGTTTCAGAAAATCCGAACGATAGAGCTCGATGGAAAGACGGTCAAGCTTCAGATTGTAGGTTCACGCCCGCCCGCACGCTGGCCTTCTGCTAACCCCGATTCCGCGCACAGTGGGACACTGCTGGCCAAGAACGCTTCCGAACCATCACTTCCTCGTACTACCGAGGGGCTCACGGCATCTGCGTCGTCTACGATGTCACCGACATGGACTCGTTCAACAACGTGAAGCAATGGCTCCAGGAGATTGACCGATACGCCACCGAGGGCGTCAACAAGCTGCTGGTCGGCAACAAGAGCGATATGTCGGACAAGAAGGTTGTCGAGTACTCAGTGGCCAAGGTTCGTTATATTTTTTTTGCTTCTACCCCTGTCGCAGCCCACGGCAATCGCGGAGCCCCTCGTCACATGCCCACACAACCGTGCCTAAGCCCTGCGAGGTTGCGGCCCCTCGGCTGTCCAAAACCGCCAGAGCCGACTGCTGACTTTTGATGCGTAGGAATTTGCCGACAGCTTGGGAATCCCCTTCCTCGAGACCTCGGCCAAGAACGCCAGCAACGTCGAGCAGGCCTTCCTGACCATGGCCCGCCAGATCAAGGAGCGCATGGGCACCACTACGGCCAACAACACCAAGCCCAGTGTGCAAGTTGGTCAGGGCCAGGGCGTCGGCTCGTCTGCTAACAACGGCTGCTGCTAAACGCGCTGTCTGCACTTTCGAGGCGAAGCAGGATGACGGAGTACGGCCGGACTAGGGCAATGCTAGGGACATGATCGGACGGATTCAATTACGACTTTTGCTTCTCCCCTTTGCTCTTTCGCCCCCTTTTTTTCTGCGCATAGACCAAATCATGTTCACTTGGATCTCGCTCTTCATCCACCGCAAATCACGGCGCATTACCCCCCTTGGCACATTTGGAAGACTTCATTCTTTTATTTCGCGTCGAGAAGGCAGAAGTCCTTGACAATTTCATACACAAGAAGGCCATGACGGGCTGGAGGGACACGAGTCAAGTACAGTTTGGGGCTTTCGGCGGAGGGGTGCGCGAGCAGACGCAGACAGGCGCGTTTCTTCTCAGCATAAACGACCGGGGATTATTTTGCGGATTGCGCGAGTGTATTCTCTCTCTCTCTCTTTCTGTCCTATTCTCCTTTCTCTCCCTCGTTGACGGAATTGGAAGCGTTGGAGAGATTGCTTCTATTTGCACCGACCGTCCTCGGTTGTCCTTTGGTACCCCCTGATATCTCGTCCAGCCCCATGCTCCCAACCCCCTTCGGAACAGCCTGCCTTTCCGCCATGCCATCATGACTCTTGTTCACGGTCTTCAAACTGCTGGGAGGAAACGGAGGATCTTGGCAGTATTTGGTTTTCAATCGTCTTGGTATCTTTTTTTTCTTGTCGCGTTTGGTCGTTTGTCTGGTACAGTGAGTTTATTCTTATCGAGGCTGCCGCTGCTTGTTATTTGTACGTACTACGCGAGAGTAGAGTATTCTTAATACAGATGGAATATTCTTTCTTGATGTTACGTGTGCGCTATATCTGTTTGACTTGAGCCAAATTGGACATGTGTGAATGCACTCTAGGGTCATGATTAAGCGTGTGTGCGGTTGCCTGGAACCTGGATTTTTAGGCCCTTCGAACGATGATTATCCCTAGCGTAATCATCACCCCAAGTAAGAGAAGAGCTATTTTAGTTTACCATGCTTGCAACATGGAAATTACGAAACACGATTCTCATAGATGCAACGCCAGGGTAGTTCCCATAGTAGGGGGTAGGGAGCGCCTTGGTAAGTACGCAGCCGGTAAGGTAGTCCTACCCGAGACTCGCCGCGGAAAATCGTCCACGATAACTCTTCGCGCGGTTGAGAAGCAGAATGAAAAGCCATGGTACTACCTTATACTCGCACATGGCCTGCTCTTCTTGCGGTACCGCTGCGGTACAACGATATCCAGATGTCGTGCTCCTTTCCTCGTGTCACCACCGCCATAACCTCAAAAGACGACGAAAAAGACCACAATGGCGGAAAACAATGAAATCCATATTATTGCATCTGAAGAATGAAGCTATCTGCCACGCGAGAATGCGGAGGGTACATTACAACAAATCGAGTACCATGAAGAAAATCGCAAAAATAATAGCCCTTTGTTTCGCCAGCACGTCTCGTCCCGACTCTTTTCCAGTCCCAACTCGGTAGAGGTATTGATTGGGTTCGATGATCCGAATCCAGATATTACATGAAAAGAAGAAAAATAAAAAGCGTCGAGATATGCATTGTCATTAATCATCATGGCGAACAAGGCCGTGCCCTGAAGCGTAGGACTTAGGCCAAGCCGAGGAATTTGAGCGCTTTGCGGCTGTTGCCCTTGCGAGCTGCCGACCTCTTGACCAGGATGGGCATGATCCGTCGATCTTCCTGATCCCAATCGCTGTCGCTGCAGTCAACAGTCAGAATAGACTGAGTGTCGGCCGTAGACTGCTTGCGTCGTGATGACTTGGGTCTTCCATGCTTGCTCTTGGAAGATTTCATCGTCTTGATCGTCTCTGCAATCGACGGGGACCGAGACAGGAGGCTCGGAGATGGAGGGGGCCCTGTGCCAAACTTAGCGGTTAGGGCGGGCGAGAGAGCAGGACTTGCCGGCCCAGATGGCACTCGAGGAAAAGGAGAAAAGGATCCCTGAAGCGGGCTTGGCTTGCTCTTGTCTTTCTTCGGTGTTGCCCTCTTGGGAGGCTCTTCGGGTGTGTAGAAATTAGAGATCTCACAGAGAATCTTCAACACGGTCGAGATGAAGGTCGCAATCTCGACATCACTGGCTGTCGATGTAAGGAGGAAGTTGGCCTTGGAGACAGTAACGTCGTGACTTGGGCCAGCCGGTGACAACGACGCCCCGTAACGACCAGTGCATCCCTGACCAGGGCTGTTGAAGGAACCCGTCCCGCGGAGGTTGGTAAAGGGTAGGTCCTTGCTGTTGGAGTCGACAATCTGAGCCACCTTCATCAGTTCGACGCCAACCAGCTTCTGCAGCGCTAGCATGGTAGGGAGGTGCTCTGGAGGGTACTCTAACAGGAGAAACTTAACCTCCGTGTGAAGAGTGATGTATGTCTCCAGATGCGGAATGATGAGGGTGGCGAGGAGGTATGGGTTGGTGAATGGGTTGTCATGGGTCTGGCTGGTGAGGGGTTGGGCCGTGAATGCCTGCATGGCATTGGCGAGGAGGTATCTGTCAACCGTCAGTTGGATGGAACAACCTCCATGTACAAAATAACGAACCTGAAATCCAGTCTGCCGCTGCGGCTCATACCGCTCGATTTGTTTCCGAGCTTCTCCAGCTGGCCAGTAATGGCCGATGCGTAGGCCTTCTTCACACCTCGCTGGGCTCCAATTGCGAAGATTTGGTCCATTCTTCTGTTATTCTCCGGTGAGTTTCCTGGCTCGGTGTCTTGAAAGATTGGTCTCCAAAGTCCCTCGAGTTCGGGCAACAACGGGAACTGGAACTGACGATAACCTTGAGTTTCTGGGGGGAAGTGGACTTTCAGGATGGACCGCAGCGAATTTTGGATTGCGACCGCCGTCTTGTGACTATCGATCTTGAAGTCGAGGATCTTTTCGTCAGTCTCCGAAAATGATGGTGTAGGAGTTCGAGCTGGTGTGGGAGGTCGCTCAACATTCAGTGTTGGCGTCTCCTTCTCAAGAGACTTCCGGCGAGGCCATGTGGGTTGCACGTAGGCGAACGGGTCGTACTCTTCCGTGTAACTGTTACGAGACACAACCGCAATGTCTCGCTCCTGGAACGAGTCGTCCAAACAGGCAGGATCTTCGAGCATTTGAGACTTGGGCGTCCCAGGGGTCGAGGCGTTGGCCTCGTCGGCTTCGGATGTGGCTGATGAGTGGGAGACAACGGGATAGTTGCCATCTCGGTAGCCCTGAACCACGGATTGCACAACGCCATCGCCAACATCATCCTTGAACAAGACAACGAGATCTTCGAGGAAAGGAAGGGCTGGCTTGAAGGGCTCTTGCTGCCTGGGCACATCCTCAGCATCTGTGCCGCGGTCGACGTAGGAAGCTCGTGCCGGCCAGCGCTTCTTCTCTTGCGGAACTGGCGCCACCTTGATCGTGGGTCGGTTGGATCTCACCACGATAGTCCGCGGTCCTTCAATGTAACTGAGCCGGCTTGGGCGAGCATCCTTCGCGCTCGTGATGACCATGCATGAGTGGCGGCGTGTTGAACCAGATGGCGCGCTCTGGTGGAATTCGCCGGTTGTTTCTCTTTCCGATTCAGGGGTATCTGACGGAATGCAGAGATCCCTGTATCTGGGAGCGGCCGGGTAGATTCGATCGAGCGACTTGACCCGAGTCAAGCTGGCCCTGCGGCCAGAGAGCCGCATGTCTAGGAGAGAAGCTTCGCCGTACACGACATTATCTGTGGAACGAATGCTGAAACCCTCGGCCCGGGGGGTGAAGACATTAGGACCAAGGGGCCCTTGCATCATCTTGGCCGCATACGCCTCTCCAATGCAGCTTGGTGATCTTGGGAAAGGCATCTTGGGCGAAGGAGGCTGGAGATTGGTGAAACCAGGAAATACTTCATCTGTGGGCTTTTCGTAGTGCGTTATGGCGAAGATGGAAGTGCGAGAGGACCGTGGGTTGATGGAGTTTCGATTGGAATCATCCTCTTCCAAGGCATCCTCGTAGACGCTCTCGTTGTCCTCTGGCTGTCCTTTGGCACCGAAGACGAAGAAGGGGGCAGCGTCACCAAAGTTGTCCGTGTAACCGTACAGCGGCAGGCTGTTGCTTCGTGGGCGGAAAACCCCAGTCAAATCCAACTCGTTGGATGGCTGAAGGCTTGCTGTTTGGCGGTCCAGTGCATCGGCAGCTCGCATCGCCCTCGTTATGGGGTCCTCGAGCTCTTCGTTGTAGTCGTATTCGCCAAAATACTCAAAAGTATTCCTTGTCCTCCAATCCCGAGCTGGATTGTTGAGGCCAGCCATGCCTTCCTTGATTAGATAGTTGAAAATAAGCTCAGCCTGAAGGTAATCTCCGTCTGTCTCGTGCTTCATGATGGCCTTTATACACGATGCTTGAGCACCAGGGGTACCGCCATTCATGAAGACCAGACGCTTATTACCAGGAGTCGAACCGCTCAGAAAGTCTTGAGCAACTTGCTTTCGGGCAATGAGGGCGTCGTGAGTCTGCTTGACGTAGAGACGAGCATCGAAGCAGTCAGATAGGTTGTCGTCTTTGGAGACGTAGCTTTGGATACTCGGGAGAATAAGAATCTGCGGTGACGTGGGGAGCAGGCGTAGCTGAGTCGAGATTGTCTCAGCGTGACCCTCGAAAGCGACAATGCTTCCGAAGATCCCCTTGTCCGTTGCCATGGTGTTTGTGAGACGTTGGTATTTGATATGATGCGAGTCCAAGACAATAATAAGGCGACGAACCGGGGCGATGAGAGCCCTGGATTGCTGAATGGATTGATTCCAACTCGAAGAATGTGGACAAGTAGGTGAGACGATAAACAATCAGTCTCGATGCATATTCAGTGCTTTCAAGGGACAAGAAATGCCGAGTTGAGACGGGATTCGAGGGTTCGCGAGCGATGTGGGAGCTGCCACTTGAGGCGAGGCGAGGCGAGTTGCGGGGAGGTGAACGGGGGAGGGTGAGGGGTGAAGGTGAGCGAGGAACAAGAAGGATGGAGGTGATAATAATGGAGAAACGGAGGTGGAAGCGAGCTGAGGCGGTCAGAGAAAGAGAAGCTGGAAGAAATCGAAGAGAAACAATTGGCAGCTGGCAGCTGCAGGTGACGGCAGGTGTCAGCTAGTCGGAGGACATTTCGGACGGAGGAAGGTGCGACCAGGCTCCCTTAGTAGGCAGATATGGAATTATAAGACAGCAGAAACTGGAAGGCGTGCCGGAACATGCACGACAGGACCAGCCCAGTCCCAGTCTACAGCTGAAAGACTTGGAGCAGTGATTGAGTGACACGGCCCCGTTTGCGTCTTCGTCACTCCAGCGAGTCCAGAGAGACAACAACCCTTGCAAGCTGCAACACGCAGCCTCGAACTACTGCATCACGACGCAAGCCACCGAGCAGACAATCGTCTCTTCGGTGGGCATTCCCCACGCCGTCGACGGAGAGATCGCAGAAGCATTGGCTCGTCATGGGTGTGCTAGCTGCGGAGTTTCTTTTGTCAGCTCCCCATCAACAGGCCCTCGACCCTGTCGACGATGAAATTGACTCTCGCCTCCATTGGGACTGGACAGCTTGCATACCGACACGGTCGCCGGCTGCAACCCGGTAACTGCCCCAGCCAGCCGCAGCGGGCCAGCAGCAGCCCGACCATTGACCAACAAGTCGGCAGCCAGCAGGCGGCACACCTTTCATGGGAGGGTCTCGCACGCACCTGGAACGACGTTCCATCTGCGCTCTCATAGGTCTGCTTGCACAACTTCGCACCGCCGCTGTCCCGCTACCTCGCTCCACCCATCGGCAGGGACTCAAGGCCAGTCCGCTGACGGCCTCGATCTGTCCCGGTCACATCTCAAAGCGCGCATCGCGATTACCAGGCCGGCTTGCTGCGTCTGCGGCAGGCTCACAAGCAGCTGGCCATTACGAGATGTATCGTGGGCATCATGGATTTCGTTCAGACATTCACTGATTTGTAAATACAGCCGAACAAAGCGATACGGTCGGGGAATTGAGAACGAACCAAAATCTCGTGTCTATACACGTCGAAATGTGAACTACATTTGACCGCTGCGGGCACATGTCCAAGACCCAGTCAATCTGAAATCGGGCCAGCGCCCTGTGGCATGCATCGAGAAGCCCATGTCCAATTGATGCATTGCTCCTGGATTCGCTTGCATGCCGACTTGGCATACCGCACACATACCTGACTTTGCAGAAGCATCCCAGAGGAATGAACGGAAATTAATCCCAAGATTGTTTGCTACCTACGAATACTCTCCTCACAGTTTCTCCCGCATCGCCGAGGCCCTCGAGCTAGTAAACTACTCCGTATGGCAACAAAATCCGCACCCTCGAATCTTTGATCAAATTTCTCGCACAAAGCAATAGGCCCAAGTGCCGTTCCCACAAATCCCCCAAGTCCCAAGGGTCAGGTACGAAGGAATCGATGGATGCAGGGGGCGCCGAGGGGATCCAACGATGATTGAAACCCCACGTCACCGTCAGGGGAACGCCTCGCTTCGCTTGCCTTGTCTTCAGCCGAGATCTAAGTTAGTATCTTCCGGACCAGGACGCAATGGTGAACTAGAGCTCCCCGGGATCTGACCACACCACGGATGGACCTGTTGTGTCGATCGACATTCACAATCTGACGGCGCCGGCAGCAAGGTCTTATGCGGCAATGGCCTCGTCGATCAACCAGGGATGCCAAAAATACCAGTTTCAACGTTGGGGTCGCCGTTGTTTGCGGACCATTTCTATCGAGGGCATCTCACGGCGGCAAGCTTGCCCGCCCGTGGTCTACGAGGCTTGGGGAGCTGGGGATTCTCACCTGATGGCTATTTGACTCAAATGGTCTCGATTGCTTCTGGTGCCACTTTCAACCTCGGCTGGGTTGCGATGCTTCAGTGTTTGTCTGCTTACCTACGTATAGATTGGCGCCTGGCTTTGAGGAACAGGCTGCAAATTACTCGAATCGACCCGCTGGACCAGGGCAAACGCGCGAACTGGGGTCTTCCCGTCGAGCAAGGGGAGCAAAGTCCAATTCTACGGTGTAGTTTGTTGCCGCCCACTTTCGGTGGGTTGCCAATTCTGCGCTTCAAGCCTCGACTATCGGTAACACGTTTACTCGTATGTCACCACAGTCTCGGTTGACTACGGTATGTTAGAGGTTGTTGGACTGTGAAACAAAGCAGATGCCTTCTTCCTCCAGGAGATGCCGGGTGGAAATATCCTTGCCATTTCACATGCCACGCACAGGAAGAGCCATCCATCTTCAACACCCTCCTTATGCAGGGGAAGAAGGCTAGAGTCGGCAGTTTGGCGGTCCCATATGCCGGCGGTGAACGCACTGACTGAACCCAGGTTATCTCGCTGAGAAAACGAACCTCTCATTCAGCAGATTGGCCCATGCAAAGACTAGACGCACAGTCTTGACCTGGCATAATTGTTCCATGTCAGGGACCTTCTTGCCGCCCCGATTTGCTACAGGCAAACGAACAAGAAACAGAGACGTCACCAACTCGCTCGGTCTAGCTGAAGAATGTTTCCACACACGGTATGGTTAAGCTACTCTTCCCGCATGCACGCGCCAATCTTTGAATCCCTGCAAGAATCCTACGCTAGGGACCAAGTGATAATGTCGTTTCGTGCCAGGATCCAGGTGCTTTCACCCGAGCAATGCCTTCAATCCGTGCTCCAAACTAGTTGACTGCGTGTTTGCAAGAGTAGGAGGACGACCGACCGGCTTCAGCGAAGGAACAGCTGCAGGTCGGAATATGGATCATTGACCGAAATCCACTCTGTTCGCTGGGAAGTTCCTTGAAAGTCGATGCATCATGGAGAGCCGGCCCCATTCTGGCGATCGAGACCCGAATGCCTGGGTACAAACATGCCGAAGAGAACCGTCCCCGGTCGATACGCGATGTCGCATTGGCTGCACGTCTTCTGTGTGCATCAGTGGAAAATGAAAACAGGGAGCGGAAAGTGGAAAAAGAAAGGCAAAAGCAAAACTACCCACTCAAGTTCGCATCGCGAAGATGTCGCCGTGATGATGGGGTTCGAGGGCTAAGCCAGAACGCAGACTAACGGCCACCAGGGATGAGAAGTTTTCCGGTTTCCTCTTCTCTCAGGAAAGATTCAGCGGCCACGCCGGTTCCGCGAGAGACGGCAAGCTTGTGACGATTACTCTGCAGCTGCAGGGTTCCGGTCGGACGAACTCAACACGGGACACGGCGGCTTGACCGGACGGCTGCAGGCATGGCCTCTTCAACAACTCTACCCGATTTGTACGAAGTAGGTACGCTCCCACAAGATGTGTGCGTTGAAGGATTCTTGCAATCTTACGGGGAAACAAGCCATCCATCTCCGGGCCGTCCTCAACTGAGAGCGGCCAGCCTCATGCTTCAGGTTGGGATGAGAAAAAGCAAGGCGGAAAAAGAAAAGAATGGTTCCGGGTCTGCCGCCGAGCAGCGCCAACTGACGGGTCATCAAACTCAGCGATCAGCGCGACGATCAAGAAGACACTGTCACTTGTGACAGCCACGATTCCTCCAATCACCCCCTCATCTGGCTCACCGGGGACCCAGCTGAGCCACGCCTATGGAGCTTATTCTTTCTTTTTCTGCTCTCTATGGAAATCTGGACCCCTGGTCTCCGAAGAATCGCGGGATGCCCCCCGCCGCTGGGTGAAAGTGTCAAAGAATGACCGAGTGGTAGCCCCTGAGATGACATTACGGGCAATCTTCAACCAAGCCTGGGGAATGAGGGAAAACACATGGCGCGGGTAGCCGTTATTTGATTCAGATTACGGCATCTACCCGTTTGCCTCGTTTCGCGGGATCCTATTCGCAGATGCGAGCAACACTACACGGAATACCCGAGACATGTTTCATGGCTGCTGGTGAGGCTGCAGGCTAATGTCCAACGTGTTGACCGGCTTGCTGGTGATACCTTGGGCGTCGATGTAGTCTACCGGTGATGTAGCGGCTTCGAGTGGTACATGTTCGAAGTGTATTACTTTGTGATTTCTTCGTGCAACATCTTCAGACGCGGGATCGAAGCAAGTCTCAGGGGTCGGTGGGAGAGGAAGGGAAGCCGTTGGAGGCCACTCCCGAGCGAGTACGTATGCGTGGCGCACGAGAGGGGTTGTCCTGCCCCTTGATTCATCTCGGGATTATTTGCTCATTATTTTCGTCTAGTCGTCGTCACTCATGAGCTCAGCCAGCTCAGCCTCCTCTTCGGCCGTCAACAAGCTGACCCCCTTCTCCTCGGCCTCGTTTTCCTTTGGCTTGGCAGCCTCCTTGATTTTAACCATGACGTCGTCTATCTCCGACTTGCCAAGCGGCCACGTTCTGATGGTGCCATCGATGCTCACGCTGCAAACGCTGCGACCTGCTCCTTCGGCATCTCGTAGCAGGACCAAGTCGGTAATCTCCTCGTAATGGCCGGCTAAGGTGGCGTATAGCTTGCCCGAAGAGCGATCCCACACCTTGACGTCCTCGTCTCGTCCGGCCGTGATTACCCATTGGTCTGTCGTGACCACGGCACGCACGTAGTCTCCGTGCTCGAAGGAGTCTTCGGCCACAAAGTTGCGAGACCGCGAGAGACATTTGGCTGTGCCGTCGGCGCTGGCTGTCCAGAGATCTGCATCGTCGCTGGTGTCATCAAAGAAGAGCTTGTAGATGCTGGTATCGTGCTCTTGAATGGTAAGCCTCTCGGCGTCGGGTCTGTCATGGAAGGACTCAGGGAGCTGCTCGGAGCTTGCGAGGGAAACTTTCCAACGTCTCAGATGCGGGTCGCTGCTGGCACTGACAATAATTAGAGAGTCGGCAGTACTGAGCACGGGATCCACGGCGAGGTGCTGGACAGCGAGCATGGTGGTGGAGGGATCTTGGAGGGTGTGAATACGACGGCCGGTCTCAAGGTCCCAGACGAAGATCTTCCTGTCGGCGCCACCACTGATGAGCAAGTCTTTGCCCGAGACTCTGGCGCAGATGACAGTCTTTACGAAGTCTGAATGGCCGCTAAACTTGCGCTTCGGGGCTCCTGAGTCGACGTCCCACGACCAGATGTCCTTATCCCACGAGCCGGCAAAGACGGTCTTGTTTCCTGGGCCGCCTATGGCGACGCAGGTTACGGGTGCTTTTGGACCACGATAAGTAGTCTTGGGTTCGGAGGACTTTGCATGCAGAGTTAGTGTGTGAGTGATGCCCAAGAAAGTGTCACGAGCATACCTCAAGGTTGATGCGGCGCACAGAGCCGGCTGACTCGGCGACGAAGACGGAGGTGAGGGGAGAGGCAGGGTCAGAGATGGCGGCAAGGATCTTGGACTTCATAGACATAGGGTTGCCATTCTTGTTGCCGGCTTTGGCGGCCTTTCGCTCACGCTGAGCCTGAGAGGCACTGTTTTGGTGGCATGAGCAAGGAAGGGGGTGGACGGTGGCGGTGACGATGGAGACTTACTCGGTTTCGAAGAAGCGTTCTGGGTCTGAGGACTGCATGATGAGAAGTTTGGATGATGATGAGTGATTGGTAGAATTATAAAGGGTGCCTCCCAACTACCTATGAATGAGCATTCGTTCGTACTAGGTAGCTTAGCAATCCGAGGGGTCCATGTCGGTGGAGTGGGATGAAGGTGGAGGACTAAAAATATGGCGGGGTCCATCGCGACTTCCATTCTTAATTGCGACGCGGTCAGACGCGTTCTTGCTGGTCGTCCACCCAACACCATCACCACCACCACACGGATACCACCAATTCTCATAACCACGCCCCGAAATCAAACCAAAATCGACCAATTTCCTTCCGTCCAATGCTCTTCGGATAACAGCATGGACTCAACCCTTCCGTCCAGGCCGCGGCCTCGTCCCGCCCACACGCAGGGCACCACTCGATGCGGCTACACTCCTGACGGCTACCGTCTAGTCACTGTCGGTGCCAACAACACGATTCGCATCTACAAGACGGGCTCTGACGGCGAGCCTACAAATATAGACGAATGTCAGGAGCAGAACCTGGCTGTCGCCGTTGCCGACAACTTCTTCGTGGCCGGCTCCGAGGACGGTGTGGTCAGCTCATACTCGCTCGACACGGCCACGTTTCAAGGCTTCCTCACACGCACTTCGCTGCCGGTGCGGGACGTGGCTTTGACGCCTGACGGCCAGTGGTGCGCCGTTGCGAGCGACGAGCTCAGCGTCAAGGTGGTAAACACCAAGGACACCACCCAGGTGAAGCACCTGCGAGAGCACGTGAGGGCGGTGCGCCATGTCAGCTTCGACCCAGCTGGTCGTCTTGCTACATTGTCAGGCACTGACGGCATCATCTACATTTACTCCATGACGGCCGAGCAGCCCGAGCTGATCCGCAAGGTCGACGGCATCATTGGCCCCTTGGACCCCGAGAGCTACACCACGTCCCGCGTGGTGTGGCACCCCGACGGCCGCGCCTTTGCCGTCGTGACGCCGACAAAGGATATCCAGGTCGTCTCCAAGAACGACTGGGAGAAGCAGCGGTGCTTTGCGAACGGACACCTCGACGACATCACCGCCGTGGCCTGGTCGCCCAATGGTGCTATGTTGGCCTCGGCGAGCAAGGACGGGAAGATGCTGCTCTGGGAGACGAGGACCCAGGCCGTCATTGCTCGATACGACTACACCAACATTATCGATCTGGCCTGGCATCCGACGAAAAACATCGTCTCCTTTACCACAGCCGACGGAGAGGTGTACATCTACCCCGAGTTCCTCACGGATCAGTACAGCCCGATGCTGAAGCTACCAACACAGCCTTCGCCCTTCATCCACGATCCCTTGTCCGATATTTCTGCGAACCGCCGAGGTCCTCCGATCAACGGTCAGAAGCAACACGATATCCCCTCTCGTCCACGGAGGGAGTCTTTAGGAAGCCTCGACTCGTTTCTTCAGGACGCAGATGGTTATGGAGACGACGACTTTGTCATTGATGACGACGGTGCCGGATACACGGCTGGTGGAGGCCAGAAGCGACTTCGTGATGGTGATGATTTCATCGGTGAACACTCCAATAAACGTCGGCACTTGCTCGAGCCTCAGTATCACGAGTCGTTCCAGCCTGGCTCAACGCCCTGGAGAGGGAACCGCAAATATCTCTGCTTGAACCTGATCGGCTTCGCCTGGACCGTGGATCAAGACTCGCACCACACTGTCAGTGTCGAGTTCTACGACAACGACTTCCAACGCAACTTTCACTTCACCGACACATTCCTCTACGACAAGGCCTGTCTCACCGAGCACGGCACCCTCTTCTCCAGCCCGCCTAAAGACGACGCACCCGCCACCATTTTCTATCGCCCTCACGAGACGTGGACGCAACGTTCGGACTGGCGAACTGAGCTTCCTCGCGGCGAGGCTGTCACTGCCATGTCTCTAAGTGAGTCCTTCATCACTGTGACCACGAGCGCCAACTACGTCCGCGTCTTTACGCGCTTCGGCATGCCGTATCGCGTTTACCGACCCAAGAGCACCCCCGTGGTAACGTGCGCGAGCTGGCGGGACTATGTCATGACCATTGGCAATGGACCCGTTGGCCCAGACGGGAACACGCGGCTGCTTTACACGATTGAGAATGTGAAACGGGATGAGATCTGCCAAAACGAAGATACAGTTGCGCTGCCAGATGGGGCGACGCTGAAGAGCGTCTTCTTCTCAGATAACGGTGTAAGTGTCGATGACACGAGCTACGAAGCACAACCCCCCAACCTGCTAATATGATGACAGGACCCTTGCATATATGACTCGACTGGAACCCTCCTCACTCTCCTGCACTGGCGACAACCCTCGCGGGCATGTTGGGTCCCTCTCCTGGACACCAAGCTGCTCGACCGTCTCGCCTCGGGACGGAAACACGAGACATACTTCCCCATTGCCGTGGCTGACAACAAGTTCCACTGCATCATTCTCAAGGGAGGCGATCAGTACCCCTATTTCCCTCGTCCCTTGCTCTCCGAGTTTGACTTTTCAGTGCCCCTGGGCCAGGCGCCATCAAGTAAGAGGCAGAAGAAAAAGAAGAAGAGCCTCAATCCCGACGGCGACGACCCTATGGCGGACGGGGAGAACAAGTCAGACGAAGAAGGAGACGAGCAAGACAGCGACAACGACGACGATGACCAAGACTCGGAGACGCGCAAACTGGAACAACAGTTCCTCCTCCACGACATCCGGGCCGCACAGCTCCGCGACCTCGTCGACGCCAGCTCCAGCGGCCTCTCGCACCGAACGCTCCTCTCGCGGGTCGAGCTCGACGTGGACAAGACGCTCCTGCAGCTCCTGGCGGTCGAGTGCCGATCGGGAGAGGACCGCAGCATGCGAGCCCTCGAAATGGCGGAGCTCATGCGCGACCGCTCCGGACGCATGTTCGAGGCCGCCGGGAAGGTGGCCGAGCGCTATGGCCGAACCATGCTGGGCGACAAGATCCGCGAGCTCGGCGAGAAGCGGGTCAGCGGTAGGGATGATGAGGACGATTTCTAATCAAGACACTATATCTCGTCTTGTAAATTGAAGTAATACCTACGTCAAGGTGGATGCGCTTGCCGGCCACGGCATTTCCTTTCCTTGTTTAAACGAGTGGCGAAAATGAGGCATTATCCATGGTGTTTCGAACGGAATTGTTGGTGCGGTTTCTACAGTTTTGGATATCGAGTAGCCGTGGAAAAGGGGAGGGAGGCAACGAGTCAACTCGAGGATTACGAATATGTGTATAAGCTTTATAGTCGCGGAATATCATGTCACATACGGATAGACGCAAAAGGGGAAAAGAACCTTTCCCCGTCTTCCTTTCTACCTGACGGCCCCCCGCGGCAACAAGCAATCTGAGACAGCCCCGGTGATATTCAGGGGGGGCGATAACGAATGCTCTGTAGTCCGTATCCTTACCTTTGTCCGCAAACTCGGGAATACCTTCACTTACAAGCAATGGGCGTGCAATCGGGAAAAGTGACGCCGAAGCTTCCCTCGGGAAGTGGATCGTCACCCGGCCGGATGAACCACACGTCAAAGGGCCAAACTTGTTCCCATTATTGTCCACAGCTCCCACGAACCCACCGTTCATTAGCTCGAGGAATTAGAGGCTACTAGGCCGGGAAATCGGATCATGAAAAGGATCTCGACCAACCCTATGAGACTGACGGATACCGGGGGGTTTTCCCCCCTCTGCGCGTGGGTTTGCGTGGTGGCTCGGCAGTTGTTCACCCACTCACCAAAACTCACCAGTGAAGGTATAGACCGCCAAGCATGACAAGAAACGCCGTTGGGTTTGCGCCACAACTGACTCAAAGTGGCCTGAGGCTGAGGACTTTATCTGCTTGTTGGAACTTGACTGACTCAAAGACTGCATGTAATGCAATCTAAAAGACGGAATGCGTCAACAAATGGGCGGAAACAAACAACATGTCGGAATCGATATTGAATCGGACGGAGAAGCCAAGAGCCAAAAAAAAAAAAAAAAAAAAACCCTGGCCGGGCCCGACGCGCCATAGATCTCGCATAAAGAGACGGGACGATCTTGAAGTGGTGACTGTGCGAACTGGGGAAGCGAGTCCCTGACTCCCCGACTCGGAGACATTTTCCCATCTCTTCTCATGAGTGGTGTGTAAGACAAGTCAGCTACCTGCGTAGTCAGCAGGGAACGGACCTGAAACCCACGGCTGTAAACGTGTGACATGGCCGATGAGGTTCGGTCTCTGTACGAGAATCTGCAGCGCGACAATAAGAGAGAAGCGAAGCGGTCAAAAGTAACGCAGGGGCCGCGAGTAAGTCGATACATGTAGGTTGACATGTTGGTCAGATCCCAACAAGGGCTGCGACCGGGTTCAGATCGGACATAGGGTTATCCTTTCTCAAACCCATGCCTTGACGTTTTGACCCTCTTGGCCGACCAAATGCAGAAGCTACAAAAGAAACCCCAGGAGGGCTGAAGGTTGAGTCCGGTCGTTTAGCCATCTTGTGATAATCAGCAAACAAGACTCGAAAAAACACTTGCGTATGCATGCATCTCACCGCCGGATTGAGGTTCCCAAAGGAGACGCGCGAAAGCCGACCCCTATCAGCACAGTTATCTCCATCACTTATTTCCCGGGCGTCGTCGGTCAGAGAACCTGGCCTCGTGTCGAACGACCATGTCGGCCCGAGCCTCCGGAACTTGTCCTGAACGCTTGGCTCGTCATGGCTGGCATTGACATGTGGCGGTTTAGTCAAAAACTTTGTTGCTCTGCAGCCTCATGGTGGCGACGATCTCGACTCGACGACTCCTTAAGCGCGAGCTAGGGGTAGGAAGGAGGTGATGAAGAAGCGGAAGCGCACTTTGCAAGTTGGTGCTGGCGCTGAATTGTGCTCTCAATTGTGACGTCCCTCCTCCAACTGTCCTCTGTCGCATTTGTGCATGCCATGACGGATATGTGGCTTCTTCAGAACAGCAGCTGCCTGCCCTGCCCTGCCCTGCCCTGCCCTTCACTGCTGAGCTGAGTTGTGCCTCTCGTCGCAGGGTGATGCTGACCCCATCGCGTCAGCTCCTGAGCTCAGCAGCGAATCCGACGACGTGGTTCGGGTGCACCCCCAAACCCAACCTGCCCGACAAGTCTGAGAGCTGGCCTCTGGTTGGCTGCCGGGGGAGATGCATCTCATTTACCGGGGCTACGACTTTATGCGTCTCGGGTCTGTGGTTCGTTCGATGGCATGGATGAATGGAACCGGATGGAGGGCTGGCTGGCTAGATATTCAGCTACGGATGCCACTGCACTGCACAATGTACGTACCCGTCTCAGCCGATGCCGAGCTTGCACGGCCCCCCTTTGGTGCCAGATTCTCAGAATAATGAGGCGAAAAGATGACGAGAGCCGCCCAAATCCTGGACTCTCTTCAGCGCAGTCTTTCCCCCCAGAGATCGGCTGCGGTCCTGCCCGGTGAGGCCAAGTCCGTCCGTCCGCTCGCCCGTCCATACAAGGCTGGCCCGTGGCCGTCGCTGTGGCCGTCAGAGTTCCCGTGGTTGTTCGCTGTCGCCGGAGCTAGATTGGGAAGAATGGCAATCAGACAAACGCCTTGGGGCTTCTGCCGGTGAAACTCTGTTGCTTCTAGATCAATCCCCCTCGTGGATTAGCTCAACTGAGACACGCAGGCTTGAGACTTGGTGAACAAGCGCCGCGGCCTCGCTAGTGGAGAAGCCGTCTTCACTCTCTGTCCATTGCAACATCATGGCGAGGGTCTTGGCTTCCATGAGGAGGTATTTGTCCGAGGCGGGAAACGGCACGTCTATCTCAAACACGATATAGATCTCCCTCGCCTTATTATGGTTTGCTGCGGGCGACGAAGTGTCTGTCAGAGCTGCTTTTGGGGACCAAAGGTGGCCTGTGCTTGACGGATGAAAATGATGCAGCTGAAACTGGCGGGGGACCAAGTTAATGGAGCAGCATGTCCGAAGTTGACGCATTTGTGCGTCCTGGCAACTGGCCGTGGCACTCGACACCACGCAATCCCTTCTTCGCGAAGCCACGCTGAAAACAGCCAAAAGAGGTCTGGACGCTCGGTTCCACGGCGGTGGCGAACGGTTGGTTCCTGGGGACCGTTGACATGTGTGCCTCGTGTCGCGGTTTAATGTCGAGACAAAATTCGAAGGCCCCTTGACTGGGTTCGCTCCAGGGTCCCCTAGGCTCCCGGCGGCCAGCGTGCCTAGGGGAAGCTGGTCCGGCTGCAGCCACAAAATCTCAAGTCCAGGCGGGAGCCACGCTATCTCGTCTTTTATCGACCAGGCCTGCGGAGATGGGACTTAGATTGGATCCACGACCACCCTGAGGTGGCTGGCCGATCTCTAGCGCCAAAGCAATCACTAACAAAGCCCTCGACTGAAAGAAGGGTCGGGCTTGCTGTGCTCTGCTTTGCTGCCAAGTGCTGTGCTGTGTTGTACATGCACACATACATGTTCCAAAGTACCTGTGCTTGGCGCAGGTGGGTGTGCTTGTTAGTTATGTCTTGCCCCTTTGAGGAGTGCATATGTATCGAATAAGCGGGTATGTTTAGCGGATGACGGACAGCACAACGCCTTTGAGTTGAAGAATGGGTGGGCTCGAGCGTTGGAGAATCGGACCCGCGTGGGCTTGACCGATGAGAGTGAGACATTTGTTAGAGTCGTCTGCTGGCGTGGCTGAGGACCTCAATGGAACGGTGCTGGTAAGATGGACGAGCTGATGGAAGAGCTTGGGCTTGTAGCGGGCGAATGAAAGGCCGGGAACCAGGAGTGGGAGAAGACGGATATGCAATCGCGGGCCCGACACGCCGGGAAGGCTTTGTTTCGTCTTGCATCGGTACAGTTTTGGGCCTATAGAGGTCAGAGTGGCGGATACGTGTTCGGAGGCATTTCCACCTTAGAGATGGAGATGGAAAATGGTGGTACCCAGAGGAGGGGAACTTGGGATAAGTCCGTACCCGGAGAATGGATCATGGAGGTTGATTGAGCACGGAGCACGGAGCGGGGAGAGGGATCGTCAAAGCTGGATGGACAAGGAGGTAACTTTTTGCGGAATGGAGCACCGGGGAGGGGAGGAGCGCCTTGCTGAATAATGGACCGGCCGGGCACGGGCGCCTTCCTTCTTGACTAACAACGGCCACGGGGCACGGGGGACGGAAGGAGAGAACGGGCCTCAGCTGCTAAGAAGTTAACTGCACATGGCAGTGGGCACAGCAAATGGAAGGCCCGACTGGAGGGTTCGACTGCCCCGGAATAACACCAATTAACACCAGGGATCCAACCGTAAGAGGTCGAATCGATGCACTGTCATCTCCTTGTAAGCAGCTGAACTGAGGTGACATTTTCAAACACGGGGCACATGCCCCTATTTTCCCTTGTTGCCGAGTTGGGAGGTACTCAATTAAACTGCACATCCGCATATACTGCCCCAAGCCACTCATGTATTTCGTACAAATCGTTGGGCTCAGGCGCACCTCCAGTGCAAAGACGAGGAAGGGAAGGATGACTGAACATGGGTGATTTAGCTCGGCGAGGTTTAGCGGCGTGGAGGTCGATTTCATTTCAGATCCGCCCATCCACCACCATTTGCAAGCCGTCGATTTCACATCCTGGCTAAAACCCACGTCGTCCTCTGCTATCATCCCTGAACGACGCAGCATTTCTCGAGGGAAGGGCGGCCCGTAGGACTTTCTTTGCCAGCACTCCCTGGAAGTCCCTGCAAAGTCTGCGGCAGTCGGCAGATGCTCGATGGTGTGAATGAGCAGCTTGACAAACTTCTTCCTTGGCCTGACCTGCGGAGAAACGCCTTTCAACGCTTTGCCACCAGCTAGCCTACCCGGCCTTGTAGGGCCACCGGGGGCATGGGGGTTCTGTTTTGCCTCCATTTACCAGCATCGCGGTGTCGACTTCACTCTCAAAGGCTGCACCTCAACAAGTAACCTCTATGTTCCTCGGAAAAGTTCCCTGGTACGTGGTCAACTAAATGGAAACGACTCTTTCCCTAGCGTTTGCCTCACCCGACAGATTAAAAGGCCGAGATGTTCTGATGAGAATCTGCCGTCCCATCCAACTCGTCACATCATGCCGAGCCATCAATATCCCCGCCTAGTCCGTAGAAACCTTCCAGACCCGCCAGAGTCGCTGTCTCGCCTGGTGGAGGTGGAGTCCAGAGGTTGGGTGGCGGACAGGGCCATTTCTCCCCCTCCTCCTCTTGTTGGAGTGGATAAGTTACCACTTTCAGCGGTTTTTTCTCTCTTCGCAGACCGGGGCCAGCCATGTCCTCAACAAATCGCATAGTACATATTGTTGCCGACGATGTCAACAAAAATCACTCTTGTGGCCTCGGCCTCATGTTTCCCGCTCGACGCGGAGAATTGCCTATTGTGTTGAAAGTTGGATGCACCGTTAGCAACTCCCGGTACTTGACACTTACAGCCATTAAGAGGCAGACTGACAGGATGATTCGACTGGGTGGTGCCGTGACTGCTGCCGCCTCAGCCATGAAATTGCGTACCTAGTACGGAACGTAAGGAACCCCAGATTACCAAACGAGAAGCCCAAGGTGTGATGGATTCGAGGCTTAGGAGCCTTGCTTTCAACCTGTTCTTCCCAGCGACCTTCACAGACGTATGAGGCGTTGCTCAGCTCGCCATGTTCCGAAAGTTCTAAGGCAGCCATTATGGCTTTGGTTAGCAATAATGCGAGAAAGTTTTGGGGTACTTCGTACTTGCAACGGAATAGGACCCTGAAAAGTTGACCACAACCTAATGCCAACGTCTGTTTGGTGCAGAAGAAAGCCCGAGTTATGCCCATCATTCTCCGGAGCCTCGTCTTCAAATGTCTCGTGTGCAACCCACACGGCTCACATCCCCGTCACTCTTGGTGCGGCATGGCCCCCACCGACGGCAGCCAGTCACGGCTTGGAATGGGGGACTTACAGCAAGATGCGACTTGGGGCTTGCAGAAGGTTCCATCTGTCGGGTGCTGGAATCGTCACTGCTTGGTTCAATTGGGCTGGGTGCCAAATAGCGGGCGTGGGTGCAAGGTTTTGGACGTTGTACTGATGCAGGAGGGCGTGTGGTGTGTGTCTCGTCTCCCGTCTCTCATCACCTCTTTCTCGAGGGCTTTCTCGACGGCGAGTGTGAGTGGGAACCCCGACCAAGTTCGATATCGTGCCCGGGCGCCCGTGCCCGTGTCCGTTTCCATCTCCATGATGCATCCCGGACGACGGGCCTCGAAAGCGTGTGCCGCCTTCCTTTCCCTCCCTGTGCTGTAGGGCTTCGGCGGGCGCCAGAATGTTGTGGGTGGTATCAACGAACTTCTTGCTCTCTTGGCTCTTCGTCCACGCCGCAGAGGGCTCCGCCGTAGGCTGTGGGCGTCATCATGGCGGTTGGTGGTAAAAGTAAACCGAGTAATGTAGTGCATGCTCTGGCGAAGCCATTTCGATTTCGAGGCAAGAGGCACGGCAGGGAGTAGGCCTAAAAACGTCTCCTCCACTCCTTCCTCGTGCCGACCTGACCAACGAGGCTTCTGCTCTTGCTTCTGTTCCTTCCCCTTCTTTCCTTCTTCCATTTCTTCCAGTCCCCGTTGGCTCTTTCCGTGTCTACCGACAGGGAAGGTACGATCCTGGTAGCCTACCTAATAAAGTAACGGACACCGTCTCTCGCTTTTTTCTTCCCCAGTTTATTTTTCCCCATCTTGACATCGAGCTTCATCTTCTTTTCCCTTCTCACTTTAACTACCACAAGATACGCCTCGCTGCAGTGGAATTGGACCCCTCTCGTCCCGTTCGCCTTGAGAATACCACGCTGCACTGCAGCACCACCTGTACTGCACCCCTCCGGTACCACAGGGAAGCTCGCTCTGGTCCCGCTCCAGGCCATCCTTCGGTACCTTAGCCAGAAGTTCTAGGGGTCTCTCCTCGCAGTGGACTCGCTTTTTGCATCTTTGTCTCTGATCACAATCTCTTTCGTTTGCGTCTCTTCCATTGCTTCAAAACACACGCCCTGACGCCATTCGCCTTTGACGTACCGACTCTGGCGCCACCTGCTGGCACCCACTGCTCACCCTGCTTTCTGCTTGCTCCCGTCGATTTCCGGGTTCCCTCCTCCCCGCCCGTTCCCGCTTCTGAGCTTCCGCTTCTGTCGAGAATCAAATCGCCCTCCGATTTTCGCCTCGCTTGCCTTCGCCGCACATCACTTTACTTTTTTGCGATATCGCCATCGCTCAAGATCGACCCTGTCGCTGACACTGTCGAATCCGTTTCGTCTCGTTTCGTCTCGTCTTGTCTTGCTTCATCTCGCTACCGGCCGTCGCACTCGACTTTCTCAGCCGCATCGACGCCGCTAACGCCTGCGACCGCGACTGTTCTGCAATAAGACCAGATTCTAGAAACGCGAGTTGAAAAGGAGGCCCCCCCCCCCCCCCCCCCCCTATGCGAGGCTGATCGCATTTCCCACCCGAGCCAGGGTGCCCACCTATCCCATCGCCCGCCTGGACCTATATACACTACGCTGCCCGCTACCTCCATTCGACGGCTCCATTCTACCTTCGTCGATCCCTTTCGCGTCCTTACCTGTGTCTCGCATAGACAATTGCCGACCACTCCAGCTTCACAACTTCGTCCTCACTGGGAAACGAGGTAGGTTCTCTGCCCTGCATTGCATCACACCCGACATCGCCTCCACACAACTGCATCCGCACCGCATCCGCATTCGCGTCCGAGCCCTCCTCCCGCCCTTCGGCTGTCGCATCGCCGCCTCCTATTGCTGCATAACCGGCCTCGTCGCAACCACCACATCCGACCCTCTACTCCATATCGCGATCCCTTTTCGCTTCTCCCCGGCCATCGCTTTGGCGCATTAGCCACGGCAAACCTGCGCCTGGCCCTGCCGTTGCATCCTCCCGCCCCGTCCATATCCTCCGCCCCATCCCCCGTCATCTTCGTCCTCGTCCTTTGAACCTCACTCACAATTTCGCCGACGCCTGCCGTCTTGCCTTGGCCTTTGCCCGACTGACACCATGGCAACAGCGCACATGGCCGTCAGGACCGAGACTCTCCCACCATTGACCTCGACCGCGACCTCAAACCATCACCAGTCAATGGGTGCTCGTGTCATCCCGATTCCCACACCCACCATCAAGATGTCTCCTCCGGCGCCCGGTGACCCCATGGATATCACATCACCGGCACCATCCTCCACGAACCAAAACTCCGATTCCGACGGTAATGGCAAGTCCAATGACACGCCTCGAACCGCCTTGGCTGGCGACCCGTCCGCCTCCAACAGCTCGACGAGCAATAGCGCGAACAACTCTACGAACACCGAGAACAATTCGGCCAGTCTGTCTGCGAATATGCCCGCGCCTCCTCCCGCCGCAGCTGCCGCAATCCACCAGCCCAAGATTGTGCAAACTGCCTTCATTCATAAGCTTTACAAGTGAGATTCGTTGCCTGTCTGCCGTTAAATTGGTAGCTAAACATGTGATAGCATGCTGGAAGACCAAAACATCCAGCATCTGATTTCATGGTCGGCGAGTGCTGAGAGCTTCATCATGTCACCCTCGGCCGATTTCTCCAAGGTTTTGTCGTACGTCTTTCCACACGGCACTTCTACAGGCTTCGGCGCGCATATCTGACCATGTAACAGGCAATACTTCAAACACACCAACATTTCATCTTTTGTAAGACAGCTTAACATGTACGGTTTTCATAAAGGTTAGCTTCCTGCACCAGTTTTCCCCAGCGGATTTGTAGGCTTACCAAAACCTAGAACGTGATGTCTTTCATACCGGAAATCCCGACACAACTCTCTGGGAGTTCAAGCACGGCAATGGTAACTTCAAGCGTGGTGACCTCGTTGGCTTGCGGGAAATCAAACGTCGAGCCAGCCGTCATGCCCTCGTTCACCGCGAGAGCAACTACACGAAAGTGGCAACATCGCAACCCGGAACACCTGCCGAACCCATCCCTATTCCCTCAGACAGCGGCGACCCCCGGCTGATGGGTATCGAGCAAACGATTTATGATCTGAGTGCTCGCTTGCAACGAAGTGAAGATTCGGCCCACTACATGCATGTTAAGAATCAAGCAGTACTGGAGAACATGGGTCGACTTCTTCAGTTCAACCAGGACCTGTCCAGGGCCGTTTTATCGTTGGTCCCCGCAGATAGCCCTGTTTCTCGAGATGGTTTGTATCCACGGCGTGGAGCTGATAGGTCTTTGCTAACACCTACTTAGTAATCGCGTTGCAGAATGAAATGCAGAGACAGGCGGATATGATTCGTACCCTCGATGAACCACCAGAGCCGCCCTATGTCGCCCGCCAGCAATACTTTGCGGGTGTCGACAACGCCCCTGTATCCCCAAGGCAGCTTGCTCAAGACGACCAACGCAGGCCCGCGAACTTGGCTGTTCCTCAGCAACGAGGCCAAAACTTCTATCGGCCCCCGGTCCCATCGAACCTTTCCGTCAGCACTCGACGACAGTTCGGATCAATCAGCGGCAGCAGCACGACTCAGTCCTCGCCCCTACGCACTGCACCTCCGCCTCCCCCGCCAGCGGCCCCTCATCCCCTCTCCAACGTAGAGCCTCCCCCAGGAAGCTTGGCTCGACGACATACAGCTGCCGATATTAGAGCCCATGGATGGCAGCCTGGCCCTTCTCCATTTTCCACGAATCTGCCTACATCAGCGGCTCCTCAATGGCCCCCGTCACCTAACCGTGTCGCCCCCGAAGATCAACGCATCCGAGACTCGTTCTCTTCGTACTCAATAACGGCTGCCTCCCATGCCCATCCCCGTTCCCGACCGACGACACCCCCGCCACCGTTTGCTAATGGCGGCTCTGGCGCTTCAGATGCTTTCGGAAGCTGGTCCTGGAACTCTGCAGGTCGCGACAATAAGAACCTTGCTATCAAGGATCACTCGGCCCCGCCAACAAGGAGAGGCAGCATGGCACACATCTTGAACCCGAGCGATACTGCTGAGCGGCCAGATGAGGACGAAGATCCAAGGGGGGAAGACGACAGGAAGCGACAGCGGGTTCAATGAGAACCTATTCGACAGAGTTCACGGCTTACCTATGTATACGATAATACTGTCACTCTTGGACGGAAACATCTACGGGGCCGTGAGTCCATGGATATTTTTCCTTTACTAAGGGCTGGGCCACGCAAGCACTTCGCCGCATCTGCTGCTTCATCTGGAGACTCCTTTCTCTATTTTATTCTTCTCTGGTCTCAGCACGGAGGTACTACTGTCAGGATATGCGACACCATATTCGATTACGCAAGGAAAAAGTCACTCGCTACGTGCTATAGTAAGGCGATCTTGGAGTATGGCATTGGTTGGCTAGACTTTATGGTTTAGGGAGGCTTATTTTGTTTTATTGCCCAGAAGTCGTGCCAGTCCTGGTAGGGCTTCTCTATATTATACGTTCTTGCCCCCAGGCCAGTAGGCCTCGAGGGCTCCTGGCTAGGCGCGGAACATTTGTACGGTTAGGAATTGTCTTGTTATCGACTCCTGTGTATGGGGAGGGCGGCGGCGGCGGCGCTGCTGGGCATCACTAGATCAAGAGCTGGACTAGTGGCATTGGAAATGATGGCCATGTATATATGCGTTGAAAGAGGTTTCGCTTGTTGCTTTGACAGGCACAATATTGGCGGCTATTCTTGACTCTTGGTGCTAAACGAAGCCAGCTCGTTGGCCCATGGCTTCATGGCGAGGTTTCTGACGTGACGATGGGTGATTGAGTTGGAGGCTCGGAGCCTTTTTGCTTCTTCTTGTTTTTCCTCTTGCGCTTCGTCTTTGCATCCCCACGGTCCTCTGTTCTGGCTTGGACAATGTCCTCTGCTTCCACGTCTTTTGTCGTTGGATCCTCGTGGTTCTCAACATGAGGATGAGTGTTTTCGCCCATGGGCACGTCTACCTCCTCGCTGGCAGCATCCTCCCCCCTCGGGCCCTGCTTCTCCTCCTCCTTCTCTTCCACCGCCACCTCTGCTGCGGCCTCCTCCTCCGTCACCACCTCTCGTCTCGGTCTCTTCCTCTTCCCAAGCGCACTCCTCCCCACCTCATCCTCACTCTCACTCTCCTCCTCCTTCTTCTTCCTCCTCCTCCCATCCTCCATCTTACCCCCATTCCCTCCTCTCAACATCCTCTCCTCGCGCGCATTACCCGCCTTGCCAACCCCGTCCTTTGCGTCAGGAACGTAGCCCACGCCCTCGTTTGGTCGCGGTCCGCGAAACAAGTCGTCGTCGTCGTCGTCGTTGTCTTGTACCGGTGCTCGGCGCCGGCTTCGTTGCGTGGTGGTGGTGGTGGGCGTCATGGTCTTCAGGACAGAGGATTGAGAGGAGAGGAGCATGGCGATGCGGTTCGAGAGGGCGGCGCGGTTGGGTGCGAGGGGGAGGGGGGGTGGTTTGTCGGGTGCCATGGCTTGTTGTGCTGGAGTTGTGGTGGTTCTTCTGGATGGTTGGGAAGTTTTTTTTCTCTTGCAGTTTTTTTGTGCTGTGGCTGTTGCGATAAAGATGGCGCGTGGCAGGCAATTCGGACTCCTCAAGTATAAGACTTTGGCTCGCAAGCAGGTTAACTTGTTGTGACTAATGTGCAATGGATGGTTCGACAAGTCGAGTTTCGTGATGCTGGATTTTGAAGGTGACGTTTTTGTTTACTCCAAGAAATCGCATTTCACATGCCGCAGAAATGAATGTTCGTTATCTTATCGTACCTTTGCGGAAGGTGGGCGAGAACATGACCCGATAATTTAGCTGGTCTTTCGTTCGGAGCACTTCGTGCAGATCAGGCACGAACTTAACGACGATCACGATGGAGTTGCATACTTGAACAAGTCACTAAATTAGATGCAAAGATCTTCGTTGACATTAATATTAGATGAGAAATCTACCCAAGGAATCTTTATAGTGCCGCCTCATAGGTCAGATGCCCGTCGGTCGGTCGGTCAGTCGTCATAAGTCGTTAACATGCGATGCTGTGTTCTCCCCAACCCGTTGTCGTTTTGCGATGGTTCTTCATTTTCCTCCCTTCTTTCGTTCTCGGGACAAGTGCGTAAAAGGTTTTATATACTGCCTGCTGTGTCCCGCAGGCTGAGAATGTACGGAAGTTCTGTCGAGTCATGCCGCGTCGCCAGACGTATGACGGATCCTGAACTAGCCGAGGATTTTGACCTCAGGCTCGACGTAGATGGTTGACTAGCGGGGTAGTGCCGCCGTCCGCTCCGCGCGAGGCTGTGAAGACTGCGTTTGTGCGATATTGCCCCGGACTTGCCGCTTCGTAAGCTGTTGGGCGCTGTGCGATATAGGTTCCACGTCGTGGTCGATCCTTGCCGCCTGATCCTCCGTACCGAGCTCGTCGTGCTGTCGCTGTCCGACTGGGAGTTGTTGCTACGAGGCGTCCCAGGACCGTTTTCGTCTGGGCGGCCGTCATAGTCGGCGTTGCTTGAGGGGGACGAGGTCTCCTCGCCTTCCTCGTCCGGTTCTCCATCCAGAAGATCCGGATCAAAAGGTTCCATGGCCCGCAGAATTTCGGCAAATAGGTGCATCAGCTCCTTGAAACGGGCGTTGGAAATGGGTCGTGTCGAAAACCGCGCATACTCGTAGTGCGACAAGAACTTTGTCGTCGTGGCATCCATTTCGAGCACGCCCAAGCTCGCCAGGTGGACGATGTAGTCGCGAAGACTCATGTTGGCGGTTCGTTGCAGGAGAGCTACGGCGTCGGCGTCGAGAATCGGCGGGTCGGTCTGAGAGGTCGGATCCGGAGGCGCCAAGGTCAGGGCCTTACCCTCGATCAAGTTGGGCAGCTCGGAGAGGACGGTGGTGTATTGTAGGTTTGGCAGATCTGGCGATGTCGGAGACGCCCAACCATTGTGTTCAATGTGCCCCCACACCGCCAGTCGACGAGGCAGGTTCACGAGGAGGTCGTCGGCGGTTATGGCGGATTCGCTGACGCTCAAAATAGACGGCGAGCGCACCGGCTCGCTTGGTTCGGGCCTCTCGTCGGCTTCAAGCCGCGGTCGAGAGGTGTAGGCAATGCTCGCGCTGAGGCCGAGGCCGGCAGCGATCATCTTGTAGACGGCCGAGGGCACATCGCCCTTCTCGATGGGCACCCATCCCTTGGGAATATTTTCCAACTCGGTCTTGTTGATGTACAGGCGGGTGAAGAAGACGAATGCGACGCCGAGGATGGTGGCGGTGTAAAGGGCGACGATGATCCAGACATTGTACTTTTGGTCGTTGCGAAGAGAGCGCTGGATAGCATCGGCGGGAGTGGCGACGAGGAGGCCGATGAGGATGACAAAGAGAAGCAGGTATAGAGATCGATAGATGATGGAGAAGACGAGGCGACGGTGAGACTCGGGAGATGCCATGGCGACGAGAGCCCTCGTCTCGTTGGCCCCCGGAAATGAGGCTTTGTTTGCCCGGCTTTGCGGTTCAAGAGCGAGGCGGCGAATGTGAATGTCTGGCGAGAAGACTGTCCCTGGGAAGCGCGAATAGAGATGCAGCAGGAGGACGCATAGCTAAGGCGGGCGCGGATCCATGGGGCATTTGATGGCTGGATTATCCCGGAGGCTGGTGCATCTTGACCTGCAGACTGCTTCAACGTGCCATTTCTTCGATGATGAGGGAGGTTGGGACAATGCCACTTTGGGCAATCTAAAGTGCAGGGGACCGACCGGGACCAACCGGGACCGGTGGGTGCGAGCTTAGTCACGCACCGTGTATTAGCACTGTACTTTTAATGGACCATTAGCGCACTCTGAAACATGCACGTTAAGTGCCTATTAACGCACTGTCAAGTCACCTTCCGCCCACCATACCGACCAGATAAACGAAACTTTTGTTGCAATAATTCCCAATACGTCAAACCGCCCGCTACCAAAGGTAGATGTTCCTCCAATGTGTTATCTTACATTTGCTGGTATCATGATACAGTCATTGCCGAGTCCCACATCTCCTCCCAGAGTCTCTCCCAGTTTAATCCTCCCCATGTCTATGAACTCTTCTCAGGCGTCGCTGCCGCCTCCTTGGCGTGTCTAATGTCCCCCAACGTCAATCTCAGATCGTTGCTGTAGGGCTCAAACTTGGTCACCACCTGATCTAGCCCTGCCCTGAGGGCCTTCAACACCGAATCCACCTCCGGGCTCTCCCGCTTCGCAGTGATATCGGTCCAGTGGATTGGGAAGGACGACCTGAAAGCCTCGAGCTTCTTGATCACCGACGTCAACGTCCTGATGATGCTTGTGACATCTCTGTGGACATTGCCAAACTGGTCCTCGGCCAGACTGTGAACTGACAGCTCGCACAGAACATGGATGGCGTTGATGAGGAGCGTGGGCTCCGCGTAGGGCGTTCCCAGGACAGCGGCGGCAAACTGCGTTCGGAAGGCGTGCTGGAATAGCGAAGCTACAATGTCAAATTGCATGAGGCCGAGCGTCCATTGCTCGAACTGGCCCTTCAAGTGCTCGGGAGAGACCATCTCCTGCTGTTCCCTGGTCAAGACGCGGTCCTTGGCCTCCTTGAACGTCTTCTTTGCGATTGGGCTCAGCTTGGACGCAGGCGAGGAACCAGGGGACCGGGCAACTTGGCTGAGCCGCTTCTCAACCTCTCCTCGCATCGATCTCGACGTAGATCTGCCGTTGAAGATGGGCTCCTCTCGGAGTGGCGCCGACACGCGCTGCTTGGGTTGGACCGCTGGCGCAGCAGGGGGCGCGGCAGGTGGCTTTCCGTACGTGTCGATTCGTGTTTCGACAGATTTGACCAGCTCCATACAAATGGCATAAACCTGCGACCACATTGGGCCATCTTTGCGATCAATATCCTCATAAATGGCTTGTCGACGAGCCGGGAAGTCTTGCGCCACATAGGCTAGCTCCCACATAGCGAACGACTGTAGTCGGTTAATATAAACTCAAATACAAGCAAGGGACCGGCTTACCTTGATCGGCAGTTTCTTGCTCTTCAGGCCGTTTAGAATGCTCCCGTTCGGATCCTTGGACTCGGAGGTAAGGGGGTTGCCGTTCTTGAGAGGTTCCTTGACCATGAATGTCGAAAAGGCAAAGTTGCCGGTATTCCACACAAAGTGGATGAGAGCTCCAGCCTGCAGGCAGCGGAACAGCACATAAATGTTGAAGGGCCAATGGGGGGGAAGCATGTTCGACTTGGGGAGGCTGTAGAAGGGTCGCAAAAACACCAGCGACCAGCCCCAGATGAATGGACGAAGAAAGATCAGATACAGGGGGAATGCAAGGAGGAGGCTACTAGCGGCAGCCGTCGCTGAGTACAACCCGATATGATGCAGTTCCTTCAGGACCACTTTGAGAGAATCTCCCGGGTTGGCAGACTTGTCATTCTTATTCCCGGACAGCCCCAAGATGAGCCGGTCGACGTCGCTCCCGTAATGCTGAAACGTCTTCCAGACGGCGCACGACATCAGGTACGACATCAAGAACAGGGGCGCCTCGTTCAGCTTGGCTCGATCCCCGCTAAAGAAGGTGACCCAGCCCAGGTTCGCGTGTTCGGGGGCGGACCAGAGGAAGACGTGGCAGAAGATCAAGCTCGACACGAGATACCAAAGGCCCGTCTCGTAGGTCCGCAGCGTCGACAAGGAAGCGTGCAGGGTCTGGAAGCCAGAAGCCGTCGTTCGGAGACCAACATGATAGTTGGCAATTCGGAGGACGAGAATCGCGAGGCCGCAGGTGAAGATGAAGGCCGTTCGCACACCGGTGCGACCGAGAGGGAACCAGGCCCAGAGGTCTATAAAGCCACGTTAGCAAGGCGCGTCGAGGAGATTCGGGATGGCGACGAACAAGAGCTCCAGCTGTCGAGGAGGACGGCTTCGACATAGGACACGGCCAGCAGCACGGTGGCCGTAGAGGTGAAGCGCCTATGCAGGGCGGGTTGGAGGAAGTCCTTGTAGGGAGCCTTTCGAACTGCGGCCGCCATTTCCACAGCGCATCCTGGGGGGGGGGGGGGTTCGTTGGTTGGTTGAAGAAAGGCGGACCTTAGAGGAAGCCTATGTAAATAAAAATCTCCAGCTAGCAACCGCTTGTTTTGGTTCGTTTGGATCTATGCGACAAAGAAGCCGACGGCCCTGCCTGGGCTGCCTTTATCATCACGTGCTGATAAGATGTGGAGAGATCCACCGCTCTTGCAGGGGAGTCAGGTCCCACTGGGCTGTGATTGGCCTGTCACATATCATGCCCAGTTACGTACGTATGTTCCCAGCGAAGCCGGTTTGAGATGAACCTCAGCCACCCTCGGCATCTCAAGGCAACAGGTGACTTGCACTTCGATACTCTCATCCACTATCTGCACATCACTTACACGTGCAGCAGACCGATTGCTCCGAATTGCGCAACCGCTCAAACCCTTTGGCTCCTTCAACCGCTTTCGATTTCGCCGCCATGTCCTACGATCAGCTCTCCAACCTCGAGTCCGGGCGGCGCGGGGGATACGCCGATGACCCTGCCTTCCAAGAACTGCAGTACGAGCTCAAGAGCAAGCTGCAGGCCCTTCTGAGCAGCAACCGCAAGCTCGCCAACGACGTCAACGTCCTAGGCACCAAGAAGGACTCGCCGCGCCTGCGCGAGCGCGTCCACAACATCATGGAAAAGACCCGAGAGATGTGCAGGGAGATTGGCGAGGGAGTCAAGAGACTTCAGACTTGGGAAGACCTCACGGTGCGTCTGGCCCGCTTCGGATGGATTCGTCTCAATTCGCGTGCTAATTTGGACTGTAGAAACAACAAAAGTACGAACAGACCAAGGTCTCGAGCGACTTCCAGGCCTCCCTTCAAGAATTCCAGAACCTCCAGCGCCGCGCCCTCGAGAAGGAGCGTGCATCCGTCACCGCCGCCCGCGCCGCCCAAGAATCCGAAGGGCATGATGGTGGGCAGGCGGGCTCCCCGCTGGAGCAGTTGCAGCGCCAGGAGCAGATGCCGCAGATTGCGAACCAGGACGAGGTCGACTTCCAAGAGGCTCTCATCATCGAGCGCGAAGAGGAGATCCGCAACATCGAGCAGGGCGTCGGCGATTTGAACGTGCTCTTCCGACAGGTGGCGCAGATTGTCGGCGAACAAGGCGAACAGCTCAACTCGATTGCCGACAACGTGCAAAACGTGCGCGACGACACCAGGCAGGCCGAAGTCGAGAACCGTCAGGCAGCACGATATCAAAAGGCTGCCCGTAATAAGAGCTGCTGCCTGCTGCTCATCCTGGCCGTCATCCTGACCATTGTCATTCTCGCCATTGTTCTCGACTAAGACGAGACATTTATTTCCTTTCATGGGGCGGGCTCGTTGTTTTCTTGTGTGGCGTCTTGGGAGTTTCCAGGGATACAGAACTTGATGAGATACACTTTTGTACATACAATGTGGGACCTAATGATGATGCTGTCCCCCCTGCCGGAATACAACAGTCCAGTTTCTTTTTCTAGCTTCGAGGCTTTAGATATTGCAACTCCTGTGCTTTCTGCTCTTGAACCAGAATCTTTGGCTCCTTACTTGGGACCAACCGGTTTAAAATGGCCTCGTTTACACTGGTGAGGCCAAAAGAAGTCGCCCAGTATAGGAAGATGGCACTGGGCAAGTCTGCAAAGAGGAGCGGTAACACTGGAACGAGAAGCATGATTCGACCAAAGACGGTTTGCAGTCTCGTCAAGGCGACCTGTTGCCCAGTTCCCCGGGGGTTGAGTGAGAGCAAGGCTCGAGTATGGTCACCAGACATCCTCCCCCATGTGTTCCAAGCCAGGATGCCGGAGCAGAGCAGAGGCAGGCCAAAGTAAGGGTCCACGACGGTCAGATCCGTGAACCAGAGACAGCCCCCTTGGATGAGGCTCGGGTCGAACATGCTGCTGGCGGACCCGAGATTGAACGTGGCAGACTGCGCATTATCGAGGCCGACGGTCTGGCTGAGCCATCCGAGGGGAGCGCCGCACTTTCGACGGAGGGCTTCAGATATGGTAACAAAGGGGACGATGCCGAGCAGCGGAGCGAAGCCCTTCCACCGCTCGACGCCCCAACTCTTGTAGATCCTGCGGCGCGACTTCTCGATAGCGCCGGCGATGCGCAGCCTCTGGATGCGCTCGGGCAGAGGCCCCTGCTCCTGGGACACGGTCTTTGCGTGCCGTCGGGCCCAGGCCATGATGAGCGGATTCAGCTCCGTCCTCTGCCTCCGGAGCCCGGCCACGTAGAACTGCAGGGGGAAGCGGAAGGTGGCGTTGACGCCGACGGCCAGCAGAGGGATGGCCAGGTACCACGGGACGCCGAGGTTGGCGTGGACCCAGCTGAAGGCGTCGGCCGTCGACTGGATCGTCTCGCTCACGGCGACGCTGACGTAGAGGTTTCGGCGGGTAGGGGCAATGAGTGATGGGCGGGAGAATGTGCCATGGCGGAGGGACGGGAGAAGGAGTGCGGCTCGGCAGTTTGAGGCTGGTATTGAGGACCTCGCATGGTGCGTCAGGGAGAGGGGTGTGCGTGAAAGAAGAGACATGATTCGGCCATTGCCCGCCCTGCGACGGGAAGTTGGCTAAAAGGTGTATGATCAAATGATCAGCGAAGATGTCCGCGTGGTGGAAGAGATGCGGCTCGTGATGCCAGATGCCGACGATGAGAAGCAAAGTGCAGGATGAAAAGGTGGGGTCGGCGGTGTGGCTCAGGCACGGCACAACTCCACTAAGAGCCTCCACTGTTCCATGCGAGCGGCGGCAGTCTTTCTCATCTTTCAGTGGTTCACCCCGCTAAAGCTGCAGCGCCCGTGCAGTGCAGGCGTCGCGCTTGTGGACAGCTTGGCTAGAGCTTCAAGCTGTCCCGTCAAACGCGACGTCACCTCATCTCGCACCTTTCTTTTCCTTCTTCTCTTCCGTCTGCTTGATTTCCTTGGTCGACGTCCAAAATACCCACGAGCCCTTCGATGATACGGGATACACATTGCCCAAACATTACAGCTTGGCGCCTCTGAGGCGAACACTCCGATCCGCGATCCTCCTCCCCTCTACTCTTCACGCCGAGTATGTCCGACAGCGCCTCAACGGCAGCCCCAGGCGGGCCGCCTTCCAACGGCGAAAGCCAAGCCTCGAACTCGCTCCTCGTGCCTATCCTATGCCTGGCACCCCTGTTTTTCGCCCTGAGCGGCACCCTACTCTTCAAACTGGTCGGTCGCGTTCTGGGATGGTCGCTGAGGAAGAAGACGGAAGGCCGCCGGTCTCAACTCCTGGCCGTCATGACGGAGCAAGATAAAAAGGCCCGCGAGATGGGCGCAGCAAACGCATCGCCCCAGCTGGTCTTTGACGTTGGCGAAAAGCTGAAAGATACTCTGGAGAGGCAGAAGGACTGGGGCGGCATAGTTGGCTTCTTTCACCCTTTCTGGTACGTTCTTGTCGAGATGCTGGCTGTGACATGTCGGCTGATGTAGTACTAGCAATGCGGGAGGTGGTGGTGAGCGAGTCCTGTGGGCAGCTATCCGTGCGACTCAAGACCGCTGGCCTAATGCCAAGTGCTGCGTGTATACGGGAGATCATGAGGTGACAAAGGACGACATTCTCGAGCTTGTCAAGGTATGCATCGCTGGCTCTCTCCAGGAGCCGATCTAACAAGTCTCAGATTAGGTTCAACATTGAGCTTCACGCTCCTACCATTACCTTTCTCTACCTCTCCAAGAGACACTGGGTTCTTGCCTCGACCTGGCCGCGCTTCACTCTGCTCGGTCAATCCATCGGCTCCGTCATTCTAGCTTGGGATGCCTTTTCGCTTGCGGTGCCGGACATCTTCGTGGATACCATGGGCTATGCCTTTGCCCTTGGGCTTTGCAAGTTTCTATTCCCGACGGTCCCAACCGGTGCCTATGTCCATTATCCCACCATCTCTACCGACATGCTCGAGTCTCTGGATCCCGATTCCCCGCTCGGCGCTCAAGGCGTGAACGCTGGCAGGGGTGTTGGTGCACAGGGCACTGCGAAGAAGATCTATTGGCAGCTGTTTGCGCGGCTGTACTCGTGGGTTGGCTCGTCGATCGACATTGTCATGACGAACTCCACCTGGACGCAAGCTCATGTCACGAGCCTGTGGGCTTCTGGGCGCGGGAAGAAGAACCAGACGGATCCCATAGTGGCCGTCTATCCCCCGGTCGCCGTTCGAGAAATGGAGCAGGAGGTGGAGGTGTCACCAGAGAGCGAGAAAAAGCGACAACCTGTTTTGGTCTACATTGCGCAGTTCCGACCCGAGAAGAATCACCAGCTGATTGTCCAGTCGTTTGCTAAATTCGTCGCAACGAAGAGCGAAGCGTCCAAGGATGCGCGCCTGGTGCTCATCGGCAGCGTGCGAGACGATTCAGATTCGAAGCGTGTTTACCAGCTCCGTCTACTCGTCAACGAGCTCGGCATCAAAGACAGGGTGGATTTCCACTTGGACGCAACGTGGCCCGAGATCCTGGAGTGGCTACGCAAGGCATCCGTGGGCGTCAACGGCATGTGGAACGAGCACTTTGGTATTGGCGTCGTCGAGTACCAAGCTGCCGGGCTCATATCCGTGGTCCACAACAGCGGCGGGCCCAAGTTGGATATTGTGACGGAGATAGACGGGAAACCAACAGGTAGGTCAAAGGAAAATGCCACGTTTTCGGGTACAAGCTAACATTGGACAGGATTCCACGCCAGCACTGCAGAAGAGTTTGCGGAGGGCTACGAGAAGGCACTGTCGCTACCGAACCCGCTCGAGGTCCGTCTTGGAGCACGACAGTCGGCAAAGAGGTTCACGGAAGAGGAGTTTGCGAAGAAATGGACGGTACAGCTGGCGCGACTGATCAGTCTGGCGAGTTAGACTTGGAGCAGGGTGGATTTGAAAGCGATGTGACATAGACAGAGAATACCCATAGAGCAAGGCAATGATTTACCAGTTGTAGGCGTCACAGAGGAGAGCGAGAGAGCCACGGTGGCCAGGAAGTTTGCGGCGGGAAAGAACTTCGTTGTGTGTGCATTGGTCAGCCTAAAGCCTTCCCACAGAACATTGCTGACCGTGGCAGTGGGTGCATCCGGAGGGGTTTACATGATGACGCCGAAGTTGCAGGTCCAAGGGGTTCCTGCTATTATCCACTCGGCCATGACTGACGCGAAAGACAAGTGTCAATCGCAGTAGCGACAGAGCCCTCTATGACTTATATAGAAGTACTAGGTCTCTCCTGCGCGTTGATGAGGCATCGAGCGAGGTTCGTGTTGCGGCTGCCAATCGGCAGAGGGTTGGCGACAGTAGGTGCAGCCGAAGTAGTCCGTATGAGATTCGGATATATAGAGGCTTGCAAGGCCGCCCTTCTGACATGGGAAAACAACCACTCGGCCATCCAGGCTCATGACTCAAAAAGATAAATGTCTCTCGCAGAAGCGAAAAGGACGTCCCTATACACATGATGCATCCCAACTGGGGCCGAAAGCTGGAACTCCCGCTACATACCGCGCGGGGTCACGAGTCACGTCTTTGATCACGTCAACAAGGTGCAGAAGCCAGAAGCAACGGTGTGCAGTAATAAAGGCCGCACCATCCAGGTTTGTACGTATTTCTTGTACTACTAGGGACTATTTATCCCTCCTTTTCCCCAGACCTCGAGGATTTCCCCCCCTAGCTGCAGCCCATCATCCATCTTCTTATCAGTTGACCAGGTTGTCCCGCTGATTAGGTAGCTTACAGATCAGATCGGCACTCGCTTCAACTCATCCTCACATAACATTACAAATCCACACAGAATGGGTAGATTCTTTTTGCCCTCACCAAGTTATTCGAGTACAGTTTTGTTCTAACATGAAGATAGAATCAACAATATCGAGCCGACTGCTGCTCGCGGCAATATGGTGCCTGCTATTCACAACATGTCTCCATCCGGGCGCCGCCCTCGCCGCCCTCCAACGCCCAGTCCACACTGAAGATGAATTCCCGGCCGAGGCCAAGAAGCCCGAACAGGAGGTGCTGCACAATCACGTGGGGACCAAGGGCGCGGTGTCGAGCGAGTCGAAGGATTGCAGCACCTGGGGGAAGCAGATTATGCAGGAGGGGGTTAGTAAATGACCAAGTGAAAAAGGTGTATATAAACTAACACACACAGGGAAACGCAGTCGACGCTGCCATCGCCACCACCTTGTGCGTAGGCACCGTGGCCCCCTACCATTCCGGCATCGGAGGCGGCGGCTTCATGCTCGTCCGCGACAAGGAGGGCAACTACGAGGCCATTGACTTTCGCGAGACGGCCCCCGCGAATGCCTCGGAGGACATGTACCGGGGAAATCTCGCGGGGAGCGTCTACGGGGGATTGAGTGTGGCCGTGCCGGGAGAGATTCGGGGGTTGTGGTACGCCCATCAGAAGTACGGGGTAAGTGTGTTATGGCCTATATGTCTTATGCTATGGCCTGTGTGTGTTATGCTATGGCCTGTATATATTATGTTATGGCCTATGTACATTACGCCCTGTGTATCTTGACGAAGGACTCTATTGGCTAACAGTTGGTGTTAGGACATCCCGTGGAAGAGGCTGTTTGAGGGCGCTCACTTTAAAGCCCTGGGTACTCCGTGTATGTGTCCTCGCCGGGGTTTCTCCTTGACAGGTTAGAAGACTAATGTGTCCTCCAGTAAACCAGGACTACTCAAACTACATCAACAGGGCCATCAACGGTACCGACAGGAACTTTCTCGTCGAGGATCCCTCGTGGGCCCTGGACTATGTCAAGGATGGTATGTTTTGTGTGTCTCGATTTGTATAGGTAGAAATCTAACTGCGTGTAGGACGGTTGGTCAGCGAGGGGCAGAACGTCGAGCGAAGGAGATACGCCAAGTGAGTCGTCTGTCAAGGAATGACATGGAGGAACTAACGAGTGTGTAGAACTCTCAAGACCATTGCGGAGAAAGGACCCGATGCCTTTTACACGGGAAATATTGGTAAGCACCAACCTCAGATACACATTGTACCCGTCCTAACCCCCCCAGCCAAAGCAATGGTCAAGGCCATCCGCAAACGCAACGGCACCATAACCCTCGAGGACTTCAGGAGTTACGAGGTCAAGACGCGTCCCATACTCACCACGACGCACCGCGGCTACAAGCTGCACACCATCGGCGCCCCCGCCTCGGGCGCCGTATCCCTCAACATCCTCAACGTGCTCGAGGCCTTTGACCGGCCGTCCTTCACGCTCGAGTCGCACCGCGAGCACAACAAGGCGTACTGGACCGAGCTCACGCGCGTGGGCTACAAGCACCGGACCCCGCCCGAGGTGCACCAGGCCGACAAGGAGCACACGTACGACACGTACGACATGCGCGACGGGCTGTGGCACATCTTTGTCGAGGCCATGCGCTTTGCGTACGCGGGGAGGGGCAAGCTGGGGGATCCGGGCTTTGTTAGGGACGTGGAGGACTATCAGGGCAAGATGGTGGATAAGGAGAATGCGAAGCGCATCGTCAAGCTCATCAACCCGAAGCGCACGCAGAACATTTCCGCGTACGACCCGGGCAACGTGTACCAGCCCGAGGATCACGGGACGTCGCATATTGCCACGGCGGATAAGTCGGGCATGGCTGTGTCGCTGACGTCGACGGTGAACCTGCTGTTTGGGAGCCGCATCTTGTGTGAGGAGACGGGGGTAATCTTGTAAGTTCACATATCCCATCCCATCCCATCCCTCACAGAACACCCTACTAACACCCCAAGCAACAACCAAATGAACGACTTCTCCATCCCCGGCACCCCCAACGAATTCCACTTCCAGCCCTCGGAATCAAACTACATCCGCCCAGGCAAGCGCCCCTTATCTTCCATCACGCCCGTCATTATCGAGCGCCACGACGGCACCTTTTTCGGCGCCGTGGGTGCCGCCGGCGGCTCCCGCATCATCTCGTCGACGACGCAAGTTCTCTGGCGCATCCTCTCGGAACCCGTCGCCATCAACGACGCCATTGCCGAGGCGCGCCTGCACGACCAGCTCATGCCCAACGAGCTGCTCGTCGAGAGGCACTTTCCCATCACGAGCGCGCGTGAGTTGGAGAGGAGGTTTGGGCATAATGTCACGTGGGTCGAGCCGGGGATGAGCATTGTCGAGGGCGTGATGCAGGATCAGCAGGGGTTTTTTGACGCGGGGTCGGATCGGAGACAGAAGCAGCATGGAGGGGTTGTGGTCTAGAGGACCAGGGAGTTGTGGTCGAGGAGTTGGTCTGAAGCGTTACGGAGCTGTGGTCTAGAGCATCGCGGAGGAGTTGTGGTCTCAAGAAACATAGAGGAGTTGTCTAAAGCGTTACCGAGGACTTGTGGTCTAGAGAACCATAGAGTTGTAGTCTAAAGAACCACAGACGAGTTATGGTCTGAAGAACCAAAGTTATTGTCGAAAGAACCACGGACGAGTTGTCTAAAGAACCTGTGCCTTGTCCAGAGAAACGCGTTACGTCACAGTAATACCATGCCTTCATAGCCAACATGGCTTCACAGCGATACATGCATCACCCATTTACATATATAAGTGTAGTATTAATGGTATCTCGCACGGTAGAAGCGGTGTTGCCATCTACAAATTTGGTCTTTTTGGCATTAAAACTCGTTTGGCTCGACACCTGTAAAAAGAAAATACACCTTCTCCATCACGAAGAGCAGGCTAAACCTGGTAGCAGAATAGTAATCCAGTTGCTCCGTGCTCAGGCCTAGTACTCGGCTTCACCGTCGTCCTCGCCCATCGAGTCGGCGGCAACCTCCTCGTAATCGCGCTCAAGAGCCGCGAGATCCTCACGGGCCTCGGAGAACTCGCCTTCCTCCATACCCTCGCCGACGTACCAGTGGACAAAGGCACGCTTGGAGTGCATGAGATCGAACTTATACGACAGGGAAGACCAGGCCTCGGCGATGGCAGTGGTGTTGGACAGCATGCAGCTACATACCATTAGCACGTCAATCACTCAACAAAAATAGGCAACTTACACAGCACGGTTAACCTTGGCGAGATCGCCGTTGGGCACGTTCTCCGGAGCCTGGTAGCAGATACCGAGCTTGAAGCCGGTAGGGCACCAGTCGACGAACTGGATGGTGCGCTTGGTCTTGAGCGTGGCAACAGCGGCGTGGGCGTCGTTGGGGACGACGTCACCACGGTACAGCAAGCAGGTGGCCATGTACTTGCCGTTGCGGGGATCACACTTGACCATCTGGTTGTTGGGCTCGAAGCAGGACATGGTCATCTCCTGGACAGAGTTGGCCTCGTGGGCGGCCTTGGCGGCCGAGATGACGGGAGCATAGGCGACCAGCGGGAAGTGGATTCGGGGGTAGGGCACGAGGTTGGTCTGGAACTCGTTGAGGTCGACGTTGAGGGAGCCGTCGAAGCGGAGCGAGGCCGTGATGGAAGAGACGACTGCACACATTTGTCAGCTTCACGTGCATCAAAACACGGCGGAAATCCTACCCTGGGCAATCAGGCGGTTCAGGTTCTCGTAGTTGGGTCGCTCAAGACCGAGGTTTCGGCGGCAGATGTCGTAGATGGCCTCGTTGTCGACCATGAAGGAGCAGTCGGAGTGCTCGAGGGTGGTGTGGGTGGTAAGGATGGAGTTGTAAGGCTCGACAACCGACGTGGCGGTCTGGGGAGCGGGATAGACGCAGAACTCGAGCTTGCTCTTCTTGCCGTAGTCGACCGAGAGACGCTCCATGAGCAGAGCACCGAAACCAGAGCCGGTACCGCCACCGAAGGAGTGGAAGACGAGGAAGCCCTGGAGACCAACGCAGTTGTCGGCAACGCGGCGGATCTTGTCGAGGACGCTGTCGATGAGCTCCTTGCCGACGGTGTAGTGACCACGAGCGTAGTTGTTGGAAGCATCCTCCTTGCCGGTGATCATCATCTCGGGGTGGAAGAGGTTTCGGTAGGCGCCGGTTCGGACCTCATCGACGACATTGGGCTCGAGATCGCAGTAGATGGCGCGGGGGACGTACTTGCCCTGGCCTGCACGAGATGATTAGAAGCTTGACCCCAGAGGCGACGTCGGATGCATACCAGTCTCGGAGAAGAAAGTGCTGAAGCCCTGATCGGGATCCTGAGCCTTGCGCTCCTCGGTGAGGTAGCCATCGGGCTGTCGGGTCAAGTCAGTACGGGGGACGTGGCCATGTCAACAAAGGAGGTGGTCGATGTTGTGTACCTGGATACCGTGCTCGAGGCAGTAGAGCTGCAAAAGACGCAAGAGTCAGCAATCAACGACACGAGGAGCTTCTCAGGAGCTTGAGGAAAAACATACCTCCCAGCAGGAGTTGGCGATTTGGCAACCAGCCTGGCCGACTGTGGGCGAGTTAGCACGCTACAGAAAAAGGATTCGTTTCGGGTGCGGAGGTTGCGGTGTGAAGACGCGTGCGAGCTGAGTGCGGGCGAGCGAGGGAAGCTTTACCGTTGATGCTAATGACCTCACGCATGGTTGCTGATGGACGAGGCAGTAGATGAGGATTAAGGAGATGGAGGGAGAAATAAGTTTCCAGCAAATAAAAAAAAAAAAGACAGGCCAGACAAGGCTTTTACGACAAGAGATTCAGAGAGGCGGAAGGAGAGCAAAAGGCAGGACGTGCAGTCTGGTTTGGTGATGGGGGGGGAGAAAATAGGTGGGGGAAATTTGGCAGACAGGGGACAGGGGAGGGAGGCTTGTCCGCGCTGGGATTTGTTGATTTCGAGGCGTGTCTGGCTGTCCCGAAGCGGGTAAGCGCGTGTATGGCGGGTCTGCAGGTACAGACCATGTATTTCACGGCGGCGGGTGGCAGCGCCGGTACATCGGACTGTTTGTTTGTTGTTCTTCAGGTTCGGCTCCAACGACTTTCCCGTTAGTTTCTGGTGCTTCTCTTTTGCTGGCCTCTGCTGGCCTTCGCCGGCCTCGCTGGCTCTCCCCCAATTAAAGTGGCTCCTGCCGCCTGCCCGCTTCACCGCTCCAGCCAACAAGCACTTGCCGTCGCAAATTAGGCCCAAGTCGTTTTTGGTGACGATGCGCCCATCCATGTCTGTCAGACGAGAGCGACTCACCAGATTATCGACTGTCAGGGCACCTCCCGAGGTGCGATACGGGTGCCTAAACAATGACGAGTAATGGCTACAACTCGCTGTGATATTCATTACCAGCTGCCTGCAAACCCAACTCATTTCCCTCCATATTCCGCAGAGGCCACTGCGGACCGTCTCCTTCATGTACGCACGCATATGGAGTTTCGGATGCTCATGCTTTCATCATCCGATCGTCGCCGTCCGGGAGAAAACCCACGGGCAGAAAAAAGGAAAAAGAAAGTCCTATCCGCACAGCCAACTCCCATTCTTTCTGATACAGCCTCGGATACACACACCCAACAACTTACGATAAACCGCCGCCCATATCAACAAATCTGTTCGGCCCTGGTGGTTGACTTCTCCCCGAGACCCTTTTCCCGCCCGCCGCCCACATGGCCGTGATCCATCCTCATGGACCATTACTAAAACAACCCTTGCCCGAACTTGTCCTCTCACAGTCGTCGGCCGTCCAGCTCCCAAGCCCACATTTCACCGTTTGTGTCCTCCCCCCTGCCGGTTCCTTTCGTTGGCTTGCAATGCTTACCCCGTTCCCGTCGTTCCCTTTGTGCCTTCGCTTCGCCCAAGGGGTTGACAGGAACGAAGGTCGAATCATACGCGGGTGGCGGATGTTCTGAAGAATTCCGACGACCTGGTCCCCTTGGATGGGAATCTCCTCGTTAATCAAGGGGTTACCTGCATCCTACGTACCTATCCATGCCTGACTCAAGATTTTCTTCGGATAATTCATTGCTCACCGAGATGACGGCTCCAAAAGTTTCGGCCTGGCGCGGTCCAGTTCGCCGGGAAGAGACGAGCAAAAAAGCAATTCCATCCCCTGACGAATGAATGTCTTGACGAAAGCTGCATTTTCTTCAGCAGCGGGTCTGGTGTGTGTTGTCACGTGGTCTCGCATTGTCCTCTGCTGAACACGAAGCAGCACATCAGCTTCAGAAGCCAGCAGGTAGGTATTCTTGCAGCAGCAAAGATGTCGACTCTCAGCTTCTTCCCGTCCAAAGTGACGTCGTATAAATAGTAATAAGACGGCATCCCAAGGTCAGATGTCCGGCTGCTCCAAGCTCCTTGAAGCTCCGAGAAGCTTCCCTCCCTTTTTGCGACTCAACCCCTGTTAGGCCCCCCTCTTCCCGTTCTCCCCGCCTGGCATGAGCCTCATGGCCCGAACCTCACCCGCTGCCTGCTCCCGCCAACCACTTCCAACCTCCGGCACGCAGCCTGCCTAACATATCAAATTATCATCACACATACCCTTACCGGTCATCATCTAAACGTTACCATGCTTCTTCTCCCCTCACTCCCCTCCCTCCTCCTCCCCATCCTCGCCTCCCTCTCAATCATCATCCCCCCATCCACAGCCAACACCGAAAAGACCATCTTCACAGCTCCCCAGCCCGTCCCCGTCCCCCTCCAACATCCCACCCTCCGCAACCTCCATCTCCACGTCCTCACTCCCGACGACGCGTCCGTCCGCGCAAACTTGACCCGCGTCTTCCCCGACGCCGACGCCGCCGGTGCGGCCACCTGGCTTCTGCTGGACCGGCTCGACCCTGGCCGGCGGTATGAGCTCCGTGTCTGCTGGGCCGCCATTGTAAGTTGCCCTTGCATTATCCATCATTTGAATTGGGACCGCCCAGGAAACTAACTGGAATGCAAAAGCAACCCACCGCCTTTGGACTGGATGCCTACGAGCTGGACACGGTCTGGCGCACCCCAGAGCTCATCCAGTCACTGGAAGGGTACGCCAGCTCACGTCAAGACCCCTCTGCATCTGAAGACGAGCATGTGTCAATCGAGAGAGAAGAAGAAGACCAATCTTCCGTCCTCTTGCTGCGAGTACAGGCTGCTGCCGATTACTTCACTGACCATGTCGAACTCATGAAAACGCCACCTCCGGTTCTTGCAGACCTTATCCTGGATCCCTACTTTTACAATCTCCTTCCCCAATCGCTCATATCAACCGTCGCCTACCTCGTGCTCGTAGGTCTGGTCGCCTGGTTCGGCGCTCGTTCCATCGCCTCCAAGTTACAAGCCACTGCCATCACCGCCGAGAGTGCAACAAAGAAACAATACTAAAGACATGAATCGTCGTGTTCTCAAATCGTCGTGACCCCTTCTCATCGCCTGGTGCATTCTTCTTCTATCTACAACAACAAATCACACTCGTCGTCTTGAGCACATTCTTCCTCAATGCTTGGCCTGTTGTCAATCTCGGCCTCCTTCCCTCAGAGTCGTCACTGTCGAGTACCCTTTCGCGGCCTTCTCCCCAACCCATAGCAGGCCCCAGACAATGTGGGCGGCAACGGGCGCGACAAGAAAAACAATCAGCGGTGCAATCATTGGCCGGCTATTACCCTCGCAGAAAACTCAGTAGTGTGCACCGTATTGTTGCTGGCCTTGCGCAGGGTAGCTTCCATGAGGAATCTGTGGGGGCGCGCTCTGTTGGTGTTGCTGGTTGCCGTAGTGTTGCTGACCAGACGGGGGTGCATTATACGAAGGGTTGTACCCGCTGCTTGGAGGAGGAGGAAACTGTTGAGACCCGGTAGGAGGAGCACCATAGCTCTGCTGTTGTTGGCCATATTGATCAGGGCCACCATGACCGCCAGTAGGGGGTGAGCTCTGGGGGTAGGATTGGCCATACGACTGATGTGAGGGTGGCTGACCTGGAGGGGGAGGAGGGAAATGTTGTTGAGATTGGCCATGTTGAGGCTGCCCATGCTGAGGCTGCCCGTGTTGCGGTTGACCATGCTGAGGCTGGCCCTGCTGGGGTTGACCATGCTGGGGCTGGCCCTGCTGAGGTTGACCATACTGGGGCTGGCCCGGCTGAGGTTGACCATACTGAGGCTGCCCGTGTTGAGGTTGGCCATAGGGAGCCTGATGTTGTTGCGACTGCTGGGGTGGGCCACTGGAAGGAGGGGGCGGGAACGAGTTGGTGTGCGAGACGTAAGGCGGATTGGAGCCGTAAGCATTGTTCGAGCCGTACGGGGGATTCGTTCCGTGAGCTTGGTGCGAACCCTGCGGGGGCTGAGAGCCGTGCTGCTGCGGTTGCTGATGTTGCTGTTGGCCATGCTGCTGATGCTGATTCGACGGGGTCGAGCTGTACGACTGGGGGCCGCTCGTAGGAGGCGATGTGGTATGGCTGGAGCCCGGGGGTTTGTATGTTGGAGCGTCGCCCGAGTAGCTTCCACCCTGATTCTGGTTCTGACCGTGGCCCGAGTTGGAGTACCCATAGTTCTGGTTCTAGAATTGCACATTGTCAACCTCTTATCCCATTCGCCAAAGCGAGTTGCCCTGGAAGGACGATAGACTTACACCGCTATTGGGCTTGCCAGCAAACATGTGGGCAACGCCTCCCATGACAGAACCGGCGAGACCGCCCTGTTGATGCTGGGATGCACCAGAGGTCTGGTTGCTGTGATAGTTTGTCGGCTTCTCGGACCCGTGAGACGAAGTCGCCGAGGACATGAAGCTCGAAGCCAATTGTCCAACGAGCTTGCCAGCAACCGAGTTGTTGTTCCCGCCGCTGCTGCTATGGCTTCCGCTGCCGTGGCTTCCGCTGCCACCGCCGAGGAATTGGCTAGCCAGGCCACCGAGATTGCCCAGCGGGTTGGAGTTGTTATTTCCGCTCCCATGGCTTTGTTTCTTACCACCGCCAAGAAGAGCGTTCATGGCCATGGACTAATGTGCAAGCAACGGTCAGCCAAATGATTGCTCACGCATTGAAGACGTCTGGTATCAAGTCGCCGACTTACGCCAATACCACGCTCACCAGCAGGGCCATCGGTGCCCCTCGAGCCATCGGGCATGATGGGTTCCATAGTCCCATCAGCGTGGCGGAAGGTTTGGCTGCCATCTGGATGGGTGATGACCTCAGGCTGATGGCCCGGGGTACCGTAGGGATTCTCGATATTCGGGCTCGGGGTATTGCCCGTCTTTGCGGGTTCGGTAGGGGTTTCCCACTGGGAGACGCCAGTCGACAGTTGAACGAAGTAATACTTTCTGCTCGAGCTATCCCACTGCGCAATCCAACCCGCGGGGAGCGGAGGCGGGGCAAACGTGGGACCCTCAGTCGCGGGGGAGTCAGTGCCTGCCATGGCTATCGAGATGATCGAACGGAGGCGAGGGCAGACGGGAGACGGGTTCGACGAAAGGCGGCGGGCGAGGTGGTGAAACGGTGTTGGAGTCGAGAAAGTGGCGGAGAGACGAGCGGGAGAGTCAGTCACAGCCCGAGGGGTGAGCAGGTGGGGAAGACTCGAGAGGTGGGATGCGATGCGACGCGATATGGACCCGACGGGACTTTCCTGTCGTGAGCGAGGAGAGGGGAGAAGAGGAAGACACTAGAGGGAGGAGGAGGGATAGGGTGACAGGGACGTTCCGTTCCGTCAGAGGGCGAGGGCGAGAACCGCTGCAATCATGAGGTGAGGTGGTTCGCGGAGCTGGGCTTGGTGGAGGGTTTATTATAAGGCTGGACCGAGTGAAGGAGAAGCGCCCGTCGAGTCGTTGAGAACCTAACAGTCACTGGAGGCACTGGAGGCACTGGAGGCCCCTCCAGCCCCTCTTTCCTTTTACGGGGGGTCATTGGGCGATTAGGCGACCAGAACAGAGGGCAGCTGGCTCTGGGTCCCTCTTTCCCGTTGTCTTTTGTGCAGGCGGTCAATCTCCATCGCACATGTTAAGCGCTTCAGTGCAATAGTTGCGTACGGTACTATTCTTGTCTGCCGTCAAACAGAGGGTGCATGCAATCGAAATGTGTCCTTCTCTCCAACGACAGGGATAACAACTACACTAGACTCGTCACCTTGTGATCCCGTCATCCGGAATGAGGACAAGAGCGCCCAGGTCCTGAGCTGAGAAAACGAGGCATTGCTGTGGCTCATTCCATCCACGCCGCACCAAACCCTGACAGTGCCGATAAGCTAATTGTTACCGTACAAGCTCAGCTCAGCTCGACTCGGCATGTTCGCGACTTCTTACCTTACCTTATCCGGCATTCAACCGGCTGACAGCATGCGGACAATGAAGAATCAAAGATTATCTTTTTCTCTCCATCAACTACAACATCTACCCATTGTCCATTTCATCTACCATCATCGTTTGATGCTATCGGTATCACACATGTCGCCCAAGCCAGTCGTTCACGTGATATGTCGGTGACGAGGTACGCAGGTCTCACACGCATACGCACATGATCATGCCTCAGTAGGCGCCTACAGTATTCGAATGGCTGTTTGCAGGTTCGTTGCCTTTCTTTCCCAGGTCAAACATTCAGACAGGCTCAGTCGCTTCACACATCACACCATACATCACATCAGTCAATATCTTTGTTGAACATTTCAATTCATGTGCCTAAAGAGTGCCTCCCTCATCACGTTGCTTCGTTCATTTCGTACAGTTGCGATGAAAGAGTGTAAACCGAACGCCTGATATCATTCATATCCACCCATGCCCAAGTGTTTCCCACCTGAGACTGTTCCCAGGGTCGCAAAAATACAATATGTACTTTGGATAGAGGTCAGTGACCTTGCATCTGGGCCAGCGCCTCGCGTCCAAATCGAAAGCCATGTTGGTCTACTCCATCATGGTACGGCGGAAAGCTCGTCGCATGCGGCTGATGGCGCTGATGGAGAGGGCCGACGTCTTGCCACTGTCGCACTTGGTGCCCGCAGCCACGTCCATGAGGACAGACCACTGGCCAGAAGCGCATCGCTGGAACTGAGTAGTTCCGACGCAGTTCCACTCACCCTCGTTGTCACAGGCACTGCCGGCCGTCATGGCGTCAGAGTCGCCGCTTCCTGTGGTAGGGGTAGGGGTACCCGAGGCCGCAGGAGAAGTGGGAGAGGCGGCGGGAGTAGTAGCAGAGTTGTCCGAGCCAGCGCTCTTGGTGACGGTGATGAGAGTGCTAAAGGTGGCGGCGGGAGCGCTCGAGGCGGCAGCGCTCGAGGCGGGAGAGGTCGCGGCCGGGGCGCTCGTGGCAACCGAACTGTCGGCTGGCTGGGAAACAGTGATGAAGACACCTCCGGGACTAGAAATGGTCAAGTCAGAAGTGGCACTAGAAGAGGCAGACACAGATGAGGATACGTACACGCTCGAATCGGCCGCACTGGTAGCAGCGGGCTCGCTGGTGGCAGCAGGCTCAGTGGTGGCAGCAACAGTGGAAGCAGCGGCACTAGAGGCAACGACAGAGCTCGCGGACTCGCTATCTCCGCTGCTGGAACCGGGGCTACCGCCGCCGCAGTCAGGAACGTACTTTTCGGTGGTGGACTTGTTGGTGACGTCCTCGCCAGGGTAGGGGAAGGTAACGTCGAGGCTCTCTTTGGTGATGCAGCCGCTGCTACCCATGACGTTGGCGACATATATGGTAGGGCGGTCGGTCAGGGCGGAGGTGCTCTCGGCGCTGCTACCGGTGATGGTGACGGCGGCGCAGTTCATGTACATCTCACGGTTACCCACCTGGTTGAACCAGGTCCAGGCGAAGAGGACCTCGCCGCTGGGGGTGTTTGAGGGGATCTTGAAGTCGTACGAGGTGGTGCCGGCCATGGGACAGTTGCCGATGTACGAGTGGATGACCCTCCAGGTGGTGCCTTTGTCGAAGGAGAGCGAGGCCTGGCAGCTGCCGCCGTTGTGGTTGGCACCGCCGGTGATGGTCATGTTGTACTGGCCACCGGCGGCAAAGGTGGCGGTGGACTTGCCCTTGGCGGTCCCGAAGAGGCTCTGGTAGCCCTTGCAGGGGAAGTTGGACCCATCGGCCGAGAGGGGAGCCGTCATGCTGTAGTCGACATCGCCGTCGGCATATGGGTTGGCCTTGGACTTGAAGGGGGGAGGGAAGATCATCTCCATGTGCGCCTGGGCGAGACCTGCGAGCCCGGAGGCGAGAGCGATGGCTTGGAAGAACTTCATGTTGATGACGGTGAAGAGAGAGTGGTGTGTGAAAAGTCAACAATTCCGAGAAGGTCTTGTTGTTTTTTTTGGTCGCGTTGTGTTGTGGTTGGTTTGCTGGTTTACTGGTGCGTTGATTGGTTCGCTGAGCAAGTTGCTTGGATTCGCCAAAGGAGGGTTGATAGTTGAAGTTGAAGACGGAGAATCTACTGGAGGGGGGGGAAGGGTGTCAAGAGTTTTTGTGTCGACGAGCCCGGCTCGAAGAAACGAAGAGAAGGAAAGTCTGTGGTTGTTCAAGTGAACTGAGACGTGCAAGTCGTCACCGTCTGGTGTGTGCTTGTGTGTTCCAGCGCTGTGCTCCTACGAACAGAGAAAGCGAATGTGGGCTTTTCTTTCGTTGAATGGGTGCTTTTTTTCTTTTGTTCTCCCAAAAGGAATGAATGGGATTCTGAGTCGAATGAATGTGACGCAAGACAAAGTTGTCGAGTTTGTGTGGCTCGTACAAGGGGGATAGCGCACGGCGGGACTTATATGCGGTTTCGAGAACTTTTGACTTGTCGGGGTTTTGCTTCGACTTGGAAGGCAAGCAGTTAGAATTCAAGAAGACGTTGCACAGAGTTCCCGAGCGAGGTTGGGAAGTTGTTGGTTTTGGTCTTGTTCGTTGGGAAGAATGCTGGATGAAAAAACGGCGGAGCCTTTGAACAAACGGTCAAGGAGACAAGACAGACGAGGAAAAAAAGGGTTTTTTGTTCACGAAACAAGCGTGAAGTCTCAAAAATGTAGGGAACGTGAAGCCTAGCCTCCGGGGCAGAAGTGAAGAAGAAGAAGAAGGAAAAAGAGAAGAAGAAAAACAAATGTTCCAAATTCCTGGGCGGTGCTGGGAAAGACGAGAGACGGGGAATTCGGTTGGAGACGGCGAGGTCTCTTTTTGTATCCGACCGCTCGATGTAGTCTTCGAGGGGAGAAACGACTGGAGAGGACGGGAGCCAGTTGAGAGCCGGGGGGTCAAGGGTGAGGAGAGCAGGGGGGTGTGAAGCGAGTGATGCGGGCGTGTAAAAACACCACCACGCACATTGTCAATTCTGAACGCACGGAAAGGCGGCAACGAGAGAACAGACACAAAAAGAGCATTATCCTTATGGATGGAGCAGGGAGAATGCAGGATCCTGGAGAGGAAGGGATCATGGGTGATGATGGCGCATAGTGAAGTCTTGGTGGCTGCCTTCATTGACAGGCTGACTTGATCACACGAAGAGTCACTCCAATGAGACAGCCGATCTCTCGGTGAGTCCTGACTTGAACGGTCACTTCACCACCCACGAGTGACCTACTATAACACACAAAACACTAGCATCTCCACGGCTCTGTTTCGTTTCTCCTTTGTGTATCCCTTCCTTCGCCTCGTCTTTGTTGTGGTTGCGTTGCCCCCCCCACCATGAGGTAGATCCTTCGTTATGCTTCTTTTTTTGTAAGCCTTTTTATTCAATTTCTCGGTCCAGCACGGCAACGATGTTTGGTGGAGTTTCAGGAATCATCCAATCCATGTTCTTCGTCTTGTCGTGGCGCACCCAGCCTCGAGGTTTTTGGAGAAATGCAGGGTCTTTTACCGCAACAACCGACCGGCCTGCAAGAGAAGAGGAAGCTCAAAAGACGAGCAAGTTTTCTCTGGTCGACTCCAAGGCGACCAATACGAAAATAAACAACTGGACACAATTCCCTGCACCGGGCGTCTGTGCATCAACTTTTTCTCTCTTCGCGGCGCCTAAGCGGCCAAAAGAGAGCCGGGCTTTCTATAGGTCCTGGCGGCTTCTCCATGCCGCAACCGCTGGGAGCAAGTCCAGGACCATTTTCGAAACTCCCGATGTCCCTTGATGACGCATCGGCGGTTGGTCGCAGCCAGTATGTATTTCTCCGTCTTTCACTGTTGGTTTTCCTTTTTCTAAGGTGTCTGCATTATCCCTCGGTTCATCCCCTCTTTTTTGTTTCCGTATTTTCGAAAAGAGTTGTTGCCAAGGGGGGAAGCATTTCCATGTCACGGCGTGCCACGGCACAAGGGACCGCCGATGAAGATGTGATGCGCGTAGCCGTCTTGTCCTGCGTGAGGAACAGGGTACCTAGAATAGAATAGAAGAACGAAAAAAAGCGGTAGGTGTTTATCCGTGAACCAGGGCATGTCATCCATCGCTCCCGAATCTGACTGCATTTCACGAACTCCCAAGAAAAATAAATGAGTGGACAAACCAACTCCTTCTTCCCGCCTGGTCGTTTTGGTGCCCTTCCTTGCCTGGTGCTTTGCCCAGGTCGTCACGGCCTCGCGCAGTCGCGGCTCCAGCATTGGCTCGTTGGCGCCGTCTTCCTTCCTTCTTTCCCTGCCTTTCCCCGGATAAGTGGGGCCCCGACTCTTGAGGTGCAGATGCCCCTACGTCCAATCAGAGCCTTCAGGCCGCGTGACGGTTGAAACGCCACCCGCGCTGAGGTCCCTCCTCATTGGTCGCGTGCCTCGGTGAAACGCGATCGAAGGGACTTGACCCGAAGAAGGAGGGAAGCAAGGGGATCCACGGAAGGAGTGTGCGGATGTTGCGTTGGCGCGCAAGGGAAGGAAGGGGTCCCCACGACGTCGATTGGAAGGCGGAAGGCGGAAGGCGGAAGAGGACACAGAAAGGGCAGGAACAGGAACGAACGGCAAAAAATGTGCAAATGCAGGTGCGCGACTGGACTGCATTCGTGGCGTGTTGCACGTACAGTACAGTACGAAAATGTCACTGCGGGCAACATCGAGAATCGAGATTTCTTCACCCATTCTTTTCCGTCATACCAGTTTGCCAAGTCCAGATTCTAATGCATACCTTACCTGCCTCACCTCACCTGCCAGATCAGATCACCATGTCACCCACCAACTACGAAGGGAAGAGAACCAACCCCATTTACACCATTTACGTGGCCGAGGCGAGAATCACAGAACGGGAAGGGAAGCCTGGTCCGCTCAGTTGGCCGCACCTCAGGGGTCGGCATGTTACAGAGTAGGAGAGGCACACCCGAAAGAGGGCCCGAGGAGGAGGAGAGCCAGCAAGCCACGGCGCGCGTTGGAACAGACAGAGAGAAAAAAGGACCCAACACCGAAGAATACGAAGCAAGTGCCGTGTGTCGTGTTGCACTTGGACTTGGACAAGTCCTTCGCCCGTCGCCCCGTTTGAGTGCTTGGGTCCGTCCGTGTTCCGATGTTGGTCGCCGCCGTGCCCCCATCATGAGCATGTCTTTTAATTAGCAGGTTTCCAAGTCTGGCAGCCTCGCTCGCTCCGTGGGAAAGGCTGGGAAAAAAGACAGGGTTCTCTTCCCGTGCCGGGAACAGGCTGGGAGTCAGCCGGTCGGTGTGTGCGCGTGCTTGTGTTAGAGATGGGTGGACACCGGGACCAGGACGACAACGGAGCTGGAGCACATGTTCGGATGTGGCGAGGAGCATTGATGGATGCATGTTTCTTGTCCGAGATGAAGGAGGAGAGGGGGGGAGAGGGGTCACCTGTTGGTCAACTGGCATGCCAGAGAGATTCTTTGACTCGTTTCTTTCTTCCCTTCTCCTCCCATCGACAAGTCACACCAACACATCATCGTCGTCCATCGCCACTTCCACTACCAGGCATGTCCTTGTCGTCTGTGTGTCCCCCCTGAGCATCACTTACTTCGTACCCTTGGTGAGTTCATCTATCATGTCCAACCTCGGTGCTTGGCAGACGCAAAAGAGCATACGTAGACAGTATACACATGTCACGAGTTGCCAGGGATGCACTCGCTGTCGTGACCGATGCAGTCCAACATTCAACACGACGTTTTTCCCATGCCCATGGAAGAACCTATACGGAATGCAGTACAACATGATCTCCATCTCCAGAACAAAAAAAAAAAAAAAAAGGCACCTTTGCTCCGGGATAAGCGAAGCGCAGCGCAAAAAAGCACCGACCCGCGCGTGGCCCTCCCCGACCTCAAACTCTCCTAGGGGGGATAGGGAAGATCTAGAAAAAGAGCCAACCTTAGATGGCTTACAGATTGCCGCCAAAGTATCAAGGCAGTTACGTCGTCATGAAGCCATGTCGACGTAAAACGCTGCACTTGTGGCCTGTCTCGGGCGTCAAAGACGGAGAGCCAACCACGCCTCGGCGCTTGCAAGAACACACGCACACACACACACACACAAATAAACCACACACCTACGCACATTCTCTCTGCCCGTCACAGCCGGGTCTCCGTTTTCCCCGCCGTTGGACCCCTAACTACAACTTTTCTACATGACTTGCCGCCGTGATGCCGCATCTGCTTCTTTCCCGCGCATTAGCCCATCCACGCGGCCCCCCCTTCTCTGTCCCTGAAGATCCCATCAACAAAAAAACGTCCCAACCAGATGCAATTCTTCAACGGTGACGGGAAAAAAACATGCTTCGCTTGGCGCCAAGAAAAAGCGCCACTACGTTTTAGCAGAGTGTTAGAGAAGGGGGTGGAGGGGACGGACACTTTACCCGCCCAGTGGCTTGGTTTGAAGCATGCACTTTAACACAACCAAGAAGGGGTCCGTTGAGAAAAGATGCATTCATCATTGACAACACGCCCAAACTGCCATGAGCATGAAAACATAGGGACTCAAACCAACAACTGCCCCATTTTTTTGCTTCATTTTCCGATCCTCTTTTCCCTTTTTCTGACAAATGAATTCGCCATATATCGCCTCCAGACTAGCCTCGCAGGGTCCCTTTCGTCCACCGTCTATGGTCCGACTTGTAGAGCTTCATCTTCAGTCAACCCCAGGCGGCCGCCCACCACCCCTTATATTCCCCATCACATATACCGAGCCAAAGAGCTAATCACACTCCCCCCTCCCTCTCTCCTCCGGATCGTCATCTTCGATGCCTTGCCCTTCTTTTCTCTTAACTCCATCTTCCTCCTCACCCAAACAACAGCTCTTCCCTCAAATCCCATCATCATGCACTCGCTCGCCTGAAACGAAACACAAACCAACTGTCCAGTAGCCATGGTAACTTGGTAGTTTTGTTTTACTCCATTCTGCTAGACGATATGGTAATTGGGCAAGCCGTAGTATTGTACAATACATCCAGTCCATAGCCCCATGCGCATACCCCTAATGCCATCTCGCATGCCGCGTCTCTCATCTCTCATCTCGCATCTCGCATCTCGCATCTCGCCACACGTCGTCGTCTCCTCTGCCACTCACCACTAGCTTCATCGTGCCCCTGCATCGACTACATCTGCTGTCCTCCCCTACCACATGCTGTCCCACACCTTCGTCCTCTCCACTTCCCAACTCCTTCGTGAGAGAAACTCGTCCAGTCCAAAGTGCTGAACCAGCTCATGGCCACCAGTGTTCCAACACCTCGCTGGTGTATTCGTCGACAGACTTGCATCCTCTCCCCCGGCCTCCCTCTCCGTGACGCGTTTCGGAGTGCTCATTTCCTCCACGTTTCAACTGGACCGTCCAGTCTCGCCCACGACTGCATAACAGCCACCCGGCTCGCCAAGCCAGGCTGCTTGGCCTTGGCCACCTCTGCACCGACTATGTCGACAACCTCAACTGCTGCCGAGGCCAAAAATGACTCAGATACAGCCATAGAGAATCGTCGCCCACTCCACCGCACCGCGTCTCGCACGGCATATCCCTCACCGTAAGCGACCCAATGGCTCACCTGCTAACCCAAGGTTACCGTGGGCAGCCCAAACACCCTCCCATACATAAGCGGTGTTGATAACTTGTGTGACGTTGTAATGAATGTTCCATACTGCAACCCATATGCAATAATTCACACCCAATCGCTGTTGCACATGTTAACCCAGACTGAAGAGATGCACGGGAGTCTCGAAGAAAGGGCTGCATCGGTCAAGTCTCCGACCAAAAAGTCAGTAAACCATTCGAGAAATGTTGGGTCAGGTCCATGTTCAAAGGCGGAACCAAAATGAGGCTGGAGCTCTTTATTTGGTTCCGTCTGAGCCTTCACCAGTCCGACCTTGGTTCACCACTGGTACGGTATGGTTGGGCTGGGGAGTATGATGCTGCCCTTGGCCACCGTAGCCCTTGTTGAAGTTGCCGTTTCGGTGCTGATGAGGGCCGTACTGGTGACCCTGCTGGGGACTTGTTCCGAAATGCTGTGGCCCGGGACTCCCATAGGCTCCTCGCACGTTCGCTACTGGCCTTAGTTAGCCACTTGCAACTCGGTCAATGGGCATACAAGTCACTTACTCGGGCCGTTGGATTGCCCCTGTGGGAAGACAGGCTGGTTGTACTGGATGTTTGGGCTCGCGTACACTTGCTGGCCTTGCTGCGAGCCTTGGTGGACCATCATTGGCGCGGCGGGTCGTCCAGGGCTGGGATAGCCGTTGACACCAGGCATTGGCTGAGGTCCCGACGGTGGGATGAACTGCGGCTGGCCGCCCGGGTACATCATTTGGGGTCCGGGGACCATACCCTGGGGACCTGGAATGAACTGCGGTTGCATCATCATTGGGCCGCCCATTTGTCCCTGCTGAGGTGACATGAATTGGGGGTTGTTGGAGAAGCTGCGGTACCCCATCTGAGGGGTTCCAGGGCCCATGTAGACTGGCTGGTTGTAGGGCTGCGCGGGCGAGTTCACACCACCGGGGTAGGCCACAGGCACGTTGCCAAGGCGCGGCGAAGCAAACGACTGGGCCGAGTTTGAATGCATCATTCTGTGGTCATCGTTGCCGTATGGCGGGTGAGGAACGGGACCATGCTGCGGGGTGTGCATCTGCATAGGAGCCATGTGAGGTGACTGCCTTTGTGCCATGCTGTGAGCGCCCTGTTGGAGATGGAACGGAAGCTGATGTTGATGAGGCATCTGCGGGACAACATGCTGGGGGTTGGGTGTGATAAGAGGTGGCCCACCAAATGGCTGACGATCAAAGTACTCCTTGTACGTTAGGAGCATCGTTGAGTCAGGCTTCTCGTCATCCTGGAGCTGTCGCCAGGTAGGCAGAGTATCATACGAGGGCCGGAGGTTTGCATTGTCGTCCCATTTGCGACCCTGAGCGGGAACAATGGTCTGAATATGAGACAAGATAAAGCACTTCTTGACATCGATAGCCTTGGTCTTCCGGCGGATGAGCTGACCAGGCGGTGCGAGGGTGGGGGGTGCAGAGGCAGTCGTAGATCCAGATCCCTCAGCAACGTTGTTGACAGCAGATCGCGGGCTCGAGCCAGCACTGGGATGGCCGTTGGGGTTGAATGTAGTCGCGAATGGGTTTGGTTTGAACTCATGGCTGTTTGGGTTCAGCTTGGCCATGTGGTTTGGAACTCCGCTGATGCGACGGCCGGGGTTGTAGCCTTGATCAAGGTTGTTAGCAGGCCCAGTGGGAGGAACACGCATCTCTTGACTCTGCAAGTGGGCTTGGTGTTGCTGCTGCTGCTGTTGCGGCGGCTGCTGCTGATGTGGCTGGTGCTGTGGGTGTTGTTGGTGCTGATGCGGCTGCTGATGCTGTTGATGCTGATGCTGCTGATGTTGCTGGTGCGTGGGAGGCTGCGAAAACTTCTGTTGCTCGACATTGCGGAGTCGCTGCGCAAGCGTGCCCGTCTGCTGCTGTGGTGGCATATGCTGGGGTCCACCTCGGTTGTTCCGGTACGGTTGCGGATGGTATTGTTGTTGCTGAGGAAATTGTTGGCGGGGTCCATATTGCCGGTTTTGATTTCCAACCGGAGGAGTGGCCTGAGGGCCGGCAGATGCGCGGGGAGGACGGGAGTCAGCAGGGTTAGCAGAGGCGTTGGCAGCCGCAGGTGCAGCTTGTCCAGCTGGCTTGGGCTGGGACTCCTTGGGGGGCGTAGTAGACTTGTCCTTCTCCGCCTCAGCCTTGGCCTTGGCATTGGCCTTGGCAACATCCTCGGCATTCTTCATAGCTTTGGCTTGAATTTCCTTCTGCTTGGCTGGGTCCTTGGCGATGATGGACACAAGATCGTTTGGCACGGGGGTGGAAAGCTTGAAAGAGTTGGCAAACTTTTTCAACTCCGTCAGCTTCACTTCCTTATCAGCCTTGGCCTTGTTGCTGCGGGCCTTCTCGGCGTTTTGCCGCTGCTGGCTAGCAAACGTTTTGAATTCCTTCAGCACGTCATGTTCAACGGTTGACGTGGCGCTGGGCGCGCCTTCAGCGCGAGGCACGACGTGGGATCTCAGGGGAGTGCTTGTCTTTTCGACGGGCTTTGTATCAACAGCCTTGGCACCGGAAGGCTGAGTAACGAGCTTAGACTCTGGTTGCGATGCTTCAACAGCCTTGGGCTCATTCGTGGGCTTCTGGGCGTTACACTTGGGAAGGACGCCGTTCTTGTTGGAGTTGATGATCTGAGACTTGGGCTGCTCAGTGGTAGGAGTGAGAGCGGGACTCGCTTGCTTCTTAGCGGGCGCCTTGATCTGAGACGAGATGATGGCAGGATCAACAGGAGCTCCCTTGACGGTGGTCTGGCCGGTCGGGGCTCTCTTCGCAGGGGGAGTGTACTTATTCTCTCGCCCACCCAAAGGTGGGAAGTCCTGTCGACGCACACCACTATACCTATCCGACAGTTAGTCACGGCGTCTTAAGAGTACCGTTGAATAACATACCTATCCTCTTCGTTTTCCGCCTGATCCTCTCCACCAGCAAAGTCCATAACTCGCTCCTCGGCCACATGAGCCGTGGTGGGGGCGCTGCGCTCGATTTCTCTAGCCTTCTTTTCCGCAGCGGCTATCCTCTGTCGATACTGAGGGTGGTTCTTGTTGATGGCGGTTGTGTAGATGTTCTCATCATAATCCGTCTTCAGACCGAAGAGTCTCTCGTTCTCGGCGAACTGATCCCAAGCTCCTCCGCCAGAGACCTTCTCAAGGGCGCCGTTGTTCGCTAGTGCGTCGTTCGAGTCTGGAACCCATGGTTGGAGGGTTCTCTCGTTGGCAGGTCGGCTGTTGGAAATGGCTGTATCGGTTCGGAACGAGTTACGGTTACCTGTTTCGAGGTGTCAGTGCATGGCCGTCACTGTATAGGTAGGTATTCAAGACGGGTCGCTCACCGTTGTGGTGGTTCTCCGTTTTCCCACCACCGGCTATTCCGTCCTTCTTTGGGAGGGGCATCTTGAAGACAATAGGATTGATACGCGAGTCGTCGAAATGAGTGTCAAAAATCGTCCGTATTCACCTCGGCCACCAGGCAGGTAGCCACCAGAGGGTCTTTTTGTACCAGCACCGGGTGAGGGTTCGTATCTCGTGAGGACCGCCAACGTAGAGCACTATGGAACCTGTAGTGAGTTTGTTAGTTTTGACGTCAAGCTCTTCGGTGATTGCGTCGTGTGTTGCGGGGGCTGTATTTTGGGAAGGTTGAACAGAGGCCACGTCTGGTGGGAAGCGCATGACGTGATGCTCAGACGGAGGGAAAAAAAAGTCATAGGCGTTGAGCGACAGTCGGCGGGGAAGGAAATATGAAGAACAAAGGGGAGTTGCGATTTGGAGGATGATTAAGTTGGACTTACTTTGAATGTGCGGCAAGCGTTGCTCGTGTGACAGAGGACAACGGTATCGGAAGCCGACCAAGCAGTGATCAGGCTATGATAGCGGGAGGAGAGGCTTCGATGCCGGATGGCTCTAGACTGTGATGAGATGTCAGTCTTGCATCGACATGTAACTTGGCATTCACCGGCGAACGAAGAGAAGGTCTGGAAATTTGGATTGAGCTCAGGGGCGGACAACTCGCAGTCGCAGACGCAGGACAGAGGGCCCAAAAGATGGGGCGGGTCAAAGAGTCCCCCGTTGCGACTGGCGAGGAAACGGGGCGAGGGAGGATAGGCGAAGGTGGACGGGGGGGTGCGGTTTACCTCTTCTCAGGAGGGACAGAGGATGGTCGACGGAGGTGGTCAAGCTCGGCGCCTTTTCGATTGCCTCGCAATGGGCAATGGGAGCATGGGGCGACAGAGCTGGGGTCGGGTCGCGGGGAGGGGGAGGGAGAAGTCCGAAAGGGCGTGGTTGAGGATTGGACGTGGGGAGGAGGAGAAGGTTGAAATAGTCGAGCAGTCGTTGGTGATGGAGATGGACTTTTTGGCTGCTCTCCACTGAGCAGGTTAAGGTTCACCCGTGGCTTCCTCTGTCGTCGGGGCGTGCTTCTGGCGCCAGTTCCTGCGCTTGCAAACGCTCGCGGCCTGTGGTATGTATTCGTGCTGCGTGTGTCTTTGCGGAAAATTAGTCGAAAGGGGCCAAAAGGAACACCAGTTGCGTGTGGTTGGTTGTTCGCCAAGGACCGTTTGGTGTCTGTACGGAGCAGGTACGTACCGGTATTGTGAGGTCGACAATAGAAAGTACCGTCTACAATAGAATCGGCCTTTTTGGTGGGTTTGTGGGGTCATGGATTGATTGTGCTGGGCTTTTGAAGAAAAAAAAAAAGTCCACCCTAGCACTTCATCCGCTGAGATGGTGACCGCTCATACGTCGGGAGCCTCATTCAACACCGCATAGCCCAACGATGAGCACATCTGCGACATAGCCCGTACTGTGTTGCACAGTGCGCCTCGCTTCCGCCAGGACCGGCCCGAGAGTGCCTGGTGCAGTTGAGGCCGTGAATCGGCAGTTCGGTGCCCAGCAACAAACGGTGTCCCCCTGAACTAGAAACTCGCCCACGTGCAACCACGCGCAGTCATTCGTGCACTGTGCAGACTTGTCTCAGCCCAGCAACCAGCTACAGCCACCCAGCCTCCCTTGCATGTCATGATCTCCAGAGGGTACGTGCGAGTAATATTAATAAACTCCAGACCTTCCAAAGCGAAGGAAATCGGCTCGAAGGGCTTGGAATAACGTGGTAGGAGCCGGGGTCCAACTACGTACTCCAGTTGTGCATGCTGGCTTTGGGTTTTAGTGCTACACTGTGCCTGTGCTTACCAGTCTTACCTCCGACCTTTGTACGGATGCATACTCCCAGATACGAGACTGCTTTTCAAATGCCAGATGTGTTCCTTTTTTTTTTTGTTACAAACCCGAAAATTTCTCGTGTGGTCGTAAAGGATGATTACGAAGGAGGCAGTCACACGAACCAGTGTGAGATGCACGCGAGCGATTCACCTGCCACCGAGGCGAACTAGATGCATCATGCACGTAAACGAGAGTAAAGCTGAATACCTGGCTGTTAGAAATTTCCAGGCTCAAACATCCCAAATTAAATAACCCTTGTTTGTTCCGAGTTTTGACACTGCAATACCACCCCCCTATGCAAACGCACCGACACGCCGTACCACGGCCGGGAAAATACACACAACGTTGCCGTCTTTGATTACGGGACAAGGGACACATAACAGATCGAAGGATTCTACTACAAATATTCACAAAGAGGACATCCTCCACCTCGTCTAGAAGACCGACTGTTGGTACAAGATTTTTCGCCTCTTAGACGCCCATTATACCCGAAGACCAAGCTCCTCAGCATAGGGCAACACGAAGAGGTCGCCAACGGTAGAGACGGTAGCCTTACCATCCAGAAGGGCCTTGGCAGTCTAAAAGTTACGTCAGCATCGATTTCTAATTCATCTAGATGAGGGGTGTCTCACAGCCTGGAGTTTCTCAGCGGTCACGGTGCTAATGGCCGAAGCAAGGTTGGCAGTCTCGTAGACCTTGCCGGTGTTGACAAGGCTGGAACCAGCCAAAACAAGGCTAGGTTGTGAGGTCTGGATAGCATCGAGGGTAGTGAACTTGGCGTTGGCGATGGCCTTGGTCACATCCTCCTTGGCGACGGTGCCTTGGGCGATGCTCTTGAGAGCCTTGACAGTCTCCTCAGCACCCTTGCGGACCGAGGCGGCGGAACCAGAGAGCTGGACGGCAAGCAGACCAGCATCGGAGTAGGAGAGGCTAGAAGTAGAGACAGAAACTCCGGTGCCAGCCGTGGCCTTGGAGAGGAGGCTGAAGCCAGTAGACCACTTGATGCTGGACTCACCGCCGAGCAAGGAGGCGAGCACGGCGATCTCGGCCTTGGCAGACTCGAGGCTAGAACCGGGAAAAGCAATAACAATTGAGTTGCCGCGGCTGTGGCTGGCTCGCTGTTCACCACCGTAGTACTTGGTGGCCTCGGTCTTCAGGGTCTGGCCGCTTGGGGGAGCAGCGGGGACATCCTTGAAGAACTGACCAACCCACTTGGAGAGGGCGTCGGGGGCGGCGCCATCAGCGACAACGGCAATGTTGGACTTGGTGTAGGCGGAAGCAGCGAAGCTAGCGATGTACTCCTCGTTCAAGTACTTCTGGTAGGGAGTCGAGGGAGTAGGGTACAGGGAGGCACCGAGACCGGTGTGGAAGGCGACGGCGTGAGCGTTGTCGAGGGCAAGGGCGGAGGCATTGAGGGCGTCCTGCTTGAGGTGGAGGACTCGCTCGATCTCCTCATGGAGCTCGTGGGCTAGCAATTGATGTTAATGTTGATGCTGGTAGTCAGCCCGTCGCTTTCACTCACTGGTGTACTTGGTCTGGGAGACGACCTCAGCGAGAAGCTCGGTGAAATACGGCAGATCCTCGCGGAGGAAGCTGGCCTCGATCACAACAGCCTCCCTGGTGTGTGAGGAAGCCAATTGACCACCGAGGAGCTCAGACTCGCGCGTAATGCGCAGGGCAGAGCGTCGCTGGGTGTTCTACATGGTGACCCGGCAAATTAGCTCAAGTGCCGAAGCCTCATATCCCGATGTTCCTCACCTTGAAAGCGAATTCCTCCAGACCGACAGTCAAGCCGGGCAGAGGCTGGAATCGGGTACCAGCCTTGGCAACAACGGCGAGCTTCGTGGTCGGTCCGTGGGCATCCCGCGAGGCGATCTTGAGGCCAGTCACATCCGAGGTCTCGTACGATCCGGTCGATGCAGCGGCGGCAAAGGTTCGTCGCTGAACACGGCAGGACTGGCGGGCAGCCTTCTGCGCAGTTCGCGCGATGGACGATCTCGAGATCATTGTCGAGGGTGTTGTCGTAGGCAATTGGCAATCCTTCGGCCGTCGGGATGAAGCAATTGATCCAAGATAAGTGCCTCGTCGAAAAGCTCCCGTCTAATTTTCGGCGACAGGGAACGATTTGATGTGTCACGTGACTCTTCTCCGGTCAGCCAGATTTGCGTTCCGGGCATTGGCCGGGAGGAGTCAGGATTGGCCTAGCGCTGAGTCCTTCAGACATTAACTGGGGGATTTTCCACTGCTGGACTAAAATTCCGCACAAGGCCACGCCCGTTTTCGCCGCCGTCATGACGTTGAGCTTAACTGAGGCTCTTAGTAATCCAATTCTGCCCTTGCAAAAGCCCACCATTGCTATTGTCCTACCTCACCTATTGAAATAGGCAGCCACGTTTATATTGTGAGCACATTCTTCATTGTCGGCTTCATGTTCCGTGATGATGTCGATGACTCCCTCGCCGTTGACGTAGGCACGGAGTGCTGATTGGCTGTGCATCCCAAACCTCGAATTTCTATCACTCTATTCAGCTTAGCCATCTGTGACCTGCCGAAAACCAGGTGCTTTTTGTGGCGAAAAGTCAAAGAAAATCTCACCCCACCTCCCAGCTTCACTTACAAGAAAAATTGTCCATTTGCGACATTGCTCTCTCATCAACCAACTCCAGCGCGACTTCCTTTCCAACCTCGTCCTCCCGCCAGCGCACATACCGATCCGACTCGAAAACGTCGCCTCCCGCGCCCTGCGACCGTGGATTTTGCTACCGTTAGGGAGATCAATGACTTCTTGGTAACAATTGTGGAAGCTCTAGAGATAGTGAGAGGATCTCTAGGAGCAGAGCAATGCTTGTAGTGAGTCAAAGATTCTCGCCATGGGGCCCGCGACGACAGTTGCTGACGACCCGTCTTCTACAGACAAAACACGCCGCTGAGCTTTGCGCTCTCCTAGTAAACGATCTTTATGGCGAACTCCCATCGGTATGATATCTGCCCATTTCCGACCCTGAACAAGGGTCTGACCTCCTGCCTGAGATCGCGGGGCTGACTTCGTCGCGGCAACCAGCGAATTCTTGGTGCGTTGCTCACCAAAGGGCCCTCAACGATTGCGCAACTCGTCCAACACACGACACTCAACGCGCGATATTTGCGAAATGGCCTCGCCGTTTTGATCCAGCAAAATTTGCTCTACCACCACACTGGCCCCGACAGACAGTTGACGACCTACGAAGTCAACCCCGACGCGTGCTACAATCTTGTGCGATCAGGCAAGATTCTCGAAATCGTCGACAGGCAATACGGGGCGGCTGAGCGAGAGCTGATCCAGACTCTTATGCTCCTGGGCCATGCCCGAATTGGAGACCTCTCGCAGGCCTTTGGGTCTCGAACACCCAAAACCAATGGACATACGAACGGCGATCACGACACACACGGCGGATTGATCGAATCTGAAAACCACCTCAACTCTGTGCTTGGTCGCCTCATCCGCGCCGAAATCATCGAAACTGTTCGACCAGACAGTTTTCGCAACCCTGCCAATGTCTATCGAGAAATTTGCGATGAAATACTGAAAACGGGTCCTGCTGAGAAGGTTCTAAAAAACAAAGGAGACGCTCAGCGCAAGATCATGGAGCGGTATCGCGCTTTTCGAGACCAGAGCAAGACACTCAAGCGACACCTTGACAGTTCAAGCTCCTTCCCCTCAAAGCGGCGGAAGTTGGAGAATGGACGGGCACGGAACGGGTATGCGCACGACGATGATGCGCCACATCTAAACGTAAGAGACATTTTTGCTCGAGAAGCTCTCAGCTAACATGCAATCAGCCAAACGTCATTGTGAGGCTCAACCACGAAAGGTGCTTGGTCGAATTGCGCAACGAGCGACTGGTCAATTTTGCATCTGATGTACTCGGGGAAGTTACCGGCGAAGTTTATCGCGCCGTCCTCGACCTTGTGACGGGTGATTTCTCCCGATGCCGTCCGGATTCTTTACTGGATGACGAGACGCCGATGCGGTCCACAGCGGTGACGACTCTGGATATCTTAGAACATCTTGACGACTCGCTGAATGTCCAGTCCGGTATTGGCAAGGCAAACAAGGAAAAGATTGACATTGAGAGCGCCGAAAAGATACGAGAATCGCCTCCAGATGATAGCTACGACTCTGACGACTCTGATGCTGCGCCTCCGGGTCGCCGTCCTGTGGCAGTACAATTCGATGTTGATGAGGACGACGATTCTGGTGCCGACGATGATGAAGCGAAGCCAGCAACCAACGGTGACCGAGAGACCAAGGTCAAATTTGACGGTGCCACGGCTCCTAGGGAAAGCCGCGTTAGCCAGATGCGATTACACCTACTACTCCTCGCCGAGAGCCGCCACCGCTTCATCCGCCACTGCGGCACGCAGGGGCGTGGTCAATGGACGATTGATTTCTCCCAACTTCTGGATCGGCTTCGAGAGACTGAACTTGACGCGATGATTGAGCAGTCTCATGGTCGCCATGGGCTCCGATTAACGCGAATCTTGCGCGAAAAGGGCAAGCTCGACGAAAAAATGCTTCCATCTGCTGCACTCATGAAGAAGGGCGATGTGCAGAGCAAAATGCTTGTTATGCAGATGGCTGGGGTAGTCGACGTCCAGGAAGTCCCCAAGGACAACAACCGACTGGCCAATAGAACCATGTTCTTTTGGTACTTTGATAGGGAACGCACGGAGAAGCAAGTGTTGGACGATGTGTACAAGGCCATGCTCAGGTGCTTGCAAACACTCCATGTTGAACGTCACAAGGAGCGAAACATTTTGTCCTTTGTGGAAAGAAAGGATGTCCAGGGCAAGGAGGAGGAGGTTATGACCACTGAACACTACAATAAGTACAACTCGCACCTCAGAGTGCAGGACAAGCTACTTGGCGAGGTCATGCGGCTGGACGAGCTCGTTGGTGTCCTGAGGGACTATTGAGGATCTTTGATATGGATTGAGACGGGTCAAATGGAGAATGAAGGGCGGGGTAAAAAGAAAAAAATTGTTTGGAAGGTCTTACTTCTGAGGTAGTCCCCTGTCATGACTGACTGACCTTTGATGGGCAAGTTGGAAAAGACTATGGCAGTGTCTATTGTTCGTCGTTTCTTCTCACTCGGCGCTTAAGGATATAAATATTTTGCCTATCAATGTTATCGTAACCTTGGTTTGATGTGATTTTGAAGTGTTGTCGGTCCATGGGTGCGAAATGCTGGGTCTTTAGTGAGTAATGCTCCAGGTTGTGATACTCGGTGTAAGAGGCTTGAGATTGACTGCGTGGGGGCGGGCCACGCCTCATATCTATCTCAAGGTTCTCTCGGTGTGGCTTTGTTTTGTGTCCATATTTAGCGGCGGGTTTGGGATAGGCAAAAAGTCGATGTTTGTTGAGGCGTTATGACTGAGAGTGTTGAGGCTGGAAGCACAAATACTTAGACTTTGCAAATATCGTAGAGGGGCATGTTGCGATAGCGGTGACTTGAAAGAAAGGGCAGAGTAAGATTTATTAGACGAGTGTTGAACATGAGATTGTATTTTTTATATGATGATTATAACTCCTCGACCTCATCATGACATCTCCCCGTTGCATCAAGTATTCAAGTAATTCTAATTCTTCCGTGAAACCTAGGGTAGGCTTCTCTGAAGTTAGTTGAGCCGGCTGCATGTAAACCCACCGTCTCCATCGAATAAAGCCGCTTGGCCAAATGGATAATTTTGGATGGGAACGCTTGGCGTGGGATTGGCCGAGGCAAGCGGGAAAGAGCTCCGTCGGTCCTTACTCGCCCTTCCAAAAGAGTTCAGGGCACCGAAGAGAGCGTGTGTGGTGTGGTGTCGAGTGGGATTTAGCGTGACGGTCCCTGGAGCCTTCCGACGTCGGTACCGGCAGGAAGGGAAGGGTGGGAGTGGGAGAGCAGGACCCGACCGACTGCACCTGGCCATTTTTGGGCCATTTTTTTTTTCCCTTGCCGGGGAAAATTTGAGAGAGGGCCGTTGCGACAAGCTCAAGACTCCCCTCCCTCCCTTCGAGTTTGCGCCGTCAATTCACATCCTCCTCCTTCTCTCTCAACACCCATCGAAGCTCCAATTCCAATCTCCTCAGCTGCTAAACACCATGTCTCCCCCAATCGCTTCCGGCCGAGAGAAGGAGTCCAACCTGGCTCGACTTCTGGGCTCTGGTACGTTGCTGTCCTACCTATTGCTTAATTCATGGTTTCCAGTCATGGCGATTGCGACATCTGAGAATTCGATTATTTTGTCCTTTGGGCAATTTTCGCTAACTGCAACTCAACAGGCTCTGCTGGTATTTCTGAGCTGGCCATCTTCCACCCTGTACGATCCCTCCCTCGAACCCCTCCATCGACGTCTACCGTGACTCATGATGTCTTCTCGACACCTATACTGACTACAAATTCAAGGTCGACACCATTGCCAAGCGATTGATGAGCAACCAGACTCGTGTAAGGCGCCCTCTTCCCCAGTACCGACCGACTATCCGAACCGAATTGACACAATATGCCACAGATCACAAGCGCCAGCCAATTGAACGCCGTCATCTTCAAGGACAAGGCCTCTGTGTCTGCCGGCAAGAAGTTCATCTCCCTGTTCCCCGGTCTGGGATATGCCGCCGGCTACAAGGTCCTGCAGCGAATCTACAAGTACGGAGGTCAGCCCGTGGCCCGAGACTTCCTCGGTAAACACTATGGTAAGGACTTCGAGAACGCCTTCGGCAAGAAGACTGGCAAGGCCATCATGCACTCTACTGCTGGCAGGTGAGTGATGCTCCATGCGCCCCATGCCGCCGCAGCGCTGACCACACCTTTAGTCTGATTGGTATTGGAGAGATTGTTCTTCTTCCCCTCGACGTCCTCAAGATCAAGCGACAGACAAACCCCGAGGCCTTCCAGGGTCGTGGCGTCTTCAAGATCGTTGCCGACGAAGGCTTCGGTCTTTACCGCGGCTGGGGCTGGACTGCCGCCCGCAACGCCCCCGGCTCCTTTGCCGTAAGTGCCCATTGGCTTCCCCGGATATGGGTCTTACTAACACGGGGTAGCTGTTTGGTGGTTCTGCCTTTGCCAAGGAGTGGCTCTTCCACCTCGAGGACTACAACAAGGCGACTTGGTTCCAGAACTTCGTTGCTTCCATTGCCGGTGCCTCTGCCTCGCTCGTCGTTTCCGCCCCCCTCGATGTCATCAAGACGCGAATCCAGAACCGCAACTTTGACAACCCCGAGAGCGGCTTCCGAATTCTGAGCAACATGGCCAAGAACGAGGGCTTCGGTAGTTTCTTCAAGGGACTGGTTCCCAAGGTACGTCGAATTCCCGGCCGACCCCTCTTCCCCTCCCTCTATCCGCTCTCCCGCTCCAACCCCAGATGCCACCCCCACTTGGTAGAGAGATGACGCTGATGCACCTTGTCACAGTTGCTCATGACTGGCCCCAAGCTGGTCTTCTCGTTCTGGCTCGCCCAGACCTTGATCCCCGCGTTTGATGCTGCCTTCAAGAAGTAATGTATGATTTTACGGGATCCGGTTATAAAATAAAATCTAGAGAGATATATAAGAGACTCTGGGAGTGGGAGGTTAGACATCTACAGCAAGGGAAAGGGACTTGGTTGAGAGATGATAAAGACTTCTTAGGTTGGAAGCGCCACTATGGCCGATGAGCACTCAACTCTGTATAAAATGAAGCGATTTGATTTGGCATGCAAGTCTGTGGCCGTGTGTGGCTGTGTGCGGCTATCTCTGTGTTTGCGGTCTATCCATCCGTCCATGTTCTTCCCCAATGGACCGCGGCCATATGTTTGCAGCTGCAGGACGTCGGCCGGTTTAACGGGCTACGTGCAGGTGTTGCCGTGGTCGTCGGAGTCACAATGTTTTGTGGCGTGACTTGGGTGCGTTGGGGACTCGTCATTCGCTGCTTGGGCCCGTCCTTGGCCGGGATGCCCGGTGTGACAAGAGATGATGGAGTGTTGCCGTGGTCGGCTATGTGTCGGTGCAAGAGAGGGTGGTGGTGGAAGCTGATTGGTGGCGGCCCAAGAGCCTGCAGATGGAATCTCGGCAGTAAATAAATGGAGGAGCCTTCCCTGCGAGTGGTGCATGGGATGGTCGCAGATGTGGGAGGATTCATGAGAAGCAACTACGAAAGGAGGAACGGGAAGCAACAACAGGAAAAAGCAGGAAAAAAAAAAAGGGAATTGTTGACATGGAACCAATGATCACATGGAATGCTCATCACACCTTCACAAGCCATCTTCATCAATTGGGCAGCAAGACGACGAACCAACACATCTGTTATCCGTAGTGACGCGCAAGAGCGGCCCAGCTCACATAGTCAACGCTCTTGCCTTGCTTGCATGGGCCAGCTGGTCGCTGGTTGCTGGGCAACAACCACGCGAAACAAAAAATAAACCAGCGCCAGCTCGTCAACCAGCACCGACCCCCTCAAGAAGCCACCAGCGCCTTGTAAACCAGCCCAAACAATGCAACCGGCTCTTCGACTCGACACTCAAAAGACTTGACTCCCACTACCCATCTGACGCATCTGTTTTTGCCCTTTTGCTTACCCTAATTTCATCATCTGTTGTGCTCCTCATCTTAGCGTGGCTGCGGCGCCGTCCGCATTCTTGATATTTCGCCCTTCATTCCTCTGATACCACACCGCACCCGTCGTAAACATGTCGTCGTCGTCGGATAGAGACCCGAGAGAGGTTCGAGAGTTGGAGTACCCTCTGAGACATCAGCAGTCTGCCTCTTCCGAGCACAGCTTCCGCGCCCTGGTTCCCATGTTCGTCACCCTCACTCCCCAACTCCCCAACCAAGCATGCCCTTCTTGCGACGACTGACTGGAAGCAGGTGGGACAGTTCTGATCCCGAGCGGTGCCCGCCGCCGCTGCCCCTCAACCCGCAATCGCCCAAGAGCTTCCTCTCCAAAGCCGGAACCTCGAGTGCCATCCAGTCGGCCCACGCCGCTATGAGCGAGCGAGCCCGCGAGAGCGCCATGGTCAAGTCGAGCACTCACCGCCGGATGCAGTCTCTGCAGCCCACGTCTGTCCGCGACAGGAGCTTGATGATCGAAGGTACCAACAGCGGCAACGTGTCGCCCACAAGATCACCCGAGAAGTACACTCGCCCACAGACTCCTGTACGGCCCAGGGAGGAGAGACCTTCGGAGAGAGACAGAGAATCATCCAACGGCACGCCGACTCCGGGACCTAGCTTGACCCCTATCCTACGGCCGATTGTTCGTCGACTCCCTCCTCAAAGTATCCTCAGCGAAAACACGCCGCCACAGTCGTCAACAATGCTGGCCCTACAAAACATGAGCATGCAAAACACCCCCCTAGGCACGCCCGCACCTGCACCTGCACCTGCACCTGCACCTGCACCCACACCCAAGGAGCCCGAAGCTCCTCTTCGCAACATTACGAATGCCACCTCCACCGAGTTGGTCAGGCATCCACAGTCGCTTGACCAGCTGTCGAACCAGATCCTAAGTCTCACGAATATTGCCACGTCTCTTCAGAAGGAGATGTCGCAGCTTAGCCGAAGGAGTCGAGACAACGCCACGGACTTGCTTAGCTTGAAGGAGGCTACAAACACTCGAGATGAAGATATTCGAAAGAGTCTGCGAGATCTCATCCACACGAATGCCGACAAGGTGTCTATCCGAGACCCTTATGGAGGTTACTACCTCGACAACAAGCCGCACAATATCACGGTCAACGGCACCCGGGATACGTTGCAACTGCCCAGAGTTCCCTCTCCCAAGAGTTTCTCGGACGCTATCGACCGAGGCTCTATCAGCACGCCGTCTCTTGCCGGGTCGGAAGCCCCAATGTCGATGGCTATGCTCGAAAGAATTATCCGAGAGATGGGGACCAAGGAGGGGCAGGAGAATCTCCTCAACCGACTCGTTGAAGTCTCAAATAGGCTCTCCGGCATGGCCACGGCCGCCAAGATTGACGAGCTCGTTGATCAAGTGAGAGGCCAAGCTGAGCAAGCAATTGTTTTGAACGAGAGCGCTATGCCACGCCACTACAGCTTCAGCGATCAATCTTCCCAACTGGAGGCGCCTGATCGCCCCAGGAGTGGCCCCGTCTTGCCCCGAGTCGAGCATCTCATGAGAAATGACTCTCGACGCAACTCGGAGCCTTCTTCCGGCCGAGGCGCGGGTCTCCTCAACGAAGATCTCATCAACATCATCCGCTCCGTCAAGGACAGCGTTGCCCAAGGAGGTGGCCTTACTGCCGAGGTCAAGGCCCTTGTCCGTGAGCTCCGAGGAGAGGTGCTCGGTATGGGACGGGAGATTGGTCGAAGACTCGAGCAGGCTGCTTCCCGCAAGCCCGTCGACGACCATGACAGCCCCAGCAAGGATGAAGTGGCCCGCGTTATTGACGAAGGACTCGAGCAGATGAAGGACCAGCTCAACCATGTCCTGAGGGAGCACAGGCGTGCGTCGACTGCCTCGACCAACACCCAGAAGTCTGTGGTCGACTACCAGGAAATCTATAACGCGCTGCGTGCTGCCCTTCAAGATAACGACGCCTCTCATGTCAAGACGCCCGATCTGAGCCGAGAGGACGTCATCGAAGCCGTCAAGGATGCCTGGGAGAACTACAAGCCCGAGATCGAGGTGCAGCAGCTGGGGCTGGAGCGAGACGAGGTCTTGGATTGTCTGAAGCAGGGACTTCAGGAGTATGCGCCCCGCGACGACCGACCTCCCGCTGCTACGAGAGACGAAGTCTTCACTGCCGTTGTGGAGGGACTTCGACACTTTGTGCCGCCCCAGGTCGAGACGCCTGCGTCTATGTCTCGAGACGAGATCATCGAAGCCGTCCGAGACTGCTTGGAGGAGTTTGAGTTCCCTGTGGCTGCCTCTGCCGTTGGAGCCCCTGAAATTACCCACGACGACGTGGTCCATGCTGTTAGGGAAGGTTTACACGAACTCGACATTACCTCGAGCCGTGCTTTGCCTCCTACATCGAACAACGATGAGATTACTTCTCGTCTCAAAGACATCGCTGAGCTTCTTCGGCTCGAGTTCAGAGCCGTCTCGGAAGAGGCAAAGAACAACGTTGCGGCCAATGGCCGAGACACCGAGCAGGTTCTCGATGCGACCAAGGACGGTTTCGAGGCTCTTCGCCAGGCCATCGAGCGCTACGTCGATCGCGCCAGTGGGGTGGCGGCTCAGGAAGAGTTCCTGGACGATCTCATCAAGTCCCTGGAGGACTTCAAGGACGAGATCGCCGGCATGGTAATGAAGACGCACGAGGAGGCTCGCGGACATCTCCAGAGCGAACTCGAAGGTCTGCGTGAAGTTGTGAACAACTCTATGGTCCCTGCTCCTCCTCCCCAAGCTCCAGCCAACAACCAGGAAGTTCTCGAGGCCCTCAACACTGGATTCAACAACTTGAGACAGGAGATCCTCCGACCTCGCGCCGAGACTAGCGAGATCCTCGATGCTCTCAACGACGGACTCAACGACCTTCGCATTGGAATGGACCGTGTCCAGAACAAGCCCACCGACTTGACAGCAAACGACGAGATTCTTGACGCGCTCAAGACTGGTCTCGACTCTGTCCGATCGGACATTGAGACCATTCGCGAGGGCAACGATAAGGCACTTGCCACACTGGATACGCCTCCTGAGACCACCAGCAACGAAGTACTCGAGGTGCTCAAGGAGGGACTCGACGCTGTTCGTTCAGACATTGACTCTCTCCGAGAGAGCACTGCCGAGCGAGCCGTCGCTACCGTTGATCACACCGACGATAACAATGAGATCCTCGAAGCCTTGAAGGATGGTCTTGACGCAGTCCGCTCGGATATCGAGGCCCTACGAGAGACCAGCGAGAAGGCAGTTGCCGCTCCTGTTCCCGAGGAGACTCTGCCCAACGAGCAAATTCTCGATGCGCTCAAGACGGGCCTGGAGGCAGTTCGCTCGGATATCGAGATGCTCCGAGACAGCAACACGGAGCGCGCGGTTGCCGCCGTGGAGCCTGTGCCCGAATATAACGACGAGAAGATTCTCGATGCCCTCAAGACTGGTCTCGACTCTGTTCGCTCCGACATTGAGAGCCTCCGAGACAGCAACAACGAGCGTGCTCTCTTGGCCGTCGGCAATGTTGTGCCTGATGTTGAAGTTGAGCCTCCAGCGCGTGACGTGCCCGCTGACATGTTGAGGCAAGACGACATCAAGAACCTCGAGACGCTGATCGCGGAGATTCGTCTCAAGGTTGACACCATAGAACCGGAGAAGCAGCCTACCCAGACACATGACCTCAGCCGTATGGAGGAGATGATCCGCAACGTGCAGGACGCAGTGGATGAGCTCAGTGCCCGTGAACCAGTTAACGTCACTCGTACTATCGGCAAGGAGGACGTGTTGGTCAACGGCGAAGACGCTGCCTCCAAGGACGATGTGCAAGCCATCGAGACCATCCTGCGTAACACAAAGGGCCGCCTCGACGACCTCATCGACGGCGAATCGGCTGTTCGCAAAGAGCATGTTGATATCCTGGAGACGCTCCTCCTGGAGACGCGCGAGGTTATGAGCACCGTCACCCTCCAGTTGGATGCTGTACCCAGCAAGTCGGAGATGACCAACCTCGAGTCTCTCGTTTCTCAGGTTACTGCTGGACTTGACGAGCTGAAGGAAAGCGCAGTCAAGGAGATGGAGAATCCTGAGAGGGTCTGCAAGACTGATGTCGAGACTGTTGAAGCTGCTGTCTTGGAGCTCAAGAACGCCCTCGAGGGTGTGAGCAAGACCGACTTTGCCACGTTTGCCAACAAGGAGGACGTGGCTGGTCTTGAGAGCATCGTCAAGGGGTTCGAGGAGAAGCTGGACAACTCGATGGAGTCGACTACCAAGGCTGTTGCCGTCCGCGACGAGGAGATGACTGGCGTCGGCGCACGCGTGAGCGAAGTCAAGTCGTTCCTTGAGGAGTTCCAGGGCACCATCAAGACGAAGCTCGAAGAGGGGGCTACTGGCGTTGAGTCTCTCAACAAGCTTCTCGAGACCATGGGTGAGAAGATTGACATGAACGAGACCATTGGCGCGGACCTCAAGGAGATGTTTGACACGATGAAGTCCGAGTTTGAGGATTCCAAGGCCGTCTTGTCTGGCGTCAAGGTCGAGTCCAACGAGAAGCTCGACGAGGCGACGGCTCGATTCGAGGAGGCCACGACGACTCTCAGCAGCGACATCGAGCAGAAGATCAGCGAGGTGATTTCCAAGTATGACGACCTGCAGACGATGCTGGAAGAGAGACACAAGGCCGGCGAGGCTCGAGAGGAAGCCACAGAGGCTGCCGTGGTGGGCTCCAAGGCTGTCACGGACGAGCTCAAGCTTCTTGTCGACACTCTTGGATCGACGGTGACGGATTCTCTCGAGAAGATGGAGGAGGCCTCCAAGACGGTTTTTACCCAGGTCGAGGACCTTGCCGTCAAGTCTGACGAGAACCACACGGAAGACAAGGCTGAGCACCAGCAAACCCGCGATCAGCTGACTGAGGCCTTTAAGGCTGTCGAGGGTCTCAAGGGAGACGTTGCCGACTTCCAGCCCAAGATCCTCGAGGCGGTCAAGGACATTCTGCTCCTCGTTGGCGAGCACTTTGAGCACTCCAAGTCGAGTGCCACGGAGATCCAGGACAAGATCATCGAGGTTCAACCTTCAGAGGAGCTCAAGATGCTTCTGCCCCCTGACAAGTATGACAACACCGAGGTGCACCAGAAGCTTGACACGCTCGTTGCCCAAAAGTACGACGACACGGAGATTCGCGAGACTCTGGCCGTCATCATGGAGCAAAAGTACGACGACGCCGAGGTGCGCCATCGTCTGGACCAGCTTGTCGAGCAAAAGTACGATGATGCCGAGGTCCGAGAGAAGCTCAACCAGATCATTGCGGAAAAGTACGACGACAGCCTCGTCCAGGAGAAGCTCAGCCAGATTGTCGAGGCAAAGTACGACGACGCGGCTGTTCGCGAGAAGCTAGATGTGATTGTTTCTCACAAGTACGACGACACTGAAGTGCGCGAGAAGCTCGAGTTGATCCATGCCGACAAATATGATGACACGATAGTTCGCGACAAGCTCGACTTGATCATTGCCGACAAGTACGAGGATGCTCTGGTCCAGGAGAAGCTCAACTCGATGACGGACTTGATTGTTGCTCAGAAGTACGACGACGCCGAGGTCTGCGAGCGATTGGACCGACTAGTTGAGCAAAAGTACGACGACGCTCCTGTTCACGAGAAGCTCGACAAGTTGGCCGAGCACAACACGAGGGCCAACCAGGCCTTTTCTCGTCTCGACACGCTCGACAGGGTGCACGCTTCGGTTGTCAAGACTGCCGCCGAGATCTCGGCCTTCCTCTCTTCGCAGGCTCAACGCATCGCCGACGACCACGAGGACCGTGAGAAGACGCTCCAAGACACCATAGTGGCCACGGAACGAAAGGTTGCCGAGAAGGAGCACGTCGAGGAGTCCATCCTTAACCTCCGCGCCGAGGAAGAGAGGCTTCGACAGAGCATCGCGAGCCTACGCGGCGAACAGGAGAGCCTCATCCGCCAAAAGACGAGGCTCACGGCCGACGTGTCCTCTCTCTCAACAGCCATGCGTCTGCGAAAGGAGGAGCTGTACGAAATGGAGGGCCGCGCCGAGAACTTGGAGCGTCGCATTCTCGAAGGCGTCATGGACCACTCCAGAGTTCTTCTCATGTCCAAGGCCAACAAGGGTGGCGACGCCATGAGCCGCAAGCGCGTCAAGAAGCCCGCCAACGACGGCGAGGCGACAACTTCGCCCAAGAAGCCCATGGTGACGATGGCTTTGGCCAACCGCCGAAGCCTTGCCACGCCTGGCCAACAGGCTGCAGGCACTCGAAGGATCGTGTCGCTCGGTCAGATCAATAACAACGTGACGACGAGCGGCTTCAAGAGGAGCCAGAGTGTCCGAACCCCGGCTGGCAGAGGCAAGGCGTACCGCAAGAGAAGTCTGGGCTTTGACCTCGAGCCCGACTTTGGCGGCCACGACAAGGAGAACGTGACGGTGGGCGAGACTGTCGAGGAGGAGCTGGACGAGCCCGAGATGCGCATAATTGTGGCGGGTTCGGAGCTGCCTGGCGATGCCACCACGGTGGTCGACTCTGCCGTGGACGGCGACGGCCGAGACAGCGACACGGAGACGCTGCGTCGGTCCAGCAGAGGCACCGTCGTCACCACCAGCACCGACCTGTACACCGAATCGGAGAGCGGCTACAGCGAGTTTAGTGGGACGGGGAGTGAGTGGACCGAGAGCGCTGTTGGCACCGAAGCCCCGGAGGGTAACGAGGTGGTTGTATACGGACGGTAGAGGCGGATTGGGTGTTTGTTGAGTTTAGGATGAGTTTAGGAAAAGGGTTACCGGAGTCTGACGAAAGATACGTCTGTGGATTAGGTGTTTTGGTTGCGGAGGAATGCTTCTGGCTCATTCATTATTCTTTCCTTGACGGATTGGTTACTGGTTTTCAGTTTTGAGTTTTATATCCAATTGAGCGTGTGTTACGATGACTTGATGTTCATGTGATGCTTGGTACGAATGCATCTGGTGTTGCAAAAGATAAATGCCTTTCGTTGAAGCGAAAGACCTCCTATGCCGGACGACATTGTTGATTCAGCCGGCCGGATGCGGGGCCGGACACGGGACCCACTTGGACCCCACCACGGCGCCACCAAAAGCAACGACCCCTCCAACTCCAAACCTCGCATCACGAACTACGCTGTGAATACGCGTCTCTACCTACGCACACTTTCTAGACCACAACTACAACCTAAGACAGACGACAAAGATAACATGGACAACCCCCCCGGCGGCGGCCTGCTCTCGCAACAGCCCGACCTCGTCATGCCTCTGGAGCAGGAAGTCCTAGACGAGTACGAGCGGTTAGCGGATAACATGAACAAGGTGAGTCTCCCTTTCCCTGTATCTTCTGTCTGGGAAATGACTAGGTAGGACTAATAGTTGCCATTTTTTGTGATGGATATAGCTCGCCACGTTGCTCGACCACCTCGCTTCCAACCCCTCGACCGAGATCCTCGACGGCCTGCGCGACCTGGAGAGGAAGACGAGTTTGGCGTTTACGCTGTTGAAGGCGAGTGTGTATAGTATTGTTTTGCAGCAGGAGATTGATTGGGGGGATGGGTCGACGGCAAACTGAGACTGCTTTTCTGTAACTCTTGTCAGTGGGTTTGCTGTATTTGGGCATGGGCTGCGAAAGGACGCTGCATGATGATGGGCTGCTGGATGGATGCTGGAGAGTAGTTGGCAAAGGACAACCGAGGAAAGGGACATGGGACATGAACATGAGAAACGATACCCCAAAAGACACGATACGAATAAATCATATTCCAAACGAACATGTCGAATGCCGAGCAATCGAGTACAGTACTTCTACTTCGTACAGGCAACAGCAAAAACCCTTGCCACAAAATGGGGAGACATTTCCTTCATATAGGTACATATTTGATACATACGCCCGCCTCTGGTAGTACACCTTCTTCTCTTTTTTCCTAATATACAGAACCTCCATAGTACACCTTTCGCACGTCCACCAGCTTCTTCCCCCGGCCAATGGCAATCTGCTCCGGGTCGGGCTGGCTCATGAGCGCCTCGTACGTGGCCTTGACCGAGTTCATCGGGTTCTTGGACCGGGGGATGCGCGCCGCAATGTCGTGGATGCCAGCCGCGCGGCACATTTCGAAGATTCGGTGGGGGGCACGAAGACCGAAGCCTAGAATGTTAAGTCAGTATGTTGCTTCGTAGGTAAGGTATGTATTCCGGACTCACCAGGAGGTCGAGACTTGAGCTCAACAATGGTTCCCGACACCTTGGCCGAGACGTTGCCAAAGATGGTGCGGTTCTCGTATCGCCGGATGGGCCGCATGTTGCGGATCGCCAGCATCTGGGCCGTCTCGTCGGCGACGCCCGGCTCCGTCGACTTTGCCATGCCGATGCCGAGCCGCCCGTTGCCGTTGCCAGCAATGGCCACGACTGAGGTGCTGCGGACTTTGCCCAGACGCGTCTGGTTGGACACCCAGCGCGTGACCAGCGACTTTGTCAGCAGTGAGCGGATCTCCTTGAGACTCATGCCCGTCAGCCGCTTGATCTCCTGGAACTTGCCCGCGTCGTCCTGGCCCTGGTCCTCCGGGTCAGCCGCGTGCTTGTACATGCCGGCCACGCCGGGCACCTTGCCCAGCTCGGCCGCCTCGGCCATGTGGGCGCCGTCGATGCCCGCGGGGCCGTCCCGCATGAGCTCGAGGTTGCTGGGGGCCACCTCGTCCTGGTGCGAGAATTCGGCCAGCTTATCCAGCTCCTTCTTCCACTCGGCGTTGACGGCGTCGTCGAGCTTGAGCGCCTGCGACCGCGTCATGAACTCGGGCCCCAGGTCGGCGCCTTCCTCGGCTTCGGCCACGTCCTTGTCTTTGCCCTCCTCGCCCTCCTCCGGCAGCACGTACCGCCGCGCCAGCTCCGGGTCCGCCTCCATGTCCCGGAGCTCGTCGTGCGTCAGGTCGATCAGGTCCTCGCCCGTGCTCTCCTTGACGCGGCGCATGGCTCGCACCATGGCCCGCGTGAGCTGGTCGCTCGTCTTCTTGTCCATGATCCTGCCCATCTTTTGCCCGTAGTTGTCGAGCCACTCGCTGCGGTCCGGCCAGGTGACCTCCTGGGGAATGCTCTCGACCTGCGGCTTGAGGTCGTACCGCGGGTCCAGCACCGAGTAGTCCTCGATGTAGTCGGGCGCGTAGGCGTCGTCGCGGAACCGACCCTGGAGGATGATGTCTTGCGTGTCGACGGCCCGCTCGCCCGCCTCGAGCGCCTCGAGCTGCTCGGGCGTGTACTTGGCCCGCAGCTTCGCCTTGTCCTCGGCCGAGTACTCGGGGAACACGTCCTTTTGGTACTGCTCCATCTTGTCCTTTTGCACCGTCCGGTCGGCCTTTACGAGGCCCAGGTCCTCGGCCTTGACATTGCGGAACCGGGGCTTTCGATTCGACCGGGCTGCCGACGTGTGGAGGCTTCGAGAGGAGGCGGCGAGGGCGGGAGAAGTCGTCTTCGAGGAGGCGAGGCAGCGGCCGAGGAGGCTGCGCGCCGGGCGTGCGACGCTCATGGCCGTTCGGGATCTGGGCTCTCAATCGGGGAGGAGCGTGTCTGGGGTAATTGGATGCTCGTAAGGGCGGTTAATGGCGAGCGACCCGGGAGGCGTGGGCTGGAATTGAGCTTACTCTTCTCACTCACTCACACGAGCTGGAGATTTTTTTGGGTACCCAGCAAGTGTCAATTGAAGCAAGGAGGCTAGTACCTGGGGGTACGAGAGCCAATCAGAGCGTCTAGTATTGGGGTGATGGAAGGGGGGCCCTTGAGGCACGTGATGTGTCACGTGTGCGCCCAGAACTTATGTATGGACTTCGAGTCATCTTGTCCACAGTGCTTCAACCCCCTGTCTCCGGATCCATGTCCGTCCCGGGCCTCCGTGCCCAATCAGCCTCGCTCCCGAACAATCAGTCGACTTTTTGCTGCAAGTGTGAAACGTCTCAGTTCGCCTTCTCCTACCGTCCGTCCCCCTCCACCGTCCACCGTAGCCAGGCGTTGATCGCCTCGGAAATGTGACGCTTTGGTTTGACGCCCGCTGTTTTTTCTCCTCGTCTTTTTTTTTTTCTCGGGGCATTTCTTGCCCTCTTCCTCCTCTTCTTTGTCCCTTTCCCTCCTCCTTCCAATCCGCTCTTTGTCTATATCCTCCCGCCACCTTTCACTAATACAACACCCCCCAAATCGTACGTGACTGGCGCACATACGCTTAACACGCATATATTCGCCTCTCATTCTCTGTACACCTTTTCTGAACATCCATTGAACTACCGCAACCTCGACCGGCTGGCCCCTTCGAGCTCAAAGAAGATACACACAGTCTCTCCCGCTCTACACGACACCTCTTCAACCCCAAAATGGGTACTTTCGACTGGTTCTCCAAAATCGGCGCCACCGACGAGGCCGTCGCCGTCCTCAACGACCAACCCATCCTCTTCACCATCCTGCTCGTCGTCCTCGTCTCCGTCATCCTGCAAATCCTCCTGCACTGGTACATCCACAAGGCCACCATGAAGCCCGAGCAGATCAAGGCCAAGCAGGCCAAGAAGGAGAAAAAGGCCGCCGCCAAGAAGGACAAGAACAAGAAATGAGACACGGCCTCTGGGTTCTTCCCAAATCCCTCCCACCACCACTCGCCTCGAGCGCACCTCTTGTTTGCAAATTCTTGTCTCAGAGAGATTCTATTTTGCTGGGCTTTCGTCTCGGCAATCGAACTATTAGCCTTACTGTTGGACTCGGTCCGAAACGCCGTCTTGCTGTCTTGGTGACTGGGCGCTAGGAACCGAATATATGTCGCTTTAATTATACCTAGGATATTTGAGAATTTGGTTTTTATATTCATCAAAGACACCAGTGCAATTGAGCCAGTCGTCTGATGAGTAAAATGTTGACAGGTGATGCCTTGCTACTTCGCCCATATTCCCATGCAATCCCTGCGAGTCTACAAGTTCCGGTTCCACGGGATACGAAGAGCCGTCCCATCCTACCGGGCTAACACGGCAAGATGACTGACTTTGTGCTCCGTCGGGCCAAACCAAGGGGCCCGGAACTTGTAAGCTGAAAGATCTGTCCGAGACCACTTCTAAGCCGCTTCCCACATAGGCAGGATTGACTCCCTGAATGGGGGCGTCATCTTGCATATCGATATTTGCAAGAAACTCGTCCACGTTTCCCTCGAGAGATATACCATCCGGACCATTAGATTGGACTGGGTCATCAGGTTCGTTTTCGACCAATAATTCCCTCTTCCTGTGTGATCGATCTCTCAAGGAAGGCGTCTTGAGATTGGCCAATAGTACGTGCCATGTCTTGGTTTCGAGACTCGTCACTATTCGCCCCAATTCAATTGCGGGTGACAACCTTGCTGGATTGTCTAGGCCAAGCTTCCTCACCTTTTCCCTGAGCCTCGGTGATTCTGCCTTCATCATCCTGGATAACGATGAGCTAATAACTTTGATATGCTCGGCACGTTCAGATATTGACTAAACGGGACTATTAGTGTGATCTCTAGGCGGTAGATGCTTCCATACCTTGAGGTAAGGCATATGAAAGACTCCTGGGGCCAGCGCTGTAAGACAGGCGGCTGAAAGATCCCCAGACATTTTCGTGTCCTTGTATTTCTTCCGAGGAGCAAGGGCAAGCTGTTCAAACACCATATCAACAAAACCAGAGTTCAGTAATTTCCCCATGACGTCTTTGATAGACAGAGTGTGGACAGCTGGTGTTGTGGAAGGCTGAGATAGATCGTCACATAGCGTGAGGTTGAGACTGTCCATGTATCTTTCGACAGCCATACGGTCGTTAACGTCGAGAGCCATGCATTCTCCAGGGTCACTGGTTTGGGAGGGCTGGTCATTTCCACGTTGGCAGCTTCTTTTCCGTTTCTTGGAGGGTTTCGGGGTAGGTGCCTTCGGTGGGACTTTTTGAACGTCAACAATGTTAATTGAGAGAAGCACCGATCGAAATGGCGATATAGCTGCACCATCTGGGGGGAGCAGAGCGGACGCCAGGTCTGGATGGTGTATCGAAAAGGTCATGACCCCCGGTAGCTGGGTCAAGGCATGGCAGTCGCATTCGAGCCTGAGACGCAAACGATGCCACAACTGTGCATGCAGTCAGCGAGGAGACCCAATCATTCAAACAGTGGCAAGATTCGCGCACTTTGCTTCGTTTTACCTGACGAACAAACAGGTCTCGCTCTCTTCCCTCCTTCATTGAGTCGCCATTGACGCTGACGGACACGTCGAAACAACAAGATCCGGTCCGAGCGATCCAGAGATGACTTTCCTTGACCAGGGCTGAAAGCTGGTCAATGGTTCCGATACTGGAGAGGTGCGACGGAAGGTCGAGGCACAGCGAGGACGTGACTGTAACCTCGAGTCTCTCCTGCTGAAGGAGGAAATGAAGATTCGGCAAGGGAAGGACGGTCGTGGTGCTGTCTGTTACAAGACGGTCAAATGGCAGATCCATGTTAATAGGGATTGTCTCCATCGCTGTCATGTAGAAGGAATGGTGTTTGGGAGGAGAAGAGCGACGACGCCGAAAGCAGAAGTGATTTGGTACGGCCGCTTCAAGGGCAGGTGCAGTCTGTGTTCAGTTAAGTTGGCAGGTGCAGATTGGGTGAGCCGGAAGGAAGGTGCTGTAGGTAAGGTACCTTATTCAAATTAACCCGCCTTAGACCAAACCATTCGTCCCTCAAACAGGAGAAATAACCATGTGCGCTATTGGTTCGCTGTCCCCCAAAAATGAATACAAAATCATACGGCCCAGCTTCAGCTATCCAAATGCCGAACAGGATATCCAAAATCGCACACCGCCAGTCTAACGTGCCCCCAAAAGACCAATCATGACATGATACCCAAGATCGAATTAGAAAGACATTCATTCCCAATAACTCCTCGCGTTGCGTCCTATTTGGCAAACCATGGAAACTTCTTCTTGACCGGTTCGATTGGTCCTCCTGATGTGCTCTCGACCTGGACACTTCGCTGATAGATATCCTAATTCCAGAGTCAGTAAGGACCACCATAAAAGAAGTAAATCATCATACCTCCTCATCCGTTGGCATCCGGCAATTCAGGATGAGTTCTCGAGCATTGTCATGCTTCGAGAGGTTCGGGTATGCAGAGCCTTGACTCTTCATAATCGGCAAAAGAACCTCTCCCAGCACTTCAAATTTCTTCCAGTTGATGCGGTCACCATCTGGACCGACAAATGTCTTGCTTCCCTCTTCTGCAGAAACTAGATCTCGCCTGTGAAGGGGAATAAAGGGAATGCGCGGAAGAGGCGAATTCTCCCACGCCAGTCGATACGCAAAGTGGCTCTTTTGCGTTCCCATTAGTATTACCAATCTCGCAAATCGCTTCTGAGTGTCGGCCGGCACCAATCCACGCGTCTGTGTCAACCGGTGGATGGCCGTTCCCGTGACTCCGGCCAAGATGGCTGCCAAACCGTTGTAATTATTAAGCTGTCGCAGCTTCAGAGCAATGTTCATGAACTTTTCCAACATCTGTGCCCGATGCTTTGCCTTGTCGCGCAGGAGGATCATGTTGGCAACCCACTTCGCGACGTGGTTGAAGTGGTGAATCATTCGGTTGACATTGCGCAAGCTCTTGCACTTCTCCTTCTGTGCCGTTGACAGGCTAACGTGCCTGACAAAGTCTCGGATCTTGATGGACGAAAACATGATCCAGTCGATTCGGGTCAGCTCGTCAGCAACATCCTCGTCTGGGATGTCGATGAAGATGTGGTAGCGGAACTTGTTCATGGGTAGTGTATCTGCGGGCTCCAACCCAGACGCTGCCCTCTCGTAGTCGTCGAACGAGTGGAACTGCACTTGGCTCGAGACGCTGCTTCCTCTGTCTGGGAACGACGTTTCCGAGCTACCCGAAGGCCTACTGTCAATGTCCTCCTCAACCTGGAGTACGCTGATCCCTAGAGACAGCTCAGAGGCATCCTTGGACAATAACTCACTCGCAGCCACGTCACTGGTCACGTCCGAGTTTGCCCAGCCAGTGTCATCGTCTTCAATGACATTGAACTGAAGGTTTCGGCGCATGTGTTGAGCTGCTATGGAGAAAATCGGTTCCGTGGCAAGATGCTTGATGAACTCCTCCAAGTTCCGCCTGGTGAGTGGTCGCGCAAAGTCGCCTGGGTAAAGCGACACCCACTTGGCCACCATTTCGATGATACGGAGTTGAGTCGCCGTTTTGGATAGATAATGCGACGTCTTGTCCTCTCGTACTTGATCCAGCCGAGTTAGGATGGCCGAGAAGAGTTCGCTGGGCGCCGCAAACTTGCGATACAGACACAAAAAGATGTCGGAGAAGTTGTTATCAACTCGAGATAGCCTGGGGGCAAGGAGGCGATCTACCAGATCCTCGAATGTCACGCCCGTGACTTTTGGGGCCTTGTCAAGCACACTATCATCGTTCCGTTGTAGGATCGGGATGTCGTCGGAGTATCGGTACGATTCGGCGTCTGATTCCTCCACATCGAGATGTGCATCGCCGCCCTTGTCGAGCCGTATCCCCGGTGTTCGGAGCATGCTGCTGACGGTCTGCGGGTCGTTTTGGCCGCCGGTCTGGCCCTGGGCAATTCGAGGACTGCGTGTTCGATAGTTTTCGGCCCCGGGAACGCTCGGGAACCCTCGAAGGAGAGAGAAATCGGAGCTGGCCCTGCTGTGCTTGCTGTGCTGACTCAAGGGCCTTCCCACAGCGGGATCAGGCGCTTCGAGATTCGCAGCGGACTGTGCGCGTCGACGCGAGACGGTTTCGCCGTTTTCTTCTACAGGTCAGGTTAGAGGGGGAAAAGTGCGGCTCGTGCAAAGAGTCGGCTCACCTCTTCGATGGGATATGGCAGCTCGAAGAATCGTGTTAAGACACATTCTGGCAATCTCAGGCTTATCCGTGGAGAGCTTGTAGCTGGCGACACATGACCTGAACAGATGATGATTTGCTAAGGTGTCCGCGTCAACCTCCCAGTCGGCTACTGGGTTCTCGCACTTGCAGGCCACAAGACTGGACGGGAGGCTAGAATTCGCGAGGGCGGCTAAAACCATGTCAGTGCATGTTCATCGTGGCAGCTGGGTGGAGCGTCTGGTACCTAGGGTTTGAGGCAGCTCGCGGATCGACTCCCGATTCATGACATCGTAGAGGATCAGGGCAGCATCGACGCGGGGCACGATGTGGCCGTTGATCTGTTTGGGCCACTGGATTTGCTGGGTCGGGTTTAATTCAAAGTATTCCAGGTCCAGCTCGAGAAGCGTGATGACGTGGGCAGTGTTGTCAACCTGCATGCGCACACTCGAGGCGTTGGAGATGGGCGGCCGGGATAGGCCCAGCACACGCTGGACGAAGGAGGATTTCCCGACACCGGTGGAACCGATGACGGCGATGTTGAAGCCTCCCTCCATGGTAGGGGAAGTAGGGACCTGGAAGTCGTGGTCTCGGTCAGCCCCCCGCATCAAACATGTCTCACACTTTCATACTCGGATGAGCTGAACCCCTTCCGTGCCCCGCGGCCACCAAAAGCCCAGACGGTCGAGGGGTCCGTGTGCGCGGGAGCGAACAGACTTACCCAGTAGGATGAAGGAGGGGCGGTCAAAGACTCTCGACGAGGAGGTGGCCAGTGTCGGCTCGGGGTATTGTCATCTCTATCTCGCTCGAGGGCAGGTGGGAGGTTGCGAGTGGCAACGCCGATGTGTTCGTCTTGGTCGTCGCCCAGGCCGTCGTCTGAAGGGAGGGATTGGTAGACAGAACTGCCGTCTGAGTCGTCAGAATCGTCGGGATGGGGGTCGACAACGCTAAATCGCTGATGGAAGAAGGGGTCATCGACAATTGAGCCAACGGATTCCTGGCGACTGTGGCTGCGGACTGGGTGTTGTTGGCTGGCGCTGGCGATGTCGGGCGGATAGCGGGGGGTCGGATTGGCTACGGGCCGTGAGCTGGACGTCGGCGGAGCGCCTGGAATCGTGTGAGCTCGCCGTGAACCAGCATGGTTGGATTGCATGGTCGCAGCCTCAGCGACTCGCAATGGATATGAAGGGAAACATATGATGCCAGCAAACAGGAGGCGCCGAAGAGAAAAGAAGGTCGTCGTTGGTGGGGAAAATTCGTGGAGACAGATCCAGGGGAAGAAAAAAAAGGATGAATGGGATTATTATTAGGGAGGGGGATGTTTGTCGAGGGCAAAGAAGGCAAGCACCAGGGGGGAGGGGGGGGTAAGGTTGGAGGTTGAGTCTGAGTCGCGAGACACACACTAGAAGGGCTAACGAAGGAAGGAATTGGTACGAAGGGGACTAACAGACTCAAGCAAGGGAGGGAGGAAATAGTAGACGAAGCCGTTGATAATAAAAACGCAGCAGCAATACGTACTCTTCTTGTATGTCTTTATTTTTTTTACCTCTTTTTTTTTTTTTTTTTTTTTCGATCGCGAGGCAACCTGCAGATGCCGGAGCGAGGCGGTTGCAGCAACTGAGACCTAATCATGGACCTGTCAGTCGACCTGTCACGCCAGGCAAAGGCCCGCGGATGCGCATCAACGGCGCGAGCATGAGTCGTTGGCCGTACAGTACAGGATATGTTGCCTCTAAGCTCGGGTCTCCCCGTCCAGTTCACAGCGCATCCGGAGAGCTGATGGTGTTCCCCGGTCCCTTGAACTGCACGTCAGAGGGGCAGCGTTGCGGTGCAGGCCTGGCGGTTGGGTTGGCCAGGAGGCGGACGCAGCCTGGATTCCCGCTGGACGGAGTATGCGCAGTTATGGAGGTCAGCGAGTCCAGGCGAGTGGAGGCGAGGCGAGGCGAGGCAGGGAGGCGAGATTTGGGTCAGGGCCTCGGCATCGACGACCTGAAGTGTCGTTGAAGCCAGACGTTGTGGAGGAGTTAGAAGAGGACAGGAGGGGGAGGAGGAGGAGATGGAGGAGATGTGGTGGTGGTGCACAAGAGGGGAGAAATGCCCGCCCAAGAGGCTGGCGCTATAATTACTACGAATTGATTTGCAACTGTCCGGGGGCCATGTTCGGTCGGCGTTCAGTGCTGAGCCTAATAATCGTCGTCTTGGGCTGCCCGAGGAAGCAAGGATGCTGGGTGTCGTCTGCACCGGTGTGTCTTCCCACGCTGGATTTGCTCCAAGCGCCCGAGCTGGAACCGGGATCATGGTGCGTTGGCGTTGCGCACTGACGAGGGGACCGCCGAGGACAGGTCTTCCGCGGAAGACGGCTCGTCACTGACTATGAAGCATCACCATCACCGTGGCGATTTGCTGTCGTCGGGTGACTGAGGGAAGGAAGCTGAGCGATCGAGCATATTCGCTGCAGTCAAGATGAATCCTAGGTGCAGGCAGTTAATTAACTTTCTGCGGCTAGGTAATGCACATCAGCAACTTCATCTTATTTTATTAGCCGTGTTATTAATGAGGGGTCATGGTGACCTGAAGCCCAACCGAACTTTCACTTCTGGAGCGTCCTCCTGTCATGTGTCAATCTATATTAAACCCCCAGAACAAATGAAACCAGCAGTCGCTCATCTTTCTTGGCCCAGAGATAAGCTGTTGCAATTTGAGGTCTCGTGACTTTGTGCCAAGACAACGTGCACCAGCTCTGGTTCGTCATCCCCACCACGTGCTGAGGAATCAACATGATGCCCGGTCTAGACCTCACGACTAGGACGTGATGCTCGGTGTGCGACCTGGTGAGTTGGCGCATATGCTCGAGACTTCTACCACTTCTCGCCCAGTGATTGGGTCTTCGCTGCGAACCCCTTGTACCATCCCAATACCATGGTTCAAAAGCTGGACCCTTTGACAGGGGCATCGGCATGGGCCTCGTCACCGGCATCAAGTATGGTTTCAGCTAGGGGGCTGAAAACCTCACGATTGCTGAGGGGTTTCCATCTTCAACAGATCGACGCTTGTTGAGTCAAGAAGTGCCTGGCTTATCGATCGGTACCTTGAAGGTGGCCTCTTGCCTCTGCTCCGCTCATCGGAGGCGGCCATCGATGGCTCCTTCCTCCCTCTCAGCCTTGGCATCGCAGCTCCTTCCATGGTAGAGATAGCCATGGAAGTCTTTCTCCCGTCAGGCATGGTAGTCAGGAATGCAAGGAAGGGCTGAATTGTGATTTCCAAATCCCCTGCATTGGTCCAGGCACCCATTACTCAATTCTTCCAATGCGTGAATTCGCCAGATAACTCTCCAAGAACACAAAACTCCAACTCAATCTTCAACACCCGGGTGCCTAGACTTCTTGATGGCCATTTGAAAAGCACTAGACATTGTCGTTGTCTCCTCGTCTCTCTTGTTTGTCGTCTCAATGTGCGGTATACCAGGCCGCCACCCCTCGCACTCGAACCTATCTAGCGACTAATCGATGGTGGTAGATCATCCAACTCCTCTGCTGGAGGCATTCGCACTTCAAACACTCAAGCGCCCCTCGACCTTCGGCCCGACGTCATCAGCTGTCACTGGTCCGCCTCCTCAACTCAAATTGTCAAACTCCCGACTTCATCCCCGTCCTGTCATCCCAGCTCCTCACATTCCGCCGCCATGGATTACTGCCGGTGCGGGGCTGCCTGGCAGCAACCGATGTTGATAGTTGCTTGCCAGTCGGGTCGGGGCCATCAACGTTCGACGGACCGGCCTTAAGGTCTTTTATTTGGCAGTCGATCGACCAGCTATGTTTCGGACGAGAGAATTGAGAGTTAATATCGAGTCGTCTAGCCCGATTCAGGATCAGTTCGACCTACAACTCTTGTTCCCGTGGGAAGTGCACCATATATGTCTTCGACCCGACCTTACGGCCTTCATTTCCCACTACACGAAGCTACCAACGGATAGTCTCCGGGTAGATCGGCTTGACAGCCCATCCAAAGTTTAGGAGGAACTTTGGTGGCGGCTGCATTGTTGCTGAGCCTCCATCTCCCGTGTGTCCCCGGTGTACCGGCAATACCTATACACCGCACACTGTCGTCCACTTGGCGGGGTCATGGCTCTCTGCGTCCACATGCTTCCCACGAGCTGAGCGGCTGTAGTTAGCGATCCAAGAACTGGACTGGCTGTGGTGATCCATCTTGGCCGTTCAACGAGAGGAGAAACCCAGATCGTGCCCCTTTGAAGAACCTCAACGGACCAACCCTTGGTACATCAAGCAAGGATCTTGTACTTCCCTGATCATATCCTTCGACCCGATATCCCTAACAAGCTAAATGTGAAAGAGAAGGACTCAAAACGACGGAGACCGGTATGAAATGGACTACCCGGGGAGTGAGCCGGGACCTGCATGACAAGGAGCTAATCTTGACAGCGGATGGAAAGTCAACCACTTCATCGGACCTGCAAATGCCCACCTCACGTCTTTGACGAAAGCGGCATTTCCATCGCCTGAAGGTTCTCCATCAATGCCACACCAGGACCTTATTGCTCTCATCACTTCTCAATCAGGATGAAGGCTATCTGAAGAGGCCTCGAGGCGCCGTGGCGTCTCTTATCCACTAGCGATATGGGCGATTGTTGATATATTTCTTGGCACATTCCCAACTTCGGGATTTGGCTATTCTCGGCTTCATGGGACACCAGCAGTCCGCTGCGCGTGGCGCCGCCAAATCCGAGGGCTATCCATTGAGAAAGCCGCCATGTCTATGTACGGCGTCAGCTTGATGAAGCTTTGGGGGCATCATTTCGAAGGCCAAGATCATTTCCTGATCTGGAGTTATGTTCAAGTGTCAGCGAGACAGACTTTTCGCTCGTTATACGACACATCAACATACTTCATACCTCGCACAGGCAAAAGAACCCCGAGAGAGTCATCAAAGCCACCAAGGTGTTCCTTGGCGAAGCTCACTATTTGGCCAATCTCATGTCAAGGTTCAGTGCCTACATTCTCAGTCACTGGAAGTCCATTCCAGCTACCTCGGGGCTTTGCCTGATTGAGTCAGTTCAGCGCCCGGTGTTGAAGCCATCTCAGGTCCCGCCCTGACCGGTGTGCAACCTCGATGACTCGGCCGATGAGGACGCAAACGATCTGGAGTCGTTGCCTCTCGTCCGATTGATCAGCTTCTTTGAGCACGCCACAACGAGGACTGTTGCCTCCTTTTCGGTCGGCTATCGTTGAATGGATACCAGTAAATGTTGAATATAAGACATTCTAGCCGAAATCGAAGCTCTAAACTCTCTTTGAGACCTCCCCCGTTTCTCATGCCAATGGCATTGTTAGCACTTCGGCTACGTTCTTCGGTCCTCGTATAGTGCACCCAGTTACGCAATTGCGCAAAATAACCTCCAACCGGACCATCTCGACGCGTTCGACGTCGGCGCCTCGACTTAGGTGAGCCATGGCTGCCCCAATACGGACAATACTGCGGCTGCTGCCATGAAGCTGCCGGATATTCAGACTTCAGCCCCGTGGGTCGAGGTCCGTGATGGGTTGATCTGGAAATCAGAGTTGAATCTGAGATGCGCCCTGTTGCGATCGGAGACTGCTTTCTTATATCTTCTTGGTACCCTCCCAAGATATCTTTGTTTTCCAAGATATCAACACCCTGTCCTACTTCAGAGGAAGATAACACTCTCAACCACCAAGTCTTCAGACAACTTGTTGGAGCGTTGCTGTTCTTGGTCCTCTTCGATCCTTGTCTGTTGTCACCCATCAACGTGGCATAGACTCACATTTGCCCCGGTCCAAGCCCCGTTACGCAAACCGTCCCTCAATCCTTCAGAATGACCGTCACGGTAGTCGAGACCGGTCACCCGGTTGACCAAACAGCCAGAGCTGAGCCTAAGAGCAAGTTGAGGTTCAGGCCAAAGTCGCTGCTCCTCCCAGATCCTCGCGAGATTACAAGAAAGCTGTCCATGGCTATGGGCTCGGATGACAAGAAGAGAGACGATGGAAAGGACAAGAAATCGGATGACAAGAAGGATGACGACACAGCCTCAACCTCGACGCTTTGGAAGGAAGAGTACACGGTCGACTCCAACAATGCCAGCTACTTCCCTCCCTCCCCGAGGACTGTTGATCCCAACTCCAAGCCAAAGTATAATCCAGCTCTGAGCCCGGGAGTGAGCTCGCAGCAGTCAAGCTCAGCGTCGCCCCGACGCAGCAGTCTCTTCAGCCACTTCTCGTTCAAGGGATCCAACTATGACCCCAAGGAAGATGAACCTACCCCCCCGACGCCTCGTTACAAGCACGTTCCCAAGAATGCGGCATCGCAGTTTGCCAAGACGACAACTGTCGAGCCCCTTGCAGACAAGTCGGCCGCGAACAGGCAGATGCTGCCGTCCCCTCCGCCGGTGAAGGGCACCATGTCGGTCCACGAGTACAACCGCATGTATCGACGAACTCAGAGTCTCTCTGCTGGCCGCACACACGAGCGCACAAACTCCCTCTTCCCGCCAGTCCTGGAGAGCACGGCCGAGGTGGAGGAAGAGCCTCTCACATCCAACCCCCGACACTCCCTGCAGCCTCACCACATGCGAGGCTTCAACTTGGCCCACGAGCTTACACGAAGGATGAGTGCCGGCAACATTCAGGCCAAGGCAGATGTACAGCGAATAGTCGACATGCCAACGTCGCCCCGACGCAGTTCCTTCTCGGACGGGAGACACCAGTCCATTGCCTCGTCAGGCAGCGACAGCAACTCCCCTTTCCGACAAGATTTTAACAACATGTCGCGACGAGACTCGCGACGAGACTCGGAGACTGGCTCGACCGTCTCACGTAGAGGTAGTTTGAACCCTCAGCGGGCAACCGCAATAGATATGTATAGAGTTGACTGGTCTCAGAGTGACGAACCAAAGTCCAGACGGGACTCCAAGTGGAGCCTCATGAAGGGGCGGATAGGCCACGGTAGCCAAAGCAGAGAGGGCAGTGTCTCGGGGCATGAAGACTCCCATAATCTACCATCACCAAAATCCGGGTTTTTGGCGAGGTTTAGGCGGTAGCATTTTGGCCGCCGGGGGTTGATTGAGAAACCAGATTGGAACGAAACGAGCACACTCGGGGGCATCGGAGTTATTTGGTCCATGTATCACGGACAAACCTACCTTCGCTAATAGAACACAATTGGTCATCATCATTCCTATCCTTAAACAAACCAGATTTTAAATATATACTCTTGCATACCATCATGGGAGTATGGAACCAGCAATGTCGCTTCAAACGTGAAACAGGGGTTGAACAAAGTAATCGGTCGTTTCAGCGCGGCTTGTCCTCGGCCATCAGACGCTCAATGATGTTGGCGTCTTCTCGGGCCAGCTGATCCCGCAGGAGGCCCGCGACGTCTGCGTCGGAGCCGGCCGTTGTGTTCATAATATGCAGCACCAGCTCCGTGTACTCGCGAACGGCCTCACCCGTCTCGCCGTCTGCGCGCCGGGCGCGGCGCAGGGCCTCCTTGCCGTTCTGGATGCCGACGTCGTGGTTCCATGCGTCCTTCTTAGGGGGCGGGAGACCTTTAAGGAGCGAAGCCGGGATGGCGGCCCTCTTCGCGTCGGCGGCGGGGGGCTCTTGGGGAGGTAGCGTGGCAGCGTCGATCTGGAGGAGCTGGGACGGGAGGGATGGGTATTTCTGGAAGAGGAGGCGGAGCTTGTCCGAGGAGTCAAGGGCGCGGAAGGGGTTCGTCGGGTCGATGGGGGAGGCGGGCGGGAGGGTTTGCGGTGGTGGTGGTATGGGTGCTGCGGGTGAGGGCGTGGTGGTGGAGGAGGGTTCGTGGTCGGGAGGGTGGTTCTCGCGATGGGTTTTGTTGCAGGCGACGGAGCAACTAAGTGTGTCAAGTCAGCCTCGTATCTAAGTCAACTATGAGAAACGAGGAAATGGCTCACTATGGTAGATAGCATCGCGGGCACTTGTATTTGGATGCCTTCACATTGCACACGCCGCAGACAGACCCCTTGGGCTTGGAGCCGTCCGAGGTCGTCGCATCTTGCGCGGCAGGAGCAGCAGCGTCTTGCGACGACGAGCTCGGTTCGCTCGACAGAGACGCCATGTGACTTCTTGTTGAAACGTATCCAATTGAGGTTCGCGTGTGGAACAAGTAGGAAATTCCAAGACAATAAGAACGAGATGCCAAGCGTGGGTTGTTGTCACGGGAAAGTCGAAAAGGAAGGAAGGAAAGAGGTGCCCTGCGTCGGCGCGTTTCGGTATCGCGAATCTGATCAGAGATTTGATTGCCTTGAAGCAAAAGAAAAAAATCAACGTGGGGCCACGGCCGGGACTTTGCATCATAGCTCGCGCATTAGTAATGCTCGGGCCTATCACCGGCCCTCACGGGGGCAACGGCTGCTTCGACCGAGGAGAGAACACAGCGAATGCTCAAACTCGGTGGGCGAAAAAGTTGGTTCTGCCGACAGCGCAGCCCCTCTATCGCCTACAAAACCTCTCCCCCCTCCGCCTTTCTACCTATTTACATGAAGCGTTCCTTTTTCGCAATTAAATCGCTTTCGTTCCTCTCGACAATCGAAACAAACCTACTTCCGGCATCGCATCTCCGTCGCAATGACCTCATCGAAAGCTCCCCGTCTCGTCTCCCGCGTGCTGGCCGCCGCCGCCGCCGCTCCGAGGCCGCTGCTCGCCGAAGCACCCTTTCGAGCAGCTCCAAGATGGACTCACTCGCTGACCACCGCATCTCGTCTTCCTGCCGTGTCCGCGTCGTCCTCAACCGGCCGGCCGCGCCCAATTCCTCGAAGCACGACAGCAACCGCCGCTCCCGGCGCCCTCGGGAACCGTCGCACCATCTTCATCCAGACGGAGAACACGCCCAACCCGGACGCGCTCAAGTTCCTCCCCAACCACCGCGTCGTCCCCGAGGCGATCCCCACGCCCTTCATCGAGTACCTCAACCCGCGCGCGACCATCTCCCCGCCCTACCCATCCCCCTTGGCGGCCAAGCTCATGAACATTGACGGCATCACGTCCGTCTTTTACGGCGCCGACTTCATCACCGTGAGCAAGGCCGCCGACGTCAACTGGGCGCACGTGCGGCCCGAAATCTTCGCCCTCATCACCGAGGCCATCACCTCAGGTGAGACGCTCGTCAACGTGGCCGAGCGCCGCGAGGGCGATGCCGAGGCCGAGGAGGACAGTCTCGCGTACAACGAGGACGACTCCGAAGTCGTCGGCATGATCAAGGAGCTGCTCGAGACGCGCATCCGCCCGGCCATCCAGGAGGACGGCGGAGACATTGACTTTCGCGGGTTTGATGACGACGGCTTCGTGCACTTGCGGTTGCGGGGCGCGTGTCGGACGTGCGATTCGAGTACCGTCACGTTGAAGAATGGCATCGAGGGCATGCTCATGCATTACGTATGTTACTCCGCCGAACCGCGTTTCTTTTTCCATCCTTCTTCCATCCTTCTTCCATCCTTCTTCCATCCTTCCACCGTTTCTGCATCTTTTGAACTATCCGGAACTGACCAGCTTGTGTCATTAGATCGAAGAAGTCAAGGGCGTTAAGCAGGTGCTGGATCAAGAGGAGGAGATTGCGCTCAAGGAGTTTGAAAGGTTTGAGGAGAAGCTGAAGCAGCAAAAGCAGCAAAAGTCGGCCGTCGCCGCTTGAGAAGCGTCGGTTGGACGTCCAGTTGGATATGCTTCCCTTTGATGTCTGTATTACTAGCTTGGCGGGCAACCTAATGATACCCACGAAAAAAATGCTCACATCCCATCGATTGGGCCTACGTTGTATAACTAACTATTTCCATCAAAACTCCCCTTACTCTCCAGCTCTCCTCAATGCAGCAACCTTATCTGCGGGATAGATCCTCTGGTCCCCTCGCGGCTGGGGTGCCGCCATGGCACGGAGAAGCATTCGCCTGACCAGCCAGCGTCCATTGCTTCTACCCCCCTCCCCCCATTCGACCGGATTGAGCGTAGAGACGCGTGCAAACTCAAAAGCCACCCTCCTCTTCCCCGGGACCTTGGAAGCCCGCCACCGGATGAGGCCAGCAGCGATTCCTGCGATTCGGCAAATGGGCCAAGCGCAATGCGCCGGGGGTTTTCGTTCAAAAGACCCTGGCTTGGTTTCTGGGAAACATGGCCGCATTGTTCGTTTTTTTGGACCCTGTTCCAGCGGGCCACAACCACCACCATGGCAGATTCGTCCCAGGCCAGTCATGGGCAGAGGGGGGGGGGAAGAACGCTCGTGTGCGGCGAGAGGGGGGAACGAGAAAAATGCAATGATATGATTTTCATCTCTCTCCAGAGCCAGCCATGTCCTCCTCGGTGGTTGGCTTCTGTGAGGGCAGGCCGTTGCTTTCCGTTGCCACTTGTTGCTGTCACCTCATCAGTTATTTCCTGGTCGGAATGGTTGGGGGAGGGGGATCCGCGACATTAGGAGAATCCGGGGTAATTCCCCGCTCGCGGAGTACAAAGTACCTCCGTACCTCTTTGAGAAGGCGAATTTATTGGCGAGGTGGCGCCTCCCCACTTATTTTAGATGGCCCGATGATGGCATTGATGGACGCCCCGGACGTTTGGAGGAATCCAACTTGCTCCCCCTACGACGAGAGGCTTGAGTTCGTGAGCGGCATCGACTTCGTTCTGGACAATGCCATCTCATCATACCACTTCGTACAAGAATGTGACATTGAGTTTCTTAGTAAACGCTGGAAACGGCTTGCCGAACTTTTGGAATCCAAATGAACTCACCCTAGGCTCATTCGAACGGCGTCGTGCCTACCAGATTGAGGCAACGACAGCATACACATATCCAGGGATAGCAGACTTTGATCAGTGTCACAGAAGGACTTACTCATCTTATCTCCAAGTCAAATGCCGTATGCCAATTCGAACTTTTGAGGCCGTTGCATGAACCCCGGGCCTCGGGAAAGCCAAGGCGCCCAAGGGCCCTCCCTCGGACCAATTAATAATCGCCGTTGTCTGCGGTGATCGAGACATTTCGACAAATAAAGCTTCATTTTTAGATAGAAACTTGGGGTTTGAAAGCCAGGGGCAGGGACAGGGTTTCTTCTGGGCTGTAGAACCCGTCAGCCCAGCAAAGCCTCATTCGTTGTACAACAGGTTGGCCCTGGTTGTCGAAAACGGTGGCAGGGCATCATGAAGAGTTGAACTCGACTGCCGCAGCACTGTAGAATGGCTTGGGAGGCCCCGGAGATGTTCTTGTCGGTGTGGCCTGCCATCCCAGTGCCAGATGGTGGGTGTCAGCCTGGCTAGCTCCAAAAGAACGAAGCACCAAGCATCAAGCAATTGTGCTCGGGTTGATATCTCGATCGTCGGGCGTCGTAATAATAGGTATGGGATGATGTGGTGACATTGTTTACGCCCGCGACGGCAGTTGAGACGGGAGCAATAAAGCAAGCCGAGACTGAGACTTGAGAAGAGTGACGGAGTGGCAACTCTTTCCCCGCCGGACCTGCCCTAACTAGATGACGATGCCGGTGCTTGATGGGGAAATCAACTCCCGCAATTTCGCCAATGCACGTACGAATCTATTCGTTGTCGCACATGCTCCGAGAGCACCGGGGCGCTAGGGTAAGGACCACGGGAAACATTCCAGGGGGAGTTGCCTGGGACAGGTTCGAGGAGGGACGGGAACGTGTTTGGCGGAAGGTAACGTGGGTAACGGTTCAGAGAAGTCAAAGGGAAGGGAGAATGTCTGAGAAGTGGAAGCAAGGGATACAGAATCGAACATGTTTGGATGCCATGGCAGGTACCCGGTACAAGTACTAATAACAACCATTTCGTGCATGGGCTCCTTCCGGACCTGAGCTGGTGAGGCAAGGCGCCACGATCAAGAAGGAGGCACCTGGATGTCTGGGTGATGCCTGCCGAACCATGTTAAAGTTGGGCGCGCAAGTGAGGTAGGTGCGTCGCATTTCTTCGCATCTTGACCACCTTGAAAACCGTGCTTGCGGGCATATATTTTCCTCGCAATTGGATCGACATGTTCGAAAATGGCCGAGAATGATGAAGACTGACGATTTGCCCAGCCCTCGTCATCGCATCTACCGAAACTTGGATCAGTGGCGGCGGGGCCAAAAGTCATTCATCAGGTTCGATTCACCTGATGCTCTGATGCTAGGTCGGCTGGTCGGGGCTCGGCGGCGGGTTGGTTGGTCCAAGGCTCCAAAGGCTCCCCCAAAGACTGCAGGACTCCAAGAGCTTCTTTCCGAGCAAAGGATGTGTGGAGCATCCAATCCGCTTTCACTGCAACGAGGCCAGCCTACTCGTCCGTCACGACGCCATCCACACCATCCACTACCACCACCACCTCGACCATGGCGACCAGCCCACCCGAGGGACGTTGTTGACTGAGCTGGCATTTGGTCTCTGCCCGTTGGTTGCGTGGGCGAAAGGAGGAGACGCAGCGAAGAAAGGATGTTGGAGAGATGCCGGAACTACATGTCCCCCAATGCGTCCCTCTTGCTCTCGACATTGCCGACAATGGAGCTCATCCACCGACCCTCCGTCCCCCTGCTCTCCCGGGAAGGCTTCCCCGTTGGACAAGCAGCGAGAAAAGGAGGGGCAGCTTCCACTGACGACGACTGGGCTGTCCTCGGGCATGTGCGATCCTCGTGGCGCATCAAAAGCAATATTCAAGCAATACCTATCCATATCCATATCCATACCCATATCCATATCCAGCACTCTATCAAGGAATTACAAGGCTGTTCATTGGGCGTAAACCCGACGAGAGGGAGCAGGGGAAAAGTGGAAGAATAAAAAGGCTGTGTGCGAACCCGCCATCTACCTAGAAGGCAGTAGCGAGATGTTGGATAACCCAGAATGCGCCCAGTGCGCCTCTTGGAGGCTCTGTCATCCATGTATTAATTGACAAAGGTGCGCGTCGTCCTGTCACTGTGTCTCTTCCCTTGGTCGTATATTGTATGGACAGCTCAACTTGCTCCCTCCTCTTTATTCACCACTTACTTGCTGTATTCGTCCCTCACCAATTCAACACCCAGCTATTCGTACACCTCCCATTCTCTCGAGAACCGTTGGTCGATGCCCCTTGTCCACAAACCATGCGCACGCATTACATCGAGCCCTGGTAACACCACCATTTTATTCCTACTTCATCCTACCTCAGCTACGCGGTCCTGCAACATCTAACTACCCCTCTCACGCGAGACATCCGAAAAAGCATATCAAGATCCAGCTCCCCCGCCCCCTCATCCAACCCAACAATCCACCTCGTCCAACCTCGAGCGTCAGCGTTCTTGCGCCCAGCGCCCACGCCTCTAGCGCCGAGCAACAACCAAAAGCAAAGCCTCTAGGCTGTCCGACTCTCCGTTAGCTCTCCCCAGAGAAGAGGAGAGTTGATCCCCCCGAAGGAAATAAAAAATATCCCCCAGGTTCGTGACCACTTTCTGTTGGAGACTATCCCGTCACATCACCATCATCATCATTTCATTTGCTGAAGCGCCGGCCTGTACGGATACAATTCATTTCTGGGTGCCACCCCTCCTCCTCTCTCTCTCTCTTCCCTCTCTCTTCATTAGCATCACAAATCTGGCCTTGCAACCACTCACATCCCTCTTCGTCGTCTTTTGTCCTTCGACCCCTCGTCCCTCGTCCCCCGTCCCCCATCCCCCATCCTCACATCCCCTCACTCCCAAAACATCACGCGACGGCGACAGAAAACGGTTCCCAGTCGCGTCCATCTCGGCGCACGCCACACAAAGCCTCGTCAAGGCTTGAGGAACTTGCATATCGCACAATATCGCAGAACATCGCACTAGCCATTGCCCAGTCACCATCGCGCTGGCAACGGAAGACAGTCAGTTGCTTCCCACTAACTCATTTGAATCAATCCCAATCCTCTCTGGAGTTGTGCTCCACCACCCTTGATCCTCTCTCCTCAGGCTCTCTCCGCCCTCCGGCTCTCCACCCTCCCCGCTCCACTCAAAGTTGAAAGTGAAGAATCCCAATCCCGTCTACTGAGCCTAGCCTCGTTCTCCCCCAGTTCACCACGATCAGGTCCTTTCTCGCGGAATTCTAACCCCCTCCTCCTCCTCCTCCAGCCAACCCCTGGTCGCCCTGTCACGCCGCCGCACCTGTGACCACCCGCTACGACCACTACCAGTCCACCACCAGTCCACCACACCCGAACCGCTACCACCACTGTTACTCGACCCCGCCAGCCTCCAGGTACTTCAGGGCCTCTTGCTGCGCCGCTCGTCGCCCGTCACTGCCCCCATTTCGATCCAAGCACCAGCACGCGAAAAATATCTGGCACTTGGTCTCGTGTCGCATCGCACCTCACAACGGAACCTTCCCCCATCGTCGCAGCAGCATCAGCTCCAGCTCCAGCTCCAGCAACAAGCTCCAGCAATAAGCACCAGCAACAAGCAATCGAAGCAACCAAAAAAAAAAAAAAAAAAAAAAAAAACACGCCGCCGCGACGCAACGCAACGCAACGCAACGCTACGCAACACCACGCATCGCACCCCTTCTTCTTCTGTTTCTCCTGCAGCCCTCCGTTGTCCTCCTCTCTCTCTCTCTCCCCCCCCCGCCTTCCGTCTTCCGACACCAATCCCATCATCTCCCCATTCTTCTTCGTCCTGACTTTCTTCTTCCGTCTGCCGCCTCCCGCCACCCTTCGCTCCCGTCTGACGCAACCGTTTCGATTCTTGTCACCCCGTCACCCGCCAACAACCAACAACCGCCTGTCGCAACTTGGGCTGCTGGTCCGACGACATCGAGATTTGACTGACTGACACTGGCTTGTGCTGCTGCCACAGCCACACTCCCTCCCACACCCAGTCGGCCCCTCTCTCTCATCTCTCCGTCGTCGCTCTATTCTCTCTTGTCGCAGTCAGTCGCCGCTCGCCGCTCTCAGACAGGGCCACCCCCCCCGCGTCCTTCTCCGGCCTGAGCTGCTTGCGAGCCTTGAGCCTTTTCGCTTTTCGCCAACAATGGGCCTCGACTAGTTCAGTTCCCCTTTGTCGCTGCAGCTCGCCTCCGCCAACTTCCTTTCACCTTCATCTATCATCACGACCTTCAGTCAACTTGCGAATGGGTGCTGCGCTCGCATCTGCCCTTCTGCACCCTCTTATTGATTGCTTGAATTTTTTCCTTATAGTTGGGGCCTTGGGTTAGACGCGCCGGTTTTAGACAACAGTATATCCTCATCCCCTCGACACTAATCGCCTTTCTTCACACACCCACCACTTTTCGCCCACTCGCCACTGGCAAAGCCGCGTTTCCTTGGCCCAGGCTGCAGCTCTTGAACTTTTCTTAATTCTTCGCCGCGCATTTCTTCTGTTTGTTACGACCTAGAGATTGCCACGTTTGACGCTCTAACCATAGACATACCTGAGATTTACGTCTCCAGTAAGTGACCTCTCCCAACTCCCTACACTCGCCTCTCACTCCCCTGCCCAACATGATACGCGTTTGCTGCTAAATGGGACTGCGGTCCCTGTCGGGCGCAACAAGATTATTATTCCCCCTCGCGTTTGCGCCTCATGGTTTGATTGTGCGCGCCGCCTTCAATCAATCGCACATCCTCAGGCGGACAAGTGTCACGGGGTCTTGCCTTCCCCTCACGGGAAGAAGCTGGCCCAGGCGCGACCATTCATTTCATCGCGTCTGATGCGACATCAAGCATCCATCATGAGATGACCCAACTGACCAGTCACAGAGCATTTTTTTCTCATTTCCGGAATAAAATCATCCTCGCCTTCTCGCCTCAACCTTCGTCGCCCACGACAGTAGCTCGCTGGGCCACGAAGCACAAACAACCTTCTAGAGCGGCTACGTAAGGTTTTTCAAACTTTGCATTCGCCACTCAACCCTGCCCCCGACATCAGCCTCGTGGCCTGTATTAGACCCAAGTCGTTGCTTGGTATCCGAGGTGTTTGGAGAAAAAGGTTGTGCCAACAGTCTTTCTTTGTCTGAAGACATGACCCAGGCCCCCCCGAAATCCGGTCCGCCTTCGAGACTGGGCCAAGCAGCCTTTCCTGGTGCTACGGCGAGCAGCTCATCGCTGCTTCTTGACAAACTTCACGCCAGAACCTCAACCCCGGATTCGGAGGCCCTCGCCAGTTCCGACGACGAGGTTGACCACCATCTGGAATCCGCACTGCCTGTCGCGCCGCCATCCAAGCCTGTTCGTCGACCGTCGTGGTTGAACGAGACTTCGCAGTCCCTAGGCCGACCTCGAAAGGGGTCTTTTGCCGGCAATTCCATGTCTCCAACCGCATCCCACCCCAGCACTCCATCGGCCGAATCCGGTGCCGGTGCTGGTGGTTGGGGCTCCCATTCCACCTCGTCCGTCATGGGTCGCGCCCCGGCTGGAAGCAATTTTCCTTGGGGTACTGGCATCTGGAACACGGAGCGGAAGGATGCTCCTACACGCCTTAGCGAGGTGCTGCCGTCTCCTACATCCACGATGCCTCCTGGAGGCTCAAACTCCTTCTTCGGCGGCGAGACGCAGACTTCACCAGTGTCACGCGACCCTGGCTCAAACTCACAAATACCATTTGCGATTCCCCTGCACCCTACCCCCAAAACCTACCGCTCTCAATCCTACTCGGTCGGACAACTCGATCCAGAGACAAGCGTTCCTCCATCCATGAGTACGTCGGCGGTGATCGGACGTGCGCGTCACCCTACTCTGCAACATCGACCCTCCAGGCCTAGCATGCTGAGCGAGATGACAACCGATGGATCCATGCTTGGGAAAGTCAAGGAGGTCGAAGACGACGACGATGAGAGCCCCAGTGACTCGCTTCAGGGCTCTTTCCACCAGGCTTCCGAAGCCCAGCAAATCGAGATGCTCACCCGGGAGAATGCCCTCCTTCGCCAGCAACAGCAAGCTCAGCAACAGCAGCAGGCTCAGCAGCACCAGCAGCAATACGCCAGCCGCCACAGAGCTCGTGCTGCCACAGGTACGTCCTACATGGGCAACGGCTATTCCTTGAGGGAATCCGTCCCCGAGGAGTCTGACTTCGCCATCGACGAGCTCGACGAAGCCAATGAGTCTGGTGAGCTAGGAAAGAGGGCAATGCACAGACGCATGAGCGAGTATGGCCCGCCATCTTTGCGCAATCCATTCGCTATGGATAGCCGTAAAACCGAAAATGCCAACTTGAAGAAAGCCCTGTGGTCGAGCACTCAGGGATTCCCCATCCAGGACATTTCCCAGAGCAGACGCCACTCCTTTGCGAATATGCCGACTCGTCAAGGATCGATTAGTTCTATTCCAGACACTGCCGCTGCGCTGGAATCTGCCGTCGCCGAGGCCCAGCAGCAGCCTCAGGATTACCCTCCCGGTTACCCCGACGCGTCGAGCTTCGGACCTGGAACTAACGGTAAGCACCTTGTTTATGCATTTCAAGAGACTCGATTTAACTTGCTGCCCAGCTGCCCCTTACTTCGGCGCACCTGCCAATCTTGGAGGCGCTTTCCAAACAACCTTTACCCCTCAGTATCCGTCACCGTATGGCATCCCCACCGCTTACGCCCAACGCGCCCCTTCTCCTCATCGCAACGTCTACAGCATCGCTCAGCCGCGCCACAACCAGCTCCTGCACATTGTACTCTTCAAATGTGCTCGAGCTGACGTCTTCTACATCCAAGAGGGGACTGGGCTCAACGTCAAACCTGGAGACCTCGTCATTGTCGAGGCTGACCGTGGCACCGATCTTGGGACAGTCGCCCGTGATAATGTCGACTGGCAGACTGCCAAAGAACTGAAGGAGCACTACGCTGAGGAGCAATACAAGTGGCTCATGATGTATTCGCAGGGTGCTGCTGCTGCCCAGGAAGGATCTGGTGCTGGCTTGCTTGCGTCTTCTTCTGGGCTTCAAGGGAGTGCCATTGGAGGGATGGGTCCTCAAAACCAACACCACATGCAAGAGCCGAGTGCGGGCGAACTCAGGCCCAAACTCATCAAGCGCCTTGCCCAGAGCCACGAGATCCAAGCCTTGCGGGACAAGGAGGGCCAAGAGGCAAAGGCCAAAAGAGTCTGTATGCAAAAAGTCAAGGATCATGGTCTCAACATGGAAATTCTTGATGCCGAGTTTCAGATGTAAGCGCGCATGAAAGACATTTTCACGGATTTCGACTAACTCGCGATAGGGACTGGAAGAAGTTAACTTTCTACTACTTCGCCGATTCTTACATCAACTTCAATTCTCTTGTCACGGATTTGTTCAAGATTTACAAAACTCGAATTTGGATGTCTGCCATTAACCCCGCGTCCTTTGCGAGCCCGACCCTAGGTATTCAAGCTCCCAGCGGTATCGGCCCCGGTGCCGTCAACGCTGGACGTGCTTCGGGTGGCAACGACCGACGACAGAACCAGCCGGCCCAGGAGCATCAGCCTCCCGCCTTTACCGCTGGTGGTGGCCGAGACCGGACATTCCGCCCCAACTTTACCCAGCCCTTCGTCGCCGATCGAGGTGTAGCTCAGGCTTCTGGATACCCACCATCCAGTTATCCGTATGGGCAATTTGGAGCTTTCGGGAATCCCAGAACCAACTTGGCCTACGTTCCTGGTGGAAATCCCGGCGTGGAGGGGTTCTCTGGAGGACCTCCTCAGGCGTCGGATTTCTCGTCGATTATGCGAAACCGATTCCCGCCACAGTCTGGGCCTAGCCCAACACCTCACTCTCAGGGGTCATCGCCGATTGCCCCTCAGCACGACTGGACCGGATCTTTCCAGGGGCTTTCGCTCAATTCTCACTGAGGCAACGCCGTTCTACGCGGGGGCGGCCTCGATTGTGTCTTAGTATCAAGCATGGCGAGCCGAGATGCCTGGCTATCAGAGGATGCACCGAAAAGCAATTGAGCGCAACACACTGCGGCGTATGAGAAGAGTTTGGTTCACCACTGTCACCATTTCTGACACAATTTTCCATGTTTCTGACTTTCTTTTTGGGGGTGGTCTTTCGAGTCCTTGCTTTAAGGATGGGCGTTGACCAGCAACAGCCTTCTTCAGCTCGGCTGTTTGCTACCTATACAAGTTGTGAGAGAAGTTTGATTTCTTTTTATTTTTCGTTTTACCCATGCGCTTGCTCAGGGTCATTGACCTACGGCCGTTTTGACGATTTGAGAAAGGGAAAGGGGAAGACAAACGACATGCTTTATGGCTTTTGCTTCAAAGGTTGAGATTATAGACAGAGAAAACTGACGTTATCGCATCAACGGTGTAACTAATATGCGACCAAAAAGGGACTTGTTTGGGTATATGTATGACAAAGATTTCTTTCTTCAGTTTGCCAGTTTTCGCTCTTCTTTTTTTTTTTTTCCTTCCATCATTCTTTCTTGGGGCTCTCAGGTTGCATCATCCAGACAGTTGAGATTGGGGGACCAGGCATCTACATAGTCATTTTTAGGGGTTTCGAAGAGAAAAGGTTATAGAACCTATTGCTTTCGCACTTTGATGTTTGATGCTGAGTGACGTATCATTGGTCGTTGAGGGGGTGCCTTGTAAAGTACAACCTTGCGTGAATAGGATATGTGTCTACCCCAGACAATAAATTTAGAGGGCACAAATTTCTCCCCCAGCCATCATGGTAAACTCTGAAGCATTGAGCGGCAAAGAGGTAAGCAATGGGCCGGATCTGATGCCGAAGTGTGGACGCTTGCCAAAGCCTCGACGTGGTTCCGCTCGCAATCGGAGAGGAAGGTGCGAGTGCGAGGGCGCTCCTACCTCTGAAGCTTCATTCGCGCCGACTGGTACCTCAGGCACACAATGGACGTTCTATCTCACGTCCACCATGGCAGATAAAATTGAGACAGTCTCCCATTCTTTTCAGACAGTCCTACACCATTTCTCCCGATTTCTACGAATTGCAAGCCGAGTTCTTGGATTCTTTAACCTAAGCCCCGACTCGGTCCATCCTCGCTCTAAGCCAGAGATGCCTCGACGACTAACAAAGAGGCAGGGCTCAGGTTACGGTAAGAGAGACCAGTTCCTTCGGCTCCTCTGGCAAACGTCTGACCTGGCACAGATAGCGATGACTCGGTGGACTTGGTCCGCAAGAAAACGAAGAAGGTCCGCCGGAAAGCAAGCACCGCGCAGACGAAGCGTGGCGAGGGAAAGGCGGCCAAAGGCACAAAGTAAGCTTCCTAAGACATATGCGACCATGGGGTTCCCGGCTGACCACTTAGTGTAGGGCGACTACAGATGCCAATACAACGAGGAAGAGGAAGGCTGGAGTGATCGACGTCAAGGAACAGATCCAGAAGCAGGGCGACGATCTCGTTGGCTTCATTGAAACGCAACTCAAGGAGCGTCCGTGAGTCTCGCGGAATAAGTATGCCATGGCCGTCTCATTTACTAACACGAGGTCACACAGCATTAAGCGCGAAGGCCTTACCGTGGAAAAACTTGCCCCGACACTAGCACCCGTCTTACCGTGGATGACCTCGCCCACGACATCGTCTCAGAGCGCAGGTAGCCCACTTCAAATGCACGAGAAAGCACTCGACGATCTCTTAGCCGTCATCGAGAGCTACGACCAGCTGAACGCGCAAAGCACCGGCATCAAGAAGCAGAGCTGGATGCGTTGGGACCAGGACGGGAAGGAGCTGTCCGAATTGAACGAGCACGCAATGGGCTTCGCGGCGTGCAATGTCAGCTTCACCATCATGCCGGGGCTGCGCGGCTCTCTGGCTGAGCCTCCCGCGAGCGCGGGCGATATACAGAAGATAGCGTGGGAGCTGGTGGAGGAGGGCCGACCGAAGAAGGGGGAAGTGACTTGGGGTGCGGCGGCTCAGGGACAAGTGAAGGCATTCACGGAGGTCTTGAGGATGTTACCCTCGGAAAAGTAGGGAGTTGTATGTATTGGAGTCCTGAGGCAGTCTTGTCTGGGACCGAGATGTTTCGTCCATGTTGGGGTGCAGTACACTGTTGCATGGTATTAGATGGGCGTCTGATGAGATGAAATGCGAGCTTACACCACTAATCTACCTATAAGACTTGAAAACGTGATTGGGAGAAGTCAAGGTCTGAATATCGTCCGTCTCCCGTCTTCATGAAGCATTAGCAGTTCCAACAGGCTCAGGCCGCGTCGAGAACATCAACTTGTACTTGACAATCTCCACCACTTCGAGGTTCTCCCCCTTCTCCCTCACCTCGCCGCCCGACCCCGCCGTCACGCGATTCTCCCTCCGACGCACCACGGCGATAGCCTTTGGCAGCTTCTTGACCTCGCCGTTGAGGCGCTGGTGCTGGCCGACGTACAGGTGGACGCGCTGCATCCACGCCGAGCCCACGGCGTCTGGGTCGTAGTCGGGGAAGTCGATGCGGCCAATCTGAGTGCCTTCGAGGGTAGTGGCTTCTCCTTCCGAAGGGGAAGAGTCCTCAGGGAGATTGAGGGTTCCTTGGAGCTCGAGGAGGGCGAGGCCGGAGGGGGTTTGGATGAGTTGTGGGAGGGGGTTGGGGAGGTTGGAGGGGACCTTGCTGGGGGGGTAGAGGGTTGCGGTTGACATGTTGGGGGTACTCTTGGCGTAGTTTAAATAGTGGTCAAGTAGTGGTTTCGAGGTGGTATTATTCATAGAGTGTTGAACATTGTCGATGTAAGAGAGGTTGATGGGGATATGAAGCAATGCGAATGCGGTCGGCTCCACTGACTTGAAGTGACAATGTACACAGCTGGCGACACTCTTGCAAAATGGGACAGACACCTACAAATATAATATGCACAATCATTAGGCCGGTAGTTACTTGAATTATTCCCCAAGGTCATCCATTTCATCCATGTCAACTGCTCGTTTCCAGCTATTCCTCCTCCTTCAGCAAATCGAGATTTGAGCTAACACGGAAACGTGCAGACAGCCCAACTTCCACCGTGGGGAGACCTGCCCCACTCGCGGCCCACGAAACCTCGAAATTCGAAGAATCCGCCCAAAAGCACGGGAAAACCCTTTCACCGATGACTTCGAAGCCCCCTTCGCCTTGATTGGCCCGCCTCCAACACCTCCCCCCCCCCTCCCCCCCCCGTTTTCCGTGGAGCAGCCCTAGCGACACACACTTTCTCGATTTCGCCCAAATTTTTGCCAACCATCATCAACCCATCACCAACTTCAAACCAGCGCCAGGTCAAGTAAACTTGCACCACCACCGGCAAGATGAAGGTACGTTTCTCAGTCGCCTGTTTGTTTCTTGAGCTCGAGAGGCAGCTCGAGGGACTGTTCTGAGAGCTGCTTGGGGCCTCGCCGACCAATATATCGCGTCGCCAATGTCAGGGAACTTCTTCTTTGCTAATCTTGCCTGTCAAACAGTTGAACATCTCCTACCCTGCCAATGGCAGCCAGAAGCTCATCGAGATTGAGGATGAGCGCAAGCTCCGTGTCTTCATGGAGAAGCGCGTACGTCGACCCCAAAAAAATAACACACCGTCAAAGCCTTCGACACTCGAAATACCCCGATCGAGCGAAGCTAACATTGGTACTCGATAGATGGGTGCTGAGGTTCCCGGCGACTCCATCGGCGACGAGTTCAAGGGCTACATCTTCCGCATCACCGGCGGCAACGACAAGCAGGGCTTCCCCATGAAGCAGGGCGTCCTCCACCCCACCCGCGTGCGCCTCCTCCTCTCCGACGGCCACTCGTGCTACCGCGCCCGCCGCACCGGCGAGCGCAAGCGCAAGTCGGTCCGCGGCTGCATCGTCGGCATGGACCTGTCCGTCCTCGCCCTCTCTGTCGTCAAGCAGGGCGACGAGGACATCCCCGGCCTGACCGACGTCGTCCACCCCAAGCGCCTCGGCCCCAAGCGCGCCACCAAGATCCGCAAGTTCTTCGGCCTCACCAAGGATGACGATGTATGTTTTCCCCGAAGCCCATACTCGGTCATCGCCTGCCTGCGGCTGCAGCTCGTCGGCTGCCAGTCGGGGTAGAGTGTGAGAAGGACACCGCCGTCTGTCACCCAAAGGGGTTTTTTATCTCGGAGGGACAGCGGTGCGAGTACAATATATCCAAAGACAACAATACTAATCTGGCTGGCGAACCTAGGTCCGCAAGTACGTTATCCGACGAGAGGTCCAGCCCAAGGGTGAGGGCAAGTCCGCCTACACCAAGGCTCCTAAGATCCAGCGCCTGGTCACCCCCCAGCGCCTCCAGCACAAGCGTCACCGTGCCGCTCTCAAGCGCCGCCAGGCCGAGAAGGTCAAGGACGAGGCCGTAAGTTCAACCAGAAGAAACCCCATCTCATCGAGAAATATCTAACACACATCCCCCAGAACGAGTACGCTCAGGTCCTCGCCAAGCGTGTGGCCGAGGCCAAGGCCCACAAGGCCGACGCTCGCAAGCGTCGTGCTTCCTCCATGCACAAGTAAAGGTTCTGGCGTTTTAATGAAACAAAAAAAGGGGAATCATCAATACCTTGATCTTGGGGTTTGCACGCATTGGGAGTGGGGGAATTCTTCTCCGCGGGCTTGGCTTTTTGAGCCCTTTTACGCGAATGTGTTAGAGGCATCTTCCGGGAAATGAATATGCATTTGATGCACTTCGTGCCATACGCCAGTCAAGGCTCTGTCGGGGTCCCGTACCGAATGATTTCCTGTGAATAGACTTGATGGTGTTCTGAATGTTAAAGAGAGAATCCTATCTAAGCCATGTTGCATCGTGTGACAGACCAACCATTCACGACGAAACCTACAATGAGTCCCAGTACAATGAAAGTCACTTTACTCAACAGTTGGTTCACTCTCCCGTCAGAACCAAATCTGTTGTCATTCCTCTATAATAAACTCGTTGAAATACCGTGCCGACAAAGAATGCTAACAAAAACTACCTCGTGTGCGTCGGCTAGACCCGTCTCGACCCAGTTCAGCCCGCTAGCCAAAGAGCTCTGCACTTCTCTTCGACTTAGCCTTCCCTGGAAGCGACACTATGCCATGGCCAAGACAGCACTTCGGCATGTTCAACCCTCCTCTCGTGCCCGAATTATCCCCTTTTATTTGTTTCCTGCTCCAGTCCGTGTATCCCCCCATTGGCGCCAAACATGCAATCGTCATGAGCTTTAAGCAAAGCCGAAGTACTCACTTCCAGCAGTGATGGCCTTCATGATTTGGGAACGAAGGGCATCGTAGCTCTCATACTCGGGGAGATCAAGTTCTGTGCTCGGTTAGTGTTGTGCTTGGTGTCGGATGCAATGGAGATGAAAACTTACGATTGAAGCAAGTATGGGAAGAGGGCAATCTGTCCTTGTTGCCGTAATCGCGGTGAATGTTGAAGCGATTGACACCGTTCATACCCTCCAACTCCTTGAAGCCGTTGAGGGGCACCTTGCTGGTTCCAGTGACGAATTGAAGTAGCTTGGCACGTTCCTCCTTATCAAAGGACCGAAGGGCTCGCCAGAACCACTGGATCTGTTGAGACGACGGATTGTAGTTGTGGTACTCGGTGTTGCTCTTCCAGTCGTCAATGTCGATGTCCGGAAGACCAGAAATGAGGAGCTCAAGCTCTTGCTCATTGAAAATGGCAATCAATTCAGCCGGGATGATCTCGTGGAATCCTATTTCAATTAGCATGCAATCAGAGGAGAAACGGCCATCAATCAACTTACCCTTCAGGAAGCTCTCCATCTGTACCTTGACCGAGGATAGAAGCTTGTGCTCGACCACGAGACGGACGTAGTCTTGCTTGTTCTCCTCGGTGACGGTAATCTCACGGCCGTTAGGAACCAGGTCGATGACGTTGGTAACGCCAAACTCGTCATCCTCAACGGAAAAGGTCTCGGTGATGATGTCGGTGATGTCGTTCTTCAGCATCCAGCAAAGAGACTTGTAGTAGTCGGGATCGAAGGATTCCATGTCCTTGACGGAGACGGACCTGCCAAGAATGCGCTTGTAGACGGCGCGGCTGAAGTAGCAGTCGAGGACTCTGCCCTCGTACAGGGCTTTACCGATGATGCGGCCAATGAACTTGAAGAACATCAGGTGCTCGTCGTTGATGGCACTCAGCTTGTTGGGGTGGAACGTGGTGCGATCCGAAGAGACGGGCGTGAACAGGACGTAGTTGGGGTCGAACATCTGTCTCGACAGAACCTGGAACCACTCGCGTGTGACACCTCCAGCATCGACACCCTCCTCGCCGTGGAACCTGATGTTGAGCTTGCCAAACTTCATCTCCTCGCCCGACTTGAAGTAGAGCGACTTGAACGAGTCATGGAACACGTGTTCACGGCGCACCGCGAGCTGCAGCGAAGGGTACGAGGGACGGCTCTGGCCGTTTCCAGAGCGCGAGTGGACGCTGCGGTTGAAGTAGTTGCGCTTGTTGTCGAACTCGAGCACCTTGGGGTTCTTGACCAGCAGAGCAAATGTTCCCGACATCAGCTTGGGATTGTTTCTTACAAGCTCGTTCAGGATGCGGCGGTGCTCCTCAGTGAAGCTGAAGAACAAGCTCGCCGTGCGCGACTCGGGCGCAGGACTAGACAGCACCATGTCCTTGCAGTGGGAGGGATCGTCGCTGGTCGTGGTGTTCTTGCAGACGACCATCAGAGACTCGATCAGGGGCAGCAGAATCGTGGCCACGTTGAGCATGTTCTCTCGCTTGCGGATGGCGCTCAGGCAAGCACTCAACTTATCCCACATGGCAGAAAAGGTCGAGTTGTGGTAGAGAGACGTGACGAGGTCGGCTCGCTCCGCCTTGGCCTTGTCTAGCTCGGCCGCGTCGGCCTTCTTCTTGCTGTCGAACAGGTGGTCCAGCGCAGTCAGAACACGCAGAAGCTTATTCTGCTCCGAAGCGCCGGGCGAGAACTTGGCGAGGGCTATACCTTGGATCTCTGTGCCCGAAGATGCCTTTTCGATGTGAGGGAGGAGATCGTCCAGGTCAGACACGATGTTCTCGCTGAGGAGGCGTGCTTGGTGGACGAGCTCGTGTCCAAAGACGGATTTGGCGCCGGGAATGGCAGACAGGTTCTTGATGGTCGAGATTGTGTTTTGGAACGTCTTGGAACTGCATTCTCGAGCAACAAAGATCCTCACAGCCAGCACAAGATTCGAAGGCGGGATCACGGGTGGCTGCAGTTGACGGAGCTTCTTCTGAGCAAGCTCCTTCTTTTCCTTGTCCTTGCTCTCGTCCGCCTTCTCTGACGACTCAGCCTCGACCACGGTTGCTTCATTGTTGTCGGTCGAGCTGGCATTGACGCCTGACTGCTCAGCGGGAGTTTCCTCCGTCTTGGTCTCCTCCTTGCCCTCGGCCTCTTCCTCGGCCTCCTTGCGACGGCGTTCGAGGTTCTGCAGAGGCAGAGTCACGCGGTTCAGAAGGTCCGCGAGATGATTCATGACCACGGAGCTCTCCATGACCACGTCCCGGTCGAGGAGAGAAAGCAGCGCGTTGATGGCATACCTTTGAGCCTTTGGGTCCTTAACCTTGCCTCTGCGGCCAAGGGAGCGCTTGAGCATAGCGCCAACAGTCTCATGCTCCGTCAGGAACAGCCATTGAATGTGAGGGTTCTTGGTGCTAAGGTCGACCAAGAGATCCAGGCATTGTTGAACAATGAGCAGAGGCGACGTTTCCGAGTTGGTCTGGAGCCCACTGGCCCCCGAGTTGCCCAGCACTGTCAGGCTCCTCTTGAGAGACTGTGGCGTCTTTTGCTCAGCGTCCTTTTCCGCCTTGTCCTTTGGCTTTCTGGCCTTCAGCGAGAGCTGACTAAAGCTGCGCTCGACGGCACTCATGTCCAAGCTGCCCTCGAGGAGAAGTGCAATCAACGTGGTGACCACCTCGAGGCGAGTCTGTCGGTTCTCGCAGACGTCAGCAAAGACGCTAAAGAGGTAGCTCCGGATAGAGCCTTGTTGGGCAATGAACATCAGGCGCAGCAGGGTAGCAACACCGGCCTTATCGAGCATCTGCACAACGGTGCGGCGCTGCGTCTTGCTTGTGGAAGCTTCGCCTGATCGTTCTGGCGGAGCAGTCCGGCTGACACCAGGGGGAGCTCGGCCTGTGACGACGCTATGGCTGTGCTGCGTGAGGGCTCTAGCCTGGGCTGCCATCTCAGGGGGGAGTTGATCCATGATGTCCTCACCCTGGTCGATGAGGACTTGTTCTCTAAGGGCAGGAGGGAAAGTGAGCAGGATGCTCGCCGTATCCATATCGGGCACTGTTCCTCCGGCGGGAGCACCCTGGCGAGTCTGGTCTTCGCGAGCACGACGGCGCTGCTCTTGGCGTTCCTGTTGGGCAATCTCCATTCGCAGCTCCTCCGGCAGCGCATCGAGGAATTCTTGGAAGACATCCGTCGATTCGCCCGTTGTGGCCTCCTCTCGCGCCTGCGATCTCCTTTCGCTGACTGTCTGCGCGATCACCTCCTCCCTGAACTCTTCGGGCAAAGCAGCGAGGTACTCGGGGTCAATACCCAACTCGGTAACATCGACTTGCTCGCCCCTGATGGTCGTCATCACTCGCGGCTCATCCGAGGCCACGGCCGAGTCGATTGCGGCTTGGCCACCTGCTTCGGTCGATTCGACACCTTCCATAGCGCCACCGTCGCTTTCTTCGGCGGCGACATTGGCTTCCGTGTGGTTGGTGGCGGCTTCTGACGCAGCTCGCTCGGCAGCTTCGCGCTCTTCGGCTTCCTTCTTCTCTCGCTCCGCCTTTTCTTCAGCCTCTTTGGCCTCTTGCGCCAGTCGGGCTTCCTCTTCGTGCTGCTTGCGTTCTTCCTCCAAGCGCTTCTGCAACTCGGCCTCCTCCGCCTTGAGTCTCTTCTCCAGCTCGATGGCGGCCGGGGTAAGCTTAGCCATGATGATGTTGTACAGCTTCGAGGCTTCAGCAGCATGCGTCATGCCAAAGACAATTCTAGCTTCGTCCAGGTATCGTTGCAAGGTGGACTCGGTGGTAAAAGCCACGGCTTGATGGGGTTCCTGCGCCGGGCTCTCTCGCCTTTGCTCACCCCGAGTCCGGTTCAGCGCCAGAGTTGTGCTGAGCTCACGAGACACTCCGCCGGGACCCGTGACTTGGAGGTGGAAGGCCTGGCCGTTTCGTCCCATCATAGGGAGAAACTCCATCAACTCGCCGAGGAAGCCCATGGGCCCATCCACAGCATGTCGCCCGCCACCGCCAAAGATGCCTTCCGGTAGCCTCAGCCCAAAGCCCTGCTGGTGGGAATGGCGCTGTGGGCCATCGCGGCCTTGTTCGCCCCGGCGGAGCAGAGGGTTGGCTCCGTCGTCAGAGTTGGACTGGGGCGCAGTGGTGCGATGATGAGTGCGTGAGAAGAAGCTGCGGAAATCTGCTTCGCAAGTTAGCACCAGGAGCGACAAGAAAGACCCAAGCGAATCGGCCTTACCACCAAGATCTCTGCCGCTACCACCAATGAAGCCCGGAGGGAAAGGACTGCGGTTGTCAATTCTAGTGACAAACCGTCTCCTCTGCGGGTTATCCGTAAAGAACATCTGCCTACGATCATCGCCATCAGGATCCAACTCGTCCCATCCCAAGGCCATCGGTGCCCCAACGGGTGGGGGGTTCTCGTCTGTCGAAGCACGTCAGCCGGTTGCATCGAATACCTACCTTGCGGACGACTTACCAGGATAGTCATCGTCGTAAATGTATCCTTCGTCTTCCATTTCATCCTCATCCTCTTCGTCCTCATCATCTACCGCTCCGTCAGCATGAGCCATATATCAGACTCTTGGGTGCTTACCATCTTCATCGTGGCCATCATCCAGATAGTGCTCCTCGATGCCATCCATCAGATCGGGGTCGTAATCAAAACCACCGCCGACTTCGATCATAGCCCGAACGCCGTCGATGAGGTCAGGATTAATATGAATCCTCTGCTCGTGCACTCCTCCCTCAAAGTCCAGCTCGTCATCGCCTTGGTCTTCGCCCGAGTCTTGACCTTCATCGTCGTCGTGGCTTGCACTTTCCCAGCCCGAGTTACCATCGTCCTCGATCGGGTTGCCGTCCTCGTCAACAATTTCCACTTCGTTTTCCACGTCCTCCATATCTGCCGATTCAACATCGTCGTCGTCTTCATCATCCTCGTCATCGTCGCTGTCATCTTCATCTTCATCCATGATGACTTCGACAACACCAGGCTCCCCATGAAGACCCTCGATTTCGCCCATTTCGCTGAGCTCCTCGTCATCGTCGCTGATGTTGTCTTCGGCATCCTCTGAGATATCGTCTTCCCCGTAGTCCATCTCATCGTCATCATATTCGTCTCCGTACATTTCGTCATCATCCTCGTCTTCGTCTTCATCAGAATCATCGTCATCACCGCGTGGCTCGAGCATGCCGAGAGCCGAGTTCCGGTACAAGTCGGGGGTTTCTTCGCGGTCGTCATCCAAGTCAGAGAGAGATGAGGCAGAGGCCATGTCGTCATCCCCATTATCTGAAACACCGCCTGATGGAAGGATGTTGGAGTGGCTGAGCTCCTTGGCTGTTTCGGTTAGAACCCTGAGGACACGCAGGATGTACTTAATGGCACGCTTCACTCCTGGGTAATTCAGATTGATCTCCGCAATGGAAGACGTCAGCTTGTCAAGATAACCCTTCTCGTACATCAATCTTCGGAGCTGAGCCTGTGACCGAACCTGGGCGGTGTCGGATGATCGAGTGGCAAGGTGGTCCTTGTCTCCCTCGATCATGTAATTCATGAGCTCTGATAGGCATTGCATGCGCGAATACCGGATTTCGAGCGGCTCATCGGACATGGGCGCCTTCTCGTAGGCCTTGAGCATTGTGTCGAGAACAAACTTGCGCACAAAGAGCAGGTCTGGCTCCTCCTCATATGAAAACTTGTCTTTGGAACGGTCGGGGGGCTTCTCGCTCGTCTTGGTAACCAGAGCAACCAGGACCTTTCGCGCCTGGGTCGACGTTGCCGCCTTCTTCTTGGCAGCAATGCTGTCCATCGTCCCACTCAGGTTGCCTTGGCAAAGCAAGTCGTAGATGAGGTAGTTCAGAACGCTTGATCGAGGCTTGATGGGAGTGCTCATCGTCAGAGGCGCACTGCGTTTGAAGTTGATAAACTCCATCTTCGTCCTGTTGTAGCTCTGGAGAAGCTCAGCCAGGCAATTGAGCAAGAAGCAGCGGTAGATGAAGATAGGATGCTCATCAGCCTTGAAGACGGGCTTGCTAGCTTTCTTGTCTTTTGTGTCGAGTCCGGCGCTGTCCTTTGAGGGCTGAGACGAGGACTCGGCCTTGGTCTGGGGTTCAGATTTGGACTCCTTTTCGATGGCGAGGACTTCCTTGTCCTCCACCTCGCGATAGTTGACCAGCTCGCAGAGAAGGAAATGAATCACGCCATCTGGGTTCTCGACGATGGGTCGCTTGCTCTCATGGTGTGCTTTGGTTGTGTCAGTCATCTCCTTGTCCACGAGCTCGGTCGACGGCTTGATGTCTTCAGTTGAGGCGGCCTGGGTGCCCTGTCCTGACTCATCAGTCTTGTCATCGGCGGCCGGCTCCTTGCTCTCCTTGCTCTGGTCTTTCAGAACCAAAGGCAGGGTGCGTGAACTCTCGCCTGATTGACCGCTCCATCTGGTAAATTGAACCATCTCGTTGGTCACCTCGACAAACAAGTCTGGCGCCCGAAGTGCAGTCGCCGCCATGGCTCGGATGTAATTCGCAACGTCTGAGTGGGAGCGTTGGCTGCGCGACACGAGACTTGGGAATGTCGCTTTGATGTCGGATCGCATGATTTGTTTGATGATCTCGTCATCTTCAACAATGTGGCGGAGGATTGTCATAATGTGCGCCGAAAGCTTGGAGCTTTTGAAAGTGTCCGAACCTCCACCCGACAGTTGCTTCGCCATAAGAAACAAGCGCTGCAGGTTCTTCTTGCCGCCAACTACCTTGGCTAGTCCTCGGTGACGAGTCAAAACAACCAACACTCTCAAGGCTGAGACAGCCAGCGTCGCTTCCCTGCCCACGCGTGGGAGCAGCTCCAGGACAGCGTCGAGGATTTCAGCCCTCTGCGCTTCTTCGATGACTGGCTCACGTTTTTGAATCACGGGGGGCGTGAATGCCTCGTCGAGAGCCTTGGGTGCCTTCCACTGAGCGGGAACCGGTCGTTCATCGGCACAAAGGATCGTCTCAAAGATGAGGAGAATATAAGGGATCCACGGTGGCAGCTCTTCAGCAGATGCTGACGGCGACATCTTGAGGAAACCCACGTACTCTTCGATCTTCTCCTTGAGTGTATCCGTATTACTCTCATAAAAGCTCTCATCCTGAAGGAGCAGCGCCAGAAGGTGAGCATAGGCAGCAATGCATTTCCCGTTCTTCTTCCTCTCTTCCTCTTCTGTAGCCATGGAGGACAGGGCAAATGTCAAGGTAGAGCCGACTTCCTCGTGGGCGTCGGGGTTGTATCGTCGGAGGAGCATGACCTGTACCAGATCGGCAATTTCGATGGCCGTGTCAGGGTGCGCTCGAATAACATCCAGGCACCTGTCGATCATGCCATCTCGAAGCTTTTCACGGTACTTATCGACATCCTCCTTGGTTGCCACTGATTGAGCTTCCGGTGTCTGCTCGGGTGCAGTCTCAAAACGCCTTGGAGTAGGTGTCATGAGAACCGGAGGAATATGGCTTGCGCTGGGAGTGTCACGAGCCTCGGCCTCCTCAGGAGCTTGAGGGGGTCGATCCATGATTTCTTCCAAGGCATCACCCAAGGACTGATCTGTAAGGTCAGGCGGGGCAAGTTCCGGAGGACCATCAAGAGACATGCGATCTGGTTCCGGTGTGCTAGGCCTATCCGAGCTTTCCGCGTCGTTGCCAGTATTACCGCTGTCCTTCAGGGCGGATGTGTCAGAATCCTCGACAGGGATCGGGTTTCGAGGCCCAGCATGACCAGCCTCGTGGGAACTGCAATAATCTCGCGCACTCGCCAAATGTCCATTGGCTCTGAAGACGGCTTCGTGCACTAAATCTGTGTCGAATCCCTTACCCACGAGCTCCTCAACCACGGTTCGATGGGCCCGCCAATCGAAGCGGACGTCATCATACTTGAAGAGCCGGAATGAAAGCTTGTCTCTAGAGGATGACGGTTCGTGATCAGCTTCGGCGATCACCTCCAGAATCTCCAACAAGCGAATGACAGTCTGGTTGGGGACCTTTTCGATGAGATTTGATTCCCAGAGTGCCGTAATTCCAGGGAGGATGGCAGCTCGAAACTCGACCACGAGTTGCTGGGACAGCTGGGATGAGTGCGGCCTCTCTGATGAACGAGGCTGTAGGTTGAAATGGCTGGTGGCGTCACTGATGTGTTTTCCGTTCACCAGAGAGAGGTACAGCTCCAAAATCTTCTTAAGCCCAAAAGCAGCAACCTTGCCCCTGGATCTCCCGTTGGAGGGGGCCTCTTGCTCATCGCAAACTGCGGAGGAGAATGTCTCCAGCATCGAATTGAGAACTTCCATGCCTCCTTCTTCTTTGAAGGCGAGAAGAACAGGAAGCACGATCTGGATATTTGAGCGGTCGGATCGAGCAGAAGGGTGGTCAATCAATGTCTCCGTGATAGTGTGAAGCATGATGATCCAGAAATGGAAGTCCTTTGAAGTCGGTTCTCGCTTTGCAACCGAAGGCCTGAGCTGGCTCAAAATCGTGTCGGCAAGGGCTCTTGCAAGCTCAAGGTGGCGAGGCTTTGGGTATTGATCTCGAGGGTCTCGCTCACGACGAGGCAGCAGCGCCTTGCCAAGAGTCTGGAACAGAGGGAAGGTGGTGGGGATCATAGGATGAAGCAGAACCCGGAGAGTGTCATAGTTCTTGAACCTAGCACTCGTCTGTTCCTCTTCTGTTGGGCGGCTCGGGCCCAAATCCGCCTCGCCCTTCGACTGCCAGTTTCCAGCATTGTTGAGCATGTCAGGTAGCGCAGTGTCCTCGGCCTCGAGCTCAGCGTTGTTGGTAGTCGGTGTGCCCTCAGTCAAAGAGCCCTGTCGCCTAAAAGACCAGTGTTGGGGCACGGCACCCAATTCTCCCGCCTCTTCCGCGAGCAAACCACGCAACAACGGCCCAATCGACTTGACCAGCTTCAGATAGTAGTCATAAAGGTTGACGGGGAAAAACTGCACGGAATTCCCTCGCGCCACAGGGAAACAGTCGGCCACGATCTTGATGAATGTCTGCGCATTCAACAGTGCTTTGACGAGCTTTGTACCGCTCTTGATAGCGGCAGAGAGCTCCTCGTTGTCTGCTGCTATAGTGGGATTCGCAGAGAGAAAATGAGCAAAGTAAGGCGGCACGGCCTCGGTCTTTTCTGCAAGTGGCTGCAGGGTGTCAATCGTTGCCTGAGCGCGACGGATGAGAGAGGGCAATCCACGAATCGGGGTGTGCTCGATAAACACTGAGACGACTTGGTTGATCAACCTAGAAGCAATAGTCTCACTGAACCCAGTCGGAAGGCTAGGCGACTCGCAGATGTCAAGGAGCAACTCAAGACCTCCGCTCTGGGCGAAGTTGGCCTTGAGCACCGAGTTCGACTGGAAATTCATGAGGAAATTTGAAAGCGCAAGAATGTAGGGGGTAAACGAGTTCTTAGAAGACTCCCGTTCAGCATCTTTGGCAACATTCTGCGAATCCCTGGACGGAGCAGCGCCAGACATCTGCACATCCGTGTCGCCGGGAGCGCTCTGTTCTTTGTCTTTATCGGATGGGGTTTTGCCATCGAGGGACACCGAACCATGCTCGTCAAGGGAGACAGTCTTTCCATCAGCGTCAACAAGGAGCAGCCTGGCGCCCCAGCCATCGGTTCTCGCCTTCTCGATGCCCAGAAAACGAACACGAGCAACCATGTCGATGACAGCATTAGAGATGGAAGCGCGTAGTGAGGGGTGGTGGCGGGCGAGTTCATCAAAGCTGGCACCAACATTGCAAGGCAGATCGGTATCAACCTCCATGCAATGAACGTGTTCAGGGCTCTCGAAAATCTCCAAAAAGCTTTCAAATGCCCTCGATGCGACCACCATCTTCATCCCTGCATTGTTCAACGAAATGGAGTTAAGCACTTGCGGAACAACGGTGATGGCGTCGGTAGACGGCAGAATGCCAGATGCCAAGGATTTACGGGACCTTTGTCGTAGTGTCTCTTCACTGGGGGGGTGAGCGCGTGTGTCTTGGTCAAGAACCGACGGTGTTGGGCTTTCTGGAGATTCCGAGATACCCTCGTTTCCCTCACTGGTCTTTTGCTCCTCGATGGCCTCCTTCGGAAGAGGATTGCCGGTGATGGCTTCCAGGTAGGTCCGGATCATACCAGACTCGGATATAGCTGCGAAGCTAGTCGGGTCGTTGTTGATGAAATCGCTCAGGATGGTCACGGAGTTCGTCCAGATGATAGAGCCAAAGCTCTTCTTGTCTTCAATGACAGTTCGCAAGCCCCCGAGGAGGTCAGACTTGTCGGCCAGGTTGCGCAGAAGGCGATCCGTGTTTCCGCCGTAGCTGTACGAATTGGACATGATATGATGAACAAACTTGAGAAGCCATTTAAGAGTTTGTTGCTGATAAAACGGAATCTCATAGTCCACTGCCCCGGACTGCTGACCCTGGGGGATCCCCTTTCCAGATTTGTGGAGGGTCTGAGCCTCGTTTATGGTATCGACAACCAGCTGAGCAACGGCATCCAAGCCTTTGGCGTTGAAAAAGGCTGTAAACGCATTCTGGTAGGTCCAAATGAGACCGTCCAAGAAAGCAAGGACCATTGAGTGGTTGCGCTGCGCCACAACCGAGCGAATGCCGATAATATCGATGAGAATATCCATGAGGCCTGCGGAAACCATCTCACTGCCAACCCTAGTAGCCATAGACAGGTGGAGGGTAAGTGAAAATAGGTTGTTACGCCATACGTCCATCTCGGTGATTTGATCGCCCTTGTCGCTCTCGCTGTCCTCTTTCATGCCCGCCACAGCCTTTCGGATAACATAGAGAAGAATGCCGTGGTTGACGTTGGCATTGACCGCAGACAAAACATCCTGAGATTTGACATGGAAGTTCGCAATTGCCTCGAGCAAGGCGAGGGCCACCGCCTGCAGCCACACTGGAACAACGATGTTACCATCAGCTGAGGGATGGATCAGCTCGGCCAGTTGGTATACCAGCTGGAATCGGCGGGTCTCGTCTACATCCTGTCGAAGCACCTTTTCGACAAAAGCCGATTCGGTGTGAATGTAGGCCAAGTTGTCGATTGCCAAGATTCGGGCTGCCAGGAGTTTCTGTCGGTCCTCTCGAGACCCAGTAAGAGCCTTGGCGGCTCGAATACGATGGAACGTCTCGTACTTGGATGCAGGGGGCATATCGTCAGGGCATCGTGACATCAGCTCAAGTGCCGAAGTCGAAGTGACTTGTGGCTGAGGAATCTCAACCCATTTGGGTCCAGGAGGGGCAGATTCGTCTGAAACTCCAGGCGTGCGCGGTCCCAACGGCGACGAATCTTCAAAATTATTCCGCGATCTCGGAGTCTGATGTTGGTGAGAACCCAAGGTAGAGCTTCGCCGAAGAGGGGTGGGGGTAGAGGGAGCAGAAGACCGGCCATGGTCAATAGCGACGGCAGGTTCCTGTGGGGAATTCTGAGGATAGTAAGAAACCTTGACATCGCCCCAGCTATTCCATTGCTTATCGTCGGAAGAAGCAAGGGCGACCAAATCGTTCGCGTGCATCGAGGTGGCTGTCTTAGAGCTGCCACCATGTGCTCTCTCCTTCCCCTTCGCTGAGCCAGGAGTGTGAGACGGAACGGGGTCTGAAAGGCTGACGAAAGGCGTCTTGGTGAAAGGGAGAGCCAGCTGGTGCACACGATCGAGGTCGATGTTGTAGTGGTTCGCCAGCAAAGCGGTGCTGATCTGCCTCGAAGGTGTCCCTATACGCTTCACAGATGCCTGATATCTTTGGGCCAGCTCAGAGCCGACTTGGAGTGTGGCGATGAGCACGGGCAAAGATGTCGTATACAGGAGGTCGTTGAGATGGGGACTACTTGCGTAGATGCTTCTGTTGCCTGAATGCTCAAGCAGCATGCGAGTAAACTGAAGGACAGTCTCGGCGAGCTTGCAGTCGCCATCGGTGGCAAAGCCGAGGTCGGTCAGCTCCGCCGTAGACCACTGTCTCTCATCGCTGAAGGGTGGTTCTTTGGCTTGGTTCAGGAGCAGATCGCATCCAAACTCGCGGGCTTGGGGTCCCTCGTTCAACTTGTAGATCGCACACAAGTGCTCCAGAATGCTGTCGAATCGGTTGAGCAATGGTATCCAGTGGTAAAGATCACCTCGACTGAAGGGCCATCGCGATGGGAAGCTGGAGAGATGCTGTGGCAAGAGGGGCAGAGGGGTTGAAGCGGCAGACTCGACGTAGCTCTTCAGCCAAGGGGACTAGACAGGTTTGTTAGCGGTACTTGGTCGCGAATGTTATCCATGGCGGGCACTTGCCAAAGTCTCCTTGTGCTTCTGCTGCATTTGCTTGATAATCTTGCCCATCTTGAGGATGGAAGCGGCGGAGCCGCAGGAAACAAAGCTCCCCCTCCACTACAGCTGGGTAACCTGACCCGCCACAAGGACAAGCTTGGTCTGGAGTAGTGGTCTCCTTCCTAGAAAATGGTCCGGATGGGGTGTGATATATCGAGGATGCTTCGATGATATACCGGGACCGTGCCGAAGGTCGGTCTGTGTGGCTCGGCGGGGTTGCAGCTCGAAGAGTTGGGTGATCGGGTGCGTCGAAATGCGGTCAGGGTCTGTTTTCGGAGTGATGACGAAATCTGCGATATCTCTAGTGAGGAAGAAAGCTTCGAGGATAGAATGGCCGGGAAAGCGCAGTCGCCAAGGGAGGCTCGTCGGTGGGTGATGATGAAGCTTTGGATTAGCTATTCAAGGTCGAGTGCAGTCGACCTCGAGAAAAGCTTCGCCCAGCGGGGAACCGAACCGACTCGCGGGGGGGGGGGAGGATGGCTTGGGCCTATCGCGCAGGCAGCCGACTCGAGTGCGAAGATGGAAATTTCCTGGGCAAGGAGGAGAGAAAAGCGCGTTGGGAGTATGTGGAGGGAAGATAAAGAGTGGGAAAGGCGATGTCAAAAGGTCAGGCTCAGGTCGAGAAGTGCAGGTGGGCCTTTGCGTAATAGTGAGTGCTGGGAAGAGGGAAGAGGAGCACCCGCGGGCACCTCCAGCTAACGAGGCGGAAGTTCCAGGCGGCACACCCAACACTGTTTTGACAGGACCCCCAAGCAATGTACCTTTGCAGCTAAACTTGGGCGCAGAGGTACTTATGTGAAGGGATCGGGTTATCTTGACGGCTGTGAGCCTCCACCTTTTTTTGCTGCCTGTTTGCCTTGTCCTAGCTTGCCGGGTTGTTTGACGTTGTGAAGTTGCCAGGTTCCCCAGAAATAGTCGCTTTTTTTTTTTTTTTTTGCGAGAGGGCAGTTTGCACTGGTGTTTTGATGCCTTGTTGATATCACGAGGCGACCATCTCTTCATATCATCGACATGGGAATTCCTGTGGCTCAGCATGGAGTGGGTAAGAGAGCTGACGATATTTGTCTCTGTCGGTTATTTACCGCTTGCGTGAATCATCCGCGGTTGATCCCATCGATCCGTTGTTTATCATTCGGTTCCATCGTTGTTGGTTTTCGAGTGACACAAGGACTCCCGCATCAACCTAGCCCCTCCGAGGATAAGGGCATCATCGAAAGCACCTTCACGTTCACATTTAATAGCCGCCCATGTCACAATTTGCGAACTGGTTTATCCTCTACTTCTCGTCGTTTCTGTATATTCTTCTCCCTTCTCCTGCTCGAGACATACGGCAGAGCCCAACTTGTAGGTGAATGGCTGGGCCGTCATGGTTGTATCGCGTTTGTCTTCACTTCCCATGGTCGCACGATAACTCCATCACGAATGAAGGATGACATACTTCATTTGCAACCCGGGTTGACGCCATCCATCCTATGCTCGTATTCAATCGCATTGATGACCAGCACTGCATCAATCAAAGCCCATGTGCAAATTATAAATTGGGACACTGTTTGTTTATGTCTCATGCGTAATTTACAGGTCGTCTAATGTGATTCTTTGGGACTTGTTGCCTTAACCGTCTGTCTCTTTTGGGTGTAGGGTAAGTGCATCGGGTGTGAGCAACCAAGCACCAGTCGTCAGATTGGATAAGATATTGTTTAGATGGAAAGTTAGTATGAGAAACAAGACTAAGAAATGTTTATATATTTTAGAATGTCGATTTTCCTCGTGCTAATCGTGATATTGTACATGGAAAGCCCAAGCAGTAGAATAATATCTGGTCATTGATGTTTTGCCTGAATATCGCACCTACTACTAACGTACCAGCCACATGCTATTCCATTTCATCCCCCCAACCAACGCTCAACGGTGGCCGGGCGTTGCAAACAGCTCCGTTGGTGCGGTACGTAATCACGGGCCGGACGTCATTACGCCTCCGAGGCACTCCCGGCACTTGCAACGGAGCCGCCAAACCACCCCTGCGTTAGTGCAGTTGAGCGGACGAGTTTGCTCAGGAAAAGGAACAAAGGCATTTTGATTGGGATGAATAGGGCAACGGAGAAGGCACGGCAAAGGGAGGCACGGCAAAGGGAGGAATCCAACCTGGGACGGCTGGACGGATAATTGTGCGGGCGGTCAGCTGGCAAGGGCTAGGCGACCCTCGACTGGAGCATGGCATCGCAATCCATTTCATTGTGTTCAACCGCAGAGAGCCAGTCGATGAAACACGCCCCCCAGTGCACGCCATTGGCCAGCGGGGCCTGTCATCTCACTCCTTCATGCCAATGCAGGCCTGGTCGGCTCTGAAACAACTCGCCAGATACGGTGCCCAGTGAGCACGAAGTAAGAAGGTACGTACCTACGTCGACGAACCCTTTCGGTGGCCTTGGTGTGACGGCGCCGGCGTGCCTGATGAGAAATGATGGAAAGGCATGCATGGTTAGAATGGAAGCGTGATAGAACAATGGAACGTCGTGGTAGTGGCTGTCAACCGTCAAGATGGAATTGCTGGACTCTGTGGTTAACCTGGGGGCCTGGACGGGCATTGTTTCAATGTTTGGGCCACTTTGGAGAGCTGTTGGAACGCAGGCCAGAAACGATTTTGGATGATTCCGGAGAAGGTGTACCAAGAGGCAGGCACACGTTGTTTGTGTGCTGCACTAAGTGCATACCTCTGCTGCGAATAATGACCCGTAGATGCTAACCTCCTCGCTACGCCAGCACAGATGGACCATTAAGTACATCACCACCGAGAGGCATGTGGCCCTGATACGAAGTCGATGTAGTATGACGCCATGTCGAATACGGATGCAAAGAGAGGCCTGGCCTTGGCCATCTGCAGCTGGGATCGTCCATGTCTGGGGATTGGATGCAGTCGATTTTGATGCACGTATTCAGCGGCGCCAACTCTTCCGTGGAGAAGAGATGGATTCTTGGTGATGGCTCTTGGTGTGGTTGTGTGAATACCTATTCCAAGTGCATGAGAGCTGCACCTCGCCACCGATTCTCTGTGGAACAACCATGCTCGAACCACAAGATAATGTCTCCCGATGGCTTCGGAGGCATAATGGACATCTCGGCTGACCTGAGAAACGCCACTCCTTTCCCTCCCTCGTCTCCATCCAATCCTACAGACAGGGGCGCAAGCTTCGACAGCGTGGATTGGCGGTGGACTTTCATTCCAGCAAAGACTCTCCAGCCAGCCAAAGCCAAAAGACTCGCTGGACAGACTCAGGCAAGTCGTTGCACCCACTCGCCAACCGCCGAGCCCTGCCCCCTCCCGGCCTCCGAGAAGAAAGCAGGTGCAACAAAAGAAGGAGTGGTCTTCCCGCTATTTTTACTAGATAGACCTTCCAACAACCCCCTCTTCTTTGCCATCAGCCGCTAACAACAACACCACCCCGCCAGCATCACCCTTTTATACCCCCGTTTTTTTTTAGGCGGGTTGGGGCGCCTCCAAATTCACACCCCCAAAAAAGGTGCCAAGTTATCTGTCCCGTGTCCCGAATCGTCAAGGGGACCGAAATCAAACGCCACAACCCCGGGGCATTTCTAGCTGCCGTCGACATTCCTCCCTTTTGCCTTTCTGCTCTACGACGTGCGTCTTCTTCTACACCAAACCGCTCGCTCGCTCGCTGTACGCATCATTCTTCTTCCGCCTCCTCGCCGGCTCTCACCCTTCCTTCCGCCCACCCCCAGACTGCATGGACCTCAATTGAGACGCCCTCCGAAGCTCGACTTTCCACCACCGAATCGAGCCCGCGCAACGAGCCGACGAACGAACCACAGTCACAGTCGAAGCCATGTCGCAACCCGAAGACGCTGCCTCGAGAGCCGCTGAGCCGTCCAAGCACGGATATCAACATGATCCGAAACAATCCGACAAGGAAACAAAGAGACTCTCGTCTGGCACGGAGTCTGACGACGACCTTGTATGTTCACCGATGTTCCTGCATTCGGCTGGTCCGCTGCTGCTGCCGCTGCAGTCACACGACAGCCTGCACCTCAACCCCAACCTGGAGCTGCAATCTTACTGACCGACTAGGCTACCGAGAACGACGACTCCTTTGAAGATGCTGTCGACGCATCCCCCGTCGAAGAGAATGCCCCCCCGCGCTCCCTCACAGCAAGGTCCATCTCCATGTCCAAGCCGAGGCCACCCCCCACCGAACAGCCCCTAAAGGAACAACCCGCTCAAAGGCTCTCCAACAGTTCACTGGAACAAGACGACGACGACGACGACTCGGACAGCGATAGCGAACAACGCTCAACCTATTCGGAAGAGGGAAAGACCATAAACGGGAAGCCCGACGTGCGGAGGAGGAAATCGTCCATCTCCCACCGTATTTCCAACACCTCCAACCTTGACAACGTCAGCCTCGACGACGAATCTTCGTCCTCGTCTCCCACCTCTACAGGTAGCTATTCCCACCGATGCAATCTTGTGTGAAAGGAATGGCAGTTAACATGATTTGTCGTAATAGAACCAAAGAGCCCCGTGCAACAACCACAGCAGGCTCCCAAGACCATATCGTTAAATAGCATCACCAGCTCGCTCCCCTCTATGTCTTGGTCTCCTCCGGAGCCTCCCGCGAAAAGTCCCAGTCCTCCAGTGACTGCCATCGCACCTCCTCCGCCACCGCCTCCTGCCCAGTCAGCTCCGCCAGCTCGGAAACTCACCAGCCCCTTCTCCTGGCTCTCCCGAAATTCGAGCAAGGAAAAGGAAGTTCCGCCCCCCCCACCTCCTCCATCGGGTCGAAGAAACACAGCCAGCTCAATCGCCACCATCACATCCAACCCCGAAATGATGCTGAGCAAACTCGAGGAAGAGAATGACGGAGAAGTCCAAGTACACCGGATCAGTCTCCGGGATAGGTTCAAACAGCTTAGATTGCAGGAAGAGGGCAACCACGGTGCAGACGAGGACGCTGGAGGATCAAATGCCACTGGCCTTGGCATCTCAACCACCGAGGAGCTTCCCGCTGGCGAGAAGCCCCTCCCATCTCCAGTTCCGCAACCGATACCGACCTTGGCACCAGGAACCGCCTCTGGTGTGAATGCTGGCCTTTCTGCTATTTCGGAGACCAGGGTCGACTGGGACCTCTGGCAAGCCGTCGTTAACGAAGGCCCTGCAGCCGTGGCTCGCTCAAGCGCCGAGGAGCTAAACAGGGCCATCGCAACGGGTATCCCTAGCGCCATCCGAGGAGTCATTTGGCAAGTCTTGGCTAGCAGCAAGAACGATGACTTGGAGGTTGTGTACAAGGAGTTGTCTACCCGTGGGACAGACAAGAGCAAGGACCGACACAGCAATGGCACCACCAACAGCTCACTCAGCAATGGAGCCTTGAGCGTCCAAAGCGGTGAAGTTATCGCCTCATCCTCATCCTCTCTTAACTCGGGCGACTCGGTACCGTCTGACAAGGCTTCGGAAGCCTTCCTGAAAGCCCAGGCCGCGGCGGCCGTGGAACGCAAGAAGAAGGAGAAAGAAGACGCTGCCAATCTCCAAAAACTCGAAAAGACTATTCGTCGCGACCTCGGTGCCCGTACCAGCTATTCTAAGTATGCGGCTGCTTCCGGCCTGCAGGAAGGGTTGTTCGGCGTCTGCAAGGCTTACGCTCTGTTTGACGAGGGTGTCGGATATGCCCAGGGCATGAACTTCTTGATCATGCCTTTACTATTCAACGTATGTCATTCCCTGTTAGTGTGAAGTCATTCAAACTAACCTCATGTGAAGATGCCCGAGCAGGAGGCCTTCTGCTTACTTGTCCGACTCATGAACCACTACAAGCTGCGGGATCTCTTCATCCAGGATATGCCTGGATTGCATATGCACCTGTACCAATTCGAGCGATTGCTGGAGGACTTTGAACCAGCGCTGTATTGCCACCTTCATCGCAGAGGAATCTCCCCTCACCTCTATGCCACCCAGTGGTTTTTGACTCTCTTTTCCTACCGGTTCCCCCTTCAACTTGTCCTCCGAATCTACGACCTGATTTTCTCGGAAGGCCTCTCAGCCATTTTGCGATTCGGGCTCGTCCTGATGCAAAAGAACGCATCCACGCTTCTGGGTCTCTCCGACATGCAGCAACTCACCACATATTTGAAAGACAAGGTCTTTGACGTTTACATCGACAAGGACCCCAGTCACGGTAGCATTCTTGAGAACGGCTTCTTCGGTAGCTCCACCTCGAGCATGGACAAGGAAGTCTACCGTGCGGACCAGCTGGTGACGGATGCGTGCGAAGTCAAAATCACTCCAGAGATGCTCAAGGCATATACAGTGGAGTGGGAGGAGAAGACGAGAGCCGAGAAGGACCGTGAAAATGAGCTTTATGAACTTCGGCTGGCAAACCAAAACCTTGCTATCAGAGTTCGAAAGCTAGAGGAGCGGGTTGAAGTCTGCGACCGCGAGCAGGCCGACCTCGCCACCGAGATGGTTCGCACAAAGGTCGACAACGAAGAGCTCAAAGACGAGAACGAGAGCATGAAGGGACAGGTTCGAGAGCTGCGCATTGTCATCGAGAAGCAACCCGAAGAGATTGAGGAGACGTGGAAGCTCGAACGCGACGACTTGATGAAGCGTAATTTGCATGTTCACGAAGAGAATCAACGACTGGAGAAGGAGCTGGGCGAATTGGAAGAGGAGCTTGTCACAACCAAGCTTCGCTACGCCGAGGTGAGCATTCCAGATCCTTACCACAAACGCCCCTCCGCCCTCATTTAGCTAACACTTTTTGCAAGATTAACTCTCAGCACGAGACACTCAATCGGAAGTGGACTGATCTCAAGCGTCAGTTCGTCTGAGCGCTTCGTCGGCTTCAACTCACACCCGCGGGTATTCGTCTGATCGCCCTGGACGGACCGGCGTTTATGTACAAAGTCTAACGTCCCATGTCAAGCCTGCCTCAAGCGCCATCTGAATAGATGGAGAGTTTTTTTTTTTCTTTCCCCTTGCTGCTGGACGATGCAGAAACCTCGAAGAGAGGAAATCATCCAGCGAAAATGTGGTAATGATGAGAACACTTCGGGGGAAAGAAGGGCATTCAAGGGCATTTCTTTTTTTTTTTTACAAGCTCTCACAGAACAGATAACGAGTGTACACACGCCTCTCAACGAGGCGACGGTTTTTCGCATGGCGGCGTTTTTGGGTCTTGTGTTTTCTTTTATCAAGTCTCGTTGTGTCGGAATAAGGTAGTAGAAGTATTGTTTAGTGCTCGAGCAGAGATTGAAAAAGTTAAAAAGAAAGACCCAAAAAAAAAAAAAGAGAAATCGGGTGTATATCAACACCTTTGAAGATTCATTCATTCACAATGGAAAGCGAGAAAATAGACCTTGATTATGAAGTTGATTCATCGCAAGAAAAAAAAGTTCTTTTCATTCCCTATGGACCCAACCCGATGCTCATGTGAAAGCCCTTCATGTTTTGAAATGCCAAGACGGCGAGAAATCCGTAATACCATCCCAATAAGCAACGGCGGACGCTCCCCCATACCGTCAGTCGTTCTTTTTGTGACTGATCTACTTGTGGAGTTTGCGCTGGTAGAAGGCGAGCTCCTCGCCCTCCAGAATGTATCCATCGCAGCGACCGGACTGGCCGGGTCGGCTGGAAACGACGGCGTAGAGGCGACCGGCCTCGAACTGCTTCTCGACGGCGGGCTCGACCTTGCCGGCGGCGGCGAAGCGGGCGGCCTGCTTCTTCTCGACGGCGTTGGACTTCTTGACGTCCTCCTCGACCTTGCCCTCCTTGGCGGCCTGGGCCTTCTGGCGTCTTCGGCCAAGGGGCTGGCCGTAGTGGGCCTCGTACCACTGGCGGAAGGGGGCGGCGTCGACCTGGATGACGGCCGACTTGGTCAGGGTGTTTGTGCGGACCAGCTCGTTGTTGGAGGGGTGGTAGGCCACGGCGATGACGCGGGTCTTGCGGGTGCAGCCCTCGGAGCCCCAGGCGAAGTTGCCGGAATCGAGGCGGAGGGCGCGGTACTTGTGGTTGCCGCCGCGGGTGCGGACGGTGTGCACGCGCTTTGCGCCGATGCGGGTGTTGGCGCCCTGGCGACCGGCCTCGAAAGCGCGCTTCTTCCCTGTTGATGGAGGTCAGAACGCATGTTCTTGTGAAAGAGCATACGGGCTTTCGGAATTTGTATATGGTTACGCACGGTAGTAGGCGCGCTTGGCACCGGAGGCGGATCGCTTGTGGCGAGAATCACGAGAGATACCCATGATTGCGGTTTCTGTTGAGAGGGAAAGGTGATTCCCGATGGTCAGTGAAATGCTTCTTTTGAATGGAGGGGAGACGACGAGGGGAAGAGAAACTCAACAGCCTGGAATTCAAGACGGGCGGCAGTCCAGTCGAACGTCGTTGATCAGAGCATTGAGGTCGGGGCCTTGTTTCTCGTCGATATGTACTCACCTGATGAGGATGGCGGTCACCAGGCAATCGAATTGGCGGATGTGGGAGGAGTGAACTTTTTGGGCTGGAGCGAAGCGTGGAGATCTTGGAATTGCAAGCGAAAATTGTGGTTGTGGGCTTTGCGGGCTTCGCTAGCCCGCCGTGGGTGCGGGCGTCGATTCGGCGGAGGAGCAGTTGTTCCGAGAAACCCTCTTCATCACGTGACGAAGGGCCTAGAGGTCGTGTGTTTTTGTCATGACGGACTTTTCCAGCTTGGATGGTAGTCCCACTTATTCTCCCCCACTTCCCCAAATGTCATGATGCCCTCATTCTAGAGCTTCCACGTTGGCAAGGTACGAATACGTATTGAGGTTATATCGAATCTGTCGGATAACAAACTCTGATACTTCTGTCCTTAGAATAAAATCATGAAATGAAATGCGCAAACCTCTTTTCTTCTCAGTTCTCCCTTGACTTCCTTTTGTGAGCTAACCGCCGAGGCAAATCTGTCCATCGAAGCCAAACGATCTCCTCCTCCTCCAAAAAAGCCTAGCCCCTCTATTTCTCCTCGTTTGTGAGCCTCGATGGACGATTTCGATTCATTCGTTTGTCAACCTGACCACCTTGCTAGGTGCCATCGTTGGCCTTGTCCCCAGCCTTGACTTCTTCCTTGGTCTCTCCTTTGGCCTCCTTGGTCTCCTCCTTGGCCTTCTCGGTATCCTCCTTGACCTCTTTGATCTCCTCCTCGGCCTCCTCCTTGACGAGATCCTCATCATTTCCTTCAATGTCTTCAATCATGTTGAGGATCTGCTTCAGCGAAGGCGCAAGGTCCGACTCATCGACCTCAGAATCTGACGAGCTGTACGAGGCGTCCGAGTCGTCCAAGTCGGGTGTGCTCAACGGCGGGATGCTCCGAGGGATGACGCTGATCTTTTTATCCTTCAGGCTGTCATGCGGAGTAGGGAGCCCGGGCGGGAGCCGGATGGAGAGGAGATCGAGGTGAGGAATGGGCAAACAGCGATCAAAGTCGTGCGAACGTCTATCGCCGTCCTCCTTGAGCTCTGCCAGCGTCGGCCACTGCACACGAAGACCCTTCTTCTTCTCTGGTTCGCCGTCGAAACAAGTGATAACCCCAAAGACCGGCGAGAGCTTGTCGGGAAGCTGTTTCCCTCGGAAAAGAACTGGCTGCCGTTCTCCTGCGTCCTTTTCGTCGCTCTTGACGAGACTCTGTTTCTTCTGGACCTCCTTCTCAAGCTTGATTTTCTCCGACTTAGCCTTGAAGGCAGTCAACTCGGCTGGGGTCTGGGGAAGGGCAGGCGACTTGTCTGCGTTCATGTAATGGAGACTCATCAACAATCTGTTGAACGCCGTCTTCTCCTTCGTGTCTTGACTGACCCAGCGTTTGGATTGGGACCAGGAACCAGATTTGGGACCCTTGGGAGCTCCTTGGATAGGAGAGCTAGTCTCATCCTTATGAGGGACGGCAAACTTTTGGGGCGTGGAATATTGAGAACGAGGGGTAGTGAGTTTGGCCACGAGCGAAACGGGAGTCGATTGACCTTGCCCAGTCTGATGAGCTGCTCCGGTCACCTGGTCCCTCGAGGGGGGTACCTCTTTTTGATCCTCATCTCCAGCGTGAAGACGAAGTTGTTGAGTTGCCTGAGAAAGCGTGTCAGTACGGAGGGTTGACTGATCGAGAAAGGGCCCATCACATACCCACTTCGCAACCGGATGAGTCTGTTGGGGAGGTAGCCCCCCTGAGCGCTCGGCAAAACCGTTTCGAGGCGGGGTTGGCTGGCTGTCGGTCGGAACCATTCGCTGAGATCCCGAATGCAATCCTGCCGCCGGTGTCCCGAAGCCTGTTGTTCCTTTCTTGGCAGGAACCGATGCTGGGCGTGGGATGCTCCCTTGTTTCTGCGGCTGCCAGACTTGCGGCTGCCCTCCTTGCGGGCGATGCCCTTGGCCCTGAACTGGTTTGTTCATGGGAAGCCAGAATTTCTCGAATGGTGGCTGGCCTGGTTGGAGGTTCATGGCAACCCAATGGGGCACAGGTGGTGACCCGAACGGGGTCGGCGGAAGAGGTGGTTGCCAGATCGAGCCTGGCTGAGGAACGTAGCCGTCCCAACCAGGCTGGCCCATTTGACCTTGCCCCTGCCCCTGAGGAACAGGATACTGATGAACTGGCATGGTATAATTTGGCATGGGGATACACGCAGGGGAGAACGGCGGCGCTTGCTGGGGAGGATACCCGAAGTTCCCATTGGCAGGCGTCGTGGTTCCAGGAAAGCCGAATTGACCAGGGAATGGGGGTGGGTGTCCTTGAACTGAAGGCGTTTGGTATCTTCTTCCGAAACTGGCAGAAGCAGTCCGTCGTCTGGTGTTCGGGCCCCAATGCCCTCCTCTGGAATTCATTGTCACTCGGTTATCGAACCTCGGCGTAGGTGGCAGACGTGGGCCAACTCGATTTGGAATCGCTGTTGTCATGGGCGGCTTCGGTTGAGTTATGGGAACGGCTGACGAGGTCGACGCAGAGGTCCTCTTCTCCTCGACAGAAGTAGGCTGGGTATTCTTTTCCGGAAGTCCCGATACCTGGATGGCAGGACCCTGGCGAGCCTCATTGTTGGGCTTCTCGGGTTTCTCAACCTGGTTGGGCTCCTTGGCTCCCGGCGTATCGGTGGTACCGGTATCCTGGAGGCTACGGACCGAGCCGGGGGGAAGTGGTGCTCCCATCGCCGACGATGCTTCCTCCTTTACAGCGGCATGCTTGGCGGATTTCTTGCTCTTCTTGTTCTTGAGTGCCCCCCGAGACCCTCGCCTCGAACGACGCTGGTTCTGAGTCAGAGGTTGAAAGGGAGGGAACATGTCGTCATAGTTGGAAGGGTCCAGAGCATTCGGTTCCTTGTTGGGTCCAGCATTCTTCGATTCATCCTTGGGCGTGGCACCATTCGTTTCCTCCTTGGGTTCAGTAGCATTTGGTTCCTGCACAGGTTCGGCAGCCCCTGGGTTCTTCTTGGGCTCCTCGGGCTTGGATGGCTTCCGGGGCCGCGGTTCGGGACCCTTGCGACTTGAACGGGACGGTGTTTGTGCGGGGAATTTGCTCGCCGTGGCGGGGAGAGGCGTGGCCGACCGCGGGGTAAAGGTTGCTGCGTTTGGATTCATGGTTGCTGTGAGATGCCGGAGTCTCCATGTGGCTGGCGAATGCGAGTGCTGGGCAAAGCTGGATGAAGCTAGCGAAGTAAATTGGACGGGCAATGCTGGGATGTCAGAGAATGACGACAAAAAGAAGCGAGTGAGGGCGACGACTCGATGCTATCAGAGAATATTGTTAATAAAGCAACTCTAAGATGTAGATTTAGCGGACATGTCGGACTAAGATCAACAAACATCACGCACAAGGGTGGACGCGACTCCAGGCTTGCCGTTTGCTCAAGAGGACAACATGGATAAACTCACATTCGCTTGTGTCAGAAAACAAACTTGACTGAAATATAGGCCAGCGACGAGAGGGAAAGCGAAGCAGAATGCAACTGAGACGGTAGGGACGGGCAGAGATGAGGAGAGGTCTTGATTAAGGCTGGAGGATGGATGAACAAGAGATGGACAACATACCTATGACTCGGTGCTGAAGAGCAATGAAATTTCAAGAGTTGGTCCGGCCGGGTTTGTTGTCCAGATGGCGAATGAGAATTAAACTGTAAGTGAACTGGGACTGGCTGGAGCTGGCTTGCAGTTGGCCGCGAGCCAGTCAAGTGCCAGTTGGTCTTCGACGTGTTGAATGACTACCTGATGGATACCTTGGGGAAGTGATGGACCTCCTGAAGCTGAGATAAAGAAGTGAGGAGGAAGAAGTTGAGGTTGAAGCCTTGGGTTTGAGCATGGGAGGATGATATTTATATCTGGGTGGTTTCGGGGATGGCTTCCATCGAGGCTGCCTGCAAGGTCTCGACAGGCGCCTGAATGAAGACACATGCTGAATCAAGGCCCTCGTCGCCATCGTGTTGAGATTTGCTGCCTATTCTCTGATGTTCAGATGGAATATCCTGCCGAGTGTTGAATAGGGCGAGTGCGGCTGGAAGCCATGTTGGGACAAGGTGGTCCAGGGATGTTACAGTGATGCATGGCGGATTGTGTCGAGCCTGAGCTGGTATGAAGTTGCAAAATGGCGAGGCCTTTCTGGATAGGCGTTCGGAGTGCATGAATACTGGTCGAGGGAGAATAATGGCCGAGAGGCTGTTGATGTGAAGAGAGGGTGGCTGAAAGGAAGGAACTGAAGGTGCTTGAGCTACCTAAGCGAGGAGTGATAATTGGATACTGAATCACATGAGCACATCACCGCATATCCTAACATCTCTTAGGCCCTAAAATACAAATCCGGGCCGGGAGTCCTATACCTTATTCTTCGATTTCATGATACTGAACAACTTGAAGCAACCAATAATCCTGGCATTGTCCATGAATCACATGTCATAATGCCTTCACCAAAGCGGCACAACATGGGTCTGCATATCCCTGAGCAAAACACGATAGCACTCGATCCTTTCAGTCACGAATAAATAACAAAATACTTGATCCAATCAAGTCTCATATTTTCTGTCCTTCATTATCCATTCCTTCTCACCTTCGAACCTCTCCCAGGTCTCCCCCCGCCGATCCACCGAGGTCCCTCAATCGTTCCTGACTGGGTCCACTTTAAATCCTCCTTAGCATTGATTGACTTGATTGTCATTTACCTATTCAACGTATCCTCGATCCCCAACACTCCCACCACCACGACTCTCCCTTTCTTCTCCTCCGAAAAGCTTCACAATAGTCGCCATGGCCACGATTAAGCTGACGAACCGCTGTAAGGCTCTGCAATCACTACACTCCCCACCCTCCCTAACTTGCTAACAGCCCTCCAGCTCCCAAGCAGCCCATCAAGAAGCTCCCCGAGTCCATCGAGCTCAGCCCCGACGTCACCGTCGAAGATGTCAAGAAACTAATCGCCGAGACGACCAACATTGGCGACTTCAACCGCGTCGGCCTCTTCGACCCGTCCACCAAGAAGACGCTCAAGAACCGCAAGGCCCGCCTCGTCGATGAAGCCGCCGTCGTCGCCGCGGGCGAGGTTCTCGTCAAGGATCTGGGTAGGCCAATTCCTCCCTCTTGACCTCCTCAGAGCTAATATGTTCAAATAGGCCCCCAAATCGCTTGGAGCACCGTCTTCGTCCTCGAGTACCTCGGCCCCATCCTCTTCCACGTTGCCGCTGTCGCCGCCCGCCCGCTGATCCACCGCAACGCCGGCGGCGACATGTCCCGCACGCAGTGGCTGTCGTTTGGTCTCGTCGTGCTGCACTTCCTCAAGCGTGAGTTCGAGACGCTCTTCGTGCACAAGTTCTCGGCAAACACCATGCCCGTCCGCAACATCTTCAAGAACTGCTTCTTCTACTGGGTCTTCTCGGGCGCCCTGTGCGCCTACTGCATCTACAGCCCGACGTCCCTCGCCGCCACGGCCGACGCGCCCGCTATTGATGCCGTCGGCACGGCCCTGTACTTGTTTGGCGAAGGGGGCAACGCTCTCGTGCATAGGTACCTCGCGTCGCTCCGGTCGTCGGGCGGCACCGAGCGCAAGATCCCCGTGGGTTACGGCTTCGGGCTGGTCACCTGCCCCAATTACATGTTCGAGATCCTCTCGTGGGCGGGCGTCATCGTCGTCAGCCGGGACTGGAGCGTGGCCTTGTTCATCGCCATTGGCGCCGCGCAAATGTACAACTGGGCGCTGGGTAAGGAGCGTGCTTACCGCAAGGAGTTTGGCGACAGCTACAAGAAGAAGCGATATGTTTTGCTGCCGGGGCTCCTGTGAGTGCAGTGTAGAGTATAGTACTGCAGAGTATGGATGAGGAACAATGGTTGGGGTTATATGAGACTGGTATTGCTGGACAAGGAGGGCAGAAAAGGAGGGACGAGAGCACCTAGAATACCAACGACTGTAAGACGGAGGAGTAATACATGAATAAGGATCAAGGAATAGACGATACATTGCATTCTGCCAATAGCCTTTCCAACGTCCCAAGTAGAAACGCACGTTAGACCTCATTCCTAATGCTTGGGGGTCCTATCCGTATACGTCGTCACATCATGTCACATAACCATAAATCGTAAACCCTCAAGACATGGTCGAAGCCGTATCAGAGCCCTTTGCTCCCCGTCCGGTGCTCGACTCGGGATCCGTCAAACTGCGACTGGCCTCAGACCACGTCCCGGGCACAGGCTTCGCATCCATCTCCATGGCCACGCCTTTGGGAGTCTCATGCTCCATCTTGTTGCCTGCAACCACATCCACATCCACATCCATCCGGTCCCCTCCACCACCACCACCACCATCCTCATCATCACTCCCACTCACGCTCCCACTCCCACTACTCCCACAATCACTACAACTACAACTCCGACTCCTCCCCCCATTCGCCAACCTCACCGTCTCCTCCAGCACCAAAAAATCCCTCTCCAGCACTTCCGCCCAGTTCTGCACGTTGCCCAGCTCCTTGATGCGCCGCGTCGCCACGTCCGCCTCTCTCGCTAAGCGATCCGTCTCGCGACGCAGGCCGTCAGTCGCGCGCCGCACGTCCTTGGCCTGCTTGCCCAGCGCGGCCGCGTTGGCATGCAGCGTGGAGGCGCGCCAGTGGAGTTCCGAGTCCATCATGTTTTCCATGGTGGCGACGACGGCGGCGCGGGCTTGTTGGATGTGGCGCTGGGTTTCGGGGGAGGGGAGGGTTTGTTGGAGGGGGGGGTTTGGGGGGGGAGGGACATTAGAAGGGCCGGCGGAGGGGGATGGTTGCTGAGATTGGTGCTGTTGGTGTTGAGGTTGTTGTTGGAGGGGCTGCGAGGGCGGGACGTGGTGCGCAATGGTGTTGTGCGCGAGGGCGAGGGCCGGAGTCGTCGAGGGTGATGCGATGGATGGCGGTGGTGAGGTTGGTTGGTGTTGGCGCGGGGAGCGTGAGAGGCAGAGGGAAGCCGCCGAGGACGACATGATTGATGGATGCGTGATAATGTTGTAGTTGTTGAAGGGAAAACTAATACCAAAGGAAGAGGATGCGTCCATGGTCAGATGGACGCAAGCTCATGGTGGGGGAGGGGAACCTGCGGGCTTATGCGGCCCGATCCTCACGACTGCGAGCCGTCACTGCAACATGAAACCATCCGACACACGACTTCTCCAGACTTCCATTTCAACTCTGCCACATTTGCTACCACCACTAATATACACTCCCGAATCAGTCCCCCCTCGAACACCGGGTTCGAAATCCATCCTCCAGCCCCTTTATTTGGCCTCGATAGTCCAGCAGAAGCCCTTTCACTGATCAATTTTTCCCCCGCCGCCTCACTTTACCCCGTGATTAAAATGCAAGATGCCCGCCCAACATGTTCCCCGTCACAACCTCGTAGAAAAAGGGGAAACTATCAATAATATAGATGGGAGGTGAAAAAAAAGAAAATAAAACATGGTGAAAACCCAAAAACTCCAAGGCTATGCGATGAAAAGGAATGCAATGTTCAACGTAGCCTGGCCCTCCGGTACGCCATGAAAAGGATGCAAAAAGCAAAAATCCACCTTCCACTTATGCCAAAAGAAGCAAACACCAAACCCAAATTCAAGATCCAAATAGAGACGCAGTCCCCTTCACTCAAAAGCCCCCCTTGACCCCGTTGAGCCTCAACGGTGCTGGCCCGAGAGGTCCGTGAGTGCCCAGGACGCCCGAATGTATGCCCTCGTCAGACGACATGGACGAAAGAGACGACAGCGAGCTGTACCCCATGTGGCCCTTAGCCAGGCCGCCGTTTCGGCCCATGGAGATGCCCCCGTTGGCCATGAGCGCGCCCGCCCGGTCAAAGACGTTGCCGTGGAACGCCGCCGCGAACGAGCTGCTCTGGGGCGTCGTGGGAACCGTGGCCTGCATGGCCGGCCCGAGGGCTGCGCTCTGAGGCGTGATGGGCACCTGGGTAGGCGACGCCAGCCCGATCGACGAGAACGACCCCGACGCGCTGTGGCTCCTCGCCGACCAAAAGTGCTGCCACGGCGAGTGTTCGTAAATCTTGGTCGTTTCCTTGATGCACTGCTGAACCGGCTTCAGCCGCACTCTGGTGTCTGGCGGGAACCGTACCGCCGGCTTCTGGTGCTTCATCTCCCACGCCAGGTCCCCCCAAGCGCGCAGAAAGTTGCTCGCCAGAGCCCAGAAGCTCGCCTGCGTCCTCACTCCGGGCTCCTTAAGCTTGATGAGAGATAGCCTGCTCTTCAAAGTCTCCGTATGCTGCACCAGCACTTGGCAGGCAGCAATAAATGTTTTCCATTGCTGAATCTCGTCCCTGTCTGGTGTCCTTCTGTTTAACGCATTTGAGAGGCTCTCCTTCAACTGCATTCTAAAGTTTGGCACTGTGCGCATCACCACGTCGGTCGATTTCTGCAGCGCCAAGAAGATCTTCTCAAACTGGCGGTCTTCTTCGGTGAATTCCGACGTCACTCGGCTCCCGAGGGAAGAGAATGACTCTCCGGATCGAGGAGTAGCTGAGCTCAATGTGGCCGTCCGTCCGTTTCCGTTGAGATATGGGAGGTTGGGTGGGAGAGGCACGTCGGTGGCCACTCGGAGGTTGACGGGAGGGTGAGTTACCAGGGTTCCGTTTCGATTCCGTGCCATGTTCGATCGGTCTATCGGCCTGTCGATCGGTCTGTCCATGGGCCTGTCTATCGGTCGATCCACCGTCGGCGTGATGGAAGGCTCCCGCACGTGAGGCCGGATCGTGTGCGCGCCGAGCGATTCCCTTTCCGCCGGCTTCTGTCGTCCCGCTTCCGAGTTGACGCTGGTGAGCGTGGCCCGGAGTTCCATGATGCTATTGTAGAGCAACATCAGGAGCGATCGAATATATCGAGCATCCCCATTGTCGACAAAGGTCTCAATGTTATCGGCGAGCAGAACGCAGACATGGCCGTAGGCATTCACCAAGGTCTGGCAAGCTCGATGAACATTCTCGTTCTCCCTACTCGATGCGCGCTCCCTCTCCATCAAGGCCGTGTCGTGCTTTTGAATCTCCTGTTCCAGCTCCTCGACATGCGAGTTGGTGTTGTAAAAGACAAGTTCCAGGCTTGATCGTTTCGCAGACCCATCGCTCGTCAGGCTCATCAGCATCTGGATCATTGGGTGTATTTGGAAGACCGAGTACAGGATGCCCTTGGCCGCTTCGATGATGGGGTCATATATCTTAGACTCGCGGCGTCTTTCGGGAAGGATGGACAGTCGTCGCACGTAGATGGGTCGCTGCAGAGCCGACTCTGTCGTAGGTGTCGCCGGGCTTTTGCTCCCGATGGGACTTGGTTGCATGGCAGAACCGTGACTCAATCCCCTATAATGACTAAATCGGTTATTTGCCTGCGTCTCGTCAAGCGTGCCCAGGTCCGACGGCTTTCTCGACACTATTCCCATGCGACGGTTCCGACTGCTCGAGCGCTCGGCGCGGAGTAACGACTCGGAATTGCTTCGAGATCGCTCGTTGATGTTGCCAATGGTCAATGGCATCACGCCCGGTCGTCGAACGGCGCCAGTCTGCTGCGATAGACCCCTATAGTGTGACCGTGAGGGAATCGGGGGCGGACGGGATCCATTGTTGGGAGATCGAACATCGGGCTTGTCGGCACCGTTGACTTTGATGGGGAAACGGCCGCTTGCTACTCGCTTCAGAGGGAAGCGGGGTGTGTCTGTCCCCTCACTTGATTCGTCGCCCGTGTTCTCAGCCTCTAGCCTCCCATTGAGCGCGTATTGCTTCAGGAACTTCTTGATATGTGCGGTGACTGCGACTTCGGTGACTTCACTGTCACGCAAATGGCCCTCGTTCGGTGGGCTGGCGGCCTGGACTTGCATTGCGTCTCGTGGAGGGAAACAAATGGGGTTGCCTTCGAATTTGAGCACCTGCAACGAGCCCATGTCGGCGAGACAAATCGGGAGTTCTTGGATCTGGTTCTTGGGAACAGACAGCACTTTTAACGAACTCAGCCTCACAATGTCGGGAGGCAACACTTGTAATTGGTTCCGGCCTAAATCGAGAATCTCAAGTGACTGGAGATCGCAGAGCTGGGAGGTATTAGAGTTGTGTTGCGAACAATAAAGGGGGGACGGAAATTACAGCCATGGGAAATTCTTTGATCTTGTTCCCTCTAATGTTGAGATATCGCAACGAAGTGCATTCGGAAAAGCGGACGGGGAGGGTAGAAAGCTGGTTATGCGAGAGAGCTAGTCTGCATCATCGAGACAAGGTGTCAGCATCAGTGGACCGGCAAGTCGGTTGGGGAATTACGTGTAAACGGACCGTTCGAGTTCGTTCTTGACGATATCTACCACCTCCTCTGGTAGTTTCTGGATGTTCTTGCGACTCAGGTCGATGGTGACGCCCGTCTTGATCCCCGTGCCGACGGCACTCACTTCGGCGGCCTTGTTCTCGCTCTCGAGGGCATTTCGCATGGCCTCGCGGGCGAGGCTGATGACCTGGGCCGACGACATGTTCGCGGCGGCGAGGGCGGTATTTGAGGGAATCTTTCGCAGATTGGGAATCGGAGGCGGCGGAGGGGGAGGGCCGTTGGAGGTGGCGGCCGAGTTGGGCACAGGACGTCGACCGGGAGCAGCTGGAGGCGGTGCTGAAGGAGGAGGAGTCGGGCTCTCGAGCAATATTCGAGACAGCGACGGCTGATGAGAGTTGGGGCCGGGGACCGGGCCAGGAAGTCGGTCTCTATCTGGCCTGTCCATGGTGTCGAGAAGAAGGTTCAGGGTCGGGCGGGTCGGTGGAGGGTTGGATCGAGGATCGAGGATCGAGGGGAGAAACGTTCAAGAGTCTGGCTCGTTTCCGTTGAGTCTCTAAGACGTGCAGTCGTGGGAAGCAGAAGGTGGTCGGGTGGGCGGCTCGAGGAAGGATGGCGTCGCAATCGGTGCAATCAGTTTTTTTTTTTCTTTCTCGTCTATGTCGTTGAACCTTTAGGCCAATGAAGGCGGCGATTGAGTCGAACGCGACAAGGTCATGGTTTCAACAGGAAAGGCCAGCCGGCGGCGCGTGGTTTGAGCGAATGGCCAGGAAACCGTCTGCACCCTCGTACCGGTCGAAGCAAAGATTGATAATTGGAGAGCAAAGAGGACGGAGGAGGCGGAGGATGGAGGAAGATGGAGGGTGCAAGATGGAAGTGAAGAACGGAGGTGGATGGGAGATGCTGGAGATGCTGCGGGAACGGCCGCGATGAGCTGATGCAGCGTGGAGGCGTTGAAGAACGGACTGCGGCGTCGGCTGGGATCTTGTCCGTCTCGGAGCGTTGTCTCTTTATTTTCCTTTTTTCCCTCTTTTCTTTTTGTTTTGTCTCGTCTTTTTTTTTTTTTCTTTTTTTTTTTTCACCCGTCTTGTCTGCAGTGAAGTCGAAGAACCGAGGATTCCTGGCACAGCTGGCACAGTCAAGAATGCCAAAGCAAACCGGAAAGACCAAGCTAGCAAAGGCGCGAAAGGGCGGCCTGGCCATGTGGATTTCTACCCCATTCCCCTAATGGTACCTTACATACGGAACAGGCCAAACTCAACGCAGTTTAGGCCTGTTTTGCCGTGTGCATTTCTGCAAGGGTTGTCGTCGAAAAAGAAGGGAGATGAGCGACGAGAGGCGACAGGCGAGCGGCGAGGATAGCCCAGAAGCCAGATACGGATTCCAGATCGACCGTCTGTCTATTTTTGCCGCCGTGCTGTTCTTCTTTTTTGCCTCTCTCGCACCTCACGTAGCCATTGGATTTTCCCACGCTTCGCCCCGAGCCAACAGGAGACCCCTGACGCCATTGTAGCACGAAGATAGGGGGGAACGGACAGGATATAGGGGTAGCAGCCCCTGGATGCAGCCCTGACCCAGAACGCTGACTGGACTGGGGGCCATCTCACCTCAGGTCGCAAGCTCTCTTCTCCAGCAGGGGACTGAGACATTCCCGTGCTTGCTGCTGCGACATAGACTACGACGTCCATACCACAGCAGCGGGGCCGTCGCCGACCTGTTGTTGAAGCTGACGAGAGAGGGCTGACTCTGACTCTGATTCTCTGGGAGTCTCGGAACAGGGCCCGACAGTCTGGAGGCCCCTGGCCTTGCGGCGGTGATTGGCGACCGACGAGGAAGCCTGAGAGGGTCGAGCCCTGTCTCTTGACACCAAACACACCAAGAGACACTCTCCAGAATGCATTGGATGCCAATCACTGACAATGAGTGGCACATACTTACTCCTCCGTACGGCCTGCTGGAACTTGTCTGCTGCTTGGTATGTTTCTTTCTTGTTTTTGTTTACATCCGTCCGTTGCATCAGCATCCAGAACATATCAAAGCGTCCATGTCCAATGTCAGTTGAGTGGGTGCATGGACCGTCGAGAACTTGGGTTGGTTCCATCACACCGCAAACATGCCTACGCGCTGTCGGTGATAATTGTCACGGCTCGATTCTGTTGAAAAGGAGGGCGGGCTGGCCTATCAACTTCCTCTCGCCTCTCCATTCTTGCACCCGCCAGCGACAAAGTTCGAACGGCATCGACGGAGCGGCTAACGGGAAGGTTCTGCCCCTGCCAGCACCTCTCCTCGCCACCGCTGCTAGCCTCTCAGCCCGCCGATCAGTCAACAGGTCGCTGAAGTCTCTCCTCGACCGCCAAGCTGCTGTTTTGGTACATCCCCACCCCTTGTCTGAAGTGTGCCGCGCCAGTTCTGCAAGGCACCCGGACCTCGTTCTCCTTGACTGCTTCGGGCGACGGCTCTGGGCCACTGAGACGGCCCAAGACCGCCCACAATCACATCATCCCGCATTCCAACCTCGAAAGGCATGCCCAGAGCTGCAGATTAGGCCGAATCGACGACTCACGGCACGATGCGAATGGGTATCGAGGGGGCAGTGCAACCGTGCAGACGGTGCTTCGTAATGGCATCCATCTGCAGGTGAGACGGAACGAGTGTTCTGTACTTTCCCATTCCCGCGAATTCCGTCTCGTCTCCGGCTCTGCATCGGAAATATCAGTGCTTTTTCGGCGGGATGGGATGGCGAGAAGACGGTCGATGGACTGACTCGATTCATTACGGCGCACGTTTCAGAAACGGGCCCCGTCCGTACGGACAACAGTGAGGGACTCACAGAGGGGTTCGGGACGGGGGTTTAACGGTAGCACGTGATCATTCAGAGCGCTGAAACTGGCAGGTTGCGACCTTTGTCGTAGCTTCCAAAATAAGGCAGCCAAGCAAAAGCAAGGCGGCGATCCGTGGAAGGCACGCAGAAGGAAGAATCCTGGTCCATCGCTGCAGTGGCCATTCCCAATCTCCATCTCCATCTCAACTGGGAGTCACCTCAACCACCGTCAACACCACTTTGAAACCCACCGTCTCTAGCGAAAACCCGCTGGTATCGACTCAACCAATCGCGAGGGGTCCAGTTTTCCGGTTCTTGTTCTTCGTCCACGCGTCGCCTTCTTCCGGCCAACACATGCAGCACCTACGAGAATCCATCGCCTCGTATAGCGCTTTTCAGCCTTCCCAACGACGTAACAAGGCCCAACTACGGAGTTGGGCATCCAGTTGGTGTGTCTCAGCCATCCACCCGTCCATACGTCCCAACTTGGTGAAATCACAAATGTCTCCCACCTATTCGTTGATCAATCCGCTACCACCCTGGTCCTGATGCTGATTCCAGTTGCTATTCCTAGGAATACAACCCTCTCCACCAATAACTCAACTTCTATCAAGCCACACCTGACGCTCCGAAGACTCCTCGTTGAGATGCCATGATTTGTCAACTCACCGTCTAGCCAAGACCGTCAGCCGAATAAAACGCGGTCGTGTCTAATATCTACCGCTTATAGCACTTGACTCGCAAGGAGGCCCTGATTCGTCACCCGATGCAAGCCTCATCATGCAACGCACTCTGCAAAGAACCAACTCCTTCACAGACATCGGCTTTACACTTCGACGTCAGTTCCACAAGGACGATTTCAGGTTGGCCAACATGCTGCGCATTAAGTTACCCCGCATTGTCCTGACCGTTTGTCATGCTAGGCCCCATCAGCGTGAAATTATTGAAGCCGCGCTCGCCGGTTACGATGTTTATGTGCAAGCCGCCACGTCGTTTGGCAAAAGCCTTTGCTTTCAGCTGCCGGCAGTCATTGACCACGGCAGTAAGTATTGAGTAACGCCGTCATATGGTGGCGCTCATGTCCGGCTGATCTTGCTATTATTAGTCACGATAGTGATATCTCCATTGCTCAGTCTCATGGTAAGCCACCCGACTTGCGTTCTTTATTTGGATGCTGAAAGTCCTAGATCAACCAGGTGGACTCGTTGAAAGAGTCTGGAATCGAAGCATGCTCTCTAAATAGCAACACGCCTTATCAGGACCGGGTTCGTATTGAACGTGACTTGGAATCCGGTCACCCCAGGACCAGACTTCTCTATGTTACACCCGAGCTGTGCTCCGGAGCTCGGTTTAGAGAACGCCTCAAACTCGTTCACAAGCAAAAGGAGTTGGCCAGAATCGCCATTGACGAGGCTCACTGCATATCCGAGTGGGGCCACGACTTCCGGAAGGATTTCAAGCGTCTTTCGTGGTTCAGGGAGACGTTGCCAGACGTGCCCATCATGTGCCTCACTGCGACTGCCAATTCGCGAGTTCGGAACGACGTCTTGTCCATCCTGGGGCTGGAGGCTACCCCTGAGAGGATCAAGACCTTCCTCATGAGCCCTCAGCGGGGCAATCTGCATCTGGAGATTCGCTACTTCAAGGATGAAGACGATAACCGCTTGTCTGACTTTTTGCGCTGGATACGCAAGGTGTATGAGCGCAGAAGACTTGATCCACGAAGGACCGAGTTGGCCAATGCTGGAGAGAGGATAGAGAGCGTGCCGGGCATCATCTACACCTTGTCCAGAGACGAATGCGAGTCCCTATCGGCAAGCCTTCGAGATGAAGGGATCGGTGCTCGGCCGTTCCATGCCAAGCTTCCCAAGGATGTCAAAGAGGAAACTCTAAAGCGATGGATAAACAATGAGCCCGGATATGACATCATCGTGGCAACCACTGCATTCGGCATGGGGATAGACAAGAATAATGTGCGCTTCGTGGTGCATTGGCGTATACCCAAGTCATTTGAAGGCTATTACCAGGAAGCAGGGCGAGCGGGTCGAGACGGCAACGCAAGCTACTGCTTCCTTTACTATGCCCGGGAAGACTGGGAACGAGTGACGCGGATGATAAGATCAGACGGTCCAGATCGTACCAACTTGGAGGCCCGGCTCAAGAGCATCCAAGCCCTCGCTTTGTACTGCGAGGACACCAAGACGTGTCGTCATGCCGCAATTTGCAAGTACTTTGGAGAGACAACTATGCCCAAGTGCGATTTTGCTTGCGACTGGCACAAGGACGCTAGAGGGTTGGAGGAGCGGTTCATGAGAGGCCTAGCCAGCCAAGAGTGGGTGAGCACGCAGGCAACGCAAGGCACCTACGACGTATATTATGATGATTATGCGTAATGAAGGTGATGACCATTTCATTGTTTCCTCGGTTTTTCAAGAAGGCCACTGCACTTGGCCATATTCATTCAATGTCGAGAAGCAGAGCAGGTTCGATATATCCCAGTTGAAGTCGGTGCCCTGGTGGAAGTTAGCACGGAAGTGACATATCTCATGGGCTCGACTCACATCAGGAAACATGTCGAGGGAAAACGGGTCGGTCGTCATGGTATCCACGGTTCCGACGGACTCCCGCGGTGTGGCAGCATCCTGGATCTCCCTCATGGCGGCGATGCAGGAGCGCAGCGTCTTGTTGATGGTCTCGTAGACGGCGCTCTCGACAGGTCTCCCAGACTCCATGGCTCGGATCTGGGTCAGATGGGCCTCGACGAAGAGCAGGCGCTTCAAGCTGGTGTTGCCCCGGAGGACCTGCTGGGTCAGCTGCTCCCGGATGCGCTCGAGGACGTCGACGAGGGGAGCGCGCGTCGACCTGGCAAAGTCGTCGAGGGCGTCGGCCTCGCCCTGCGGCGCGGACTCGTCGCCGAGCTGGGTGACGACCTCGAGGGCCAGCACAAGGGTGGCGTCGAAGCTGAGGGCGCACTTGAAGAGGCCCCGGCCGACGAGGGACAGTCGCGCCATGTCGTCCCAGGAGTTGAGGGGGTGGGCCAGGTCCGAGGCTTTGCTGCTGGAGGCGATGACGAGGGCGGCCTCGACGCACGACTTGCGCGAGAGGTAGAAGCGTGGGTCGGCGCGGGCCTGGAGCATGAAGTCGCGGTGGAGGAACATGGTGAAGCGCCGGAGCTGGATGTCCATGAGGCGGCGGTGGAAGTCGGTGGCTTGGAGGAGTCGGTTGCCGCTGTTGTTGTTGTTCTTGTTGTTGGTGTCTTGTTGGTCGGGTGATGTCTGGTGGGAGCGGAAGAAGGCGGCCACTTCCCTGCACGCGACGCGGATCTCGGCGCCGAGTTTCAGGGCTCGTTGGTAGGACTGCTCGGTCCGGAAGTCGTTGAGGAGGCGCACGATTTCCATGCGCAGCGGCAGCGACTTGGACATGAGCACCTGTAGGGTCGAGTCGGTAAAGGTCCCCGCGGGCGCGGGCGGCGGGCTCGGGGCGTCGAGGCCGAGGCCGAGGGAGAGGTCGTTGTAGTTGGACGGCATGTCGGCGTCGTAGCCCTCGGGGGCGAAGCCGAGCGGCAGGGCCAGGTCCAGGCACGACTGCACGTTGAGCTCGAGGACGGTGGCCCAGAGACGGGCCCTCATCTCGCGCTGGAGCGGCGTCAGGGTTGGGAAGAGGCGCGCGTTGCGGTGTAGGCCCATGGTGATGGCCATGCGCAGGGCCGACGCGGCGGACAGCCACGACGTGGCGCCCAGGCTGTTGAAGGTAGTCTGCCGGGCTAGTAGAAGGAGGCAGAAGACCTGCAGCCCTTCGAGGTTGTACGTGGTCTTCTCGGACGGGCTGGTGAGCCAGCGCTGGGCGTTTTGGATCCAGCGCTGGGCGAGGCGGCGGAGGTCTCGGAGCTCGGCGTCGGAAGAGGCTTTGTAGAAGGTGGTTCCGATAGCGAGGACCAGGCTGAGCTTGACCATAAAGACGGTCGGGAGGGGAGCAGCCGAGGAGGCGTCGTCGCTTGACGGCGGCTCCCAGAGGCGGTTGTAGTCCCTCCAGAAGGACGGCACGTGGACGATGCGGTACAGCGGCTCCAGGGTGCGCACGTAGTCGCGGGCGAGGGAGCAGCAGACCTCCCGGACGGGGAGGGTGGCGGCGATGTCGGCGATGGGTTCTTCGTCCAGGCCGGCGCGGTGCAGGGCCTTGAGGGCGAAGCGGAGGTTGCGGGCGTCGTGTAGGGCTTCGACGAGATCGGCCTTTGCGTCCTTGAAGTTGGGCTCGACCTGGATGGGGTGGAACTTGCCCGAGACGGGGAACTTTTCGGCCGTGTGCAGCCAGTGGGTTTGGCCGAAGAGTTTGGTCTTTTCGGGGACGTTGCGGAGGCGGGGGGTGACGGGGGGGATGGATGTTGATGAGGATGTTGAGGAGGGGTGTTGTTGGGTTGGTTGTGAGGGAGGCGGGTTGGGGTTGATTTCTGGTTGATCCAAGACTACGGGTATGTCTCGATTGTGTGTCGAAGGGGATCTTTGCTGTGGTGGACAATGCCGGGTGTAAGTAGTTGCATCGGGTCGGCTAGAATCTGGATCCCCTCCACGCGCCGTGCCAGAAGTCTCGCTCGCGGTCCTCGAGCCGGCGAGTTCCCGGACCTCCGACAACTCCGGACCTTCCCCACCACCCCCGGCTCCCGCTGCTGCTACCGCCGTCTCTTCGGCGGAGACGGGAGGGCTGCCGTCCCGATAGGTGCACTCCATCGGGGCCCTCGCCCGAACACAGCCTCGGCACGGCTGGTGCTGGTCGCAGCGGATCTTGCGGCGCCGGCATTGCTCGCATGAGCGGGCGGGGCGGCGGCGGCGGCGATGGCGTTGGTTCGTGGATGTGTTGTTTTGTGGTGGCATGACGAGGATCGGGTTTACAGAAAGAGTCGGTGATGAGCCGGGGATGAAAGGGGAGGTTTGATTATGAGGGAGTGTAAGCGGTGTTGAACTATCGCTGAGGTTTAGCACCGAGGTTTGGAAGGCCGGGGTTTGGGGTCGATGTTTTACGGCCGAATTTGGAAGACAGAAATAATATGTAGCAACACGCTGACTTTACCACTAGACTGTTCGCATAATAATGTCGCCATTTTAAGGACCGAACTTGGCTACCCCCGATGCCGAACTTCGGGCTTAATTGTCAAGATGCGATTTTGCAATACGGCGACAATAACGTTACAAAAAGGAGGATATAAAACCAAAACAGAATCAATTGCAATCTCTACCAGCCTCTATACCAGCCTAAAGCATCTCCGTCTCCGTCCCTTCTTCACAGCCCTCTCAATCGCAAAGTTCCCACCACCCCAACCGGCCATGTCCAAACCTCCTTCTCTCGACGGAGCTACCCTGGAGACGGGCCAAAAGATACCAACACCACCCCTGCAGTCCGACGACGACGAGAAGAACCGCCCAGCAGCAGCTGTAGATGGCGGGACTAGAGCCTGGCTATGCGTTGCCGGAGCGTCGACCGCGCTGTTCGTCACGTTTGGCTGGGTCAACTGCATAGGACTGTTTCAGGCCGTGTACGAGATGGATCAGCTGAAGGAGTACTCGAGCTCGACCATTGCATGGATCACGTCTGTAGAATGTGAGTTGTTTTTTCTGTTGCCATCACTTTCTCTTACAAGATATCAAAACGTCATATCTCTATGCCCAAGTTCGCGCTAATGCTGATTATCTCGTATTGTTCTTGTGGCAGTCTTCTGCATGCTCTTCTTCTCGCCCGTGGGCGGCAGGCTGTTTGACAACTACGGGCCTCGCGTGCCCATGGCTATTGGCACAGCCATGCACATCTTTGGCCTCATGATGCTGAGCGCCTCGCGCGAGTACTATCAGATCATGCTGAGCCAATCCGTCTGCTCTGGCATCGGGTCATCTTTGGTCTTTTCCCCGGCCGTCACAGCCGTACGTTCTTCCCTGGGGACCAACAAGCATAACTCCTTCCACACCCCATGTACATACATATCCCTTCGGGCTCTGCCGATTCGAGTGACAAACAGAAGCGGGCTGACCGCCGGCTAACGAAACAAATAGACGCAAACTCACTTTGACCGGAAGCGAGCCATCGCACTTGGTTTGGTCGTGGCCGGCTCGTCCGTAGGGGGAGTCGTGTTCCCGCAGATGACCCAGCACCTGATCCCAGACGTCGGCTTTAGCTGGACCGTCCGGACGTGTGCCTTTGTCGTCCTGGGCTTGATGATCTTTGCCATCCCCGCCGTCTCGTCCAACTGGGAGCACAAGCCGCGCCCATTCGACATTGGCATCTATCTGCGGCCCGTCGGCGAGCTGAACTTTTGCATTCTGGCGGCTTCGTGCTTTCTGCTCTACTGTAAGCGAACTTCACAGCCTCACACCCCTCTCACCTCCCCCCCTCCAAAGCAAATATGCTTAACAACGTTTAAACACAATGTGAGAAACATCCGTCTCAGGGCTGACATGGCGTGTGACTTTCACAGGGGGCATGTTCGTGCCCTTCAATTACATCGTGACAGAAGCGATTCACTACGGCATGAAGGACACACTTGCACTCTCGCTTGTATCCATCATCAACGGGGCAAGGTAGGTTAAGCTACCCACGTTTTCCTGCGGTGACATACCACGTTGGTCTAACGTAAGATTATGATAGCTTCTTTGGTCGGACAGTGCCCAACATGGTTGCCGACAAGGTCGGCCGGTTCAACGTCATGATCGTCATGGTGCTTCTCTCGTCCGTCGTGGTTTTCGCTCTTTGGCTCCCCGGGCGAGGCGACGGAGCCTTCATCAGCTTTGCCGTGCTCTTCGGCATCACGTCTGGAGCCGGCATTGGGCTGGCCCCGGTGCTGGTGACCAACATCTCGCCCCGCGAGGAGCTGGGGTTCCGACTAGGGACCATCCTGGCCATTGCAGCGGTCGGGACGCTGACCAGCCCTCCAATCGCAGGGGCCATTGTGGGCGACGACGGCGGCAGCTACACCTTCGCGGCCGTCTTTTCTGGCATCAACTTTGCGTTGACCGGGGTGGGCATTGGCTGGCTCCGGGTTCGGCTGGCGGGGTGGAAAGCGACGGTTGTGATCTAGACTTTGAGTGTGTTGTTGGAAGGGGGAGTGTTGATATTGCTGACAAGAATAGAAGCGCCGTTTTCACCCTTTTCCTTTTTCCCCCTGGACCGAGATCCCAACGAGGCGTTCTAAGCTGAACGAATGGCGGCGCAGCTCGACCCTCCTCTTATGAAAGAGAAAAAGACTCAAGTCAATAAGATGATGACAAGATGATAGCACCAGCAAACAAGGTACTGGGTCAGGCACAGACGCCTTGACGCCTTCTCCGCATCGGTTCGGTAGTGTGTTCCGAATGGACAAGGACAGGGGGAATAAGGGGGGAGTGTGCAGGATGCAGACTCACAGACGTCTGGTTAGGCTACTGGAGCTGATGAGAGTGCCAAGACCGGGAGGAGGAAGAGGAGGAGAAGGCGGAGGAGGAGGAGGAGGAGGAGGAGAGCATAATATTGGTCTTTAATTGCCCCGAGCTGAATTGAGATGCCAGACTATTGGGAGAATCATTGTCGTTATGCAATGGAGAAAGTATTGAAGGTCGAGAAGAGTCGACGGGAGAATTTCTTCTGGTCGCGAAATTAACAGGAATCGGCTCTCGGTTGCGATGACCCGAGAGAGGGGAGGAGCCTTTGGCTGGTGCTTCGTTCCTTCCTGGAGGGCGATCCGATCGACGCGGGGGAAAGAGCCATGCTCGGGGAGACTAGAGCCGATTGGGGAGGGATTGTGACTGCAGTGCTGCAGTATTACTGTATTACATTATATTTCAATCAATTCATAGGGCCTCCTCCGTCCCTTTGCAATGGCAGTTAGCCTGACCTGAAACTTGCATCGCCATCTGAGCGCCTTCTGCTTTTCTCACCGCGTCCGTTGCTCCTTCCTCAGCGGTTGCATGTTGGTGGCGCACATGACGGCCGACGCCTCCGAAATTATTTTTGTGTCTCTTTTTTGTTTCTTGCCCTTTTTTCTCTCAACGTTTTCAACCCGTCTGCATGGAGAAAGTGTGTGTCCAGCTGGCCTCTCAGTTCACAGCTAGCTCCCAGATTAGATTTTCTCGATTCCGACTCTATTCGTGGAGGATGTCCCGAAATAACTCGACGCGAGGGGGACTGAGACAAGACAAGACGGAAAGACTGCACCGACTCCTGGAGACACGGCAGAGAGACAACAAATATGGACCAATCACACCAAACTCCGCCCGTCAGTGGGCGACCGATTGCATATACGAGCCCGTGGCTTCAGCCTAGCGAACCGGCAGAAGAAACTGCCGAATGACATTGGTCCAGATGCATTGGGCTACCGGCTTGGCCAACAGGAAACATCCCTGGGGGAGACCGATGGACCGAAAAAGGCAACAAACGAGAATCGAGGCTAGCAGCCACCACTATTTAAAAATAAGAAAAGAGGTGTGTGTCTATGGGCGGCGGTCGATTTTGTTTCCGAGCTGATGAGATGCGCCAAGACAAGGACAGCTGTTGATGATGCAACGGTGAGGAGAGACATAAACGACAAGCAACGCCAAAAGTGGTCAAAGTATTGAATGAGGAAGTCTCCGTATTACTCTCAACTACCTAGCAGCTGCATACCTCACATTGCATTCAGCCCACGGTTGCATGAAGCACCCAGGGTATCTCGGGTCGAACGGGAACAAGCCCTACAAACAAATGGAGGCTTGCAGGTTACACACGTGTAAACACGGCTTTGCTTTGCCGACGGAAAGTCCCTATTTCGACCAACGTCCAGCCAGCTACCGGTTTTGCCCAGAGGACCTCCAAAGGGGCTCTGCTTACACGGACGTTTTTTCCAGAAGGGAATACAGGAAGCATCTCTTGGCCATCTGACGCCGGCAGTTGTATACGAAGCTTGTACCCGAGATTCCGCGTAACAGTTCGCTGCCAGAACCAACGTCTTGCACAGCTTCTTTACGGCTCCTCCAAACTCACTCAAGCCCGGCTCAGGGCAACGAAATGTCTGCCTTTTCTCTCTCCTGCCGTCAGCAACTCGCTCACCCGGAACTCGGCCTGCAGCCGCTCGTCTCGTCGGCCGCCCTGAGCTGTTCCTGTCATGCTTCTTCCCCGCCCGTCTCACGCCTCTTCAGGCGCCCACCGTCCAATGACCTAGGCGCCGTGAACAAAGTGTTACACCGGCCTGAAAAGCCAAGCATTGACAAGTCGCGACCTCTTGACCGCATGGAGACAAAGGTTTTCGGGGCTTGCATGTCAGCACTCAAGCGACGCCCAGGATGTCCCGACGACAGGTCGAGGGCGGCCCAACCAACCAAAAGCAAATAGTGTCGCCCCTCGTTTTGGCTCCTGGACCAGCTGCTTGGCCCAGCTCGTATAGCCAAAAGCCTCTCAGGGATAGCTCAACGGCACGGGTGTAGACCAAAGGGGGAAACGCGCCGATTTGCTTCCACCCTTGCCACGCAGACTTGTCCGGGTCCGTTCTGGGCCGTCGAAGGCTTCACATGGCTTGCAAGCATGGTGTTATGGTTGTTTGGCTTTGCTTCTTCACTCACGACCGGAGGGGGGCGAAGCAACGAGAGGGAAAGAGGAACGAGGAGAAGGAGGGAGACAGAGGACGGAGAGAGTCTCGGAGTGAAGCTCCTCGATCCAAGGCCAAGACTCCGTCTCTCAAGTATAAAGAGGCCCTCGACATCCCCCTTTCCAGACTTGAAATCACCACCAACAACTCACGGGTCTTCACAGCTCCAAAGCATCAAGACAATCACCCTCAACCTCCTCTTCTTCACACTCACTTCTCTTCACTTCTTCTTCGCAAGAAACCAACCAACCGCCAACATGAAGGTCACCGCCGTTGCCATTCTCGGTTTCATCGCCACCGGCGTCCTCGCCGGCGGTGCTCCTCCTGAGAAGTACTGCAAGACTATCGTCTACGACCCTCCCCAGTGCCCCAAGTACACTCGCGACCTCACCGACCTTGATGAGCGCGATGACCTTGAGGAGCGTGACGACCTCGAGGAGCGCGATGACCTCGAGGAGCGTGACGAGCTCGAGGAGCGCGGCGACTACTACCCCCCTCCCTCGTGCAAGAAGAAGTGCCCCAAGTACAACCTCAAGTGCACCAAGTACGGCTGGAAGAAGGGCTACCCCAAGTACTCTGGCTCCTTCACCCAGAGCGTCGACTGCAAGGTCGGCAACGACTACACCGTCACGGGCTCCATCACCAACTGCAAGCCCTACTCGTCCTCGCAGTGCCTCGTCGTCACCTACAACGGCAAGTACTGGCCCCAGGACCACAGCACCTCGTACGTCGGAGTCTACACCAAGACTTCGTACGGCCCCAAGAAGGTCAAGGACCTCAACTACTCCTCGTACTGCAAAGGCAACACGTGCTCCATCCCCGTCGAGAAGCTGCCCGGCTACCCCGACCTCTGCGGCGACGACATCTACGTCGCCATCGACGGTGGCCGCTGCAAGAACCCCAGCTACGGCCAGTACGGCTACGGCAAGCCCTCTGCTCCCAAGGACGTTATCACCTACGTCAAGCTCCACATCGAGTGCACCGGCAAGAAGGAGTGCAAGAGCTACTGCTGCAAGATCTAAGTCGACTCGGCCATCTCTCTCTCGGCTGGCCGGGGTCCCGAGGAAGTTTCTTTCTCCCTGGGGGTGTGCCACGGTTGGCCGTCCATGACGACGACATGATTTGGCGGAAACAACATGTGGGATGAGGATGGAAAAGGGAAACACACACGCTCATTTACTCTTGGCCTGGACCGATTTTGACTGCGCAACACACAAGTTCCTTTTTTGAACAACAAACAATATTTTGTTTAACTTCACTTCTTCACACCCTCTTGTTTCTAACCTTGGTTACTATTTTATTATACTTAAGTATTTTAGGGGCTTTTGCGGAGGTCGGGCGAGTTAGAGTCTCTTGCGATGTCCTGTACTAAATTGAACTTGCATCCATTGGTCTCGAATACGAGAGGTTTTCTGAAGTGAGTGAAGTGAGCTTGACTAACAATCATGATGATGATGATGTTTCTGAATGAATATCCTGCCTCAGTCTTGAATTCTCCCAACAAGATACACGCCCCCTCCATCTCGGGCCTGTTTTAGTCTCCGACTGGACCCCGTCTTACGTGCATGTCTTCAAGTTGTTCTCTGTTGCTTTTTCGCGGGGTAAACCACACCACACCACACACCACAAACAACCACCAACACCACTTCACTGGCACCACTCACACAAGGTTGTCCCAACCGGGCCAGTCGGAAACTTGTGGGCAAAAAGCTTGGCTCTGCTTTCTAGGGCTGATCCTCAAGAGCGGGAAAAAAAAAATCGTGGATACGAATCTGTGCTTGGGTTGCATCCAGGAAACGTTTTGTGCTTGCAGCAGCGGCCAGTGCTGAGCTGCCACGATGAAAGAGAGGGAGGGGGGGTGTTAGCTCGCTTCCAATGCCATGGCTTTGGTGGGCTTGCTGCTCAGCCTCCGCCATGTTTTCTTGGTGGTTTTCTTTTGGTTTCCCCTGGTGGGTTTCTTCTTTTTTGCTGCCTCGTGGTCGAGAGGGTCTTGGTGGGAAACACAGGGCACGCCTCCTGCAGCACAGGAACCGTCGGCAGAAGAGGGTACACTCATGCCTGCGGCACAGCAAGCAAGACTTTAGGGATTTTTCTATTTTCTGTTGGTGGCGTTTTCTATGGGAATTGTTTTTTTGCTTGTTTGGTTCTGTCCACGTCAATCTGCATATGCACCTCGATGCAAACGAGCATAAGAGGACGAAACAAAGAAGGAAAGAGGCAGGGCTGAGAGAGAGAGAGAGAGAGAGAGAGCGCGGGGTTTTGCCTCATTTGACGTGCCGCGTGCCGGGAGAGTGCAGGGAGGGTGCAGGGGAGCTGAAGCTGTAGAGCTGAGGAGTTGAAAGAAGAGGAGGTGGCTTGGCTTCTCGGGAGTCGATGCGAGGATCCGAAATGTCTTTGTTCCTGCCTCGTTGCGTGTGTCTCTGTCTCACTCACTAACCCTCCTGTGAATACCCTCTCACTCGTTCACCCTCTCACACATCCCCCCCTTCCCAACTGCATCAGCATGCTTTTTCCTTGGCAGGGGCAAAAAGGTTTCCGACTATTGATTCTTATTTTCTTCTTTAATTCTTTTTCGTCCCGTCATTATTAGGTGTTTTGTTTCTTTTTTAATTACCCGGTGCCTTGCATGCGATGGTCAAGTTGCTGCACCACCAAAAGGTTGCCGCCTTAAGATAGGGCCTCTCCGATGATGGGCTTATGCCGTGATTACCCTCCATGACCCTTGCATTGGGGCCTCTTCCAGCTTCAAACCTTGCCGCCATTGTTTCTTTCTTGTTCATCCATCCATCCTGTTTCTTCAGTCGTCCCATAATGATGGCATCCTCCGTCTGTTTTAGGTAGCGGAAAGCAAGAAACATTCCATTCCAGTTCGGTCGCCCCCTGAGGCTCTGTTTCCCAGCATGGCTTAGGCGACCGTTGATCAACTGATCAGCCTGGAGCTTATTCTCAGCCATGGCTTTTCTTTCAACTCAATTGAGGGCTTCCAACTCAATCGAGCACTTTCCAAGCCAATTGCAGCTCCAATTGAGTCTTTTAGTTCTTCTTGCCCTTCTCCGCCTCCATCCTCGCCAAGATGCCGTCCAACCGCTTAAACGACGGGAACCCCTCCAAGAAACACGTCGCCTCCCACGCCCACCACTGCGCCGAGAACCTCTCGACGCCGTGCTTCATCAGCCGCCAGTCCAGCGCCGCGCACTCGACGACGTGAATCCCAACCACGGGCCAGAAAATAACCTTGACCACCCATTTATACGTCTCCGCACCACCCCCAGGGAAGTACCCCTCGAGGAACGACCAGACGGCGCCTCCGGGCTGAACGCAGTCGACTGTCGCGAAGCAGGCAAAGTAAAACAGCACCGCGGCGATGACGGCTTGTCCGAGGGGCTCGGGCGGGACGTAGCGGGTTATGACGTGCTCGCTGAGGCCGAGGGCTTCGCGGGCCTGGCGCGCCATTTGGACGACGCGAGGGCGGCAGTCGGCCCAGTTGGGGAGGGGCGGGGAGAAGGGGATTTCGTGGACGGAGGAGTCGCGGGAGCGGATACGCATCGAGGAGAAGGACACGTCGAGGAGTTGCGGGGAGGAGGCGGCGCGCGCGGAGAGGTCGGCGTAGTGGCGGAGGTAGAGGGAGAGTTCGCGGGCGTGGTCGCGGTTCATGTGGGATATGATGCGGTGCTTGATGGCGTCGTCTGAGGGAGCGGCCATTGTGGGTGGATAAGAGGGGGTTGTTTTTGAGGTTTCTAGGAGATGGGTGGAGAGGAATTGAGGGCAATTGAGTATGGGGTGATGATATATTGGTGTTGAGGTTGGCGGTGATGGACAAGTCAACGTCGACGATAATGCATCTGGGGGGTTGAGATGTCGCACGGATAAGTGGAGCCAGATAATTGTCGCCAACGCCGGAGACCAAGTCGGAAAGAATGGACGGCGTCATGCAATCTGCGGCATAGATGCAAGTACTAATCGGGTCTATCCGAGTACCTTATAGACCACTGTCCGTTATGGTAATATTTATATTATCGACCTGTAGTAAATGACCGTGAGGAATATCTTGGGTATCTCGTTTCCTGTCGCAAATATCCTTCTACAAAGCACATTGCCGCACCACCCAAACTGATATAGTACAGCACACATAATAAAACAAAACATTAACGTATCAGTCGGCCGCAGTAAAGACTGTAGATTAGTTTGTTCACTTATCTCGCAAACGAAGCCGCCTCATGGACTCAGCGGCCCTGACCTCGGCGACACAGCCCCCGCCTCCTCAAACTCCTCCTCGATATCCACCCTCGTCGTCGTCGTCGTCTTGACGCGGATGCCAATCTTCTCGCTCACGTGCGATATCACCGAAAACCCCGAGAACCGGTGCCCGCCCTTGATCTGCGTCCACACGTCCCCCCGCGCCTTGTCGCCGAGGTGCAGGTCCAGCTCCTGCTGGCTCTCCGTCACCGCTGTCTTGGCGTTTGGCGCGTACACGCCGCCCGTCGTCGCGGCCTTCTTCTTCTTGAGCCGCGAGGCGTTGGAGATGGTTCGGATCGGCGGGAGGGGCTTGTCGCGGAGGTAGCGGTTCGAGGGGGGTCGGCTGGTGAGGACGGGCGGTTGTCGGCGGCGATGGCACGCGTAGGCGGCGGGGAGGAGTTTCCAGATGCTCGGGAGGCAGGCGACTACGATCAGGGCCGAGGTTTCGATGCCGGTCCAGATGAGCTGGTCAGAGTATTCCCACGGCTGGTTGGGTTTGTCTTCCTGTCCTTGCAACACGACGAACCGCAGCCGCATGCCTGACATGCCCAGGGCCAAGGCGCCGAGAGCAAACACGACCATGGTTCCCAGCTTGGCTCGAAACCCCATGCTTAGTTGGCGTAGGACGGGGACGGGGAGGAGGATGAGGATGATGTTCTGGCCAATGTCGAACGCCTGTTTCACGTAGGCGATGACCTCGGCGTTGAGGCATTGCGAAGGCGACGAGTCGAGCGTCCACCCTCCCCACGCGAAGCTGACTGGAGAGCACTGGAAGATTAAGACAAAGAGGAAGGCTAGGGTTGGTATGATGATAAGGGCCAGGGTGGTGAGGGCGACGGCTCGGAAGCGAGGGCCGGGGAATGTTCGTAGGTAGAGAGAGACGATGGCCACCTTGGCGAGGGCTATGCCAATGAGGGCAAACTTTTCGGCGACGAAGAGCATCTAAGAGGATGAGCAACTCGAACAACAAATATGTTCTTGAACATACCTCTAGAGCACTCGACATGTCATCCGAGTTGACTTTTGAAGCGCTCACATCGAAGATTGTATGGTGCACTATTCACGTTAGTAGTCAATCCCATCAATTGAGACGACCAACGCACCATAATGAATACAGCTGACATAGACGGTATACACAAACTTTCACCACGGTCAGCAAATGCTCAAATGCCGTTGATTCTCTTCACCATACTCCACACGCAAGCAAAACATAGTCGTCGAGTCGGAGCCCGTCGGGCGACTTCCAGCTCGCAAAGAGTCGCAGCAGCGGACAGATCCAGGCGGGGATCTCGGCCGCGAGAAGGAGATAGAAGCGTTTTTCACGCGTCTGCGTCGGCTGATCGCAGATTTCTGTCTGTATTTTGTTGAATTCTGTCCTAGGGTCAGCAACTCGCTTTGGAGCAAAGCCTGAGCAGAACCTACTGTATCGATCGAGCGTGGAGCATTGCTGCAGGATGCAGTCTTGAGTTTTGCTCCAGTACCCATCCTCGTAGCAAAAGTCAGAAACTGGCGAAGACGAGTTCTCGTTGGACCCGAGTGCGGCCGAGTAGCATCGTGACTGTAAAGCGTGAGCATTCATCAACACCAAGAGTGTGCGCAAGTCTTACCCCGCAAGCGGGAATCTCTTCAAGAACCTGGGAAATGCTGACGGTATCCGACTCGGCAACAACCAGCGAGGATATCGACAGCAAGACTGCCAGAATTGGGAGCACCATTACCACCCAGCGACGCTCCTAGGGCTGAGGGTTGAAGTCTAAAGAGAAAAAGCAATTCAAACGCCAGCCACAAAGTCCTTTGAGAGAAGGGCCTTCGGTGCTTCTAAAGACAGTAAGACTCCAGATCAGGGGTGGGTTCCAGAATATGCATGGACGTTTGGGCGACATCCCGTACATGTCACCGTAGTTTTCTGGCAGCTACTGCACCAAGTGAACAGCGCATACCCTTGCGCAGTGCCGTCGGCAAAGGCTGACACTGGCCCTCGTGCGAGCAGTGTGCGTCTTGTGCGTCCCCTGTGCGTCCTCAGAGGCAGAGAACCGCTGAAGCAACTGCAGCGGAACCCAATGTCACCGACAGTGTGCACACGTCGCATCGGCAGCGGGTAGCCCAGAAAGCTCCTAACTGTCCGATACATATTAACGGCCGTGGTTCGTGCATGACGAAGGATCAAACCATGTTACACCCCAGGCCGGGCCGTCAGCTTGGTACCGAAACCCCCAAGACGCTTCGAGTCGGAGACTTCAACCCATCTTTGATGGTCGTTTCAATCCAGGGAAACGGCGGGTATCTGAAAAAAAGAAAAGAGTCCTCCCTGCGAACGCGATCCATGGTGCGACGAGACGGACGCTAGTCGGGAGATCGCCGTACGAACAAGTCTCAACCGGAGGGTTCTTGAAGGGCTTCTTCTCCATGAAACGCCGGTGCTCCAGGGGGTTTCTTGGCTCGTGTTGCACCAGTGACTGCTGAAGCTGAAAAGCTGAAAACGCCGCCCGGCGTGACGGGTGCTTGCTGACCGACTGGAAAGATGCTCCTGAGACGGACGTGTGCATGACCATCTTATAAGCCGCGTTACGTCCGCACGCTGCAGCAGGCAGTCAGCGAGGCATCAGCGAGGCATCGAGAAGGCATCACGACTCAAGATGACGATGCAGATACGAATCAAGTGGGGAAGAGGATCCGGCAGTTCGGTGAAACGGGCATCGACCCAGCAGGTTTGACGTTGCCTTCGAAGGAAGAAGGCTTCTCCGTAGTTTCTACCGTCACGCATGCAGGACACCTGAAACGAGCGGGCTTGGCCAGCCTCTGATTCGTGGCAACAGTCGTTCCTCAATTCCGCTAAAACAGTTGGCGTCAAAGAATCCCGATGTCCCGGATCGATGGGTTTTCTTTTAAATAAGGGGCCGTCTGGCCGGTGTTTCGACGCCGACGGCATCGCACGATGCTGAGAGGGCTTCTCGGACGACCACTTGTTGGTGTTTCCATGGTCGCCGGTGTTGACCGCCGATGACGGCCGCTGATGTTCCGTGTAGGTAGGTGCTCTCGCGATGGTGACCAACAAGCAAGTCGTCTATTCGGGGCCAGTTTGCGAAAACTTGAAGTCGGCTCTGGTGTGTTCCGATCGATGGCGGCCGCCCGCAAGACTTGGCATCTCTAAGACCACTGATGCTTTCAGCCTGGAAGTGAGTCACCGGTGAAGCAAAATCTTGGTTAGCAACGGAAGGATTCGACCGCTTTCGTGCTTGTGGTGATTGTGAGAATTGTTGGATTTGCAGGTCTCGTGATCAGCTCGGCTGTGGACCACTCCACCGATCTCCTTCGGCTGAGTCTCGGAGCTCCGAGGTCGATTCTGCAGGCGAGGTGGACGTATCCGTAGACTCGAGAGCTGAGCTGATATCTGGCGCGACGTGGACAATTGGAAGATATACTGATCGGAAAAGCTCCGATAAATGCGAGATTGAAGTCTCTGGTTCGGAGCTATCCGTCACACATCTTTCAGGCTGTGGCTGTCTTTTGGCGCCGATTTTGAGCAACCGATCAGAGTCAGATCCTATCTCCTCATGGAACCAAGCTGACTCAGCATTGAGGCTCAACTTTCCCCACGTTCTTTCCAAGTACCTCGTAACTCCGATCGGCCATGGCATTAAGCAACGCGTCGCAAAACTCTGCAGCCGAACTCATCGGACGAGATTGATAAAGAAATCCCTTTTGACTTGCTGGCGCCCCGGGTTGCCCCAGCGGAATTTCTCCCTCCTTCGTAACTCCGAAGTCGACAACCGAACGAGGCCACGAGGCACGAGGCGCACAAGGCTCGAAACAGCGACCGACCATGACGGACCGAAGTGAGACCCCGGACTCGGACAACGACCGAAAGTCTGGGTCAATCAACGGCTCCGGACAGCCCGCCCGCAAGCGGCAGCGAGTCCGCCTGAGCTGTCTCGAGTGTCGCCGTCGCAAGCTGTCGTGCGACCGCGGCTTCCCGTGCGAGCGATGCATCAAAAGCGGCACCCCCGACCGATGTAGCTACGAGTCGAGGACCGGAGAGGTCGTGAATGCCTCCTCCGGAGTCCCTCCTCCCTTTGCCCAGCTCGACTCGCGCCGCTTCGGCATGGATCCGACCGCCGGCCTCAACGGCCTGTCTCCGAGAGACAACGAGTACGCGAGGCAAGACCACGACCGCATCCGCCGCCTGGAGCTCGAGATTGCCCAGCTCAAGAACCAGCTGCGTCCCGGTCTGAACCTGGACGGGAGCACCATTGCTGGGACGACCACCTCGCCGACCACACAAAAGGACGAAGCCAATGCTGGCGTGCCGGATGCTTCCGTTCGCGAGGTGCACGAGTCCATTGAGGCCACCAATATGTCGGGGGAGAAGGGCGAGCTGCGCTTCTTCCGCGGACGAGGGTTCCGCACGCGCTACTTTGGTCCTCACAACGCCAGCATGGCCTTTGTCGAGTTGACGGGGTTGTGTCCCTTCATGAAGGAAACGGCCGACGAATGGCTCCGTCCGGTTATTCTCCATGATCGAAAAGACCGCAAGCGACGGCAGCACGACCGGGAGAAGGTCTTTGAACAGCCAGACCCCGAGCTTGAGGCTCTGCTGCCCACAAAGGAGGAGGCCGACGCCCTCATCAAGGTCTACCTGGAGCAGTTTGAACAAGTGCACCGCATTGTCCACATACCCACGTTCCACAAGGAGTATGAGCAGTATTGGATGCCAGGGTCCACCACGCGCTATGCCGCCTTCACGGCCCTGATACTGTCCATGATGGCCGTGTCCACGTGTGTGCACACGCACGAAGGCCTCAAGTTTATCGGCATGATGTCCAACGCCCGTCACTGGGCCGAGAGGTGGATCAAGGCCTGCGACGAGTGGTTGCAGAAACAGAGCCAGAAGCATCGTCGCCTGGTTCACTATCAAGTGGCATGTCTCCTGTACCTGGGCAAGCGCGTCAACACTATCAAGAAGAAACGCTTCTGGACAGGCGCGGGGGCTCTCATTCAGGACGGAATCGCGGTTGGTCTACATCGTGAACCAAGTCACATGGCCGCCAAGATCACCGTCTTCCACCAGGAAATGCGACGGCGCATTTGGGCAACCGTGGTCGAGTTTGACATGCAGGCCTCGTTTGACCACGGCCTGCCGACCCTCGTCAGTCAGCTTCACTACGACACAAATTCACCGCGGAATCTGGACGATGAGGACTTTGACGAGAGCACCACAAACCTCCCCGCGTCCAAGCCAGTCAAGGACTATACCTACTCGTCCTTCCAAAATCTGGCGAGGCAGAGCCTACCACTGCGGTTGGAGCTGAGCAGGCTTCTGACGGGTCCTCTGTCCGACATTGACTATGACCAAGTGATCCGATACACCAACGACTTGACGCAAGAGATCGACTCACTCCCGTCTTGGGACACCAACACGGAAAACACGCGGGGCATGAAAAACCCCATGATTGCCTACACGTTGCTCCACGTGCAGCTCCGACAATACATCATACCGCTGCACCAACCGTACCTCAAGCTTCGCAAACAAAACTCCAAATACCAATACTCGGAGATCATATACTACAACGCGGCACGGGACATTGTCCTGCTCCACGACAAGCTGTACGAGCAAGGGATGCGGTCGCTCAACTTCCTTCGCGAGGATGCGCTCACGACAGCCATCAACCTGTGCAGCGTGACCATGTTGCAGCCTAGAGGGTCGACCAACATGATCATGATCAACTCGCACCACACGCTCAAGCTCATCGAGAAGTGCATCGCGATGAAGGAGGACCGGCTCTTGCGGTGCGGCAACAACGAGCCTTGGGGATACTCTATCATGTGCGCGGCACTGGGCCTCTTGGAGGCACACCTGGGCACCAAGGAGCCCGAAGTGGCCAAGTCGACGTCGGCCGAACGCTTCGTGAACCTCCACTACCGGCTCCTGGCCAACCAAGAGCCTCCGGTGCCGGGAGAGGCGGTGACGGGACCCGGGGCGGCCATGGGGCCGACGCCAAACATCCCCTTACACGATCGGCCAAAGGTAATGAGCCTCGAGTTCCACGGCAGGGCGTTTCCTAATATTGGCATCCAGTCTGTGACGCCGTTCACTTTTAGCAGCAACCCCACGATGCAGCAGCAGCAACCGACGGCTCCCATCGATCCCAGCCAGGCTCCCTGGCTCATGGGACCCGGAGATGCCACTCAGCCCTTCAACCTCGATCCCAGCCTCGAGCTGCTCGGGTTGAACCTGAATGAGATCTGGGGCGAGTCCTGGGAGCTCGGCTAATGTGTTTTTATATGAATAATAATGGATTCTGTATGAATGGAGGGGAGGCGTTGTTGGTGGACCTCGTCGTTATTCTTTTCCTTCTTTCCTTTCTTTCTTCTTCTTCTTTTCTCCATACAAGGCGTTGCAGGTGTTCATATAATGAAGGGGATACCAGGGCTTCTCACGACTCAATGTTGACTTTCCAAAAGCAAAAACATCCATGCCAAAAAGTCACGATATGTTTCCTTGTGGGTTTTTTATGCAAACAAAAAAGGACCCTCGCGTCCAGCTGACAGACCAATTGTGTGCAGTGGAAAAACAGAGAAGCCGACGATGTGCCAAGCTCTGTTCAAATTTGTGCAGTTTTTTATGATTTTTTACCCCAACTTCCCCGCGCATTCCGGGTTTCCTCTTTGAACCGCAGGAGTCCACTTCTGAGGAGAAGGGGACCCTGGACTGTGGCGAAAAGGGGAGGAGAGTCTTTTTTTGCTAATCACGCCATGTTCAGAATTCAATGCTCGATGAAGACGAACGTTTCTCGTGGACCCGACGTGTGGCGTGGGAGCTGGTCTTGGACCGATTCTGTCTCGAGGCGAGGGGAGTGAGAGTGGGGGATGTCGGATGATCGTTTTGGGGACTTTTTGAATAAGTCGGACGAACCTGGGGATGTTCTGTGTGGGAGTCAGGACGGTCGGTATGCTTTGGTGGGATAGAGGAGTTGCAAACTTACAAGTCAGAGGGCGGGTTTCTTAATAACAACACCATGGACAACAATGACGGACACGCTCCACCAGTGTGTTGATAAGAGGACTGGCTGTCTCTGTGTGATTCAACAGTCAAACGAGTCTTATAAAACACCATCGCATCTCACTACAAGTAACAGTTTCGTTACCACAAACGCGCCCTTGACTCTCCCAGGTCGACCCTATCAGAACTCACTCACTCTACTACTAACAACGAAAAGGTCTACATCTTCATCTCCATCATGGATCGCGCCTATGGCGTTCAAGACCGAAAGTGTCGGCTCACCTGTCCACGCGATGGCACGCGTGTCTTGGTAGGGGTCATGTGTCCGATGTGCAAGAGGGTTGTGAGGGACCATTCCGGCTTGGATAAGAGGGCTCAGTTTCCGAGTGAGCCGACGCCTGAGCCGGAGAAGGAGGAGGGGAAGGAGGAGAAGGGTGAGAAGGGGAAGAAATAACTTTGCAGGGAGGGAGGGGTTATTGCTGCCTGGATACTCTTGGCTACTTCCAAGGCGTAGCGTAGTGTCCTAAGGTGATGGGGTCAGAACTGAAACTTACGCAAGGTACTGTGCAGTAGTTTGTTGAAGCGAATAGCTTAATATCTGAAAACCTGTAGCTCAGCGAACGCCACCTGTGAAAGCACTGTGTCCTAAGTTGGTTATGAGGACGCCGTATCATTCTATACGTTGAGCCATATGAATCATGGCATACATGTACTAGGTATGGAGGGTGTTACATTCATGGAGAGGGTCAGTAAGGTGACGAAAAGGGAACCACTCGGTACAACGCTTCCTCTTAAGTGGTATCTAAATCTACATCCTACAAATATAATCACCACCCAGCCCACATCATGACCGTCCAGCCTCCCTCCCCAGCTTCTCCAACGCCTCCTCGTACGCCCGCACACGCTCCTCGCCCATCTCCTCGATGCGCGTCCTCTCCACCTTTTGCGGCCTCCTGACCGCCTGGCCCTTTGCAATCTTTCCCCAGAACCAACCACTCTCCTCGTCCACGACCAACGTCCAAGCACATCCGGCCCTGCCGGCTCGCGCGGTGCGGCCCACGCGGTGCACGTAGGCGGCGACGCTGGGCGGCACGTCGTAGTTGACCACGTGGTCGAGGTTGGGCAAGTCGATGCCGCGAGCGACGAGGTCCGAGGCGACAAGGAGGCGGAGCGGGGAGGAGGTGGTGGTGAAGGCGCGGAGCGTCTTGCGGCGCTGGTGCGTGGGGGTTGTGGACGTGAGGGTGGCCATGTGTGGCGATAGCGAGGGGTCAAGGAGGGACAGGAGGCGGGAGAGGCGGAGGGCGGATTCGTTGGACTTTGTGAAGATGAGCGTTGTGGGCATGGTGAGCTTTCGGGAGCGGGCTGCTGGAGTTGAGTCGTCCGAATCCGAGTCAGAGCTGGAGTCGGAGTCTGAGCTGGAATCTGAGATAGAGTCCGAGTCTGAATCCGATGAATCCATACTTGAGCCTGACTCCGAGTCCAACGTCTCCGAAGTGGCCTCTGACTCTGAGTCTGAGTCTGAACTGTTGTCCGAACTAGAGTCGGAGTCGGGACTTGAATCCACAGACTCCTTCTTAGCCACAGGCTTCTCCTCGGCCACAATCTCGCTGCTCAAGTTCGCAACCAACATGTGCTGGCCTTGCAGCAGCTCCAGCAGGTACAGCGGCTTCAGGTTGCCATCGTGGACGCGAACGGCGTGCTCCTTGAGCGTCAGCGGCAGCGAGTGCTCGGCAATCTGCGTCTCGCCCTGGTTCTCCAGTACCACCAGGCGCGGTCTCCTCAAAGCTAACTGGTTCAGGAGGCTCAAGTCGCGCGTCAAGGTGGCGCTCAGAACGACCTTGCGCACGCCCGAGAGAGCCACGTCGGGGAAGTCGCGGGCGCTAAACTTGGTCGTCTTGAACTCATCCATGACCACATCCAGCCAGCCCTGGAAGCTCTGTGCGAGGAGCTTGTCGGCCTCGTCGACAACGAGCCACCGCACGTAGTCGAGGCTGAAGCCGGGAGTCTGCTCCATGTGCTCCACGAGGCGACCGGGCGTGCAGATGAGGACGTCCACCTTGGAGGAGAAGTCGACCATGTAGCCCTCTATGCTGCTGAGGCGGGCATCGGCCGCTGAATCCGCGTCTTCGAGGTGCTCCGTCGCGGCGCCTTGCCGTTTCCGCTCGTTTTCCTCTTGCAGCTTCTTGTACTGCTCGGGGTCGTATCGCAACTCTTGCTCCATCAAGTTCTCTTGCTCAGCTTTCAGCGACTGACTTCCGATGGAGATGCCGGTCCGAACCCTCTTGCGCTGACCACCCTCAAAGGCCTTGGCGCAGAGCTCGAATGCCTCTTGCGCTTGCTTGACCAGTTCGCGAGTGGGAAGAACGACAAGGGCTCGCAATCTCGTCACGGCGCCTTGGCTGACATCTCGTGCAATGGGAAGCGCATAAGCCAGCGTCTTTCCAGATCCCGTCGCGGCCGACACGAGAACGTCTCCTGGCTGCTGCTTGCTGGTTGGTAGCAAGAGTGGAATGACAGCCGTCTGCACCGCAAAGGCCTCCTTGAAGCCCTTCTCCTCCAAGACGCGAGCTGCCTTGGGGAGTACGCCGAGCTCGGTAAATGGGGCGACGGTATCTTGCGAGACGCGGACAGGCTCGGCAAGCCAATGCGGCAGAGTCTCGTAGGATGGATGGGAGGTGGTAATGGATATCGGTTCGGGCTGGGGAAGAGGTTCGAGACCATGCAACTCGCCCAGATCATCGGCATCCGAGTCGTCATGGGGCATCTCGCTCGCCAGCTTCAACGACTTGGCCTTTCGCTCAAAAACTGACTTGTGCCGTTTTGCAATTTCGTCGTCGTCGTCTTCTTCCGGCTCGGGCTCCCGTTTCTTCTTCTCCCTCCTCTTTGCTTTCTTGTCCGACTCTGGTGATTCTTCTCTCAGAACATCGGCATCGACCATTGATACGTCTTCGTTCTCCTCTATTTGAGGTTCATCTGCAGAATCCTTTTTCTCCTTTTTCCCCTTCTTTTTCTTCTCCCTCTTCTCCTTCTTTCGTGACTTTCGGCTCTCATCGTCTGCCTCATTGCTCTCGTGATCCTTGCTGGAAGCTGGTGCATCCTCTGCTTCAGGGTCGGGGCTTTCTTCAGAGCTCACGGGCTCAGCCCTCTTCTTCTCTTTTTTGGTCTTTTTCCGCTTCTTTCCTTCTATCACATTGTCGGCTTCGTCTTGCGCGGGGGTCTCATTGTCGACTGATTTTGATCTTTTTGACTTTTTTTTTGGCTCCAGCGACTCGGCAGCTTCCACATCTGTGTCTCGTTTTCGCTTCGACTTGGACTTAGAGGGAGTTGGTTCTTCAACGGGGGAGACGACCTTTTTGTTCTTGGTCTTTTTGACATGCGCTTCGGTGTTGGCGGGGCCTAATGGGGCATTTGTCGCTTCCACGGCCTTGCGGCTCTTTTCCCGCTTCGAGCCCATTGTTCCAAAGGCAATTGCTGCTTGAAATGACAAAAGTTCAGGTAAATGTCGATTCGGGTCGCAGTTCAAAGACGGCATCCAAAAATTTAGTACTTTCGCATCTTATCTTGGTTCTGCCGTGCGCCACCGCCAACCTTTTCTCAACCGCCAACTTGGCGGCCCCACCTGCCGTCAAGTACATTGTACCTACCTACACGTGGAATCCAACTTCAGATGAGACTGGGACCACGACCAGATGGACCCTGAGATGAGAAATGAGGAAGAGGCATGACAGGATCAAGTCGCACTGTTATCGACTCGACATAGGAAAGCGCAAGCCGATCTCTGCCACTTCCACCCCAGCAAGTGCTGGATGACAAGGTCCCCCTTTCAGCCATGACGGAAGTCTCCTCAACACCAATATCTTCATCGCCATCTTCATCTTCATCTTCATCACCACCACAACCGCCGCCACAATGACGCGTCGCACATACAATATCGCTATGGTCAGCGACTTCTTCTTCCCGCAACCCGGAGGGATCGAGTCGCACATCTACCAGCTCTCCACCAAGCTCATCGACCGCGGCCACAAGGTCATCGTCATCACCCACGCCTACGACGACCGCAAGGGTGTCCGCTACCTCACCAACGGGCTCAAGGTCTATCACGTGCCCTTCTTCGTCATATACCGCTCCGCCACCTTCCCGACGGTCCTGTCGTGCTTCCCCATCCTGAGGAACATCTTCATCCGCGAGCAGATCGAGATCATCCACGGCCACGGCAGCCTCAGCAGTCTTTGCCACGAGGCCATCCTGCACGGCCGCACCATGGGCTTACGCACCGTCTTTACCGATCATTCGCTATTTGGCTTTGCCGATGCCGCCAGCATCTTGACCAACAAGCTGCTCAAGTTTATTCTCAGCGACGTGGACCACAGCATCTGCGTCAGCCACACGTGGTGAGTCTCCTTGTCTCCTCTTCCCTTCTACGACCTCTCCTGACCATGCACAGCAAGGAAAACACGGTTCTACGGGCCTCTCTAGACCCCTTAATGGTCTCTGTCATCCCCAACGCCGTCGTGGCAGATAACTTCCGTCCCCGCGACTACCCGGCCACATCTCCCTCAGGACCAAACTTCAACCAAGACGCCTCCTCTTCCCCTTACCCTCCTCCGCAGCGTCTCGGCCCCCACGACATGATCACCATTGTTGTCATCTCGCGCCTCTTCTACAACAAGGGCACTGACCTCCTCATCGCCGCCATCCCGCGCGTGCTCGAGAACCACCCCAACACGCGCTTCATCATCGCCGGCTCGGGCCCCAAGGCTATCGACCTGGAGCAGATGATTGAGACCAACGTGCTCCAGGACCGCGTCGAGATGCTCGGCCCGGTCCGCCACGAAGAAGTCCGTGACGTCATGATCCGGGGCCACATCTACCTCCACCCGTCCCTCACCGAGGCGTTCGGCACCGTCATCGTCGAGGCGGCCAGCTGCGGGCTCTACGTCGTCTGCACCCAGGTCGGCGGCATCCCCGAGGTGCTCCCCTCGCACATGACCACCTTCTCCAAGCCCGAGGAGGACGATGTGGTGCAGGCCACGTGCAAGGCCATCACAGCCATGCGTGCCGGCAAGATCCGCACCGAAAAGTTCCACGGACAGGTCAAGAAGATGTACTCTTGGCAGAACGTGGCCCTGCGCACCGAGCGCGTCTACGACGGTATCAGCGGCGCCATCCCCGAGGACGAGTTCTACGGCACGGACCCCAGCGGCTATAACGGCAGCCGCATGCGCAACTTTACCCTCATCGACCGCCTCAAGCGATACTACGGCTGCGGCATATGGGCCGGCAAGCTCTTTTGCCTGGTCGTCGTCGTCGACTATCTGTTCTTCTTGTTTCTCGAGTGGTGGTTCCCCCGAGAGAACATCGACATTTGCCCCGACTGGCCTCGCAAGCAGCCCGCAGAGGATTATCTCGGGCGCAAGAGGGGCGGGCATAGTAACCGGTCGAGTACGTCCCAGGTGAACACCAAGCTCGAATGAGGCGGTGGTAATAGTCAACTGGTTATGACCAGCAGCAAGAGATGGATCACGAGTGATAAAGAGACGGATCTCAAGCGAGGCGTTCACGGAGCGGATAAGTACAAAGTCTTGGTTTAAACAGTAAATGGCTTCAGTGTATTTAATGGCAACGCATGTGGCGTGAGCCTCAAATTGGAGACTGCCGTGGTAATTACAGATTGCAGTCTAAATGCTACTCGCAATCAAAGTAAAGGCTACATCTACATCCCAGTGCAGCATTCTCGACGTGAGCCTCAGGGGCTACTCGCGGATCGGCGCCGGCGTCGGCTTCTAGCCTCTCGCCACGCGTCGTCTCTTGGTAGCCCCGGCCCCGGCCTCGCGCTCGCCCGGCCCGTCATCTTCGTCCTCGGCCGTATCCTCGGCCGGCGTGGCCACGCTGGCGGGACGAGCCGTTGACGGCGGAGGCGCGCTGCGCTCCTTCTCGGCGCTCCGCAAATCGCCCAGGAGCTTCTCGACCTCGACGAACATGCTGCGCGTGTTCTTCACCACGCCGTTTTCGTCGAGCCTGTACCCGACCACCTCCTCCTCCTCCTCCGGGTTGCGCTTGATAAATGCCGACCCAGGCCCGCGGTCGGGATCGGGGTTGTACATGATGGCGTTGCAAAACATGTGCACAAGCTCGCGCTCGAGCTGTGCGCTGTTGACTATGCCCTTGGGGGGCACGAGTTCCTCCGACAGGGGCAGCCAAACGTGAGCGGTGCCGGGGTCGCCCCCTGGAAGGCTGCTGGCGATCTGGACCGCAGCCTTGTTCCCGTGCTTGATTGCAGAACGAATACGCGTTATATCCTGTGCCTGCAAGACAATCTGGTTGTAGTTGGGAGCGTCCCTTTCGCGAACCCCCGTGGCAAACATGTTGGCTTCTCGGTGGCTCGAGATCTGGTCGAGAGCCGACGAAGACACTTTTGTGAAGCCACGCGTCCACAGTACTTGCGTTGCCGGTAATGGTGATCCCGTAGGCGTCTCCTGCCTCTTGCGCTTGGGTACTCGTGAAGAGACGCTGCTGGGTGTCACGTTCTGAGGTCGACCAGGAACACTCTCATCTGCTGTGGTGTCGCCCGTCTCCTCAGTCGGTCTCGGCGTAGCTTCCTCATGCTTGATTTTGGGGATAATCTCAGATGACTCCGTCACAGCATCATCAGTATGAGACATGGCAGACTGGCTGCGTCGGGTGCGAGGAAGAGAAGGTGTGGCACTGACACCTCGCTTCTGGCTGCTTCGAGGTGGACGACCACGGAGGGGTTTAGGATGAGGGACACTCAATTCCGGCTTGGGCATTGTCTTGGCCGTTTGCTTCTTGATTGGTTTGGGGGTAGAGACAGCTGAATTAGGTAGAGTAGCCGGCTGATGTGGTGGACTCATAGGCTCATACGCAGGACTCTGCGGCTCTGCACTCAACGGCTTCGGCGTAGAAGGAGTTGATTGAGAGGACCATCGCGTTCCAAACCCATGCATGACGTGTGCGGGGGCTGCAGATGCCGGTGTTTTGGGGGTAGATGGAGTGCCATGTTTCTTAGTAGGTGTGTTGATGGAGCCTCGAATCACATGCTCGGGGATCGCAGGTCGAGGGGCTTGAGCAACATAAGGGGACGTGTAGGCTTTGTCGTTCTGGGGAGCCGAGGGAGCAGGAGATGAGGCTTGTGGTGCAGCCTGGGTCTTCTGTGGTTGGTAGGCCTGTTGTGGCCATCGCTGTGGAGGTTGGGCAGGGCCCGTCGCCCCCGAGGGAGCTGGTGCTGCGGAAGCAATCGCTCGGGGACCCTGCTGAGCTTGAGGCTGCGTGGGTTGAGCAGATCGAATTGGTGGTGTTGGCACTGGCGTGGTTGTTGAAGGGCGTGGCTGCAGCACTTGAGCACTTGAAGCATCTCGAGGTGGTGCTGGTTGCAGGGGCGGCGCCAATTGGCCGCTTGTCTGAGGGGGCACAAGCAGAGGCTTCCCGGATGGGGTGCGCGGTGAAGCTTGAGGGCGCTGAGGAGGTTGAGTACGCGGTTGAGCCTTTTGCTGACTTGGTTGCTGAGTCTTCTTTTGGGCCTGTTGGGTCTTTGGATGAGCTGGCTGTTGGGTCTGCGCCTGAGCAGACTGTTGAAGGGGTTGCTGAACAGCCTGTTGAATCTGCTGGGCCAGTTGCTGGGCATTTTCCAAGACTTGTTGCTGAGTAGGCTGTTGAACATGTTGCCGAATTGGTTGCTGAACTTGCTGTTGAGCCTGCTGAGGTTGCTTCTGAGGTTGTAGCTGGGTGCACTGTTGGACAGGCTGCTGAAGAGGCTGCTGTACGCGAGGCTGGGCAGGCGCTTGTCCCGGTTGCTGAACCTGCTGCGGAACCGGTCGAGCGATTGGTTGAACTGGCTGTTGCGCTGGTTTCTGGACTGGCTGCTGCGGTGGCGCCTGAACGGGCTGCTGAACGGGCTGCAGCACTGGCCGTTGAATAGGTTGCTGAGCTGCCTGCTGAATTGGCTTCTGAACTGGTTGCTGGGCTGCCTGCTGAGCTGGTTGCTGAGGTGCCTGCAACGCCGGTTGCCGCACTGGTTGCTGAGCTTGCTGTTGAGCCGGTTGTTGAACTGGCTTCTGAACTGGCTGTTGAATTGGCTGATGAACTGGCTTCTGAATTGGCTGCTGAACTGGCTTCTGAATTGGCTGCTGAACTGGCTGCTGAACTAGCTGCACTACTGGCTTCTGACCTGGCTTCTGACCTGGCTGCTGACCTGGCTGCTGACCTGGCTGCTGGCCTGGTTGCTGGCCTGGTTGCTGAACTGGTGGTTGAGCCGGCTTTTGCGGTTGCGGCGCTGGCTGCGGCGCTGGCTGCGGCGCTTGCTGCGGCGCTGGTTGCGGAACCGCCTGCAGTACTTGCTGAGGGACTTGTTGCTGAGCCGGTTGAGTCTGTTGTTGACCACGTTGCTGAGCTTGTTGCTGAGCCTGTTGTTGAGCCTGCGGTTGAGGGGGCTGTAAAGGATGTTGTAATTGTTGCGGGATCTGCTGAGGGGTGGGAGGGTGTGATGATTGCGACGGACGCGAGGGCTGTTTCTGCTGCTTCTTTTGCTGCTGCGGCTTCGGCTGGGCTTTCTGCGGTTGAGCGAGAGGCTGGGTCAGCTGTCCAGCCTGTGGTGGTTGAGGCGTGAGAGGAGTGTGTCGCGCTTGCTGGTGCGGCTGTTGTTGCTGAGCATGTTGTTGTTGTTGCGGTTGTGGCTGTTGGGGTCCCAAGAGCGTAGCCTGAGCTTGGGTAGGGGACTGGAACTGCCTTGGAGGTGGTGTTTGGGTATGGGGAGGCTGATAGGGCTTCTCCCACTTCAAAGCGGATCCAACAGGAGTCGCCGTTGCATCCTTGGGCTTGATTCCAACCTCTGGTCTAGAAGATATGGCCTGCTTAAGAGCCTGCGGCGGGGGCTGTATAGAGCGAGGTCCGGTCGGCGGTAGTCCAGCAGGAGCTTGCAACACAGAACCGGTCCCATTGGGAGGTTTCGGGGAAGGGGAGGGACGTATCGGCGTAGTTCCAACTGGCAAGTGGCTTGGAGGGACAACCGTTGGCGATGATGTCGCATGTGGTGTCAGAGGCTTCGGTGGTATAACAGGTGTATGTGATGTCGGCGCTCTGCGAATTGCGGCAGGGGTCGTGGTTGAGTTCGGAGTCGGTCCACTCGAAGCAATCGCAGGCTTCGCTTCTCGAGGCGCAATAATCGGCGTTCCATTCTGGCTCGCAGCCCTCGCACGACGCTCCCTTTCAGTCCGTTCCAGTAGCTGAATCTCGCTTTGAATCTTGGCAAATCGTCGCTCGTCCTCCCGAATCTGCAGCACAATGTTGTCGCGATATCGTGTGTAGAGTCGTTCGACCAGGATCGGAATCTTTTCGACATTGTCGTATACGTCCTTCAGGGTGGGAAGTGTCGGGCTGGCCAGTTTCCTCTTCTTCGCAACAGGCGAGCCTGTCGTCCCATCTGGCGCATTGGTCCTCTCATCCTCGCTCCTCAATTCTTCCCCCAGCAGCACCAAGAACAGCTGCCGCAGCGCGTCCGGCCTCAGTCGTACGGGATCGTATGAGGTGTCATCCTTGATAAGGGGGTTGTTGATGAGAAGTTCCGAGATGGTCGCGAAGGCCCCGTCGTCGACTCCGTGTGTCAACAACGACTGGAATAGGAACAATGACTCGAGGTGTGTGTGGTCGGCCTGTTGATTCATGCCCCGCGATCCACCGCGCCAGCCTTCCAAGGGGCCTTCACGTCTCGGTAAAAGATGTACAGGCGCCACGGTCTGTCGAATTGATGCCGTTAACATGGTCAATCGACTACGGTGATGCGCGCATCAGGGACTCATCAGAACATACGAGCAAACTTTAAATGGTGACTCCAGATCTGGTACTGACGACTTCGAGGCCTATCATCGGGCACAGGTGGCGGTTCGGGGTCTTGTTCGTGATGCGCGCGCGCCCGTCGTTCGTCTCGTGTTTTTTTCAAGGAAGGATCGCGATCGTCTGGCCAAATGTCACGTGATGGCAGTAGCCGGAAATGTCGCGAGAAATGGATGTTTGAGGAATCTGGATGATGCAGGGAAGAAAACTGGCTCCCAACAGACCAGAGCCACAGGCCAACGCTAAAGCAAGGGCAGTCACGTGACACCCCTGAGCGGCTCGCTGTGCGACTCACCTCTTACAAGTTGGTAAGAACATCCTGAGAACGTCTCTTTACTCGATATGACTTTTTCACGGAGAATCACAGTTCAGCAACGTAGATAGTCGTCCATACAGGGCCATCATGCTCCCGCTCTAAGTGAATTGCACCCAATGGACCAAATCTAAAGTATTCGCACTCCCGGGCGAAATAAACTCCTAACCCAGTGGTATCATATTGGATCGCAGCTGGCGGCACGCACTCCTCGCTCAGCACCTGTCCTGTTTCCTCCCAACCCAACAAAGCAGATACCGTGAGAATCCATAAACGCCGAGAACCGGATAAAACCCAAGTAAAAACTACCCAGTGATAAAGCATGTGAAGAATATACTAAGGCGACAGAGAACTGGTGCTTCCGTCCGCACTCCTCGATCCCTCGTCATCGGGAGTATCTCCGCCGTCCCGTTCTCGCGAGTGTGTGAGGCGCAGCTTCTCGTCCAGTAGAGTGACCAGCCTCTCCGAGTACTGGTCCAGCAGTCCACTCAGCACCGTCTCGTTCATCGCCTTGCTGCGGATGGCTCGGTCGCCCAGGGCCGCTGCCGTGAGACGCAGTTCCTGGTCCAACTCAGACAAGACTTCCTGGCTGATGGGCTCGGCAGAGGAGAGCTTCTTCCGATATGCTCTGAGAGCTCGACAAGTCTGCTCAGTCGCCATGTTCAACGAGCCAAAGCCCCGTAGATTAGACGAAGATGACTTCTTGCGGGCGGTAGCTCCAAGAGCCGGCAGCGACGGTCTCCGCGTGATTCTCGACTTGGGACTGAGGGGAGGACTAGTTGCCCGGCTGTCCGCCGATGGTCGACGCGACGGCGTATCTGCCATGATAGTGCTCGGGCTCGGCGGAAACGCATTTGTAGGCGTCTTGAGCGCACTCGTGGTAAGGTTGAAGCGAGAAGTCCGACGCCGCAGAGTTCCCGGTGGCGACCTCCGGCCTGAAGGGCGCTGAAACTCAGCCAACTCAGCTTTGGAAAGCACCTTTCGTAGCGGAGGCCTGCTGGAGACTCCGTCCTTGATCGGGGACGGGTCTCTACTCATCGACCCCGGCAGAGGATCGTTAAGGTCCAACGCCCAAATCATCATGGTTCCGTCTGAACCAACGCTGACAACCTTGCGGCTTCCGTCTTCATCCTCGACCAAACAAACTCCGTTGATGGCCTCGGTATGCCCCCATTCTCGGTCCAAAAAGCGGCCCGTTTGGGCGTCGTACAGTCGAATGGACTTGTCTGTGTTGGACACGCCCAGTAGAAAATCCTGGTCCTTGGGCATACAATTCCCAATGCTAAGGGAATCGAGAACGGCGGACTCGGATCCCCCCTCATCCATACATTTAAAATAAGATATTTGTCGTCCAGTGTTAAGATCGTACTGGCAAACGGAGCGGTCCAAAAGAGAAACGAATACAGTCTTTTCGTCCAGGCCAATGACCATGGACGCGGGTGATGCTTTCAAAGAGATGACCCGTGAAGGAATGGCGGCGATGGCGTCTGGCTCGCCTTCTCTGGTAATGAGATCGTGGACTTGCAGTGTCCGATCGAATGAACACGTCAGAACCTTGTCTTCTGACGGAATAAGCACCTGAACCACCTTTGCGGCGAATTCAAGCGTCTGAAAGTGCTCAATTGAGCCGCCCTCGGTGCGGTGGAAGAGCTGCGTCGTGCGATCGCGGCCGCACGACGCCATGAGAAACTTGGACTCGTTCTCGTAGACGCTTACGTAGCGACAGTCGGAAGAATGAGCTTTGATATCAAGCAACGGGTCCTTCGTGAGGATATCGGTAACCCTCAGGACGCCGAGACGATCTGCGGCAACGAGAAGCTTGCCATCGGAGGTAGTGCGCGCGTAGGTAAGCTGGTTCACTGGTTCCAGCTCGTTTTCAGGGTCGGTTATCTCGATGGGAACGTTGACGGAAGCTTTGACGCTTCCATCCAGGCTCCAAAATGTGACATTTCCCGAGCCGGTCCAGGTCAAAAAGGAGGCATAGAGCTCGTTTTGTTTCTGAAGAACCTGGATGCCAGTGACGGGATCTCCGTGTCCGGGAATGGGAATAGTGGCCACGGCATCGGCGTCCTTGCCGGGGATGTGGTCGGCGTTCCAAATGGCAATCGACTGCCGCGAGTCCATGGTTACCAGCTTGTCCGTCAAGAAACCCAGGGCGACGAGCCCGTTGAAGGACTCGGTCGTGTCCAGCACGCACGCCGCCCGGCAGTTCAAGACGGCCTCGACATCCAGGGTCGCAAAGTGGCCTCCTTTTCCAGCGACATAGGCCACGTTCTCTCGGACGGTGATGCTCGTGATGTGAAAATTCAAGCTCAACACCTTGAGCATCTTCATCTGCCTGTCGTCATCGTCCAGAATGCAGACATCGCCCGTTTCTGAGCAGATGATGAGATTCTTGTTGTCGACAACGGCAGCGCAGCTAAAGGTCGTCTCCAGAAGGGTGCCCAGCAGGATGTTACGTCCCGGCAAGGTTCGCTGGGAGGGCGGAGTGGCCGCGACTCGATCTTCGAGGAATTTCTGCTTCGTGGGAGATATGGCCGGGGCCTCCTCGACCCTCCACATCTTGGCATGGCGAACTCCAAGGGTGATGAGGCAGTGGCCCATCCAGATCATGTCACGGATATACGATGTACATCGGTTCTGTTGGAAGAGCCTGGCGGCTCCGGTGCGGGGATCGATCTTCCAAACATAGAGAAAACCGTCGTTGGCAGAGCCTAGGGAGGCCAAATATTTGGTGTCAGCGGACCAAGCTACAGCTCTGACGCCAAAAGCATGTTCACTGATGGACACGAGGGGTACGTCGGAAGAAGAATCCTGCAGGCTAAAGACCAGCACGCGAGGTGCGTAGCCAGTCTCGCCAACGGCCAAATATCTCCCACATCGGCTCAATGCTACGCAGGTGGCGGCCTTGATGCGCTCCCGGCTCGTCCACGTCCTGTTCCCGGGGGAGTCGGCCCAGTCGGGCTGGTTGTGCGGCGAGTCCCTGAAGCTCGGGGCCACACGGCCTCGGCTGTCGTTGGCCTTTGGTGTGGCATTGGGGGTCGACGGGGCGTTTTGGAATGAGACGGCGGAATAAAGAGGGACGGCTGTCGGACGAGCCCGGTAGAAACGTTGAGTGTGGTGGTCACCGTCGACGTCGACGACAACGACGGCGCCGCCGGCAATGTAGGCAAAGGAGGAATTGACCGTGTCGAAGCCGGTGGGAGAGCAGCAGGTGGTGCCAATTACACGCTTCAGCGAGAGCTTGGAGGAGGAAGAGGAATCATAGTACGAGCGGCCACGCATGGGAGACCGAGAGGAACGGGAGGGGCGAGCGAGAAAGGGAGAGTTGGACGGAGTGAACTTGAGCCGGCTGTTGGAGGGAGTCGCCGCCATGTTGCCGCCATTGACACCTGGAGAGAGGGAGGGACGAAGTCGGACGACGATCCGGCTGTCATGTGCTTTGGGGTTCCAGGATGAATGTTGAAGAAACGAGAGGGTTCGGGAGGAGGTGCAGTCGAATATGCAGAAGCCGGGGCTTGTTTATTTTTGTGTTGTGTGTATGGATATGTCTGCGGAGTCGGCGTTTCCAAGGGCGGGCGGGATGATGCCTGTGAGAGGTCGGGTACGGGAATGGTCGGTCGGTGGTTGTTGTGGAGGACGCTTGCTGCAGGGCGGTGTAAGTGCGAGCTGAGAGAATCTGCAGGCGAGAAGGGATTGACACGGGAAGGCTAAAAAAGGCTGCACGTCGAGTCAGTCAGTCACACTTTCAGCTGGGGGGGTTGGAATGCATGCTCACAGAGACAAAGAAGCACAAAACGAGCGACGATGGAATTCGAGAGGAATGAACGGGTGAAGATGCAGTCCAGTGAGTGCAACGAGGGAAGGAGCTTGGGAGGGTAAAAAAGTTAGACGGCGGGCGGAAAAAAGGCCGGCCCAGCTCCAGCTGATTTTAGCAAGCCCATGATCCATCATCATTCATCACCAACTTCTTTGATTTGGTCCCTGCTCGCCCCATCCTCCATGGTTTCCCGGGGTGCCTGTCAAGCTCAGGCCGAGAGATGATCCCAGCAGCACTCTCAATGGTCGTCCTTGGGCGGGTCGTGACCGGAGTCTCCAGCAGACGGCGGCCTCTAGTGCAAGCGACCCCCAGTACGAAGGAGCCATCCCTCCCGGCGCCGGGTCTTTGGTGGGCTGAGGGAGAGAGGTCGAGTGCTTGAAGACGAAGAGAAGAAGAAGAAGCGACAAATTCGACGCGACACGACGAAAAGACAAGTTGGAGGCTGACGCCCGTGTCACTCCGGGTGCTCAATCATCTCGTCCCTGCTGTTTCTCCGAGTCTCGTCCCACCGCCCCGGCACCTCCTTTCACCTCGGGTCGCCTTGCCGCCTCGAGCCATCGACAACATCGTACCCAGATGTGCCTTCCGCCTCTCTCACGCTCTCGGATAGGGGGTCAACAGGGTCCCTAGCCTGTCACACTCCCTTTGAAACCGCACCTCAGCTTCTGCTCTCCATGAGCCCCGGTATCAGATGTCAGATGCATCCCTCATCGTCATGGTACTTGGACGTCTGAACCCTTGTGCTCACTCACTTCATTCACCGTTTTGCTCCATTCTCCGTATGGGACTGCCGCCGTTGACGAAGCAGAAGCAGAAAACAAAAACATGCGACGCAAGTCCCAGCCACAACGGTCCCTTCAATCACCACAATCACCAACAAGCTCCGCCGAAAGAACAAAGAAAAAGCAAAAACACCCAAGGAAACGAGGCAAACTCGCCCTGTTCAATCTCGAGTTCCCCGCCACCAATACCTGTCCGGTCTCTTTCCCCCTCCAGTAACGCCCTCACCTCGTTCCTCGAGTCCTTCCCAACATTCCCCCTCTAACCTTCCAACCCATGCCTTGTCAGCTTTGGGCTTGGACCAATTGGTGCTTGGCGGGCGGCGCGGACGCCAAAGGCACCGGCTTCTTCTTGTCTGGCGGGAAGCGGCAGACGTGGGAAATGAGGATTCTCCCGCTGCCCTTGTCGGTTTGGCTTCTCATCTGTCATGGGTTCGCCTGCTGTTTAATCGGTACTTTGTGGTACACCGATACCCCGCCCGGGAACGCTCGTACTGAGGTGAGGTATCTATTAAACTCGTTGTCTCCCACGCGTGGCTGAGGCGGTGCCTCACTTCACATCCTTGCCCGTCAAATCCCCTTTTTTTCGGTCCAGCCAAGTTTAACTTCTTTCTTTGCGGTTATCCTTCGTCGTCCAGGATGCTCAGTTTTTCGCCAGGGGGACGCGACGCGTATTCAAGGCCCGTATCTCTCCGTTTCCAGCCTCGCGTTTGTTGAGGCGAACCATGGACGAGCTTTGAGTGACTGTCGTGGCCTGCTTGGTGTAGATACTGCGTGCCTAGACATTATAAAGACAACCAGCTGATGTCAAAGGCCGATATCATTTCGGCTCCCAAGTATCGGTACCAGCTTTGGTGCCTGTTAATAAGTATCCGTCCTTGGTATAGGTCTTCCACGGCATTATCAAGGCGAGCAGCTGATATCGAAGACTGATATCACTTCCGCTCGGGAGTCATGTGTTCGTGTTCGGATGCAAATGTCCTTACATGAGTCCCGTAGGTACGGAACGTAGGTCCTAGGCACAATGATTCGACCTAATATTCTCAGTATCATCATCCTTGTGATAGCAGTGCCAGCCAGCTTTGGTTCAAATACAAATCAACATTGTCTTTTTATACTGTAATTTATCCCATCCCATCAATATGCTGCTGTGATATAAACCAACACGCCAAATCTACAACCGGCCATCCCATTGCGTCTGCCCTGAATCAAACCCCCTCAAAAGTCTCTTATCCAAATACAAGAAGTCCCTTCTATTGATCTCTTCCCATCCCTTCACACCGGGATACCCTCCTCTGACGCCTCGTCTCTTTCGAGGCGCTCCAACCCCGACCCAACCGCGCCGTACACGCGCAGCGGCACCGCAATTTCGAAGCTCTCGCACACGAGGTTTTCCACCGCGACAAGGACTTGTCCTCCCTTGTCGTCTTGCGAGATCTGCTCCAGCAGCGGGTGCATCGCGGGGCGCTCTCCGCTCTCCAGCTCCTCGCTGCCCTGGGAGGGCACCACGAATTCGATGCGAATCTTCCAGTCCAGGCTGACTCCGCTGGTCACAAATTCTGGCGTGGCCGTGATTGGGATCGTGGGGTTAAACGTGACCCGTCGTGTGTACAATGTCGCCTCCGATGACGCGGCGTGTACTTTGCGCGTGACCCGATGGATGCTCGACTCGGACCGTACCGCGAGTGACGGGTCTACTTTCTCTGACGTCTCAAGCGTGGCGTGTATGGCGTAGCATGGAATGTCGGCGTTGGTAAAGTCCACTGCCATCGTCACGACCTCTCCCAGCCTGTACGCTGGCCGTGTGAGCATCACGACTCCTACTCGTTGGCCATTCCGCGCAATCTCGAATCGATTTGGACTCTGCTGCCCCCCTGATGTGACGTTGCTCCTCATGATGGCAAAATGGATGGCTTCTTGTGTGGTAGATGCCTCCTCAAACGCCGAAGGACGCCTCGAATTCATACCGTCCGTTGGTGACAGCAAGATACTGCCGCTCTCGTCTCGTGGCCTCGAGACCAGATCATCCACATAGCTTAAAAAGTCGTTCATGGTCGGGGGTCGGACATGTACCCCATTAGTCTTTAGTTCTTTCAATTCGCTCGATGATTGAGTCTTGACATGGGCCAAGTCTCGGAGGAGCACGTATGGGTTCATCAAGTCGTGGCCGAGGATCTCGCCATGGCTGTTGACACTGCCAAGTACCCGGAACGGAACCTCAACAGACCGCACCTGTTGTTCCTTGGCACCCCCGGCTCTCTGTGTACCGACCACGAGGGAGTATGAGATTTTGACGGCTTTGCCTCGATGGGTTGGAGGAAGGCCTTTTGGGAGTCGGAAAGAATATTCAAACACGCGGCTCTCTCCCGCGGCGAGCTGAAGGTCCACAAACAAGATCGACTGTGGCGTCGTGAGAAGAGGGATGGATTTTCCGTTGGCGGCTCCTCGCATCTCCTTAATAGTACTCAGCTCCCCGCCTCCGAGGAGATCTCCGATGGAACTGCTGATTCGACCCCAGCCAAATCCGCGCAAGAGGCCGCTGTCGCGTTTGGACGTCTCGACTCCAACTACACCGCCTCCCTGGCCACCGACAATAGCCTTCTTCTTCACCTGTTCAAACTGTCCCAGGCTGACAAGGGATCCATCCAGGGAGAATGAGCCTTGCAACTGGGCATAGCCCATCATCAATGACTCTGGCGCTCTCGGCTGCTGTGGTGGCAGAGCCAGGCTCCGCCTCAGTCCCCGCGATCCCCTCGCGGGAGGTTGCGTTACATATTCTGAAACAAGCGTCTCCGACGAGTTGTTGCTCACGGAATAAAACTCCCCGCTGCTGCGTGGCGTTCCGCCTAGCACTCCCGAGCTCGCCAGAATCCGAGCTGCGGGTGCCATTTGTTCGTTGATGAAAGGAAAGGGCTCCTTAGGACGAATCGACAGGTTGGTCGTGTCTGTTGATCCGACCCTAGGACTAAGCATCTGGCCATTCTGGGGCCTCGTGATGGCGGGGGGCACTTCAGTCGTGGGTGAAGGAGCGGCGGGGAATCGAAATTCGGGCATCGGGTTCGGCGAAGCTCTCGGCGACCCGCGCTGGCTGGCCATGCGTGGGGTATTCGGCACGGTAGGAGGGCGCGACATGCGGCCGAAGCGGTCCGGGGGTGGGTATGACGAATGGAACAGAGGAGAGCTGGATAGTCTGGGGGAGAAGGTCGCTTGCGAGGGTTAGCGTGAGTCTATGACTCGAGTGACGGGACGTACCAGAATGGGGCGCCGTGGGCGTCTGGTTCTGCGCGCGGGGGATGATTTGTAAACTCGAGGCGCGTCCATGGCCACGGTTCGGTCGCTGCGGCCGCGCGGGAGGTTCGTTGCGATGTGGGTGGTCGTCAATGGTGCTCGTGGATCCGATCGAGACGATGGAAAGGGACCGTTTGTGGCTGTGGCCCGGCGTAGAGACGAGAGGCCGATCGGTCTGGCCGGGCGATGCGGCAGGCCATTGCACCGATCCCGACCGGCTGTGGGCACGACTCGACGGTACGCTCAGCGACAGAGCAGAGCGGCGATGGCCTCTCCCCGAGGCTCCCGACAGCGGCGGGGTCAAGCCGTGGTTGGACTTGGGCCGCAGCGGCGACGCGAGACGGCTGCGCTCTGAGGGCTGCTGCTGCTTCGACTGGCTCGCGGTGGATGCTACGTTCTTGAAGGTGATTGTGCACTTGACTTCCTCGCCGGCGAAGACGGTCTGCTCGTGCCAGCGGATGAAGACGCGGATGTTGCTCGATGCGTCGTGCGCCATGGCGGACAGCGCTCAATGACGAGCGCGTGCGATGAAGCGGCGTCTATGCAATGGCGGGTGTAGCATTTCCGGATCAGGTCATTGTCAGAGTCGTGTGCGAGATGGCGAGTAATGACAGGGGCTGGCGAGCAGAGGGCGATGGATTAGAGGCGAAGGATGGCAGCTTCGAGATGCAACGTCATGGGCATTGTTGAAAGGAGAAGAGGAGGTTCAAGCTGGCGGCTTGGCAGGGAGTAGGCACGTTGCGTGCGCCAATCAGCGTCCAGCCACGAGCCCTCAGTGGATGCCGGGGTCGGCTAGCCTCGACCACTCAGCGAGGAATCTAGGCAAATCGTCGAGGCGGATTGCATTTCGCCAAACCTAGCCATAACTATTCCCATCTAAACTGAAGCAGACTGTTCCATTACTTATCCGTACTCCCTTTCCATTCCAAAGTCGTCCTTGATTACCTTTTCTCACCGCTTCCTGCGGCAGCGCCGTCCATCCATCAGTCACCGTTCACTAACCACCATACAACTTCTCCGTAAGCCGTGCCGGTAATGCTCAGTCTTCGGTAAGATCGATGGCTTCGGTTCCATCCTCAAGCCGCACCATCTTTCGCGGCCAGATAGCTCGGGGAGGCGAAGCTCTTTCACGTTTTACGGATCGCCCTTCTTCAACCTTGACCTGTTTCCAAGTCAGCCACCACTGCATATAACACGACGGAACGAAGGCGAATCATACCTGGGTGAGCCTCTCTCTCGCAAGATCGCGAATCTCTTCTTCCGTTAGACCCTCCAGACGATCGCCATTACCTGTTGTCGGGGCTGGCGAGGAGGAGGGCGATCGAGGAATGATGAGTTGCCGCTGCAGGGCCTCTAGCAGCGGGTCAGCACACAGTGTCATGGTGTCCGATGCGTAGTTCCAGACGGACCATAGGATCGATAGTAAAAGTGAAAGCTTCCAATGGTGAAAGCTTCAGTAATATGGGCGGTTGCAGGCCTCTTCACGACCTGGCTCGGGGACAAACTGGGAGTTGTCAGCGTGATGCGATCATCTTTCAGCCTTCGCGGGACTTCTTACGATGCTCCATGAGCTAGATCCTTCCCCTTTAATAACTTTTCTGGCACATGAATGCTTTTCTTCACAGCCATCTTCTTAAGCTGGCAGGAATTCTTCTGGCCGTTAAATGCGCACACTCCAACCTTAACGGAAATCTTCCCCAGTGATTTTGAGAAGTGATCGTCATAAGCCTCATCGCCATCGTGGCCATCGTCTATAATAATAAATTAGGGCAAGAAAACACATATCCCGATTTTCAGATGGCTATACTCACTCGTCGTAACGGGAACGAACACTAAATGGCTCAAGTTGGCGGTTTTTGGATCATCAGAGGCTGTAAATACCATGGAGAGGGAAAGGGTTTGAGGAGAACTTCGAACAGCGGACATGCGCATCATGTTACCTTGGGCCCAGATGGGAGACCCATCCATTCTGATCCCTGCTTCGAGGTAGTTACATCCGGTTCTGAGAGAGAATTCTGGAGTCACTGATATCTGGATAGTGAACCGTTCTCCGGCTTTCGACTCGACGTAGCAATACGAAGCCGGGGTGTCAGGGACATCTGTGTCAGAGGCACCAGTGTCAGGCTCGGGATCAGGATACTCAACCAGGTTCTGGCCAGCGACTTGCATGTGGACTGACAGCCCCGGGACTTGAGGCAAGACTGCCATGGTAGTTGACTCCCGATCCGCGCAGGCGAGCTAGGTGTGGGGTTGGTGACAAGATCGAGGATTGAGCGGGACAAGAGTGAAGGTAGTCGGTCTTCCCAAATCAATAAGTGTGGATGAGATGTGTGAAGGGAAGTTGGATGACGAGCAACTTCCAGTAATGAATTCCAAGTTGGTGGGGAGAAATTTTTTCACTTACCCTACCTCTTTCCCTCCAGATGTTTTCATTGTTTGGCTCATGAGGCAGGCACAGCCTCGTGGCCTGGGCACGGGAAGTTCCTTCCCAAGTTTTGTCGTGAACAATCCGAATGTCACCTAACTGTCCAATTAAAACCGGTGAAAGAATCCGTCCATACTTGATACGGAAAGGTGGGTCCTAGCCACACTTCGACTGGTTGTGGTGCGCAAGATCGTGGCGCACAACAACACGATCGCTCGAATCTTGCATTGCTCGTCTTGATGATGGATGTGCGGCTGGAAACTGGGGAAATTGAAGACTACCCTATATCTGGGGTGGGCGAGCATTATTGGAGGTTTTCATGAATGCCTCTCATCTCATGAGCATCATCAGTGATCTCACGTTTGACAATCCCGCATATGAGATGACCTTTTCCATTGTGACCACGCCATAATTCCCTTGCCGTTTCAGACTCGAAAGATGGAAAATGACCACATTTGACCTTTGGAGACTGAATATTTCCGTGGCATGACGCTTTTCCGCTCAACAAGACGACCACGTAAAGGAGCACAGCATCTTTAGGGTAGGTTTTGGGTCGACGGCGCCCCTATAGCAGCTCCCATGGCAGCGATCAAATTGCCGTTACTGATGTTGAATGATCCAAGTTTGCCGTAGATAGGAAATCTCTGCAAGACTTCAGGTTGGGACGATGGTGGCGCCATTGCGGCGGTGCTCTGTTGATAGCAACCCAAGAACAACACCAACACACTCCTTTGTCGTTATCAAACACTCGCCTCTCCCAAGCTCTCAACAACAGCAGGACAATCGTAGACATCAGACCATTCACCAACAAGATGAAACCAACTCGAGAGATTTTCTGTCACGGCTCAGCGAAGAGGTTCTCATCCAACTGCAACTCCTGCGCCAGCGGCTTGCAAAATCAGCAGATGAGCGCTTTTAGAGCGGCAATGGCGTTTGAACGGCTCGCCACCCCCCAGGGCGCCGAGGGCCCTTGGAATGAAGGGAATCTGGGGGACAGATTCTGGGGATTGGGAGTCCGGGGTCGGCGGTTTCCAGGGGGGGGGGGGGGGGGGGGGGGGGCCTGGGGGAAAGCAAAGGGCCTCATCAGCAGTGACGGCTGCGGACGCGCTGCTGCCAGCCAACGGTGTTATCCAGCTGAGCCAAGTTGCGTCGGCGCGGTGGGAAATCAGTCCACCGAGCCGCCGGATCAAGCAGGGGGAGCCTTTTCAGCCCGCCGCTGGGCCAGCTAGCCAGGCTAGATGGGCGACACGGACACAGAACGGCTCCGTGACACGGGGAGGGGGGGTGGACGGGGTCAAGCAGGGCCATGTGGCATGCCGAGGGCTGGGCTTGTTCACGAATAGAAGTTTTGTCCCCTTCTCCGGCTTACGTGCATTGGTTCCTGAGAAAGGACGAGGATGAAGCCACGGTGCGAGGTGCCAGGGCGGTTTGGTCCCCCTCTTTGACGAGATGGTGTGGGGTATATGTGAAGAGCACCTGGAGAATGTTTCTGCTCGAGAGGGGACGTGTCGCCCGGGAGACTCTTGTCTTCATGCAGCGGGGTATCTACGCAACGAGGGACTTGGTCTCCAAGGCGCTCGTCTAGAGACTTGCCGAATCTGGGCTAGGGAGGCCCGCGACTCCAAACCTCAACAAAATGCGGCTCTGGAAACTTTTTGGAGAGGGCGCCTGATCAGGTTCCATCCAGCCGTTTCGGCGAGTCGGTGGATCTCTCAAGGAGGAGGCGAAGGACGGACGTGGAGTCGCGAAGCGGGCGAAGCAGATGGAGATGGGAGAGAGATTCCAAAGGTCCAATGATGGGATCTCGAGATGGACTTGATTGTGCGGAGAGCGGCATGGATGATGGAGATTGACATGGAGAGATGGCCTCCATCAGCATCATCATGGGGTGGTTTATCCGTACGGCGCTGCTTCTTGGCCCTTGGGATCCGCTGTCTCCGGCGGGACGGAGACGCAGCGGAGCCGCAATGGACACGGCGAGTCTGCGGGTCCGCGGACCAAGATTCGTGGGACTTGTCCCTTCACGGGGTTTTTGAGCCCAAGATGTGGCACCTCTGGTTCTCTTTGCTTCCTCTTGGCCGGAGAAGCTGGGGTGGGCGAGGCGAAAATTGGGTCGGAAAGTCACGGGGAGGGGTCGTGCGGACTAGGACGACCGGCGGCAAAGGAAGTCGTTGGAGATGGCAAGAAAGGAAGCCGTGTCAGCGTCTGCCAGATGGTGCCAGATTGGGTCTGGGGGAGCCGAACGAGGTTGGAGGGCCGGTCGAAGTGCGGGGTCGAAGGCTCGCTACCCATTACGCCGAAGGAAGGGCCATGTAATGTTTTGGATGGGTGGTACAGAAGGAGAGTCTTTTTGTCTGTGGGGGTAATGCGCTGCACGAATTATTAGCATTTGGTGTTGGTCGGCACAAGTAACCGCGAGACCAGACACTGCTTGACGCTTGACTGCGCACATTGATGCTCGCTCATCAGCGGAAATACACTAGCATCCGACCATGTGAGGCATCAAGACGCGGTTCCGGAGATACCGCATCGATGCGAGGAGAAGTGCCGTAATCCTTTGTCGGAGGGGGGGCGTTAGCAACAAAGTGGTCGGATGATCGACTTGCCATGAGATGAGGGCTCTCGGTCTGAAGGGTCTCTCGAGGCAGAAACAGGAGGAAGCATAGCATGATTCGGACTTGCTTGTCCCCCCATCCCTCCCTGTCTAGATCGGATCCGGGGGTCTGCAGCATTTGTCAGGAAGCCATTACTCCACAGGAACACGGCTTGACTCGTTTGAGGAACTCTGGGGGGCCACGACGGCGAGGCTGCTTAGCGCTGGGCCGCTTCTGGGGGCAACGCTTGTTTCGCTTGTTTTTTCTCTTTGGTGTTGTTGTCAGAGCGGCTTCTTCTTCTGACAACTTTCTTCGTTACCCCTCCATCTGACCCCACTTTTTCACGCCTCCTCCCACGTGATTGGCCACCGCTTGCGGGGAAGTGCCTCACCAAAACTGCAAGAACGAGACGTCCGCTCCGGGCCGGCAGTCTTGATTCGCGGAGCCGTCATCTTCTCGAGGGACATCCCAGACAAGGGACGGAGCGATTTGTGTTGCTGTTATTGTTGCTGCTGCGGTTGCGGATGCGGATCTCAACTTCTCCAGATACGTACGCCCGGCACGCAGGGTGGTCAGCGCATGCTGGAGGACCAGGGGATTGGAAGTGAATGTCCGGGTATCAAATGTGAATGAGAGTCTGCGAAGCAATGTCTGTCTGACTGCGTTCTGACTGCTTTCTGGCTGCTTGCTGTATCAATTGCTCGTCGTAACACAGCATGTAACACTCTCACCGGCCCTCTCACCGCATACGTCCTCCTCCCCTTTGCCCTCTAACGCCCGGCAGCCGTTGCATTGAACCGCCTGGAGCCTACGCCTAATCCGCAACCCTCCATCTCATTCTATGCCTCCTGCGGATGCGCTCCAACATCCACAGCTCCTCCTTTGCTCCATGACTCCATAACTCCATACCTCCATGGCCTCCATACCCCATGCTTCTCCTGCGGCCCCCTTGTCCCCATACTCTTCACACGAAAGACTAGGGCGCACGTCCTTGCATCCTGCGTCTTGAACGGGGTTTCGGTACCTTGGGAGGCGAAGGCGGTTGCGGGGAAAGTGTGGGCGTCCACCCCCTCTTCGAGTCTCACTCAGACACTCCCTCACTCGCTCCCACTCACTCACCCCCCGAGCTGTGTGTGTGGCCAACCTCCCGTAACCCCGCGTGCAATTTTGAGATTAAATACGCCGCTCCCGTCCCCCTCAGTGTTGCTTTTTATCTCTTCAGTTTCATACTCATCTCTCATCCTCTCTTCTCTATAAAGCAGCCCTGATCCCCCCTCTCTCAAAGATACCCAGTTTCCTCTCAACACACCAACAAAAAAACTTCCACAATGGCTTTGACCGTCGAGCTCAACACCCCCCTCACTGGTGCCTACACCCAGCCCATTGGCCTGTAGGTCCATCACCACTTCCCCTGGAAACTTTCCGCTAACCTCCGCAGCTACATTGACGGCAAGTGGGTTGAGGGTGTTGACAAGAAGAAGTTCGAGGTTATCAACCCCTCCACCGAGGAGACCATCACCTCCATCTGCGAGGGTACCGAGAAGGACATCGACCTCGCCGTCCAGGCCGCCCGCAAGGCCTTCGACGGCGTCTGGAAGACCACCACCCCCAACCAGCGAAGCATCCTGCTGCTGAAGCTTGCCGACCTTGCCGAGAAGAACCTCGACCTCCTCGCCGCCGTCGAGTCCCTCGACAACGGAAAGTCCATCACCAACGCCCGTGGTGATGTCGGCGCCGTCGTCGGCTGCATCCGATACTACGGAGGCTGGGCCGACAAGATCGAGGGCAAGACCATCGACATTGAGCCCGGCATGTTCCACTACACCCGCTCCGAGCCCGTAAGTCCCACCCTGCAGCCCATCTCCAAGTGCCGGCGCTAACTCGTACCAGATCGGTGTCTGCGGTCAGATCATCCCCTGGAACTTCCCTCTTCTCATGCTTGCCTGGAAGATCGGCCCTGCCCTGGCCACCGGCAACACGGTTGTCATGAAGACCGCCGAGCAGACCCCCCTGTCCGCCCTCGTCTTCACCACGCTCATCGAGCAGGCTGGCTTCCCCGCCGGTGTTTTCAACCTCGTCTCCGGATACGGCCGCACCGCCGGTGCCGCCCTCTCCGCCCACATGGACGTTGACAAGATTGCCTTCACCGGTTCCACCGTCATCGGCCGCACTATCATGAAGGCCGCCGCTGCCTCCAACCTCAAGAAGGTCACCCTCGAGCTCGGTGGCAAGTCCCCCAACATCGTCTTCGACGACGCCGACATTGAGCAGGCCATCAACTGGGTCAACTTTGGCATCTACTACAACCACGGCCAGTGCTGCTGCGCCGGTACCCGTATCTTTGTCCAGGAGGGCATCTACGACAAGTTCCTCGCCGCCTTCAAGGCCCGCGCTGAGGCCAACAAGGTTGGCGACCCCTTCCTCGAGGAGACCTTCCAGGGCCCCCAGGTCTCTCAGCTCCAATACGACCGTATCATGAGCTACATCCAGTCCGGCAAGGACGAGGGTGCCACCGTCGTCACCGGTGGTGAGCGTCTTGGCAACAAGGGTTACTTCATCAAGCCCACCATCTTCGCCGATGTCAAGCCCACCATGAAGATCATGCAGGAGGAGATCTTCGGACCCGTCTGCGCCATCTCCAAGTTCAAGGATGAGAAGGAGGTCATCGAGTTTGCTCACGACACCAACTACGGTCTCGCCGCCGCCGTCCACACCAAGGATATCAACACCGCTCTCCGCGTTAGCAACAACATCCGGGCCGGTACCGTCTGGGTCAACTGTAAGTTTTTCAGTCCCTCTCTTCTCTCCCTTCTCACTCTCCCCTCCCCTCCCTCCTTCCTTTCCCTTACGCTCCTCTCTTCCGATGTCCCCTATCGACTCGTAGCCCCATTCTTGACCTTTCTTCCACCACACCCGCTCCTTCTCATCACATACATTCCCCGGATCGACCGGCCCCATATTTACCCGCGGGAACGGCCTCCACGGCCTCCTCACCCACACACCACCCCCAAAACTTCAAAACACCACAACTTCATCAAAACTTGATCAAATCGAATGAAATGACATGATTCTGACTCGTGCGCGCAGGCTACAACATGCTCCACCATGCTGTCCCATTCGGTGGTTACAAAGAGTCAGGAATCGGTCGCGAGCTTGGTGAGGCCGCTCTGCACAACTACACGCAGAACAAGTCCGTTGGCATCATGCTTCAGGAGTAAGAAATGTCAAATCAAAGCGAAGGAAATGGGAAATGGGAAGCAGCGTTGCTACAGCATGACAATTTGTACATGATTCAACTTAGTTTTGCAGAATTTCTGATGAATAATGCCAGAAACAAGTCAAAGCAATCATTTTCGTTCCTCGATGCGCGTGTGTAAGTGAAGTCGACTGCCGGATTTGGCGATTGTCGTCGTCCGGCCCTCGCGTCACGGCCCGCGACCCACCAACCTAAATTCTTTAAAAATAACTCACGACCTTCCTCGCGACTGGAGGAGGGTATCGGCAGGTGCTGGCACCTTACATGCCAGCAACTTCCTGCCTCAGGTTGCCGAGCCCACGAGCAGAATCTGCAATGTGTTTTTTTCCTTCTTCCCCCTTCTTCCTTCCATCTTCCTCGTCCTTCCCTCATCCTAATTCTGCATTCCCTCCGTCACCAACGCAACGCAACCCAACAAAACAACAACAATCCATCGCCGTCACCCCTTCAACTGCACTGCCGTTCTCCAATGCAAGTCTTGTTTCATGGCAGGCCGACACTCCGACCACTCCCCGCGAGCATGTGGACACTCACCAGCCTTCCCCACGTATTAGGAACCGACCCTTCGACCGACCGACGGGCTACAGAGAGCCTTTCAATCTCTTTTGCAGTGCTAAGGCAGATTCTACCTTAGGCATAAGTACTATTCCTTCACCATAAAGCTATTATCCATTGAAAATTAGGCAGTAGGACTGGTGACCAAAGTAGAATCTGCCTTGTCACGGCGAAAGTGATACGTCAATCGTGACGAAAAGCGTCAAACGAAACCGCGACCGGATCCGCGACGGACAGCTAGCTCCGAAGCCGGTCAAGAAAGCGCAGACTCTGGCGGAGGCTCTGGAAGGACTTGACCTGAACGACCGGACCAAGACCCTACTGGCACGCGCTGAAGAGACCAAGGCCGCTGAAGTCACGCCTGAAGCCGCCGCTGAAGCCGAGACCGACACCGAGACCGTTTTCAACACCCCGGGAACCGACGCCAATATAAATCCCGACAACGTCGCCCACGAGGTTGTTGCATCCACCCCACTCGGTCAACTGGGACAAAGTATGCGAGATCATCTGCAAGAACAAGGCAACCTGAGCAAGGCCTAGCTGTGCCACCAGGCCTCGGCCTGAGCCAGCTGGCTCTATTGCCTTGTTTCTCACAATTTGTTTTGTTTCTTCTACTCAGTTCTGTGCGTGACGATCGTACGACTCTACCCTTCCACCACATCGAGCCCACGAGTTCCGCCACCCTCCCCTCCGGTTGAGCGACCCACCGATAGCTCCCGAACGAGTCGAGCCGCTGCTCCTCGCCCTTGGCCAAGAAGGACAATCTCAGCTGGTCCAGAGCCCCTTGCTCTCAGTTGCCACGAGAAGCCCCTGCCCGTTAAGACTGGCGCAGACCTTTACTGGTTCTGTATTTGTGCTGACCCGGACGCGGTACTGTTGCGTTACGGCCGCACCCGGGCGGAGTGATGCCCCGTTCAATAAGCACAGTTCCTGCGGACCGTTGGTTCCAGTCGGTAAACCAACGATGACGATCATCCATATACCCCCCATCCACCCTTTTTTTCTTCTGTGGCGACATATAAGGAAGTCTTCCGCGTGTGTGAGAGACATTTGTCTTTTGTACGACATCTTCACATGGCGCCTACGCACCAAGCGACCGCTCAACACCAAGGACCGACCTCGTGACGCCGAGCGCAGATTCATGTCCAGACAGCAGCAACAAAAAATCCAGACGCAAGCCGAGCGCCAAACAAACGATGACAGACCATTGTCGCAGCCCCAACAGCACATTCGAGGGGCATTCTGATGGACTCTGTGTCAAGGTTAGACGGATCAAACCACCCAGAGCATCTCCTTCGCAGTGCTCGCATTAGTACACTGCCTAATTTTCTATCGATAAGAGCCTTATTATTAGGGAATGGTACTTATGCCTAAAGTAGAATCTGCCTTAGCATAGCGAAGAGATGGGTCAACTCCTGTGATCTTTTCCCCTTATCATTTTATATACTAACCAACTTCTGCTCCCTCATCGGTTCGTCATGGGCCGCTCTGCGGCGCTCTCTCTTTGTTTCTCGGCTGGACGAGTTTCCGCCGTCCGTTCCGCCGCCGCCTTCACCTTATGCGCCCTTCACTTCTTCACCTTGACCTTGCTTGGCAAGAGGCACATATCAAGCCCCGAGAGCGAGGATCAACACCAGGATCGGCGGCGAGCATTTGATCAAGCTTGCTGGAACCTTAGGCCTTGGAGGTAATGGCCCCGGTCTCGTGCCATAGCTGTATCCCCCAGCATGGTTCGTTAAGTAGCATGTCGTTCGCGCACCCCATCAGCAATCGTTCGACTCCCGAAACCCGTTAATGGGGTTTCTCCCCATTACTTACTCTGGCCATGCCTTGCGGTTTGGAACGCTTGTCTGTCTTCTCTTCTCTTCTTGCTCGATATATGCCCCTCAGCCTCTCAACCGCCGACCTCATCATTGTTAATCTCACGCGCACCGAGGCAGGTTTCTTGTTTGATTGGGAACTTATCGTTTTGTTAACTTGCACTCAACCTCATCATTACCCTTCTTAGACTTATCCATAACCTCATCCCTAACCTCCTCAGACTTATCTATAACCCCATCCCTAACCTCCTCAGACTTATCTATAACCTTATCCCTAACCTCCTTAGACTCATCCATAACCTCCACCTCCACTTCCCATCAAACCTGTTGCCCCTGTTGATTCATTAAAGCGAAGAAATCCTTCGCCATGCAAGTCCCCCTCTCTCTATCTCTGCTTAGCTGCCATGTGGTGTTTGACCGGCTTGCCAGCCCGATCTCCCATCTTTACCAGAGGGCTCCGCAAAATCTCGTCGTTTGGTCGCTGCTCCACACCGCAATAACTCTCCGGTAAAGGTTTATCGTCTGCATAGGTGCAGTGACGAAGGGTGTGAGTCGATAGCAACAAATGCTTGCAACTCTTGTCAGACATTGACGAGCAGATCGAACAAGTTGGCCTGTGTTTGCAAACCTCGCGGTCGTGGCCTTGTTGGAGACACCTGAGACAGAACGCGCTCCATTCCTTGGACATCTCGGCATTGACGTTAACGTATGCATCCTGGTTCGAGACGAAATCGGTAAACCTGGAAAGGCGGCTATAGTCTTTGGAAAGACACGAGGTCGAACCAATAACTACCATGGCTACCCGGGCGCGAGTTGCCAAAACAGCAAGTCCGTTTCGGTCAGACAAGAAACCTTCTCCATCGGCGCGTGGAGGTCAATGATAACCAGGTCAGCTTGGTGGCTGGGGGAATCGTCAATGGTGCGCACTTCGACAAGGCCAAGAGGAACTTCGGCAGCGGAGCTCTTGCATGACGCCTTACCACTCGTCCTTCTGGGCAGCATATCCAACAATGACAACCGTGGTCCCGAATCGCATGTTCTTGGGGTCATTCATGGAAGTATGAGCATTCCTGAGCGGGGACATTGTGTACACGAACACGATGAACTCTCAACTGAAAGCTCAGGTTGCCTTGTTCAAGCTACCTTGTGAACTTCGACAAGTGGCCCTACTCACTGGTAAGACACAAAGTCAAACCAACGACCACCATGACCACTAAAGGGATCATGGTCACTAAAGGGATGAGGTTATGTGTACAAGGTATTAGAAGAGGACTTACGGGTACTAGCCAAGACTCCATACTGGTAGTTCTTGGCTTAAATGCTCCCTTGACGTCCACGAACCACAGCGGGGAGCGGATCACTGGCTTGGAGAAGGCCTCTCCCATCCATACTTCCATGGCGATCGTGAGTTGACTGGCTCGTCGGTTCACGATGTTGAGCTCGCTACGGTAGCGGTAGTTAGAGGCGAAGTCTGCTACATGCCCGTGTGCACGATGGTTGTCCCGCAACGTCGCCGTCATGCATCCGGCATCCTCAACACGACGAAAGAGGCTGATGGCTCTCCGTTTCCCAAACGTGCCGTTGACTCCCGATCATCGCGTGCAGTGGCAATTGGCTGGTATTGTCTATTGTCACCGATGAAAAGGTAAGGAGATGGATGGGCACTTTGCCAGGGAGATGAGACTTGATGGCTCGGGGAGACGTCCAGCCTCGTCGACCACTACCAATTGAAAGCCTCAAGTCGCCTTGTTCAAGCTGCCTTGCTCGGTCCGGCACGTGGTTCATCATCTGCGCGAATGCAACTGGAGCAGTACAGATCACATCGCAAGACCGGATCGCCTCAATGAGCAGATCCCGGGCCGCCTCGTGATTCTCGTTCCGGTTGCGAAGGTAGTCCTACATGCCTCTGGCAAGTTCTTCTCGGCTCTGAAAGAACTTATTGTGGTTGCCAGTCTGCGCGCGCTTTATCACGTACGTGCTCAATAATCCGGGATTCTGGCTTGGGCTCCTCGCGATCCACGCTGCCGTCCTGATCTGGCAGTTCTCGGCGGTTTCCATGAATTGGCATGTAGAACTGGACTTTCTCGCCAAAGTTCAGAAGCAATTCTTTGATGCCTCGGCAGCTCAGAACAAAATACTGGTGCGTCAGTGTCTTGTCTATCCTGATGCCATATGTAGCCAGATCGTCGGGCTTTGCTCATTGTACCGGGGCGCTTTTCGTTGACCTCCTTTGCGGACAAACTAGCCAGCGTCCAAAGTATTCATAATACTGTCGTCTTCCAGGCTTATCTTTATAGTCTCAATAGCGACACTGTCGCATGCTTTATCCAATGGAATCTGGATAGAATCAAGGAAGTAGAGGACATTGATGTTTCGACACGTAAAGGTGATGACCATTGCAGACAGAGTGTTGAGCCCAATCCGGAGACGAAGTTCCGTACGAAGGGACGCGAACTTGCCACGGCCGATGCGCTTGATGGTTTCCGCATCGTGCCCGGGCACGAATTGACCGTCGAAGGCAACGAGGCAGAAAATCTCACCCGAGTTTGTGCCGAGAAAGTCTCGCGTGCAAGTAGAATGTGCCTCAGCACTGCCAAAGATATTATCCAACCAATTGTCCCCAGGCCGAGGTTAGTTCCGGCGGCTGTTGTCCCCAGGTTCCTTCCTGCTCGTTCTCTTGGGCATCCGCGGTGGTCATCTTGTTCCCAGCACTGGATGCGTTTCGGTCGGACAAGAAGCCTTCTCCATCGGTGCGTGTGAGGTCAACGATAACAAGGTCAGCTTGGGTCTCCTGACGGGAGGGGCCGGTGCCATGTTGTGAGGTTACGTGCCCTGGGGTCTGCGCCTCAGCGGTTCGGTGCCAGACTGCCTACCCCTTTCGGCGCTGCAGGCATAGAGGCTAGCCCGCTGCAGCAGCAGACAGGGCAGCAGACAGAGCTGGAAGACAGAGGAGGCAGATGGAGGAGGAAGACGGAGAGAGGTTTAGAGGTCCCAGGTTTGCTTAGTATCCCTGGGTGGCAGACCTGAACCACCCTGTCAGCGTATCACTTTTATATCCCCTTCTAATGGGGCAGTGGCAAGAGCTGATGTGAGGGTTAGTGTGAGTCACTGCGGGAGTCGCCGCACGAAGCTACAAGAGCAGCTTCGGGAGTCACTGAAAGAGTCTCCGCAACCTTCCCCGTGGGAGTCTCTGCGACAGCCTCCGCGAGAGTCCCCGCGAGATTTACTATATAGGGCCAGAAGAGCTGCTGCGAGAGTTACTGCAACGGTTACTGCAAGAGTCACTGCAAGGGTCGCTGCGATTACATCACGATGCTCCGACGATTCATCAAAATGCAGCAGACGACCACGGATACCGCGACAGCGGCTCTGGAAACAGCCACAGCAAACGCTATAAGGGTTACTATATCTGGCTTTCGGGTGGACAGACCTCGATGCTGTCGTCGCCTGGCCTACAATCCACGTGAAAACAAAGGCAATTCAGAACTGCGGTTCGAAGAAAGCTATTGTGATTACTTTGTACCTCAAGTCGGCTGCGGCCGGGCTCACCCATGTATTGGTGGACGAGTCTGAGGGGTGCAGAGGAACCACATTAAGAACGAACTGGTTCATCGTTTCATTGAGCATTTACGTGATTGATAGTTACATCACAAGACCATACACTCCCGCTATGTACATAGAGGCCACATAAGTTACGACGCCAAACCCCATCGATTAAGCATCATGTATAATACTCGATAGTCTATAGAAAGCCAGAATCATGGACAAGAAAGAAATCCTTCTTCCCTCCCAATGTACGCGCTCTGTTCCCAATAACAACCAACCCGATCCCGTTTAACTTTTATGCGTGATATCTCCTCGTCTCGTCAAGTGCGTACAAGTTCCACCATGACACATTAGCCCATGCGTTGCCGCTTGCTTCCGCGAGGACTTCCGTCGTATCCAAGATCCGCCCGTGGTATCTCCTCGGTGCCGGCCGGACTGGGCGTGTTGTTGTGCGCAGCCACTGAGTTGTCCGGATCGGGTTTGAGCGAGTTATTGGATATGTTGTGGTTGCCGGGGTCCGCGTCTAGTGAAAAGTTGAAGTCGTTGCCATCACCGCCAAAGTGCCCGTCGTTGAGAAATGCGTTGCTATCAAAGAATTGATCGAGGTCGACGGGTGGCGGATCGAAATACGTATCGTTGGCTCCCTCGCCGATGCCGGGGATATGTCCGTTGGGGCTGAGGGGTCCGAGCAACGAGCTAAGTTCGCTAATTTTAGCATCTTGTTCGCTCTGCAGACGCCGGAGCTGTTCCAGGTCGGTCTGGTTTGTGTTGATTTGGTTCAGGGACGGAGGAGCCATGGGAGGTTGCATGATGGGAGACAGTGATGGTGGAGGGTTGTGTTCCACGGGCGGTGAGATAGTCGTTGTAGGTATGGACGGGACGTCCATTTGAGGGTGAGAGGTGGCGGGGATAGGCTTCGACGACGACGAGGAGCTCTGGCCTGCCATAAAGTTGACGAGCTTGCTCCTCTGGTCGTGGTTCAGCGTGTTGGGCGTGTTGGCCACCATCTCGGCCGCCTTGGGGAGGTCGAGCCCGTGAGAGTTGGTGGCGTTGTGGTCGTTGATGATCTTCATCATCTGCTCGTGAGGATTCGCCTCCAGCTCTTGACGGAGGTTCGGTGAGGTCGTGTCGCTGGGGGACCCCTCAACGAGCTCGGTGACGTGACCCATCTCGGGGTTGTGTAGGCTGGGGGGTTGGTACGAACTGCTGTTAGCAGCATGATTCCTGGCCGGCTGAGATCGGTTGACCTGGTTGGGGATGGGCGGGAGCAGCCCGCGTGTCTTCTTCGGGGGTGTCGCAAACGCCGTCGTGGGATCCATCTGGGACTGGAAGAAATCCCCGAGATCCACAATGTTACCGTGGCTGGGCTGCTGTCCTTGGTTTGAGATCATGCTCGAGATGATGTCTGTGACATTCTGCGAGTTGCCCTGGTCCTCCAACGTTTTCCTGAACACGTTGGCGAGGAAGTTGAGGATAGCATTGATGGAGTTTTGATGCCGGTCGTGCTGGGTCTGGAACATTAAGGCCTGGTTGTAGAGGTCGTTGTTAGTCCGCTGCAGGCGATTAATGGTGTTGAGGATTAGCTTTTGCTGATCGCGCATCTTGTTCACTTCTTCTCGAATGAGTGCCATCTCCTTCTTTTGGAGTGGCTGGGATTCGGCAGCGGGAAGGGATCTCCCGGAGGGAACATTGGACGTTCCCAGCCCTTGGCCGAGAGATTCTTCTTGACCAACTTCTTCTTCGCTGTCGCCTTCGCCATCGGCGTTTTTGCCCCCCTTCTTGGCCTTGCTACCACTCTTGGGTTTGTTGATCAGCCATAGTAAGTTGGGGTGCCCTCGTCGGAAGTACGGATTGGAGTATTCGCTAGGGCTCTTGTTCTTCCGCTCGCTTGCCCTCATGGAGTTGTCTGAGAGGCCAACCCTTTTGTGGAAGCCATACATATTGAGTTGTCGTACGAAAGAAGCATAGTTGTTGTGTTTGAATAGCTCGGGGATCAGAGTCTTGGCAAACTCGTCCTCGTCTAGAACGATGAAGGAGTCTCCCTTCTCTGACCATCGAATGAGGTCTTCGTTCTTACACTCCTCCAGAAAGCTACCGGCATGTTAGTGTGGAGGTAGAATAGCGACGAGATGGTAGCTTACCTGCTCAGTTTCTGGACGAATGGAGGGATCTGTTTCCGTTTCGACTGCGCGTCCCTCTTCGCTTTTTGCGCCATCTCTTCCATCATCTCCAGGTTTTCTTGCCTGGCTATCGACTCGTTACCATTTTGCGGTAGTAGCGATGTCTCATCTCCCATCAAGTTCGCCCATGGGTCGGTCGATGCATCATAGGCAGTCCGCGGGTTCGTAGGTACGAGAGCCTGGTTCATTTGTCGACGAGCAAGTGAGTTGGAAGGGGTCGAGACGGCTTGGGGATACTGCGGCTGGGCTGGGACGAGCCCAAATGAGTTGGCAGCGTGGCTGGTCCCGTCGCCAAAGGAATTCCCATCGCCTAGGCCATTCCACCGCATCATCTGGTCCCCAGTCCCGGTTCCTGTCGCGTACGGTCGTTGCATTTGTTGCTGGACGGGTACGACGGGCGCTGAGCCGGGAGCGTTTCGTTTTCTCGAGTTTGGCGTCGACATTGGTGAGACGTAGCAGAGCCGCGTTTTGGTCCTGGACAAAGAGGCGTCGATGCCTACGACGGGTATGTGCAACACCGAGGTTTGCTGCCTTGCGAGGGGCCTGTCTCGTGGGATTCGCCAGAAGTTATTCTCGGCGAGGTGCCGAAGGTGAGACAGCGACGAAGCTTAAGGCTGTAGAGGTAAATGACGATAAAACCCGAAATGTCGGTCGCGTAGTCGAAAAATCTGCTCTTAGGTGATCGCGGAGGTTCCCGAAGTTGTTATCCAACTCGTGGACGGACGTGCAGGTCGGATGAAATTTGCGCGCGGCAAGTCGGCCAAAAAGATATCGGGCGAGGACGTAAGTTGAAGGTCTTGGCTTTGGGGGGAGATTGATAGGAAGGCGCGGAGCGGAGAAGACGAAGAAGGCGGGTTCGATGCGGACAAGGCAACGGGGACTGCGGGCGACCAACAGATGTCGAATCGCGTCAAGATAAAAAGCGTGTTTGGGTGACGAGGCTGGAAACAAAGCCAGGCTTGGGCGACTCGGTAGTGCTGCCTGGCCAAAGTCGAGATCAAGCGGAGGTTGAATGGACGATCTCCGGGCCCATTCTGGTGCACGAGGCGGAGGCGGATTCGGCGACGAGCAGAGAGAATGACTCTGCGATAGGTGATGCTCGTGAAACGGCTGGTGATGGTCTTGTTAATGAATGTCGTAACCTTGAGACCTGGTCATGGCCCGCCCCCGGAGCCATCTGGGATCAATTGTCAAATCCTTTCTCGGCCAATCACGAGAGGGATGAGAGACACCAAGCTGCGACGGCTCCACGTGACGATAAGATAACAGACCTGCCAACCGCCATTGAGTTCACCTTTCACGTGAAGCCATCCATCTGAAAGAAGCAACACATGCGCGGACGACTAAACCTATTTCAGCCGCTTGTCTGCAAACACCGAAAACTCCGTCTTTCTCAACACAAAGTCCGTCCAACATCACCGCAGCTTGCGGCCGGGTCCAGCTACAAACCTGGCCACCTGGCGAGGTGTCCGAATTTCACGAGGAGTTAGGTTAGGTGCTTGAATTTTCAGCGAGCGGCCAAAAGTGGGCACCTCTTCAACAATTGTGGGGTAATAGAAAGAAGGCGCTTGCTTTGCAGCTTATCACAGTTGACCATCAAACAAAACGACGTGCCTGTTGAAGAACAAAACATCTCCCTCGCAATGTCCGTCACTTTACACACGTCGCTCGGCGACATCAAGGTCGAGGTGTTCTGCGAGAGCGTCCCCAAGACAGCCGAGGTACTTGCCAACCACCACCAAACATCATCGCATGCTAACTCCTCCAGAACTTCATGGCCCTCTGCGCATCGGGATACTACGATCAATCGCCCTTCCACCGCCTCATCCCCAAATTCATGGTGCAAACCGGCGCGCCAGCAACCCCCTCTCCACCCGAAAACCCCAAGGGCGGACGCAGCATCTGGGGTGAGCCGTTTGACGACGAGATCCGACCAGCCCTGCGACATGGGGGACGCGGCACCGTGTCCATGGCCAACAAGGGACCTGGAACCAACGGCTCGCAATTCTTCATCGCCTTTGACAAGGCGCCGCACCTCGACGGCCTCAACACCGTCTTTGGAAAGGTCATTGGTGACGAGGGGCTTGCCACCCTAACCAAGATGGAGGCCGTCGCCGTCGACAAGAAGAACCGTCCCAAGACGCCCTTTCGGATTGAGAAGGTGACGGTGCACGCGAACCCGCTCGCTGGGTGATTCAAGAGTTATCCATGATTCCATCTCTACATCAGAAAAGAACCGGCAGAACAAGACGGCGAGATATCACCTGCCGCTAAGTACGGTGCAAACTTGTCGAAGTCGCGACCTCGCGGCAACCGCTGGCGCCGGCTAGGAACCGCCAATTGAGGTGGTGGACAACGAAACTACCGAGGGGGGCGACGATGACCTCTTGGACGCTTGCTCGTCCCTGGCTATCACAAACGACAAAATCTTTCGCAGGGGCCAAAGACCCCCCTCTATACAGGGCACCACCAGCTTGTAATCCCCGGCCTCCTTCACGACGACCGCTGCCGTATTCCACCTCTCGCTATGTTATGTGACACAACGTTTTATCCGCGTTTATGTTAACGAGAGGGCCGTCCCCGAGGTGACATCTTCCACACGCGCTCAAGCACCCTCATTCAGCGTCAGAACTTCGTCGACTGCTCCAGGACCTCCTTTCATCTCAACAAACAGACATCATACTGTCTATTCACGACATTTCCATTCCGGCAAGGGCACATTTCACCCCGACCATGCAATATCTCGACATCCTGTTTCCACTCAAGCACAAGGCCAATGTTGCGACTGATCTTGGGGGTCATGAGCCATTGGAAACTCGGGAGCGCCCTTTGCACGAGGATCAACAATGGCGAACCTGTGAGTCTAAACGACATAACTTTTGGAACATCTGCCGCTTGACATGATGGACTTGATCACCCCAGCTCGACAGAATGACTTATATCACCAAATCGTCACAGATCTCATCACGGAACTGGGTATCGACTCGCACACTGTGGGAAAGTGTCGTGATGCCCGTGGCGATGCTCCTCAAATCCCAACTACTCCGTCACAAAGCCTACTCCAGTCTAGGTTGTTACAATATCCTTTGGGGCGAAGCTATCTTAGGAGAGGGTAGAAAGGCCAAAAACGAAATTGATTCTTGATCTTATGGCCGGAAACTAAATCCATAGATACACGAACCATCTACGATGTCTTGAGCCAGCTGATCGATGGTCCCGACCGGACAGCCGATCGGTATGTAGATAATTAATAGTAGTTATATCTTACCCAGCCGAGGGCAAAGCCAGGCGACATGTAAATCATCCAGAATCTCACTTCAGACGGACAGAGTCATGCAAGTTGGGGTCCCTCCCTTGCCAGAGCTCCTTCCCACCTCCATCCCCAGACCCCAGATGCCATTTCTCAGAGTTTTCTTTTCCAGAGCTCCTTCCCACCCTCCACTGCTGTGCCGATATCCTTCACGCACAACTTCCAGTCAAAAATCCAGTTCACTTTCTTACATCTTCCGCCATATCGCTTTGCGAGCATTGCATGATGAGCTCCGATACCGACATTGATGTCATTCTCGCTCAAAGGGGCATATTTGACCCGGCTCGAGGGGATCAGCAAAAATCTCAACCCTACAGCACGGTCCCGACCACCCACGCTCAAGTTCAAATCTGGGCCCGGTATTTTTTGACGTTCCGCGCTACGTATCTCCAACTTGAGTAAGTTATTCGTGGCTTCAATTGGATTGAGTTCGAACTGATGTGCTCGTCTAGTGCTGAAGCATTGAAGGTATTCCCGACATGTACGCAAGTCGAAAAGTTCATCTGCGCTTTTCCCAGAATGCGCCGCGCAAACGATACCATTGGCACCTCTCAGGATCGAGTCTCTCGTCAGTATATGGAGACGGGTATCGTCAACTGTGACGACATATAGGGAGGTCTTCCGCATGTGCGAGAGGCATTTGTCTTTTGCACGACACCAACCTGATGATGTGGATCAACCACAAATGGAGGGCCAGCGGTCAGACATACACGTCTGCACAAAAGAAAAGGTTCCGTGCGCGAGATAGAAAGCGGAGGGCCCAGGAGCATGTCTACACGAATCTTCCTGAGACCTGATACCAGAGTCTTAGGTCTTCATAAAGTTCTTAGGTCTTCGTCGGTCGAGTCTCGAGAGCACAGGTCTGTGTTAATATACGCCGCTGATTCCTCAAGACAGAGTTCAATTCCTGTACTTTCAAGCAGCCAAGTCATCCATCTCGGTGCCCATGTTTCGGTAATCTCAGTTCTTCACGTCAAAGATGCCCTCGACAAGGGACCTCGGATGGGCACGGGGGACATCGAGTGTCGTCTACTAATGAGCTTCCACAGCAAAGCAAGGAGTGGAACAAAGGGAAACTATATTGATCCAAATCACACTCTAATCTCTCTCACGCCATCCGCTATTCCCCATTCCAACTCCTGCACGCCCTCATCCGTCATGGTCAAAGTCCTGGGCGGTCTCTCGCGAGTGCTGGTTACCCACACCACATCTCGCCAACCCCTCTCATCAATCTTCATGAGCCCGATGAGCTCCAGCATGGGGCACGCATCGAGGTTGCGAAAGTAGACGACGCGTTCCTGGCCGTTGATCTGCTCGACCATCAGCAAAAAGGCCCGCTGAGCCTCGGCGTAGGCCGGGAAGCTCTGCGCCTGCTCCTCGTCGAGCTCGCCGAGAATCAGGGCCCGGATGAACTTCCAGCCGCGGTGCTCGTAGATAGGAGCCGGGCCGTGGAGCGCCTGCTTCAGCACGGAGCGGGCGTGGTTGCGCGCGTGTTCGGCCTGCCGCTTCTCCATGTCGACTTGCTCGTCGTACGCTATCTTTCTAAAGACGGGGGCAAAGTCGCCCGTGTAGTTGCGGTTCGGGGCCGGCTGTAGGGTGCCCTCGAGGATCTGCAGAGCCGTCTCGCGGTTCTTAGCAATCTGCTCGTCCGACGGCTGGTCGATCTGAGACACGGGCAGATGGAGCAAGGACTTGCGACGAGGCGGCAAAGCGTTCCGTCCGGCAACGGCAGCTTTCCTCTGAGCCTCCTTTTCTACAAGGGTAAGTCGACGGATCCGACCGTCGCTGTCTCCAGTCAGAACCGTTGGCTTGCTCTCACGAAGGGGTTTCCTCGGCTGGGCCTTGACACGGAGGTTCGTGTTCCACTCCTCGACTGAAGAAATGCGCACCTGGATGTGCGTCCGCTGTTCATCGTTTTCCCCAATTGGAACAATTACTCTGAGCAGAGTCATGTTATATACAGATATATATGAATAAGATTGTTCTCAAAGTGCGTGAAGAGCCGATGAAGAGCGAGCTGGGCCAGTGGCTGCGAGGATTGTGAGTAGAGACTCGATTTGGCATATATATATACATCTACTATTACTTGATGTTCACTGGATGGGCTTGGGAGGAGTAACGTTCTCTTGCTGTTCTAGGAGGTGCCTTGTTGAGCTTCATTTTCTCGTTGAGAACAATGCGTTTACTGGCCTGTCCTAAGGACAAGAGCTTTTAGGAGTGGGCGTTGAAAGGAAGAGGCTTTTCTGAACTGATCAGTTAGGATAGTTTTTAGCGTAAAATAAAGAAGACAAAGCTACGGTGACGTCTCTTGAATAGATGGAGGGAGAAGACTGGTGAGATGCTGGTGCTACGTCCAGACTCGTTCGCATCGGCAAAGTAATATTATTATAAAACATCAATTCTTACCTACCACCCCGGGAATACTTCCTCAGCACAATTATTCATGCAATAGTGATGCTACTGACTCTGCTGTAATGCTTGATATACTCTCGTTGGGCGGGAGACCTTATCGATAAGGTTGCTCCAGGCGCCATCGAAGCTTTGGACTTACGCTTCCAACTTCATCACCACAATTATTCAGCGCCATCGCGCCTGTACTTTCACATCGAACCGGCGCGCATTGAACTGTGAACCCCAAGTCTCGCCATGTCCGCAATCTACAACCTCGAGCCTCAGCCGACGGCATCGGCCATCCTCCACACCACGCGCGGCGAACTCTCGGTCGAGCTCTTCGCGAAGCAGACGCCGCTGACATGCCGCAACTTTCTCCAACTAGCCCTCGACGGCTATTACGACGACACAATCTTCCACCGCCTCGTCCCCGGCTTCATCCTGCAGGGCGGCGACCCGACCGGCACGGGCAACGGCGGCGAGTCCATCTACGACGGCGGCGCCTTTGGCCGCGACGACCTGGACCCGTGGCCGATGGACCAGCGTGCGGGGAAGAATGCTGGGCTGACGGGCGTCAACTTCAAGGACGAGTTCCACTCGCGGCTCAAGTTTAATCGCAGGGGGTTGCTGGGCATGGCGAACGAGTCGCGGCCGGACACCAACGGGAGCCAGTTCTTCTTCACGCTGGACAAGGCGGACGAGCTGAACGGGAAGAACACGCTGTTTGGGCGGATTGCCGGCGCGGGCGACACGATTTATAATTTGGCCAAGATGGGCGAGGCGGAAGTCGACGCGGCGACGGAACGGCCCAGTTATCCGGTCAAGATTGAGAGGATCGAAATATTGGTCAATCCCTTTGAGGACATGAAAAAGCGGTCGAGAGTGGCTGTGCAGGCACCTAGCAAGGCTCCAAAGGACAAGAAGAAGAAGCGCAAAGCGGACAAACAGCTTTTGAGCTTTGGGGACGACGAAGGGGACGATGGTGTGCCGGTTCTTAAGAAGACCAAATTTGACACCAGGTTGGTCATGGAAGATCCGGAGGAACAAACGAAGGAACCCAAAAAGAAGAAGAAGGAAAAGCCTCGACCTCAAACTACGTTACCGGAACCCAGCCAAGAGTCGACAATCAAACGTCTACCAAAGGAGTCAAGTCCCCCACAAAGAATAGATTCCGAGCCAGAGCCAGAAGCACCAAAGAAGACGGCGCTCGAGAGAGCAAACGAGGAGATTGCGGCGCTCAAGGCATCAATGAGACGGACAATCCACACCGAGCAGCCAGAAAAGGAACAAAAGAAATCGGCCATCGAGTCCATGATGCCCGAGACGTCCATGAAGGGACGAAAACGCAGACCCGGCGCCAGCAACTCCACCACCGCGCAAGATCAAACGACGCTTCGCATGCTTAAGGCATTCCAGTCCAAGCTCGAAAAGGCACCCTTAGAAAGGGACATGACCATATCCATCCCCCAGACCGACGACGGAACCACCAACTCGGCGCAAGGCGAAGCAGCAGACGACGAAGCCAACCTGTGCGACCTGCACTTCATTGCAAATTGCCAGAGCTGCACCTCGTGGGACAAGCAAGAGGAACAAAACGCCGACAGCGACGACGAGGGCTGGATGTCGCACTCGCTCAGCTTCGCGGCCGACAAGCTGGGCAAAGACCTGCGCGACCGCAAAAAGGCCGAGGAGGAGCTCGTGGTGATTGACCCGCGCGAGAAGGCGCAGGCGCTGAGGGAGGAGAAGAGGGCGAGGAGGGATGCCAGGGACGGTGGGAGGGCGTGGGATCAGGCACGCGATCAGGCGAGGAATGCGCAGTTGGCGAGGGCGGCATCGCTTGGGGGGAGGGGGGCAAAGTAGGTAATCGATGCCTTCATACGGATCAATTCGAACCATCTCGGGGAATGATCTCGTTGGCATTGACTTCGTGTCGTCAGAAGCGTGCTAGATTTGGAGATGTGCATAGTTCCACCGTCCCGACAGACGCCTCACATCCATTACACCAAATAAAGACGATTGTGTTTTTGCCTATCATGCATCTAATACCAATATACGTACATGGTTGACTTCGTGTACTGGGTAATCTAGCTAGGAGACGATCCCTCCCTGCATTCACCCTTGAGTCACTGCAACTCATTCCTTCCGTACCCCTTTAACAAAAGTAACTCCCGTTACCCTCACGCATCCCAAGTCCAAAGAATTTTCGTCAAGCAATGTTCACCACTGCGCATTACACCACATGACCTCGACTGGCCATGACCGGTTGGTTGGGCATACCGCCCACGGCAGCCATGTTATATGGGTTCATTTGAGGGTTGAAGGGCTCCACGACTTGTGACATGTACCCGTTGTGAAGGCCCTGCTGTTGTGTGACTGGACAGTCCTTGTGTGCGAGGAGGAGCGTCTTGAGGTTGACGACTTCTTCTCTCAACTGGGTAATTTGCGCCGTGAGAGCATCATTTTCCGTACTATAAAGCTCGACCTTGCTTTGCAAATTCGCTAACCATTGCTTTTTGCGCTGGCGACATTTGAGTGCAGCCACCCTAGGCATGTTAGTTTGCACAAGGATGTCATGAAGATGACATACCTGTTTCTCTCGAGAAAGTTTTTACGCTTCTCTTCGTCCGTCATCTTGCTCTTGGTCCCCATATCGTCCTTCATTTCATCGTCGGAGAAATCGATATTTTCATCCGCAGGCGCGCTGACCGCCTTCGCCTTCTTACTTGGAGGTGCCTTGGGAGCATCGTCGGCTCTTCTTCGACCATTTGTCGGTGGAGGGACCTTCTTTCCTTTGCCGCGTGTATTGGGCCGGGTTGCTTGCTCGCTCTCCTCAGACGCACTGCCTTCGCTAACGCCCCGAGCTGAACCGCCAGACGCCCCGTTTGCGTTGGAAATCTGTGGCGATGTATCCATATTCTGGACGGGGGCTGGGTGCGCGTGAGTCGTCGCTCCCGTCACGGCAAATTGGTTTGTGGACTGTGCCCCATTTCTGCCTTGAGCCAGCATGAATAACCCGTTGGCTGCGTCATTGTCGTGCGGGTCAAACGGCCCTGATGCGGGCTTGGCCTCGGCTTTGACAACAACGTTGTTCGTCATATCTTGAGGTTGCGATGTAACTGAAGGAGGGGGAGGTTGGGACTGTCCCGGTCGAGATGCGCCGTTGGCTTGTTCTCGCTTGGCCGCAGCGCTGACTGCAGTACGATGGAAGTCGAGGGTGCTGGGAGTCGCGCCGCCGCTAGCGAGTTGAGCAAAGAGAGCCTGGGAGTTGGGACTGGGAGCCGGGAACATGGAACCGCTCCCACCCGGAGTCAAGCCTGTCCTAAGAGAGGACTCGTTGGGTGTTGGGAAGCCGCCGCGGAGATGATGCGTGTCGCCAAAATAATCATTGGCAGGACCCGAAAGCATTGCGGGACTCAGAGGACCAGTCCTAAGGGAGCCTCCGCCCCAGTTGAACGGGGTTGCGCTGGCGCCGGGAAGCAGCGACGACGGCGATGTCAGGGCAGCTACCGGCGGCAGTTTTGTTCCTCCCGGAGTCTCTGGGGCTCCCCCAAAAGACTGCTCGAAGGGATTGGGCTCCAGACTGAGGGATCCGCTGACGGTGGCCGAGAAGTAGTCTGGCGTATTTGCACCTTGTTGTTGACCGGGTCGAGGTGGTGGTGCGAGAGGTTTGGCGGCTTCGGCATTGGAGGGCGCCTCTGGTTTCGCGGGGGGTTCGATCTTCACGTCGGTCGAAGTTTCTGTGAATGAAATGTGAGTACGATTGTCAACAAAGGAAATGACGCCGGTGGGATGCGATTAGGACACATTACTAGGAACAGGGAGGACCAGTAGTGGCTGAAAGGTGGCAGGAGGGAGGAAGGTTTGTTTGATGCGTCATGGCGGAGTCGCCAGAGGGGAAGGAAGGATAGACGAGGGGAGCCTCACCAGGTCGAGACGGAGAGTTGCGAGACTTCGTTGGGGACTTCGACTGACCTACACCAGCTGTTGAAGTCCCCATGATGACGATGATGTATTATAGCTGGGGCAGCAAGGTTGTTCAAGGTTGGCTGGGTGGGGGGGCGGGAGTGCAGAATGTAGATGGAGGAAGACAAAAAGCCAAATGAGGTCAGAGGCGATAGAGCGCAGCCCCTACTAATTACCGGGGGCAAGCACCGCGCAACGGCGAAAAGAGGGCGACGGACGGCGAAGAAACTGGACAGAGCGCCGTGCAACGACAGCGACACTCGGAACGGAAGAAACAAATAATAATAGACCGAAAGGGATCGAGTGAGCCAACCGTATATCACGGTGGAGTGCGCGGCGACGATTGCTCCAGACGTCGCCTGCGAATTCGGGCGGTTTGGTGGATTGCGTTGACGGAGATGGGTTGTGAAAGGATCAGGTTGGAGAAGACGTCAGAGATGACGTTGTGAGCAGCAGAAAAAGAAGGGCGCAGGAAAAAAAGAAGGCGGGCGCCGGGCTCCTGGAAGGTCTTGACTCTTGTGTGCCAGTGGCCAACCGGCAGAGACAGGGAAGGGCCGGGGTGCTTTCGCTGACAAAACGCCACCTGCCTTCCTTTGTCGAGGAGCGTTCGCACTGTGCCTTCTATGCCATCGTCTGATTTCACCCAACCCAAACCTTGACGATCACTCGAGCGACGAATGAGAGGTGAGCTTGCGGTTTGAGCTGTGGTGTGTGTGTGTGTGTGTGTGTGTGTGTGCGTGTGTGTGTGCGCACATGTGTGAAAGCTGCAGCTCCAGCTTGCTTCGACGGTATGGACAGCCACAGCCAGATGACCAAGATGAGCTTCAAACAGAATTTTTTCACCCCCGTCGAGAGAACTTGTCGGATCCGAATGCACAGTGCAAAGGCAAAGCGCGACGCAGAACCTCTCAATTGTAGAAGTGGGTCTGCTCTCAGTGGCGTCACACCCACGGAAAAGAGATTTGAGTGAGTGCAGGACAGTGGACAGGGGAAACGAGAAACGGCGTCGCGTCTTCACACTGTCTGGATACCTCAGGCTTCGATTTTTTCCTTCTCCACACTCCATGAACAAGCAGCCTCCCAGAGGAAAGAGAAACGCAAGGATGCAAGCGAGTGGGCCCGAGGCGCGCCCATAACCGCCCCACGTCGTGATGACGCAGAGCCGTCAAGGAGGCGCGACCTTCCAAACTGCCCATTTTTGAACCGTTGCGACTGCCGCAATAATTCTATCAATAATCAGCCTCTTCTTTTCGTGTTTCAGACACGGTCTGCACAAGAACGGAGCCAGTCAGGAAAGGAATCCCGATGCTTTTCCCCGACTCATTTGGAACCAATCTGTGGCTGAATTCTATTCCTTCGGCCCATTTTCCCCCGGAACCTCCCTAGGTATGTATGCCCAGAGCATTCATACCCTTGGTGTCTTTTAGTAGCACTGTACGGACGTACACTGAAGGAGTCCCCATCAGACGCGTCCAGATTTCACAACAAACTCCCCTTTTCTCCTTCCGAGCACATGCTGTCCGCTTGACCCTATCTGCGGCCAGTGTCACTCGAGGATTCCCCTGACTTCACCGACTTACCTTGACACGTGCATCTTGCCTCGAGTCGGGTTTCTCTCAAGGCTTGATCCTCCTGTTCCTCGACCTTTCACGACCGAGCTATTTCCCCTTGCTAGTGGCAAACAAGCCTCACGTTGCCTGTCAATCCGTCCAAACGTTGTCGATTCCTTCAACTCGAACGGCGCACACATTCTTACAAATCGCATAAGATGCGATGCGCTAAGCTTGGCCTCCGGACCTTATCGCATCCTCGAAGCGTCGCCCAATTTGGCCATTCCCCGACCTGGTTACTGGAGATCGCGTGTGTTGTTGCGTGTTGAGGAGCTTATTCGAGGGCTTCTATTCGTACAACGCATCGCTCACAGTGTGCAGTCATGGTCGTCTTTTTAACCTCGTTGCGGCGCATCGCTTCACGCCCTGGCCAAGCTGAAAGATGGAAGTTCCTCGACGCGACCAATGCAACCACTTATCCATCCACCAGGGGCGAGCTGACTACCATCTGTTGGGCTGGAAACCATTAAGCCCAGAAGCAAAAAGCAGCTCACTGTCACCAACGGTCATAACTGGACTGAATATGGTGTACAGTGCGGGACGCCAGCTGGCACAGGTCCATTACAACACTGTGTCGGTACTCGTTGAAAAGCTCCAACCACAGCGCAATATGACTGGGCCATGACGTCAGCTCACAATCGGACTTTGCACAGTACGCGACGCGACGTTTGAGACTTGGAGTTGGCCAGCGCAGGCCTCAGGGAACGTTCCCCTCCCCCGCAATTATACGGTCCCGCGCAGGCTGTGCGACGTCCCTCCGTTTCTCAAATCACAGCCCTCTTGTGTGTCTCTGATGAGACATGATGTGATGGCAGCTTCGCCCGGCGTTCCGTGGGAAGTGAATCTAAGCCCCGGTTGGCCCGGTTGGCCCTTTTCAATCTAGCGCAACGCGAGTTCCAGGGGAAATTCGAGAAAATGAAAAGTCGCCCTTTTTTCGCGACGCAGAGGACTCGACACTCGCTCGTCATTCGGAACCCCACCAAACAGACCCGCCGGCGACAAATTATGACGCAAGTCGGTTGATACGTTTTTACGATACCGATGCGACGTGCTGGACAATTGATTCATCAGCAGTCATTGTCTAAAGGTGGGACATCGAGAAGCTGGGACGCAGCCGCAGCCTCGAGTCCGAGCCGTGTCGCTCGTATACCACATTAATACGAACGACGACGAACAACGCAAGCGGCACATTCCGAGTTCGAGGTGCACCTCAAGCCAGTTGGGAAGCCGCCCGGGCGTCTTTTCTCCGACCCGAAGGAGCGAAATCACGAACAAGTCGCCAGCGAACTCCCCGATGAATCGATGATGCGAACCATGTCTAGAGTCGCCAGCTTCCCGCATGCCCTGGTCCTGGAAGCTGGCATTGTTCGTTTTGGAAAGGGCTGAGTTTAGAAAAAAATGTTTAGCTCGCGTGCTTGTGCTTTGTTCCCTCATGTTGCGCCCGTCATGCGCAAGCAAGCCACGACACACGCCTTTAATGTCGCTTGCATCGTTTTTGTTTTGGCCGCTTTCCGATGCCACGAGGTGACGAGATTGCCATTAGGGCCGGATGTCGCGTTTTTTCTCGGGGCAGTGACCTGTCAATCAGCTCTGTGCAAGGCTGGTTCGTACGCCGCCAAGCAAAACGTGCCCTTGACCCAGGTCCGAACCCGTGGGCTTGGGCTTATAGCGTTCTTCCCCTTGCAGTGATGATGTCAACGCCATGGAGGTGGTCAGTCTGATGGCGAGTTACCCTACACGATGCTTTCCGTGAGAACCTTTTGGACCATGAATTGAAGGAACTTCGGGTAATGGGGTGAAATTAATGTGTCGGGGAGTGAATGTTTGTCTCGTATCCGTAGATGGAATGTGTACGGGCACCAAGGGCTATGAATTTGATACGGTGAACGACGGACTTGCCTCATGCCCACGGGCCATGCTTAACATCACGACACACGTTTATCTCAGCACAGCATTGGTATTCGTACACGCTCCCATCTTCTCAACCCCTCACAGTGACTCAGGCACCCTACCAAACGAAACTCGCCGTCACAGCTTCGCCTCCGCATCCAGCTTCATGACCCTAAACCCGTGTCGCGGCGCATGAACCCTCACCCCGACATCCGTCTCGAACACCACCTCCTCCCTGTCTATGCCGACCAACACCCCGACGTCCCTCCCCGACGACCCCGTGTCCGTCGGCCAGACCCTCACCCGGTCTCCCTTCCGCAGTCCCTGCGCGAGCACCACCGGGTCCGTCCCGTCTACCTTGACTAACCTCGTCGCCGCCTCACCGACACTCCCCTCCGTCATAATCCGCCGCGCCGCCTCCTCGCCCGACACCCCGACCGGCTTACCCACCTTCTTCTTCTTCGCCGACACGACAGCCCGAAACCTAGCTATCCACGCATACACGCGCGGAAACGCCTCCCGCGAGAACCTCTCCCCGGGCAACGCCCCCGGAATCCCCGCCAACCAGTGCAGCGGCCAAACGGCCTCTACATCCGTCAAGCTTGGCCCCTCCGTCCCCAACACCCACTCCCGCCCGTCCGCCAACAACGTCCCCTCGAGCAAACCAAACGCCCGTTCAACAACCCCCAGCGCCTCCGGCCTCGCCCTGTGCATCCCCTCGGCGCTCAACTCCCTGCCGACGAAATCCCCCCGATCACGGAAATACGCCGGGTCCTTTAGAAAAGGCAAGTCCGTCGGGAGCAGCTGGACGGCCGCGGAAAACAGCCCCGCGTCGCTGGCGTACGACGACAGCAGCCGCTCGAGGGCGACGTGTTCAGGCTTGGTGGCGCCCAGCCGCGGGAGCTCCGGGAACAGGGCCTCCAGCTTGGGCAGCTGCAGCCTCGTGTCGAGGTAGACGTCGCCGCCGATGGCGAGGATGGGGATTCGACGGTGGGCGATGCCGAGACGGGAAACGTCCGGCCGAGGCATCATGCCGGGTTGCATCTGGCATTGACATCAACATTAGCTTCGAATCAATCATTGTAGACGTAGACTTACACATTGCATGTAGGGGATGCCCCGTAGGGTCAAGTACCAAACAATCCGCCTCGCGTACGGTGAGTAGGCGTAGTGGTATAGAATAATGGGAGGATTGGCCATTATGTCGATGCCAAGTTCAAAATGAAGCATCAATTGAGAAAACTGTCAAGACACCAGCCATATACATACCTGCCATCACCACCCTAGCTACCCCGGACGCCGCTTACCACATTTCACAAGCCTCGGACCCTCGGCTGACAGGTTGCGGGGTGTCGGGCGCCATCGTGATCGCGCCTCGGCTGCTCTCCGACCAATGGCGTGTTACACATGGATTGTACCTCTGACCAAGTGACTGTGGATAAAGGCATCCCATTGAGAACTATCAAAGCAACAAACAGTAAACCCGTAATGGTTCCAGTGAATTCCATCCCCGAGATCCTTCATCACATCCATCGATTTTCCTTCAACTTCAACCCTTGTATTTGGTGTCCGAGGACACTCCGATTCTGTTAGCCTCGACATTTTAGGATCTGACTCAACATCATCCCTCGAACATCGCTGTGAACCCCATTGATACGTCACAGATGGCAAAGACGAATCGTTTACCAACCGCCAGCGTTGTAGCTGCTGGCGCCAGCTTGGTCACCACCGGCATTCGAGTCGTCGCCGGCATCGCCAAAGTTGTCGCCCTCGGTGGGAGGCATCTTGCATCGGACCTTGGTGTGTCCGAATTCCTGACAGTTGGTGCACTGGACCTTGCTCCCTGCAGCATGTCAGAACCACACTCGAGCATGTCTTGGATGACCTACAGTCCTTGGGCTCAGGGCAGTCGCGGCTGAAGTGGCCCGTCTTCTCGCAGTTTCGGCAAGTCACAGCCTCCATGTTGCGCGGCTGATCACACTCCTTGGCCATATGGCCTTCCGAACCACAGTTGCGACAAGCTCGACCACCGCCCTGGGGGCAATCCTTGGCGAAATGGCCCACTATTGTAGCGTTAGTTCTGTCGATAACGACTTGGACAGGGGATCATACTCTCATTGCACTTGCGGCATTCAACGTTCTCGGGGTTAGGAGGCTCCTCACAATCAGCAATCTTGTGGCCCGGTTTCCTAAGCCTGGTTAGCAAGAAACGGTATCATATGGTCAACGCAGGTCTCACCCGCAATTCTTGCACGCAAACTTGTCCACACGAGGTTCGGGGCCTGTTCGGTTAGCTAAGAACCCGACAAGTCTGGCTGACTCACAGTCTCTGACACGATGGCCATCAGTGCCGCAGTTGTAGCAGGAGATCTTTGGAGCATCGATTCGCTCAGCCTTCTCCTGGGTGCAAAACTTGGAAGTGTGTCCGAGTTCCTTGCAGTTGATGCAAAGCGGGATGCCCTTGTCGACAACGACGCCGGCATCATCGAGCCGGGATAGGATTTCGTCTCGATCCTTGGGCCATCCCTCGAGCTCGCGAGGGCGATCGGCCTTTTCAGAGAATCGATACGAGATGGTATACTTCTTTCCCATGTTACCCTGGAGGTCCATGTTGGTGAAGATGGGGACAAGAGGCTTCTCGGTCGCGATCAGCCAAAGGCCGATGTCCTGGTCGATGAGCGCCTGCTGCAAGTCACGATACACGACATTCCCATCAAGAGCCTTGACATACTCCTCGACAGCTTCTTTGGCATCATCAACGTCCTTTTCAGCAGCAGCCTTCTTGAGCTTCTCCCATGCAGCATCGGGGGTGACAGTGGCAACGTTATCACGGTTGATCTTGCGAGCGTTTTCACAGTTCTTTCGCATGTGGCCTTGAAAGGTTAGTTCTGGTCACCAAGGGGTCCCAAATACAAACCTTCCTCGCCACAGTTCTCACACATCATAGGAGGACGGTCAGGGCAATCCTTGACCATGTGGCCGGGCTGCTTGCAGTAGCGGCAGGCCATCTCCTGAGGGTTGGGGCAATCGGCACGGCGATGGCTACGACAGTTAGAGGAATCGGGAATGAGGACTGAATGAACATACCCGGTTTCGCCGCAACCAAAACACTTGTCATCTCCAGGGTCCTTCTGGTCGAAACCGCTGCGGTTGGCGTTAGTATGCCACTGCCTTTTTGGAGAATCAATTGAAACCGGAAGACTTACTCTCCATAAGCAAATCCATTCTGGTCATTGCCAAATTCGCCACCTTCGGATTTAAAAGCGGCGGCATCTTTGACATCTTTGGCACCGTCGCCGTTAAAAGTACCGCCGTCGTCCCAGACGGGTTCGGCAACTGCTCCAGTTCCCCAAGTATCACCGCCACCACCAGACTGCTCCTAGCCAGTCATCGCGAGTCGTCGGTGAATGAAGTGTTAGATTGCTGTCCGAGATTGTTAGTCGCGAAAGATTGGTGGGAGTTTTGGGGTTGGGATCAAAGACTGGCGGGTGATGATGGAGGACAGACTGGGTCTCTACAGCACAGGCCAGAAGTAGAGAGTGGAAGAGAAACAGGGGGAATATGATGATGAAAAACAGTAGAGGTGAGCGTCAAGTTCAAATACCTTAGGTAAATAAACACAACGCGGCGAGAGGACGGGGTTAGGGAAGTGAAGCGTGAATGAAAGGGGGCCTCCTCTGATGAAACTGGGAAAGGTTTGTCAATGAAGAGGACGGAACAAATGCTGGGAATAGAAAACAAAAACAGAAAGAGATGCACGTACCTGGATGTGTGTTAAATGTGAGACGCGTAGTCGTGAAGTCGAAGTGAAGGTGAGAAGAAACTCGGCGTCGGAACGATCTGACGAAAGTGAGGAGGGAGGAAAGAGTGCGAACTGAAGCTTTCAATGTTGTGATAGACCACCCAATGCCTCAGGCTGCCAGTTCTCCGCGCGAGGTGGGAGAAAGAAGGCGAGTGCAAAGGGAAGGAAGGAGTTGATCGGTGGAGGAAGGAAGAAACACAGGGAAGGAAGGAGGGAGGGGAGAAGCGAGCTACTGCAAAGATCAACAACACGACTGGATAAGATTGGATTCTTAGCCATTCATAATCACAGTATCCTTCTTCAGCGGTTTACTACAGGTGATTGATATCATGTATGTCGTTGGCCGGTGAAGACTGGATGCGGCAAGGATTATAGCCTATCATGTTGGGGATAAGTGAGAACTTCTTCCCAGGGACCAGAAGTTTGGTCTGCTAGGGCTACTACATCTGCCTATAGAAAAGCTGTTAGGTCTTATGCCGTGAATGGCATGGAAGGTATTACTGATTGATGGATTGCTGGAAGCATTGGAGATTGGCACTTGGCTGGTTACACTCGCCTGCGACGAACCATGAAGAAGCAGAATGCATCTGTCGTGCATCCCAAACATACCGCCGACTCAATATATTCCTCGTAGTAGCGCCTTTAAAATCTATTATAAGTATTATTGAATACCGCATGTGTTTCTGCATCGAGGGGTGGGTGCCTGGACGCTGCGGATGCGAGATCCATTGGCGATCTGACAGGAGACGACACTGGACGGGAATAGGTATCACATTTGCCAGTGCAAAAACTGGCAAAGCTGGCTTGATATTGGATTCTTAAGTTTGCAGGTCTGTTCCTGCGTCAAACATGAGATACTCTCGAAAAGGATGCGCACTGGTTTGGCCGTGACAGCCTCAATGCACTTGAACGTCAATCGTTTGTGAATAACTGCAGAATCAAGGGCCTCAGATTTCTCATACCAAGAACCTCAACGCGGGCCCGACACCTGGCCGAATGTCCAGATGAGCTCAGACCCCGTCCTTCACTTGATGGCAACAAGGTCGACGTCAGACTGCATCGACTCTTCCAGACACTCCACGACAAACAATGCGACGCAAACGCATGTTTCAGACCCACTGTAGCAACGAAACCGTTCGTGCGAGCATCACGCCTTGGACACTGTCACGAATGAGGAACAAGAGTCTACCAGAAGATGGCTTCATCTCCCGCAGCGAATGAGAAAGCCACGCATCAGCCTTTGTCACAAACAGACCAGGAAACAAGGATGGGCCGGGGAGAATGGGAAGGGTTGCGGAGGACTCCTGATTACAAACCTCGCAACGCCCAACCAATGGGCGCATCTGCAGATTCACGCTCCGAGGAAATCGTCGTGGCGGGGATTGGTCCGACCTCGCAACCCCATTCCCATCCCATCCCCCCCATCTTTGCGCCTGACTCTGACTAGCCGTCACTTCATTAGGCGATAGGTCAGCGTAATCGGAAGAAGCGGTATAGGACCGCCCTTGTCCGGCCGAGGTGCCTTGGGGAAACATCCCTTTTTGCCGGTCCTTTCTGAAGGGACTCGCCGACTGGGCCCCTTGTTGCATCGTGTCTGGGCTTAGAGACTCGGGGATGTAGAAAGGAGCAACAAGTCGTACGGTTGGCAGGCGACTTTTGGGTAAGCGAAAGTCGCCGCATTGAACACAGTTTTTAGCATTTCCGAGGAGCCGTAAAGCCACCACTTCCTCTGTTGAATGCCCCATATGACAGAGCGAAGTGATGAAGCAATTGTGCCTTAGCTTGCTCTGACTGCCTGGGTCGGATGCAAGGTCAATGAAAGTGGTGGCCGTCTCCGCACCTCCGCAGTCGGAACCAGGGGGGCTTATCGATATCGCGCCTGCAACCTTTGAGAGAGACGCTTCCGAGGAAAAAGAAAGGAAAAAAAGAACCCCGCAAACCCAAGAAGACGTTGCGAGACCGTCTTGCCAACATTGAATTCGCACGGCCCACGCCGCATGGGAAGCACGCGAGGCGCACAGTTCACCGTGCCCGCACACAGTGGATCTAACTTGGCAAGCCATTGACTAATCCAGCTCACACCAAATTCCCATCCATATCTTTGGACGAAAAGTCCTCCCCGGACTTCTTACAAATCCAGCGCCGCCTGCCCTCCCTTCTGCTGAACACCTTGCTTGCTCCTGGCCTTCATTCCTTTCCTTTCCAGTTCTCCTACGAGATTCTCTGCCCGTAATGGCGCCCGCAACCTTGATGATGGACTTTAGCGACGACTTCGTCTCGTCGGCGCCGTCCCCCTCGCCACCCAAGCGCACTCTCCTTCTGGCACCTCCCTCCCTCGCCTCAAACTCCGACGCCCTCTCCTCTGTCGTTTCCGAATATGACCGCTCCGTCACCGACCTCCAGATGCTCGACCGCCTCGCCGCCGGCCTGGTGAACCTACCCTCGTCCACCTACGACCTCGTCCTCATCCTCGCCGATGCCTCCTCCATGCTGGGCGAGTCGCTCGCCCTCATGACCCGATCCGTGCTTGCCCCCGTGGCTGAGTCTCTCAAGCCCAGCGGCCGCCTGCAGGGCCAGGACGGGAACAGCCTGGAGGAGTCCACACTGTCCAAGGAGGCCGTGCTGGCCGGCCTGGTCGCCTCTAAGGGCGGCTTCGAGAAGCCCGACTACGGCGTCAGCGACGGGGTCGTGAGCCTCAAGTTTGAGAGCAAGAAGAAAAACAACAACCAGACGGTGCTGAGTGACGGCTCCGTGCCCCTCAGCTTCGGGAAGAAGAAGCAGACCATCCTGCCCGACGGGTCGGTGCCCCTTAACTTCAAGAAGAAGCAAATAATATTGCCCGACGGCTCGGTTCCTCTCAACTTCAACAAGAAGAGACCCCCTCCCCCCGAGCCCAAGCCCGCCGCCCCCGCCGGCGTGGGCTTCATCGACCTGAGCGACGACCTCGACCTCGACGACGATGACCTCATTGACGAGGACGACCTCATGACGGAGGAAGACCTCTTGCGCCCCATCAACATCCGTATGTCCCCCTCCCCCTCCCCCATCTCTCCCCCACCCTCTACCCACGCTGACCTATCTCCAGCCCTCGCATGCCAACCCAAGCCCGGCAAGCGCCGCCGCGCCTGCAAGGACTGCTCGTGCGGCCTCGCCGAGCGCATCGCCGCCGAGGACGCCACCAAGCGCCAGCAGGCCGACGAGCAGCTCGCCGCCGTCAAGCGCCTCGAGAGCGTGAAGCTCGCCACCGACGACCTCGCCGAGGTCGACTTCACCGTCCAGGGCAAGGTCGGCTCCTGCGGCAACTGCTCTCTCGGCGACGCTTTTCGCTGCGACGGGTGCCCCTACATCGGCCTGCCGCCCTTCAAGCCCGGCGAGGAGGTCCGGCTGCTCAACAACGACATCCAGTTGTGAAGATTATGACTATACCAAAAAAGAGAACTCTGATAATGACACTTAGGAGGGGCGGGGGCGCGGGTTACGCAGCAATGCGGGCGTTATATATACTTTTTTTTATCTTGGGAGGGATTGGATTCTTTTGGCAAAGGCCCTTCCCGGCACAGAACTTCGGCAGGCTACGCATCATGCTCACAACACGGTCAAGGGGGGACAAATGGGAATCTTCCTTTTGGATGGAGCGCTCTAGATTTTTCATCTTAGATTCGGCGTTCCTGGCGCAGCTGTGCCTATTTTAGATGATAGTGGAAAACAAAAAACGCACATTTGATTTTGTACTTGTACAAAGTAAACGAAAGAGAGACAAAGACTCCCAACGCCGTTCTACCAATGACAGACTCCAAGGTTTGCTCCCGATGTGTTAGCCAAAGAAGATCTTACAACGATAACCCGCCATACACGCATCGTTATGAAAATCTGGACATGTAGTTTACCCAACACCATGGACACCTTTTGGGATCCCATGTCAATTTGTAAGGAAAGGTGTTTTCAGCGCGAGCCCGACATTTTCTTACTCCTGTCCACGACCTAGTCGTCGGAGTCGGAGTCCTCGTCGCTCTCGTCGCTGTCATCGTCGCCGACGGCATGCCTGGGCCGCTGGGCGGACGTGGGCGTTTCCGAGTGCAAGTCGCCGAGCTCGCTCTCGTCAAAGGCGGCAGCCTCGAGATCGCCAGGCTTCCGCCGCACGCCGCCCAGCTGACCGGACGAGTCGTTGCCGGCGAGGGCGTGGTAGGCGGTGGCCTTGCGGCGCTCGCGCCAGACAAAGTAGCCCCAGGCGGTAGCGGCGATGATGACGATGACGAGCACCACCTCGCCCGACTTTTGGTAGGCCGCCCACTTAGCCTCCTCGAGCTTCTGCTCTTGATCATTTTGGGCTTCCTGGGTCTTGTTGGAGGCGCCCCCGACCGAGGTCACGGGGCCCTTCTCGCCGTCGATGCGGCTGTCGGCGGGCTCGCCGCCGATTTGGCTAATGTTGACGCCCATGAAGCGGTCCAACATGTCTCGGCTCTGGCGGGGGAGGTCGAAGGGAACCATGTGGGAAGAGTTGTAGAACAAGACGTATGTGAGGTTGCGAGCCTCCTGGTAGAAGCCTGCCGCCTCACCTTCAAAGGTCCAGTCCCGACGGGGGGCCCAGTTGCCGGGGGATAGCTCGAACCCCTTGGCTCCGTTCCACTCCATCTTGTTGATCAGGTCCTCGGTGCCGAGGTGGTTGCAAATGAGGTCCTCGGCGCCCGAGAATAGCAGGATGGGCACCTCCTTGAGAATATCGGGCAGGAGTTGGACGGAAGGCTTAGAGTTCCTAACGGTGAATGCCTGGCCTACCATGCCGTTGCATTCCTGCCACCCAGTGCTCTTGGCCGCGTTGACATGGAGAGCGGCGACAACATCGTCCCTTCTCAGATAGGGGCCGACATACTCCAAATCGGGAGGCCAGTTCATGCCGCAGCTCGGGTAGCTGTCCTTGAGGCGCACATCGTACATGTTGATGCAAGCATCGTTGCCGTTACCCTTCTTTGTAAATCTGAGCATGTCTGACAGGATGGCCTCGCAGTCGGAGTAGTCGACATGGCCGGGGTCGGTGGAAATGACCTTTTCGCAGATGCGGTACTGATGCCTCAACTGCTGATGGGTCTCGCCATCCTTCTCGATAAGTCCCTTTTCTACAGCAAAGTTGATGTACGCGGGATACTGCTCCTTGGGGGAAATCCAGCCATTCCCAATCAACAAGCCCTTTAGGTTCCAGGGTGTCGTGGGCTTGGCCTTGTTGCGGGCGAGGATTGCCTTGGTAATGTAAGGAATGTGTTGTCCAGCATATGACTCGCCGGCGATGTAGATCTAGAGATATGAGCAGTTGCGAAACACAACGGAAAGTGGACTTACGTCATCACTGTCATACTGGGGAAACAGGACAAAGAACTTTTCAAGGAACTGGACGAATTGGTCGGCCATTTCGTCCAGCTCGTGCACAAAGCTGTCGGTGTCGACGTAGCTGAAGCCAGTGCCGACGGGGTTGTCGACGAAGAGCAGATTGGCAAACTCGTGCCAAGAGCCATTGTTCAGAACCAGCTTATCTCCCTTTGCGACTCGATAGGGACCGATTTCCATCATTGCGCCATCCTCGGAGCTGCATCCGGGACCACCGTTGATCCAGATGACGGTTCGCTGTCGATCGGCAATGTGCTGGTTCTCGAAGTGCCAGAAGAAGAGGTTTCCATTGTGCTCGGGGGTGATTTCGATGTGGCTCTTTGGCGTCAGCAACGAAGGCGGCGTTACGGCGGAATTACGTACCCAGCATGCATCTTGATGGGAGGAGAATCGGTCGGGACTCCCGGGAGATCGCGAACGTAGTAGTCGGCGGCCGAGTCTCCGGCGGCGCTCAGCATGGGTGCGAGGGCGAGCGAGAGCAATGCTGGCCATCGTCTCGGAGAGGGAAAGTTGGATAGAAGAGCCATGGCGACGGCGCGCCGCGCGGCGTGGAGAAAAGCAAGGAGGAGCGAGGGCGGGTGAGCCTCGAGAGATCGCAACTATTTCGTCATGTAGCGAAACGTGGTATCGAGAGAGTTGACGGGGAACGGTTCAGGAGGTATCGACGGGAGTTGATGAAAGGGTGAGGTGGCCGGTTGCAGGTGTTACTATAGGTGGTCCGCTACCTAAGGTACGGGGGGGATTGCTCCGTACGGTACACAGCCACTGCGGGCGGATGCGAATGCGACAGCGAAAGAGCCAACCGGGGGCGTAACGCGAAACGCATCGCAGGCAGCAGAATTATTGGCGTTTATGTACCGAAAGAACCCTGTCGTTGAGGCCTGAGTGGCGTTGCTGGTGCGCATGGAAACGGGATTGAATAGACGTCTTTCTTTCTTCTGGTTTCTACAATAGAAGTATCTGTGCTGCGTGTTTAAGATGTGTTTGCGTGTTAGTCACAAAGTTTCTGAGCCGCCCCAGGCCCTCCACCGAAAGGGCAGGAACCTGAATGCCAAGTGGAATTTTTTCCACGAGGCACCGTCACAACTTACGGATACGAATATTCCAATTGAACGCTTTACGACTTGTCCCCCTGAAACGAAGTCACGATCCGTGCTGTGATTTAGCATCCGTTGGCAAAAAAAAAAAAAGAAGAAAAACCATGGCCGCCACAGGCAAGACCTTCATTGTTGAGCATCTCGACCCCGAGCTGGGACCCTGGTCTGAGCTTGAATACCTGGCCATCGCTTCCGAGTCCCAGGCCACGAACGGTACCTTCATCTTGTCGTGTCTGCCGCCTGTTTTCAAGGTTCCCGCCGACCTCGCAAACAATCCCGCCTTCAAGGCCGAGCAGCGCGGCGTCGAGGAGCTCTACGCCGGCCAGAAGGGTCGCGTGTGTCTGCTCGATCCTGCCGCCTCCAAGGATCTGTGCCCCGAGGATGGCGACACGTTTGACGCTTTCCTCTTTGGTGGCATCTTGGGCATGTGACATTACGTGCTGGTGAGGGGAAGGCGTGGCTAACGTGTTTGGCAGGCGATGATCCCCCTCGAGACCGAACCTCTGAGCTGAGGGTCAAGGGGTTTGAAGGCCGCAGGCTCGGCCCTAAGCAGATGACCACGGACACAGCTGTGAGGGTAACTCGTATTGTTGTGCAAGACAAGAGTTCGTTCTCCTAAACTTGGCTAAATTGCAGATGGACTTATTCAGTGTAACCAGTTCCCCTAGACAAGGTGCCTTACCTTGACTTCCCAGAGCTCAAGTTCAACGAACACGAGAGCACCGAGATGCCCTTCCGTTACGTCAAGGGCGAGGACGGGAAGCCCATCATGCCCAAGGTTCCTACTTGGCGATCCCCTCGAACAGGCGTGCAATGCTGACTCTGCTTTAGGGCATGGTGGAACTGATCCAAAAGGATGCCGATAAGGCAGTGGATGACTTGTTTTGAGTCCAGCGTCTTCGGATCAGCTCGCGTCCGATGTGACGTGCGTCAATGTCGAACCTAAGCATCGAGTTGCGTTTCAGATGTCCATCATACTCACGCTGTCTTGAAATACAGGGGATGATCGTTCCGGATAGGACAAGCTTGATGGGCTTGATTTTAGCTGTTGAGAACAGGCGAAACGATATATGGCTGGCTTTGGGGCAATAGCCGAGTTGAAGAAGAAGACTCGATACTTTCCATATCCGCCGCATCATTCTAGCCGACTCGCTCTGATTATGAAACATCTGAAGCATGATGCCTCCAGTGTTGCAGAATAACTGTGAATCCCTGGGTGCCATGACAAAATAATGCCCGATTATGGGCATTTGCCTCAACCCCTCAACTTGGACACAACTTGAGATATCTTCAGGATGAACAAGTGTAATTAATAAGCCCAATAGATATGTGTTATAATGATCAAATTGAAATCACAGTCCCTCTGCGAAAACATGCATGTAAGCGGTAATGCATCAAACGCGACCGCGTACCATTATCCTCCCGACATTGACATGAGAATAGCCTCTTGATGAACCATTGACATGGACCAAATTCATCTCCCTCTCGTACCACTCAATTGAAAGAGGCCAACGCCAGCCTGCACAATGCTGCGCAGGCTCATCCATACCAGGACATTCCTTAGCCGCAGCACGCTTCCTCCAGGACGCCAATACCTGTCGACCTCGGCTTCAAGGCGCAGCTCGGATCCTCTGCGCATCCTCTTCTGCGGCTCAGATGAATTTAGCTGCTCTTCTCTGAGGGCAGTTCACGAGGAACATGTCAAGAACAAGGCCCTGATTGAGTCCTTGGACGTCATGGTGCTGCCCCCTAAGCGCGTGGGCAGGGGATACAAGTCTGTACGTGAAGGTATGGTGGTTCCAAATTCGAATACGAAGTGCTTGGCTGATTGGTTTCGATTGGATAGTTCCGTGCAAGTTGTTGGCTGAGGAGCTGGGCTTAACGATTCATCAACGAGAGACTTTTCGGAAATGGGAGGTGCGTCAGGCGAGGCCGTGGAATTTGCTCAGCCCCGTTGAACTGAATCTCGCAGTTACCGGAAGCGACGAATCTCATCATCGCCGTCTCGTTTGGGCTCTTCGTCCCTCCTAGAATTCTCAGGTCAGCAAAATACGGGGGACTCAACGTCCACCCGTCTCTTCTTCCCGAGTACGTGTGATATATATCTACACATGCCGCCCCCGCCTGACAGACGCAGCCTCCGAGGCCCTGCGCCCATTCACCACGCCATATTGCAGGGTCGCACGCACACGGGAGTCTCGCTGCAGACCCTAGACGAAAAGGCATTCGACCACGGCACCGTGCTGTCGCAAACCCCGGCGCCGGGCATCCCCGTCTCGCCGACGGCCACGGTCCAGGAACTCATCGCCCAGCTCGCCCCGGTGGGAGCGCAGATGCTGGTCCAGGGTCTGAGAGACGGCGTGCACGTTCCTCCGCGCCGAGCAGCCGGATGGACAGGCAAGGAGTTGGAAGGAGAGGAACTCGTGCACGCTCCCAAGGTGAACAAGGCAGATGGGCAGGTCGACTGGGCGCGGTGGACGGGTCAGGACTTTAGTCGGCGGGTTCGAGTTCTCGGGTCGGCGTGGACGCGGGCCGTGAATAAAAGGGGGGAAGTGAAGCGGTTGATTATCCAGGATGCGGAAATCATTTCTGGTCATGTCCAAGGGCGCTCGACGGTGTCGTTTGTGCAAAACTTGGGCGAGGGCGAGGACTCAAAGCAAGACGTGGCACTCGCCGATCTTGGGGACGGCAGTTGTGCTATTGAGCTGAGCAGCGGCGAGCAGGTTCGCGTCAAGACGGTCAAGGAAGAGGGCAAACCGGACCGTGATGCGGCATCGGTGTTTACATCGTACTCGTCATAAGTGGAGGGTGGAGACTAAGTTGTACAATATGTGTGTGTTTATCCGCTTGGCATAGAAACTCCAAACGAGGAGTAATGAGACGAGGTGAGTCGCCTTGGACTGGTGAATGAATGAGGGCGGTTTGTACAATGAATAGGCTTTGTTCCCGGATTGACGTGGACTTTCATGGTTCACCGAGATATATCAGTGTGTTCAAGTTGTTACACTTGCACCTCGACTGTTCTTGAACAAAGCTGAGCCTGTGAGCGTTACATTTGCGACTCAACTGTTCTGGATGAACGCCGAGCCTGTGATCTGAAACACCGCGCGACAGTGAATTAGTGACGAGTGATGTTTCCTCATATATTAATCTCGACATGATCGAGAGTGCATGTGCTAACTTACCTACCTAGATACCTGCTTATATACTCAACCACATTCACAAAGACTTCACCCATCAAACACGCACACACACAAACCTTATCGACCATGTGCGACAAATTTATCATCAAGCTGCAGTGCGTCGTCTGCAAGAGATACTCGGATCCCCGGTTCGGGCTTGACCCGTGCAAGGATCACTTTGCCCGCAAGCCATGCGTGAAGAAGGACAAGTCCATCACGCTGTCCATCATGGCCACGGAGTGTGCTTACTGCTCCAGAAAGAAGCAGTAGCCATCAGGGTGGAAGAGATGGGAGGTGTTTAAGGGGTGTTAGGACGTGGGTGGTGGTGACGATTTGAACTTGACGGAGGAGAAGCCTTCACGCAAGACAATTGGGGCGGCCTTCTCATATCTTATAAATCGATTATTACGATCACTCCTACTTTGCATGTCCTGTGTTATTGAAGCTCGAAACACCCCGCGACTTTGTGATGGCAGCCCAGGTCCTTTTGCTCATGTTCACTTATCAAGTTGGCTAACCTACAGCTCTCAAGACTCACCCCGTCGTTGAACAAAACCGCGCAGGTGCATGTGTGCGTTGGACAAAAACGACATCTCTATCGCTCAGCGGCAACTGGTCGACTTCCCTCTAGCCCCCAATGAACCCATGAAAGCGATGACGACGCGGGCGCCATCGGGTCGGTTCCCGCGAAGACAGTCTTGGTTTGGCGTGATGGGCTCTGTGGAGTTTGACGCGTGGAAGTATTGACCCCGTTTGACTAACTGTACGAATATGTAGGCATCTATTGAGTCTTCTACGGTGGTTGGCGATAGCCTCGTCGATGGCTTGTCGTCCAATTTCGCAACGGGCGAATCGGCGCTTGTGAACTCAAATGAAGAAGGATTTGGAGATGCACTTTATTAGAGTTGCAAAGGGAATATGTACGCGGGTTTTTAAAAGGCATGGGAAAGCGAGAGCAGGGGTTCGACAGATCTTGGGTTTTCGGTGAGTGGTGGTTAGAAAGAAGAAAGCTTACGAAGACGATTGCGTTTCATGGCGACATGTTTTGTCGTCTCAGATTCCAATAGTTTCTTTTTTCTGCAAAACATGTCAAGACATAAGTTGAGCTGGCGTCCATCGACTGGGCCAAACGAGGCCGCGTGTTAGCAGATCTGGCCCCACGTGATCCCGGTTTTTCCGTTTTTCTTGTGCCTTTTTTTTCTCCGACCTCTTGTCACTTGTTCGAGCAAAACGTCGTGCATATGGCGCTTGTCGAGTTGACGCCACATTACGACGACTTCTGCAGAGAAGAAGAGACAAGCGCCATGATTATCCGTTTCTCTCGGCAGACGCAGCTTTGGGCGCTCCGCCACAGGAAGTCACCGATATTCGAACGGGCTCCCTCCAATGGAACATTAGGACCCCTGGCGCTTGACCCGCCCGTCTCCTTTATGCTGGAGGAGGAGAGACAGATGCAAGGACATGGAAGAGATGCACGCACCGCTTCTTTGTCTCGTCACATCTCCATATCAGGTCAACCTCTGAGCCGAGGCCATTTCCAAGAATGGCAGCATAAACAAGAGAGATTCCCTTCGGTCCAGGGTCTCCCTAGAGGCTTAGTACCCGCGGGCTATAGCACGGTGAGCTGAGCGGCTCCGTCGTCCATGTGCATCTTATATCCGAAGATGCACGCTTTTGACTGCCGTGTAGAATGGCATTTGGTTGGCTGTTTCACATGCATCTCTTTATGACGGTAAGCTAATTACTTGATGTGCGGCCCGATTGACTGCCGTTGCTGGAAAGGACCTGATCTCTCGACCAGACCACGATGCCTCACCATGCCAGCCACCTACTCAACCGCCTATACACGTATTCGTCCCTCGCGAGCCTCAATCCCAAGCCTCACTGGCCCCGAGGTTCCTGCAGTAGTCCTGCCCTCCCTGTCAGGGGTCTCGCTGTTCGTCGACTGACAAGTGCCAGTCGTCGCAACCTGCTTGGACGAATGACTCGCCTGGAAGGCCTCTGGAGACCTAGGAAACATACGGATACCACGCACCACAGTGGAGTTTCGTCCTCTCTCTCCCCCTCCCGGCAGTCCGTTTATGCCCCCCCATCTCTGGTCCGCCGGGAGCCTTTTGAAACACCACCCTCCCTTGGTTCTCCGTTGGCGAGTCCGTCTCCCAATCGCCTAGTGAGGTCCCTTGCTTGCCAAATCTCCCGCGTCCCGGGAGGACCAACGGCTTCTATTTCTGGCCGTCCCATTGGCACCCAGCCTCGCTCCAGCAACTTCGCTCACCCCGGGACTCAAGGGGAGGACCCAAGGGAGGGACCCATTCTGAAAAAAGGCCCATTGACACTCTGCACACACGTACGTATGCTCAACTCGTAGTTCCTTCTGGATGCACCCTAGGGGCTTCATCACGAATCTGGAAGCCGGCATCCCGTTCAGAGTAGGTCCGAAAGGGGGGAGTGAAGATGGACCATGGACACGGCTGGAAAGTCTTCACGCCCTGCACTGCACCCCGGTTTCATCCAGACTCGGTCGTGGTGGACTGGTTGGATTCGTTTATATTCCTTTCGTCTGCCCGTTTCCCCTATGGACTTCTCAAGCATCGTCTTCCCTTCTTTTGACGTATCCCCAACGTCTAGCCACTCACTCTTGCACTTCATTCTTGGATCGTCACTCTCTCCGATCTCTGTTATTTCCTGTTTCTAGATTCACGAATCTCTTTTCTGTCTACTCTTCAAGCCATGCCTTCTCTTCGATCCGTCGGCGCGGCCGCCCTGGCCTGCGTCGGCAGCGTCTCTGCCAAGCAGTGGTATCTCGCCGATACCTACGACGCCACCAACTTTTTCGACAAGTTTACCTTCTTTAGCGTAAGTCTATAACATGCAATGAGAGAGGCATCGGCTTACATAAACAGGACGCCGATCCTAACTCGGGCCACGTCGTCTACAAGTCCCAGTCCGAGGCCACTTCGCTCGGCCTGGCCAAGTACGAGGACTCGCAGGTGTACCTGGGCCCCGACAACACAAACGTGCTCGACTCGGACACGGGTCGTCCCAGCGTGAGACTCCAGTCGGCGTCGACCTACAATCACGGCCTGTTCATTGCCCGCTTCTCCCACCTGCCCGAGGCGGCCTGTGGCTCGTGGCCTGCTTTGTAAGTCAACGATACGCGAGACTCAAAGAACACTGTAATAACCTCTGTAGCTGGACCGTTGGCAACACTTGGCCCGACGACGGTGAGATTGACATTATCGAGGGCTGGAACCTCCAGACCACCAACGCTCCGGCCTTCCACACGGGCGACTCGGACGAGTTTGGCACCTGCAAGCTCGACGGGTCGGGCCAGACGGCCACGGTCGACACGCCCAACTGCGACAACACCTACTCGGACGACGACCAGTCGCTGAACCAGGGCTGCACTGGAGACGACACGGCTGCTCCGTATGGTCTATCTGAGGGTGGTGTTTGTAAGTGATCTCGGTGACCCCCTATTCATGAGTATAGCTGACCATCTCTAGACGCCCTCGAGTGGACCGACTCGTACATCAAGCTCTTCGCCTGGACCTGGGCCAACGTCCCCTCCAACCTCGACTCGTCCTCGCCCAACACCGACTCCTGGGGCACCCCCAACATGTACCTCAAGAACGCCAACTGCGACATCGACAACCACTTTATCGACCAGACGCTCATCATCAACATCGCCTTCTGCGGCAACCCCGTGGGCAACACCGACGTCTGGGCCGCCGCCTGCAAGGCCAAGACGGGCTACGACACGTGCAACGCCTACGTCTCGGCCGAGCCGACCGCCTTTGTCGACACCTACTTCAAGATCAAGGACATTCGCTACTTCAAGACGACCAAGAGTGCTTCGGCTTCTAGCTCGTCGTCTGCGGCTGTTGCCGAGACTACGCCTGCTGCTACGACACCTGCTGCCGCCGAGACGACCAACACGCTGTACAACAACGCTACTGCCATCATCAGCACCCCCACGGCCGTCGACATGACCACGTCCACCGTGTACGCCACCTCGGTGCACACCGTGACCAGCTGCGCCGCCACCGTGACCAACTGCCCCGTGGGCTCCGTCGTGACCGAGACGGTGGCGCTGTACACGACCGTGTGCCCCGTGACCGAGGCCGAGGCGTCTGCTTCCGCCGGCATTACTGCTTCTGTCACTGCCACTGCTGGCTCCGGCTCCGGCTCCGGCTCGGACGACGCCGAGACGATTACCACCACCATCACCAACGTGCACACCATCACCAGCTGCGCCGCCACCGTGACCAACTGCCCGGCCACGACTTCGACCGAGTACATCACCGTGACGTACTGCCCTGGTAACAGCAACAGCGGTTCCACCGGCTCCGGCTCATCTGCCGCCGCGACTGCTACTGCTACTGCTACTCCCGTGGCCGGCTCCGGCTCCTCCTCCGGCTCGGAATCGTCGGGTGAATCCGCCAGCTCGTCCGGCTTCTTCCCCGCGCCCGCCCCCTCGGCCTCCACCGCCCAGACCCCCGGCACCGACTCATACGCCACCGCCCCCGCGGCCGCCGCCTCCGGAACGCCCCCCGCTGGAACGCCCGCCGCCGGAACCCCTCCTGCCGGAACCCCTCCCGCTGGCACCCCCGCCGCCTCTGGCTTCCAGACCGCTCCCGCCGCCGCCGTCTCCAGCGCCCCCGCGGGCGACTCCGACTCCGGCGCCGGCAACGCCTACTCGACCTTCACGCCCGTCGCCACCCCCGCCGCGACCACCACCCCCGCCGCCGGCTCCAGCTCCTCCGAGGTCCCCGTGACAGGCGCCGCTGGCAAGCTGAGCGTCAGCCTGGCTCTCGTCTTTGGCGCCGTGGTTGCCCTGATGATGTAAAGGGGGACCCGACACGAAAACCAAAAAAAATTAACCTGATACCCCCCCTGATTTTGTTTAACCCCCCTTTTTTTCTTTGTACGCGGGTTTTTGTTGTTTGGATAGACTTCTTGTGCTTTAGGATCGGTTTCTTTTTTGGATCTGAAAAAAGGACCGGCAGAATATACATCTTCTCTTCTTAAAAATGGCCGCGGCCTGGATCTAGATTGTACGGGCGGGTTTCGGGGCTTTATCAAGTGTTTAGGGGTTGGATGGAACTTGGGTAAAGCCTAGCTGTCGAGGTAGATTGAATATGGTCTGCCTTGAGTGGCATTGACTTTTTGGATCATTGACTCTCCCCTTGCTTTTGCTGAACTGATTTGATGTTCTTGTCCATTGTGAAACTAGACTACCGGATAGTCTCGAAACGTCTTGGGAATTGTTGCAAAAGTCGAGACTCTCCAGCTGATGCGAAAGACCCCCCTAATTGCCGGACGACAGGAGTACATGAGGTAGCACCTTGCGTACCTGAGGTGGTACTCAGTACAATAAAATGTTTCTGTTATAGTAACTGGGAAGGATTCAAGTAAACTATTCCGGGTATCATTAACTCCAGTCCATTCCTTTATATCTACTCCGAACGCCCTCTCTCATCCCTTCTCTGCTTGAACCTCGACTAGCCAAGCCGCGTTCGGATCCATTCGGTCCATCTACAGAGATCCTCCATCATCTCAAGCACCTTGCCCAGATCCGCCCTCGTGAGCGCCCTGCCGCCGTCCGTCCTCTCATCAGCCTCTCCCTCGCGAGGCAGCACGTTCTCGTTGGCAATCTCCACAACACCATCCTCCAAGACCCTAAACGTTATGTCGGCCGTCGAGTCTCGGAACGGGAACACCACCTGCAGATGCGGCGTCGGGTGAACCCAGAGAGTCACGTCCAGGTTCACTTCGCTTCCCGAGCGGGCGTCCTTAGTTGCCTGCATAAAGTTCCTCAGGTCGTGCCAAGCCGTCGTAGTCGCCATTTCATCGGGCCCGCTTGAAGGCTGCTTCTTCTTCTCGGCCGGCTGCGTCTGCTTCGCCCCGGACCCGAAGCTATTCTCTAGCAGAATGGCCACAAACGCGTACTGTCGGAGGAGAGGCAGTACTTCGATAAGCTGTCGGGGATGGAAAAAGGGCATCTCCGTCACCACGTGAGAGTATATCTGCTTATAGATGTATAGAGACGCCTTTTGTGGCTTTGGAGAGGCGTTTCCGTCCTTGTCGTAGACCATAACCTCCCGATGATGCGTGATTGTACGCAGCTCGCTGGGGTCGTGCGCGCTATCCGGCGTGATGGGGAAGAACAGGCTGTCAAAGGTAGGCGGGTATCCGAAGACGGGAGGGGGCGTCATATTCGCAATCTCGTACATGCGGATCCAGTCGTTTTGAGGCAAGATTACCGGGGGGTCAAAGGTGACAGTGAACATGACCTGAGGAACCCGCGTGGTAAGCAATGCATCCATAGTGGCATTCTTGTTCTCCTCCGAAGCCGGCAGCACCACGTTTTCGGGATCCTGCCAGTCCAGCGCCGGTCTCTTAGGGATGATGGACTGTTCGGCTTTGACAATGTCCTTTGAGATCCAATTCTCCGATACCCTCACGGGGAGGGGCACCGTGCCGTCGGTAGCGGCGCATCCAATTAGAAGAGACCATACACGTTCTTGAGTTTCCGTATACGTCGTAACCTGATTGTTTGATGGTGGGATCAGATGCAGGGCTTTCCAATACTGGATGCTCAGCCCTACACGTTCTCTCGAGTGCATGCTCGGATAGCCATGCCTTGAGCACATTGCCATGACGGACAAGGCACGATCTGTTTTATTGGTCATTTCGGGCTCTTGCCGGAGTTGAGCTATGTCCCATTGATGCAGCTTCTCCAGGCTGACGTAGATGCCTGCCAGAGCCTCATGACAGTCCAGGCCGGGGATGATGCTCAGCTTGTCCAACGTGGCGAGACGCTCCAGGTTGACGGAGAACTTGGTCAGGGTTTTTGTGAGAGGGCTTTGGTTGGGGAGCAGCTGGAGATCCTTGAGTAGAATCTGATTGGCCCTTTCCACATGCTCCGTGACAGAGAGTGCCGACTCGGGGAAAGCCAGTGTTACATTCGTGACAATATTATTATCGAGGACAATGTCGATCTGGATGGCCGACCCGGCAATGACGAGAGTCTTGGCCTTTCTGCCGTCGGACGTGGTGTGTTCTTCGGATAGGCAGTCGAGGCCAACGCGCTGGGCTAGACGTTCCAACCCAGCTTCGCTAACAATGCCTTTTTTCTTCTGTGCCAAGTTAGACGGGAACAGAGCATCGGACAGCAATACCTACGTCTAATATTTCCATGATGGCCTCCAACCGCTTCAGCTTCTCGTCCTCGCTCGCAAGAGCGCCGAGGGGCATCAGGCCCGCGACGCCCACGTTCTCAAGCCCCATGTCCAGGCCAGCGCCCATCGCCAGCCCCATGGCGGCGGCGGTCGATGGGCTGTCAAAGTTGAGGGGCGCGTTGTTCTGCTGGGCCATCATTATGGAGGTGGCGGGAGACTTCTTGAACTGCTGGGGAGACGAGCGCGGCCCTCTAGGCGAGAAGACTGCGTGAGCCGGGTTGGAAAAGGGCGTCGATACGGGAGGTGTCGCGGCGGCGAGCTGGCCTGGCGTGCGACCTTGTGAAGCCGCGTGCTTCGGAGTTGGCGTCGCCATTGTGGCTTTTTGGTGGGCGGATCTGTCGCTCGGTTGCGCGATGGATGAGAGAATGGCAAATGATGCTCGATAAGATGCGGTGGTTTGCGAGGGATTGTTGAGGTTAGGAACCTGAAGTCGTTGATGGAAGGACAAAGCAGAGAGCTTAGACCCTGGACCTCCGAGTCTGGCGGGGCATTCATGATCCATCCACCATCGCGACTCCACCCAAAACTTGGCCTCTTCATCATAACTTCACCACCATGGCTGCCAATTCTGCCCCCGCGGCCGTCTCCTCCACAGTAAACGCTGTGAAGCGAGCCATGAAGCCATTCACCCACCGATCAATCTCCGTTTCCGTCTCTCCCGTTCCCGTCAACTTTGCCGAACGCCGCTCCGTCTTGCAGGTGCTTGAGCGCTATGGCCCAGTCGAATTCTTCAAGTCGGTTCCAGTATGTCATGGCTTGTGACATTGCCTTGTTGCTTCTCTAACCTAAAGTACAGGGCCATGACTCCATGTTCATCTCGCTGATGAAGGAGGAAGCAGACGCCAGCAAAGTAATCACCCGCAGTCCCATAAGCTTCAATGTCTTTGTCCCTCAAAAGGCCCCCGGTTCCCTCCTCTCTGGTCTCAATGGAAGCCAATCCCTCTCCAAATCGAAGCCAATCACGGCTGTAAAGACTCCGGATGGTCCCACAGAACCGCCTGCAGACTGTGTGTCCGACGCGGAATTGTCACAGAAGGCATTCCAGCTCCAAGTGTGGCCACATCCGGCTTACAGACACCACGACAGCTCCCCGACAAAGTTGCACCTTTCGTGGCCCGACCATGTCTCTACGAAACCATCATTTGTCACGAAAATGCTGTTGCAATCGCTTCCGAAAACAATGGCCGCCAAGGGCCTCGCCAATTGGGACCCCGATTTTGGAAAACAGCAAGTGGCTTCACAGTCTGTTTTGAAGAGGCAGAGTCGCATACAAATGGCATCATGGATTCCTAGCAAGTTGCAGGCTCGAGCGGCACAGCAGAAAGAGTCAACCAACACGGGCGAGGCGGCCAGCGAAGCAACGGAGATGTCTGGGCTTCCTTTCACGAACCAGTCTGGCTGAGGCGTACGAACAATGACGTCGAAACCAGCAAATTGGTTCCTCTGGTACACGAAAACCATGACAGTCCCCCCTGAGACCCAACCCAAGGATGTCACATTGTCTCTTCAGCCTGTGAGCCAAAGGAAAGCCACTCACGAAGCGGCAGGTGCCTGGAAACGAGCGTTCTACATCTATTATTCCTCAGGCACTATGGTATAGAACCACGCTCCTCCATCTAATTACAGATAGTCCATCAGCAGAATCAATCAACCAACCGCGCAACGCTGAGCCCGTCCCAGAGCGGGACGAGGAACGTCTCCAGTCTCGGGCTGGCCAGGGTGAGCTCGTTGAACTCCTTGACAGCGTATACGAGCTTGAGCTGGTCCTCGCTCGGCTTCTCGCCCAGGGCGTTGATGTCGGCGGCGAGGCCTCTGCGCAGAACATTGTCCGAGACAATGAGAGCACCCGGTCGCAGCAGCCGGTTGGCGCTTCCGGGTTGGGAGCCTTCCAGGAGCTGCTTCAGATAGCCGGGGTATCCCGTCTTGTCTGCGTCGATGAAGACGATGTCGTAGGGCTCGGCGGGGTTGAGCTTGGGGAGGCTGGACGTGTTAGACCAGGCAGTTTATATGGAGAGGGGGAGTGCTCACGTCTCGGCGGCGGCACCGACGACGATTTCAATGTTCTTGACGCCCTGGGCAGCGAATGCCTCGTTGGCCAGATCGGCGTACTTGGGCTCGTACTCGAGCCCCGTGACGAGCCCGTCGGGCCCGACGGCGTGAGCCCAAACCAGGGCCGAGTATCCAACATAGACGCCAATCTCCAAGACTGGTCGTGTCAGCTACCGTTAGCTGTACACAAGTTGTTGCCCTCGTTCGTTAGACTCACCTCGCTTGGCATTGGCCGCTTTGGCCAGGATGTAGTGGAACTGCGACTGGAAATTGGAGCTCATGTAGTTGGAGTCGTCGCGGGAAGACGCGATGGACTCGTGGTACGCGGTGATGGATCCGGGCAGCGGCGTCGAGTGCCGTTCCGAGTAGTCGGTCACCTTTTTGCCGAGCTCGGGGTTGGCGTAGAGGGGGATTTCGTTGAACTTCATATTGAAGAGGTGGTTATGTTGATATGTTTATATCGATCTGTACAAAGGTTGCTTGCCTACAGAATGTCTAGAATGAAGGCATAGAACCCCTCTATTTATACGGACTCCATGCCGTGACTACCTCGGTTTCCGAGTCCGGGCTTGCCCATTTCGTTTATCCAGCCCAGCAGCGCCAGCCAGCCAGCCAGCAGAAATGTGCAACAATGCCTCCTTTTGATGCCGCCGCTGCCTGCCGAACGGGCGCTCGCCGGACGTTGTGTCCCCTTGTCCCTCCTCCCCCCGATCTCGCAGCAATGTTCGGTCGACTCGGATTTAACTCGATCAACAAAACACGGAAAGCTTCCCATAGGTAACTGATGTGCATCATTCGTTCCAGCTCAGAGGTGGAGCAGGTCTGACGCAATACGCAGGCGCTTGCAAACGGGAGAGGCTTGACGTAAAGCCGAGCGGGGTTGACACCATTCAGAAACGGAGACTCTGGGGGAGCTATCATGAGGGCGGAAAAGAAAAGGGCCGCTATACACAATCCAACACAATGTACGGACTACGAGGCAAATAATAAGGGAGCCATTCATAGGACAACAAGAAAAATGCAACTTTATTAGAGTCTCGTGACTAAGGAGCATCTAAAACCATCACTAGTCCAACGAGATGAATCAAGGGGGGGACACCGGCTACCACAACGCCGCAGCTGTTCCTTCTTCTTTCTCTCCTTCCTTCGTCGCCTTTTCTCTTTCGTCGCCTTTTTCTCCTGTGACCTTTTCGATTACCCAAGTATCCGTAGATACTTCACTCCTATCCTTACGCACCCAGAACTCACAGCAGCATAACCGCCACCAGTCCAGCCACCCCAACGGTCACAGCTGAAACGCCCTTGCGTCCGGCACCCGAGGTCGTGACGACCTTGGGACCCTCGGGGGACTTGCCGGGAGCACCGCCGTACTCGCCGCCCTTGGCGCCCGTCTCGGGAACAACGGGCGCCGGAGCCGGGAGACCGCCCGGACCGATGCCGCTGCCACCGCTAGGCGCCGCCGACACGGGCGTCCCGTAGTACACGGGCGACGACTTTGTGCACCCGGGCTCGACGGGCAGCGCCTTGACGCTCGAGTAGACGGGCTGCTCCTTGAACACGGTGGCGAAGGGCTTGCCGGTCGGGCCGGGGCCTGGGGGACCGTGGGGACCGACGGGGTGGTAGCCGCCGCCGGTGGTGCAGGGCTTGGACGTCGGGAAGTAAGGGGCCGGAGGGGCCGGGGCCGGGTGGGACGACGGAGCCGGGGGCTTGTTGGAGCAGGGCTTGGAGCACGAGATGGTCGGCACGTAGCTCGAGGTGCAGGGCTTGGTCGTGGGGATCACGGGGTGCTGAGAGGTGCAAGGCTTGGAGCACGAAATGGTTGGCACGTAGCTCGACGTGCAAGGAGGCTTAGGAACCGGGACGTGATGCGACGACGAGCACGGCTTGGAGCACGAGATGGTCGGCACGTAGCTAGACGTGCAGGGCTTGGTGTAAGGTGGCACGTAGTGCGACGTTGTGCATGGCTTGCTCGTGGGCGGAGGGCACGGCTTGGAGCACGTGATGGTGGGCACGTACGTCGACGTCGGGCAGGGCTTCTCGGTAAAGGTGAAGTACTTGGAGGTGGTGCACGTGTACGCCTTCGTCAAGGTCGTCGGGCAAGGCTTCTCCGTGTACGTGGTTGGCTGCGTGTACGTGGTCGGGCAAGGCCTCTCCGTGCGAGTGTAGGTCGTCGGGCAGGGCCTCTCCGTATACGTGGTCGGGCAAGGCCTCTCCGTGCGAGTGTAGGTCGTCGGGCAGGGCCTCTCCGTGTACGTGGTCGGCTGGGTGTACGTGGTAGGGCAGGTGCGAGTGTACGTGGTCGGGCAGGGCCTCTCGGTGCTGGTGTAGGTGTAGTACTCCGACTTTGTGTGGTAGTACGTCTCCGGGCAGGGCCGCGAGGTGACGGTTACGTAGACAGACGCCCACGTGGTGGTCGGGTACCAGTTGTTGATGGTGTGCGTGTTGTAGTGCGTGTTGTAGCACGTCGTCGTCGTGGGATACCAAGTGGTGGTCGGGTACCAGTTGCTGACGGTGTGCGTATGGTAGTACGTGTTGTAGTACGTCGTCGGATAGTACACCGTGGCCGTGGTAGTGTGGCACTTTGTGATGTAAGTGCTGCTGTGCAGCGTCGTGTAGCATGTGCGGTACGCCGTCTTGTAGTCGGTCCTGTAGTCGGTCAGGTACGCCGTCTTGTAGTCGGTCCTGTAGTCGGTCAGGTACGCCGTCCTGTAGTCGGTCAGGTAGTCCGTCTTGTAGTCGGTCCTGGTCTTGCACAGCACGTCCGTCTCCGTAGTGGTCTCGGTGCAAGTGCGAGTGGTGGGAGGCAAGACGCAAGGCGCAATGGTAGGCCGGGTGCGGGTCGAGAGCTTCGGGCAGTAGGTAGTCGGGTCGCTGCACGTGGTCGTGTGAGGAGGCTTGGGACGGCACGAGCACGGCTTGGAGTAGTCGTACCGGCACGGACACGGCAGCGGCTTGGGGTCGTCGCAGCCCTCGCCGATGCACGGGTTGAGGCGGCCCTTTTGGTGAAGCTTGCAGTTGTTCCCCTTGCACGCCTTGCGCAGATCAGAGTGGCCATGCTCCTTGCAGTTAGGGCCCTTGCAGCGGAACGAGGGGCCCTTGTTGTTGTCGGCGCCCTGGGACTTGTGCGCGGACCGGTGGTAGTCATCGACTGCGATGTTACCGACCTTATGCGTCCCGGACTTGGAGCCTTGGTGCACCTTGGACCCATGGACCTTTCCAGCCTTGCGCTGGTTGCTGGCCCGGATAGTCTCATCAGTCTCGCTGTCGAGATCGAGACCCTCAACGGCAACGCTGGCACCTTCAGCGATGACCTCAGCCTCGACCTCGACCGGGTCCCGGTGCTTACCCAGGTGGCCGCCGGTCTTTGACTTGCGCGAATCGGAGACGACAACGTCGACCGGATCCGCCTTGTCGAGGCCGCCGCGCTGGTCGGCCGAGTGCTTGTACTTGAGGGCCTCGCGGTCGTATTCCGAGTGGACCACGCGCGCAGAGGCGATGCCGTTGAGGAGGGCCAGAACGGCCAAGAGGGAGTGCTTCATCGTTGCGGCTGAACGGGGTTTCTGTTCCCAACGCCCAAACAAGAAGTGAAATATTAGTGAAAGAAGTTGAAGTCTCGGCTCCGGAAAGACAAGCACAGGACAACGGTCTGAGGGAAAGAGGAACAGCAGACAGCTCTGGCGCCTCTGACATTGTCGCCGTTTTATAGGCCGTCTTGTGACCACAGGCTCGCTCACCTAGTCCGTGTCGCAAAGTCGTGATGCCATCGAATCTGACGGGCGATCGAAGGCAAAACCCGTCAGCGGCTCTCGCTTCTTCCTACCGCCGTATACAACCTTGAGTGAGCAGAGAAACACCTCTGCGGTCCGTGAGGGGTTACGAGCCCCTCCGATAACCACAGGAAAGAAGAGGAGAAAGAGGGGAGAAGAGGGGTCAACAGAAGGAGAAACGGAAACCGCCAGATGGAAGAGGCCGACCGTGCTCCTCTGCTCGTGATCGAGATCGAGATCGTGCTCGGATCGTGCTCTCGGGCGCACCATCGACTTCGAAGGCCGGAACGGTCGCCGCTCAACTGTTGACACGGGAGACGCTGTTGTTGAAAGGTAATCCAAATTCTTGTCCTCGAAGCTAACCCCCGCCCAGAAAACCTTGCGCCAAAAACCGCGTAACAGATGATGCTCGCTATTAGTATTCTCACAGTCTTGGGTCCCACGTTGTCTTTTCTGTAATCCCCCCTTCTTTCTCTTCGAAATGCAGTAACCATCCATACGCCGCTTACGCCCGTCGAGGAGACCCTGACACCGAGAAATGTACCAGACCCTCGCCTATTCCTCCGGAACACCTGAGAAAAGCCCGAATCGCATGCGGTGACTCTATCGTAAACGTCAGTATACGGTCCTTGCCGCTAGAGCCCGGCCTCGCCCGCACGGTGACATCAGGGTGAGGGGATGAACGAACAAATGGTAGCTTGGGGATAACCACGGCCAACACGGCGAGGAAGTTGATGATGAAGTAGGCCAAGTCATAGTGGGTGTAGTGGGTGCTGAGCAGGAAGAGCCCGATGGGAACACCCAGCAGAAACTTCTTTGTTGGCGTGTATTGGGCGCCGTTGTCGATCTGCTCCCACATGTTGAGGTTGTCAAAGGCGCCGCTGTTGAACTCGAAGGGCACGCCGCGGACGTAATGGAACATGATGTAGGACCCAATCATATAGGTCATGTTGGTGAGGGTCCACGATGTCTCTTGCGAGACGCCGGGAATAATGTCACAGAAGATCTTGATGCACGCGATCAGGACAAAGTGAATGGTCCATGCTCCTACGTTGCAATTCCACGTCAGCAAGGCGTTACGGATGGGCGGACGTTGCGGATGTAGCCTCGGCGCGCGCAGAGGGCGAAACGAAGCCTAAAGGGGGGGAGGGGGGGGGTGTTACCTTTGGCGTTTGTCCAGTTGGCGTTGAGGTTCGGGAGGGAGGCCTGGTCGCTGATCTGCTCGAGCGTCTCGGGAGGCTCGTGATAGACCTGAAGAATACTACTCGACCTCCTCCTCCGAGCGCCGCCCGTGTTGCGGTCCGGCATGTTGAGGTAGATGCTCCCCCGGCGCGCAGGTTTTGTGCCTGCGTCGTAGGAAACGGTGCGCTGGAGTAGTATCGGAGAAGACAGCTTGGCGGTATTGACGGGGAGGACGCGGGAGCGTTGGAGAGGACCCGAGGGCGTCGAGAGGAGCAGGAGAGGGGGAGAACGGTAGAACGGAGAGGCGGGCGATGCGGATTGTCGGGGACTCGATGGACGTGGGAAAAGCGAGGCGGAACGAGATTTCTCGAATTGGTCGTGGTTTGAAGCAGCTCCCCCTAATGATGTCACGAAGAAGGCCGGCGGATGCAGGTGGTCGCAGGGGGGGTTCGATGGACGGAGTTATTGATACAAGGCCGGATGGGCGGGACGACGGAGCAAACGACGGAGATGGGTAGACAGAAAAGAAAAGAAAAGATGATGGCGGCAGAGATTGGCCTCGAGTCGAGACGGAGTGGACGGAGTGGACGCTGAGCGGAAGATTGAACGAAGCCAGAGAGGAGTTTTTGGGGAGAGAGCGGATGAGCCACACACACGCCCGCTATTACCTGCCAGGTTGCGCCTAACCCACGACACGGCGAGAGCAGGCGCACGAACCAACGCTGATTTGGATTGAATTTCAGGGGACCTCGGGGCCTTGGGTCACGTTTCCAGGGGCCTCTCAGGGGACGATGCGATAACGTCGTTGCAGCGGCCAAGGGCTTAGACTACAACGGCAACCGGCAGGGGAGACTCAGCAGTTGGACAGCTTGGCCAGTTTGCGCCTGGATTTGGTTCCAGGGATGGTGGAGAGAGATGTTTGGGTCCTTTGGGAGATAATCTCGACGAGCCGAACGCTAGCGGTTGGAGAGACTAGCGCTGCCTTGAGGAAGATGCAAGCTCCGAGATGCTCCAGACGGAGGTGAGACACTTGAGACAACGTGGGCAAGCTGACGACGACGAGATACTCGGGGCAACCAGAGAGATTGGTTTCGATATCGAGGGGGCAGTCGATTCGAGGTGGAAGAAGCAATTGATCCGAGACGGACAGCACAGACAGAAGAAGCAACGCAGACAACAGCAAAATAGTACTGGCGGGGTCAACCAGAGCACATCTCGAAGAAATGCATGCTCGGATGGCGGGTGGTGACCAACATATACATATCCCATCACATCCCATATTCTCTCCCAAACAGATACACCAAGATACGAGATGGACAGAGATGGACAGATTGCGTGGCATGAGCAACCTTTTGACATCCCATCAACCCATGGCCGCCTTTGTTGAGCCCGTTGAATTGCCAATATCGGCTGACGTCGCATGTCTGTGGGAGCATCGAGGCTATGCACCCGCGGAGGCCGAGTCCGCGACTCCGCGCAATGCAACTCCCCGTCTATTGCTCAATGCTCAGCTTTTCCATCAGTTCGGTCCGTTATTTTGGGAAACCCATCCTTGTTTTCGCATTCCACGCTGTGAATTGGCCCATACGAATACGTCAAACCGAAGCTGTTTGCGTTTCTGCCACATTGTCATACTCATGGTTAATCATCGGCCTTACTCTAAACTCCGAAATGATGCGTCGGCACGTCTCTCTCAACCACACGCAGCTCCTGATTGGCCGCCAGAAATTTTCCAAAGAACCTTCACGCACCATTGCGATGTCTCTCATCTCTTTGACCTGAAGCGAACGCTACACGCGCGGTGCATTAGTGCAGCCGATATTTCCTCCTTTCATCGTCTGACGATCTTCCTTTGTTCTCATCCCCAAAGAGGCAACTCTGCGCCTTTAGCTCTTCCGCTTACCGTCACCACCACGCCCTGCCCTCGCTTCGCATCCTCCCGCATACAAACTGACGAGAACCCGCACTGCCCGCCAGTTCATTTGGATGCCTGGCTACCGTCACGCCACATCCTGGTGAGGTCTTGGCTATTTGATCTTCTCGCACACCGCATCGTTAGGATACAGTCCTCGACCCTGTGCCAGACTGTGCTGAGGCTCTGCAAGCTGCTCCTCAAGCCAGCTTGTCCCGTGAGAAAGCTCTTCACGGTTCAATTCGCATCGCGCACTGCGTAACAGGTAGGGGTTTAGCCATTTCTCTGGACTCTCTCTTCCCTTTCACTCTCACTGGCTGGAAATGGGCGCAAAAGAATCTGATCCTGGCGAGGTGGTGGACCTCGTGTCTGACGCAGGCGAAGTTCTATTCGGGAATAAGAAGAGATCTCGCGACGGTGAAGAAACCTTGTTCGACGAAGAATCTCTGCGCGATTCCAAGCGCACAAAGACTGACCCGTCTGAAGAGGAAAGGCCTGAGCCTCAAGATCAGGAGCCTCGGGACGACAAGTCGGTGAGCTCGGATGAAGGAGAGATTGAAGAGGAGGAACCCCAAGCACCTACGAACGGTGATACAGAATCTGAGGTTGCGCCTGAAAACGAAGAGGCGGCATCCATGACACAAGAGGCCCCAAAACAACCGGCAGGGAACCCAGCCATAAGTAAGATGGTTGTGCGGACTTCATTGAGCAAGCCCACACCTACCCCCTCTTCAAAGTCAACGTCAAAGTCTCACGTCTTCGAACACAACTCAATCGTCTACAAGCTCCCCAAACTCGCTGGGAAGAAGGAAGGCTCGTGGTTGGTCCGCTTCAGGGAATGGTCCTCTGTCTTCCAAAAGGCCAATGCCAAGTCGACACATTCCATCACGTCCGCCGTCGTCTTGGAAGCATACGCCTGCTACATTGATGAATTCTCGGGGCTCCGACCTAAGAAGCGTCGGAGCGCCAAGCAAGCTTCCCGAGAGCTGGCCAACGACGGGACTCTGGACGTTCTTATTCAGTCCTTTCAGTCAAAGACGGGCGCCTCACAGGCTGTGCCGGCCGCCCAGTCTACGAAGCAGAATGGTACCAAAGGTACTGGCAAGGGCAAGGGCTCACGCGCTTCTAGTGTCAGCGAGGATCAAGCCATCGTCATCGACACCGAGAGCGAGGCCGAGTATGAACCCACGTTGGGTAAAGCAGAGAACGGAGAGGCTGCTCTGGTAGCAAATGGAACGTCCGGTTCCAGTCCGCCAGGTAAAAAGGCCGCCGGTACGATTGCAGACGGACTCATCATGACCAAGAGAAACATCCCAACGGATGAGGAGGCGTTGGAGCAACAACGGAAATATTTCCCCTCGGCCAGTGACCCAAGCCAGAATTGCCTACTCTGCGGGCGTGGAACACACTTGGCACCCAACTGTCCCACGCTGGTATGCTCCTCCTGTGGTAGTCTCGAGCATCCAGACCTCTGCTGTCCAGACCGCGCCAGGTGCGGCAAATGCCGTCAAATGGGTCACCAAGCGTCCCAATGTGTTGAGAAGCTTGCGTTGACCAGTGGCGAGGGACTGGTGTGCTCGGTCTGCGACTCTCCCGACCACCTCGAGGAGGCGTGCACGCTGGTGTGGCGATCGTTTCATCCAGAGCCCGAGACGATCAAGAAGACGGTATTCATCCCCGCAACCTGCGCTTCCTGTGGTAGCAACGAACACTTCTCGGCCGACTGCAAGCGCTTTCGGCGTAGTGTTCCCAACCCTACCTGGTCACTGAAGAACTGCGACCAATACTTGGATGCGGACTGTGGAGTTTCGAGCATTGAGGGGGCGGATGTGGGACAGAATGGCGGCGCGACTGGACTCACAATTCGCGGGCATGCCACACGAACGACTCACGTGCACTACTCTGAGAGCGAGGATTCCGACATGGAGTTTTTGGGCCACAGGCGTGTTCAGAAGCCGCCGGTCGGGCAGATTCGTATGGCCAGCAACATCCAGATGCCCAGGAGCAACGGACAGTTTCGAGGCAACGGACAGTTCCGGGGGAACAATGGACGGTCACAGTACCAACCACCGCAGCCCCCTCTCCCTCCCGGACCTCCTCCTTCTGGACCTTCTCGTCAGGACTCGTTTGGACAGCCACCACCGCCCGGTATGGCGTACGCGACGCGGCCATCAGGTCCGCCACCATCGTTGCCCGCGAGGCCGCCCGATGCGCGAGGCTACAACAACGTGCCGCCGCCGAACCAACAAGGTTCGAACGGGCGACCTTCTGGGAACAACTCTAGAGGAGGCAGGGGCTCGGGCCGTGGAGGCCGAGGAGGAAGAGGGGGTGGAGGAGGAAGAGGGGGCGGAGGAGGAGGAGGAGGAGGTGGTGGTGGTGGTGGTGGACGCTACCGACAAAGTCGTCGTGGTGGCAAGTAGCAGGAGAGAAAGACTTGCGGTTGGTGCTGGGTGTCTGACGCGTTTACGGCAGCTCGCGTTTTTTTTTTTATTTTGCGGTGTTTCCGGGGTCACATCCGAGTTTTTGGGACTTGGCAAAGCCTCAAAGGTTGGTTGGTCACGGTTTAATCTGGAGTATTTTGTGCCGACTTGGACAGACGAGTTTTGATACCCACCGTTGTCGAGGTCGTTGAACCCCGCCAGCATCCCTGAGAAGGGACGGTGTTTGAAACGAGACGAGAAACGGAGCTGGCTTGCTTAGAACCAATACCAAGGGAAAAGAGCCGCATGGCTCAGTTTTGCGTGATGCTGTGTTTTTTAACCGCCTTGATGCTATGATGAGCCACGAGTGGATGGCCCGTGGGAGCTACGTGGGCATTGTACGTATCATGTATAAAACGAAAGCCGCGCCCTGAACCCGAGTCTAGAACCATTCGACCATGATGGGGGGGGAGGGAGGAGGAGGGCAGAGGCGTGGAGATGGGACAGCAGAAATCGATAGGACGGATGGAAGTACCACCTTGACCAGCCCCCGTCGTATCAAGGCAGACTCGAGGATTGCCCGGATCCGGTGCAAATGCCGAGGACTTGAGGGCATCAGGCAGCCGGGAAAGCGCAGCCACGATTGACTTTGACGGACAGCTCCGAGTGGTGTGTCGATCCGAAGACGGGATGGGCGATGTGGATGAGGCACGCACACACACGCACACATCCACCCACTCAGAAGCACAGAATGTATCGTTGCAGGTCACGATAGCTCGGATGGACGAGTGGCTGGGGAGCATCAAGAAGTTTGGCTGGGACTGGACCGGATCGACGCTTGACGGGCACACAGACACAGGCAACAGCAAGCATGGAAGGGTACGGGAACCGATCAAGAGAAGGAAGAAGTCAAGTGCTAGAACGAGACGTGTTTCGGTGCGGCAGAGGCGTTTCGAAACGGGGGAAACGAAGGAGTCAGAAGAAGGGGGGGCAGCTGGGGATCCATGTTTCGTTTTACGGAGTGGGTTTGTAGTCGAGGCAAAGAGGCCGAAGGGCTGGACGAAGAAGCTTAAAGGTGATGCATGTCTGGGGCAAAGAAAGGAGGGTCTCTGCTCTGGGTGGTCCGGCTGAGCCGGGATCAGGAGGCGGAAAACAAGGATGGGCAGTGTGACGAGATGTGATGCTTGTCGGTTGAAGAGGTCGAAGACGGGTTTTGGTGGAGTTATGGATGGATGGAGTACTGTACCCAGGTCTGCATAGAGGAGCGTGGCTTTGTGGCGCGACGTGGAAGAGACACGAGACGGGTTCGTCGCGCCAGTCAGCCAAGCTCGGTGTGAGGCGCCCGAGGCGGAGAGACGAGGCCGTGGCTCACCTGTGGCCAACGCATGAGGAGGAGCTGTTGAGGCGGTGGGAGAAAGTGAGGCTCTCTAGTTCAGGGTTTTGCTGGCAGGACACACAGACGTGGGGATTTGGATATTCCAAAATATAGAGCAAAGTGGAAGTCTTTGTCTCATCACAGGAACTTATTGTGAGAACAGAGACTGTTGGTAAATATTGACTACATCGTCAACCTTAAGAGTCCTAGCCGTAGCCGTACCAACTGGAGTCGCGTTGCGTTTCTCGCCGACGTTTGTGCGCGTCTGCTCGCGTCGTCGATCGCAATTCCCATTGGTCAGCTGCCACCTGCGCCAAGTTGCCGGGGGAAGGAAGCGCTATCGATAAACACCCGATTGGAAGGGCAAGTGCAGAGTACATGGGGGATACATTGGGATGAAGTGAGGTTTTACCGCACTTAGAAATAGCCGTTTCAACGGAAGCCAACGGGAAACTGAGCGAGGCGGCGGGACGGATTGATTGCATGCTTGTGTTTTTGTTTCATTGTGTGCGAGCACTGATATTGTGAGAAACGCCTCAATCTGGATCATGGCAACTCAGCTAATAGCAAGCCCAGAGTCCATCTGCATAACAGCGCAGAACTCGACAGCTCACTCAACCCGCGCCTCAAAGAGCATGCAGCATGAACAATCTACTGCAGGTCTGTCGAATGACCACATCTACTTACCCTATGCCTTTTGCCGAGAGAAACAAGGGACTGCGAATGGATTCGATGGATCAACGAACCACGAGTCACATGTATACCCCATGTACATGCCGCCCAAGCAGTTCGACGTGTCGACCAATCACGAGACGCGTCTGCAGCGAAACGCGCTAAGCATGTACAGCCTTTCCCCGCGACCTCGAAGCTCGACGACGGTTGGACCGTTTGCACATGGCCATGGTGCCCGCTATGAACAAGCTGCAGATGGGATATGCAGGACTCTTTAGCACCGCCGCCGCAACGAGGATCCACGAGCTGTCGGCTGCATCCCTTCTCGCCTGCAGGTTCCCATGTTGCTTCTCCGTGAGTCACCGCCAGCCAGTCGATTGCGGCCCACGGCGGCCTTTTCGTCCATGTTCCATGGACACATGGGATGCACTAGACCTTGGACGGAGTTTTTGTGTGCCCCTGGTGAGTTGACTCGATTGAGAAGGACGAAGAAGAAAGATGGCGGCGCTGATCTGGGAGGGGGGACGGGAAAATGTCGAGTGATATATCTCGTCTGTCGCCTGGGGCATCAGTCCACCCCCTCTCGGTTCTTGTTCTTTCTGTCTTGTCTCTTGGTTATATTGTTTCCGTCGTGAACTTGTCTTTGAATTCAAACGTGCCTTGTCTCTGTCTCCCATTATCCATCATCATCTTGCATAGTACACCTCACAGCCTGTCCAGTATCATCTCACCGCTCAATTGGAGTCGACTGAGCTCAAGGCTCGAGACGAGTGAGAGGAAAATCAAATATCTTTCGAGACTAGTCGCATTGGCTGACAGCCTCGCTGCTGGATATTTGACGCCTGCCCATCGCCACTTACAACGACTCAACACCACTCACCACACTCACCACCACTTACACAGCAACACGACAACTCAACATCACAGATACAACATCACAAATACAACAACAACACCCGCATCAACCACAGCACCCATGCCACCATGGCCTCACCACCAGAACACCCCTTCGTCACCCTCTTGAGAAACGACCACATCAAAAACACCATCCTCTCCCACCTCACCAGCGCCGACATGTGCGCCCTACGCCAAACCTCATCGGCCTGCACCCCTCCCCTCACCAAACCCCTCTTCACCCGCATCCACGTCTCCTTCTCGGCCACCACATTCACTCGTCCCGCCCGCATCGCCGCCCTCGCCCGCGTCGGCCACCACGTCGAGCACCTGACCTTCCACCTCCCTCACTCCGAGGCCACCTTCCTCCCGCCGCTGGTCCATCCCCTGACGGGCGCCGAGATTGCTTTCCTGTACAAGCCGCACACGAGCATGGGCTCGGTGCTCAGCAGGCCAAAGTACGCAAACTCGGAGCTCGCCGAGATCCTCACACAGCAGTACCCGCCGCTGTTCCACGCCGCCACCAACGTGCCCAGCTTCATCAACGCCATGCGCAACGTGCCCAACATGCGTCACTTGACCATCCGCTGTCCCGGGCAGGACCCGCGCGAGAGGTATCGCCGCAACATTGTCGACTACGCCCTCATCAGCCTGCGCATCTCGCTCGAGCGCGCGCCCCTGGAGAAGCTGCACAAGCTCTCGCTGTCCAACCTGCATCCGGCGGCCTTCAACTACCTCCGGCACCTCCCGGGATTCGGCAGCGTGCCGTCGGCGGCCCGGCGCTGGAGGCAGATCCGGAAGCTCTCCGTGTCGGTCGACGCGTGGGACTTTTACGGCTCGTCGCCCGGGCTGGACCACCTCAAGATCATGGACGACTACATCCGCGCCTTTGCGCCCAACCTCGAAAAGTTTTCCTTTTCCTGGCTCGGCCGTAAGGGTCCCTGTCCCATTGCCCTGTCTGGCGATCCGCTGTTCGCGCCCCCTCGCGCCTCCAAGAAGCTCTTCCACGAGGTCACGTCGCTCAACTCGCCTCTGCCGACGCGACCAACCCGAGCACCTATTCACTTCCCCAGGTTGCGCAGCCTGCAGATCCGCAACGCGACCATGTACGCGCCGCAGCTGAGCCACGTCATCACGTCGCACCGCGCCACGGTGCGTGAGTTTGACTTTGAGAGCGTCTCGCTGTCCAAGAGCTGCGACTGGGACGAGGCCCTCGCCGTCGTGGACAACGACTCGGCTTGGTCGCGCACCAGCAGCAGCTTGGCGTCCATTGCCGAGTCCGAGGACAGCCTCGTCACCAGCCCCAGTTACGAGCATCTGCCCAGCCCGAGCGCGGCCGTGGCGGCGGCGAGCAAGGAGCTGCTGGACTTGGATCTCGGCGGGTTCGCGTTTAGTGAAGAGGACAGGGAGCTCATCAGTAGCTTGTCGGGAGAGGATGACGGCACCATGGTTCCCGACGTGGCTTCGGCCGAGAGCGAGTTTGGCGAGAGCTTCAGCACGAGGTTGAGGAAGAAGAGCTCGCGCCGGCGTCGTCGGAGAAAGCACCGCAAGGAGGACGAGGAAGCCGAGGTGCCGCCGCTCTCGCGCAAGGCGTCCTCGGTCTCGACGCGGTCGCCGTCAAAACGCGACAAACCCTCCCGCCCTCGCCTCAGGCCTTCACTCGAAGAAGAAGAGTTCATCCGGCCGGAAACGCCCATGCCCAAGCCCACAACCGCTGCTGCTCCCATCCTCGCCGCCGACCCGCAACCCATGCTCCTCCAGCCGACCACGTACGACCCGTCGGCCCGCAAGCCCGTCAGCTCGGCGGCAGCCGTGGCGGCGGCCACGGCAGCGGCCAATGTCTACGCCGACAACCCGGACGAGGGCATCAGCCCCGTGCGACGCAACGTCGAGCAGGAGGAGGCGCACCGGCTCTTCGCCGAGGATGCGGCGGCGTGCACGAGCGCGCTGCAAAAGGCCAAGGCGGCGGTGCTGAGCAAGCTGAGCCGCGAGTTTTGCACGGGTCGGGACAAGGCGGCGGCGGCGTCGAGGCTGGCCGAGCCGAGCGCGTGTCGGTTCTTGTCGGGGAGAGACCTGGGCACGGCGTTTGGGCCGAACATGGTGTTGGAGGATTGTCGGGGGTTGGAGTCGAGGAGTGTGTTGGTGCCGTTGATGTTTAGCCGGTCGTGATGATGGTGACGGGACATGATATGGCCATGTGAGACGATATGGTGATGTTGGGATGGAGTTGGATGGAAAAACGGGAAAAAAAGGTTATCAAATAACCCGGGATGGAAGGGGTATTTATGTTTTGTAATGAGTCACGACGACACCACGATTACTATATCTAGTTATTTCTTGTATGTAGTTATGTATTCTGCCAATACTTTCGTATCACTGTTTCCTGATCATGCCAGTGAAGGAGTTGTGAAGAGCTGAATGCGCCAATAAACACCATTAACGCAGGTACGTCTTTTACATGCCACCGCTTTCGGGGCAGCTCGGTACCTGCGATAAGACCCGTGGCAGGGCGTGCACTCAGGGGTCGGGTTTTGGTCAGCAGGCGAAAACGGAGCGCTCGGATTGGCTTTGCGGGCGTGATTGGCTTTAAGGAGAAATTAGGATTGGAGCTTGCGGCAGGCTTCCGAGGGAGGGGAGTTTGGAGGGATGTCATGATGGGAGGGATGGAGAAGAAGGAGAACGGACAAGAGATTGATGGAATTGATTCATTCAACCTCGTACTGGCAAAACATTGCCCCTCGTACCACGCTTCAACGGCTTCTCCTCGACCCGGCCAAGACGTTTTACGGATATTCGGTATGACGTCTGCGTGACCTGGATTGATACGACCAAGAAGCGCAGTGGTAACCTTATTAGGTGCCGGAAGGGGAAAAACCAAAACAAAAGACATGGTTGTTTATTGGCTTCGTCTCTGTGAAATTAGCCCATGTCTTTTCCCTGAGGTGCCTTCCCTCTCGAGACGGACATGTCTTGGTGGCGCTTCTCCTGAAGTCATTGCCATTTTGCATTTGCATTTGCATCGGCACTTGTGCTGGCTTCGGCTGTTTTCATTTGCCCGGCTTCCGTCATTTCTCTTCTTGGGGTGTTCGTTGGGCTCCCTCCTTCCTCCATTATCATCATTGTTATTTCTCGTCCTTCATCCCCTGCACAACATCCTCAGACGGCCCATCCAACATGCTGCTTCGCAAACTGGGGCGTCTGGCCCTGGCTTCTGCAGCAGGTAGGTCAAGATTCGCATGTCTTCTTCTTCCAACTGACCTTGCCTGCACGAATAGCCCTCCTCCCGATCCTCCCCCCGTCCCTCGCCAAAGACTCCCCCGAACAATCGACCTTCGTCTCGGATAATGGCGAAGTGGCCTTTGCCCTCACCGTCGCCGACGACAACCAGCTAGACCTCTACTTTATCATCCGCGCCAAGTCGCACCTGTCGTGGGCCGGCGTCGGCCTCGGCAGCCACGACATGCCGGGCGCGCTGTACCTCATCATCTACAAGAACGAGCGCGGCGACAACGTCACCTTTTCGCCCCGCGTCGCCTACGGCCACTACGAGCCAGCCTACTACGACGAGATGGAGTACGACGTCCTGGAGGGTTCCGTAGATGACGAGTACATGACCTTCAAGGCCAAGTGCACCAAGCACTGCCGCAGCTGGCCCGCCCGCGACTCCTCGGGCGGCAGCCTCGACGTGTCTTCGCCGGACCAGAGCGCCATCTTCGCCTACGGGCCTAAGGAGGGGTACCACAGCGACAGGAGGGACGCACCACTCAAGTACCACACTGGCTACGGCGTCTTCAACATCGACGTCAAGCGCACAAAGGGCAGCGACGCCGACGACCTCGCCCTGACGGACAAGTCCGAGACGGACGGCGCCGAGAGCCTGTCGTTTCACTCGGTAAGGGGCGACTGGAAGAGTGCGCTGCATGGCGCCGTCATGGTCCTGTGCATTGCCGTGCTCTTGCCTGTGGGCGTCGTGCTGCTGAGGACGGGAAGGCCGGTTAAGTGGCATGCCCTGAACCAGGTCGTTGCGACTGTTGGTGCTCTGCTGGCTTCTGCCCTGGGCATCGTGACTAGTTTCTACTATCAGCGGGTAAGGCTTGTGGGCGTGTTTCACATAATCATCTGCTGACGGCATAGTCTCGCAAATTCGACTCGACGCATCAAATCATTGGCTTCATCGTCGTCGGCCTCCTGTTGGTCCAATTCGGGCTTGGTTTCGTGCATCACATGCAGTATAAGAAGACAAAGGCGCCTACCAAGTACGGGAGGATCCATCTCTGGGTCGGCCGCATCATTCTCTTCTTTGGTGTCCTGAACTGCTTTGTGTAAGTGACGATGCATCGAGTGCATCTGCACGGCTAACTCTGTATAGTGGGTTTACCTTTGCGTTGAATAGGAAATATGGCATGATCCTCGCCGCCCTCGTCCTGTTTATAACCTTTGGAGGCCTGCTTTTGATAGCCGGCAAGGGGTATCTCGACAAGAAGAAGCAGCGCCTCAACGGAGCCCAGGAGGGCTTCAACCGGCCCCCAGAGCCCTGGCGACAGCAGCCTACTCCCCAGTATACCCCCGCTTACCATTCGGATCCCCCACCGGGATACGAGCCGCCGTCTCACCAGATTGGACTCGGTCCCATGTCTCCGGTGACACCGTGGCGACAGGCGGAGCGAAAGGATGACGAGGATCTCGACCTCGGGACTCAACACAGACCTAGAGAGTTTACCTGATTGGCATTGTGATGTGGCGTTAAGGATAGTTCTATGGGAAAGCGTTGGCAATGGATTGGTGTTCGTTTCGACCTGCGACTAGTAACGTATGAATTGAGTAATAGGCCAGATTTGTTCCCAAGGCTGAGTGTCTGAGTGATATGCTGATGCCTTGTAACAGTGAAGACAACCATGACAGCTATGACAATGGAAGGTGGGGAGCAAGTCGAACTGGAAACGAGGTATCATCTATCGTCTATCATGGGTAAGGTCTTGCGCAGCCCATATCCATAGCCAGACCCCCCTTGTCTACGGCCCTGCCTCGACCGAATCATCCTCATCCCCCTCCAACCAAATCTCATGCCCATCCCCCTCCCTCACAAACAAGCTCGCCACCACGGCACAAACCCCCACGCAACTCAAGATCCACCACGCCAGCCCGACCATGCCCCTATCCAACCCGAACCCGTAAACCACCCCCCCGACCACGGGCCCCAGCGTGCGCGCCGCGCTGTTGACGCTCTGTCCCAGGCCGTGGACCGACCCCAGCACGCTCGGGTGCGGCGACGCGTTGTTGACGAGGATGGTCTGGCTGGGGATGGCGAAGGTGCGGCCGAGGACTTGGATCGCGAGCACGCCGATGATGCATAGCCAGATGGCCGGGCCGGACTTGGGTCCTGGAGGGGGGGAGGTGGGACTGCTGGGAACGATGGACAGGAAGGGGAGGAGGAAGTAGGATACAGGGAAGCAGCACTGCGAGAGGCGCCAGGAGAGGAGGTTGCCTAGGCGGGCGGAGACGCGCGGGTAGAGGAGGAACTGGAGGGTGATGCCGAGGAGGCCGAGGGTGGCCATGGCGAGGCCGACGGAGCGGGGGGGGAGGCCGAGGCCGCCGGTGAAGAAGAAGGGGAGGTGGCGGGGAGGGGAGGAAGGGGAGGAGGAGGAGGAGGAGGAGGAGGAGGGGGGCACCCAGCTGGGGGTGGAGAGGAAGACGAACCAGAGGGACTGGAAGCTGCCGAGGTGCACGCCCATGAGGAAGCTGGCAGAGAGCGTGGCGAGGACGTTGGGGGTGAAGATGCGGCGGAAGGGGAGGCGCTGCGTGTATCGACGGGCGGGGTGTTTGGTGGTTGCGGTTGTAGTCGAGAGGTCGAGGTCTGAAGTTGGGAGTCGGGAGTATGCCGCCCCCGGGGGGTGGCGGAGGAGTTTCGACCGGACGGCAACCACGAGTGCTCGTCCCAGCCGGGATCCCAAATCGGGCTGGCCGTGCAGCGCATCGTGCGTCTCCTCGAGGCCGAGCCAGAGCAGGGTCGCCGCGCACAGGAGAAACACGGCGCTGACGAGGTTGGGCAGCGCGTAGGGGAAGTGCAGGAAGAAGGGCCAGGAGCCGAACAGGGACGGGTACGAGGTCGCCGGGTCGGAGAGGAGGCCGCCCAGGATGGGGCCGACGATGACGCCGACGTTGAAGGTCATGGGGAGGAGGAGGAAGGCTCTTGACTGGAAGCGTTTTTCGCGGATGATTTCGCTGATCCTAGAAACATCTCAGTGACGGTTTGGCGTGAAGGTTTGAGATGGGTAACGAACATGGTCCTCATAACCCCAACGTTCCCATTCGTCATCCCCCCCATGGTGCGAAACGCCAACGCCTGGGAAAACGACCGCGAGAAGCCAAAGCCGAGGCACGACAAGGCGGTGCCGCAGAGGCCGACCAGCAAAACACACTTGCGGCCGAAGCGGGGGGAGTCAGCGACGCGGCCCCAGAGCATGGCCGTGAGGAACTGGGCGGCCGTGAAGGAGGCGTAGATGATGCCGGCTTGGGCGGCGATGGCTGAGGGGGGGAGGGAGGGGGAGAAGGATTTGAGCTGGTAGTACATGTATGCCTGGGTAGTATTTAGTGAGTGACTGTGTGAGAGGCGGGGAGTAGAGATGGGTAAGGGGGGTTTGGGGGGAGTGTGAGAGGGAGGGAGTTGGTTGAGAAGTTCAGGACCTACCTGAAGTGAGGACTGCACCAACGGCTCGCTCATGCGCGCGACGGTGATGATGAAGAGCTGGTCCTTACGCGGGAGCTCTCTCCACGCCACGGGCGCGTTGGGGTTGGTCTTGGTTGGGGGAGTAGATGGCAGCGGTTCGTCGTGGTGTTCGGCCGAGAGACGCTCGCCGGTGAGGCGAGAGAATCCATGATGGGCTGAACCGGCCGTCGTCTCACGAAGCTCATCTCTCACGGTCTGGTCTGAGAGGGCCGACTCGTTGTCGGTGTCGACTCTGTCATGCCTCATCTATACGGGTGGCGATGGCGCAATTAGAGGGTTGGATTGAAAAAGCTGAGGAGATAAGTTGTGTTACTGTTGCAAGCTGTGGCGTCAAAGATGTTGTCTGCAGTAGGTCAAGAAAATGAAGGCATGTAAACCATGTTGGCATTCACAGAGTCAAGTTGAACAAGACGCAGGACAAAGTGCCGCATCACGACTATACCCTCGCCCACGCCGTTCGGAGAAGGAGATGCTTAACTAAGCCCCCCAGCCCTCAAAAACAGCATCCTTTTCAAGATGGGAAACAGAAGCACGCAAAACACAAGGCTCACTCCTCCGGCTTCTTGTTTCCGATACGGTGGAGTGTTGGCGGGGGTTCAAGGTGGGATGAAGCACCTCCGATTCGAGCTCCGTTTGCCGACAGCGGAACCGATGTCATGTTAGCGACGGCTTTTGTGGAATTGGACGGATGTCGGCAGGAGAGGCAGGGTTTGGGAGGGGAGGGTGAGAATTGGGTGCTTGGATGAGGAAGGTGTTTCTTTTTGTTAGGGAGATATAGGTCGACTGGAGGTAAATACTTGGTACTTCCAACATGGATGCTTTCATCGTTGTCAAGTGAGTTGTTAGTGACTCGCCTGTCGGGCCAACTCTGGCCGAGGCGGTTGACAATGACCGCACTGTGCGAGAGATATGGGCTGTCAGGTTACACAATCGCGACTGCTGGATGTCATTGCGTGTGCATGTCCTCGATAAATGACTCTATATTAACTCAAAAGACTTCGACACAAGGTTCCTGATGACTCATTCACTTTTCATTTGCCAAGATCAAGCCTGGACATTGCCACCCATCTGATGCTATCACAGTGCCAATTGAAAGCAACACTGTCCAACCACAACCCCATGGCCAGTCCATCTCGCTAACAGAACAACCTCATCCCACCAAAACCACCCACCATGTCCGTCACTCTCCAAACCGGCAGCCTCTCCATCCAAGCCACAGCCCGCCCCCTCACCCAAGAAGCCTTTTCGTCCTTTGGCGACGTGGTCGCAAACCCTCGCCCAGACCTACACCCGGCCACCTACGCCTCAGATGGCGGCCCTCTCCCGTTCAACGGCACCTCGGCCAACCAGGGCACCGCCATCCGCTACGCCCACATCAGCCGCCCGCGCGACCTCTACCACCAATCCCCCAGCGGCAACGGCGAGCTCATCATGAGCCAGTTCGTGTGCGCCACGCGCCAGCTGGACCCGACCAGCTCGGCCTCGCACCGCAGCTTTGCGGTCGGCGTGCTAGAGCGCCACCCCTTCACCACGCAGACCTTTTCCCCGCTAGCGTCCACCGCGTCGGCGTACCTCGTCGTCGTAGCGCCCAGCCTGCCCCCCTCGGCAGAAGACTCTGCCCTCCCCGTGCCGACGGAAGGGGAAAACCTACCCGGCCGGGGCCTCCCGGACCTCGGCGGGTTGAGGGCGTTTGTGGCGTCGGCCGGGCAGGCCGTCACGTACGGGGCGGGGACGTGGCACGCGCCGATGGTGGCGCTGGGGGGGGACGGGAGGACGCTGGATTTCTTGGTGGTGCAGTTTGCGAGCGGCGTGGCGGACGAGGATTGTCAGTTGGCGGTTTTGGAGGGGGGGGGCGTGAAGGTGCTTGTTCCGACGGGGGGGGAGAGGTTGGAGAAGTTGTGAGCTGTGTTGGATTTGTTACAGTAATAACGGCTCATATTCTCCCTAGAATTGTGTATCCTCTGTTGTGACCTTGTATCAACTTCACCCCGCCATGCCGTGTACTGCCTCGAAACCATCTAGCTCAGCACCCAACACCAACACCATACAGGTAGTAAACCCGCGAAATGAGTCAATTGGCAACATTGTCAATGTTTCAGGTCCTCCTAGCTAAGAAGTTTAATTTCCAAAAATAAAGCATCACCGGCGAGACGAGAATAGCTAGCTTACACCAAGTCCAAGACCCCGAAATACGAGACACCAAGAAGTTGCGATGCCGCTCGCTTAGTCATCTGGCATTTCGATAGCCCGCTTCGAGACCACGGCCAGATAAACGCCCTTTGGATGACTTGGCTGCTTCTTGGCTGCGAGAAGGTCAATTCCATATAAATACCCTCTTACAGCTGGGAACGTAGATATCGACACTTGGCATCTCAGTATCTTCACTACTCCCAAACTCCAAAACATGGGCGACCTACCCCTCACCGACGCCCGGAACAAGCTCGAGGACCTCTCGGGCATCGTCCTCCAACCAGGCGAGAACCCCTACGGCGCGCTGTTGAAAGCCTGCAACGACGACCCGGTAAGTTCAATCACCATAGAGTGGTACATTACTGAAACCTCCAAGGCCCAGATCCAAGCCCTCTACGACGCCCACCGCACCAGGCGCAATGCCCAGCAAAGGGCAAAGTTCCTCTCGCCCGCCTTTGACGAGCTCGTCATCGACCAGCACCTCCTGCGCCTCGAGGACCCCTCGGTTGAGCCGGGCTTCCGCGACGAGCGCAACTGCTTGGTGCTCTGGGCCCGGCCGCCCGATCATGTCGTGAGGCTGGCTGCCAAGTTGCAGGAGATGCTGAAGGAGACTGCACCTGGTAGGTCGGCTCTTGCGAGATGAATTGAAGAGAAAGTGGTCTGCTTGCTTACATGTATAAAGACCTCTGGCTCATGCCCATCCATCGCATGCACATGACCACCCTCGAAGTAGCCTTCTCCAAAACCCCCGACGAAATCGCCTCCCTCGTCGCCCAGATGCGCGCCACCCTCCCCGACACGGTCAACCACCTCTTCTCGCACCGCGCCCGCCTCGTCAAGCCCACCATCTCGTACGACCTCTCCGCTCTCGCCGTGTCCTTTCTCCCCGCGGCCGGCGAACCGCCTCTCTCCCCCGCGCCCGTCGGCCCCGTCAACCTGGAAGATATCGCCCAACAAGGGGACGCCTACACGTACCACCACGTCCGCCGCGACATCTTCGACAAGGTGCGCGGCGCGGGCGTCGAGATCGGGTCGCGGTACCAGGTGCCCAGCGCGCACATCACTCTGGGGCGGTACTTGGACCAGGGGGATCACGACACGCCCGAGAAGCGGGAGAGGTGGATCGAGGCTATCGAGGGGGTGAATGAGTGGTTGGAGAGGGAGGTCTGGGATAATCCCGAGGGGGAGTTTGTGGGGGAGTGGGTGGTCGGGCAGGAGAGGGGGTTGGACGCGCGGAACGGAGCGTTGTGGTATGGCGGGGGAAGGACCATTATGATGGGAGAAGGGTTTTAGACATGCGAAGATGAAAGCATCGTAGATGTAGACTGCTGGAATGTTCATTGATTCGTCCAATGGTATCGGCCTGGCCTACCCAAGTAACTTAACGTCGACTCAACCTCACTCGCGTGTGGATGACGGATGAAAGCCACAAGAGATTTTTTTATTCACTCCCTATGAACACTCCTCAACCGAGGACATGTAACCTCCTTTCGCCAGTGTCCATGATGCCCAAAGTCCGCAAGGAGAAGCATGAGAAATGGTGACCCCCAACACAAAGCACTTAGAACACCAGAGCAGCTCCCTTTGTCTTCTTGTCACCACTACAAACAGTTAGCATCACCATCTTGCACCAAAGCTCCTTCACATACCCCAGCTCAAAGTGCTTGCATCGCTTCAGCGAGAGCTGCAGCTTGGTCTTGCACTTGACGCACTCTAGTCGCAGCACGACCTTCTTGGTGGTCTTGGCCTTCTTGTGGAAGACGGGCTTGGTCTGACCACCGTAACCCGACTGCTTGCGGTCGTATCGGCGCTTTCCCTGGGCGAACAGCGAGGCCTTGCCGGCCTTGTACTGGGTGACCTTGTGCTGGGTGTGCTTGCGGCACTCCTTGCCCTTGCAGTAGGTGTTTCGGGTCTTGGGAATGTTGACCTGTTGGAGTCACTGTCAGCGACTGCATGTTATGCGCTTGGCCATGGTCCATGTTCGAGAATGTATCGCCCCCGCACGAGACAGTCAAGATGGTTGAGTCGGTCGATCGCTTTCGAGGAGCTGGCTTGTCTTCGTTCGGAGCGGGTTGATTCGGCATCGTTTGTGGTATCGCCTCGACAAAGCTTCATCCTCCAAAAATCAAGACTGACATCGCGCGGGCGGTCGGCGGTCGCATTGCTCTGAACAAGAGGGCATTCCTCCATCGATGGATTGTTCAAAGGGATTTTTGGGTTGCTGTTCCGGACGTACCATTTTGACGACGTTGTGCGGGTGCCGTTCCTTTGGGTGGTTTGGTGATGCGAAGTTCGGAATTCAGTGAGAAATTGGGAGGTTTTGGTGATTTCTCGCTTTGTGGGCGACTAGGGTCGGCGCCATCCTTATCGGGGAGCGTGATTGGCGTGGCCCCGACGAGGGCTGCATGAGCCACAGTATAAGCCTGATATTTTGGGCGCCAACCTGGTGCACTGCCACGCTTCACCGAGCTGAGGCTGGTGAGGTGGACGGAGCTCGGACCTGCCCAGGGGGAACCCCACCATGGAGTGGCCGCTGGCAGCATCACCAAGGTGTTCTTTAGGGGACGACGGAACTACATTCTCTGCGAAGTAAAGACAGATAATCACAACCGCAACCATGGATCCATACTCGGCCGAAGGCGAATTGATCAACATCCACAACTTCTTCCACCAGGGCCAATTTCAGGAAGTAATCGACTTCGACACCTCGACCTTCTCCGCCGAAAACGAGCTCCCCGCCCGCGTCCTCGTCCTCCGCGCCCAGCTGGCCCTCGGGCACGCCCAGGACGTCCTCGCCGACGTCAAGGGCGAGCAGAAGCCCGACCTCCAGGCCCTCGGGGCGCTCGCTGAGCTCAAGCTGGGCCGCGCCGACGCCGCCCTCAAGACGGTCGAGAGGCTGGCCGCGGCGTCGCCCGACAACGCGACGGTCCAGCTCGTCGGCGGGACGGTGCTGCAGGCGGCCGGCAAGTCGGAGGAGGCGCTGGCGCTGTTGTCGCAGCATCAGGGAAGCTGTATGTTTCGGCCCCGGGTGTTGCTGGGCTTGCTGGGCTTGCGCTGACGGTTTGATAGTGGACGCCCTCTCCTTGATTGTCCAGATCCACCTGCAACAGAACCGAACCGACCTCGCCATCAAGGAAGTCGCCGCCGCTCGACGATGGGCCCAAGATAGTCTGTTGGTCAACCTCGCCGAGTCCTGGGTTGGCTTGAGAGTGGTAAGCATCATCTACGGCCGCCGCAGAACAGCGCTGACCCCCAGCAGGGCGGTGAAAAGTATCAACAAGCATTCTACGTCTTCGAGGAGCTGGCCCAGGCCCCCTCCACCTCATCAGCCCGAAGCCTCGTCTCGCAGGCCGTGTGCGAGCTGCACCTCGGCCGGTTGGAAGAGGCCGAGTCCGCCCTGGACCAGGCCCTCCAGAAGGACCCCGAGAACGCAGACGCGCTCGCCAACCTGTTGGTGTTGAACGTCATTGCCGGAAGAAGCGCTGCCGAACAGGCCGAGTATGTGTAGCAGGGTCCCCTCCCAAGACCGCCCACTGATGATTATCTAGGAGCCTGAAAAAGGCGAACCCCAAGCACCAGCTCTTGGTGGACGTCGCGGAGAAGAGCACCCTGTTCGACAAGGCGGCGACAAAGTATAGCCCCAAGGTGTCGGCGTAATATGGACTAACGGTATATGGAATGACTTGTTATGATGGGCGCATGGCTATTAGACGATGGGAACCATGGCGGGAGATGTCGCTATTAAAATGAAGAGGCTGTTTTGTAGCTTTGGCCTCGTCTATTCGTCGACTGTATTGCGATTGATTTGGAATACTCGTTTATAAACATCTGACCCCTGACGATCTTGTCCTTGCTGGTTGATCTTTCCCCAATAACTTCTTTGAGCACCGGATATTTGGCAATGCAGCCGGGGCAAAACCTAATATGGGACCAATCGATGTCATTGCGATGAAGAGTCGTCAGGGACCGGCTGCATTCGCTTTTCAGTTGTGCATGACGAAACCCTTGCTGGACCAGTCTTGGCGGCTGGTTGAACCCCTACTGCATCCTGACGTAGGTATTTCCGGAAGCATTGCAAAAGGATGACCCCAAGACCGGATGTCCATTTGGGCTTCTTGCATCAAGGGTCTCTCTCGAAGCTACTACTTACTTCCACTTGCCAAGTATATGAGAATGTCGTTATGTCATTCACGCAGGGCAACATGTAAGAATAATATGTCACTGGGCTGAGAAATCACTCATTGATACCCGTTGCTAATATAGAGGTGGAATCGTATTTCAATAGATTGCTCATGGTTGGGTGCTTCCCAATCTGCAACCATCCTCCATCCTCCATCACGCATTCGTAAAAGTCTCATGTCTCCGTGTCATAAATGCCGTGACAGCCCATAAAACTCCCGAATTCCCAGCCAAGATATCAAATCGCTTCGCTCGACTCGGCCCTGGCGCGCGCCCTTTTCGAATGAGAAACCCCTCTTTACCCCGCTCACTTCTTCCGGTTGGGGAACTTGGGCTGGCCAATGTCGGCGCCGCGCAGCTTGACGTTGAGCACGCGCTCCATGGAGGAGAGGAGCTTCTGGTCTGGGGTGGCGCTGCCGCGCTCAAAGTCGGCGATGATGGACTGGGTCGTGTTGCATCGGGTGGCGAGGTCCTTCTGCGTCATCTTGGGCTCCATCTGCGAGCGGACCTTGGAGATGATGCTGCCGACGTCCCGGCCGATGGTGTTGGGCTTGATGATGTCGTCGGAGCGGTCGACCTTGGTGAGGCGCTGGCCTTCCTGACCACCGGTGGCCTGTCGAAGGCGTGGTTAGTGGATGGACTGGTGGACGGTGGAGGAGGAATGCTTACAGCGTTGGCAGTCGAGTACTTCTTCTCGGTGCCGATGACACCGCCGCTGCGCTGGGCAGCGTTGAGGGCGGTCTTTCCACGGACGACGGTTTCCCGCTGGCCAGCACCGCCGCCGCCGGCGCGGCTTCCGATCTTGGTGACAGAATCCCAATCGTCAGACATGTTTGCGGTTTGAGTCGGTAAGAGGTGGATGTTTGTAAAGATGCAAATGATTCAAAGGTGAGTTGGTGCGATTGGTTTGATGGAGGTAGAGCAGAGCAGAAGTTGTCCAGAGGGAGCGGGCGAAGATAAAGGCCGGAAGGGCTATAGAATTTATGGAGAAGCCGATGGAAGGCCTCGCGGGGCACTGAGTCAATCGGCGGGACGGGCGCCTTCCAGTTGGCGGGATAACGGTCTCTGTACGAAAAGCACAGCCGAACATGAGGGAGCCTGTCTTTGGGCTTCAAGTGGGGAATTCTTTTCAGGCAGTGTGCAGCGAACACGCATGAAGCCGACGCCACTAGGTGGCTGGTGCTGGGCTCAGGCTTATTCTGGGCATTCCGGCGCATTACTGCCCATGTGGTCAGGCATTCACTGCCCTGGCATCGTTGCAGTAGTTCGACGGGCTGCCTCATCTTCCTCTTTTTCCCGGAAACTCGGAGATCGGGCACGGTAATGCCGGCGGCAATGTAGCATTGCGTCGGCTGACATAATTGCCTTCCGGGGTTGGATTCTCGGTCTGACGCACACTGATGCGTGATGTGACGTGAAATCTTCAATGAATCCCAGAGACAACGTGTAATTAACCTCCTGACGGCATGGAAAGGCATAGAGTGATGACTAAGGTGATCTTCTTGCAAGCGGCGGGCGGGAGCGAATCAGTGGTCGGCTCCAAGTTACTATTGCGCGGCACCTTGATGGACATGGGGTTTAACCTCGTTCAAGTGAGGAGAGGAGAAACGTCAAACTTCTTTCTGTTCCAGTACTCCTCTCTTCTTTTTCTATCCATGTCGTTTCAACTGGACTCGATGTGTTAGGAACAGGTCCTGACTGCTCTTTTCGCACAACTCTAGGGACGGCGACCCCGATCGCCACCTTGAAGTCATGCCAACACCATCCATCTTGGAGGACTCATCCTCGCCCTCGCGGAAGAGACCGGCCTTCATGTCTTCGTCTTTCCAACTATCTCCGACTTCTCCCTGATACCGCTAGCGATCTATCGAAATGCCGTTTGCGATAGTCGATCCGATGGATGATGCGATTTGCACGACTTTGACGACTTAGTAGGCCTCACCACTGTGCCCTATACTTCACTGGCGACTTCCCTTTTCGCCAACATATTCATCTTTAGGTTCTTGTGTATTTAAACAGGACTTGAAATGCAATCTCATCGTCTACCCTGACTGGCTTGCGGAAGACCACTAGATCTGGTCTAAATATTGAGGGGAGTTCCCCTTAGTTGCAAGGCATGTATGAATTGTTAAGTGTCAGCATTTTTGTACTAACCAATACTTGAGGAGCTCAAGTCGCATTCAATGCCGAGTAGGGCATGATCTATTCATAGAGGCTGTCCAAGTTCAAGTTCCTCCCTCAATGGATTGAGCCGCTTTCAGTCGGATATCTATTTTCGCATGTCAAACAGAATCAATCTAGTTGACTCCCAATACAAACCCATTGGATCCGGAGCGCATGGACGTGGATTGCCTCCTGTCCATCACGACCGAATAACCGCTCATTTGTGGCGGACACGGAATACCAGTTCGGCCGTTGTTAACGACATCAAGAATAACTCAGCCACACATCACATCGTTTCAAGTCAGGCACAGGAGGGCTCTTGGCATTCATTCCCATGCGACAAGGGCGACACCGGAGAAGCCATCACGAAACAAACTCATGGCTCAGGATGGCAATTGTAGGCGCCCCGCCTCGATCGAAGCATCTCCAGCCTGCGATGACGAACCGCCCCGCCAATGCTAGTCAGCCATGATGGCTGCTTACAGAGGCCTTTCATCGGATGAGCAAGCACAGGACATCTCTCTCGGGTCAGCAATGGCGTCGAAAAGACGGCTAGAATCGAATTGTGTTGACAACTGGAATACGCCGAAAAGATTAAAGGATCAGGTTGAACGACGATCGGGACCAAAGGAGTCGACAATTCCAAATTCAACAATTCCAAATTCTCCCACTACCCCGCTCCCGAGTACAGAAATACGGGGATGTGGTCGGCCTATTCGGGACTTATGCAGCTTGTTCAGGCATGGCTGGCCTCAGACTCTTCTTTCTGTCCGACTTGACCGGTCGGGCATGTTAGACGACGACTATTTCCAGCTTCTTCCGCAAGTAGCGACGCGGGACTTCTTGGTCCGACGCAACAATGAAACTCAATCGCAGCTGTACCTGCACTATCACACACGGATCGAGCCCGCAACAGGCCCACGGATAAAGCTTAGATTTCATGCGGGCGCGATGAGCTAAGGCTGACGAGGTACGGCCTCTGCCCAGTAATAAGAGCTTCCCGATACGCCGAGCCAAGCTTCAAGACATGACGCTTGTTTACTGTCAAGCTTCTTCTACTTCAGATGGAAGACGTTGCACCACCGGCGAGGTGGGCGATGTTATAAGACCCGGGCCTTCTCCTCCAAGACGGCGAAGGTGTCAATCTCTTACCATCTTGAGCCACTGCAGCACCACGGCCACGCCTCACCAATCGACGACTTCTTGCACTTCTCGTTCAACGTCATCCAGACGCTGCCCCATCTCTAGGTTGGTACACACGCAGGAGCAGCCAACATGTCTTGCACTTAGCTTTCACCTACCCCGCCGACGCCCCTCCAAAGCTTTATCTAGAGCTCCCCCCAACCTTTCTTCTTTTTTCTTTTCCTGCATCTTTACCCTCTGAACCTATCAGTTTGTTGACCACTTCTCTCTATCTAGCCTACTCAATCTCCAAGACGCCAACATGGTTCTCGCCGGACACTGCCTCTGCAAGGCCGTCACCTATACGGTTGACATTGACCAGCCCCTCCTCACCGGCTATGATCACTGCGATGACTGCCAGCGACAGAGCGGCTCGACCTACTGTATGTAGCGATTGAGTTCATCAGATGCTCCCTTTGTAAAAGACTATTAACACCTCTAGCCCTGGTCGCCGTTGTCCCCAAGGACAAGCTCACCATCAACGGTCCCGTCAAGACTTACTCTGGAACCAAGGGCTCTTCGGGCAAGATTGTCCACCGTCTCTTCTGCTCGGAATGCGGCTCTCCCATTGCCCACGATCCCGACGCTGCCCCCGAGATCATCGCCCTCAAGGCCGGCACGTTTGAGACGGAGCTGAAGAAGAACCTCAAGCCTGTATGTCTTTTGAATAACATTTTAGCTCACATGCTAACTTTGGCCAGGACACGGAGATTTGGACCGTCGGCAAGCTTCCCTTTTGCCAGGAGCACTTGGCCAAGCCTTTCAGCCACATGCCCGAGTAAGGCGCAATAATGAATGTGATGTTGACAGATGGGATGGTTATGGGTTGTCGGCTACGAGGGTAGAAAATAAAAATGTCGACCAATTCCACAACGGTGGTCGAATTAACTATGACTGTTGAATCTATCTATGCCATGCTATGTTCAATTATTGGGACCTTTGAACGCTAGCCAGCCCGTTCATCCGTCTTGCGGCGGCTTAACCAGCTTCCTGAAGTATCGTCCATACCTATTGCGCCGAGTTTGCGGATATTTCGTCCTTGGTGTTCAACATGATTTCATCTCAACATTACTCAGCTGATGCCAAATTCCAAGCAGCCCTTTTGCTCTCTTATATACATGTCATCGTAATTCCAATCTCGCTTCAACCAAGTATCATTTTCAAAACATGATGGTTTCTTCGTCGCTCACATGCCCAAGATGAGGCACACGGCCGCCACCAAGGTCCCGAGCACCACCCGCGGCACGTCCCGCGCGGCCAGGGCACCGCCGCCGTCCACGGCATCAGGGAACTCCTTTTGCACGCTCTCGGTGTGGCTCGCGGTGACGGTGTAACAGCTCGCCGTCCCACAGCCGTAGCCCGTCGGACAACAGCCGGCGACGGTGCCTGCGGCGCTCCCGCAGAGGAACCACCCGTCTGCGCACGTCGACGTTGCGGCCGAGACGGGGGGTGCATCCGTGGCGGCGACGACGACGACGGTCGCGCCGTTGGAGAGGACGGTCGTCGTGGACGAGGCGGGGCAGTTGTACGTGTTGCAGGAGCGGTCGGTGCGGCAGCAGCCGCCGCCGTGGGTGGCGAGGCAGCCGTAGTAGTTTGTTGGGCAGCCGGTTTGGGTGCTGGCTGTTGTGGCGGAAGAGGTGGAGGAGGAGGAGATGGGGCGGAGGGGGGCGCCGCCGGTTGCGGTGCCGGTTATGGTTGAGGTGATGGAGGTTGTTGTGCGGGTGGATGATTCGCGGGTGGTAGTTTCTTCGGTCGTGGTTGTTTCTTCGGTGGTGGTGGTGGTGGTGGTGGTGGTGGTGGTGGTGATGGTGGCTTTTGCGGTTGTTGTCGCAGCCTCGCTCGTGGAAGTCTTTGTCGCCGTACTCGTTTTCGTCGCAGACGCACTCGGCACGCCTTCACCTAGTTAGCAATTCCAAACGCACATACCCACGGGGAGAAGAACTAAAACTCACATCCAACACCCTCACAAACATAACCCGCAACGCAGCACCCCCCGCCCAGCTCCTCGGAACAGCTCGTCGACCCCGTCGGACACTCCCCGACGCCGGTGCACTCGGCCTCGTCGGGGCAACAGGCTACGCCGCCGACCGAGTCATCATCGACGGAGACACAATACGTCCCGTCCTGGCAGCACTTGTTGGGGTGGTCGATGTCGGCGCAGCTGGCGGTGCCGCTGGGGCACGAGTCGCGGCGGTGCAGGAGCGCGAGGGCGTGGACGGCGCGGCGGAGAAGATTTGTATCGGAGGCGGAGAAGTGGCGGGCGTAGGGGGGGAAGAAGCGGGTTGATGTGGCGTTGTTGAGATGGGAGGAGTTGTCGTCTGTGAGATCGGAGGAGGAGGAGCCGAGGAACACAGGCACCGGGGCGAATGCCAAGTGGTGCGCGAGGATCTTGTCGTTGGAGCCCGGCGCGAGCTTGCGGATGGCCGTTGGACGGGCGTCCAGGTCGGCCGACGAGGCCGTGTGTGCGAGAGCCAGCAACGGGAGCGCTGCGGATGGCTTCATGGCTGCTGACAACACCTTCTGGCGGCCGCCCTAGATGTTGATGTGACGAAAAGAATCAATTCTTCTCTCCTCCTCAATGCAAAGCCCCCTGGTTATAAAAAAGACCTCCCTCCCTCCCCTCGGGATGGACTCATGCAGAGGCAGGGATGTGACGTTGATCGGCGCTTGGGAGAATCTCGCAGGAGGGAGCAAAAAAAGTGACTTGCGTCGGGAGAGCGGGAACCAGGTCCAATGGATGGCCGCCACGAAGAAAAGAAGAGATGCGCGTCTGTTTTGCAGAGGGAGACTTCGGATCGCGGGAATTATTAATATTATGACGGTGGTGGGGGACACGATTCGACTCTGGTTCTCTGGGAGTGGCATGAGAGAATGCAGACCGAGACTTTGTCTTCGTAATCGGTGGGATGAAAAAAGGTGAAGGGGGCCTAGAGTAAACAAGCGGGTGGCTGGGCGACGAGCAACTATTCTAGGGTACCTAGTCTAGGGGGACGATAGACGAGAGACTTGTCGTGTTGCCGATATGACCACAAATTGACTATGCTAAGAATAAAAGACCTTCACGAGAAATGCTAATACGGATGGAATGAAAAAAACGAAGTTCTCGACAAAGTATGATTGCAACTCGTCCACGACACCCATCCAGCCCCTGCGACCGACGTCATGCATGAAGCTGGCCCCAATCGGGAATGCTTCTAGATGTCCGGCCAAAGTCGCGGCCACCAGGCAAGGTCAAGGCCCATCGTGTCATGACGGCTCTCACGGACGAGTTCGAGACGCAGGCAGGGACATGGGTGCCGTATCCAATGGTTTGTCGTCTATATCCGTGCTATCATACATGCATGTTTTGTCCCATGCCCAAGCATCTTACAGATTCGTGACTTGCCTCATACATTGTGGTGGTTGGTAGTGTATAGTGGTGAAAATGGTGAAAATGGTGTCATGATGTGGTGGAGGTGAGGCGGGGTTGGTGAGGGGTGAGGGGTGAGGAGTGAGGAGGAGTGAACATGAGCATCCCTCAGAAGCCCAATTCCGCCTCCTCGGCCTTCTTTTGTTCCACTTTTTGCTCCTCGACATTTTGTTCCTCCGTCTTGCTTCCCTCGTTACTGGCCTCCTTGGCCTCCTTGACCTCCTTAACCTCCTCGGCCTCCTTGGCCTGCTTCTCCACCTCTACCTCCTCCGCTCCCGCCAGCTCCCTATTCTTCCTCCTCTCCAACCTCCTCACCAGATTCTTCATCTCGTGCACCTGATCCTGCGCCTTCTCCTCGAACGCCTTGATCTCCTTGACAAACGAATGGCACAACAACCCGGCCGCCACGCTCACGTTCAGGCTGTCCACGTTGCTGCCCCTCACAAAGTTGGGCACCGACAGCTCGTAGTCGGCCGCCACCTTGATCGGCTTGGGCAACCCGTGACCCTCGTTGCCGAGGATCAGCAGGCAAGGGTGTTCGTTGAGCGGGCTCTTGGCCTGCACCTCGTCCGTCGAGATGAACTTTTCGCCGTGCTTGCGCACCAGCTTCCGGTCGGGCGGCGCGACGGCCGCGAAGCTCTTCCACCCGGCCCGCGTCGACTCTTCTACGAACGTGACGGCGTTGTCCACGGTGAACAGGGTGATCTCCTCCACGGCGCCCGCCGCCGACTTGAGGACGACGGGCGTCAGCGTCGAGGAGCCCCGGTTGGTGATGCCCACGGCGTCGATTCCGAGGTAACTCGCCGTGCGCAGGATGCCGCCCAGGTTGCCGGGGTCCATAATCTCGTTGAGCAAGAGGACAAAGGGCTTGGGCATGGAATCGTTTGCCCGTTTGATAAAAGTGTCGGTCCCGTTGATTGATTCCTCCTCCTTGGTCTGATAGTCCAACTCGACGTGGAATCCCATCCTCGTGGGCGTCTCCTCCAACCGACCCAGAGATCGAATCGGGCGCTGCGGGAGTGGCGACGCTTCCAAGACGAAGCCGTTATGAGGCCGGCCCATGCTCATCTTGTCCATGATGCGTTGTTCCTCGTTGGGGACAATGGTGACGGGGATGCCGTGTTTCTTGGCCAGGCGACTCATGGTGGTGTCGTCCTTGGAGTCCCTGCGGTTGTCCCCGCCGTAGATGTAAAGGTTGTAGAGTTTTCGTCGACCTTGTTCGAGGGCCGACTTGACTACGTTCCGGCCGTAGAGGAACTGAGATGCTGCCGTGGTGTACTTGACCGTCATGGGCATCATGGATCGCTTGCGCTGAGGGCCATTTCGACCTTCCGAGTTTTCCGATCGCTCATTGCGTCTGGATTCGTCTCTATCGCCCCATCGATCGGTGCGTCTTGAATCCCCTTCATTGTTACACCATCGCTCGGAGAGTCCTGACCCCTCTCTGTCGTTCCATAGGTCAGTCCGCTTCGACTTTCCTTCCTTGTTGCTCCATCGATCATTTCGTCTTGATTCCCCGTCTTTGTTGCCCCAACGATCGGTCCTTCCCGAACCCTCTTCTCTGTCACCCCAACGATCAGTTCGTCTGGAACCCCCCTCTCTGTCGCCCCAACGATCGGTTCGTTTCGATTCCCCCTCTCGCTTGTCCGCCCATCGTTCGGTTCGTCTAGGCTCGACCCGACTGGCATCGGGTTCCCTGTCCCGAAAGCCCCTTTCAAGATATGCGGAATCCCGCTTGGCCTCGCGGAGGGGCCGAGGCTTGACGGGATCCTCAATGTCAAGGCTCTTTGCCTTGTCCTTGAGGTCGCCATACTTGAGCCTGTAGACCAGGCTCCTCTTGCCAAACGGAGTATCCGGGTCGGTAAATCGCTTTCTGCGCGTCCGGCGGTAGTTCTCATCTTCGGCATCCTCTTCGGCCGCCTTCTTGGCCAGCTTCTTCCTCAGCTTTTGCTGCTGGCGGAAATTGGACGCTCCGCTTAGGGCTCTCGCGGTAAACTTGGCGGCAAAGGCGTCTTGCGGTTCGGCGTCGGAGCCTCGCCTCCTTGACTTCCCCCCGGGCACATTTCGTTGGCGTCGATCAGAGCCTTCTCGCAGACGAATTGCGCCGTACTGGGCGTACTCGGAATTGCGAAGGCCGCGATGGATGGCGGAAAGACTCTTGGCGCGGACTGAGATTCGGGAGGGATTGCAATGGGTGGCGGAAAATGTGGCTGCAAACGGCCTGCGCAGAGCAACTGCAATAAGCCGATCTGGGTGTATCATTTCATAATGTGGTGTCGGGATGAACCAACATGACATGAAGAATTCTTGCTTCCATCTAGAAACAAAAAATGGAAGCTCTAGTCCTAGCCGCAACTTTTTCTGCCGCCGGTGCAGGGTTCCTCGCAGGCGGTGAAGACTAGTAGGCACATTTGATTGGTCGTGATTTATAGATTGGCTTCCAATTCTTGCGCCTACCAAGCGACGCGAAATCGCGTCCCTCAACATGCCAGTCTTCAATATCAACAAAGAGACGTCGTCCATGGGCTGAACTAATTCTTTGTAACGAGACTACGAATGTTTCTTTGTCCGTAACGCCCTCGACTTTCTTACGGCAAAGCACTCCCTTCGATCCGACTTTACGACCTCCAGCGCAACCGATTTCCCCGCCCAACGTTTCCGATCTCGACTCGATGCGCCGTCAATGATGGGCAGTGATGGACTCCGTTCGGGGCCGTTCGAGCCCTTTGGCATGGATGGCTTTCCAGACGTGGACTTTGGTCAGTTGGCAGATCCCTTAGCAGATCAGTTCTTCTTAGAGCCTGCCGGGAACGTTGTGCAGGACTCCCAGGATGTGGATGACGATCCTGAGGAAGTCCAAGAAGATGTCGAAGAAGATGTTGGACAATATGCGGAACAAAATGTCATACAGCAGACTCCTTACGATGCCAAAGAGTCCGAAAACGAGATTGACACTTTCATAAGAGAGCACATGTCGGGCGCTGTTGAAAGAGAAGCAAGCGGAGCGATCGAAAGCGTTAATACTTCGGAAAGGATGAATCGAATCGAAATCGCAATCCCAGAAATGTCCCCAACATTGCGCGAAGAATACGAAGAGGTGCACAGCGATACAGTTGAGAGGGTCATGGCAGAAGTTCCTCTCGAGAAAGGCCAGCTCTGCTACAAGATCGAGTTTACAGATGGACGGGAGGATCTGGTGAGTGGAGTCTGTTTTCGCATGCCTCTTGCTGTTCGCTCTATTTTACTTGAATACGATTCGTTGTAAAGTATATGCCTTCATGCGGCTCACCAATCTCGAGCGTTTCCCGTCTCTTACATCCATGACACCGCTTCCCTTTGGCCTAAGACTACCTCTCTTGACGAGTTTCTCCTGCCTTGTTTAGGCTAAAGAAGGCTCCTTTGAGGCATGCCCGCATCATTCACTGTCATCTTCAACCAAACAAGACCTGCCTATTTAAGCATCTACGCCCTCGTCTTCCCTCTACACATGGAATCCCGCATCTTTCTACACATTTCTTTGCTATCGATCGCTAACTAGCAACAAGATCCCTTCCTTCGAGCTTATTGCCCTCAAGAACGGGAGACGAGCCCTCAAGACCTTCAACCAGGGCGGCCAAGACGAGGCTCCGCAGGACGCGGACATGGCGAGCACAAGCCAGAAACGCAAGCGAGGATTTGAAGATGAATGGGCCTCTGATCTGGAATCCGTCGCTTCGGACCCGATGGATCTTGGTCTTGATCAAGACGAGAGCGATGACCCGCTGAGCCGGCCTCTACCCCAAAGGAGCCGCACACTTCGGTTGCGACAATCAACTCGACAAAGTTCTCGAAACCTTTCGATCGTCTCTGACGACGAACTGGATGATCCAGAGCCCCCCAAATCAGAAGCCCCAACGCCACCGACTCGAAACCTCCGGACACGAACAGCGAAGCAACTCACCTTGACTAACATGTTTTTTAAGAGCCAGACGGATGACCCAGATCAAGACGAGCTGCTTCCGCAAGCTTCCTCGGATGAGAATGATGGCGATTTCACCTTTGTTACGTCGGATATCGCGCCCAAGCGAGGCCGCCCAAAGTTGGGTCGAACCCGAACGAAGCGGTTATCTCGGCTTGTTCTGCATCGAAAGGCGGCATCATCTCGAAAGTCTCCCGACTCGGATATTGAGTTCGAAGCACCCCGGAGGTCCATCAGATCTACGAGGAACAAAACCAACATGCAGGACGATTCCCTCCTGGACGACGAAATCTTCTACGTGGTCGAGGAAAAGACACCTGGTGCTCCCAAGGTCATCTCTATTAGAGAGGTCTTCCAGCCACAACCATCCGACTCTTCCTTTGCCGCCATGCACATGGACACGTGCTATACATGCAGTGGCTTAAAGCAACGTGGTCAGCTCATCCACTGCCAGGGTTGCACCTTGTCCTTTCACAAGAACTGTCTCGGCTATCGAAGCGCGCGAGAGCACATGGTCACCAAGGTCGGGGAGGACAACTTTGTCTTGCAATGCAAGTTCTGCATCGGCGTGTATCAAAAGAGAGATGTCAACGCTCCTGATCACAGCATGTGCCAGGGCTGTCGCAAGCCTGGCCGTGCCTGTGCTGCCTTTTCGGAGAAGAAGACTGCTCGCCAAGAAGAGAAGCTGCGCGAGCAAAACGGCGGCGTTAACCCCATCACTCGTGTGGCCTCGGAGCTTCTGAACAACGGCGACATTGTGCTCTTTCGATGTGTTGCGTGTCATCGAGGCTGGCATATTGAGCATCTTCCTGGCGAAGGCATGATTGGCACCGATCTCAAGTCGGAGCGGCTCAAGGACTATTCTGTCGATTGGCAGTGCACCGACTGCACAGCTGCCAAGTATAAAATTCACCACCTGGTTGCATGGCGCTGCCCCAACGACAAATCGACTCACCGGCTTACCTTCAACCAAGTCAGGGAAGATGGCAAGGAGTACCTCATCAAATGGGAGAGCAAGTCTTACGTCCACTGCACGTGGAGACCCGGAGCCTGGGTGTACGGCGTGGTGGCATCAACCATGAGGACGTCGTTTGGGAAGAGGGATGCTGAACAGAATCTATTCAGGCCCGATGAGAAGGAAGCAATCCCCATCGAATACATCACCCCCGATGTTGTGCTCAATGTCAAGATGCATAAGTCGGCTCCTCATGCCACGTCTAAAGAAGAAGAGCTGGCCAACATTTCACACGTCAGCAAAATCCTCGTCAAGTTTCAAGGTCTCGGCTATGACGACGTGGTATGGGATACGCCGCCCAAGGACAACATGGGCAGCGTGTATGAGGCCTTCGTGGACGCCTTTTACGAGTATGTCGAGGGGAAACACTTCCAACCCGACGCGCAGTCCAAGATTCGAGAACGCATCAAGGACTTCAAGTCGGAGCCGTTTGTCGAAGTCGACGAGCAGCCGGCGGGCCTCAAGCGAGGCAAGCTCATGGGATACCAAGTCGAGGGTCTGAATTGGCTCTTGGGCAACTATCACTCTGGCCGCAGCGTGGTCTTGGCCGACGAAATGGGCCTGGGCAAGACCGTTCAGGTCGTCAGTCTGGTCACTTCGTTGGTGCAGGATAAGCCCCAGGTGAGTAACAATGGCACTGCAACTCCACTTTGCTAACCCTCGCAGTGCTGGCCGTTCCTAGTCACTGTACCCAATGCCACATGCGGGAACTGGCGCCGCGAGTTCAAGCAGTGGGCACCGGGTCTGCGCGTGGTGACATATCATGGCGGCAAAGAGCCTCAAGAGCTCGCCTACAAGTACGAGCTGTTCCCCGACGACTGCAAGCAAATGAAGGCGCACGTGGTCATCATGTCGTACGACTCTGCAGCGGATCCTCGGACGAAACCTCTCTTCAAATCTGTCAACTGGGCTGGCCTTGTTGTCGACGAGGGCCAGCGGCTGAAGAACGACCAGAATCTTCTCTACGTGGCGCTGCGGTCAATGAAGATCCCATTCAGGCTCCTGCTTACCGGAACGCCACTGCAGAACAACAAGCGAGAACTGTTCAACTTGATCCAGTTCATCGATTCGAGCCAGAATGCCGAGAAGCTCGACGAAGAGTTCCAGGTGCTGGACAAGGAAACCCTCCCCAAGCTTCACGAGAGGATCCGACCCTACTTCCTGCGACGAACCAAGGCGGGGGTGCTAAAGTTCCTCCCGTCCATGTCTCAAATCATCCTTCCCGTAACCATGACGGTCATCCAGGAGAAGCTCTCCAAGAGCATCATGGCCAAGAACCCGGCCCTCATCAGGGCCATCTTCGCCAACAGCAAAATGAACAAGAAGGAGCGCGGTAGCCTCAACAACATTTTGATGCAGCTGCGGAAGTGTCTCTGCCACCCGTTCATGTACTCGGAGGCCATCGAGGAGAAGCATCACGATGGCGAGGTTGTGTATCGCAACCTCATCGAGGCGTCTTCCAAGCTGCTGCTGCTAGAGCAGATGCTACCCAAGCTCAGGGAAAGAGGGCACCGCGTGCTCATCTTCAGCCAGTTCTTGCAGCAGCTGGACATTATAGAGGACTTCTTGACGGGCATGGACGTCGAGTTCCGTCGGCTGGATGGAACGATTAGCAGCATGGTAAAGCAGCGACGCATCGACGACTTCAATGCGCCAAACTCGTCCATCTTTGCGTTTCTACTTTCGACAAGAGCCGGCGGTGTCGGTATCAATCTCGCGACAGCCGACACGGTCATCATCCTCGATCCCGACTTCAATCCTCACCAGGACATTCAGGCTCTGTCTCGCGCCCACCGCATCGGACAGAAGAAGAAGGTGCTCTGCTTCCAAATCGTGACCAAGGACTCGGTGGAGGAGAGAATCATGCAGGTCGGCCGCAAGAAGATGGCGCTCGATCACGCCTTGATTGAGAGCATGGACGACGACGACCTTGGTGGCGACGACTTGGAGTCGATTCTGAAGCACGGCGCTAAGGCGCTGTTTGAGGAAAACTACGAGAAAAAGGCGATTCACTACGATGCGGCGTCGATTGACAACCTCTTAGATCGAACCCAAGACGAAGAGCCCGAGACGGCAGGGGCCGGTACTAGCGAGAACCAGTATGCATACGCGCGAGTCTGGGCCAACGATCAGTCTGCATTTGAAGATGCAGTAGCTCCCGAAGAGGCGGCCGAAGAGACGCCAGTGAACCTAAGCGTGTGGGATCGCATCCTAGCGGAGCGAGAAGAAGAGGCGCGCAGGGAGGCCGAGGCGAACCGAGAAGTGCTGGGACGAGGCGGACGACGACGAGAGGTATGCCACTATCCACACCTATGTGTACGCAGCTAACCGTGCAGGCGGTCAACTATAAGGTCAACTCGGCGCCCATGCTCGGAGAGCCAGACGTGGCCGACTCTTCGGATTCGTCCGACGACTTTGCCGGCGGCCACGAGTCTGCCGACGACTCCGAGGACGGGCAGGGCGACGGCTCAGCAAAAGGTAAACGACAGAAGCGTTCGATTTCAGCTGCAACGCACACTCCTACACCCACCCCGACGCCGACTAAGCAGTCGAGCAAGAAGAACAACAATATTAACAAGCGCACTCCACAGAAGCAGCAGCCCGCGAAAACGTCGAAACGATCGGCCGAGTCGCAGACGCCGGCGACGCCTCAAAAGCGCGCAACTCCGTCAAGCGGGAAGTCGTCGACTACCAAGGTAAAGTCCCAAACCAACAAGGCCTCCAAGGCCAACCCCAAGACCAACCCCAAGACCTCCCAGGCGCGAACGCCAACCCCGGCTCGCAAGCGCCAAAAGTCGGGAACCCAGCCCGCGGGCGTCCCCCAAAAAACAAATGGCAAGAAACCCCGCTCCTCGCCTTCAAAGGGCCCCTCGCAGGCCAAGACAATGGGCAACGGCCAGGAGGGCCAGTCCCAGAGGCCCCGGGAGTCCCAGCCGGAGGCTCCCAAGGAGGCGACAGTTCAGGGTTGAACTACATCAAGAAGGCCTACGTCCCAAACCAGATGACGACGTTCAGGACGAGCTTCAAGCACCACCAACCACCACCGGTGCCTCTTCCACAACAGCAACATGTGGTCCCTCCTCCTCTGCCACCACAACAAGCACCCCCTCCACAACCTCTCATCAGCGGAGGAATCGACCTGAGCTTTCTGCGTTTGTCCTCAGAGGCCGACGTGCGGTTGGCCTTGGACCGTGTGCGACATTTGGGCCCCGGCCCGAAAACGATGGAGCTCCAGAGAGCTCTGCTGCACAAACTGGGACAGTTGCAAGGATGAGATGCGGGTCGAAAGGAGAAAGACGGGAGCGGAATCTGGTACATTTCATTTCGGGGCAGGAGGGGGGGTTGTTTTGGAATCAAAAGGGTCAGGCAAACAAGGCACATGCAGCGGCCGGGCGAGCGCTTTAGCTTGCGGGAGACAGCGAAGCAAAAGAGGATATGGCCTAGATGACATGGACCAGGAGACTTGCGGTAGCGAGAGACACTGGGGGGGCAAGATGGAGAGACACTCGGGAGGACACTCGATACGTATGGCGTACCTACCCAGCTATCTTACCTGGGCATCTTACCTGGGCATCTTACTTGGCATCTCAGTGCCATCCACTGGACTAGATGTGAATGGCCACATGTTCAGAAGCCAAAAAAAAAAAAAAAAAAAACAATGAAAAACATCCAGGTTGCCTCTTCCTTTGGTGAGTCTTCGTCACGTGGAGACACAAACGACGTGCTGCAGGTAACCGTTAGAATGAGCACAGCACGTTGGGCCACGCGATGGAACAACATACAGATAGGCATGCATACAGATGCATACAGAGGCACACACGCGCACACAGTCAAGATCACACACAGCATTCACAATCACGCACGCACGCATACGCACATATACAAGCAACACACACATGTAGACAAGCAACACGCGACCCAAACGAGGCAAACCCCCAGGGGAGGAGGGGCTTCTTGTCAATCCTGGCCCGAGGAGTTGAACCTCAAAGGTAGTAGCCCTTCTTCTTCGCAAGATAAAAAGGTCCTTGTTCCTCCACCTCCCTCCTCCTCCTTCCCCCCATCTCTCGCTAGCCCACTCCAACTCGCATGCTCCCTCCCGTCCGTCTATCCGTCTCCGTACATCGTTTAGGGTTGAACGGCGTATAGATATCAAACTTTTCGGTGCACGTTGTCGAAACAAACGGGCACACCCTCCTTTTTTTTGGTTGATCTTCTATTATTCCCCCCTCTTGTCTCTCTCCTTTCTTCTTCCCTTGCTCCCCTTTTCTCTCGGTTGTCTTCGCTCGGTTGTCTTCGTTCCGGACCATGGACCTTGTCCCTCGTCTACTTCTTTCTTCTACCACTACAAACTCATCCTCCTCCACCTCTCGAGCATCTTCCCCCCCCTCCCGTCCTCGCTCCTTTGACGTCCCAGGCCTAGCCATGGACAACCACCAGCAGCATCATCACCACCACCTCGCCGTCCGAGGCGGTGCTGCTCACGGCGGCGGAGCCTTGCTCGCGCCCCGAGGGGGGACGGCCAGCCTGCATACCTCGGCCGTCCAGACGCTGCAGGACCAGCAGCAGCAGCACCAGGCTTATCGAGCGGCGGCGGCGGCGGCGGCAGCGGCAGCCACAGCTGTAGCAGCAGCAGGAGCAGCAGCAGCAACGGCACCTCGGAGCGCTGCAGCCGGGTCGCCAAACTGGCGTCTCCAGTCGGCAGACTACAGCAACTACATGGCTTCTTCGAGCGCCCACGGCGGCGGCGGCAACTACACTCTCTCCGGGGCGTCGACGAGCCCCGCCATGTCTACTCTCCCGCGAGCCATGGAGATCTCTCCTTCTTCTTCGTCGTCGTCGTCCTCTTCTTCGGAACACCACCACCACCAACGCCTCGAAGGCTACGCCTACGTGCTTGACCGCGGAAACGGCCAGTTCACGCGACTGGTGCCCGCCGACATGCTCCCGCCGCTCAACGAGATCCCCGCGCACCAGCCGAGCCCCAACGGCATGGTGGTGCTGCCCGAGCTGCAGAAGGCGCCCCCGCACGGCGTGGCCGAGATGAACCGGCCTGTAACTTTGAAGGTGTGTATCGAGTTTGGCCCTTTTTCCTTTTCAACCCTTCTTCCCCCCCTGAGACGCCAGGAGAAAACCCAGCAAGCTGAGCGGCCCAGGCCTCCCCGAGTAGCCCGGGGCAGACGCCAGACAGCCTCCAGGTAAACGCCAGCCGTTGTCACTCCAGCCCTCTCCGTCTCTCTCACTCTCTCTCTCTCTCTCTCTCGCCTGTCTACTCATTTTACCCCCGCTAACACTCCCCCCAGAGACAAATCGACCGCATCGTCGCCACCACGCCCACCACGCCCAAGCGAACAAAGATCTACTGCGACAAGTGGGTTCACGAGGGTGTCTGCGCCTTCACCCAGCAGGGCTGCAAGTACAAGCACGAGATGCCGTTTGATCGCGTCACGCAGCACTCGCTAGGCCTGTACCAGGGCCTGCCGCTGTGGTTCCGCAAGCACCAGGCCGAGCTGCAGCGGCAGAAGGACGCTGTTGCCGCTGCTGCTGTTAAGGAGGATACTTCGCTGTCGCCTGGGGGTGTTGGGGGTGGAAGTGGCAGCGGTGGTGGCAGTGGGAGTGGCAGTGGGGGTGGGAGCAGTGGTAGTCGTCGAGCTCTGGCTGCAGCTGCATGTATGGAGAGACATGCCATCGCCGGTAGCCAAAAAGGAGGCTCCTCGGCGGCGACGGCGACTGCATGGCGAAAGTCCAACAACGGGGCGGGCGTGTCGCCGGCCATGAACCTGACCAAGCGAACGGGTGCGTTACGACCCTATTTTCAAACTTTTCCATGTGCTAACAGAGCCATCACCAGAAGCTCTCTGCCCTCTCTCCATCCGCGCCACCGGGTCTCCCAGCCACAACATCTGGGGCCCCATCGAGCCCCCGCAGAAGCCCGGCTACGGCTCCGGCTCTGGGTCTGGCTCCGAATCCTCGTCTCCCTGCGACGCCGCCGGGCGGGAGTCGTGGCCTCTGGGGCAGCGAAGCTCCAGCGGTAAGAGCTTGTAAGGTTTAAGAGCGATACATGATTGCGTTTCATCGAGTTGGATATCAACGGGTGCCCGTCTGATGAATCTCCGTGGGTTGCAACATCTCTATGTGGTTGCTATTTCTTTAGTCTACGTAACTTGCTTTTTTGAAATATTTGTTTTTTGGGGGTTATGAACAAGAGAGGCTTCGTGTATACACTATAGGCACGGCCCTGGAATATCAGTGTGGTAGTGATCTTGTAGCTTATAATATGAATTGAAAGTCTGCATCGTTAGTCTGCAAAGGGTCAGCCTTGAATCGAGAGTCTACAAAGGGTCAGTCTTGATATCCATGTGAGCATCACTTTCACCGAACCACTCCAGCTTGAGCTAGCCTTGGATATCAACGTGACCATGACCATGACACCGAACCACCCAGCTCGACCTCTGCCTCTCCAAAGTTGGGCTCTCAAGTCTCACAACTCAATGCCCAATTCTCCGCCTCTCTCTCTTGCACGATACCAACACTCCCCCCCCTAGTCTCTCGTCACTGGGTCCCCCCGTTGGCGGCCGTTTCAGTTTCCCTGTTTGCGGCGACCCATCATTTGACGTCCCCCGCGGGCCAGACCAGACCAGCAACGAGGCGATAAATTTTGTCCGTGTCCGTGTTACACGGGGCTGCACGTTTATGCTAAACAGGCTTACCGAAGGGGCAAAAGGTCGACAGAAAGAGGACGCTCGGCTGGGTTGCACGAGGCGGGGGCGGCAGTGAGAATAGTCCGTGGACGCCTTAAGCGAAGCAATCCTCTTCTTTGCAGGATTGCATCGTTTTGGGGCTTGCTCGGTAAGTCAGTTAGGGATTGGAGGGTCAGGAGGGTCAGGCCATGGGGACGCTGCGTGCCGATCTCCGGGAGGTTCAAAGGAGAGGGCGCAGATTGCCGGTCTTGGCCGGGAGTCTCCTTGGCTCGCCCTGTTCTTGCTGGTCCAGCCAGTAATTGATGGTTCATGTAGTCCGTACCAACTGAAGTGAGTTGTCGTCCAGAGAAGCTCGCGTCTGAGGCGTGATGATCTGCGCTAATCGATAAGACCCCCACCCCCGGCTCAACTCCGGAATCCATCACAAAGTCACAAAGTCACGACCACGACCGCGACCCCACCACAGCTGCCTTCAGTTGCCGTTCGCCTGCAACTCGCATCCCGTGAGAACTACACTTCTCCAAACCGCTGCACCTTCTCTCCCCTTGCTTTCCTCTCGTTTTGCGCTCCACCGTAACCAAGCCATCTCATCTACTCAACCTCCGGCCTCCCTCCTCACCCACCAGATCCAAACCTCACAGATAGTCGAATGACCTAGCTTCCCAGCTTCTACCTCCACTTTCCCCGCCAAGCTACCACGCCCGACCGAACACACTCGCTGGCCCTCCCACGCGGAGAGAGGGCCTTTTCGAAAAATGGACAGCGTCTGGGCCGTCGTGAGCGTCTTCAAGTCCAATTTGGACGGTTCCCAGTCCAGCAAGGAGCGCGAGTCGGCCATCAAGGAACACGCCTCGCAGGTCAAGCAGCTGCTCTTCTCTCAGCGCGATACCATCACTGCCAGCTTTGTCGAGATCCTCAACGTATGTGCCCACCCGACTGTTTTGCCTCGAGTTGCTAACCGGGTTCAGAGGATTGATCCTTTAGAAAACTCGATTCCTTTCCTCTCCATCCTCGTCGCAACCTGGGAGGGCAATGCGAACGGCCCCCAACGAACCGTCCTCCTCGACGAAACCCTCCGCTTCCTCCTCAGGTTCGACCCCTACCAAGTCAGATATGCCGGCACGTTATTTCGCAGGCTCCTCGAGGATACCCTCCAGGGCCACCGGTTCTCTGTATGTTCAATTCCGCAAACGTCATTGGTGAGAGATGCTGACAGCCTTTTTAGCCCCTCGTCACTGTCGAGGCTGTGAGCACCGCGATGCTTCGACTCGACCCTACAGGCAGCATGTTCACGTCTACGCACCTCCCGCTAGCGAAACTGGCATACCAGACGGGCTGGATCGACCAGGCCCTGCGCGTCCTCGATAGCGACATCCTCTTCTTCCCCGGTATGGTCGGCCAGAAGGAGACGAAGCCGCTCTGCGACGCCAGCCTCAGCCCCCCGTCATTTATTTCAGTCGAGACGGGCTTGACGGACGCGGTCAAGAGCGCCACGGTCCTCGAGTATAACCTTGTGGCTGCTCTGTGCTACGTACGGAGAAGAGATTGGACAAAGGCCCATCGCGCACTTGAAAGGGTCATCTCCCACCCGTCCAGGGACAAAGGCGTGTCGAAAATCATGGATTCGGCGTACAAGCAGTGGATGCTGGTGGGACTTCTCAAGGACGGCAAGGAGCCCATCCTACCCTCGCACGTCTCTTCCGCCGCCAAGGCGAGCTTCGAGACTCTGGGGCTCCCGTACAGGAACGTGTCGGCCCTTTTCTCCACGGACAACGCACCGCAACTAAAGGCCGAGGTGGCGGCCAACTTTGCCATCTGGGAGGAGGACCAGACCCTCTCTCTCCTCAACTTGGTGGTCTCGGCCTACCAAAAGTGGCACATTATCAACCTCCGCGACGTCTACACCCAAGTCTCCATCGCCAAGTTGCGCCAATCGACGCTGAGCGCCGAAACCGGGGAAGCCCTCCAGACGGACCGAGAAATGGTCACCCTCGTCCAGGGAATGATCGAGTCCAACCTCCTCCGAGGCGTCCTCGTCGAAGGCCAGACGGGCGAGGACACGTACCTCAAGTTCCAAGACGATGACGGGCACCTGCCCGAGGCCGAGGTAGCCCTCCGCATTCAGCAGCACGCCCGCAGCATCGACAGCCTGGGCAAGCTGTACAGGGCGGCCAACGAGCGTCTGGGCCACAGCAAGGAGTACGTCAAGCACCTGGTCAAGGAGCAGAAGCGGGCCGAAAAGGACGGCAACGACCAGGGGCTCGGCTTCGACTCGCAGATTGAAGACGAAGATTTGATGACTGGAATCATGGCACACGGCTAGTGGAAGGGTGAGGAAGTCAACAGATGCAGGGGCCTGTCTGGTAATGGGCGGTGGTGTACTACGTAGACATGGGACGGGCTGGAGCCGTGTCCGACTTATGAGAAATGAAAGTAGAATATGCCATTGTCCATCTACTCAGATGTCCTCGGATATCGTAGGCCTAAGTTAGATGCCTTCACCTCGTATCTAGCACCCTTATACCTGGGACATGGACCAGCTCTGACAGGTGGGGTTCGGCATCGTCTCCAAGAGAAAGGACAAACTGTGCCATGGAGCAGGGCGCTCAGGTTGCCAAGGCCAAGGGGATGCTGGAGGAAAAAGCGCGCCCTCTTCAAAGAACATTTCTCGAGACCTTCTATGTCGAGAACTTACCATTCAACAAACCATAGTCCTCATCCAAAATACCCAAGTCTCCATCCAAGTCTGTAATAATACCATCCCAATCGTTACAAAAGATTACTGTCAACAGTCTCCTCCAAAACATGCAACGTTCGCCAGACGGACATGAGAGTGTTCATACTCGGTCAAGGAATTAATAGCCGTCGAGGTCTTTCATTCCTCTCCCGGCAGCGACCACTGCCGCCGCCCCCAATTATCTTGGCGTGGGTTGCCAAAAGCCGTGTATTGTTGTGAATACCCTCATTCCCCCAAAAAGGCTACCCTGCACACGGTTCGACGCTAACACCAACACCAATATCTATTCTAGAATACTCGACCGTAACATCCGCATTTCACAACTCCCCCCTCCCTCATTCCATAAATCATCTCTTGCCCAGCTTGGAATCCATGTCCCTGGTAATGGGTGTTTCGGGGAACCCTCCCCGAGGAATGTCGTTCCCAGTATTGCCACGTTGGCAAAGAGTTCATTTCCCTGTTTGATGGGGATGAGCAGGATGAAGGGGGGATCAGAAGCAAGAAAGCGCAATGCCTCTCTCTATTGCTCATCCGTGCTCGTATTTCTTGTTCTACTGCTCCACCCCCAACATAGCATAACGGACACTTATTACGCACGAGCCCTAATGGTCGACGGACGAAGCCGTACAAAGTAGTCCGTACTTCAGGGCGAAAGACGCCTTGAAGCAATCACCGTGGACCCCTTGGGATCCCCCAATAACAGCCACACATTATCACCCAAGCTCAAGGGCAACGTGAGGCGGTAAAATTACAAACACCTTTCCCTTGCATCAAGCACCTCTCACACCACAGAATCCCCCCCAACACGTCGTAGCTCAGGGGCCGAAATGAAGAGAGCGCGAATACCAAATACCCTTTAACCTCCCCCCTCTCCCCATCCGATCAACGGCCAGATCTGCCCCCCTTCGACTCCCTACTCGTGCCTTAGCGACCGACCTATCCATTTCTCCACGTCGTGTGTGGCTGGCTGGACAGTGCAAGTGGTTTGCTTATGCTTTGCCTTGCAGCCCCCGACCGAGATTACGCTTCGGCTTCTCCCCCACTCGTAATCTCTGACGTCACCGCCTTTTCGGAGGGACGAGGGAACGAGGGCATGGGAGAGATCTAGATCAGTCTATCCCTTCCGTTTCGTGGGCTGACCTTGAGCCCTTTTCGAAGGCCTGTGAGGGGGACGCACGCTGTGAGTGTGATGGATCGGGAAATTTAGGGCCGTCCTAGTAAAGTCCGGAAATAGATCAAAGGCAGGTGGTCGGGAAGCAGGTCAAGTCAAGGGTCAAATTTAATCAAGCAAGTCACAAGTCACAATCAAGTCCAAGTCACACAAGTCAAATGTACCAGCCAAGTGGAGGAATTTTACTTCTTTTTTTCCGTTTGTGCCTGTAACTACCCATGTATACACAGGACAAGGCAGGAGAAGGTGCTCCTGAATGCCAACGGCGGCACATGTCTGCGCCAGAGTGTTCCCTTCCCGAGACGACGAGGCCTCTCGGCTCGTTCCGTCGCCCCAAATCCATCTTCGAAAGAAATTATGCAGCGTCGTTTACTGCTATCGCGAAGAGTATGGCCCGCCTCATCGTACCAGACCGAGGCAGACGTCAGTCGTCCCCTCCGCCTCTTTCAAAATAAAAGAAAATGTAAAAAAAAGTGCAAGCATTCCCTGTTCCTCCCATTTGTGGGGTATCCTTTCCATCGCGGAGGGACTTCTTTTTTTCCTTTTTGGTGCATTCTCGGTCTTCCCAAGCTGAGGCTGGCCAAGCTCCCACCCTGTATTCTATTCCTTCAAAATTTTCCTCCGATAGGTAACCCCGTGTTTGGACCGACTCCCGTGTTTGTAATACCCTCTGAAGGGATCAAGGAATCGTGAAATGATTGTTAGAGAAAAAAAAGAGGGGTATGATCCGTGTTTCCTGTTTTTTTTTTTGGTGCCGAAAGACTTGCTGGTTTGATTCGCATGAGAAAGGAAAAGAAATCATTCGCTAAATGCCAAGACGTGGATGAGAGATCATTCTGTTGAGTTGCCAGTAAAGGCTCCAAACAAGTGCGAGAATGTCGGATCGAGAGAAAGGAAAGCGGTAAATCGTTGGTAGTTGGTCGTACATCTAGTGTCCGGGGCGCCTCAACCGACCTCCCTATTGTTGGTTGATGCCCATGTATCCTGTGTATTGGTGTGTGTGTTGACCATATACGGAGTGGTGTTGAGGAGGTGTGGGAGTGACTGGGCACCGGGGTGGCATGTGGTAAGACTCCTTGGCCATGTTCCCTAAGTAGTTGCTGTCGGGGGTGATGGGCGGTGTCAGATATCCGTCAAACCCCATGGCGGTCGTGTGCCCTTTCTGGGGAGTGCTGTACACGTTTGTGTGCTGCTTCACCGCGGGCTCAACCGGGGGGGAAGGGGGCTGAGCGCTTCGACGGGCGATGGCGGCTTGCTCGGCCATGAAGTCGGCGAGCTTCTGCGAAACGCGGGACAGGTTGGCGCTGTTGTACTTGCGAGCGAGCGTCGGGGAGGGCTGGTGGAGGTGGTGGGATAACGTGAGGAGGGTCAGGTTCTCGGTGTGGTGCCAGTCGCCGTCGTTAACTTCGGGGAGACCAAGGATCGCTCGGGCAAGGGCGAGGGAGGCTCGGGCCATGGTCGAGGGCTTGGTGGAAACAAAGTCTCGGTGGTAGAGGGCAATCTCGCAGAGGTAGGCGGCCATGTGCTCGACTTCCCGTTCGTCGCCTTCTTCGGCAACCATTAGTTGAGAAAAGAAGTCGACGGTGGGGTGACCAATCGTCCACTCGAGCGTGTTGAGGACGTGCATCTCCATTTGGGTGAACATGCCGGCATCGTACAGGCCGCAGCACATGTTGTTGAGCTCGTGGATCTGAGGAACCCGGTCCTTCTTGTCGCCGTACTTGGCAGCAATCAGCAGGGCGGCGCAGCCCACCAATTGGTAGTGCTGCTTGTAGACGACTCGCTTCGAGCAGTATCGGTCGAGGAGGTTGACTGTGAGGAAGAGGGTCTCGGGGAGGAGGGCAAAGGCGGCGTGAGCCTCGACGAGGAAGTCGATGAGATAAGGTCTCATGAACCACTGGATCTCGCGCTGCATATCGATGAGGCTGGCATCGGGAAGAGTCTCCTCCTGTTCAAGTTAGCAATAAGACCAAACAACAAAACAAGTCCACGTGCCTCCATGTTCCGCATGTGCTGCATGATGTCCTCAAGATACTCGTCCGCTGCTAACCGCGAGAGCTCGCCAGCGATGATATCTTGACGGTTGCGGGCGATCATCTTTGCGGCCTCCCGAGAGTTCATTCTTGAACACTGCACGTCGTCCGACTCGACGAAGAAGGTCCTGTCGTGGTAGGCGTACACCATGGTGGGCGAAAGGTGGCTGTCTTGAAAAGGTGGATTTTGGCGAATTATAGCTTCGGGTGGCTCGTCAATGAGAGACGGAAAGTTCCCCAGGAATCTTGGTCGGAGACGTCGAATGAGTGCCTGAGATGGATGTGGAAAGAGTGATGCACCGTATTAGGATATTACAATATTAATGAGCGTGGCGAAGATTAACGAAAAGAGTGACCGTGGCTGGAAAAAAGGCCAAAAGCATGAAGAAGCAATGAACGGTGGAGGCAAGGAAAGGGATCGGGAAAGGGGTGGTTTATGAAGTCGACTCAAGGGCCCTGTTCCAAGAATCAGCATGCGAGGCCCGTTATAGAAACCATTTCGATTCGAGACAATGTCGGAGCCGGCTGAGCCACCGACCGTTACATGTCATCCCTTGGGGAACGAATTTGCTGGCACGAGAGGCCGTCGGATTGGCATGGGAAAGGGTTTTGGGAGGCTTACCGCCACAGGTCGGGGAGGTGGACAAGGCTGTCCAAGAGTGAGACAGGACCAGAGATTGAGTGGGAACAACGAGCTAACGTCTCCCACAGAGCAATGCTTCAGAATCGATGTCGCGGCCGAGGTGGTATGCGGAAGAGGCTCGGCATGCAGCTTTCGAGGGAAGAATATTAGATGGACTGCTGGCTTGGGGTTGAGGGCAGGCAAGCGACATACCTGTTCAACTCGGGACAATGAAGAACGGCAAAGTTTATTGGGAGGAAGTATCGAGGACCGGTTTTGAAATCGACTCGATGGAAAGCTTGTTGACGGAGAGACACCGACTCAGAAGACGGGGACAATGGTTTGGCAAAGGGAACGGAGCTTTCGTCGAATCGTCGTCGTTGGCGGGAGGGAGTGAGTGAGGCGAGAGCTGGAATTCCTGTTCGAGAGAGCAAGGAATTTACAGAGTCGAGGAAGGCGAGGGCGCAAGGGAAAAAAGTGAAATACCAGCAAAGGTCTCTTTTGATTCACTTGTTCGATCTTGGGCCTTTAATAGGGCGAGCGGATGCAAAGCCTAAAGGTGAAGGCTGGAGGTGAGCCCAAAGGGTGAGATTTTCTCCTCGTCCGAACACGTCTGTGGCCTGGGTGGTTCAGTCAGGAGTCGACGGGAATGGGAGAGAGAGAACGAATGGATGAGGAAGAGGGAGAGGAGAGGGAGGGAGGAGAGAGCGGGATGAAGGTAGGAGGAGGATGGAGGAGAGAGAAAAGGACTGGGTGAGAGGTTGCGAGGTAGTTTTAACGGGACCGGGGGGGGGCAGGAGCAGGAGCAGCCCAAGCCCGAGCAGGAGCAAGCAGGAGCATGTAGCAGTGACGGAGCGGGCAGTGGGCGTGGGCAGTGGGCAGTCAGTGGGAAGTTAGTGGGCAGGCCGCCTAGTGGAGACGTGGGAAGCTAACGTGGAGAGATGTACCCTGTTCCTCTGCAGTGGCTCTCCGACTCTTTGTTCCCTCCCTCCCAGGCACCCAAGCACCCTCCCGCAAATAGCCACCCATCCACCCATCCCTCAGCCAGCCAGCTCGCCAGGAGACGCCTCGGAGGTGGAGCGTGGTGGTGGAGATGGGATGGATGCGCCGGGGGCCGCTGGGACTGGGACTGGGGGACCTTGAAAGGGAAAAAGAGAAGAGGTCTTCGTGGCTCGCCAGAAGTCCAGAGAGAGGGCACACTCACACTTTCGCGTTCCCGCCCGTCGCCTTTCAACGCATCCCAAAGGGGGAGGGGTGGTGCTAGGGGGCTGGGTTTGGGCTTTCCTGCTCGGGTTGGGGGTGAGGCCATCGACATGTGCATGGGGGCGTGCCAGGTTCAGCGCAGCAGCCGTTCATTAACGTACCTGAGTTATGTCGTGTCGCGAGCGCGATGTTCGTTTGCCGTTGGTGTTTGATTGGGCGTGGCAGGCCGGGCCTTGCTGTTCGCAGATATGTGAGGAATCGAGGGTGACGATGGGTGAAATGCGAGCGCGTGCGTGGTCGGGATGGATCCAAGTTTTTATCAAGGCAGGTTGGAGGAGGGCAACCGAAGCTATTGAGCGAGCATGCGGGCGAACAATGAGTGGTGGTTAATCGGCCTTGAATGGGTGAATGCGCAAACGGGAATTGTTCTGTGCGTGGTGTGATTATTGATATCGGCCACTTCAGCAAGCCCTCGTCGGTTCAAACGAGAAGGCCTATTGTCACGACCTGCCTTTATTGTTTGTTTGGGAAAACAGAAGGGCCTGTCGAGGCGGCCCGGTGAGGTTGATGATGCATTCGCACACGAGGTCACGTAGGTAGATAGCCTGTTGTTGCCCCATTCACAGCACACAAACGCGCCTCGTCACCGCAAACTCGCATTTTCGAGTTTGAAGCCATCATTAGGCACAATAATGCTTACTACCGCACATATCATTTGAATCCCTCTCCACGCCGCTGCAGAAACACGGTCCCATCGCAATGTCCGCCCGAAGGCTAATGCGGTGTTTCTGACCCCCTTTGAAACGAACTCCTCGGACGCGGGAAGCCCGAAATTTCGCGTTTTTTTTTTTTTTTTTTTTTTTTTTGGCTGCTTCACATCCAAACTCGATGCGCCGTCTTCATCTCCTCCTTCCAACCTTGGGACCGAGTCCCGACTTCCCCCCCCTCGAGGCGTCCGCCACCGCCAGCCTATGGCATCTCGTGACGGGCTGAATAAACGACCCCTAGAACCGAAATAGATGGCCGAACTGGGCTGAAGTAGAGTCCAGTAGTTTGTCGCGCTGTTCCCAGGTCCTCCTTCCCGCCAATCTCCAAGCTGCATCCCCGTCTGGGCCAATAGCGCGTCGTGGTCGCGGTGCTGCACAAACTCATTAATCATGCATGTCATGACGGTGCTCCTCGTCCACTCGCTCCAGGGGCTGACAACGTCTCACTTGGTGGAAGTGGACGGCTGAAGGCAGGGTTGTTGCGCCGTCAGATTGAAATTTGGGCCTTTTTACGGATATTTCCTTTCCAGGCTTTTTTTATTATTTTATTTTTACTTTTTTTTATCCCTCCTCCTCGTGCACTTTGACTCCCTCTGCACAAAGGCGCCGCCAGGGAACCGCTCGCTCCTCTCTCGTCCATTCATTACTCGCACAAGTCGGCGCCGTCAAGCACTCACTGACACTCGCGCTCACTTCCCACTCTGAGACTTGCGTTTGCATGAAACCCTCCAAGCAAGGCGATAATGGCAATTCTCTTCCGCAACCGCACAAAGCAACGAGCCTCCGTTCCCCGCCGGTTACCTGTGGTGACGATGAGCTGTCAGTGCTTTCTCGTTCCCGAGTCTCTGCTGCCAGTTCCCGGGAGAACCCCTTGATTGTTTCTACAGCAGCATCCGACGGGATATCTGTTAGGCTGCACCATGCCGCTGCACATCGCCAGCCCACGGCCGATCCTCGTTTCCGCCAATTTCCATCTCGTCCTTCTCTTACTGGTCCACCTCGCATCGTCGCGGGTATACGCCGTGTCTGCTAAAAGGAGGTGTGACGTTGGTGGTAATATAATATGACTCCTGTTTGTCACTGCTTCCCCTGCTACCACTACTACTCCGTACCGCCATCATTATTGCTGCGCTGCGTCGTCGCTTCTTGTTTGCCTCCGCCGTGCTGCGTTCCGTGCCCGCAAAAAGGCTGACATCCGTCCATTCCCCTTCGTCTTGGTGTAATTAGCTACGTGCATCTCACGTCCTGTATCACCAACAGTCGAGAAACTGGGCCTCGAATGGGTCCGGGAACTCCAGCTCAGGAGCAGAGCCTCTGCGCTGCGTCGGCTCATTTCCATCCCATGACGCCTCCTTTGATATACCGCCTTCTTGCTTGAATGATTCCTTCCTGCAAGGGAAAGCACAGGGAAAATGGAAAACGCTCCATGCGGCCATGCCCAATAACCCGCGAACTAGGCTCGCCCACCATCTCCACGAAGGATGGAGACTGCCACAAAGACTTTGTGAACAAGCACACTGTGACTGTGCAGTATGTGGTTTTTATCCCGTGCATTCAGCGACTTATGAGTGAACAATGCGCAAAGAGTTGCCGCCTCGGAGCGCCATTGGCACGGCCATGATTCCTCGCAAACCAGGGACCCTGAACTCTTACACGCGCGGATTTTTCCCTGATATCTCCAAAACACCATACGTAAGGTGGAAGCATCATCATGAGACTGACACCAAGCCAACGGCCGTGAAACAAAAAAGGATGAGATAGTCCAGCCATCCGTGTCACCGGCCGGAAGGCCTCAGACCTCTTTGATGACATTTCATCTCGACCCCATCTTCGACCAAGGAGGAGAAAAGCCAATCAAGCCCACTCCTTAGTAACCTCTTTCTCCTCAAAAGTGAAGCCTAAGAAAGCAAAGAAAGATGAAGAGGACCACCGATGAGCACACGACCACGTTCTCCTCCGCCCCGAGTCGCACCAAGCACCTGGCACACACGCCCCCCCGTGACTTGCGACCGCGTCTTTTTTGGGGTTTGACATGTTCGCTCCTCCCAAACCCACGCGCGTGTTTCTGGCGACGCTGCTCCGGCGGCCAATAAGACGACGCGAACACGCTCCTTGCGAGACGCATTCGGGGGGTAAAAAGGTGTGTGGGTGGCTGGACTCACGAACGAAATGGGGAGGATGAGCTAACTTTAGTGGCCGACACCAAAAGGAGCCCCCTGTGGAGGGAAGAGAGAAAAAAAAAATCGAGACGGAGACGAGGAGAAACGTCATGGCTCGAGGTGGCTCTCTTGTTCAAGGCACTTGATGATTGTGCAGGACGTACAAGGTAAGAATGTATTAGCAATTGGAACACAATTTTTGCGAAGAGGTTCCATCTGCTCAACTCCCCAACCCTCCAACTGACGTAAAAAGGGGGCCCGTCTCATGGCTCCTCGGAGACGGTCTTTTACGGATTTCTGCTTCTTTTTGTCACCATCCACTCCTCGAAATGCACCGTCTCCCGCCAGTGAGGGGTACCCAGGAACCACGGCCGGGATCCCTGGCCCTTTCCAGAGATACCGATCTCTGCCCAGATGCCTGGAACCCGTCGATGTTATCGGAGATGATGTTGCGGATAGTTTTCTCCGCCATTCTTTCATTCTTTTTACCATCGACGATGAGAAGAAAGGCATCTATCCATTCATCTATAATTGTTGTGCCTCCTTCTTGACCATGTCGATCGCTCTGTCTTCTGGTGCCCCGTTGCGTCTTGGCCCTTGGCCCTCCTTGCTCGACCGACCACGGAACTTTCGGCTCGGCCTGCAAAACAGGAGGATCAAACGCCCACGGCCATGTTTTGACATGTTTCTTGCTTTTGCTGCATTTGGCCTGGCCTGGCGTGGCCTCTCCGCGTCCTACAAATAGGCCGTCATATATCGTACCATCAGCCGGTGCCCTTTTCTAGTCGTATCCGTAGTGTGTGTGGTCTCTCTCTCCCTGGACCGCACTGGCCTGGCCGCGGTCAATGGACACCTCAGCGAGAGCAACAGGAAGCTTGCTTGCTTGCTCCCAAAAACTCCACCTATTCACCCGAAGTGCACAATGTGATTCCGTGTGCGTCCGTTGGCGGGCCGAGGAAGCCCAAGCCTTGCTTTGCACGTCACGTTCCTCCGACCGGACAGGATGGTGTTGCTCCTTGTCCTCCTCGGCAAAGCCTCACATCAGCAGAGACGCGTGACGTAGCTTTGCGAGGCGTTGAGATGGGGTGGGACGCCGAGCGTGAGGCGATGAGGGACTCGTTGATCAGTGAGCAACTCCTGTGCTGGTTAAAGCCATTTAGTGCTGCCCCGCATTCGTCCATTTGCCATGGATCAAAAAGCCAAAAAGACAAAAGACAGAAAGAAACTTTTCAAGTCTGTGGACCGGCTTCGTCTCCTCTTCGGTCCAATGTACTTCGTATGCGGAAAAAAAAACGTCAAGATACGCCGAAAGAGGCCGTGTTGCCATGCCGTGTTCCGTTGCAGACTGACAGCCTGTGACGACCTGAGGCAACTCGTAAATATAGGCCACCTCACAGTCACAGCCTGGAAGCGCCCGTGAGACGTCTCACCCTTGCTTCCCGTTGGTAAGACGGAAGCGCAAGCACTATAAGCCGTGTTGCAGAGCTGGTTTTCCCTTTTCAATTCGTCCTCGGGCTGCATCTCCCTCGCCTCGCCTCGCTGCACCTGCGCCTGCACCTTCAGGGCTCCGCCTGCCCAAGACCCCGTCCCTGGTCTCCATTCCCAACCCCCATTCACTGAGAACGTGTCTTGTTTTGGCGGTAAAGACGCCCTCCCAGTACGCGACACTTTTAATTGATTTGACGGCTACGACACGACCGCGTACATGGGGTTGCTGCACGACGCGTGACGGGCATCGAAATAGGGCAAAAGTCTCACTTCTTACCTCTCACCCTGACGCCTTTGGGGGCCATCCGCCTGCATAATGATCCGCCCATTTTTTCGACGTGATGTGATGCTGTCACGGCGGCGCTTTTCTGCCTGGGCACGCTTTCTCGTCAGCAGTCGGGCTTTTTGAGGCCTGCTCCGGGTACAAGGGGACCCGGCGAGGCGAGTAAAAGCGTTGTTGATTAAGCTGCTTCCGGCTGGCGGCGTGACATCAAAGGGTCATCCTGGATCACCATGGCCTGAGACGAGAACGGACGCCCCTCGCCAATTGGCAAAACCGTCGTTGCCGTTGGCTACAGGGCCGTCATCGTCACTCCACGTCGGCCGAAGCCTTTCTTCTCACGCCCGCACCGTCCGCCCGAGCCGATGGAGGCCCCATCATCCTCCGTTCAAAAAACTTCAAAGAGTCGACATGTCATCAAGTGGCCCGGCAGTGGGCAGTGGATTTGTTTCCCTCCGAGACGCCCGCATTTTGGATGGATCTCGTCCCCAACCTCAATTGCGGTGCATTGCACAAAACTGACGCGGGCGCACGTGCCACCAGAAGCCCCTTGCCTTCACACCGACACGCCAAAGGCGCTAACCGCTCCGCATTCGAGAAGACTTCTAGGCGATTATCCGCCAGCGCGCGGGAAATGAGCCTGTAACGACCGATGGCCGCCCTACATGAGCCTGGTGCCGCCCCACACGCCACGATATGCGACACTTTTTATCCGCCCAGAGCGCCTCTTCTTCAAACCCTTCCCGCCTGTCTTGCCAGTTTCGAGACTGGTGTGTGCAGGGCAGGTGCGACTTGCGATGCAGGGCGAGCAGGCAAAAGCAAGGAAGGAGCCGGACTCGCGATGGCCAAGGATTCGGTGGAAGGAGCGAGGGTGATGCAGGCCTCGTTTCCCAGGCAAATGGCCAAAGGTTAAAGAAAAAAAAATCTTCTTCCCCCGGCGACCCAGCCCGAGACGAGCCCAGACTGTCCGTTCTCCATCCACTCGCTTCACCCGAGCGACGCGGCGACGCCTGACGCCCAATCGACTCCATTGCCCCTCTAGGCGTTGTGAATGCAGCCGAAGCCGCGAGGCGTGACAAAGAAAAGCCCACTCCGTCAGCGATCTACTTCACCAGGCCCGACGACTCCATCGCGAAGCCACGAGAATCCTAGGCCTCTCGTTTTTCCGCATTGCCCGGACAATGGCACGCAAAATTTTCAGACTTCCCCTCACTTACGCGATTTTTCACTTCTTTCTTCCGCATTCGACTTTGTCGCGTTTTGTCGTGAAGCTTTCCCCGAGCAGCGCTCAAGCCTCGTGGGCGTCTGTCTCAACTCGCGATACGGAATTCCTCCACGTTCCAGCGCCGATCCCAGCCCGAGTTTGTCTTTGGCGCCGTTGATGCGCGAGGATAGGTCTTATGGCATTGAGTCTCGTCATCTTCGGAATCGCTGCGGTTATTGCATTGAGGGCGCGGAGACAATGGGCAGACCTGTGGGTTGGAGCATCAAGCATGCCGCCAACCTGATACTCAGCCCTGCCGTTTTTTTTTCGACCGATGCTCATCCTTTCGAGAAGCTACCGCCTGGGACACATTCCTTCGGCGTTTGGTATCTATTCCGAGGTTCCACGACTGCCTGCTACGCCGCGTCATGGCTTGCTGCAACTGTTGAAACGCACTCTGCTTATAGTCATGACAGATGTCTAGGATCGCCCAAACATGCATTGATGTCTTGGATGCCACCCAAAAAGAGCATCTCGTGCGGTGACTAGACGCGCAACGTCCGTCTTGCATTTGCTCGTCACCTTGACGTTTCGGAATCGTCATGACTGCACCACCATGATCCATCCGCAGTTACACAACGCCCGTCCAGCCGCTTCAGGGTCGCGGGGATGCAAGTACGCGGCACTATTGGTCAATCCGGCCAATCCAACTTTTCTGTGCAATGCTGTCGTTGAACACAATGTTTCGAGCGTACGACGCACTGACAAATGGCCAAGCGGTCCGGACACCGGCTGGTTCAGCTTCGATGCTGGCGTCTCGGCGATGCAGTCCATCGCTGGGCCGATGGCAAGGCTCTCGGATGCCGTCGTACCAAGCGGTACGAAGCCGTCATGACACCTGACGATGGTCAAACCGTCTCTTTGCCACTGAAGGATTGTCACGGGCTGTGCGGGGCTCGGCCGGAAGCAGTCGCTGAACAAAGACCTCAAAGGGGGAAATGCTGACAGGCATCCACCATCAGCCATGGCCTGCGGGACGCGAAAAATGAGGCCAAACTTGGGTTGGCTGATGCAGCCGCATCCGCTTTCAATGACGCGGGGGTTGGATCCTCGGCGAGCCGAACCCCTGGTCTCTTGCTCATCAAGTCCACCCACCCGACTTCTTTGTCGAGATCAGCGGTCATTTGGGACCAAGGCTGTCAGAGGCAACATTTCAATTATCCAACCAGAGGAGAGGATTGCCATCTCGATTGTGCGCGAACATGTTCCCGCCCGAGATCTGCACGTCAATTGGATGCATCAGATCGAGGACCAACAGGTTATAAAATATCCTGACCTTATATCGATTTCATGGTAGAATTCGATACGACAGGACAAAAGTCAGTTCCAGCCTCAAAACGGCGTCGTCTTTGAACTTCTCAGCCCTCAACTCGGGTCATCACGGGTTGCTATCGGAACAAGGTCGCGGCGTCGTCGTCGCGAGCTTTGACCGCACGGGACGTTGAAAGAGCCAGGAAACAGCCGTCTCGCTCGGTCTGAGAATTGGTCGGTGATCAGGCTCTGATAACGGGACTGACGGTCAATTGAGCTCGAGAAGCAGGGCTTCCCCTTGCGGGAGGAGTCTTGGCATGCTCGTGGTTGGCTCGAAGCTCAGCCTTGTTTGCTTTTTTTCGAGATGCAATACTTTCCAGCTGAGGCTAGGCGACGCCGGACCCGTCTCATCAGTTCTCACAGACCGAGCCCACACCACCAAAAGAACTAGTCGGCTCCATTGACCATCCCCGCAGCGTCTTTGAGCGTTGTCACTGGACGAACTTCTTGGACCTGAAGGTGCCCTGTCCAGCTGGGTGTTCGTTTCCGCAAACGGTTTCCTCCGGGGGATGCCTCTCAATGGACACTAACCGATGGATGACGAGATCACCATCTGTGTTGAGGAGTCGATGGAGTCGAATTGACCCAGTCCCCTGTCTAGAGCCAGGCTCGTGCGGTGGTCATTCACGCAAGTTACCGGCTAATCTCTCGCTCAGGGCGGGAGGGAGACATTCAGTTGCATGGGCGAATCACTTTCACATGATGGCAGCAAACAATGCGGGAACACGGGCAAGCCAAGGCTGGGGATTCTTTGTGTGCAATTGAGGGGACCCGCGTTGCTCGCCCAATGTTCGACCCTCGAGGCGTCTGGCTTCGAGCCTCTCAATCGTGCGTTTTCCTTGACCTGGTCGCCAGCTTCAGCGAACAGAGCTTAACAACTAGCGCAAGTTCGTTTGGGGTTGAGACAGCTCGAGCTTCGGCGATAGCTCCGTGCTCTCGCTGGAGGCTTGAGAACTATGGCAATCTGACATGAAAGAAAAACGACCAAGACGTTACGCCTGGGGCTCAATTGAAGGCCCAGCCGGTCCTTTGATTGCAAGCCACCAACGACTCGGCGGAGAGGTCATCTCGGTTTGATGGCCGCAATCAACGGTCGATCTGGCACTCAGCGCGTCGGACGCGTCGGCTGGTGTTTGTTCGTGGATGCATTCAGCCTTTTGTTTACTTTGAGGAAACAAGGCCAGCTCTCGGGCAAGCTGCAGTAGCTCGGGCGGTCAATTGGCCGTCGGCACCAAAACCGGCTTTCGAAGGATCGCGTTGGCTGTTTTGGGACTTGAATCAACGAGGAGATGGTTATCCGAGGATTGGCGCTCAAAATTTCCGATAGGAGTACGCATCGCTGGCAGCCCCTTTTGACGTCTGGCGCCATGCTGGCTACGTTCGTTTCGAAGCCGTCGAAACCTTCCTTTGCCTTGTTCTATGCGTGCCCTGGCTCTTACGAACCTTGGCCGATGCGACGTGAGAAGAGCACTCCTTGGAATGACGGACACGTGCCGGCTGAAAGAAACAAGTCTTATCTAGCAGAGCATCTCGTGCGTGCCAGCAGCCACGTCTTGCACCATGAACCATGGCCGCCATTGCCACGCAAGCGTCGATTCGCCATCATCGATAGCTTGCGCCAAGAAGCGACGGATTGACGGACAAGAATCACCGTATTCAACGTTGCGATTGCATCTCGGTCTTACAAGCAGGGAACGGTGGCAATCTCGGTCGTCTCTCAATCATGTATCAAGCTTGACACTTTTAACCGCACCCGCCGACACTTGCAACCATCTCCCGCCTGCACCTCATCTCGCTCACCCTGGCCATGCCGCCGTGCCGCCCCCATGCTTGTCGCATCGAGCAGCTCGCTGAGAGTCTGAGACGCCTGGAAAGACCGCCACGGGCTCCGATAGGGCTGGCTTCACAGGCTTTTTGATTCTGCTGAGCCGCCGTACAACGCTACACATGGTAGGAAGCAATCGCCGGGCTATCCTTCGTATCACAACACGGTTGGGCTCAAGGAAAGCAATTCGCTGCAGACGGCCAGGGCAAGCGAGAAGGCATACTCACGGGCGGATGGCTCGAGGGCCGCAGAGTCGAAACTGGCAAACGGAAGTCCCCCAGCCGGCCATTCTCCAGGCCGCGAACCAACAGAGCCCAACAACCAACTGGCACCTTCTCACGTCTCCCACCTCGAACGAGCAAGGGGGTTGATCTTTCAGCTGGCCCTGTTCTGCGGCCAACTTCCTGTCCTGGAAGGGCTAAATCGGGGCGCCGATCAGCCACGGTGATTGGCGTCGTTTATGCGTTGCGACGACGGCTGTCGTGGCTCCACTAGATGGCTGCCGTGCTCACTGTTGGTGATGAGGAGGAAAGGCTGTCGGATTTGGCCTTGACGAGTATGTCGGTGCCGTCGAATTGGTGTTCGGACTCGTGATGGCTGATTAGCTCGTCACGACGCGCCTCGATCTTGTTTACATTTGATGTCGAGGTTCTGTAAACAAGGCATGCGATAGGGTAGTCGTATTGACTGGGTGGTAGAGCGCTTGCAGCTGATTATGGCAACTGGAATCTTGGAGGGCGGCCTGGGTGGCATGCTTCGTTGGCTTCGGGAAGCTGGTGTCGTTCGAGGAGCATAGGAGCTACAACGCTGGTTCAAGGACACTGTCTGACCTCACGGCAGCGCCTCCTTCGATGGACTTGCTGTTGCCTCCATACGGGTCTTGGGAAAGGTGTTATACGTGACGTGGTCCGTCACTCGGTAGCACTTGAGCCCGACGACGTCGGAAGGATAGAGGAGTTGTGCAGGCAAGCCGCCATCTCTCTCCTCTCTTTCGAACCAATTGCTATGATTCCTGATAGGAACTTGCCTCGGCATGGGACGAAGGTATCAGGAACAGCTGCTGAGAGACATTGGTCAACAACGAGTTGCGATTCAGAGGTCTCTTTGCGTGTATTCACTAGACAGTATTGCTCCTTATGCACCAAGTAGTTGACTAGCCGTCGAGGAAGCCTCAACGCATTGATGTGTACTTGCCAACCAAGTAGATGACTCTTATATTACATGGCGGCATGTCATATATCTTGTTATAACAGCGTGCTACGAGGCCCTTGACCTGCTGCCTCGAGTCTATAGCCGCTGGAGATTCGCACTCGCGACTGAGCCTCACCTTCTGATGACCTGGTTCCAGCGAACACAACACGCAACCCGAACCGAGGTGCCCTAGGTAGGAGATGTGCTCGCGTGCTCTTACGTCGCGTTCCTTCCATTGCTGCGCGGGTTGCTGTCATTCTCCTATTGTCCCTGCAATACCAGCCAGGTGCCCTTTAATCGTCTGAACCCATAGAAGTTGTCCATTTGCTCACTCCTTATCGTTGCTTGAGACCTACATTGGCATGGTCACCTTTCTGCGCAAGTTCGTTCGCGCTATTGTCCACGAAACTCGAGCTACTTGAGAACCGAAAGACGAAGCTTGCTGGCTGATCTGAGAAGAGCTGTAGAGAAACCCGACGAGATGACCCAGGAAGTTTCGATCCTTGACGTTGCAGAAAGTACCTAAACCTTTGAAGAGGCATGCGGAACGAGAATGGTTCGAAATAATGCAGAGCCTGTCTGATGAAGGAGCTGAACTTACTTCACAAGATTTGCACCAGTCGTTGTTCTACAAGCTGTTGCTGGGGGTCTCGCGCACTCTTGGGATGATGGCATTGATAAGCCCCTTGCAGATTCGCTCGATTCGGGGCTCAATTTATCTGCTCGTGATGTCGACTTCTGGTATCTGGCCGGACTGTCTGCGGAGATGATCCGCCCATTCTTGGTTATCATCCTGATTCGCACACCAAGCTGTAAACTGTTTGCAGATAGCTGTTGTCCAGCATTCGGAGGCGAACCTTTCTGAAGGGGTGGAATCATCAAAGTTTTGATATCGATGTCCGCTGGGAATATCGAATGTAGGTAACCTTGTCTGGAGTATATGGCGACCAGAGCATGATGGCTGAGTTTACTTCCTGCTTCTTCTTCTTGGTTCCATCTTTGTCTGTGCTAGAACCTATTTCTTCGATATGCCTCTCTATGGAGGCACCAGAACGAAAGATTGGACTGACTGTACCTGGTACTTGCTACTATTGTTCGGCTTTAAAGGCTCTTGCTCTCGAACAATGTCGCCACGTATCTTCGCGTCAGTGAAGGCATTGGCTTGTCGGCCATCGGTAGTAACGAAGAGGCTTCTCGGTAGTCTTCCCTGCCGTATGCCCCTGACTGATTCCTACCTGGACAAACCAAACGAGGCCGGCCGTCTGGCTATATAAGGTCTGACTTCCCCCTCTACATGACCTGGGAAATTTATCTTCTCTCATTCCATCTACATGCTTGTCATGACATGCAATCCTCCAGGGCCGCTGAGCTCTGCGGACTCTTCGCGTCTGCCTTTCGACGCCACAGGACTTACACACTGCCGGTTACCGAGCTCCGATCACTATTGCGAGAAACAGAAGCCTCATCCACCTAGTCTGGTGTTGGTATGATGACAGAGGAAGGTGGGCTATTCGAAGAGGAATCCTCCGCCTTTATAATAACATGCCTCAAGGCTTGACGAAATCTCCGAATACTTACACCCGCTTTGGGGACGGTGCTTGGGCACCTACTTTTTGAGTGTACCAATGTGTCTACGATTCTGATCACCCACGGCCACGTCTGCGAGGACCAGAGGTGCCACGAACCCGGTGATATTGCCTGGAAAGCCTGATTTTGTGGTGTGACTGTTCGAAGAGGGATACCTCCCGGCCTCGCTCCACGGACGTTTACCGCCCTGAAGGTCCGAAAACCAACTTCTGGCGTCTTCAGAAGGTTCACGAGAGAAGCGACAAGGCAGGGAAGCCTGTTGGCATGGGACTGTTCCAAGAGACTCCTCCGGCGGGTGGAAGCATGCAGATGGTGGCGCTTCAAGACCGACTATGCACCCGGAACTGAGACGACTTCAAGGACACGTCAGGAACTAGGTGAATCAGCTTCACAAATGACCGACGAGCTGAAGTTTTGTCGATTCCGATGCGTGTTCCAGCTTCAGGAGGGTTGGAAGGTTTATGATTGACACCGAGACGGTCAACATGGGGTTGTCACCTTTCGAGTTCGAGGTCATCTCGAGTTGTATTTTGGAATGGGTGGGCTTGAAACCCTCATGGGCGAGGCATCACAACACGCAATGCCAATGCTCAGAAAGCTGGCTGTGCACCACCCTCAACTCACCCCTGGCCGGCTCCGCGGGAGTTGCACTTGGGTCCTTTTCCCTGGCTTCTCGCTGAATTTCCCCGGCGACCTTCTGTCGACGTCCTCGGCGTCTTCCCTGCAGAACGGTCAGCGGCATTGTCACCTGCTGTCCGTGGGAGAAGGGGATATAAAAAAGTAGAAGATTTCGCTAGAGAAAAAGGACCATGATTTTTTCTTCCTTCGTACAAGAGACCTACCACGGCGATTATGATTGAGTTTTAAAGGTGGAGGGTGGAGGTTTCTGTCCCGCTCGCTTGTTAACCACGTTACTTCTTATTATTATGGCGTTATTACGGTAAAAATGAGTACTTTTATTCCATGCGTTGTCGCAGTGGTGGGTGGGAAAAGTAGGCTTTTATCAGACTTTTGGGATTGAAGTGTAAGGACTATGTTCCTTTCTACCCTAAAATTGCAGTGAAATTCCCAATCTGGCATGTGAAGTCTGATGAGCCCTACATGTAGTGTGCCTCTCAGTCGCTTGTATTTGGTGCAGACTACGGATAGTTATGTATGTCCCTTTTCTGTGCTAAAATTGCAGTGCTGCTCCCTGCTGCAGTCCATGGACTTTGTGTCATGGCCAGTGACGAATCACGCACGTACGAAGTCACGTGTGCGAGAGGAGCCGCCCCAGTTAAAACTCTCCAATCAACGGTGGACCGTCATTTTCCTGGATCGCAGCGATCCCCGGATCGCCACGATCGCCACGATCCACGGATCACAACGATCCAACGCCTCACACGCTCCTTAACACCTGTCAATGGATATAAGTTATAAGATCTTCACTTCTAGATAGGAGGGAGCCTCTGCGCTACCTCAGCTTTCAATACAACTGCTTTACCTCAATCACCTCCGCCTAACACCTCCTGTGATTGACACATCAAGCGACGTAACACTTCTCTTTGCTCAGAACAACGTAACGCCCTATTCTATCTGCCAACATAAACCAGGCCTTCCTGATTTATCCCTTGGGAATTGATTCCGGACCGTTACACGTTGGATGGTGAATTGCCGCTTCGCCGCAGCCCGGCATTTATTTGGTACGGGTCGTACGGCGCATGTTCCTTTTCTCTCCAATCGGATCCAATGCTAAAACTAGCGTGCAAATAAGACACCTCGCTCGCAGTGGGTGCTGATGACCATGGGCATAGCTGTTAAGCATGACCTAAGTGAGACGGACAATTGCACCCGCCAATGTAGGAGTCGTTTGTGTTGTGGTCCTCAATTACTTTCTGTAAGTCCCTTTGCAAGCTAAAATTGCAATGTCCCAATGACCACATGTCCTCGATCACATAGACGGTGCCTCAATACTCGACTCATTGTGAAGTTTGTTCATTGACGCTTCTTGTATATAGTAAGGTGCCCATTCCCGTCCATCGAGGACGACGATAGATTGAGATGGATGGGTGTCTGGCGTTTGCGGTTGGTAGTATGAGCCAACAGAGGCTATTTTGCATAAATTTTCTAGGGAAACGCCTCTCCAAGGGATGAGCAGTCCCTTGCTGAGACTCTTTGAGGCTCCGAGGTATGACTTGTATGTACGTTTGTAGCGAGTCACACAGGGGACGCACTCCAAACGGTATTGGCCAGGCGGGAATTTCTCCGCCCGGAGGCGTTTCAGGAAATGAGAGCCAGGGAGATGATGCTTTTGGTGTTGTGGGAGGCTGGTTTTTGGGTTGCTGAAGGTTTAAAGAGCTGCATGGGATGGTGATGATTAGTTGCGAGTTTATGCAATACGCGAACAAGGTTCGTTGGCTGTGATTAAGAGATGAGGTGTAAACAGAGGTGTGAGGCAGCTTGCGGCCCGCCTATTATTCCGGTACAATAGGTGCCAGGCAGTTATAGATGGCGGAGACGCAGATAGGTGCGAATTGTAGGACTTGGAAGAATCAAGCCTCGATCGCTCAACCATATGAAGGCTCGATTATTTACAACTGCCCGCAAATAATTCAGTTGCCTCACGATGCCTTGCGTCGATGCATGCGATGCCGCCTTCGCGCCTGCGTTGAGAAGATGCCTCCCACAAAGAAAAGAGACCTGACGGATAAGAAGATGAGTTGGTCTTTGTGTCGGGTCGACATAACACTATGGAGAGGGGTAGTGTTGAAGGAAGATGAGGTCCACAGTGCGATACGAGTATAAAGGCGGGTTCAGATTGTATATGTCGCGGAGGAAAACAATTCAGGTGTGCGTGTGAAAGTTGTGATGGCTTCGTAGACCATATCCCATGTTTTGGAGCGGCTGCCAGAGTTGGCCGAGTGGGGCATAGTGGACAACCCGAATAGGCTTAGCGCGAGCGAGCAATTCATCGGTCATGTAAACAAGGTGATGCGCCTCAACCATCACAACCTCGTCGCGACCCGCAAACCACCATCGTTACCCGGAGCTCGGCCTCAGCATCGCGAATTGAGCAGGAAATCCCACTGCGCGCCCCGAGAGAGATTCATTTGACACTTTGCCTGCCGTGCCGCCTGTCAACATCTCACGCGACGCGCCCCGCCCGCCCACGACGACAACTTTTTGACTTCCCGAGTCCCCGTTCTCGACTGCTTCACCTCAACACCACAGCCCAGAGTCCATGAGATCTCGAATGCGCCACTCATGACGACTCTGGTGACGACTCGCCGCCCGCTGCAGATTTTTAGCATGAGCAACCAGGCGGAGCGACGGACGAGCAAGCGTCTCGCCGGTACGTTGCACGAACACGACGCGACGGGCACGTCGGGCGCTAACCACGCAGTAACAGCCGCCGCCGATTACGAACGAGATGACGATTTTCAGTTTGTGAGAAAGTCCAAGAGGGCCAAGACGGAGAAGGCGACGACAGAGAAGCAGCCGGAGAAGGCGGCGACCCCCCCGCCAGAACCACCAAAGAAGTCGGGGCGGGGGAGAAAGGCGAAAGCACGCGTTGTCAAGGATGCAATACCCAAAGAGGAGGCCGTGAAGGAGACGGAAGCGCCGGTGCCCGCGACGGTGACCGCGACGGAACCGACGACGACGAAGACGAGGAAATCGACGAGGCGGAAACCGAGCGTCGACGCGTCAAACGAGGAGCCGCCGCTCAAGTTCCCCAAGAGAGCGACGCGGAAGAGCGCGCGGACATTGGGGGAGAAGGTGCCAGACGAACCGCCACCGCAGACAAACGGTGCGGTGGCGTCGCAGAAGCCAAGCACAAAGCGCGGTCGCAATGGCGAAGCAGCACCGAAACGTCCAGTGCCGAACGCGCCAAACTGGGACGACTCGCCGCCGCCGCGCGCCGCGCCGGCCAAAATCGCGCTCCCCATGAGCGACACGCCCGTGATCAACCGGAACAAAGAGATGCGCAAGAAGAACAACGGCGGGCGGCGGAGCAGCTTGGGCATGCGGGGGAGGCGGGCCAGCTCGCTCATCGACAACGGGCAGTCGGCGATTCCGCACCGCGAGGTCAACGCGGCGGATTTCTTCAAACACATTGAGGCTTCGCAGCTGGAGCCACGGCGGATGAAGCAGCTGCTGACGTGGTGCGGCGAGCGTTCGTTGTCGGAGAAGCCCCCCCACGGGACGGCGAATGCTAATGCCATCCTCGGCGGTAAGATATGCTGGGAACTCCCTGATTGCGTGTGTGTCGCGGAAACTAACTGTTTTGTGTCCAGCCCGCGCGATTCAAGACCAGTTACTCAAGGATTTTGGGACGCGGTCAGAGTTTTCGGATTGGTTCAGCAGGGACGAGGAGGGCGTACCCAAGGCGCCTGTGGTGCTGCAGCCCAATCCGAGAAATATAGAACTTGACCAGAAGTTGGCACAGTTGGACATCAACATTAAGAGGTTGGCCTACTTGGGTGCTTGCGCAGAGCTATGTACTGACTTGACGATAGGTTACAAGACGAGAAGAAGACATGGCAAGCAATACGAAAACCACCGCCCGAACAACCGCCGCTCTTCGAAGAGAACGAACCCGCGCAGATTGTGTTACCAGACTTTAATCTCCTGGACCCCGAAGAGGGGGTCATACGGGGCTTCCTGGCGGACGAGAAGTCGTCGTTTGAAGCGGTCCGGTCGAGGACCGAGTCGCGGCTAAGAAGCATCCAGTCGTCGCTCGAGTTCCAGGTCGACCAGCTCTCGGACAACGTGCACAAGCTTCAGCAGCGCGTGCGGGTGGCCGCGAGGGAGGCGGACGCGGTGCTCGGCGCCAGCGCGCTCCGGCTGCGGCAGCGAGAGGAGCGCGAGAAGAGGAGCGCCGGGACGAGGGAGATGCCCGTCATGGAGGTGCTCAGGAGTCTGGGGAGTATATTGCCTGAGGGGGGGTGAGGAGGAGGGGGATGAGACTCGAAAGCAAACAAAAAAAATCACCAACAAAAATGACCAAAGAAAGGAGGCGGAATATTCAAAGTTTTTATGGTTGACTCTAGACGGACTACGAAATTGACGACGATACGAGTTCCTCCTTCTCTTTCTCTATCCAGGCTTGGGGCACGGGAGGTTTCTTTCTTTTCTTTTCTTTTTTTTTCCCATCGTTTCTCCCCATTTGTTTCTCAGTCCCTTTCGGAGTTGGAGTTGGAGCATCCTGCGGAGTTTTTTAATGAGGAAAAAAACAAGCGCAACATGGCACACACAGGAGAGGAAAGGAAAGGCTTTTTGGTTTTGGGGAGTTGTTTTTATTTTGTTCGTCTTTAGGGGCGGCGGCAAGGGAGCCAAGGACGAGGGAGGCAGGGGGGGAGGGCAATGAAGCGGGTTTCAACCATAGCATAGTTCCCTTTCTTATTTTTTTCCTGTCGTGTCGTTCTTCCTTTGGCGGTTTTGATTCTCTATATAGTATCTTACAAGAATACCACACCAAACCCGTTCATGGCAAGCACCCCATTTCAAGGTCGTCGTTTGGGCACTGAACGCAAAAGACTTGGAGCAAACCCCCCTGGTTGCCGCTTGTATGAACACCGTCTTCGCAAACTCGTTCTTTTTCTATCCGTACATCATGTTTCGCATGCCGTTAATCGTCTCTCGTCTCTACCGAACCTCCAAATCAGGCATAAACTTCATTCCTGTCCCCTCCGCCCCATTCACGCTCCGACTCCGCACATGATCCCTCAGCATCTGCAATATCTCGCTATCCCTCCAGCGCGCCGGCACGGGACGATACGCGGGGCGAAAGTTGCCGACCGTCTGCGCCCACTCGCCCTTTGGCGGATGGCGCGTAACTTCATCTGCGGCGGGCGCAGCGTCAGGGTTGGCCGGGTTGGTTGAAGAGAGCTCCTCCTTTTGCGTGGCCCAGTAGTAAATGTCCCAGTCGTTCTCGTCGAGGAGCAGGTCGTACTGGTCGAGCAGGGGGGGAGGCAGGGAGGAGAGGTGCTTGGAGGCGAATGTGGAGAGGAGGAGGTCTGATTCGAGGGTGCCGCGTTTACGGGATTGGTCTTTTATGTGTTAGCCATACTGAACGCATGGTAAGGATATGGGGAGGGGAAAGGACGTACACACGAGACGGGCTCTCTTCGTGGCGTCGTCCTCGCCGACCCGTCGCAGCGGCTCAATCTTGAACTTTGCGCCCTGCAGCTCACCGACGCCCAGTTCGACCTGAACGTCGTCGTTGTTGTTGGCGACGAGGCGAGGAATCGTCGTGGACAGCGAGCGGATGGAAATGGGGACGAGGAGGCGACCGGTGACGGCGGCAGGGCTTCGGAGGGCGCGAGAGGCGAGCGAGGCCATAGTCGCGGTTAATCGGTGATGGGCTATGGAAATCGGGAGAGTGACGACTTGGCAAGGATGGGGCAATTGGGTCGGCGACAATGATTAAAGGCGGCACGTTGAAGTTGTCCGGGAATGCAAGAGCCGAGGCCGAAGATTTGGATTGCAAATGTCGAGAAATGCCGGCCCTCGGGTGGGTCCGCGGTTGGGACTCGAGAGCGGCAACCGCCACAGGATCATAGACAAGGAGTCAAAATGGAGGACCCCATTGGCACATAGCTGAGTTACATATTTGCCGTAAACAGTCGTCTTCTCATCTCACGTCGTTTTATCTTTTCCTTGGTTGGTATCACCATCCTCTATGCCCCCATACGCTTCAAACATACTCTTCCGCCCACTCCCTCAGATCTACCTTGTGTATGGCGTCGTCTACCACTTCTCATCCTCTGCCGTCTCTATTCCCGAATGGGCAGCTCCGTGGTCTCCTTCTTCTCTTCCTTCTTCTTGGGCTCCTCCTTGACCGGGTTCTGATTGCCCTTCCACTCCAGCTTGCGGGGCTTCATAAAGGACTCGAGCACCTCGTCCGTGACTAGCTTGCGCGCCTCCTGGAACTCCTGCACAAAGGGCTGCAGCGCCTCGATCGCCATCTTCTTGAGCTCTCCCGTCAGCAGCTCACCGCTCTTGTAGTCGTTGTAGATCTTCTCCAGCTTCTCGTCGTCGTCCTCAAAGTACGTGAGGTAAATGTACGACACGTCCACGTCGGGGTTGCCTCCCAGTCTGCGATGCTCCTCGATGTTGACCTGGCCGCCGCTAAAGGCGAATTTGTTGATCTTCTTCTGTTACACGAAACCACATCAGCGCCATCCCAACTGGAATCTCACGTAAGCTCCGTCTTATGAATACGTACCTTGACCTGATTGGGAGTATCCGTCATGAAGATTGCCGAGTTGGGGTTCGAAGACGACATCTTCCCGCCGGGGCCCTGCAGGGCGGTAAGGAACTTGGAGTGAATCAGGGCCGGCTTCGGCGAGGGGTAGCGCATGCGGTGGGCGTTGTCTCGGAGAAGCCGGAAGTACGGGTCCTGGTCGATGCCCATGGGGATCAGGCAGGGGATCTTGGCAATGGCCTTGGTTCGCACCGCCGCCGGCGTGTCGGCCCAGATCTCGGGGTACGATGTCGCAAACGCGGCCACGCACTGGACCGAGGGGAAGAAGATTTGGCCAACGTTGGAGCTGTATCATGTCAGCACGTTGCGGTTCTGTTGAAAAACCAGAAGCGCTTACCTCTCGTTGAAGCCGAAAGCGCCGCGGACCTGGTTAAAGGTGACGAGCTTGGAAAACTCCCAGGCGTTCATGAGGAAGTGGTTGCTCAAGTACTTCAAGTCGCTGTACAGGAAGGTCTTCTTGACGTCAAAGCCAAGTGCAATAATGTCCCGCGCATTCTCCATGGCGTAGTGCAGCGTGTCCTCAAACGTCAGGGTCGGCTTGAACAGGGCCTTCTCGTCGTCCGTCAACATGAAGACGAGCGGCACGTCGAAGACGTCCTGCAGCCACTTTGTAAACTTGAGCGGGATCGTGTGGCCGAGGTGCAGGCTGCCGGTGCTGGGCCCGCGGCCCGTGTACAGGAAGAAGGCCTCCCCTTTCTCGTACCGCGTCAGGATCTTGTCGAAGTCGCGGTGGCTGAAGAAGAGCCCGCGCCGGAGCCAGCGGTGAGGCTTGTGGCCCGTCACCTTCTCGAACCGCTCGAGGAGCGCGTGGTCGATCTTGGACGTCTTCCATTTCCTTTTGAACATTAGCGGCTAGCCTGGTACGATTTTGAAGGGGGCGCATACTCGCAGATGGCGTCGTAGTTGATGGCCACAGTCTCACCGTTCTCGTCCTGGCCACCCTCCACGGACCAAGGGTTGATGTCCTGCTCATGAGAAGCTGCCGGCTTGGGATTTTCCGCCATGGTTTCCGTTTCACTGGTTGTGACGTGTTGGACAAGTTGGTGTAAACTGGAGTTGTCTAGTTCGATCGCGGGGTTCTTTCTTGGTGTGGAGGGGCACTGAGTCGCTCTTGCCATGGATGAGGCGAACTATGCTTATCAGTTCCACCAATTGTAACGGCGATATGGGTTACGTAAGCCGCGTCAAGCCACTTTGTATCTTCAATCAGCCACGTCAATAAGCACACGCCACTTGCGACTCCTGAAGACGATGGTCTAAAGAATAAGGTCGCTTGCTTATAAGTCAATTGAGTCAACAGAGTATAAAAGAACCTGGCACATATGGATGACTTGGAGCGTCAATTTGCTAGTCTTCGTATGCACGAAACAACATCCCCCTGGTGTCCTACGCGTCTAAAGCATTGCATGTATTCATACATCACCAGAGCAGCAATTCAAGGAGCCATGGCATATTATATAGCAGTTTCGTGACTTTTGTTACACTCCAGCTCGTCAAGGCATCTCGGTATAATCACAGGCTTTGCCCTGTTTCCCTATCCCGATCATGTACATGCAACGGATTTCCAACGCCAGGAGAGCACACCCACAATTAGACCCAGCAGGACCGACCCCGGCAATCAAATGTTGCTTTTTCGGGTCCCTTGGTGTAAAAAAAGAAAATTCGTACAATCGCATCCTCCGTCCAAGCAGCGGCTGGCTCATTGACGCGAAAAACAGGGTTTCGACTTCGTCTATTGGAGATAGGATGCACGCTTCGTAAATCAAATGGGCCCCCCTCCTTCTCCTCCTCGATTAGATCAGGTGCTTCGATCGGAAGTAGGCGCGGAGGTACATGATCTGCCAGGCCCAGAGACCAACCAGCAGCCATGTGGTGGCGATGCCGAACCACTTGACGCGGTTGTTGGTGCTCTCGTTGGTGTCTCGCAGCTTCTGTTCTCGGGAGCGAAGGTATTCCATCTCGGACACGATCTCGGCCGTCACCTCCTCGATGCGGCGCAGCTCGGCCTCGACGGGCTTGAGCTTCTCCGTGGCCTGGATAGCGGACCAGTCCTTGGCGTCGGCGCCAATGTCAATGTCGAGTTCGACGTGGCGGTTAGGGTTGTTGAGTCGCTTGGCTAAGGGGGTGTGTTAGTCGAGTGTGTGGTGATCAAAAAGGGCTGCTGCTGCTCGAATTGAAGGACGTACAGCCAGTAAAGACATTCTCAAAGCAGACGTCAAAGGCGGCGGAGGCGTGGGAAGTAAAGACGGTCCTCGACTCCCCGACGACATCCCTGGGACGACCATACTCGTTGCCAACGGCATCTCGAATCTAGACACCGGGGGGTTAGCGATAAGTTTCCAGCTCAACAAGGCGCAAGACGCACGTGAATGTTGAGCATCATGCCATCGCCCCTATAGCCGTCAACGGTGGCCGTGACCACGACGAGCTCATTTTCGGAAACAAAGTTGCGGATGCATCGCTCCCTCTTGGACGACTCTGGCTGCGCAGCCATGTCAAACTTCAGGGCGTGCGCAACGCCGACGAGGACCAGCAGACTGCAGAAGCACTGTAGCAACGAGCGTTGGGGCGCCATGGTGTGTGGTTTTTCGTTTTTTGCGAGATCGTCGAAGTGGTGGGAGGGCAAAATGGGCGATGTCGTAAGGGGAGGGAAGTTCAAACAAGCTGGCTTCAAAGCTACTAGCACTTTGGCGACAAGGGGCCCAAGTGAAAGGTGTCCCGGTCGCGGTGCGGACCCACGCAAAGCTGGCCAAGACCTCGCGTCTGTGCACCAATCACAGCTCGGCTTGGTGTTGGCCTTGTCTGGGCCATCACGTGTGGGGCCAGCCTCGTCGACTTTTGGTTGCGCTTCGTCGCCTGAGCTTCGCCATCCTCACACCCAAGCACTCATATTTCTCAATTCGCCATTGCGCAGCACCCTCCAAGATGCCCAAGTGTAAGTCCAGTCGCATTCTTCCCAATAAACCTGTAAAACGTGATGCTAACATATCACAGTCTTCTGTAAGTCCGACCCGAACTCGCCTCCCCCGACGCGCCTCACGCTAAACCACCTCGACCAGGCGACTACTGCGATGTCTACCTCACGCACGACTCCATGAGTGTGCGCAAGGCACACAACAGCGGCCGAAACCACCTCCGAAACGTCGTCGACTACTACCAGCGTGAGTCACTCCCGCCCGGCAAACTTCCTCGCGCAAAGCTGACCACTTTGCCCCCTCCAGAGATCGGTCATGAAAAGGCCCAGTCCGTCATCGACTCCATCACCTCCTCCTACGCCGCCGAGGGCCAAGCCCACGCGAACCCCATGCTCCCCCAGAACCAGCCCGGGCACGCCTTCGCTCCTCCGTTTCCCTTCCCCGGCGGTATTCCACCCCCCTTCCCGGGCATACCCGGCGCGCCTCCGGGTCAGTTTCCCCAAGGTCTACCACGTAAGTCCAGCTTTGTCCGCCGGCACGGCCCTCGCGACTGACAGCTTCCCAGCACCTCCAGGTGGCCGCGGCATGCCGGCCATGCCTCCCTTCCCCGGTCCCAACGGACTCCCTCCTGTCCCTCTGAACGGCCTCCCCTTCCCCCCACCAGGCAACCTACCCTTTCCGCCTCCTGGTGCTCCTGGTGCTCCTGGTATTTCTGGCGGTGCTCCATCCTTTCCAGGCCTCCCTAATATTCCTCCGCCAGGCCAGTTCCCTCCTGGCGGTATGCCTCATGGATTCCCTGGTGCCCCTGGAGGCTCGGGTGCCCCTGGACAGGACAAGCGATAAGCCTTTATAAGAAACAACGGGGTGTCCTTAGACTGATGTAATCTGTAGCATTACCGGCGTATAGGCGTTTTCGGGTAGGACATGACTACTTCTCACAGCAGTGTCGGGCACAAAACCTCTTACTGTCGTCACTCGGTCAAGGTCATGATGGAGGAAAGAATCAACCATTGGTATACTGCCTAAATGAAAAAGTGCGTTGCCCATCCCAGAAGGAGTGACATTGGATATCGCTGCCGTAAACGCTCCGTTAACAATTGGTGGTATCTCGAGGAGCAACGTCCCAGCCTATTTAATTTACATGAAAAGAAACCGCCACCCGCCACGAGCAAAGTGATAATGAGGAAGACCTGCATCCTAGCACAGCTCGTCTTCAAAACTCTCTCTTCCATCGTAAGCAATTGCGTAAACCTTCGTTGAAAAAAAGAAAAAAAAAAAAAAACTCATTTCATTTCCATGTACCAAAATTCAATCGTAAAACATGAGGTCGTGTCGATCGTAAACCTTCCGTCACGTCTAGGTCTCGTAAATATCTGCGCAGCAGATGTAGGCTACTGATTAAAGCGTGCCGTGTGGAGTGTTGCGCCTCAACTTGAGCCTGGATGGCCTGGGAGGCCTAAAAGTGTCCCTCGGGGTGGTGTCCCTCGGGGTGGTGTCCCTCGGGGTGGTGTCCCTCGGGGTGGTACTGGTCTCGAAGTGGTCTTGCCTTGATAACCTCACCGACCCCGTCGCGGACTTCGCATGGCCCACTGATCTTCTGTCGAAGCTCTCGCGTTCGCTTCTCACGTCGCTTCTCGCTGATTTTTCGAGGAATGTTTTGAATCTCCTCTAGTCTGCTTCCAAGAGAGAGTCGACGCTTTTCCTTAGTAGCTCTCCGATGAATGCTATTCCGGCGCCAGAAGGGTCTCTTGTCTTCTGGATCAGATACGACCTGGTAACCCCCATCGAAGTGATAGGTTCGCCTGAGGGAATCGAGACTGGACCGGTGCCTCATGACCCGAAGATTCCCGCTAGGTGTTCGTCGGATGGTGCGTCTCTCGGTGCCCCATTGATCATCGACATAGTACTCCTCTTCCCTCGGAGGCAGAATGGCAAAGGTGCGCTTCATCCTCTTGCTCAGGTTCCTGTGGGGTCGGTTGTTGATTGGGGGGTATCTATACACCTCGTCGACTTCATCTGGGGCGTGGTGGTCCTCGTCGCCGTATCCGTCCTCGTCACCCGACCCAAGTGGACGCCAGAAGGGGTGCAACTTGTTTCCTTCCGCTGGATCGTCATCCGGACTGGGGTATGCGGGGTCGTGGGCCATGGCTGGATAGGATTTGCCACGAGGTCCTCGCAAGTGGCCGTGGCGAACGCGTTGAGACAGTGACAATGTTCGCGATATCAACGCATGCACCCTTGGGGAAGATGGCGGCGGGTAGTCGATGGAGTGACGACGCCGTCTGTTGAGGGCACGACGGACAATCGATGGTCGACGAGGCGGCTTCTCCTTCATCGACTCGAAATAATTGCCCATCTGAATCATCCTGTCATCAGCTGGGGTCATCCCCGAAGGGGTTGCTGGGATGAAATGGATAGCCGGCGGATGGCTTGGAGGCCGAGGTGGTGCCCGTGGGTTTCGCAACGGCGAGTCGACATCGTTGAAGGAGAACAGTGGTTGAGGGGGGGTGAGAGGGCCTTCAGCGTCGACGAACACTTCCTCTTCCTCCTCGGCATCGGGCTCAGGCTCGACAGGCTCATCAACCTCCGCCTCCCTTGGAGTCTCGATGGAAGACTGCGAGGGCTTGTTGGAATGATCAACCATCAACACCGACGAGTTCTGATGAGGATACATCTGCACCGCCATGGCTTCGGAAACTTCCAAGGCTGTTCCATTAGTCTCGACAGACGCCAGTGAAAAGGGCGTCTTGAGAGAGCTGTAGCTCTTGACATTCAGAAAGTCGGAATGACGATCACCGCTCAGTCGTTGCCCAATCGACGTCTCTCTATCGGAGTTGTGGCTGCTCAGTCGACGCTGCGATGCGTCCTTGTCAGAGGTGTGGCTGCTCAGTCGGCGTTGCGATGCATCCTTGTCGGACTGGGCAGCACTGAACCGGCGCTGGGCTACCTCTTTATCAAACGTATGAATGCTCCATCGACGGTATGACGTTTCCTTGTCAGGCCCGGTCGACTGAGTGGCTTGGATGGCCTTCTCATCTGGAAGCCGAAGAAAAGGGATTTGAGGTTCTTCTGTGGGCTTCTTCATCAGAGATTCCTGCAGGGCATTGTGAAGTCTGATGCTCTCCGAGGTCAACGAGCCTGCGCGCGAAGCGTTCCGACTGGTGGGAGCGGACAGAGAAGATGATCGAGCCGGAATGACTGGAGGGAAATCAATGGTGCGTTCCGAACGGTCCGAGATGGACTGGGCCCGGCCGCGTCGAGAGGGTCTGGAGGAGTTGGTATCTGAAATACTCGCAGTCTTGTTTTCGACCTTGGCCTGTTCTCTGACCTCCTCTTTCACCTCCTCTTTCGCTTCTTTGACCTCCTCCTTGACCTCCCTCGCGGTCGATCCATCTCGGGGGACGGAACCAACGCTAGGGGTCCGTCGGCTCGAGTGGGATCGCAAAGAACGCTCTCTACTCCGGGATTTGTTAGATGATCGGCGGTCAGGAACGATCACGACTGGAATCCCCCCATTCTTCCAAACGTCGCGCCTGGCCCTGTTGCTGGAGATAGAACGACCAGTGGCGGTTGAGACGTAGCTGTCAACCTTGGCATCATCGGGGCGTGGTTTGTAGCGTGCTTCTCTCGCAGTCTGCTCTGTTCTCGCAGAATTGGCGGTCAGGGTTGGAGAATCGACGATTGGGACTCTTGGGGAATCCTCAGAAGGTACCCTTGGGTAATCGTTGATGGGTGGTCTCAAGGCAACTTGTTTGCGCATATGCCTCAAGGTTCTCTGTCGCTGTGGAACTGGTGGAGCTCCATCCACGAGAATGGCTTCCACCACGGTAGACACGGTCGATTTTGTCGACTTGGTCGACTTTGTGGAGATTGCAGACGCCCGTTTGGCATCTGACGAGCTGAACGAGGTGGCTGTACTAGAGGGAGCAGTCGACGTCGTACGATCCGAAACGCCTTTTGTCGAGGAGACGGTCTCGGGCTTCCTATGCAAGGGCAGATGTCGCGCAGCCTTGGCAGCTTGAGTCGGTGACACCATGTCTGGATCAACAATGATTCCGACTTGCGAAACTGGTCGGATTGCGTCGACGGTTTCGGGTCTTTTCTTAATAGTCACCATTCTCATCAAATTGTTGTCCCACTCCTCTTCCACTTCACTCACAGAGCTCCAGTCGCCATCAAAGGTACCAAAGTCTCGGGTAACCCTGTCTTCGTCTTGAGGTGTAAGGCTAGCGAGGGCCAGACCGAGACCAGTCAGTGGGATTTGCGTGCGCCTCTTGTCGGGAACGTGGCGAACAGTTGATGCAGAGGTTTTGGTGGCAGCAGATTTCCTCTCCTCGTCCTCGGAGGAGAGAGGTTCTTCACGGGCCGTCGTAAAAGAAGTGTGAGACCCCGCTGCTGTGTTCTTCGACACGGTGCGATCGCCCAAATCCGGACGCAGCAGTCCTGGGCGGTTTTTGTTATGGGGCGGAGTGACGTCTGGCGTGGGCGGGCTTCTTTGATTTGGGGGAGTCGCAGGTGGCCGCGGCACAGCATTCCGAGGCGCCTGAAAGGTGGTTTCCGCAAAGGTAGGGCTCGATGGCAATCCTGAAAGGCTGGTTGACTTGCGAGAGTGTCGTGGCGGGGTGGGCGGTAAGTCGGGGCCACTTCCTATTTTCCTCGACTGGTGCTTGAGAGTTCGAGGGCTCGACGGTTGGGCACCGCCGCGGATTCTGAACGATTCGTCCCTTCCGATGGGACGGGACGTATTAATCGTTAAATCATAATTTTTCGGTCCGGCCCGCGAGTTTTGCGTATACTCGTATGCCCTGTCGCTGTGGGGGCGAGGCAGAACTTTGTGCTTCTTGAACTTGCGTTGTCCCCCGAGGCTGCTCGAGTCGAGGGAAACATTGGAATGGTTGAGAGGGCCCGGCATGGTGGGCGAAGGAAATGTTTGTTTTCGCCGGCGGGCAGGGTTGATGGAGTGATAGGCCGCGGTCTGCTTAGCAGAACAGGTTTGCGACGAAGTCGTGGTTGGCGCGAGCGGCCGTAGGCATGCTGGGGGTGGCGGCTCGTTTGACAAAGAAGGCTGGAGGGATTGGAACAAAGGCGATTGTCTGAGCTGGCGGGGGGCAACCTAGGCGGCGATCTGAGACATGCACGCGTGCAAGCGACGTTGGCGGGCAGCGATGAGAACGTCTCGAGGAAGGCGCAACGAGTCGATTTGGATGCGAGGGTGACCTGATGTGCAGGACTGGATTATGCCGGAATCACGATGTTGGATTGATTGGCGATGGGAGATGCGGGCAAGACATAGTTGAAACGGTCGCGATTGCAGGGGAAATGCAGGCTCCAACGGCCGCAAATTCGGCGGTGCGGGCTAGGGAGCGCCTATGCGACGATGAACATTAGGTTGAGGAGAGGCAGAGGACTGGCGTTGCTAGGAACGGAAGAAAAGACAAGGTGAGATGATGTCGAGAGTGAGTTGAACTATCTGGATGACGGGGGCGATGGAGGCAGATAGAAGTGGAGAGAGGAAGGGTGGTGGCACTGGTGGCAGTACTTTGTGAGGACAGGGACGAAGCAAGGACTCGGAGGGAGGACGCTAAGTGCAGGTGCGAGCCCGAGGGATGGAAGGGGTCCCAGGCCCATCCAGTGGCCTCAGCAGTGGCCTCGGCGGGCTCAGCGGCCCCCATTTTACATTCCAGCGATTCCACAGGCGCAGTGCGCTGCATTCGCAGTGGCCCATCCACCTTGGCCCCGTCCAAAGCACGCATGGCGCAGTGGGCACTGGACAGGACTTGCCGCGGAGGGTGCGACGGACGGTCCAGAGATGGTCCAGTAGTTGGCGATGCAGCGGTTGAACCCTCGTCCCTCTGCTGTGGTTGGGGGACTTGGCCAGAGACTTGACGCAACGTCAAAGCAGGGGGAACCCCTCAGTCTCTCCACCACCTCCACCCAGGAGGACATGCTTGCATGTGCATGCCATCAATGGACTGGGTGCTTTTCAGCTGCCATGGAGACTGAAGCCCTTGCCGTCCAGGGCTCTTCGGCGCGGACGACGTGCGTGGAATTATTTGCGGTCTATGGTACGCGGTGCAGTTGCGGTGCGAAGCGGTGCGACGGTGTGATGCGCTGCGATGCGCTGCGGTGCGCTGCGGTGCGGTCGTGACGGTGCGGTTGCGGTACGGTGCGCATGTTGCATCACGTCGCACGCGCTGCTCCTCAGCAAGCGAGTCGAGGACAAGGGAAATCTTGGTTTCCTTGGACCATCCCATTGTTGGCGGCGGCATCTGGACGGGTCCTTCACCGGCAAGATAAGTTTGCTTCGCCCTGACCTCTTCTTTTTTTTCTCTTTGAACCCATTCAACTAAAGTACCACGCAGCGACTAGCCCGGTGGGGACGGCAGGCCGAGCGCGAAAGGGACATTTGGAACAGCATGGGATTGGGCTGATGTTTCTTTGTTTCCTTGATTTCTCTGCTCACGGCGAACGCTGACAGGCTCCGACCTGCATGTTGGCTGTGCTAAGCGCGCGCCCTCTCCGAGATATCATGATGACTCTGGGCGTATCCGATACTAAGGAGTAGAATTCGCACCTGTCATATCACCTCTGTTGTCTCTTCTCTTTCCTCGCACCGTCCCCGTCGCCCTCGCCGATCCGTACAGTACGAATTCTGGCAACGCTTGCACGTCATCATCGAGATCAAGTACCTGCGTACCTTGCGTACGACATCTCTGAGCATCTCTGAGCACCTCGGCTTCTGCGCTGCAACAGAACGAACGACAACGGAACCCCCACCCTATCTTTGCACGTTAGTGACGCGGGCGAGTCGAAAAGAAGACAAGACCGATTGTGTGACGGAGAGAAGAGTGTGGTGATACCTACCCCTCCCTTGACGCCGCCGACCCTCCAAGCCAGGTCCCCTCCTCTTCCCCTCCCCCTCCATTCCGTCACCTCAACTAAAAACCCGTCTCATCCAAGACAGACATGGCCATGGAGATATCGAGGGAGAAATTTTTTCGTCTCACCTCGTGCTTCGTCGAGGGCGCTACATGAATCACCTTAGACCAGACTTCTCGGCGAATACCTGTCGGCCGCAGCTGGAGGCGTCGACCAGGAGGATGCCACTAGCGAGGCACTGCATTCTGCAGCCTCTGCAGTCCTGCATGTTGGGACGAGTGCAACAGACCACTCACGATGCGCGTCGCCCTCGTCTTCGGTCACGACCCTCTCCCATGAACCGAATGAGGACGCACTGCTGCACGCCTGCCAGAGCTATGGCATTAGATAGGCAGGTCCTTTCTCTCGTGCGTCGCTGATCTCCTTTGGTTCCCCCCGTCCGATGGCTGATCGATGGCTGGCTGGGACGAGGGCTCGACTTGGTTCGGCATCTGTGCGGAGTTGCTTGCCCGGCCCGGAACAAGGCTGCCCTCTGCGATGCGGTGATGCTGACGGATTCGAGTTGCAACATGAGATGAGACACGGCATCGTCTCATGCGTCCCGCATCCCACCGTGAATGAGCCTGCTCCCCAATTCTCACCACTAGCAGCCCAAACCTCCGAGTCCCTGCATTCTTGTGTGTCGGCGATTTGCCTTCTAGTGTTTTGCCTTGACATCCGTATCTTCTGCATTCATGCACCAATATGGGGTGCGGAAATATTTCATCTTCACCTTATTCGAGGGACTGATGTCAACTCGTCACCCTCCACCGAATTGTGTGGAGGGTCGTGTTTCCCGCCATGTCAGGAATTGACTCGTGTTGTTTCAACTCGCCTTGCACTTCCCCTTGCATTTGACGTGTGCGTCACGATGTTTTCAAGATAATTATCTCAGTGTTTATTTTGCGCACTGCACAACCCGTGCTTGGTGTTTTGCGCTCGCCTCGCCGCACTGCGGAAATGGTGCCATGTCGCATGAAGGGGCATTGCGATTGGACATGTTTTTGGTGGTGAAGTGTCAGGGCCACGACGTGATCTCCTTCACCCCAAGCAACGAAACTTTCGTATTAGGTGACATGTGTTCTCGCCCGAACCCGATAGACGATCTAATATAGATATCCATCTTTAAAATACGTCGCAGGGTTCGCAAATAGGTCGTCAATTCTTTGGCTCTGGTCATGAGCTACCCTCGAGCTTGGTCACATACTGTGGCGGCCGATTACGAATAGTGCTCTTGTCGCATTCTCGCATCGCCAATCAAGTCGATCGGCCCCCAAGATGCAATGTTGGTCATTTCAAGAGGTCGTACATATGCGCAACTAAAGCAACCTACCATTCAGCTCTGGTGTATTCTTATCACCAAGATAATGGAGCGAATGGGAAGGAGGACTCGACACACATCCGTATTTGGAAGGACACCCTTCACACAGCTCTTGCCCTACAGGTGCCACAGGACGCGCACATTTTATTCAGCTTTGAGCCATCTTTTCGACTTTATTTACTACGTTCACATCTCGCACCAGCTGGTCTGACGCGTCGATGATTTTGGAGAGACGTCGATTTCGTGTGCTGTCCCGCTGACGAGGGTCGCTCTGCGCTCTGCCCGTATTCGAATCCGCCAAACTCCAGATCCGATCCACACCCATTTTCACCCATCCAGAAAATACCCTCGTTTTGAGGCCCGTCTGGAGGGCATCCATCATGGGTGCGTGACGAGTCAGACCCCGGAGAATGTCACGATCCATGTCAGCGACCTTGGCTGGATCCGCCTCCGGACAGCCAGTTGCGAGGAATCTCGCTCTCGACCGGTTGCTAGACGACGGGTTGAGTCTGCCAAGATGCCGGCCGGCCGCACACAGCTTCGCGACACCTACCAGGGAGAGCGCGAGATATCTTCGGTCCAGCTGGGGTACTGTTTGCCCTAGTGGGCGTTGTAACAGGGCACATCGGCATACCTCATTTCTCTGTCCGATGACCAAGCTCACGCAAAAGCTGAGCAGGACCGATGTCGCTCCGAACGGTTTTGTGCCTCCGCGGCGCCCAAACGCCCTCAGAAGCCCCTTGGGTTGAAGAAGGTTGAAGGCTGCTTACCGTGGGGTAGAGACGGTCTGGAACAATGACACGACCGGCAGTTCCTGCAGACGGTGAGACATGACGAATTATTTTCGACCTATTTTCGAGGCGGCCTGGGGAGTATTTAACATTGGTGGTGAAGGGACACCCCACCGAGGCAGTGCGCGCCAGCTGAGGCTGGGCAAAGCTGTGAGGCTCCAGTCGGGCCATCAGTTTGTTGATGCGGAATCATCTCGGCCAGCTGGGTGCCGACGCCAGAGCTAAAGTTCTCACGCAACGTTGCGAGGTGGGTGTAATCAAGATCGGAAGAGACGGCCGCCCGACGATAACTGGTGGCTATTCTTGCTTGGGGACTTTTCGACACCCTCTTCCCCCGGACACGAGCTTGGCCGATGACCAAGTATTACGAGTTGGGGACAAAGATGGATAGGCCACAGCGGCCAACACCTCGGAGGGAATATCTCCGACTCCAGGCCTTTTCAGGTTTACAATGACTGGAATGGACATGGACATGGCTTTCAACACCCAAGTCGGTGGATCTTGCACCTTATTTTGTGAGTGAGTCTGTGAGCAGGGCCCCAAGATTCGGACAGCTAAAGATATTTTACCAGGAAATGATGGCATCCAGCATTCCAGCATTTTCCACGTTCTATCCGGGGACCTCGTAGGGCTTGACGGAACGATCACAGCGGGACTGTCCGGTCGGATCACGGCAGCGCCGGTCGCTGGCGGACGGCCTAAACTCGAACAGACCAAGTCGTGTTCCCAAGAATAGCACGCTCGAGGCTGTCGCCTCTGAGGCTCGTGGCTTGACACTTGCCAGCAGTGCCACACTGGTCGTCGCCGTGCGGGTCGACCGGCCGTCGGTCTCGTGAAAGGCCGACAATTCGTCGACTTGGCATGTGGCGCAACACTGCCATGAACCACATCCAAATAATTCCTCCGTTGATGACATACGCGGGAACCCGAGCGTATGCAACGTTGGTCTAGTCTCGCGGTAGCTCGATACGCCTCCCGAATTGTGCCTCGCAACGGAAAATAGCAGAGTCCATTATGCGCTTTTGGAACACTGAGGGCAGCTAAGTGTGGCTGTCAGCATTACGGCGACCCACGCTTGCCTACGCCTGGAAGCCCAGACCTCGTATCCCATTGCACATTCACCCAGCTTCCACCATGTTGCTATCAATCATGCAACTGAGGCGGCCGCCATTGGATCTCATGGCCATCGATTTGGAAACTCTAGGCCAAGTGAGGAAAGGAGCCTTGGCTGTTCGAGTTGGAGGGCACACCGGGGCGAGTTTTGGAGAACATGGGGATATAAGGACGACCGTTCCGGATGTTCAGCTTTGTTCTTATTCATCAACACACCATCAGTCTTTCGTTCAAGATCGTCTCTTTAAGAAGATCGATCTGTTTAAATTCCTTGACCAATCCTCAACTTTTCAACTTTCTCACTCGACTTTATAACTGGATCGACATCCTTCATTCGCTAAACTCCACCCACCAACACTCAAGATGCGAACTGCCAGTCTGCTTGTCGTCGCCGCTGCGGCTGTTGCCCATGCCGGATACACAGAGAAGGACGGAAAGTACTACTGCGAAGAGTCAAACGCCAGCTACTGCCTTGGGGGAGACATCATCCTTCGATGTGATGCCTACGGTGTTGGTACTCCCGGGCGATGCTCAGACAACAACTCTGGATATAGTCCTGCGAGCTGTTCCGAGAAGGTGCATGGTGAAGCTACTTGTGAGGTAAGACGGACTTTATCATCGATGCATCGCGTCGCTAACTCAGCCTGCCAGCCGAGCCAGCCTACTCTCACAACCATCTACACCCATCCCGTGCCCGAGACCACGACGAAGCCTTACTACAACACCACGATTCACGGATACCCTGGACAGTCTAGCAAGCCTGGCCAGCCCGAAGAGTCGAGTAAGCCTGGACACCACAACTACCCCAGCAACTCCACCCAGCCCGGGCAGCCAGGGCACCCTACTGCTACTGGATACACGACAAAGTGCGTGACGATTGTGTACCCCAATCCTACAAAGAGCGGCGAGTCCAGCACGCGAACCATTACCTACACAACGGCCGTCTACCCTCCTGGGACCGAGACTGAGACGGAGACTGGACACCCTCACTACCCTCCCCAGACCACCATGTACCCCGTCCCCTCTGGCGGAATCCGTCCTCCTCACAACGGCACCTACGGCGGCCCCGGGGGAAAGGGCATCTACGGCGAGCAGAACAATGGTCAACAGGCCAGTCCCAACGGAGACAACACTGAGCAGAAGGGAGTTGAGGCTGCTGCGTCTGAGACGGAGAGCAACGTGCCCGTCAAGCCCACGTCGACTGCCGAGCCCGAGACGGTGACGGGTGCCGGTGTCGCAACGACCCCGGTCAGCGGGCTGTTGGCTCTGGCGGCCGTTGTCGCTGCTTACCTCATCTAAGCATGAGGATGTGTCGTATGATGGCATGCACCTTTCATTTTCATTTCCCTTTTCATTTACATTTACACTCCTTTAACGCGACACGATAGCGAAGCATCTGGTTGGGATCTGGGAATATGATTGTTTCATCTCGCGAAGAAAGCGACGGGCGTTGGTAGCGAGAACTGCTAAGCAGACAACTCCAGGGATATTTTGATTTGAAAAGCAAAGGCAAAAAGCGCCTATCTAGCTATAATACATGCAATACGCGCAGCCATTTTAATCCTAGTTCATTTATACAAAGTCATTCATTTATCATCATGGTTCGTTTTGTCCTTTTTTTCATTCAACAACTCCGGCCACCCCTTGAGGAGCGGCGACGTAGGCGACGGCTGGCGGCTGCTTGCACGAGGGCGGCATCCTCCCCCACAGCTTCTTCGGGCCTACTTGTTGGTTTTGGTTGAGGAGAAAGTCAAAGACCCATGCCTGTGGTGCGACTTGTGCGTCGGCGGTGCTCACGTAGCTGAGATAGAGGGCGTACCGGAACATGGTTTCCCGGAGGGTGTCGAGCGTGACTTGTAGGGTTTCGTGACGGTGTTCGAGTTGAGTCTGCAGGTCCTCGATTGTCAGATGCGTCGGTCCCTCCCAGGACTCTCCCGTCGGATGCAGGGCCACCCAGAGGGCCTCGAGGAACGACTCCGGGATGGGCAGGCGGTCGGGCACGCGGCAGCGCGGGGACCAGAGGGCGGCGCGGGAGCGGCGGGAGGGGTCTTGCAGGAGGACGCGGTAGAGGAGGTCGTAGGTGGTTTCGGAGGAGGAGCGGGCGAATTGGGCGAGGACGGGGAAGCAGCGGCGCGAGAGGATGAGGTTGAATGTGCGGGAGGTGAGGCGGGCGGAGGGGGCGTCGGTGGTGGGCACGTGGGAGAGGATTTCCTCGAGGAGTTCGAGGGGGAGGGAGTTCATGGTTGGATGATGTCAGAGGGGGAGGGTGGTGGTGAGAGTGAACAGTGCTCTGGAGGGGACTCGGAGTTCCGCGAGCGTGGTAGGGTTGTCGGTGTTTTTGGTGTTGCTTGGTGGTTGATGTCGAGTAGAAGACGAGGGTTGAGGGTTGAGATTGAACTGGTTTGGAGAGGGCAAGTCGAATTAGAGACTAATAAATAGTCTCTTCTTTTCGTATGCAACCTCTGTTGGTCGCGAGACTGACTTTTTTTTAAATCCTCTGGGCGGATGGATGATGAGCTGGCAGGGGACTATGCAATGCAGACAAAGCCGGACCGGAACCGCAATGTCAATTCGATTGCAGATGGAGGTCAGATGAAGACACAAAGGTCACAGTAAATGATGAAGTCCTGAATTCAAGTAGAATCCGCAGATGGGAAGCCGTCACAAAGGGTATATATACAATGTCGTCTGCTTACAAACAAAACCCGCCAATTCATCTCCTGGAACCGGAGACTGAGACTCATCGTGGATTTCATCTTCCGCACGCGAGACCAGTTCGGAAAACCTGATTTTTTTCATTGTCCGGCCGAGACGAAATGCGTCAGAGACAGGGCCTTGCGGTTCGGTAGAGGGGAAGTAAAATGTCCCATGATGAGAACCCTTGTGCTCATCAACAAGGGGTGGTGGGTGGTGGATGACCTCGCGGATAAGCTGGGGTTCGCAGCGAGAGGAGCGAAAGAGTCTTACGATGTGTCGTCGACGCGTGACCAGCTTTTTCTGGTCCGTCGCCAATGGCCATTTTGCTTCGTCCGAGGAGGGAAGTCTTTCAAGGGTGTAAAGATTGGGGACCGGCGGGATTCTCAATTGCAATTATTAAGTATCGCCGAGAGGGACAGGCCCCCTTTTGATGCTCGTGACGAGTTGTTGTCATATGGCACACGGTATCCGTAGTCTACGAATACATACATGCACAACTTACACGCCCCAATGAGAGCTTTCCCCTCGCCCATGATCGGTACGAACATAGAGCAGAGCATGTAGGTAGTCCTGCCCTCACAGCACCTCCCCCCCCGTCTCCTCGCTCCACCACTCCCTCACCAACCTCACCCTCCTCGTCCTCTCCCTCGCCAACCTCCTCCCCTCCTCCGTCTTCATCATCCCCTCCAACCTCAGCAACTTCTCATCAAAGTGCGCCACCGTATCCTCCAGCGCCCTCCCCCTCGCGCCCCCAAACGCAAACGTCCTTGCCACGCCCACCGCCCCAATCGCGTCCAACCGGTCCGCGTCCTGCACCACGCCCACCTCGGGCACCTCCCTCACCAGCGCGGCAACTCGCTCCGGATCCGCCGCCTCGGACGAGTAGCTGACGCCCGAGCAGACCGTCTGCACGGCCTCGGCGAGCGCGGGGTCGCAGTCCAGGGAGAGGAGGTAGGTCGACACGGCAGTGGACGGGTCCTCGCCGGGGCGGAGGTACTTTTTGTCACCGACGTCGTGGAGGAGGGCGGCGAGGTGGACGAGGGGCCGGGAGGTGGTGGATGGGAGGGTGGTTTGGATGTGCAGGGCGAGGCGGACGACGCGGCGGATGTGGTTGAAGTCGTGCGAGGCGTCGTAGTTGGACATGTAGGTTTGGACGTGGGCGGTAACTTTTGCGAGGAGGGCGTCGTCGATGGAGAAGGTGGATGCCATTGTGGGTGGTTGGTTTCGAGAGAGAGGCTTAGTCTTTGTTATGTGAGTGTGGATGTGGTTCTGGACGTGGTTCTGCTGTGGTTGTAATTCTGACTGGTTGTAATTCTGACTGGTTGTGACTCTGCTGTGGTTGTGAAGAAGAATGAGCTTCACCGACTGCTTCCAGATAACGATGCTAGTCTCCGTCACCGTTTCACCGGGACTTTGGAACTAATAATACAGACAAACACACGACACGTAGGCCGACCCTCAAACATTGAGTATTTCTAAGCAACACCCAGTAAAGTGAAGAAAAATTCACGATCCCAATTGTCGCCGGAAGACTCATCAAATCCTTGACCAGGCAGGTAGCCGGGGTTACGAATCGCCTACCTGATATTGGTGCCTATTCACGCTCTCGTATCTTGTAGCGGTGTCTCGGCGTGCGCAAAAAAAAAAAAAAAAAAAAAAAGATCATCGCTTCTCATCGAAAAAGAATCTGCAATGATTGCAAAAACGTAAAAAGAAGTTCCCTGTATATCACAGGTGGCGGTCTCTCCCGCCGGGAATTGAACCCGGGTCTCAAGCGTGACAAGCTTGCATACTGACCACTATACTACGGAAGATGCCAGACGTTTGACGCCTGTGTAGGTGGTGTGTTGGAAGAGAAGCAGAAAACGATGGCTATAAGGTTTCATGGCTGAACGCGTTTCCCCGACTCGGAGGTTCCCAGCATCTCCTCAATTCGTCCATTAACTGTTCCACTCGATTGGTTTCAGAATCTCACCTCAAATCTCTTGGTTTCTATTCTTGACCACCCAATCAGACTCGCAATTTTCGTTTCTTCCATCACAGTCACGCCCAGACATCCAAAGACAACGTTTCCCCCGTTTCCTTGACTCATTCCTCCGTCAGCACGTCAATTGCAATTCCCCCATCCGCTACCCCGCCTGCACCCAAATTCTCTCACATGATGGATTCGATCCATAAATCCATGCACCACAGTGCACCCTGCCTTTCAGCCTCCCCCGAGGAAACATGAACTGACTTCTCCTTTCCCCGATGTCACACTAAAACACCATTGTGCTCAAGCCGTGATTCGCCACTTCTACGGAAGAAGGCTGGCTATCACACAGCCAAAGGCGGCAACTAGGCAACTATCCCTATCCGCTCAACCAAAAGCTCCGCCTATTGGTGCATTACTTCCCGTCACACGGATGCCAGCCCTCGGTGTGTTACACTCGTCAAAGAGTCGAGACTATCGAAGCCATCTCCAGCCACAATCACAGGCTAACGGGTGATAACGCCAATACGAGGGGGGCAGATGCCTACCTAGCTCCATGGAGGCTGTGGTCCCGCGTGAACAGGGAGGAGTTTCTCAGTCAAAGGGCGGCTTCACCTGCCTTGCCTGCACGAATTCTCCCCACACCAGATGCAAGGCTCTCCATCTGGTCGTTTTCAGCTTCCAAGGTTCGCACCGAGCATCCTTGCTCCCTTGCTTCCTTCGCCTAGGCAAAGAGAGCGAGGCCCGCTCTCCCGTGGAACCCGCGTCCTTTGCATGCAGAAGTCATCACCGCTAGAGAAGAGAAGGGAAACAAGTGCCGTGTGACTCCAGGGCAGATACCCGCCGGGGCTAAAATGGCAAAATGGCATGCATGAAGCCGCAAGGACGGTGTCAACTCGGTGGGTTGGAGGACTTTGACTTTGAGACTGGCCTTTCGAGGGACTGGCCTCTCAATGGACTGGCGGCTTCTCAACACACAACTCGTCAACTGGGACGGCTGGTCAGCTTTGTCCGAGGCACGAGGTTGGCCGCAGGAGACGAGGCCTCTTGGTTGTGCAATAGTGCATGCGCGAACATGGGCTGGACAGGATTCCTTCTTACTTGCTCAGCTTGGCCGGCGAAGGGACCAAAGCAAGGACGAGAGAGGCCCCGCGGCTGTGGAGAAGCGAGAGGTCTGCGGGAGCGAATTTCTCACCAAAGTCGTCATCGGATGATCATGTTTACTTCTTGGAAGAAGGGATATCAGCCAGGGGGGCTGGTCAGTACGCGCTTGTTCGGCCATGGCGGTCAACCTTGTTGCCTGGGCTAGAGCGTCTGTCTGGTTGCCGCGGGAGTCGACTCGGGCGTCACCCCTTTGCGTTGCATGAGGCCTTGCTTCATGACGTCTCGAGAGTGTCGATTAAATTGACCAAGAAAAGGAGACGTTTGCTGACTGGTCGAACCAACGGAGGAGCGCATCTAGATGAGCATGAACGGGCAAAGTAGCGGCACGTCAATCGACGGAGGAGCGCAATTGGAGGGCAAAGGGGATCACCGGCATGACCTGGTGCAGCGTGCATGCATGATCTGTGAGACCCCTAGGAAGGAATTTTCACTGTGTCGTCCTTGGATGCGATGGGCTGGAGCAAAGAGAGGAGAGAATGAGACGGGTCTGAGCCGGAGTGCGTGCAGTCGCTTTTGGCGGCTATCGCTTCTCATTGGCCGGGGAGAGCGGATCCCTTTTGCTTTTTAGCGGGCATTCGGCGCTACTGCAACGTCTGCAAGCGGCCGCAGCGACCGTCGCCCACTGGCCCAGCCCCCCGCGGTGCCACTGACCAATCAGACGCTGGGAATAGACGCCGGAGCTTGTTCGTGCAGCGAGCCTATCGCGGGCGTTTTTTGCCTTTGTGCTCTGTGAGTGGTGGGGGCCCGTGCGCCGTGGGGACCGGATGGACGTCTCTTAACCGCCGACGCTTTTTCGAGACGTGATGAGCGGCATAATGGCTGCCGAGGCAGGGAACGAACTTTGTCGACGGAGCTGACGTCTTTGTATTGGCATCCATGTTCGCGTTGCCCTGGAAGCGGGACTGGAGACTAGTGTCTCTGCCGGCCTCAGCGAGCAGGTTCCTCTTGCATGCAGGCAGTGCCATGCGTGCTTCTGCGGACGGAGTCCTCCTTTGGCTGCAATCATGGATGGGCGCCATGCAGAGCGATGCTTGCTGCGTGCTGCGTGCTGCGATGCTACCGCAGAATGTATTCTCCCACACGAGGCGTCCCTCCCTCCCCTTCCCGTCCCGGGCCTCGAAAATCCTTCCCGCCCACCAAAGGACGTCGCCCGCGATGGCTGCCCGCCACGGCCTCATGCACATATAATACACATCCGCCCCCAACCTGTTTCCCTTTTCTTCTCTTCTTCTTCAGCAAGCCTCACAACCACGAAATTCCATTTCTGTTTTCCCCTTACCCTTTTGTTTTTGTTTCACCTTCTTTCTAGGGCTGGTCTCTAATTTTCTGCTTCTAATCCTCCCTGTCTCTTAATCTGCCCTCGTGGTAAACTTCCTCAACACCAGAAAATCATCAATTTTTGTCAAGTTGCCGGTCAGCTTTGGAGACATTTTTACACATCTTTTTGTTATTTTTCATCCTTCATGTAATTACGGAAATCTGGAATTTCTCTTGCTCATCAACGCCAACCAACAACCCCACGAACCAACACGCAGCAAATTCGTTTAATAATACACACATCCAACAAAACGCAATAATGTCGGCTATTCAGCAATCCTTCTCCATCCGCGTCTCCTCCGGCGTCAAGACGGTCCACCTCCTCGGCTCGTGGGACAACTACGTCGGCCAGCTCCCCCTCTCCAAGGACAAGTCCTCGTCCAAGTCTGGCTCGTGGAAGGGCACCTTTCGCTTCCAGAACTCGACGCTCGAGCACGGCCAGCGATACTGGTACTACTTCATCATTGACGGCTACCATGTCGCCCACAACCCCAGCGTCGACTCCATCGTCGAGCCCACGACGGGCCGCGAGCTGAACATTCTCGATGTTGGCCGCGAGTCGCGCAAGTCGTCCAAGTCTTCCTCTTCTTCCAAGTCTTCGTCTTCGTCCAAGTCGTCCAAGTCTTCCAAGTCCTCTTCGTCGTCCAAGTCATCCAAGTCGTCCAAGTCGTCCTCCTCCAAGGACAAGTCGCACCGTTCTTCGCGATCTTCGCTCTCGCTCGACATCCCCAAGGGCCGCCCCCTGTCCGTGTCCCAGATCAAGGCGCCCAAGCCCGTGTCGCCGCACGCCACCAAGAACATCCTTAACGCCGACTACTACGACTCGGAGACCATGGATCAGCTCTCGGCCCGCTTCGGCAGCGCCGGCCTCGACGACGACATGTACGTCTCGTCGCCCTCGTCGGCCACGGGCTCGTCCCTGTCGTACCGCTCCGACAGCTCCCGCTCCGGCTCGGGCTACAGCACCCCGGCCTCGGACTGCTCCTCGTGCACCTGCGAGCGCTACGGCATCACCCGCAAGGGCGAGCGCATCCTCCTCGACTGCGGCGGCTCCCGCTGCGGCTACGACTCGGAGAGCTGCTCCGACATCGACTCCGACTCGGACGACGACGAGTACGACGCTCCCTCGCCCGTCTCCAGCCGCCGCAACGGCATCATCGTCAACTAAGTCACCGACGGTTGCTGCACTCGTACTCGAGAGCATCTTGTTCACAACATGGTTGAGAGAATACCCCCTCACCCGTACATTCCTTGCCCGAGCAGCCCCTGGCCGCGTCCTCTTCGCGCCGGGCTGACTCGCCCCCAATGTGTTGCCAATCATTCGTTTCGACCCCTCACGTCTGCCATTGCCAGGTGATGGATAAGCCAAGCTGGTTCTTGGTGACTTAGCCTGCCTGCGTCCGATGCGCGTGATACCCAATGGGTCGATGCTGCGGCCCCCCGCGTAGGCATGGCTGCTCCCGTCATGTCTACGCGGAGAAAACCCAACCACCAAATGTGTCAGCGCCTGAGTGAGTTGGGAGGGAGACAACTCGAGAGAGCCCCCCCCCCCCCCCCCCCCCACAGGTGTGACCGATGACAATGAGAGCCCCGTCTTGATTGCCGTGTCCGAAGTGCCGGCTTTGGAAGATCCTTGCTCTTGGTCAAGCTGCGGATGTAGTTCTAGACCTAACCATGACTGATGGTTCTAGAAGTAGCCGCTATTTTTCACCCGGCGGAATATGTCTACCGATGAGATCAAATTGTAGTTAGATGTAGCCGGCACCTGATAGAGGACGATATGAATCTATTGATAAAAACTGTCAAAGCTGCAATTGAGTTGTGTCTGTGCCTTTCATGTCTAGATCTTGTTCCTTCCAGTGTTAACGGCCACGAGATGAAGAGAACAAACCAACAAAAGGCGGGGAACATACGGTTCGACGGCGGGGTAGTCGACCATTGCTAGTGGAGAGAAAGCGTGAGCGTGGTCGGGGTGTCGGGGTAATGTTCAGACGTGGAGGGAAACCACTTGCTCTTCGTCCTTCATCTCTCCATCAACCCCCTTTTCGAACTTGCTCCTTTGCACCGTCTTCCTGCACGAGCCCTGCCTTTGCTTGCTGCAGCTGTTGATTTGTTCAGTGCTGAGATTGTTTTGATTTTGATTGGGTTTTTTTCTTGATTGCCTCGCATCTTTGCCCAATTGCATTCCCAACCACCCCTGGTTTCATCGACCCATCGACGCAAGCGAGCGACTTCGAGACGGTCTTCTACCGAACAGTACCTCCTGGTATCCATCGTCAACCAATCTCAACAAGACAAACCCAACTATTCGCACATACACACACGCACCAAAAACCCAGCAACCATGGCCGAACAGCTCATCCTCCCCGTCATCGACTCCCACATGCACGTCTACCCCGCCTCCGAGACCGACTCCATCGCCTGGCACACCCCCGACCACCCCCTTGCCGGCCAGCACTCGCTCGACCAGTACCGCGCGGCCACGCGCCAGGCCCCGTCCCTCCTGGGCTTCGTCTTTGTCGAGACGGACCGCAAGTCCAACGTCGACAACTCCGAGATGGGAGACGGCTCCAAAGGCTGGGACGCGCCGCTCCAAGAGATTCGCTGGATCAGCCGCGTCGCCCTCGGCACGCCGCGGGAAGGTGAGGGACACAACGAGGACGACAAGAGGCTGTGTCTGGGCATCGTGCCGTGGGCGCCGCTGCCCGGAGGCGTGCACCTCATGGAGGAGTATCTGGCGCTGGCCGAGGAGGCGGCCGGCGAGGCGTGGAGCAGAGTCAAGGGGTTCCGATACCTGCTGCAGGACAAGCCCCACGGCACCATGCTCGAGGACTCCTTTGTCGAGGCGGCTAAGCTGCTGGGCCGCAGGGGGTTCGTCTTCGAGGTGGGTGTCGACCAGCACCGGAGGGGCAAGCGGCAGCTCGAGGAGCTCGTCACTTTCGTCGAGCGGGTGCACGACGGCGTTCCCGAGGACGAGCGCGTCACCTTGATCCTCAACCACCTCTGCAAGCCCGACCTCACCATCTACAACCTCACGTCGGACCCGGGCTTCACCGCCTGGCGCACGGCAATGTACACCTTGAGCAAGGACGCCCGCGTCTACGTCAAGCTCTCGGGCGCCTTCTCCGAAATGACCGACGCCCTCCGCCGCGAGCCCGCGAACCGCGTCTTCGAATCGACCCTGGGGTGGCTGGGCGTCGTGCTCGCCACCTTTGGACCCGGCCGCATCATGTTTGGCAGCGATTGGCCCGTCTGCGAGGTCGGCTTCGAGGGCGAGGATGGGGCCTGGGTGCGTTGGCGGGACGTGGTCGAGCGCATGTGCTGGATGGCTACGTTGGGCGATGAGGAGCGGGCCATGATTTTCGGGGGGACGGCCAAGAAGGCGTATGGGCTTTGAGGAGATGTTACTATGCAAACCACTGGCATTGAGAGAAACCTTCCATCTGGTATCCTTGTTTTGCCTATTTTCTTTACCTACCCAAGGTATTTTTGGGGGTGGGGGGTGTTTCTTTCAGTTGTTATGATATGACAACATTGCCACCCCCCCAGTCATGACACCATCATGGATGCTGCAACAACGCACCATCAACAAACAAATACGGAGTAGCCCGGCCCGTTTTCCAGCATGAGATCCAACTTTTTTTTTCTTGGTTTGAATTAGTTGCTCTTGGATACAGCACACTCACACGTACATGGCTACGAATGATACGTTCATCTACCTTGGTGACATTCTACTTCATCTAACCCTTCACATGTCAACTATGCACGCCTACTGGTGTCGATGCCGCAGTTAAAAACAGTCACTTAGCGATTACGGTTGCTAGGCGGGTGAGACAACAATAGACACAAGAGTATTGGGAAGTCCAAAAGTCGTCAATTAAAGCGAACAGGGAAATATCATCATCCTACACAAAAAAACTTGCCCAGTCCTCTTTATACACCTTGAATTCCCAACGCCATGAGTAGGTATAATAAAAAAGAATACCCTTTCCTTTCGCGCCCACCCCTCGCCTGGATTACAGGACGAGCCCTGCATCGTAAACCCGAGTCGAGGCTCAATGAATAAAAAAACAACCATCATACAGTCTTTCTGTGTTTTTCCCTTTCCTTTCCAGTCTTCATCAAGTCTTGACCACATCCCCACATCACTTGGACATGGAGATGCGCCTGTGTTGTGACATTACTCGTGCCCTCGCCCGCGGTAGCTGCCCATCTTCTCAATGTTGCTCATGATGCCGCTGCGAGGGATCCCCCCGGGCCTCGGGAGCCCGCCCGCGCTCTTGGTCCGCTCGTGCGGCGCTGCCCTCAGGCTCGACCCCGGAGCCCGGAGCCCCGACCCGCGGACGCTAGCCCGAAGGTGCTCGAGGTTCCGCTTGGGCGTCTTGGCCTCGGGCTGCGATCTCTCCTGTGGTGCCGGCGTGGGAGGTTTCGCGGAAACTTTCGCCGGCGTTGGCGCGGGTGCAGGCTGCGGCTGCGAGACAACAACGCTCTGCATGTTCATCATCTCCTCGGCTAGCTGCACCAGCTCGCCCTTCTCCACGCGCTCGCGCTCCAGCATGCCGCGCAGCTCCTCGTTGTCGTGCTTGACTGTCTGCACCACAGCCTCGAGCCGGTGGATGTCCGCATTGAGCTCCTTCATGGCCGCGCTGTCGCGGACCGCCTGCGCCTTGAGCTCCTCGGCCTCGGCCGCTGTTTCCGCCCTCATCATGGTCGTGTCCTGTCCCGCCGCCGCCTGCAGCCGCTCGTTCTCGTGGAAGAGCTCCTCGATGCGGCCCTCGAGCTCGCGAACCCTCTTCTCCCAGCGCGTCTCGTACGACTTTTTGAGCGCCGCCACCTTGTTCTCGTGCTTGCCCTTGTAGAGCGCGTGCAGCTCGCGCGCCACGCGCTCCACTGCCATTTCCACCTCGTGGTTGGTAGTGTTCTTGGCCTTGTCGGGCGAGGACGAGGCCTTCTCCATCTCCTTGCCGGCCCGCATGCCCGCCATTTTGCTCTCCGCCTCTTGGTGCATCATCTCGGCCATTTCCCTCCTCTTCTCGCTCTCGTCCAGCTTCTCCTCGAGCTCCTGCTGCGCTCGCTGGCTGATGACCATCTCGCCCTGGACCTTGCGCAAAACGCTCTCCATCTCGCGCCCGCGCGTCTCCCAGCCCTCCTTCTCTTCGGCGAGCTGCTCCCTCATGGCACGCTCCTCGCGGACCTGCTCCATCGACTCGCCCACGCGCTTCTCGGCGTCGCCGACGGCCGCCTTGAGGGACTGCACCTCAGCCTCTTTGCCGCTCAGGGAGGCCTTGAGCGAGCTAATTTCGGAGAGGAAGTTGGACTTGAGTGACTCCAGCTCGCGGGGGGTGATGCTCGGCACGCTCCGTGGAGTTGGCATGGGCGGGATATCAAAGTCGATGAGGTTGGTCATCTGTCGGGAGGGCGTGGCCGTCGTGTTCGTTCGTAGCGGCGAGGGGTTCTTCCCGTTGGGCGTCTTCTGCGGGAACCTCAGAGACTCGGTAAAGTCCAGCAGGTTGGTCGTGTTGCCCGACTCTTGCATGGACATTGGTCGAGGAGCCCGGGTTGGTGAGGGCTCGACCTTTCCGGTGAAGCGCGGGGTGAGGCAGCCAGCGCTGGACATCTTGTCGGGGCTCCTACCCAGCCTCGCAAAGGTCGTCATGTCGGGCATGGCCGAAAAGGTACTAAAGGTGCTAATCATGGAATCATCGACGCCCGCCGGCTCGTCCAGGTCCATTGCCGTTTGCGGCACCATGTTGACGGTGCCGGTAGCAATGTCCTCGTCCTCCACGTCGCTCTGATCATCCTCAAAGATCTCGATGGCGCGCTTCAAGCCCACGTTCTGTCTCAGGGCGTCCTCCAGACTCATGGTGCGCTCCTGAGACGGACGCGGCGACTCGACAACAACAGGACTGGTGATGGGGCTGGGTGCCGAAGTCGCGACCTTGATGGGGAACCGTTTCTCGGGCGACACCTTACGAGAGCCGCGAGACAGCGACGAGGTCCGGACGGGGGACGCCCGCGACTCGATCGAGTCCCTCTGGTCGGCGAGGATCTTCAGGGGCGAGAGGGTAGCCCCCGAGAGCACGCGTGAATGCCTGTTGTTCTTGGAAGGAGACGCGTTCTCCTTCTCAAGCAGGGTGGTCTCGTTGACCGTCGTGATGAACGGCGAGGACCCTTGCGAGGCCTCGGAGACTTCAGTTTGGCCGGATACAGCTCGCACCTCGTACAAATCGTCGCGGCGCGTGGTCGGGGGTGTCTGGATGTTGAGGGTGGATTGTGTAGTTGGAGATAGAGGCGAAGCCATCATGGAGCACGTTGAATAGCAAACCAAAACATTCAATCAAGAAGGCGGCGCGTCTTGAAAGTGTGATGAAGGAAAAGGAGTGTGTGGTCCGGAGGCGCTTGTTATGAAGTTAGGAGTGCTAGCCTTAATATTACAGCGTTTCATCAGAAGCAAGGGTCCCGGCTGTTGACGTGTTGGCCCGACAACCCCTTTTTTGCGTCACCACGTGACCACGTCCCCCGGCTGCAGCCAACAACATCCAGAGCCTTGGGTTCAAGCAGCCCATTTTGTTACATGCACCATGAGAGCAAGGCGCAGGAAATCACACATCTAACTTGTCCACAAGAGATCAAAGACTGCCCGCATGCATCCGAGACCAATACATGCATGAGCATCTGCAGGGGGAACTGTAACCTCATCGTATGTCTGGCATTGCCCTGCATCATCCATTCATTCATGGCAAATCACAGTTAACACACTCACGCTCCTCAACTGAAACCCGTCCGTCAAACATCAGAAAAAAAAAAACAGCTTTTATTGCCCTCATAAAGTCGTTACCTAGTAAAGCAACATTTCCAACACACCACCGTCTTTGGTGCTTTTACCGAGCATCAAATGAAATGAGAAGATGAAGGAGTCGTAAGTCATCATCGAAACAAAAAGAAATCAAGTGTCCCAGGAGTCTCTTTCCTTCCCACACAAATCTTCCCACCGGAAGTGTCGAAAAATGAAAAGAAAGAAAAAGTAAAATGAATGGGAAGCATGTCGCTCGGGTTCTCGCTCAAGCTCATCATTCCCCGCCTGAAGGTCGTTACAGGCAGTACTGTCTCTCTCATTCCATGCACTCGTGTCGTCTCTCGGAGCAGCCCGTCAGAAGGGAAAGTGTTGGATGCCGTGTCTCTCTCGGAAGAATTAAGACGTCCATCAAACCGTGACTCATCAGCCATGTACATCCATGACAATGCATCGTAGGTAAACATGAGAATGGAAGTCAGATGGCAGCTCGTCGGCGTGTCCAGCAGTTGAGAGAGATGCCGGCGAGCTGAGTGAAATCAAAAAAAATCGAGCGCCGTGAGATGACCAGTACAGCAGCGTTATTCATACAAGACACCCAGTGCCTTGCTCAGGGCTCAGCGGCGCCTGTTGGCAATGGCCGAAGAAGGTCGGTTGTTCATGGCGTCGTAGGCGGGAGCCGTGACGGTGGCCTCCATCAAAGTCTTCCGCCTCTTGAGCTCCATGCCAGACTCGCTTCCAGGCCTGGGCAGCTCCTCCTCGTCGTCGCGACCACGCTTGAGCACACCGCCGGCTCCGTTCATGACAGACGCCTGGGTTGCGTAACCATTAGCCAGGCCGGCCAGATCGGCCGCGGGGGCGTAGACATCGTTGCCGGAAGCCCCGTTTGCCGACCCTCGGTCATTGCTCATTACATTATAAAGGTTACTGGTGGTCTGCTGTACGCGAGGGGGCGTGGTGTTGTATCCAGGCTGCTGGTAGTACGACTGTGTGGGGGCCGTCGTCCTGGGTGTCGCCCGCCCTGATGAAGGAGGGTGGTTGGGCGAGCCGTTCATGTCGGTCGACAAGTTACTGTCGTTGGCCAAGTTTCCGACTCCGGGCGCCGTGTAGTTGTAGTTGTTTCGGCTGTTGTCGTATGCACCGCTGTCGTGGGTGTACTCGGCTTCGTGCTCGTGCTCTGTCTCGTCCTCACCAGTCTGGGGCTGGGAGGTGTGCTCCGAGTTGACCAAACCGACTGGGGGCTTGGCGTCCTGCTGCTCCGTCGACGGTCCTGACGCCGACGGTCTGCTTGTCGGGGGGGCCATTTCGCTCTTCTGGTACGAGTTGGCTTGCTGGGAGTACATGCGATCCTGCGGGGTGGCGTTGGATGGCTGCTGGTATGGAGACTGCTGCGAGGACTGGGCGTTGTATTGCATCGGCCGGGAGGCGTCGTATTGCTGCTGAGCGCCGGCCTGGTAGGGCTGCTGTTGCTGCTGCTGCTGCTGCATGCTCTGGATGGAGGAGCCGGGAGGGGTGGTGGCTGGGGTGGTGGGCATCGAGCGTGCCGTGGCAAGGCCGTTATCCATGCCCATTGCGTTCGCGGTTTGGGGCCCGCTCATGCCCTGTCCTTGCCAGGCAAAGTTTTCCGAATTGGCCATGTTGCCTATGGCGCTCGACGCGCTGGTGGGAGGAGTCGGGAAGGTGTGGGCGCGATCCAGCGCGGGCCGTCCCATGCTGTGCGATGGCAAAGATGTTTGAGGACCGGGAAGGGCCATGGACGGTGGGTGCGAGTGTCCTATTGAGGGTAAACCCTGTCCAGTACGCATTTGGGACTGCTCTTGCTTACGTCTTTCAGCGGCAGCCATGACCTGAGTGGTTCGGCTCTGGTTCGTCGGATGGTAGAGGAGTGCGCCAATGTTATGGACGAACAACGGGTACAGCAGCTCCGTGATCTTCTCCTTGTTGGCGAAGTCAAGGGCGCGGTCATAAGGAATCCTGTGTCTCAGTTAGAAATGGCTCCATGTCTCAACGGTTGCAGATGGAACCTTACCAGACGCCCTTCAAGTGCATGGGGCCAATCTTGACGACATGGCGAACCTTTTCGCTCTTCAAAATCCCATCACGGCGACCGCGAGTCATCCCTGCGACGTTGAGCAGCTTTGTTCCGTTGATCATGTGGTTGTCTAGCAGACTTGTCAGCCCACTCATTAGAAGGGCTCATGAGTCCTACCTTCACGACGAGCGACACAAATGCCGCGAGCCTCGACCTGGAAGCAGAGGCTTCCCTCGTCTTCCCACAGCGTGGCCGTCACTCTGGGCTTCATGCCTGGAGGCGGATGCTGTCCGGTAGTGTCAAAGCCGGTCTGGTAACCGCTCTGCATGCCTCCCTGGGCAGTGACACCCGGCAGAGGGAGAACGTGCTGGGGGTTCATGGGATTCGCGACAGACGGAGCTGCGGTGGGGGGCGAAGTGATGCCATTGGCATACGTGTAGCCCGCGCTGTACTGGGGAGACGCCGAGTATGAAGCCGGCCCGGGCTGAAGCAAAGGAGGCTGCTGGTGTTGCGAATAGTGGGTAATGGCGTTCGACGTGACTGTCTGCGGCGTGGCGGCCTGTCCGGCAGACAAGTGCTGCTGCTGCTGAGCATAGTACATATCGGCGGCGGGCTGGTTCATGGCGTCGTAGCTGGAAATGGTAGTCGAGGGACCGGTAATGGCGTTGGCGGGCAGTGGCGGGTTCGGCGAGGGAGCCTTGGGGACGGTGGGGGTCAAAGTGAAAGAAGACTGGGAGCTCGAGTGAGAGCCGTTGGAGGCAATGGAGCTGACCCGAGGCGACGAAGTACCTGAGGAATAGGCCGGGCCCGGCGGAGGAAGGGGCAGAGATGGCAATCTGTCGCTATTCATATAGGCGCGCTGGGCGGCGTGAGCGTTGAAGAACGGTACGTCGGACGGACCCCGGGTCTGCCGTTCCGATAGCAATGGCAAATCCAGCTTTCCGTTTTTTCCTAGACGTTGGAGAGGACGGATCTGGGCCGTTGGAGGCGGGATGCGCTACCGAGCAACTGGCGCGCAGGACGATTCTGCGAATTGGTTCGATGGATCGAGATATGGCGAGAATTGGGGTAAAAAACGGCAAGTCTGTCGATACGACGATGGATTGGAAAATAGCTGTCTAGGCGAGAATCGTTCAGAGGCGTGCTAATCGTAACAGGGCATCAATAATCAATAAATCGTCTCAATCGCGACATCCAACGAGTGGCTGTGGAAGGAAGGCCGGATGCAAGAAATCGGGAGCTGGAGCCAATGCGTGGTGGGCAGCCGTGTGTGTGTTCTTTTTTTTTTTCTTCTTCTTGGTTTGGCGATGTTGCGATGACAGCCGAACACGGGAAAAACAACCAGTGGAAGTGAGCGTGGACGGCGAGCAACAACGATGGCTGGCTGTGAGAGTCGGGCCTAGTCTTTTGCCTGCTTGCGAGGGAAAAGACGTTGAGGCTAGAGGGAAGGGAAAGAAGAAGAAGTAGAAGAAGGTAACCAAGATACGGGGTAGGAGGGGTTAAAGGCGCCCAGATGGAAAGAAGATCAGGTCGGGATGAACAGTCGCATGCAAAAGAGCTGCCAATGTTTTGGGGACTTGTCTTTTCTTGTCTTTTTCTGGCGTCGGGGGGTGGGTGGTCACCCGCTACTGCAATGCAGAAGGGTTAGCTGCGTTGGAGATCGGGGCGGAGAAGGGACAAGGGGACGTTGAAGATGTTGCGCAGAAGAAGCAGAAGAAAAGAAGCCACGGGAAGAATCATGCGAGACGATACGACACGGAGAGTCGAGGAAGAAGAAAGAAAAAAGAAAATGCCCGGGGAGGGGGGGGTACGTTCTTGGGTAGATCCAGGCGGGAGTGACAAGAAGTGACGAAAAAGCCATGCACAGACACACGCAGAGCTACTTGCCTTCCTCGAGAGCCTCAGGGTTGAGGGAAAAGAATAAGGGAAAATGAGGAGGTCGGTGGAGTCGTGAAGAGACGAAGAAAAAGCTCTGGGGAAGGTTTTCTTTTTGGCGGTGGTCGTGGTGAGAACGAAGCGTCCGACGAGGAGGCAGGTAATGGAAGTACGGGTACCGCACTTGGTGCGTAGATGGTCAAGACTCAACGGGTCCCGCAGTTGCAGGGAACGACTGGTAGGGTGAGGCTAGCCAGGGATCGGGAGTGGGAGTGAGTAAAAAAAGACGGCGGGAGTCTGATTAGGGAATCCAAATGAGTTAATGAGGAGCGCAGCGAGAAGAACAAGAGAGCCAAAGGAAGGGGGAAAAAAAGAGAGGGGAGGGGGAGGGGTCCACTGCCCACAGGCCTATGGCCAGCCCGTGGATAGCGGAACAGACAAGGGGAACAAGGAAGGAAGGATGCAAACGCGAAAGTCGAGGTACCTGGCCATTCTTTTTGCCGACGGGCGTTGGTGAGCGATGGCGAGTTTGTTTGTTTTTTTCAGGCCGACTTTTTTTTTTATGCTTTCAGATATTTTCATTGGAGGTGTATGAAAAAGCAACAGGGAGTTGGGAGTCTTTCGGTTGGAGCTGCGACTTCGGAGGGATTTATTACCACTTGTTGCTCGGAAAGACGAGAGGTCGAAAGAAAGGCAACCGAATATTATCAAAGTCTCCAGTTTAAGTCAGAGGCCTTCCATTGAAATCATAACTTAATCCAGACTATGCAATGCGAGATGCACAATTCCCTTGCACCGTTGGGCAAACGCACGTCTAAACAACTGCAAGAACCCATTGAGGCAGACTCGAGAGGCTGAGCCGTCAACCCAACCAACCCTCTCAAAGGTGCGTTACATTCGTACATTTTGCCCCCTTTCTCAGCCGGATTCGAGTTCCTTTTTTGTGACCGCCCCTCAGCTATCAACGCAAGGAGATCAAATCCTTGCTAAGCAGTCAACAAGCAAGGAACCTGGAGTTGTCGAGAGGCCTCAACACGGGATCCAGACAATATTTCTCATAACTCTCAGCGAGCCTCTATTCTTTCTTTTCTGCAATGCACAGAGCCACCGCGTCGCTCATTGTGTTTCTCTGCCGGCTTCTTCGTGTCCCACTCCCCCGTAAAGCTCCACCTAGGCAAGAGAAAGAGAGTGCACTGCTCGCTCTCCAGTCCACACACGAACGGGGGCCAACATTTGGTGCACTCTTTTTTTTTTTTTTTTTTTTTTTTTACTGCCTGTCCTTCTCCTGGCTCCTTGTCCCTCTCTTTCTCGGTGGAAGAAGGAGACCTGAATGGCTTCCCTCAGAGCCATAGAGGTTTCGCGGACGAGATGGTGGGTGGTGCCGAGGGCGTGTCGACAGGGGGGAGGGGTGGAACACAGTCGTACCAGGTGGGGAGGGGCAGACAGAGACGTGCAGAGGTGATCATGGGGAGGAAGGGGCTGGCAGGCTGGGGCCTGGAGAGGGGATTCAGACGGCGCCTGGCGGACGCTGGCGGTCGCTGAGAAACAGGACATGGCCGGGCGAGTTGAGTCCTCCAGCTGGCGCCGTGACCCCCTCCAAGTCCCTCTCAACCCCCTTCCATGAAGAAAAAAAGTCCCGTCAGTTACAGAACAGCCGGCCGAGCCTTGGGGGCATTTTTGTAATCAGGGGCCACCTTCTGCCCTCACCTCCACGGCCGCACTCCAGACAAGTCCCCCAAGGCCTCCATGGATGATGCATCACAGCTGGGCCACACAGCGCAGGGGGAAGGCGCGCTGGGGCGTGGTTACTCGACCAGGGTCGGGCGGGAGCGATGGATGCTGCTCTTTCCCCTCCCCCCCGGGCACTCCGCTTCAACTCAACTCGCGCCAGCGCTTCATCCATACAAGAAACAGCACAGCGCATCTTCAAAGAATGATCCATCTGAGCAACAACAATGGAGCGCGCGCTCTTCGTCAGTGTGTGCATGCCACGCGCTTGCCATGGCGGCGGCGGTGGGTCGGGGCTGGGGTTTGGGCGGCTGGTGGCCTTTTTTTTCTTGAATCTCGTCCTCAGGTTTCCTTTTTTTGCTTTTTCCTCGGTCGGCCCTTGCGGGTGGCCCTATCAACATCCTTGGTGCCAGGTGCTTGTCCTGCTCAACATCTCGCGGGTGCGGGAACTTGCGTCGCGTTGTAATGTGCAATGTGTGTTGTTGTGCGTCAAGTTGGGTTTAGTTGGGATGGAGAGGCTGCGTGTCGCATCGTGTCGTGTGTTGTGTGATATTGTGTTGTGTTGCCCTCAACAAGAAGCTAGAGCGACCATCCATGGCGATTAGTCGATTACGTACGGGTACCTATAGTCTAGCAAGTTGCAACGAGAACAGAGAGGCATCTTTTCCATTGGGCCTTTCGGGAAGTCTTGCTGTTCCCGTTTGGTATGTATCCCATCAACCCATCCAACTCTCGGACGCCGTGCTTCGAGCGAACAAAACTTTACGCTACCCAACGGCAACCGCCCGGGCCATTCGCTCTGCATAACCTTGCGAATACTTTACTCATAGGACCATCATCATCTCGACGGATACAAAGGTACATTCAGCCTCGGTACCAATGTTGCGTTGCGTGCTTATTTAGAAGACAGTGCTTCTTCGTTCAACTACCGAACCTCGGTCGCAGTGAAGGATCCGGACTAGGGAAACTAGGAACTCCCAGAGAAGACCGGGCCCTGTGTGAGACTTCTGGCGGCGGGAAGTGTCCTTGGGTTATCTTCGCGGAAACGCGGCGAAAGAGGGGCTCTTCCCTGGCGCTCGCTCGCCGACAACTTGGTAGCGAGCCTCTCTGGACCAAGGTACCCGACTTATTGTACATATTTCGCACGAGGGATGCTTCCGCCGGGAGGAAGGACACGGAGGGAAGAGAGACGGCAGAAAAAACGAAAGGGGTGGCCCTTCCCGTCCTTTCGCAGCCAGGCTCACCCCGGTCTCGTCTTCCTTTCTTCCTCTTGCTTCCTCGTCACCGCCAGCCTCCCTCCCCCTTCGTGCTGCCAAAGGTGGATGACTGAGCGAATATCTAAACGACCCCGGTCGTTGGATCTCGGGCGCAATCGTGCGAGCCGGCGCCCGCTGGTGCGGAGGGAAAGACAGAGAGAGGGAGCCATCGTCCGTCGAAGTGGTCTGTGAACAGCGGCCTGTGGTCCGTGATTCGTGGCCGTGCCCTCTTCGGCCTTGCTGGGATCGAAGTTTCTCACCGGGGGGGGGGCAGCACATTGGTGGTCGAAACAAATCGCCGTCGATTTGAGCTTTGCATTTTTGGTGTGTAGACGCTGTTGCCGAGTTGAGCGCCCGTTAATATTGTTCCCAACACCCTTCCAATTGCCAATCCGGGCGCCCAGACTTTCCCGTTTCACGATTCCTCCAAGGTACGAATATGTCCCCCGGGGTATTCCTTTTCTAGCGTTGGTTAATCTTTCTCTTCCTTCTCCGCCCTCTCACTCTCCTGTTCTCCTTCTCCCCGCCCCTCCCTCTCCGTAGCTAGGGCGAAGGCATGGGAAGGCAAACCTCGCACAAAGGACCCCCAAGTGGACACAGTGCCAGCAAGCAGCAACTAGTTTTGTGCGGAAAGCACTGTTATTTCCGATGCCCATGGGACTTGGTCAAGGTCCCAGCGGCGGCGCTGCGGCCGTCTCAAATGGACCACTCGCGTTGAGCCATGTCTCACTCGTTACCGCCCATCGGTTTGCTCCCTCTCTTTTCCCAGCGACAACTCAGTCCATCAGGCAAGACACACCTCCGGGCGGCAAGGGGAGGATCGACGACCGTCCGGGATGCCCTGACACCACCTTTCGCCATGCTTCGGCTTTCCGCTCTGCTTGGCTGTTCGAAAGAAAACACGCCCCTCCCAATCCCCCCCCCAACCCAAGGTTTTCCTCTCCTGGCAGTCGTCGACTTTGAATTCTACTAGACTTGGAGTTGTGCCGAGTGAGGTCACTCTTCCGCTTGCCTCTTTTTCCTCGTGATGCCATGAATTCCCGAACCTAATGCAAAGTCTCCGAAAAACTCGGATCCACTGCTGAGGGGGCTCGTTAGGTTGTGGCAAACAAAGTAAACTGACCTGAAAGGATTCGGAATCTTTGCGAATCGATAGTTGTGGTCATCAAGGGGAAAAGGAAAAGGTATGGACGGAATATCACGTCAGTTTGTTTCAACTCGCCTTGGCTGGAGACGGGAGCGATTGCGGCCCGGCGCATTGGATTTCTAGTTGCTGACGAATTGTGGGGCCTTCCAATTGGACTCAGTTCCGGATCTTTTTTGCTGGCAGGTACCATTTTTTTGCTCACCTGCCATTGGTCTCGATAAGGTTCCGAGGGAGAGAAAGGAAAACACGGCTGCGTCTGCGAAAGTTGCTGAAGCAAAAAAACAAAGCCAAGGCACATTCGCTCAATGAGATGTTCGTGATATCATCATCGCGTATTGCAGAGCTTTGGTCAATTGCCGACAAAGGTCAAATTCAGGCACGCCCCACGATTGCAAGAGATAGAATTCAAGCTTTGCGTAGATCCCTCCGCGCTGCACATCTGATAGCTGGCATTAAGGATGGCCTCTCGGCTGTCTCATGTCCTGTCCTGTCCTGCCCTGCCTTGCCTTTGCCCTGCGCTGCCCTGTGCACGCAATGTTTCTCCAGTATGCAAGCCGAATAGGGCTGTGGCTGTGGGCTATGCGAATGTGACAGTGGAGGGTCACTTGTGCGTGGGCATGCACAAGCAGGTATGTACAGTAGATGGCATTATGCACATGTACGGAGGGTGCATGGGGTCGCCCTACAGCACATACACATACAGACGCGGGCTTGTCGCTGGCAGTATCTTGAGATGATGCCGACGGCGTCTATTCGTACATGCGTCTTCGCTGTCAACAAACTCGGCTTACATCCAGAAACCTTGGCCGATCCGGTAGCGAAAATGGCCACGTTGACATGACGCGAGAAGCAAAAGGAGGGGGAGTGGGCGACGGGATGCATCCTTTTCCGCGACGGCACGGCATTCGGGGCACTCGGTACCTACGGCGATTCACACAACTTCACATCTGCAGGAAACGTTCACGTTCGTTGCCATCTGTAATGCTAATCGTCCTTGCAGATACGTACCGCACATACATGCTTGGGCATCCAACATTGTTTCATGCACCGGTGAGCTCATAAACCCGAGGGCACCGTGCAGTCTTCACACACTGGTATGTACGGATACTCTTCCTTCTGTCGGTCTCGGCCGGCAGGGCTCTCTGCCAAGCGAAGTCGCCAACCAACCCAGCCACCAGGTTCTTACACATCACTTTTGGGTTGTCGTGTCTCGAGTCACCTAACATCGTCAAGGCGGGAGCTAACGCGCCTCTTGTTTAGCTCACCTGGAATTAGTGGGTGTGGGAGTCTCAGGAAAGTTCCAAAATCGGGACCTCCAAATGTCCATCGCGACTCCGTGGCCCCCCCCCCGCCCATATGCCATTGAAAAAATACGAATACAGTCGTGATGAAGCAGATGCGGGCGGCGGTTGATGAGGACAACATGAGATCACGCCAGCGAACATGGATTATGAAGCATTTGCATTTGCCGTGAGGGGCCGTGCTCGTTCCTACGGGGAGAAATCAGATCTCGCATTGCCCATCTTTTATTTTAATAAAGCAATGAGCATGGTTCCGTCGCATATCGATTCTCTTTGCCGGGCAGAGAGGGAGCGGAAAGGGCCCCAGCGAAACACTAGGGTCAAGGGCTTCGTCTCCGTCGAGCGGCCGAGACGAGAAGACCCTCCGGGCAGGATTTGCTGCAAGGTTGCTGCAAGCTTCATGTACATGCAAGATTGACCTCAAACTATTCGCATCTCTTCCGTGATCCTTCTTCATCTGCCAGACGAGCCTCAATATGACAGGCTTCGAAATGAGGACGCGACGAAAAAGAGGGGAAACCAAGAAGGTCGAGGGCGAACATCCTTGCCACTGGGACTGGGCTCGGGGCTTGACGTTGAGTTGAGTCTTTGATAAGACAAAAGGAGCAAGAACAACAGTCAGTCACAGCGAAGACTACGACGACTCCACACCAACAAGAAAGCTCGCGCACAAATCCAAGCCTGAGGAGTGAGGCGTATCCGCAGGGAGTGGTGAGTCGAAAAAAAAAAAAACTTAGACCATCCGGTCTTGTTTTAACGCAGGTACCCAGCAAGGGCGGCTTCTAAACGCAAGGGCGAGTGGTCGGGTCTTGCCTTTGCCCCATCGTCGCTGCGTGAGACAGACAAAGGGGACAGGAGATGTTCGACGCTTGGGGCAGGCACTGTCTTGGGCTGGATTTGAATTGGGAAGGGCTGATGGCGGGTGTTTCCTGCCCTGCCAAACCTGCGTAACGGGCTGCTTCGTCGTCTGGAAGCTCCTGCCAGCGGTCGCTCTTGCGGAGTCTAGGCTGAGCTTTGCTTTTTTTTTTACACACACAACCTTGAAGGGTCCGTCAACAAGAGAAAGGGATAGGCGAAAGGCGAGACGAGGGATCACAAAAAAAAGAGGAAACCAAGGCTCCTTCCCTTCTTCCCTTCCTCCTTCCATTCCCAGCCGCCACCCCCACAGCATCTCACACACCACGCAAATGGAAAAGGACCTGATCCTCGCAACCTCGTCTCGTCAACTCCCAGAGTCAAGCTGAATCTCGCAAGTCTGTCCAGGAATGGCCAATCCCGGGTCCCGTTGACAACTCTGATGGGGGGCAGAGAACAGGCAGGGAATCACGCGCACTGTGGCAGACAAGCGCCCCCCTCAGGCAGCCCGGAGGTACCGGTACTTCGCGCCGAAAACCCCAACTCCAACGACCCTTACCGCCAACCAGAGAGAGGCCAAGGGGAGGGAGCCACCTCCAAGGCCTCTCATCCTGGTTGTTTGTCGCCTCACCCTCTCAACATCGCCCGCCATGATACCCATTCGGTTCAACTAGTTGAAGTACCGATCATGACTACGGATGTCCTCTTGCTCCTCTCTCCGGGAATCTCGGTGTTGGCGACTCGAGCTGTTTACAGGCTAGGCAAGGCAAGGGTACGAATGGGAAGCAAGAAAATGGTTTCCTTCTTTGCGACTTGTGAACTGGCAGAACCGCGTCTGACCATCAGCCCAGGCTCGCGTCTACTTAGCAACCCTATCGAGATCAGGCGCCAACTGGAGCGCTCGCCATCCTTTCGTGTCGGGAGGGCTTGACAGCTGGCCGCCCCCGACTGGTTGTGACGGGTCACCCAGCACGTTTCAACGGGGGACACATGGCCAGCCACATTGTCAACCCGAGCCCTCGACGAGCCTCTTTCGGTCCTCGATTCAGGCTCTTGTCTCACTCGGGATAGTCCATCATGACACAGAGCGTCTTGGGGCAAGACAAGCCCCGGCTCGGGTCCGGTCCAGCCCAGCCTCCTCCCCCGTCATTTTCGCCGTCGCTGATGGCAAAGGCCGCCCCGCTTCAGTCGGTTGGGGGGTTTCCCGTCCGTCTCACCAACCGTCGTCCCATGATGGGCCGGACATGCCCGCACACCAGGCTTTCTCTCGAACATGGTTCTGACACGGCGCAAGAAGAAGGGAGCGTATTTGCTTTTTCTCAACCGCCATCGTACCATGAGAATCAACTCGGCCGCCGCTAACCCGTGAGCCGTGGCACCCAGCCTCGTCATTGTACATGAATTGCACCAGACATCGGCTTGTGGCGCCCTTGATTGAGCAGCTACCCGGATCTCCGAGACGCTCCCTGCCGCGCGCCTTCTTCCGCCGATGCGTCTTCTTCGTCTTCGATGAGGGGCTTGACAGCCCAGGTTCCTGCGTCCTTAACGAGACAATTCCGAGAGCCTCATCCATCCTGCATGTCATACTGGACTAGCTGGGTGTCAAAGCCACGGGAATTGGTGCCAACCGTTGGCCTTCATTCATTGACCCTGAACCTGGAAATCTGCTTCGCCGTTTGTTTCCGCACATTGGCTCGGCATGCGAAGGAGTCTCGATTGGCCAGTGCAAGTGTCAGCCCGTCACCATCAGTTCTCGTTCTCAATCTATTCACCCAATATTTCAGCTCCCTCGAAGGCGCCACACTCATATGTGATGAGCAGATTGAGTTGCCAAAGAAGCAAATTACCCGCCCTTCACATGAAAGCATTGACCAGGCATGACATGGTGGGGTGGTTGCGGCAATCTCAAATCTTTAGTTGCAGAGTCGAATAGTCGGTTTCGAGAACAACAACAGATCTAACCATCAACAAGCCGCAAAAGGAAAGGGGACTGCTAGGAAAGACTTCGGGTCCGATCAGCCACGCAGCCTTGGATGTCCTTCTTCCTATGGCACACGTGATGAGAGGAAAGCGCCCGCACGCACCGAGCTCAAGCGTGAGGATTTCGTGTGCTACAAGACAACCAACCTCGGGTGAGATTTTCCATCTCTCAACTCCCGTCCTTCACAACATGTCTCAGCCTTAGAAAAGGCAAAGCCGGATACGAAACGCTTCCTCCACAACCAGGATCCGCGACTTGACTTCAATGCTGCTATCCTCAGCATGGCGTGAGGAGTGCATGCCTCCCCGTCATCATCCGTTGTTCCCATGTCCATGTCGTCTGCACACCCCCGGGAGGGCTGAGCTTCGATTGCTCGCCAGCGCCCTTCTGTGCTTCTGGTCTGGAGTCCCTGCAGCCGGCGACAGGGATGGAGAGGGGATCATGTTGGCTTGAGCACTTGCATGACCTGCACAGCGGCTATGTAGTGCATGTCAAGGCTGTGGCCAATCAAAGGTGCAGCGAGATCGGGAAGAGCGGACAGGGGGCCCTGCTGGGACGTTTCATGGACCCCAGCCCTCCATGTCCAGCCCTTTGTTTTCTGTGCCGACCAACCACCGGGCGCCGTCCGGTCGATTTCATTGTCCCGTCCGTCGTGGGGGATCGGAAGGCCAAGGATTGGCAAATCCAAGTGGCCACTTTTCCCTACCGGTGCCTCCACTCTCTTGCACGCCGGCCATTGCCTCCGCTGGTGGTGGCGGGGATGTTGGCGTTAGTCTACCCGTTCGTCTTCCTGTCAGATGCGAGATGGGCACGGTACGAAGGACGGGTTGAAAGAGCCAGTGTGTGTCGAGGGCCTTGGTCGCAATGGCACCGTGTGTGGGACTTTTGCGACCACCAACACTCAGCAACAGGACCTTGGCCATGAGCTCGTCTTGGAGCTCATATGCATCCCAAGAAGCTGCCCGGTCTCTCGCACCAGGCTTACCAGCATCGACACACACGGGCGGGGGCTTCGGGAAGTGACCATTTCCCCGCAGGCCACGATCCGAGGCAATTCTCTAGCTCGAGGGGGAGAAAAAGACCTCGCTCGTAAACGACTCAATGACACATCAATGGACAGGCGTTCCGAGAGCATGTCTGGCAGAATCGCTGGCCGCGTACCTCCGAGCTTCGAGTTCATCAGCAGTTGTCTGAGGCCTCGGGCTGGCTTGCTGGTATTGATACTAGGCCGGACCGCTGACTTTGAAGCAACCCAATGAGAGCCCACCACGTCTCCGGCACACCACCACCACATCCACGCCAGAACCGCCAGCGCAACCACCCTCAGCGCGCAGAGGTCGAATCCACGAGATGCCTGCATTTCCATTGGCTGCCGGCGGCTTTGGGTCCTGAAGCCTGCTGAACTTACCGGGGTAGGATTGAATTCGTCTCTATCAACTCATTATTTCGTGACCGGACTCGCTTGCCCAATGGCTACGAGGTTAAATGAGGCAACACGATGGGCACTGGACGAGGGCGCCATTGGCTTCTGGTTTGATGCCTCGCGAAATGATTGATTGATGACTGCGCCTTGGGAGGGCTACATGGTCTACCGCCGGGGAAGCTTCTTTCTGCCAACACACACACACACACACACAACCAAGCAAAGAAGTTCACCCATCCGCTGGCTCTGCTGCATGTGCATGCCGTGGACAACGGTCCGCTTCGCATGGCCGACGCCAGTGGCCGACGCCGTAGCTAAACGGGGACTGGCGTTGCATTGGCGCTCGACGGAAGAGTGTGTCGGCCTTCTTGGCTCCCACGACTCCCACGAATTCTTCAATGCCTGCACGGCGGCGGCGTAAGACCGAGTTTTGTTGAAGAATCGACAAGGAAGCAGCAGGTCCACCACCCTTCTCTGTACCTATCCTTGGAGCTGGCCGCGTTGTGTCGACTTTCGCTCAGGAGCAGCGCCCTCCACAGACACACACACCCTATCCCACGTCCCCCATCCCCCATCCCATCCCCCCAAAGACGGCTCTGTGCACATACTGCCGCTGCGCTTCTCGACCCCCCCAGATGCGATCTGGCAGCGCTTAGTGCGCTCCTGTGCTGTCCCTCCATGGTTGCGCTTGTCCTAGATCTGAGTTGATGCTTGCATGCGCATCTCGCTTCCTCCAACCTCACTTCCGTTCCTGAAAGCGTGCGTCTCGGGACCTGTAACATGAAAAGTCGTCGTCCTCTCCGTCGACCGCAATAGACTCTGGCGCCGGGTCCGAGGAGGGAAACGGCCAGCAGAACCTTCGTTGGTTCTTTGTCCTCTCGGGCCCCGAACGGCACTCGTTGGGGTCTAGTGCCTGCCTTCACCGCTACTCCTGTCGCCTCGAAAAATACCTAGGGGTGTGAGAAAGGTACCTAGTCTTCGACTGACCCCCCTCCCCTTGCAATGGGCACGCACGAGGTCCATGATAACGACACCACTTCCTTGCCAACTCACCTGGTGGCCCCGCCGAACAACGACGAAACAGATCTCAAAAAAAAGACAAGCAGCAGGCAGAGCAATCGGCGGTTGGCGCTCTCCCTGTCAGCATCCGGGGGGCCGTCAACCGCATCATGTATCATGTACTCCGCATTGGGCTGGTACGAGGAGAATTGACAATCACGGGCGACATTTTGGGCTGTGTAACCCGGTGATGAAGAAGATTGAAGGGGAGAAGAGTGTGATGAGGCGGGCGGAGGACATGATACGGGGTCCACGTCAGTTCTCGAGGGTCGAGATTTCTCCCCTACAGCTATACTTGGGACGTGAGGCGAAAATGAGAAGGGCCGTTGAGCTGAGAATAACGTCGTCGTCGAAGGACAAATCTAGCTTCTCGTGCTGGCTACATTAGCCTTCCCGCCAGCAGCAGCGCAGCTCGGGAAGGGAGGGGAAAAAAGAAGCGAAGCCATCCATGGTATGTACCATGGGACGGTCCACCTGCCAGCTAATGTACGGATATGCACGAATATGTACAAATGAGGGGAGACCAGACCTGAAGATGGCCTTGGACAGCCGGGAATAGGTGCGCGCCCTTTCTCCATGATGGCAAAAGGCGAGCCGGAGCCGTTGCCGGCAGGTGATCAGCGATGCGCTGATATTTCGGGAGCGACCCGGTTCAAGGGGAGGGACGACAGAGTCTCCAACACAACAACACTACGGTTGGAGTGAGTTGAGGCATATGGGCGCATCCCCCGCCTTTGGCTTTCGCTCGATGGCATGTCGAAAGGTCGTCGTTTGGGTCGGCCCTTGGACTTGGTCAAGACTGTGTCATGCTCCCCCCTCCCTCGATGCAACAGCCGGCTGAGATGCAAAGTCCACCCGGCCACGGGTGTCCCGTTCTCTATCTGTTTTTCATGGGGAGATTTGGAGTACGATAGGTCGACAAAGTCTCTCCAGGTCCGGGCAATGGGGTGCAGTTGCGGTTGCGGGCTGCAGGTATGATCCGCATATGTGCAGGGAGGTGGTTGCTTGGAAAGCGGGAGAAGGGAGAGGGTGTGGTGACTGGTCAGCCCGCACAGCCAGAAACCTGGTGGGAGAGATGTTGATGTGCTTTTTTGGTCTCATTTTCTTTTTCTTTTTCCTTTGTCTGCTAATCGGTTGAGCCACATGGTTGTGTTTTTCACACATGGCAAAGCCAGGCGAGGAAGAAGGAAGGAAATGGAAGCACATGGTGGGTTTGAAAAACAGCCCCCGAGACACACACGCGGAAAGGGCATGTATCGTTGAGGCTGGCTGGGAAGGGGACAGGGAAGCAAGAAAAAAAAGGAGCAGGGGCTGGGGCTGGGCGAGAAAAAAAAGTGAAATGGCTGGCAACTCGGGACTCAGGGCTCCTCGGACGATCAAAGGAGGAGAGAAGAGGAATCAAATGGAGCACGGGGAGGGCCCGTTCGCTTCTGTCTGGTGAGATTCTTCCCATTCGATGGGCTGGACACTTGGGCCGGAAAGCCCTTGAAGGGGTCTGTTGGCTGTTGGCTGTGAGGTGGAAGCAGGCGATTTGCCCCTAAAGGAGGGATTCAGGGAGGAGGGGGGGACTTCAGCTGCGGGCAGGATTGCGTCAACGAACGAGCGTGGCCAAAAGGGAACGGAGAAGAAAGAGTCTGGGAAGAAGCAATGTCGGAACTACAATCTCTGTCCCTCCCGTCTACCCCAGCCCCCGGCGCGGGAAGGCAAGGGATATCACCAACAAAAAGAGGATACGAAGAGGCGTGCGACGTGGGAAACGAAGAAAAGACAAGGCCTGGGCTTTTTTTTCCTTTCTTTCTCTCTTTGTCTCCGTAAACACGGAATATGGAGAATCCGTCCGAGAGAGATACGGGAGGGAGAGGGGGCGGCGGGCAAAGGCAAGGATTCCGGGCGGATAGCCATCCCAGCTTGTCCCCAAGTCAGTCCACGTGTTTCGAGGCCATTTATCACGTATATTGGGGAGTGAGTGATGAGAATCCCGTGTAGGAGCGGGAAGGATAGGCAACAAAGAAAGCATTGGCCTCCCCTCTCGGCCGGAGCTGAGAGTGATGAGAAGGGATTCCCATGGCAGAGACGAAAATTGCAAGAGAATGGGGAGATGGGATCTGCGCCGAGATGGACCCAAAAGCCGAGCCCGCTGTGTGTGCGCCGCAGCAGCCGGCAGAGAGAGAGAGGGAGAGAGAGAGAGATGGCTGCAGAAAATGAAATGCAGGATTTATAGTATCTGCGTATATGCCGGCCGACCATTGTCTGTGTGTCCCCCATGGATATGGGTATGGAGATGGGTTATGGAGACGTGGGCTTGGAGATGGCATGACTGGCTTGACTGGTTTGCGTCGATGAGGCTGATGTGATGGAAAGGGCCGTGAATGCGATGCGATGCGATGCGAAGCCATGCGATGCGGAAGTCGGTTGCATCCATCTGCCGCGGCTGCTACTTCTTTGGACTGCCCTTCACTCACCTTTCATGTACGTACGGGATATTGTTTGTTTACTAGCTGCATCTCCATCACATCTCAGACATGAAATGCACTGTCTGTGCTGCTGCGTGCAGTTGGCATCTGCAACTCAACGGAGACTCTCTTTCACTGCTCTTCTTTTCTTCTTTTTTTTTTCGCGTACCTTGCTTTTGCAAAACCCCCCCCCCCCCCCCCCCCTGGCCCTTTTTTTTTCTCTCGCCTAATATGTCCCCGAAGGCGTAAATGCGCAACATGATTGCAGCAAGCCCTCCCTTCCCCTCCATTTTGTGACCTCTTCGTATGCAGCTCGACCGTGTTGGAAATGAGGTGGGGAGGGGAGGAGGACTGACAACTTCCACTTTTTTTTCTTTTTGATTTCCTTTTTTATGGGGGATTTGCGGTGCGTGAATGACGGGACTGGGATGAGGGGAGGAAAAGGGAAAGGGAAAGGACACGCGGGAGATTGTAGAGAGCGAATGAAGGGTGGTCGTGAAGTGGGTGGTGGTATCTGAGCTGAGCGGCTCTGTTTCACACGTAGGATTTCGGCGTGTGGCAGTGGTGGTGTGATACGAGGGGGACCGGATAGGCTATTCGAGCATTGTGATCAAGTCAGCACGGGAGAGGGAAAAGGAATAAGGAAAAAAGGGGGGGAGGGGTTGATTGTTGCGTAGGATTTGTTCGGGTTGATCATGGAGTGGGTGATGCTGACGTGCATGTCGTGCTCTTGGATAAGCAATGTGTTTGCCGTTTAATAGATTTCATGAAAATGATGTCAAGGTATAGGGTAGCCTCAGCTCATGTGACTTCGCGTTCCTGGGGCGAAAGCAACCACCACCACAGCAAAGTGACTCAGATGCTGTTCTGTGGCTCTCGCACGCGCCACGCGACGCCCAAGTGGGCAGCGAGAGCCAGACAAACGTTCGGAGGTTTTTTTTTCATTCTTCTTTTGCATATGGATACAGGAGGGGAGGAAAACGGAAACTCTGCTATTTTCTGCGTCGGCAACGGTTGCCGCGTGTCTGCGCTTTACGAGATTTCGCCGCTGGTCGACGACGACCATCTTTCATCGAGGGGTTGCTGTGCTAGGCTGCATCTGCGGTTCAACAACCTCACGCAACCCGGAAGATCATACGAAGATGAGCAATGGAACGGGAGAAGACGATGCGCTGCCATCACAGCAAGAACCACCTCCTAGCGGGCAACAACAACAACAACAACAACAACAGCAACAGCAACAGCAACATCAACAACAATCACAAATTCAACATCAACCTAAACAAACTAAACAACCCCACCAAGCCGGCTCCCAAAGAGCCGCCCAGCCTCGCCACGGCGCCTCCTTCGACCCGTGGAACTCCTCTTCCACAGGCCACCAGCGCCCCGAGCACGCCCCCGGAACCGGATGGCGCACCTCACGCTGCCGCAAGCTCAACAGCCAGCTGCGGTCCGGCCCCTCGGGGGGCGATCGCCTGAGCGACACGTGGGGGGCCGGCGCCGAGGGGTGGAGCGACGAGGCGGGAGCGGTGGTGCCGGCGGGCGTGCCGGAGAGGGCGAGAAGGAGCGTGAGGGACATGTTGATGCGGCCGGGGGAGATGCGAGCGAGTTTGGGGATGAGTGCCGGAGGGAGTGTTGATCAGGGGAAGAAGACTACGGCTGAGGAGGCTCTCAACGAGAAGCGTCGCCGCGAGGACGAGCAGCGCGCAGCCGAGGCATCGACCAAAGGGATCTTTGACGGGCTCGTCGTCTTCGTCAACGGGAGCACCTCGCCCCTCGTGTCGGACCACAGGCTCAAGCAGGTGCTCGCGGAGAACGGCGCGCAGGTGGCGCTGCACCTGGGACGCCGGCGCGTGACGCACGTCATCCTGGGCCGGTCCGCCGCGGGAGGAGGGGGCTTGGCGGGCGGGAAGCTAGACAGGGAGCTGCGCAGGGTGGGAGGTGCGGGCGTGAGGTTTGTGGGCGTCGAGTGGTGAGTTATTGGGCTCCAAGAGAACAGAGAAGAGGTCGAGTTACTGACTGACTCGGTAGGGTCCTCGAGAGCCTCAAGGCTGGGAAAAGATTGCCCGAGACGCGCTTCTCCACAAAGATGGCGCCTGAGACACAGGGGAGCGTCTACGGGCTCTTCAAGAAGACGACGGTCCCTGAACGACGGCCTCCCTCGTGAGCAAGCTGTCTTTCACCCACGGGTAGTCACTATCTCTCCCACACGTACCACGGGGGGACTTGACACCCTCTGGGGCGAGAACCGCAGGACTTACTCTAAGCACGGCAGCCACACTTCCAAGAGAAGCGGAAGAGAAGAAAAAATGAAAAAAGGGTGTGGGTTCATGAGCAGGACTGCATGAGAGGGGCGAGTTTCCTTGGACCTTAGGTCTATTCTCTCTTTGGGCTTCGGTGTAGCACGGCATGGGTTCACGGCATGCTTTGCATCAACGAAAGGGGTGGGCGATGAGTCGGGTTTTGCATGATTTTATTTTCTGGGTTGATACGAGGAGGCAGCTTTCCTTCGGTTTCACGGACTTTTCACGAGAGCATGTGCGTACAAGAAGGTAGCCCCGGGTAGTTGGGCGGTCCTCACGGACAAGACGATTGGCGAGGTATTATCTGTCTTTTATTGCGATTCAACCCAGTTTTCGTTCATTCTGTTCTGTCCTGTCATGAAAACGCATATTTGTCCAACATGTCGCATGTGCCGTGCCTGTGCATGTGCGTGTGCGTCTTCTTCTTCCCCGGCTGTGGCTGCTCTCTCCCGTGTGTTCTACTCCCTCGTGCCCAAGATTCCAACCCGACACCTTTTCTTTTCACCCCCGCCCCCCGAATATGTAACTCCCAGAGACGTATCAGTATCATACTTGGACACCCCTCCCCTTCTCCCTCGGTGAGACATTTCGGGGAAGGGGGAGGCGAAAACAGGAACTGAATGATATGTAACCCTGGTTGATGCCCTCGTGGTTCAAAAGAAAAGGATGCCTTACGTCGCACAGCCATAAAAAAAGGAAAAGAAAGAAGAAAAAGAGAGAGACCAACCATGGAGTTCGTCCACCCGGCCGTTCCCTGTGAGTCGCCACGCCTTGAAAAGAACGAGGGAAACCCAAAGGGGGGGGGGGGGGGGGGGGGGCGCGGGAGGTGACACTTGAGCCACCCCTTCTCACACAAAGTCCCTAGAATGCTGAGCGAAGGGGGGGGAGGAGGTCCTCCGAGAGCGCCACGGGTCTCTATTCGTCCGCCCTCCCCCTCTCCCCCGTATCCAGCTTTTCTCGCCCTCGCACAAGAAGAAAAACGCAACTCGCCAGCAAGGACGACGGATGGGCAGGCGGACGGTAAGACAAAGGGGGGAGGGGGGGCTCGGTGGGAAAAAAAGAAACACGCCCCTCGTGACGTGAAGAAAAATATGAAAAGAAGAAGAAAAGCAACATCATGTTAGCTGGGTTCTCTGTGTAGCCCCGTCTGAAGAAAACAAGCCAAACAACAATTATCCCGAGACAGGGCTGGCCTTTTCTGCTGTTCTCCCCTCCCTCCTTCACTCCCGCTTACCACCCCTCCCCCCCTGTGCCGATCATGGAAATCCCGTAGGCAGACTGGGGGTCTGGAAGAAAAAGAGAGGACGAGGGGGGAGGCGGGAGGCTGGGACGAGAACCTCCCAAGACTGGCTACATACATACCCAGTAAGAAGACGACCCAAAGCTTGGGTAACACCAACCCGTAATACGAGGACCATATATCTCGCAAGGCAGCCACCGTGTTGGTTGAGAAGAACCCTTGCCTCGTTCCAAGTCCCAGGAAGGAGGAGACACAAAACGAGGTGGGATAAGACACACCAACCTAGGATACGAGGAATTTCCGTGGCTGAAAAGAAACGGGGGGACGAGAAGGAGGGCCTCACTATGTTACCCGAAGAGAACAGAATCTGAAACACCAACCCAACTGGACTCAAGTGAACTGACTGGTCGGGAGGGACCATCTGTGGTGACGTGTTTCGCACATCGGCTGTGGCCAGGAGGTGTGCAGATGCAACGATGATGCACTTGAATCACCGTCACAACCAGGGTGGGATGGTCTTGATGGACGACGTATTCTGACAAGCACCGAGGAATGAATGCCGAGTGAGGCCGCAAACAATGAAAACATGAGCTGCTTTTGATATCTGGGAACGACTTGCATCCAAGGAGGGAGGGACTAGTCTTCAGCCTCGAAGTTGACGACGCTGTACAAAGAGAAACAATAAAAACAAAATGGCTCAAACTATCTCCTCCAAGTGAACGGTCATATCCAACCCGGTTTGTTACCTCTAGGCATCTACCTCCGGGCATCCCTCATAGCCTGGCCTTGACCATGCCGTCGACGGCCCCGTGCTTGGAGCCCCTGAGCTCAAAGTACTCGCCAATCTTAGCCCTCGCCACCTCGACCGTCGCCGCGTCCTCGATGGTGCTAGGCACGGGGACCTCCTTCCCGAGCTCCCCGTGCACCGCGTTCTCGACCATGTCACGCAGGAGGCGCCGCAGCATCTTGCCCGACCGCGTCTTGGGGATCATGCCCTTGCCCTGGACGATGCCGCCGAGCGTGGCAATGGGCCCGACCTGGCTGCGGACCAGGTTCTGGATCTCCTTGGTGATCTGCTGGTCGGGCACGGCCGACGAAGGGTGGTCTGCCGTCGAGAGGGTGATGAAGGCAAACGGCATCTGGCCCTTGAGGGAGTCGGGGATGCCGACCACACACGACTCGGCAACGAGGGGGTGAGTAGCGATTGCTTGCTCAATGGAGCCTTGACAAGTATCAGTAACATGTCCGAGTTGAAATCACGCGGGGATGCCATGTTCACTTACCACTCGACAGACGATGCGCGCTCACGTTCAAAACATCGTCGTTGCGGCTCATCACATGGATGTAACCCTGTGCGTCGATCCAGCCTGAGTCTCCCGTGTCCATCCACTTGCCCTGGAATCTCTTCAGGTAACCCTTCCAGAACCTCTCCTCGTCTTGCCACAGCGTACGAAAGCCGGTCGGAGCCAGAGGCATGGCCAGGACAATGTTACCCATCAAGCCTCTCTTGACCTCGACGCCCTCGTCGTCGACGATTCTCACGTCGAACCCAGGCATGGCCTTCCCAGCGCTACCCGGCTTCAAGTGAGGCGGCGGGTGGTCGCGAACGCCCGTCTTGCGATGCTTGCCGGCGTGCGGGACAAGAGCACGACCGGTGATTGGAGAACCGACTTCGGTAGACCACCAGTTGTCGATGACGTGGGCGTCTTTGGCGCCGTGCTCTGCCAGAAGGTCCTGGTACTTCTGGATGAGAGTTGGTTCCGATCGTTCGCCGGCGAGGAAGAGAGCTCTGAGTGACTTGAGGCCGCCTCGCTTGCCAAACTCGGAGAAGAACTTGTTGTCAGGATCATCACGCTTGATGGCGCGAAGGGCCGTCGGCGCCGTGAACATGGTGTTGACTTTGTACTCCTCAATCACCCTCCAGAAAGCAGAGGCATCGGGGGTGCCAACCGGTTTACCCTCGTAGAGAACCGTGGCGGCACCAGTGAGGAGAGGTCCATACACGATGTAGGAGTGGCCGACGATCCAGCCAATGTCGGAGGCTGTGAAGGAGACGCACCCGGGACCGTGGATGTTGAAGAGGTAGCTGATGGAGAGATGAAGACCGACAGCATGGCCTCCAGCATCACGAAGGACGCCCTTGGGAGTGCCAGTGGTGCCAGAGGTGTGAATGATGTAGACGGGGTCCGTACTCTTGACGGGGACACATTCGGCTCTGACGTTGCGGGCTCGGGCACTTCGCACAAGCTTCTGCCAGGTCAATTGACCGGCATTCCTGTCCAACGAGTCCCATCTGAGCTGGTCTCGCTGCCACACGACCGTCTTGCTTGGCTTGTGCTTGGAGAGCTTGACGGCCTCCTCGACCAAGGGTCGGTAGGGAATAGGGGGTTTGTTTCCGTCAATGCCGCACGAGGCCGTCAGGAGAGCGACGGGCTTGCAAGAGTCGATGCGCTGAGCCAATGCATTGGGAGCAAAGCCACCAAAGACGATGGAGTGAATGGCTCCCAGTCGGTTGGTTGCCAGAATTCCAATGACGGCAGATGGAATCATGGGCACTAAGAGCTTGTTAGATGACGAATCAATGGACAAGTTTGGTACGACTCACTATATAGCATGACAACATCCCCTTTCTTGACTCCCTGTTCTCTGAGAGCCCCAGCAAGAACTTCGACCTCCTCGAGCAACTCTCTGTAGGTGTAGGTCTCCTTGACGCCAGTGACGGGACTATCAAAGTAGATGGCGGGCGATTCGCCATGGCCATCGAGAACATGGCGATCCACGCAGTTGTAGCAGGTGGAGATCTCGCCGTCGGGAAACCACTCCCAGCTGTCGTGGGTGACGCCGCTCTTGAGCGTCTTCTGAGTCAGCTGGATGGTCGAGGAGAAGGGCTTGTGCCAGTGAAGGTGCTCGGCCTGGTGACGCCAGAAATTATCGGGATCCTCGAGGCTGTGCCGCAGCACCTCGTCCTGGACATGGGGATCGCTGCTCGCCATGGTTGGTGTTTCGGCGAGAGATGCTGCCGCTGAAGCCTGGGAACTTATCGGGCGGATGCCCGAGTAGTGGATAGGAAAGCAACGGCGGCCTGGAGCGAGGTGCGGGACCCGGAGAAGCGGCGGACAAGGCGCCGGAAGGACTCTACGGGACGAGCACAGGGCAGAGGTGAGTGATCGTTTGAGAATGTGTTTCATCACCACCTCTCGAGAAAGCGACTGGCAAAGTGCCCTTTGATGAGGTGCACAGGAGCTACTTCGAAAAAGCGCCAACGGCAATCCTCGGTAATAGATCGGCGTTCGTTTTCGGCGTAATTGAGGCTTCGAATGGAAGGCACGCCCAACCTGGGGAATAATAAGAAGAATGAGACTAGAGGGCAAGAGCAGTGGGCACTGGAGCTAGTCGAAGGCAAGCGCATCCGACAATTGCAAAGTGCAGGCACAAAGGCGGGAGCTGGGAGTCAGAGCGGTGCAACTAAGAAGGAGGTATCGGTAGGTCCTTCCGTGTGATGGAGACTTGAGGTGTCCAGGCAAAAGTGGCAGCATGGTGGTTTAGAGGTTCCCAGCCCGGGAATGGGGAAAGACCTTGGGAAGAGGCACCTTCTCGACTTCTGCCGTCGCCTTTCCCTGCTTTGCTGGCTTACCCCAACGGCAAAGCCACGACAACCTGCGATCCCCAGACTCGCCCTCTGCCGAACTGCTAAATGCGACGCGTCTGGTTGGCCTCTGGTTGGTCACCTCCCAATTCGGACACGGCAGTTCCCACATCCCCCGCATTCCGGGGCTGGAAAGAGCTCCATTTCCCCTTTGCCCGGTGACGTTGCCGACCCGGCTCACTGTCCGACAATGGGGCTCGGATCGAGACAATCGCGAAGTCCCAAGTCCCACGGGTTTGCCAATTGCCAAAATGCTGCAGCCCGTGGCTCAATCCTTGCCGTCCACGAGGACCAGGAAGCAACAAACATACCACTTTGATCTTGTGCTTCGTCCAATTGCCGAAGCCGTGTCCCGATCCGTACGAGCGGTTACCACCATTGGCAGGCAATCGGGAGTCCCTCGAACGACACTCGTCAACCAAAGAAGGCTCATCGTCTACTTCTTGGGACATGGCATCATGCCACTTGGGAAACGGCACGCGGAGGGAACCGGTTTCATTCTGGACTCGTTGACAGTTCTTCTTGACGTGGGCACTCCTCGGGCTCAGCTGACGATTCCCGAGGAAGTTCGTCGACGCTCACGGCTGAATAGGCCACTGAGATGCGAGCGTTTGTGCCGCGAATACCTCGGTCTTGGGTATGGGCAACCGGACCGCCAACAACGCTGCAGGTGCAACAAGTAGCGAGGACCTCGCTTGTCAGAACTGATGCAGTCGTTAAGTCAACGGCCGAAAAGTCTTAACAGTAAAGTTGTCAACATAGCCGACGTCGGTTGTGTAGGGTAATCGACGGGTTCTTGAGCCGACATGACTAACCCAAGAACCTGAAAGAGCCATGGTAATCCCGATACTATAGGTTGGTTTCGGAACGGCTAATTGCTTGAGTTAGCCAGATGCAATCGGCTTTGAAGATTGTGTTCCCGGAACTGCCTACTTGGCTCAACTTACCGACAAACAATGCGATTTAGTGATGCATCAAAGGTTGGACAAAAAATAGACTGGTTAGTTGCTGAAACAAGGCCCCGACTCAACCAACACAAGCCAAAGGTCTGAACACGGGCACTCTCTTCGCCGTCCAATCAAGGCCCCAAAGATACTCCGTGCTCCGTGCAAGCCAGCTCAAGTACGGACACCTGATAAGGACAAGAGTCGAGCTCTGGCCCGAATCCTGTCACCGTAAGTGAACGATGACCTTGGGATTTTTGGCCCAAAGCCCCAGCCTTTCTCACAGAACAGCCCGTCGCCCAAATGAAAAAAAAAAACGACTCTTAGCTGCGAAGCGGCCCCACAAAACCAAGCAACTCGCTCTTGGCCTTGACTTCATCCAATCTCCCACATCCCTACCAGCCTACATCCTTTCGCTTAAACCGAATGCAGCCAAAACCAAACAAGAACCTGCTTTGAGAAGCTTGAGAGGTAAAACCGCCTTTTGCAATCTCGCTTAGCAACAATGCGTCTTGACGCCGCTTCCGCCCTCATCGTCTTACTTTGCCGCACCGAAATGTGAGCTACTTGCAGTTGCTAGTCATGGGGAACGAGACAGTGCAAGACAATCAGTGAGAAAGTGCTTCCAGCCACGTGTACTCGTATCTGCCCAGAACCTGTTGTAGAGCCTTACAGCCGAGGACAAGCGCTTCCCGCCATAGCCTTGCCATAAATCACAAAGACCAAGCTTATCTCTCGCACAACCAATGGTCGGCTGCGCGACCATTGTGATGTGGCACACAAAAGTTCAATGCGCTGCCCGGCTCGTCGCTAACGAAAGAAGACCATCCGCTTCGGGCATGACATGGCGCCCAACGGCCACCTTGAAGTCTGGATGTGGCCTTTTGAAGGGACCCCGGTCGAACGGTGGGCACCTTGCTCCCAAAGGCAAAGAGTTCATGGGGGGTTTTTTTTTTTTGGAGTTTCGGGCAAACAAAACAAACAAGCGTGGAGGTGAAGAAAAAAGGTCTCAGACAATACCCATTCTCAGCCGTGTGTCCCACCCCCACCAGCTTCCCTGGTTGAAGACATGTCTCGTACTGTGACGCGCCCCGAGGAATCCGATGCTGGACTTGGTTGACTTCAAGTGAGACAGACAAGCCACAGGCATGGAACAAGGGACGGAATAGATTGAAAAGGTCGGACCAAAACTGGCCTCTTGGTAATGTTTGCTCTGCCCTAAGTCTCTAGTACAAGACCCGGGAGCTCGCCAACACAGAAAGTCTTGACAAGCTATAAACCATAAACCCGTCCAACAAGGCCCATCCTCTTATCGAAGGGAAAGAAAGAGTAGACACACGGAAATCGGGCGAATATCTGTTGCTTCGAAGCTGAAATGTGGTATCTTTAAATTGTCTTGATCATGCCTTTCCGACGAGGTCGCGAAGGGTGCCCGAAACCGAGATCGTCTGCAGCATAAATAAAATAACACATTATATTCCCCAGCTCCGAAAAGACCGCACACTCTCGAATCTTCAGAAATCCTTTTCCCGGAGATCGGGGAAAATGGGCGAGTTCCTTTCGAACACCGAGGCAAATCCAAGTACATGAACGCGTTCGTATGTTCGTATCCCAAAAAGTCTATACATCTCCAATAAAAAGTATTTCCGCTCGAAGTTGTCAAAAATCCCCTCCCCTCGAAATTAGAATGGAAACCAACGACTTGCTTCCCACACTGCTCCCTCCAGTCATGGGCTGGCGAAGGCTACCACGAATTAGGTATTACCGTTATAAAGACATGTTCGTAGGTAGGACGTGGACGGCGGCGGCGAGGCGCGCTAGTTGCTGATTTACAGGAAGGCAGCGAGACCGACAATGGCGGCCAGGCCGGCGCCGGAGAGGGCAGCGACCTTGCCGGCACCAGCGGTGGGAACCTCGGAGGGGGTGTTGCCGGAGGAGCCCTTGGTGCCGGTGGGGGTGGAAGCGGGAGCACCGGGGGTGGTGGCAGCGCCGCCGGTGGGAACGACGGGGACCCAGGTAGAGTTGCTGCCGTGAGCGGGAGGAGGCTTGGGGCTGAAGAGCTTGTTAGTGATCTGATTCGATCTCGATGAGACTCAGGACTTACCAGTCGTGGCAGACAACAGCGGAGGTGGTGATGACGGGCTTGGTGATGGTGCAAGGGCAGTCGGTGATGGTCAGGGTGGTGGCCTCAGTGACGGTGTAGGTCTTGCCGCCGTGGGTGATCTCGGTGGCGTAGGGGCAGTAGGTGGTGTAAACGTCAACAACCTCAGTGGTGTAGGAGACGTTGGAGTGGGCAGAGACACCAGCGACGGCGGCAATGACGGCGGCAGCAGCGAACTTCATCTTGACTGATTTGGGGGGTTGGAATTAAGGTAACTCGAAAGTTGGTTGAGGATTAAGAGGGTTGGTGGAGGTGCTGTAACGAATGAAATTGACTAGAGTCAAGGTTGTAGTAGCGAGTGTGGGTGAAGAGGAGAGAAAGAATCGACATGAGGTCTGGAAAGCGTCCTTCTTTATACCGAAAAGTCGACCTGGGGGGGAGGGCCGTTGGTGGGATGGCAACAGGGGAGTGCGGCGGCGGAGGGGGTGGAGTGAAGCGAAGTGGAAGCAGTCGAGATAGGCCCTTCTTCCAATTACAGCCCGATGGGGGGCAAACGGGACAGACCAGGATCTCGCTCATCAAGCAGTCAACGGAGGTCCAACAAGGGGGGTGGCAATCATCCAGATTGCAACTTTGCTAACCCAGCCTGGTCTGCATAGTCCCGGAGCGAAAAAGGAGGGACGCCACACCACCCTAAACCGGGACCCTGGCCGGTTCGGCTTCTCCTCTGCGGCTGCCATGTTATTTGGCTGCAGGCAAATCAGCGGCCATCTTGGACTAGACCGGGATCCAGGGAGTCAGGGGAGAAGCAGCTCGAGCCTCTCCGGGGACAGACAAAGCCATTCGGCCGCCCACCGGGGGACTCCAAAGAGGGTGAGTGGGGAAGCAGGCTCGTCGTCTCGCGCTCTGACTGTGAAGAGAGTGATGACCGAGACTGGACGAGGCTAGCAGGATGGAGAATGAAGAAAAAACCGGGAAAAGGAGGAGATGGGATGGCCTGTCTGTCTCCCGGCGGGCGGCGGGTGAACATGGGGCTGTCAGTTTAATGAGTTGTGACTCGGGTTGCATGAATCCAACGAATAACGTCGAGCGGTCAACCTGACGTGCAGAGACCGCATGACAATCGTGTCTGCAGTTTGTTGACGAAATTGCCTCCGCGGCTCCATGCTTTTTCTCGTACTGAGAGATCTGCCGACCTCACGAGGGTCAATCTCGTACCTTTTGGAGTTCTGAATGAGATGAATATCAGTTTCATTACCCAACTGTCACTATTGTTTGGAGTGGTCACTGACTTCGGGGCTACTGATTTGGTGACTTTGAATTTCGGTTCGAGCCGGGTTCCCGTACCTACAACTTCTTCAGCGTTGGAAACGGTGCAGGCCATTTTTCTCTGCTGTCGAGCTGGTTACGCATCAGTCGAGATAGCACGAGCGCTAGCGATGAACCGGGCGTTAGTCCCATACGGCACTGCAATGAACATCTGCTTCATCCAGCGCGGCAGCAACGTGACGAGATGCATATTCGTAGGGCGCTGTCTTCCACAGTGGCCTCGGCGGAGGTGCCGAGCCTTGAGTTGACCAGGGAGCTGCCTAGGACTGCACAGACGAGCCCAGGAGGTTAAGGAACGGATAACGGCGAGGTTCGTGGTACGAGTTGCCTCTGCGCCGAGGTTCGTTTGTTCGTTCTCTCTGTGCTGCACGATAGGTAGCGTGGCGAGGTCGATCTCGAGGTCCAGGTTGCAGTAGCATTCGTAAAGCATCCTGGATGTCTGGTGCAGTCAGATTGCAAAAGCTGGGGTGGGAAGACACGTGCAAACTTGGGCCGATTCTCACCTCTTCGTTTCTACGAATAGAAACCGTATTCCCAAATCAGAACCAGACGATGACTCCCGCCGATCCTCCTGAGTATTCCCACCTGGCAAGTTTGGACCTATCCAGCTGCGACGGAAAATGACTCTATCGCACTGCAGCGATTGAGCGAGTCTATTGGCGGCTGTCAATGAGCACAAGGCAGAAGCTGAGAGGCGGCGCGTCCTTGGTTCAGGCGACGAGTGCGCTCCAGGCCGAGTGTGGAGGAGGGAACCGCCCGGTTTGGTGGATGACACCTGTGACTGGCTGTTGCCCTGGCCCGGCATGCGAACTAATGCAGGTACAGAGAGTCGCGCCTGCTGTCTGTCAATCCGGCTCGCGCCTGCCCCCTTTAATTCCTTAATTGTGGCAGGTGCCCACACCGACTCCCTTATGCCTGAGGTACCAAACTCAGCTTGCTTCAGCCGCTCTTGCATTGACTGACCACTTGCCACCTCCCTCTCCTAGCCCCGTCTAGCTCTCGCAGAACACGAACCATTGCCATCTCACACACGACCTCTTCTCTATTCGTCATCCGCAGCGAGGGTCCCCTGTGCGTTTGCGACTCTGGGGCTTCGGTGGCTTCATGAGGCTTGAACCAGTTCGATTCGGACCAACACACGGGGTTCACCGAATGAAGCAATCAATGGCCAGCCCCCTGTTCCTCCTCCGCCCACCGGTGCCATTGCTCCTTGAAGCCAGGGGGGGACTTTCAAGGTCGGCCAAAGAGCGGAAGCGAAGCGCAACACGGCGGGATAGAAAATCTCTGCAATAAGGCTCAACAGCGAAGACGCCCGTGGCGATAAACCCACGCCACCAACTTCCTTTTCGGACATTTGTTCACCGGCCTGATCTGAGCAAGGAATCGAACAGCAATGGCGTTGTTACCGATTGGCCAAATACGTTGGTGGGTGGCTGTCTCTTGCGTCTCGCTGACAGCTTAGCTGTGTCCTGCGAGAGATGAACAACGCCTCCAGATCGAACCGCGATTACCTCCACCTCTTGAATTCAAAAGAGCGGAACTCAGGAGTTTCTAATTGGCCCTCTTAGGCTGCAGCCATGTCTTGCTTCCCTGGTTCTTGTAGCCAACGGCCCCAATTGCCAACTGGCGGCCTCGTCTGCATCTTCCCGGGCTGCATGCTTCTCTGACCCGCGTCCTTCAGCGCTTCGCTCAGCGAGTCTGCAACTGTGTTGCACTTTGTCTCCAGCACCAATGCAGCCAGAGTGATTGCCTCTTGATCTGGGGTCGGTTCAACGGCCGCATGCGCCGAGCCTTGCCAGGCTTGCCAGGGTCTTGGCAGTGGAGGGGCATTCAAACCCCGGGCCTCTTTTGCTCAGCTCTCGCTCCTTCTGCAACCCTACGGCTCATTGAGAGCGTCCAGCGGCCGGACCACCGCCTATCATGACTCCCCGAATCCTCAAGTTGCCAACCAGCAGCCTTCCCATCCACCAGCCCAGAGCTCCCAAACCCTCCATTCCGGACCGATGTTCCCCTTTCCGACGACCCCCCGGGAGCTCGGTGATAAGGCCTCATATTCTAGGTCTCTCTTTGCCTTGAATGACTACGACACCACAGCAAACTGCTCGCCTCCTGCTTGCAAGGCTCCCCTCTGTTAATTTCCCCCTTATCCACCCATGGCTTTAACCGTTTCTACGGGCCATTGCTCATAGCCTGATAATAGTAACGCTAGGGCGAAGGACCATGGCAACCCCAACTTCCAATAACCCACGCCGATGCCTTATCTCTTCTCCCAAGGATGGAATCATCATTTCCCCAGGTCTTTTCGCTCGGCCCAGTCGAGACCTGGTTCAACCCCCAGCCATCCGGTTTTCCTTGGGAGAAAGAAACAACCAACCAACCAACCAACCAGCGAGAATCAAACCCAATGCACCTTTGACGGGAAGAAATACACTCACATGCAAAGAGTGACGCTACCTTGTCCTCGTATTTTCCCCATCAAGCCCCATCCCCCCCCATTGACCCATGGCATCCAGGAGATTTGCCCTCACCTTCTCTTGACCTTCTGTTCTTGATCGACATCCGGCCTTTATCTTCGTGGTTCGCTCTACCCCGGGCGTTCTTTTGTTGGAGCATGCTCCTTGTTTTCGTGCGCCTCTGAACGCGGGCGGGCCATGTCTGGCATCCCATCTCGATTTCCGTCCACGCGAGAGATGACTGGGCTGCAAGCGCGTTAAAGCTTCTCAAGAAGCGTCTCCCACTTCGTTGTGACTACGGGCAACAAGCTTTGAGCCGTCTCGAGTGCCGGAGCTCGAAACCCTGGCTAGCCTTGACATGTGGCAGCACGGCTCTGGGTCTCCGAGGAGCTATCGACTTTTGCGAGGGCTTCTGGGACGATGCTCGCAGCCTGGTTTGCCCGGCGTCGTAGACTCGACGAGGTCTCTTGAGCGGAAATACCTTGTCCCTGCGAAAGCTTGTCGCTGTCGTTGGATCGCAAGTTGGATCTACCTTTGCTTGGTTGAGTCTGCACAAACAGGGTGTGATTGAATGCTGGATAGCCTCGTGCAAGCGCTTCATCAGGCCAGGGCTCAGTGGCTCTCCTCTCCGATAGCCTTGCGAATAGGAAGGCAAGTGACTGGGCTCGCATGACTTTCGAGGCTGGAGCTCCCATTCCTTCTCGAGCGTATCGGAGAAGCTCATCTTTGGTCCCATCTCGTATGCATGGATTCAGCAATTCGCGCTGCTCGAAAGCCCCTGTTTGTTTCCCAAATGCAACCCACAGCCGCTCGTCTGCATCCTTCTCATCTCAAACCATCGACCGCTCTTGTTTGCTCAGATTAATTTCTCTAGCGCGTGCATCTGTGATATGCGGGCCACGCGGTTTTGAGTGGGCGGTTCGGATGAACTGAGCCGGCAGTAATTTCCACCTCTCGCCATCCACTTGAGATCGGCCGGAACCATTCACAGATGTCGGCCAATGCTCCGCACTCTCATCTCTGCTATGCAGCTCTTGCGTCTCGGAAGCGTGACAATGATTGCATCGGCCGTGACGGTTCTCCTTGGCTCTGCAGCTGGAGGCGAACTTTGCCTAGTTCGCGACATCACTCTGACGCTGGTTCCGCCCCTTGATTTTGCGGTTCGGATGTTGCTCCTCGACTTGGGGATGTTTGTTTTCTTCGTCCTCTTGTTGTTATTGACATTGAGCCTTTTTGGGTTTCGAGCTTCATCTTCCACACCCTCCATCAAATCAAGCTACTGCAGCCCCTCCCGCTCTATGCGACGGTGATTTTTCTTTAATCTCCTCTGCATGTTTCATTTCGAAGCCTCATACCACAAGCTCAGTTACAGATGGGAATAGTTCTGAGAAGCTCACCGACGAGTCTCGTCCCGAGTTAGTCTTCAGAGACTTGTTTAGGTTGCGGGCGTTTTTAATCTCATGAGATTTCCGGCCGCCGGATAGCACATCGTACGCGCCAAAAGGCTTGGTACGGGTAGTCGACGATAATTGCGTGGTGGTCTGATTGATCTTCAGCCTTCTCTAAAGGTAGACTCGCCCCCGGTCTTTCTCGCCCCCATGTTCAACACTCGGCAACTCTCAGTTTCGAAAGACTGCGGAATCAAGAGCGGTGTGATTGGTTTGGCCAGTTATGGAAGCTCGCTTCGTTCTCCTGGTTTCTCCCAGTCGTTTCTCTTCTCGGGCAAAGCCTCGTGTAGGCGGATCCCCGAAACTGGAGCTTTTCAACAGTCGACTCCAACCTCGTCTTCTGAGACATCTCGACGGAGACCCCTTGGCTAAGTGTGGACTGAACTCCGTTGAGGAGAGATGACTTGAGGCTAAACGAAGTCGACATGTCGGTTGGTTTGGACCCTGGTGTCTGACTCTGGAACTTTCTCTTACTCGAGGGGAAGGTTGCTTGTTGGGACTTGTCCTCCGACAACCACGTTACATTACGAAGTTTTGTCTATTCTGAAAGCAGACTGAGCTCTCTCTTGTTGATGTTGGTTGCTGGACCATCGAGGTGCCAGGAGAGGTCTTGGAACCCCGCCGCAACGAGGGATGCTCATTCCTCGAGAAGGACATTTTCCTTTCTTTGGGATTATGGTTTATATTGATGCATCGACTGATGAGTACGGAGTAGACGAAATTCTTGGTGATGAATGAAGACGGGAAATATGCAGCTTGCAGAGTGCTTGATCGCTGACGACATCGCCGAATGCGCCTATGCACTTTATTACTAATGCGTCAAGATGCTTACAACAGCTCGATAGGAATGCTCCAACACCAAAACCAAACGTCGCCAAGTCCACCGAGCTCCCTTTCACACTTCCTCCCTCATCGGAAGAATAAACTCAGTTTACAATGACGAACACCATGAGAGCAGTCGGTAGGCGCCCAGGATAACCCCGCAGCCCAACACCCTGCAAAGCCTCTAACCCCGCCTTGCTAGATATCCGAGGTGGTAAGGGCGAGCGCGATGCCCTCTTCATCAACGACCAAACGCCCGTGCCGTCTCTCAGGGACTGCCAGGCCCTTGTGCGCGTCAAGGCCTTTGGCATTAACCGCATGGATATTGTGCAGCGCCGCGGCAACTACCCGCTGCCTCCGCAGGCGCCGGCCACGCTCGGCGTCGAGTTCAGCGGCGTCATCGAGTCATTCGGCGCGGGCAACCGCAGCGGCTTCAAGGAGGGCGACGAGGTCTTTGGCCTGGCCTACGGCGGCGCCTACGCTGAGCGCATCGCCGTGGGCACCCGCATGCTGCTGCACAAGCCCGCGGCACTGAGCTTTGAGCGGTGCGCCGGCATCCCCGAGACGTGGATCACGGCCACGCAGGCGCTGCACCTGGTGCTGGAGTTTGCGAGGGGCAAGTCCATCCTGTGGCACGCGGGCGCCTCGGGCGTGTCCATCTCGGGCATCCAGCTATCGCTCGTGGCGGGCGCCTCGGCCGTCTACGCCACGGCGGGAACGCAGGACAAGTGCGACTTCATTACCTCCAAGCTCGGTGCCACGGCCGCCTTCAACTACAAGACGCAGGACTGGGCCGATGAGGTCAAGAAGGCCACGGGGGGCAAGGGCGTCGACTACATTGTCGATTTTGTGGGCGCCGACTACTTCCAGAAGAACCTCGACGTGGCGGCCCGCGACGGCCGCATCGTCTTGCTGGGCACGCTGAGCGGGACAAAGGTCCCTGACCTTGACATTTCACAGATCCTGTACAAACGGCTGCGCGTCCAAGGCAGCACGCTGAGGAGCCGAGACGAGCACTATCAGGGAAAGCTACGTGACAAGTTGGAGGAGTACATCCCAGACTTTGAGTCTGGACGGCTCCAGGTCTTTGTGGACAAGGTCATGGATTGGGGGGAGATCCAGGAGGCTCACAAGCTGATGGAGGATGCTAAGAACCTGGGCAAGATTATCTGTACCATTTCTTGAGGCAAGCAAAAGCTTCGTACCTGATGAGGAAATCAAATCAAACCGATGACTCATGCTGGCCCGCAACGTTATAAGACAAAAAAGTGACCGATCTTGGCTCAGTGCGCCTGGATCCATGCGAGCATTTGATCATACGCCGTAGCTTGTGCATCTCTGATGGAGTTGTCCTTGTACTCACCCACAACAGCGAACCCTAGGATTGTTAGCCATTGAAGTGGTCGGTGGTTGGATGTAAGCTCACCGTGAGGCACTCCCGGATAGACCTGGACCTCGTGCTCCAAGTTGGCGGCCGTCATGGTATCCTCGCCAACCCTCCGGACCTTATCAGGGAACAACGGATCATTCTCGACGCAGACCAGGCTTAGCGGCACATCGACGCCCCGAAAGTCATCGGGCACGACCGACGCGGCGTGAGCCAGCGCGCCGGCCTTGATGAACGGCCCCGTCTGCACCTGTCCGCCCTCGGCATCGTCGCCCTCGCCCGGCACCGACTTGCGGGCCAGCAGAAGCACGAACCGCGCGCCCACGCAGTACCCGACGGCGTAGACACCGCCGCCCTGCCGCACCACGTCGGCGTACTGCACCTTTGCGGCGCCGAGCACCTTGTGCAGGATAGGGAGGACCTTGTCTTCGGTGACGCGCGCGAGCCACATGTCGATGAGGAACGACTTGGTCACCTCGGCGGCCTTGAGCTTGACCTGCTCGAGAAAGGACGTCGAGTCGTCGGCGATGGAGGTGGCCGCGGGTGCGGTGTCGCCGCTAAACAGGTCGGGCATGAGTACGAGGAAGCCCTCCGAGGCGTACTTGTCGGCCTGGAGCTGGTTATTGACGGATTTGATGCCCGTGCCGCCCGTGAGGAGGAGGAGGAGACGGGAGGGGGTGTGCGGGTAGTCGGGAGGCTTGGAGATGTAGACCTAGCGGGAGTGTTTAGAATGGGGGCCGTTCCAAACGAGTACGGAATAGAAGCTTACATCAACGTCGTCGAGCTTGATTATCTCGCCAGTGGATGCCTTGCCCAAGGCTGGTTTGCGCGCGTTAGCATTGGAAGCGATCGGAAGGAAGCGGGTGAAGAGGATACGTACGGGTCGGCCTGTCAGTTACGCAGTGCTCGCCCACGACGTGGGTGTGTTCTTGGGCGTCGCTCTCGGGAGCGCGAGTGGCGTTGTCGGTGTCGGCCATTGTGATATTCTTTGATGGTTTAAGAATTCGGGTTGGTGATGCGTAGTCTATGAAGGGTCGAGGGAGTAGGTCAGGAGGGTGTTGTGTGAGACATGCAGTTGTTGATGGAGGCTGAGTGGCCGCCGGGAAATGTACGTCATGTTGGAGGGGTAAAAGGTGCGGGAGCTCACAGGTCGACTGACCACTACTTCACAGAATGACACAAAGAAAAGATAGACGCATGGATACAACTACATATCAACGAATTCTGGCGATCTATCCAAGAATATTACTTCGTACCAAGTTTTCGTATTTCGACACAAATCTTAATCAGCAGTCCTCCCTCGAGATCGAAGCCACCCTAACACGACTTAGGTAAGCAACCCCGCCAAACCCATCGCCACTCACGCCGCGTTCCACTCAACGCGCTGAACGCGTCGCAGGCATCAGCTCCCCACCCAAATTCACGAACACTTCCTCCAAGATTGCTAACCATATCGACGTCTTCAAACCTCATCACGAAACAACACGTAGCCTCTCCTCCCTCCAGCTAGCCCATCATGGATGCTGCTGCTTCTGCCCTGTCGCGAGGCGCCATTGAGTGAGTATCTTCTTCCGTCCCATATCCTGTTCGTTGCCCCTCTGGTTTCCGCAGATACTAACCTCCCTGTGCCAGCGTCATCTTCAACGATCCCGAAAAGGCCGCGAAGCTGTTCCCCGTTCCCGTGATGCAATGCCTCCAGATCAAGCAGATGGCTCCATCGGCCCAGGGCGGAGACCGATACCGATTGGTCATGAGCGATGGCGAGCACTACGTCCAGACTATGCTGGGCACCCAGGGGAACCACGTCGTGCACGAAGGAAAACTACAACGGGGAGCCATCGCGCGAGTGAAGCAGTATACCCCTAACAACGTCAAAGGGAAGAAGTATGTGATTCACTCATCTGACCTAATGCTCGGCTAACACTTGGTAGCATTATGGTCATCCTCGACCTCGAAGTGATCGAATCTCTCGGCGTGCACGAGAAGATCGGCAACCCAATTGCAGTCGAAGCCAAGGCCGCCCAAGAGACAGCCATCACGGGCAACGACTTTTATGGTGCCAAGAAGGAGGAAGAGGAGAAGCCCCAGGTTCAACAAGCACCCAAGGCCATGCCTTCACGACCGGCCACGCACGGTGGCGTCCACATCTACCCCATCGAGGGCTTGTCTCCATTTGCCCACAAGTGGACGATCAAGGCGCGAGTCACCTTCAAGTCCGACATCAGGACCTGGCACAAGGCCAGCGGAGAAGGAAAGCTGTTCAGCGTCAACTTGCTCGACGAGAGCGGCGAGATCAAGGCCACTGGCTTCAACGACCAGTGCGACGCCTTTTATGATGTCTTGCAGGAGGGCTCCGTTTATTACATCCACACCCCGTGCCGGGTCCAGTTGGCCAAGAAGCAGTTTTCGAATCTCCCCAACGACTACGAGCTCACCTTTGAGCGAGATACTCTCATCGAAAAGGCCGAGGACCAGACGAATGTGCCCCAAGTCAGGTTCAACTTTTGCACTATCCAGGAGTTGCAGGCCGTCGAAAAGGATAGCACCGTCGACATCATTGGTGTTTTGAAGGAGGTTGGTGATGTTGGCGAAATTACTTCCAAAAAGGACGGCAGGCCCTTCTCAAAGCGAGATCTCACTATGGTGGACGACACTGGTTTTTCGGTGCGAGTCACCATTTGGGGCAAGACGGCCAGCTCGTTCGAAGCGGCCCCTGAATCCGTCGTTGCCTTCAAAGGAACCAAGGTGTCAGACTTCAACGGCAAGAGCTTGAGTTTGCTGTCGTCGGGAACCATGTCCATCGACCCAGACATTCCCGATGCTCACAGGCTCAAGGGCTGGTACGACTCGAGCGGCCGAAACGACACCTTTGCCACCCACCAGAACTCCATGAGCCTGGGCAACGCCACGGGCCGCAAGGACGAGCTGAAGACCATTTCCCAAGTAAAGGACGAGAACCTCGGCATGGACTCGGAGCCCGCCTACTACACCATCAAGGCCACCATTGTGTACATTAGGCAAGAAAACTTCTGCTACCCCGCCTGCTCCAATACCAAGGAGCGCTGCAACAAGAAGGTCACGGAGATGGGGGATGGCACTTGGCTTTGCGACAAGTGCTCCTTGACCATGGATAAGCCCGAGTACCGATACATCCTGTCGCTCAACGTGGCCGACCACACCAGCCACCAGTGGCTGAGCTGCTTCGACGACGTCGGTCGTATGATTCTCGGTCGGTCCGCCAACGATATGATTGAGCTGAGGGACAAGGACGACGCTGCATTTATGGTGGCGTTTGAGGAGGCCAACTGCAGGAAGTTTACTTTCCGATGCAGGGCCAAGTTTGAGTCGTTCAACGAGGCACAGAAGTGAGTGCCTCAATTTACCATGTCGTTCTAGTGAAAAGCTAACACGCTATCCAGGGTCCGGTACCAGGTGATGACGGCAGCGCAGCTGGACTTCAAGGCCGAGGGCGAGAGGCTTTCGGAACTGATCAAGCAGTACAACATCAACGAGTAGTGGTAGCGAAGCGTTGGTTGGTTAAGGGGGATATCATGGGCATGAGGAATGATTAAAATGGGCATCCTGGCGCTGGACGGCCCCGTCGGATGTAGAAGTATCTTCTATGGCGACATTACTGTAGAATAATGAAACGATTTCTACTACATGATGCATGATTTAATTGGTTGAACATGAGACGCCGATGAGTTTATATCCAAGAAGACAACTGTCTCATTCAGGACAGGTAAAGAGTACGCATCTTCAACCCAACGCTTTTCACCACATTTTCCCTTTTTTTTTTTTTTTTTTTGTTCAAACGTGCCCCTTACGTTACGTACCTCACAAAGGCAGCCTCTCGTGCTTCCACGGTCGCTTGCCGTCTCCCTCGCCGTAGCTGACGGTGGCCTGGTAGTCGCCGCGAATCTTGTACTTGTAAATAGTCAAGCCTTCGAGGCCGACGGGCCCGCGGGCGTGGATCTTGTTGGTACTGATGCCGACCTCGGTGCCGAAGCCGTAGCGCATGCCGTCGGCCAGGCGGGTGGCAGCGTTCCAGTAGACGCCGGCCGAGTCGACCTCGTTCATGAAGCGCTCGGCGTCGGCGGCGTCCGAGGTGAGGATGGCGTCGGTGTGGTGGGAGCCGTGGGTGTTGATGTGCTCAATGGCGGCGGAGAGGTCGGGGACAGTCTTGACGCCCAGGGAGAGGGAGAGGTGTTCCGTGTCGTAGTCTTCAGGGACGGCGTCCTGGACTTCCTGGAGGGAGAGGGATGCGATGGCGGCCTTGCTGGCCGGGTCGCAGCGGAGGGAGACGCCGTGGGCGGCAAGGGCGGAGGCGACGCCGGGGAAGATGGTGGCCAGGGCGGATTCCTGGACGAGGAGCGTCTCGACGGCGTTGCAGGCGGCGGGGTAGCTGGTCTTGGAGTCCACGACGGCGGTGATGGCCTTGTCCTTGTCGGCCGAGTCGGCGAGGTAGATGTGGCAGAGGCCGTCTGCGTGGCCGAGCACGGGGATCTTGGTCGACTCCTTGATGTAGCGGACCAGCTCATTTGATCCGCGGGGGATGACAAGGTCGATGTAGCGGTCCTGGGCGAGCAGCTGGGCGATGACGTCGCGGGTGGTGACGAGCTGGATGGCCGAGTTGGGGACCTGGGTCTTTTCGAGGGCCGAGGAGATGACTTGAGAGATGGCGACGAACGACTCGGTGGACTCCTTTCCGCCTTTGAGGATGGCGGCGTTGCCGGATTTGATGGCCAGGGAGGCAATGTTGGCGATGACTTCAGGCCGGGCCTCGAAGATGATGAGCAGAACGCCAATGGGACACGAGACTCGCTCCATGACGAGGTCATCGTCGAGCTTGGTTCTCATTTGGATTTGGCCAACTAAGAATATTTAGGCGGTATTCTTCCCGAGGAAAAAGTAGTACATACCTGGGTCGTCGAGATCTCTTACATCCAAGATGCCCTTGAGCATGTCCTCCCACTTGCCCTTCTTGCCCAGGTCGAGCCTGGAGACGAGGGCCTGGCTGAGGGAGCCGTTGGCGGCAGCCTTGCGGGCAATCTCCAGATCGCGAGCATTGGCGGCGAGGATGGCGTCCTTTGCCTCGGCGAGGGCCGCGTGGATGGTCTCGAGGGCCTCATTGCGAGCCGACGCGGGGAGGGTCGCGAGAGTAAAGGAGGCCGTCTTGGCAGATGAGGCGGCGGCCTCGGGGGAGGCACTGGTGAGAGACATTTTCAATGGGTGAGCCGAGTATCAATGGCCGTAAAGTTGGCTATACTTGATCACACCGAGGATTCGTGGTTGCAGCTGAGATGAGTGAGTCAAGATGAGGCGAGTGAGTTGACCTGCCCCGCCAATGAGCTTCTTCTCACCTTTTTTTTTTTTTTTTCGCGGGGTTCATGCACCCCGCCATGAACTCTAGGAGGAAGAGCCATTGCACCTGCCTGGGGTGGTTTGTCACGCCACGAGGACGGAAGGCAGGCACGAGACAGCGCCGCTTGCCTTTGGTGTAAGACAGTTTGTGTTCAACTTTCACTCCAGCACAACATTCAATTCTCATCGCCGACATGCAACACTTCGAGTTCATTCCGCATTCCGACCAGTAAGCACCAAGTCAAACCCACCTCGTACGTCCAATCGCCGCGCTAAACCCGAGCGATGTCGGGAATCGGCCGACCATCTGTGGTTGATCAACTTTGACTTGATCACGACAGTTGGGGAGATAGGCTCGCTTGGAGACGGCAAACGCAGGCGAGAGTGGGTTACAGCAGCAATTGCGCCCAATAATGGACGTGGTAATGGCACCTCTTCCAGTCGTCGATCCGGCCCTTTTCCGCCTTTGTCCTGATTGATAATCAAGATGCCGTCGGATCTTGTTGTGGCGTTGGTGGGAATAGCGTCACGACGGGAAGTTGAGGACCTGTCGACTCCGGCCAATTGGCCATTGTCGAAGAGTAAGTCATCCTACAAGTACCAACTGATATCCATTGAACCAAGGCCTCATGTTCATCAGATAGATCGATCGGCCACCCCCGTCGGAAGTTCCGATTCATCTCAAGGCTCAACTTCACTCTAGTGCCGGAAACCCGTCCATCGGCTCCGCGCTCGGCGAAGATTCCTCCCGGTGGTGCACTCCACCAACAAATCAAATCTCCCCCAGTCCCTACCCGGTCTGGCATGCCGAGATCCTACTCTGTGAGGTCCTTTATCCGACCGAGCTGCTTTTTAAAACCTGCCCGTGACCCTCCCGGCTTCCGTCATGTTGTTCCGCGTCATGTTGCCACAGGATTTTGCTTCCCATTGCATCTTTCGATATATTGAAACTACTCGGCTGAGCCTGTGTCTTGTCTCCGTGACCTCAAGTCTTTGATCAACGTGCTTGAAGAAATTGGCCTCGGCTTGGGTTATCCAGTCCCACACTGCACAATCCCCTACCAAGACGCCATGAAGTCTTCTTATGACGAAAAGATCGATCTTGAACGAGATGGCAGTGGTGAAGTGGATAGAAGATCGACAACTGCGGGCTCGGAGTCGTCAAAATCTGACCAGAGGCACTCGGAGTCAATACGAGAGGTCGAACCCGTCACCATTGACGAACCATTGGGCACGATAGAGACCAAAAGATCTGTCCGACGAAGTCAATCCAGGGCCTCGTCGACGGCTTCCAGGCCCTACACCGTCGTCCCTCGCTCTCAGAGACGGGGCTTGTTGGGGAGTCTCACACTCGTTCCCGAGATTTCGTATCCGCCGGCGTACAAGAAGTCGACGAAATGGGCCCTCACCTTTATCATTGCCTTGGCTACTGCCGCGGCGCCCCTTGGCTCGACTGTCGTCTACCGTACGTCCTTCCTCCAATACCCGTTAATGTGTGATGCTGAACCTATGAAGCTGCCCTTCCCGTCTTGGCAAAGGAGTTTCATGCCTCTGAGACGGTCACCAACTTGTCCGTGGCGCTCTACATGATATCCATGGCCATCTTCCCGCTTTGGTGGTCCTCCTTTTCCGAAGAGTTTGGCCGACGCACCATTTACCTCATCTCCTTTTCGCTCTTCGTCCTCTTCTCGGTCCTCTCGGCCATCAGTACAAACATCACCATGCTCATCGTCTTCAGGATGTGCGCGGGCGGTGCCTCGGCGAGCGCCCACGCCACGGGCGCCGGCTCCATTGCCGACTTGTTCGAGGTATTTGAGCGAGGCAAGGCCATGAGCATCTTCTATCTCGGTCCTCTGCTGGGACCGCTGGTTGCCCCTGTGATTGGTGGTGTCGTCACCCAGGAGCTGAGCTGGCGAGCGACCATGTGGTTTCTCACCATCTACGGCGTCATCGTTGTATTGTTGATCTTGTTTTTCCTCCCAGAAACCCTGGCTCGTCGCAAGCCCGAGGAGTCCGCGGCGGTTGCTCAGAGCGAACCCCTTCGGCGAATGCGAACAATAGACTCGGCCAGGGAAAAGACGAAACGGCTCACCAAATCCCTCCGGCGTTTCCTCATCGACCCCCTGGCAGTGATCCTCTACCTTCGTTATCCGCCCGTCCTCATCACCGTCGGCGTCGCCGCCATCGCCTTCGGCTCCCTCTACATTGTCAACATTGGCATCCAGCAAAAGTTCTCCCGCCCGCCCTACAACTACAGCCAGCTGATCTTGGGCCTGCTGTACATCCCGTCCGGGCTGGGCTACATCACGGGGTCACTCTTTGGCGGGCGGTGGATCGACAAGATTATGGCTCGCGAGGCGCGCAAGGCGAATCGGTACGATGCCAACGGGAAGCTCGTCTACCTGCCCGAGGACCGGCTGCGCGAGAACGCGTGGGTGGCCGTGACGGTGTATCCGCTTGCGCTGCTCATGTTTGGGTGGACGTTGCGGTACGGGCTTCCTTTTATCGTGCCTTGCATTGCGCTGTATTTCTTTGGGGTGGCTTCCATGCTCATCTTTGTAAGTCTGTCTCTTGTCCATGTCGCGAAACCAGACGTTGCTAACAAGACAAGGCCGCCGCGACGACGATGCTCACAGAGTTCATCCGCAAGCGCAGCTCGGCCGGCGTAGCCGTCAACAACTTTGTGCGCAACACGCTCAGCTGCATCGGCGCCATTGTGGCTGCGCCGTGGATCGACGCCTTGGACGTCGGGTGGGTGTTTACCATTATTGGCATATTTTGTCTGCTGGCGAGCTACTTTAGCATTTGGATCTTGAAGAGGAACTCGGCCAAGTGGAGGAAGGGGATGGACGAGGCTTTGAATGGGTAGCGGACGTGAATCACGGGGGACATGTATCTCTGGGTTTTATGTATCGTGATGCTTCACATAGGGGCTCGAGACGCTACTAACATATATATGTCCGTCACAGCAACATCACTCCTTCTTCTCAAACAACCTCCCAATCGCATCAACACCCACATTCCCTCCACTAAACACCAACCCCAAATCCCACCCATCCTCCCCGGCCTCCCTCTCCACCATGCCCCGAAACTCCTCGTCGAACAGCGCTACCGCCAACGGCACGCACCCGCTCGGCTCGACCACCATCTTGAACCTTTCCATGACCAGCCGCGTCGCCGCCGCAATCTCCTCCTCGGTCACGCTGTACATGCCATCCACGAGCTTCCTCTCGCGGATCACGCTCCACGGGTGGACGCCCACGGGGGTGCGCAAGCCGTCGGCGATGGTGAGGGTTTTCACCGAGGTGATGCGTTCGCCGGAGGGGGAGTAGTACCCGCGCTTGGCGTCGTCGCCGCCTTGGAAGGACGGCTCGGCGCCGAAGACGTGGATCCCCGTGCCTTCGCATGAGAGCGCCACGCCGGAGAGCATGCCTCCGCCGCCGCAGGGCGTCATGATGGCGTCTAACCCAGGAACATCCTTATCCCGTCCCAGCCTGCCCTTGCCATCACCGTCCCTCCCCGTAGCCCTCGCGCGAAACCCCCCTTCTTCCTCTTGTCTAGTCATCATCTCAGCAACCTGCGCCTGAAACTCCAACCCCATGGTCCCTTGCCCGAGCATGATGTCCGGGTGGTCGTACGGCGGCACCAGGCGCGCGCCCGTCTCGGCAATGACGCGCGAGGCGACGGCTTCCCGCTCGGGGGCGGTGCTCCCGCTGAAGACCACGGTGGCGCCGTAGCCGCGCGTGGCGGCGACTTTTTGGGGGATGGCGATGTTGGGCATGACGATGTAGGCGGGGATGCCGGTTTCGCGGGCCGCGAGGGCGAGGGCTTGGGCGTGGTTGCCTATAACTCATCAGCAATCCCATCTCATCTCACAAGTCTTCTTTGGTGAAGAACTAACCAGAACTATGCGTAACAACCCCCCTCTTCTCCCCCCCTCCCTCCACCCACCCAGGTTCCCTCCTCAGCCTCTCAACCGCGTGAAACGCCCCGCGGACCTTGAACGCGCCGACGCGCTGCATGTTCTCGCACTTGAACCACAGCCTGAGGACGGGCTTAGCTGGCGTGCGGCCTTCGAACCGCGTCCCCGCCAGGTCGGTCCGCGGGGTGGACGCCAGAGCTGTCAGGGTGCGGTTGGTCAGGACGGGCGTGAGGTGAACGTGGGGACGGACGATTTCGTGGGCAGCGAGGACGGAGGTGCGGGTTAGGGGGGGGGTTGTTGAGAGGTCGGCCATGGTGAGGACTTTTGAGCAGTTGAGTGAGTGAGTGATTCGAGGTGAGTTGAGGTGAGGTGGTTGTGGTGGTGGCGTAGTGTAGTGCAGTGTGAGAGTGTAGGTGGTGGCAGAGTTGGCGAGACAGAACTGTTCAGAACTGGTGAGACCCAAGCAGTTATATAGTAGTCATCAACGGCGAAACACTACAACTCATCGCTCGTCTTCACCAAAAACAACTCCCGTCGCTCCAGTTCTCCCAAAGCAGAACACTTGACCCGCCGAGCACATCATGACCCGCTTATCATGTCGAGAGGGCGCGATGCAGGACATGAGAATGATTGGTGGGCGTTAGCCAGGAATAGGTGCATATATCCTCACATGGCAATCTTCACACATGGAAAAGCTTCTCATTCAAGAAAAGAAATGGTATTGAGTTGGCCTCAGCCACTATCAAACTTTTGGACAACCCAGTTAGATTCCCTGCCAGAGCCAAGGAATACACAGTACAAAAGTTCCACACAATTTTTGCCAAGCCGTTCCGTGTCCCTTCCCACGTCCCCCTCTGCCTACATATATCCCGTCTCTTACTTGGAGTTCTCGGGTCGCAGAGAGCGGACGGCCTTGCCGGCTCGCCAGATCTCAAGGCCGCGGATCTCCTCCATCTCCTTCTCAAACTTCTCGCGGTAGTCCTTCTGGCCGTTATAGTCCAGAGATCGCTGCGTCTCGGAACCGTCTTTGACGGCGTCGTACAGCGAGTTGAAGACGGGCTTCAGCGCGTCCTTGAAGCGGGGCGTCCAGTCGATGGCACCGCGGCGGGCCGTGGTTGAGCACGCCTCGTACATCCAGTCCATGCCGTTGGCGCCGATCAGGGGGTACAGAGACTGCGTGGCCTCCTCGACCGTCTCGTTGAAGGCCTCGCTGGGGGAGTGACCGCGCTCGCGGAGGACCTCGTACTGAGCGAGGAACATGCCGTGGATGCCGCCCATGAGGCAGCCACGCTCACCGTAGAGGTCGGAGTAGACCTCCTTCTCAAACGTGGTCTCGTAGAGGTAGCCGGAGCCGATGGCGACACCGAGGGCGATGGCCTTCTCCTTGGCCTTGCCGGAGACGTCCTGGAAGACGGCAAAGGAAGAGTTGATACCGCGGCCCTCGCGGAAGAGGGATCGAACGGTTCGGCCAGAGCCCTTGGGGGCGCAGAGGATGACGTCGATGTTGGTGGGAACCTCGACCTTGGTCTGGTCCTTGAAGACGGGGGAGAAGCCGTGGGAGAAGTAAAGGGTCTAAACAATCCACCGTCAGCCATTGTCCCACATCCATCTGTCGTTATTCTTACCTTGCCCTCAACCAGCTGGGGCTTGATGGCGGGCCAGGTCTCGGACTGGGCGGCATCGCTGAGGAGGTTCATGATGATGGTGCCGCGGGTGATGGCGTCGTCGACCTCGAACAGGTTCTTGCCGGGGACCCAGCCGTCCTGGATGGCGTCCTTCCAGGACTGTCCGTTCTTGCGGACACCGACAATGACGTTGAGGCCGTTGTCACGGAGGTTTAGGCCCTGGCCGTGGCCCTGCGAGCCGTAGCCGATGAGGGCGAGGGTGTCGTCCTTGAAGTACTCCTGGAGCCAGTATTAGCACGTATGTCTATCGAAAGGAAAGTGGTCCGAGGGAGCGGTGGGTGACTCACAAGAAGCTTCTCCTGGGGCCAGTCGGCACGCTCTGCATCACAAACCGGTCAGCCGTCTTGTCCACCAGCAACACCGCGTTTGTTCTCACTCACCGTAGACGTCCTCCTTGTGGCCGGCAAAGTCCATCGTCTTCATGCCGCGGGCCTGCTGCTGGATGCCAGTCACGGCAGGACGAGCAGCGACGCCAGCGCGGGCGACGGTGCGGGCAGCGGCCACAAAGGTGCGCTGCTGGACGGCGGGCGCCACCAATTGGCGGGCCATTGATCCCCGCAGGGTCTTGGAGAAGCTTCGCGAGGCCATTGTTGATGATGTGGGAATTGGGGACGGGGGATTGGGAGGGGAGAGGGTTGTCTGGGGAGGAAGGGGGAGAAGAGGGAAGAAGAAGAAGAAAACGGTTGCGATTGAAGGGTTCGGGTCCAAAAAGCTAAATTTTCCTCCGGCGCGGAGGGAGGGGGGGGTGGCAGACGGCAGGCCGATGTATGGCAGCAGCACCAGGAAAAACTTGAGCTTGCTCGACCGATCTCGGCCACGGCTGGGTAACACAGTGGGCCGACACCGAAAGGCAACGGAGCAAGCTTGGCCCCCCGTTCAGCTGCACTTCATAGTCGTCTCCGTCTGGAGAAAGGTCCCGAACTGCAAGGGGGTGAGTCAGGTCTCCCCCCGTCAGCATTATTCCCGCCAATCACGCCGTCTTCAACCTTCGTGGTGACCTCTCATTCTCGCGGCGTTCGTAATCAGCTCCGGCCGGCAGCCAACTTTGTGTGTGTTTTTTTGTGTCTGGGCGGGGGGGCAACTCTGCCCCGCTGGCATGTGTCAGGGCACACACACGCACAAACTTTTGCAGGCTGCTTACCCTATACTTCCCCCACATCGGAAGGGCAACGACTCACCACCAGAGAACCACCGCCAACAAGTGAGTCAGTCAATAACAACAGCCGTCCGTCGACCGATGTCGTTGTCTCATCCTCATCCCATGTTCCACAACCTCCCGTCTTCGGATTTAAGCGACCAATGTACTCGTAGCCGCCAGCTGCAATACTCCTCAGGGCACATAGGCTCCAACGGCCCGAACCCGTTGACCCGGCCTCTACTTCTGTACCCCATGTCAAAACGAAAACGCACCTCAATTGTCGGTGAACATCTGCATTGCGCTAAACACTTAACTCGATGCTCGCTCCGACGTCTCGTCGACCAACCAAACCACATCACCACCACGTCCTCCCACCCTCCCTTGTCACCTGCATTCCTGCGTGGTCAAGCAGCTCGACCGCGTCTAGCTAGCCTTTCAACAAAACCACGTCTTCTCTCCAACCATCCTTCACTTCCAGGTGCCTCGCAACCTGGAGTGCTTCTCGTAAACAGGAAAGGGCCAAGAAAGAAAAAAAAAACCCCCTTCGCTTGAATCATGGGGCTCGTAAAGACGCCGGGCGAATGCTGCGAAATCCCGCCTCTATACCCGCCAAAATTGATGTAAACCCGCTCCCAAGATGTCCCTGCCAGCGTTCCGTCTTGTACTTTTGGTCGTCTGCGCGTATGCTCGTGCCCCAATCTGCTGCAAAACGAGAACAGCCTTGCGAGGCAGGGAGATGATACCTCCTCGACGTGGAAAAAAACGACCTCCAGAGTTCACGCGAAACTTCTAGCCTGCGTGGTTATTTTAGGACCCGGTCGTAATACGTGCCCTTAACACTGCCCCCCCCCATGGCGCTTCGCACGTTGCGCTTGAACCCTTCTCTGTTACTCCGGAGGTCTTCCGCGGCCTCCTTGTTCAACGGGTCGGACGCGTTGGGCTCGAGGAACAGAAACTGCGAAGCGTGTTAGTCGGACACCCCGTTGGCCGATTTTCATCCGGCATCGCCGCGACAAAAGAGAGGACGATAAGGCTTCATTAATCGCCAACTTTTGTCCGCTGGCCGGGGATGAAGTGTAAAACGCACCTGCAGCCCAACAATGACAGCGTTCAAGTTAAGAACCGGCTTCCAATCCTCGCGCAGAATGTTCAGGCACACCTTGCCCTCGAGATCGATGTTGGGGTGGTAGATCTTCTCGCGGCATCGGACCTTGGGGGGCTCGTGGGGGAAGTTTTGGTTGATGGTGAAGTCGAACGTGAACCTGCCCGCTCGGTACATGCCCTCGTCAGGCTCAATCGTCAGGACAAAGTTGAGGATGTCGTCGGGGTCGGGGAAATCCGTCTTCATCGTCTGGCCCAGCGAGAGCTCCGAGAGGTCTATTGCACAATCCCAGTTAGCATCCCCTCTCCTCATGAATCTCGCCCATGTCACAAAGAGCAGACTCACCCTTTTGCACGCGCAGCTGAGCAGCCGTCACCTTCTTCTTTTTGCCGCCCGTCGCCAAACCCTCGGCATTTTCCGCTTCCTTCTGCTCTTTTTTCTACTCGCGCTCGTCAGCCCCCAAACGCCCTCGCTTTCCCACACGCATAGACGACAAAACTAACCATGGACCAAATCTTCAACATGGTGGAGGGTGTAGGGGAGCCCAGACGATGGCTCTGTCGTGACTTGCTTCGGTGCGGATGGAGGGGTAAGTAAATACGGCTGGGCAACAACAATGTCCCAGAGACGGCCTGTTCACCAGATGGTGCAGATGCGAAAAGGGATGGAAAGAGAGCCAAAGAACAGGATTTGAATATGTCACGCCTGGTCGAGCTCGTCGTTTGTCACGCGATTGTTGGATGCTGTCGGCGTGGTTCTGGAGGTCCGCTTAGCTGAAGTAGCGATGATGCTTGATAAGATAGCCGTAAGGCAGCGAGGGTCCCAACCCACCGAAGTTTAGGCGGCAATCCGCAGCCTCGCGTCATCATGGCTCCAATGAGGTAGCGCCATGACACCGCATCACGAGCATGCCAACAAAGAACGCATTTCACCATTTACTTCACCGAAATATGATGTTGTGAAAAAAAAAAAAAAACTCGTCAATACAGTGTCATAATGCCCCAATAGATGCCAAATTACGCTATGGTAATGGTAGGTACTCGTTGCATCCAAATCCATTGGAAGATCCCCCCTCAAATACAAGTAGTACTCTTTTGGTTTGCCATCCATGATAGTTCAAAACAAGAAACAAGAAAACGAAACGTTACAAAACTGAGGTATCCGATAATGAGCCAATTTATCTACTCTCGCACCCACCATACCCTGCATATCCGCCGTTCCCATAAATGCACGCCCAGTGAGGTGCTTATCGTCTCGCGAAGCAGCACATGAGTCCGGTCTTACCGAGGAACCACAAGAAGCCGAAGAAACGAACAAGCGACAATACGGCGGTAGCGTACAGGAGGAACTTGAAGTAGTTGGCGGTTCGGACGGAGGCGGATTCCTGAGAATTGTTAGTGTTGCAATGGCCAAGTGATTGCGTGGAATACGTACTCCGATGTGGAAGCTGTCAAACGTCTCGGTGGTAATGACCACGATGAGGAGCGTGTTGGAGAAGAGCCAGGTGACGACTAGGCCGGTACGGAAAGACTTGTATCCATCCTCAACATCGGCCTTCTCGATCTCCTCCTCCTCCTTGAAGGGAGCCAAGGCTCGGCGGACAGTCTGCTCGAACTGACTGTCAATGTCCTCCTGCTCCTTCTCGATTTCCTCAACGACGGCCTCGTTCTTGTCACCCTTGGTGACGTGGGCGGAAGGAAGAGCCTCGGCCTTGTCGGATCCCTTGGTACCCCAAGAAACATCGTGCCAGTTGTTGAAGGCGTAGACCATGAGAATGTTGATGTAGGAAGACATGAGGAAGAGATATTGGGGGAAGGAGTGGAACATGTGCCAGGGGTCCAAGTAGAGGAATGAGGCCAAAAAGTTGAGTCCGTAGATGGTGATAAGGGCGACGATGATGACACCACCGGCGCTGCTATCACCGAAGAAACTGTTCACAAAGTCCTTTCCGGAAGCCAGCGAAATCTGGTCTTCAAGGGGCGTGTTGAAGGCGCGGATGACGAGATAGACGGAGAGAACCAAAATGTAGCCCTGAATAAGACCGAAAAGACCGAAGGAAGCAATGTACGTAAACTTGGAACCCTTAGGACGGTTACCCAGGGCGAGGATAAACTGCAAGATGACGAAGGCGACATAGAGGTAGGTGAGCAGAGAGTTGACGACCGGGGTGGCCTTGTCACCAAAGGGCCAGCCATGGTATTGCGTTGCGACCTTGGGTGTGCCGACAAGATCCATGATGACAGTGGTGGTGAGGTAGTACGAAGCCAGGGATAGCCAAGAGAAGATGTTGTTTGCCAAGTTGTAGAGGAACTGGACGTGCAAGAAGAACATGCGAATAATGTTGTGACCACTCTTGTACATTCGACCGAAGTGCATCAGAGAGTACAGACCGGCGGCGAACGAACCGTTCAACCAACGACGACGTTGCGAGATGAATTCGGCGGCACCTTCGGGGACATCGGTTTCACCCTTGGCAGCCTTGATGTAGCTCAGATGCCACTTTTGACCAGCCTTGGCGACCAGCTCGAAACACAGAATACGATCTTCGGCCAAGAACATGTTCTTCTTGAAAATGTTCATGCCGTCGATACCCTTCTTACCAAGCTGCTTGGACAGGGTGTGATCACCGTGGAAATACTGCTCCAGGGGACGACCCATAATAGCGCGGAAACGGTACGCAGAGAAGGCACCGGGCAACACGGAGACGTAACCGAACGAACTTTCCAGAGGCTTATCAAGAATATTCGAAATCTTGTACTCGAAGTTCTGGACGGCAACGAGAGGGTTGAGCAGCTTCTTGCCGCCCTTGCCCAACATGGCGTGAATTTCACCACAGGCACCACCGAGATCCTTGTCGTTATAGAAGCCCTCCCAGAGGGCCAACAGAGATCTGGGACTGGGCTTGGTACCGGCATCGAGCAGGATGCAGACCTCGGGGTTCAAGATGCGGCCGAAGGCGTTGAAGAGCCAACGGTGAGAGTTAATCTTCTTGGTGTTCTTCTGCTTCAAGCAGAAAATGAACTGGACGGGGGGGAGGTTCTGAGGGCTATCCTCGGAGGGTCGGATAAGCTGCTGGGTGGGGGTGACGGAGAGCTGGCTGGTGTACTCGAAAATGTGAGCAACAGTCTCCTTGCCATCGACATCCTTCTTGATGATACCGTCCTGGTAGATACCAACGGTGGCGAGCAAGTCGAGGGTATTCTTGTCGGCTTTGTCGATACCATCGAAGACGAGACAGACAACAATCTTCTGCCAGGCGGGACCGCCCTTGTTCCAGAAGGTGGACTTCTTGAGGTTGACGATGTCACGGATGTTCTGCATGACACCGTGCAGGGTTCTGGCGACGAGGACTTTGTCTTCGTTGTAGTAGGTGATGGCAATGAGCAGCTCAGTATGTCGGTTGTACATGCGGGGGCGCAAATCATAACCGTTCTTGAGGGTGAAGTCGTTAGGATCGCAGGTGGCAGCCGTGTATCGCATCTTCATGAACTCCTCGTTGCCGCCCTCGACGTCGCGGTAGCGAGCCTGGACAGCGTTCTTGATGGCCGAGGGCACGGGATAGTCGAGACTGAGGACGGAACCCTGCACCAGCTTGACTTTTCGGGTCTTTGATCGGGCCAGGCCGCCGCCGCCGATGGCGGGCTGCTGCTGCCTCTGGACCCAGCTGTCCTCGGGATCAAAGGCCGAGTCGGGTCGGGAGTAGGGGTCCTGGCTGAACTGGCCAAAGCCGCCATTGTCGCTGAAGCTGCTCTGGCCCGGGGCGGTCTGGGGCGCGTTGGGAGCGTACGACTCGGTCAAGCTGTAGGCGGACACTGGGCGATCGGGGGGAGTGCGGGCGCCCAGGCGGTCCTGGTCGTATCCCGAGTTTAGGAGACCGCGGCCGGCCTCCTCATCGGTCTCTTGAGGGGGGAGGTGGTACTGGGAGATGGCATGTCAGAGCAGGCGTCTCGCAACGGGTAGGAAACGGTCCAGAGGCCGTTGGAAGGTACTCACTTGGCTGCCGGTGGGGAGGTCCTGTAGCTGGTGGCCGTTGTTGCCATACTCCTGACCATGGCCATTGTACGCCATCGTGACTAAATTGGGATCCCGATCCTCTCGATGAATCGTCGTTGTTGGATCAAAAGGTTGGATTGAATCGACCGGTTAGGCGGATGGGGGATTGTTTTTGTGGTTTTTGGAGGAGCGGAAACGGAGGCGGGAGCAGCTGAAACAGGAGTAATAAGCTGGAGGCGGAATCCAAATGCAGGTCACGGGCTTGCGTCGACAGCAAATAGGAGCTACGTGAATCGTGCTCGGGGCAACCTTTTTTTTATGCGATCCAATGCAATGCAATTCTTTCCTGTCGTAACGCGGGGAGAAATTGAGGCACCAGCCTCGAAAGAACGGTGGCAGTTGGTCGGGAGAGTCAAAGCGAAGGAAAGGGAGAAAACAAAAGAGATTTCGCAGGTGAGGGAGGTGGGAAGTAGAAGAAATGGATCGAAGAAGATGAGATTCAGGAGCAGCAGGGCCGCAGCAGGGTTTGCAGCAAACGGGTGTTTTTGAGCAGGGAACGGATCTCGTTTTTTTTTTCTCGTCGGCCTCCACAGCACTTTCTTGGTGAGCAGGCATTGGGCTGGCTACCTCAGTCCCGTCTCGTAAAAGCAGCCCAGCTTACTACGTACCCAGCTCTGGCATCCTTCTCGTCTCTCGTCCATCTCCTGGAGGGCTCATCAGGGCCGCATCGCTGGAATAGGGGACATGGGCTGGCACTGACGCGCGCTAAGCCTGCTGAGCCACTCCACCGTGTGTTTGGGGGGTGGGCGGCGAGGATCCATCATTATCCCTTGTTCTCTGGTGTTCCACTCGTCAGCCAGCAGCGACAGACTGGGAGAAAGAAGCGGTCGCAGATGCTGCATCTTTACATCCAGGTTCGACAAGCTGCGCAAGGAGAACCTCCTGTATCAAGGTTCACGCATGCATTTCCAAACTCGCCATCACCATCACCACGAACACGGCCCTCGAGCCCTTTGCGGGCCAAGCACACGCTGCTAGGTACGCACGCATCTACGTCAGTCTTTCGAATTGGATTGGTTCGGTCATCTCCCCCTCTCTCACCCCTTGCAAGCTGCCCTCTTAAAAAAGCACCCTCAAAATAAGCCATCAGCCACACAGCCCAAGGCCGCCTTCTGAATGGGGGGACGGGCCCGGGGAATGGAGCCTCCCTTTCTGCCCCCTCCTTGTTCCCAAGCCCCCCTGCTGCTTGCATCCGTTGTTTGCTTGCTTTGCGATATGCAACCCATCAGCCGCTTTCCGTGTCGATGGCGAATTCACCCAGCGAGGATCCCAGCCTTAACGGCGAGCTCCCCAACCCCGCAGCCAACCTGCGCGATGCGTTGTACGAAATACCGTACCGTACGGATAGTCCGTAATTTCCCAGCCTTTTCTGTCGTTGACACCTTTACGGCCCGTCTATGCTTGCACATCCCTCCATGCCTGGAGCACCCGCCCGAGCCGGCACCTTCAAGCCGCTGCTCGCTCACTGGAAGGACTGGCGAGAAACGGACACGTCCTGCTGTGTGGCCCTGTGAGAACGCCTCGTGGCACTTCAGAGTTTGGCACGGCATGAGCCCGCCCGTCGAGTCGGACCCAACCCAACCGCCTTGGAGAAAGCCCATCGGGTCAGATTCACACTGCTGTCTTCAGCTTAGCTTCGTTGTGAAGAGCAGCGGCGGACGCATCGCCGCCCACTTGCTTGCGGCTGGAGCCAACAGGACCGACTCTCCAGACTCCAAGAGTCAACCTTTTCGGCTCCGCCGCTGAGCCTATCGATGCGTCGTGCAGATAGGCTTCGTTGTATCCCGCCCTGCAGCCTTGGTGTGCCTGTGGTCCTGCCCGGCTCAGCCCAATGCCTTTTCCCGTTCCGCTGTCGACCTCTGTTCGTCCCGTTTGTCGAACCAAGACCCCGTTGCCCGCGAACGTGAGGAATCCATCCCATCTCCCACTTCCAAGGCTGGCCGTTTCCAAAAATAGCCTCCCCCGGCGAAATTAGCCTGAGTCGGTAGCTTCCACGTTGGTGAGGCGAGGCCTGGGGGCTGGTGTCTCGTCAACCTGGCACATACTGTAATTATCCGCTTACCAAGGCTCTCTCAGATGTCTTTTGCACACCAGAGACTTGGCTCCGATGAACAGGCTCAATAGACTTGTGCAGCCCAACGTTGAGGCGCAGGCCTGTCGGCCCTAGGTGCGCACTAAACGGCAGCTCGCATCTTCCGGTCGGGTTCTGGCCAAGGTGACTTTCCATCACTGCCATCAGCTCTAGAGGGGGCTAGGACCGTTTGCGGCCTCGTCTTGCATATTCCGCATGTGAGGTAAGCGTGCTAGCCTGCCCGCCTTTTTCAATGCTGCGGATGGTCTGTACAACTCAGGCTCACAGGGCTGGGACGCTGGAGAGAGAAGCAACAGAAACCAGCCAGAGGAGATGCTTTCGGCACTGACCGTCTCCGCCTCACGTCAGCGTCGTCCAGGTTGGCGGGGGACCAAATTCTCACCAGCCGGCTCGCTTCTCTTCCGACTTGGGCCTTGTCGAGTGGATTCTTGTGGCTGGGCTGACGGCTCTCGCCTTTTTTGTGTGGTTTTTTGTTTCTCTTCCCATGTTCCTCGTATGTAAGCATTGAAACTTGCCCTCTGCCGGGATGAGATGGATGGTCGAGGGGCCAGTTACACTGCGACTCTCATCTATGTGAATCTGGAGTCGCGATGGGGGGCGCCGCCGGTGACCTCCTTTCTCCCACGAGCCAATAAGCTGATTATCTGATTCAGTCTGGTGTTGCACCCTCGGTAGGTCGGTAGGCGGGCAACCCACGTCTTGATCCCTCGAGGGCGGACAAGTCGAGATTCAAATAAGGCTGCCGTCACTCGGCTCGGACCCGAGACAAATACCTCCAGCTCATGCCTGACCCCGTTTGCCTCGTTGCTGCGATGCTTGATGCTCGATGCTCTCGCGGTGACCCCTCATCAAGATCGGAAGTATTGACGGGTGACAGCACGATAGCTCGCGACCTTGAGACACAAATCCAGCCAGTGTTTCACCCAATGCCGAAAATTTGATAGTCGAGGAATGCGGATGGAAAATTGGCCGGATACAAGCATCCTTCAAGTTTTGAATATGGTACGTACGGATACTCGAGCACTTCCGAAAAGCTGGCTCCCTTTCGTGTCGCCGAGTAACGATGTATTTCATCATCCAGATCCATGGCCATACTACATATCCGCCATGGAATAAAGACACGGCTCTTCATGTCACTGGCTCTCTTCCCGAGCGGATGGACCCATACCAATCCAACGGCCAAAAAGACTGGTCGACGAGGAGTTTCATGTTGCTCGCTCGGGAGAGCCGTCACCACTGACGGGCCTCCCAGCCTGTGCTGTGGTACCGGCCGTCGAATGATTTTTGCTCAATTACTCAAAAAGCAACGCACCAGCGGCTTCACATTGGTTCTCGAGAACCCGCATCCCAGAAGTGCCCCTGGATTCTGGATCCTGGAGTGTTTCCGAAGCCGGCAACGATCTGCACTGGTCCGTCGTGGGATTGAAAGAAGAGAAGCTGAGGGTGATGGTGGCCGCGGCCCTTTGTTTCTGAAAAATCGACCTTGTGGCCGGCCTTGGCCTTTGTTTTTTTTTAGACGAGGGTTCTTTTGAGCCCGGTCTGTCAAATGTCACGTTGCTGTCAGGCCGGGCGATTGATGGTTGCGACTGAGGCAAAATATCCAATGACGACTATGCAACGAACCGGCCTGGAGCAAATCATGGCAAAGGCGACGCATTCGCGCGGGGGAAGCCACGCAATGTGACGGATGCGACGACGTGTATAGACATGATGTCGGTCACGACAGAATTCATCACGGCTGTCGTATCCAGAGACTGCCGCGGATTGTCGCCACGCCCACGTAGAGAGGGACAGAGAGAAGCCGAGGCGGGGTGACGAGGGGAAACCACGAGCGCTTTCTGCAGTGCCATGTCCTCGATCCTTGTCGAACTCCGGCATTGGTGGACATGGAGAGTTGCGAATGCAAGTACCTTCCCGCTTTGCAATGCCCATCAGCAGGTCGTGGTGGCACGTTGTGTCATTTGGAGACCTGGAGTGATAGCGACGGCATGCCAAACATTATCACCTACATAATTCCATGCATGTCCTTTTATCAAATACTACCCAACCCCTGCTTCTCCTGCTGCCGATGATGATGCTGTTGCCGCAGTTGCTGCCGCAGCTGCTTCCCGCCTGCTGCCCGCGTCAACAAAACCTCGTGTTCTTGCAGTGCTTCTTCACCTGAAAGCCGGTCGGACAAGTCTGTCCTCTGCGAAATGGCAGTCGGCCACTAACAATTTTATGGCGTCCCCACCCACACCACAATTTCAGTCACTCAGAGACCAATCCGGAGCCGGGGCTTCCATGGCGGGCACAGTGCGAGCAGGGGAAATCAAGGGGTCGCGAAGCACAGGGACTCGGCGGGTGCGGCGGCCCTGCACCGGCCCTGAACCGACCCTGAGCCGACCCTGCGCTGGCCGAAACGAGACGCTGACAGCGCTGCGAGCCAGTTCCAGCGCAGGTTGTCCGGGCGGCACTCGACCTCGCCTCGTGTAGGGCCCCGGGGGCGTTAGAGCCGTTGACCGCACTGTGCCCATTGTTTGGCGGCCGTTTTTAATTGTTTCGCTAGTCCTAATGGGGCCATGACCAGGCCGGGTCCCCTGGTCGACTACCTCACAAACCCTTGCTTCCAACATCTCTCGCCCAGTCGCCTTGGAGCTGCTGGAGTCCTTCTGGGTCCTGAATGGTCTCTTGGCACGTCCGCGCGCTCTTTGAGGTTTGGGGGCCGCGCTTGACCCTCTTGACTTTGACCCTCCGGCGCTCCTTCTTCTGTCGCTCGCTCCCTTTATCCTCCTCCGCCCAACGAGCGCATATTTGCGAAACCATCGATCCTTTAATCCTCCCGACTGCACAAAAAAAACCCGTCAATCTTTCAACCTTCTCGGATTCGACTTTATTTTCGCAGTCGCCTTGGTCGATTATGTGTCGTTCGTTCTTCTCTTAGGAGCCCTTCTTTCCCTTCCTTCCAACTCCCGAGCTAGTCTCCGATTCCACTCGTTCACCACCTTCCTACCTCCGCCAGCCTACAGCCTCCGGCCTCCAGCCTCCCCTCTCACAACCTCACTGCCTCGCCGAATCCTGCGCCAACCGTCTGCTTACTCGACATTCCTTGGACACCAGTTCGACAGCCCTTTCAATCTCTTACTATTTTCTTATTTATATCTTTCGTCCAATCTTGACTCGCACAATCAACGCCCCCATTTATTAGCACCCGCCAAGCTTCACCCGAGCCGATCATCAAAGGTGATCGACGCTCGCCGACAACCACTTGGTACAACGTCTCGATCCCCGTCGACTCGTCACCGCCGTCAACATGGAGGAGACAAAGTTCGTCATCGCCCGGGACCTGGACGAGCTGAACCGAGGTAAATAAAGACGTTGACGTGAGCCCCTTCACCTGCTAATCCTCTCCAGTGATGCAACTCGTGTCCCGAGGCACCACCTGCGTTAAGTGCGACGACTCGACCACACTCGAATGCCCCAAGTGTTCCGATGGAGAGAGCTGCCAGTTCACCGTTCCCCTCGACTGCACTCAGTGTGCAAAGTCTGTGTGCATGGCGGACGATTCCAGCGACAATAAGAGCAGCAGCGGCCCCAGCATCGGCGGCATCGTCGGTGGCGTCGTGGGCGGTCTCTTCGTCGTTGCCCTAGCCACATACCTTGTCTGGAGATTCTGTATCAAGCCCAAGAGGGCTCAGATGGCCCAGACTATTTACGAGCAAGAGACGGATCCCGCCGTCCAAGGCTCCGAAAAGGACGCTGCCTCGAGGAGGACTCGTCCGCCATCCACCCACACCGTCCACTCCATTGCCTCTACCGTGCTCACCCGAGCGTCCAACATTATCCAAATCGCCTATATCCCCGGTGTTACGAACCGAGCAACCCCGACTTCGCCAAACGTTCTCGTGCCTCCCGTGCCCCCGATCCCCATGCAGCACGCCGAGGGCCGAACGACAACAGGAAACGATGACCAGCATTTCTTCGTGCCTGGCGATCTCCGCGACTCCACCTACTCTGGCCTGTCGGGCTATTCCGACCGAACCTCATACGCCCGCACCTCGTACGCTCCCCGATCCAGCGTTGCTTCTACCATTTACGGCAAGCAGGCTCAAGTCCTGGCTCCTGCCCAGACGGGAATGCGTGCCAAGCCCACTGTTGTCAGCGTTAAGTCCGCGGGCAACAGCACCATGGAGGGAATGACTCCGCCTCCCGTGCCTGCAATCGATTTCGAGCGGTTCGGCGGAGGTCGACCAAAGAGCGGTGCCAGTGCCTTTAGCGTCGGTTCGACGTTCCTCAACAGTGCCAACACGGCTACGCAGGCTCGTGCTCAGGTTGTCAAGGTTGTGGGACTGAAGAAGATTGATCTCGGTGCAAAGTCGGACACGGATTCATCCACCTTGTCCGTGGCGAACGAATCCCGACCCACAACGCCGAGCAGAAACGCAACCCGGGACTCGAGTGCCATCACCATCATCGAAGACTCGCCCGCAGTAGACCAAGGACCTTTCTCGGATCCCCCACAAGAACGCTCACCCCTTCGCAAGCCCAGCTTGGGAGCGGTTCCTGAGGACTCGGCCGGCGAGTCGGACAGGAGTTCGGAGAGGGTTGGGTCTTCCCAAAGACGAGACAGCAGTCCGTTTGGCGACCAGCATGCGACCAAAGAGTAAAGTGTTTACGGTATATATCTGAGCAATCTTTTTGGGATATGATGAATCTCCCCGCCGCCTGGTCTCCACATACTCGAGCGTCCGACTGTTTTCTTTTCTACCTCTTCTTCTCGTCACATTTTTTCTTGGATAGACGACCCGACCTCGGGATGTTGACTTTTTATATTACTTTTGGACCACCAGCGGCGAGGATATTTGGGAATGGACACTTGGCGTCTGGACAAGCACCGCGGGATACGGCACGATGGATGGCGGGGTGTTTCCTATGGATACCTATCCACTACGCCTTCTGAATAGATGATTGACTATACTCATGTGACTTGTGACTACTTGCCGTTGCTTTGTGAATGTCTAGTTGGATGTTTAGTAGCGGTTGGATTGTCATGAATCGTGGGTATTTTGTAAGTGTCGTCTTTGTAGGAGAGATGTCACTGTTTGAATCACGGTCGTTCATCGCAACGCCCAAGACGACCGGTCGGCTTCCTGCTCGAGACTTTTCGTGGTGAGCATGAAACTATGTCCACTAGAGGCGAACGGGTTGCGATGCATCAGACGGGGGGTCGAGCAGCCATTTAGAGTTGTCTGTATCTTTATTTGAGGGAAGGAGGGTTGAGGAAGCTCCTCCAGGTCGTGTGAAGGCATCGTGAGGATTCGATCAGCCCAGCTGTTCGTAGGGTAGTGGTGTCGGATTGACGCAAGCCTAGGAATCCAGGAGAGCTGAGGCGCAACATGATTACATCTTGTTCGAGTATGCTAAACAAGCTGGGTTTGTCGACACCGCCCTTGATGTTGTTCTTATGCCTGGACAGCATCTCCTATGACGTGCCTATGAAAGGGGGTTGTACCGCCGTGGATCCTTCATGACGCATGAACTTTCTACTAAGATAACGTCACTTTGAGAACCCTTCACACCGTCCAGCCCCAACTGGTACCCTTAAGGATAGAAGCCCTCCAAACTCAACCGCCTCGCGAGCTGAACGCGCCCCCCCACTTCGACGATTCCAAAGCCCTCTCTTCACCAGCCAGCCAGGTTTAGCCTCTCAAACAGCCATGCAGCCCGCCGTAGCTAACGGCTTCTTGTTTTTTCTTCGAGAAAAAACGCACGAGGCTTTATGCGCGCCGCTCTTGGAGGTGTCAAAGCTTTTCTTCTTCTGTGTTGCTTCCTTTTCCGCGCGCGCGCGCGCGCGGTTGAAACGCGAGAAAGGAAGTTGGTGAAACAGACCTAAGGGTCGGTGGCTTTTGGTAGTGAAACGGTGAAGCTTGACTTTTTTATTCTGGGCTATTTAGGAAGGGTAAGGGGGCGTTTTTGGAGTCCCTTGCGAGACCTCATTTAGTAAAGACAGCCTGGTCGACAGGAGTAAGCGGAACGTTCTTCTCCCGGGCCTAGATCGTTGAGCGATGTGAGAAGAAGCCCTTTTTACTAATTAGCGACTTGGGTCAAGAAGTCGTCGAGGCTAGGTGAAATGGCGACATGCGTGTGCTGGTCTGCCTCGTTCGGGTCGTCGGCGATACTTTACCCCCTTTCGACTCTTTGAGCCAAAGTATCGAATACTTTGGTTTACTTTCTCGCTAGGATGCTGGAAGACAAGCTTCCCTTGTTCGCGGTTCGAAGCCCTTTCAGCGCGGTGCGTTCCCGACCGGGAGGAGGGATCCGAGGGGCCGCCGGGGAAGGGGGGGGGGTTAAGAAGGTGAGACGGAAGCGAGAAGGGGGCCGAGGGCGGAAGCGAGAAGAGAGCAGAGTAGAGAGCGAGGCTTTGAATAACAATGGACAAGGAAGATGATGAGGAAGGGATACCTATCCCTTGAGCCTTGAGCCTTGAAGGGGAGGGGGAGAAAAGACCCGACGGGGTGGAGAGGAAGGGCCGTTCCCCCATGTCTCCCCGGTGAAGGGATTCTTTGCTAGCCTAGATGCCATCATTGCCAGGGGAGGGGGGGGGCGGGTTGTGATGTGATGTTGTCGGGTTTCTTGTTCGTGGTGAGAGATTCATGGGCGGGGGGGTTGGGAGAGAGAGGATTTTGGTGCTGGGATGGAGGGAGGAATTGGGTGCTGTGTGTATGAAGGAGGTGATGCGTGGCTATGGTGGTGATAGTGCTCATGGTGGTGAGGAAGCAAATGGCTTCATCTCCTTCAAACACCTATCTACAAGCGCCAAACTCGTCGGTGTGTAAATCTAAACACCGATCAAGAATCCTCCCTGCACAGTCCAACGTACAACTATCTATCCAGATTCGGCATCTCAACGAGAACCCTGACCCATCCCGTCCGTTTTCGTCCATCCGTAAACTATCACGAGTTTCCGTCTCTCTGTCCATCCTGATCCCCTTCCCTCCCCCCGTGTGTCTTGAACCGTTTTCCCCGATCCTCGCTACCTGGGCCCCGGGAACGTTTTGGACTCGACCTTGTTCCTCTTTTTTATTGCGATATAACTTTTTTGTTCTCTTGTGTGACCTTCCCTATCCGGCAGATGATGAGCCATTGTTTTCCCCTGGTTCCATTCTAGACTGGGGGAGGTGTAATGAATCGTTATGCTCCGTGCCATTGTCGAGGCCTGAATCATGGATTGTCGCCGCCTCGTTAGTACGAATACACGTACCGTTGATACGAATAGATAGGTTCTATATACCAAGATAGGTAGGTTAAAACCACCTAGAGCAAAATCCCCAAACCCAACATGCACAACACCGCTCCGAAGAAATAGGAGAAAGATGTGCAACCAACACAGCCCAAACCCACCGCTATCACCACCATTCAAATCTCGTTAGAAAGTCTTTTCCCCTTCCCTTCCCTTCCCTTCTCTCTCCCCCTCGAGGGGGGCCCATTGCTACAGTGACATCCAAAAAACCCGTCAACGGCCGACCGGCTGTCGATCCGGGAGGAGAATGGTTGGTTGGTGTAGTAGCATTTCGCTTTGGACACCGAACACCGGGTGCGCGCTCTCTTCTTACTCGATTTTTCATTCCTTTTTTTCTCCCCCATCCGACCGAGTAATAGGTAATTTACTCATCTGACAAGGAACGCGCAAAGGGGGGAGCAAAAAGCCGCATAGGACTTGTTCATGCTTTCGGTCGCATTGGAAGAACCCCGGCTTTCGGCAGTTGTTTTTCATCAAAGTCACGGTGAGAACTACTTGGTAATTATCTCAGAGGTATCCGTCGAAGCTCTCCGAATCCTAATCTGATATCCGCGACCGGCAGTTGAACCGCGATGAGAGGAAGACACCTCTTCCCACACGGCCCGGATCTAAACTAGTCAAAACATGCCGGTTGCGGCCCCCAACAAGAAGCAGTACCTAGGTAATGGAGTAATGCACATACTATTCATGGTACGGACTTGACCACTGCTTCCTGCACCAATTGTCGCCTCCTTAGGCACGGTCGCTGCACGAATAAACTAATCTACCTAACCTGACGGAGATATCCTATCACCCCCCACAGATACGTCGCCGGTCTTTCGCCGTGCCGGGCGTCCCGTCCGTTTCTGTCTCAACGGGCACGCCGTTAATGGAGGGATATATTTACCTCGATGGACCGGTGCGGATTGTCTAGGTCGGGGCTGCGCCATCATGACACATGTCTTGCCGCTTGGCAAAGACAACACCTTTTCCACCCCCATTCGCTTTTGGGACATGTGGATACTGAAGGGCGAGAGAAGAATGAGGCAAGAGGGGGGGAAGAGAGAGATGGCTTAAAGAGAGAAGAGACAACTAACCAAAATATGCTCCGGGTGCGGAGGACCCGTGTCGGGATTAGGCATATTCCAATTTTGCCGTGGTTGGCGCCGGACTTTCCAGTAACGGAGCATGCATAGTAAATTCGTACGGATGGATATGTGATATGTAATGTACGAGTGACGACATCTCGTCTCCTACATGCCCGTCCTTTCCCTATTCCAGACGTGGGGAGGGTGGCATTGCAGCCCGCTGCCGCCCTTTCTTTTGCTTTTGCTTATTGTGTGTGATAATCTGTGAATGAGACCCGGTGGCGGGGGTTTCCAATTCTGTATACGAGACGGAAACGCGTGTGCATCATAGGAAGGAGGGAGGAAAAGGATGAGGTGGTGATGAGTGTGGTGATAGTGATGGTGGTGGTGGTGGTCAGCTCTGCATCAAACATATAAACGAAACGACTATCATGCCATGGGCCAGACAGCACGACTATCCAGTCGGTCACTGCAGTAATACGTAGTATTCGCATGTACCCAGCAGTCAAGGCGTACGAATAGGTACCGTACCAACTGTTAAGCAATCCATCCCTCCAAAACTCCCAGCAACCAAAAAAAAAAAAAAAAAAAAAAAAAAAAAGAAAACGGTCCCCGAGGTCGAACAGACCACTAGTTCTCCCATGGCCAAACACGGGACATCCCACGCTCGAAACCCAACCCTTTGCAAAAGCCCTCTCTCCCTTCCCGGGAACAACAAAACCCCCCACCCTCTACTCTCGCCATCTTGCCTTACCTCCCTATCCCAACGACCAATCTTTGAACAAAATCCATTAGACCATCCGTCACACACTCCCCTACCCCTACCCCTACACCCCCCTAAAGCACGGGACGGGAAGAAGATTGAGCGATGAAGGGAGAGAAAGGGGAGGGAAGGGAGAGGAAAATCGTCAGAGGACCCTGAACGTAAACCTTTTTTTTTTCCTCAGAGAAACCCCCCACTGACATTCACATGGAAGCCAAAAAAGAAAAAAAAAAAAAAAAAAGAGGTAGCCGCCAGCAACAAGGTTGTCCCTCCTGGGTGGAGTGAGCTGCTTCTCTCTGCTTGGGTCTCGTCTTGGGTCTACCCCCCCGCGAAACAATCCGCATTCAGCTCATTCTCCTCTTTCCCATCACGGCGTGGGATAACACCAAGTGTGCTGTGCCATAGCAAGAAGAGACAAGAGGATGAAGGAGGGTAGGAGAAAGCGTGATGTATGATGTGAAAAAAAGCACCAAGGGGGCGTTCCCGAGTTTGTGTGAGCGGGAGGTGTGTGGGTTTGCCTGGGGTGCCAAATAAAGTGCTCTCTCTTTCTCCTTCTGCTTTTGCGTGGGTTGATGTTATTAGTTGGCGCCTTTTGCTGTCTTTGTTGTTCGACGTGGCTGATCACGGCATCAGATAGTGTGGGAGTGACAGAGCTTTGGCTTGGAAAGTGCCCGTTCGAGAGTAGCTACTAAGCCGACTACCAGACGGCTGCTATACTACCAGATGCCCGTGCCAGTGACCGTTGGTGACCGTTGGTGACCGTTGGCGATACCTTGTAGCCAAGGCTCCCAACCTGCTTCAGCAGGCATCCCTCGATACCTCTCCTTCGTGGCAAACACTCCCCACGCATCTCATCTGCAGTCCCTATCCCACCGACCAATGCCCTCGTCCCCAAAAACAGTCCCTCTTCCCACGCACCACCCCCGGCATGGCCCAACAATCCCACTGTTCACAGGACCAGGGGACCTCCTCTACCCACGCCACGCCTTGTCCGTTCTCTGCCCAGAGTCGTCGTAGCGCCGCCAACGTGGACGAGGCTAACCAAGAGCCTTCCCTTCCTCTATCCGAGCTGTCTACAAAGCATCTGTACCTTGATTGAGCTGCCTTGGAACTTGAGCCTTCAAATCAACTTTTATTCAGAAATGGTATCTTTTTTTCTTTCCTTTTCGCTCAAAGGGCATATCCCATCCCTCGCCTCACCACCTTCTTCTTGTAAACACCCCTAGCCAGCTCATCCTCATCCTCATCCTCTCCATGCATGGGCGAACCATCCCTGCATCTCCCCCTTCCATCTCCCTTCCCTGCCAGTTCCAAACCTCGTTGCCAACTGAGCCACCCCGGCCCCAGCAACAACCCCCAACCCAAGAGCTCATTCTTTTCCTCGCCATGTTCCCCGCCCCTCACATCTCCAATCCTAGGTCCATGGCGCCGTCTCTGGGCCGAGAGGGGTTTGAGCCCATGATCCAGATCTGACGGATACTTGTTCCTCCCTCCCCAAATAGATCCAACTTCAGATAGATTCCGCAGCATGCCCTCTTGTCCCAAAATGCCCGAGCAAAGAACCACGGCCGAAATCAGAAACTGGCGCTCGGCCTTTCAGACTCCAGAAACACCAATGGTCGCCAGCCCCGCCAGGTAAAAGGCAGAGGATCCGATGGAGGAAGAAGATGGAACAAAAAGAAAAGAAGGAGGAAAAAAAAAGGTTGTGTGAAAAATATGACGCCCAAGTCTTGCCTGTAACTTTGCAAAGAATAATATAATGTCAAAAGAAATACCTAGCGCCCCAAGAATATGCCTCTTTTTGTTCGTACGCCATTCGCCGGTGCGGGAACTGGTCTCCTTTCGTTCGTCGTTCGATGCTACGTCGTCATGTCGCCCTCGTCGTCGGGCTGAGTGTGGCCTTCTAAAATCGCAAGAGAAAAACATGGAAGTAATCGTCTCTCCGTTCCCTTCCGGCGTCCTGCCAATCATCAAGCAGCTTGACATCAAGCCTATTCCAGCCGATGAGGGGTTCTGATAGGCCAACCCCTCACCCGCGGCTGTGGTTGCCGGCAAAGCTCCCAGTCAGCCACGACGCGCTGCTCCTTTCGTCCCGTTTCTTTCTTTCTTTATCCGCAGGCTCTCCCTGAAGGCATCTTGTTCATAACACGACGCACTTGGAAGACTTCTCCTTGCCGTCCTTTCTTCGGTGCCTGTGAGGGTCTCGGTGATGTCCAGCGTCGCCGTTTGTTCGTGTTCGGCCACCGGAGCCACCTGAGGGCCGCGAGGACTGTTGTCGCTGCCGGCGCAGGATCCTCACCACGTCGTAGAATGCTTTTTCGACATTGATGCAGTTCTTGGCCGAGGCCTCGACAAACTCGCATCCTAGGTCGCGGGCGAGAGCGTGGCCCTCTTGCGTCGAGACTTCTCGTTCGGTAACTCGATCACTCTTGTTGCCGACGAGCATGATGGGCACGGGCAGCTGTGAGCTGGCGGCCGAAATGGGGGAGCCGGGGTATGAAGGCGACGAGGCGCACGACTCCTTGACTCGTTGGATTTGGTGGTGGAAGCGCTTGATGCGAGAAAAGGACGAGCGCGATGAGATGCTGTAGACTAGCACAAAACCTTCGCCGTCACGGATCCATTGGTCTCGAAGGGCAGTGTATTCCTCCTGGCCGGCGGTGTCGAGGACCTCGAGCATGCAGGGTTGGCCGTCGATGACGACTTGCTTTCGGTATGAATCTTCGATTGTAGGATCATACTGTGAGAGGTTGCAGGGTCAGCGGAGGAAATATCCCACCCGGCGGAGAGGAACTGATAAGGAAGAGGAGAAAAAAAGTAAGACAATGAAAGAAACTCACAGTCTCGACAAAGTGTTGCAGACATAGCTGGATAGTGAGGGCTGTCTTTCCCACACCACCGTCTCCCAGAACCACCAACTTGTAAAGCACCATACGGCCGGCCATGTTGACGGCGGCGGTGACGACAACGACTTAGAGAGGATGCGGAAAGAGATTGAGTCGGGAGTTCGACGAGACCCGAGGAAGGAGGGTTAAGAGAGGAGAGGCGGAGGGGAGAGGAGGGGGGAGGAGGCGGAGGAGGAGTGAGGTTGGACAGAGTCGTCGAGGATAGTCCGTCGAGGAGAGCGGCTTGTGTGGTTGATGGTAGGTCGACAAGAAAGGTCGTCACGAGCAGAGCGGAGGAAAAGGCGACGGACGAGGAGGGGGTGGCTTGTTAGAGGTTGGAGCTGAGACCAGCAATTGTGAGTAGTGCGAGGCAAGCGGCACGAGTTTAGCAGCAAGAGCCGGAAGCAGAGACAGACAGAGAACGAGCTGTAGTAGTAGAGCAGTAGAGTGAGAAGAGGGCAGGCCAGTTTGAAAGATGTTTGGTCGAGGCATGGACTGGTCTGGCGCTGGCGCTGGGCGGCGAAGTTGGGAAGAGACCCCCGGTGGAGAACTTTTTGTGGGCGGGGCCCTTTGGGGAGTTCACTAAGAGCAGCAAGAGCAACCGTAGTAGCTTCGGGAGAGATACGTACCGTACTCCTGTCCGGGCGGATGAGGGTGGTAAGGTACAGACAAGATGGAGGAGTCGTTTTTTTTTTTTTTTTTCTTGCTGCTCCTCGTTGACAAGGGGATGGTATGTAGGGTCGTTAAGGCATGTCGCTGCTACTAGGCGACATACATACGGACCCGGGCCTACAATACATTAAAGACAGCGCATAGGCGAGTGTGCATACATCCGTCGTGCAAAATGCGGCAAGGGTGCAGCAGTGCCAGGTGCGCTCCGTCAAAACGACAAGGTACCGCACGTCCAGCTGTAAAAGCAAGGGAGGCACATGTACTCCCTACTCGGCGCTCCGTACGGAGGGTGTACCTGCCTGCCCTGCTCTGCGGCCCTGCCTGCCTTACATGCTCCATTCACGGGCTCGGGCTTTGTTGGTAAGCTAGGGGGAGGTACTTGTACATGTGGATAACCGGGCGATGGAGATACATGTTCAGCGCGGGTGCAGCATGGGTGAGGTGGAGGGGGAGGGGGGAGGAGAAGAGAACAGGGCATTTTCCTCTTCGGATTTCAGAAGGGGTCGGTCGAAGATGGGGGGGGGTTTCCCAAAAGGGGAGCCTAGCAGCTGGGGGGGTAAATCGGAGGCTATCCAGCACCAGGACCAGCTGTGAGACCCAGACGAGGTACCGGGGACTTTGGGGTGAGAGGGGAATGTCACCGCCGGGGCACCACGAGGCACGGCATGGCACCAGAAGGGCAAAACCGCGGATGAGAGAGAGGGAGGGAGGGAGGGAAGCAAGGAGAGAAGCCGTATGTTGCAAATTGAGCCTTTCCCGAGAGAGGGCGACGATCCAATGAAACATGGCCATACGCGACGCTGGGCTCTGCCAAGGCAAATGACTAAGCATTGCGTGAATGCGTAAAAGTGAAGGCTCGAGTCCTGATAGGACAAGACACCCAAGGCCGGAAGGGTAAAAGCGTCCCCGGGAGATGGCAGCGCCGGCTGGCTAGGCCACACAATTTGACTGACGGATCCGATTTGACGACGAGGTTGATTGATCAGACGAAGACATTCATGTCTCGGATGAGTGCGGCGAAAATGGGAATGGGAAGAGACGACACGGATGCAGTTTCCCTCGGCCCTCTCTGTCTGTTCCATCGCCACGCCCAGGCATCGATCGAGTCCAGCCCAAACGGACCAGCAACGCAGAAACGGAACCAGCGCTGCATTTTCCATGGATCGATCCCCGGGATGGCACGTCGGCGTGCAAATCTTGGAACGCTGCTGTTTCGCTGGGAGGGGAAAGGGAGCCGCCGACGAAGCAAGCACCCGAGCTCCCGGGTCACGGTTACGGTTACGGGGTGCGGACGGCAGGCAGGTTTTCCATGTGTAAGTTGCGGTTCGGTTAGATACGATGCTGTACGGTAAGGTTACGGCAGACAGGAAACGTGAGTAATGGTGCGGCGGCGAGGCTGCGACGGCCGGCCGTCTTGTCTTGACTCGAATCGAACGTTGACTTGACTCGGCTCCTATCATGGCTCGGCTGAGGTGAGAAGCAAGCAAAAAAAAAAAAAAAGTGAGCGCGGAAAAAGGAAAGAAAGAGAGGGAAAAAGCAAACATGGCGAGAGCTGGAGATGCTTCGAGACCAATCAATCACCACCCTTGGGTTGTTTTCCTTTTTCCTTTTTCTCTGTCGTCTCATTGGAATCTCGGGCGGTCAGTCGTCGCGAGTATTTTCTGCAACAATCCCGCTTGCATCGAGGGTTCTGTAGGACTCGGTGTCTTGTCCAAGGCGTCCGGGTCTCTGTTGAAGACATCAGCGTCCACAATTAAGCGTGGAAAGGTGTGAGTGGGTTCCTCTTAGTCTCAATGCTCCTCCAAAAACAAGCTGTCTGTCTTGGACAGTGACGATAATGTCTTTCACAATATATTCAACGATTTCTCCATGCTCCATACTCCGAGTACGGAGACGGGGCTCATCGTCCTCGCAAAATGCTGCGCTGCAGGTGTGATGATGACGATGGGGCCGGCACTCCGCACGCAGGCAGCTCTGGAGAAAGCAAAAAGAAAAGAAAGTAGACGTAGAGAAAAATTTTGTTTTCTTACCGCCTCCAGCTCGGCGCGCTGTGGAAATATTTTTTCCTGTTGCCTCCTCCGTATCCGTAGACCTCGGGAATGCGTGTTTTTTTCCTGGTGCTTCCCTCCCGGCCATCTTTAAACTTTTTTTCCTTTTTCTGCCTTGTCGATTTTCCTTTTTTTCCCTTTTTTTTGCTTTTTTCTGCAATGCCGGACTTTGTGGTGCAGGACGCATCAAGCACGACCACCTGGTCGCAGCGCTCCCAAGTGGTGTGGTCGGGTGTGGTTAGCGACCCGCGCCACGGTTAGAGGAAGAGTGCCATGCAGGGGGGACCTGGGGGTACTTCCAAAAGACGCTTTGCGCTGGGTGTGAGCAGGTATCTCCAAGTATCCCCGTTGCAGTGCGTTTTGAAAGGTCTCTGGGGGAGACACACTGGAGGCGCCCAAGAAGGGGGGCGTCTGCTGTCGAGGTTGGGGAAGGGGGGGTGCTTGGGGTGGTCCGGGATGCACGGGTGCTGATGTGGCCTGTGCAGCCTGCGGGTAGCTCATCCGTCCATCAATCGAATTGACTGGGAAGAGCAATCATGGAAACACGGTGACAGACTTGACAGAAGAATACTGACTCTTCATTGTTGCTGGCGTCCTCGATCGACCCGGTGAGACACCGGAGTGGGATGGAGAAAGAAAGAGAAGAAAAAAGAGAAAGGTGGGAAGGGAGGGTCTCTCTGCGACCATGTTCTTGTTCTTTTTCTGCGCCGTTGTTCAATCCGTAGGGGTCTAACCAGGTCCAAGCGAGTTGGCGTCGGTTCGAATTTTAGGGGGACGAAAAGCCAGGGAAGCTTCCATCCTTCATCATGTCCATGTCAGGTACCGTCGGGTACAGCTACTAAATTTACACTGGCTTGGGATTAATGATGAAGGCGCAACAAGGGGACGACGCGCAGTCCATGGCAGCACATGGCATTGCATCGCATCCAGCGCACGGTACGCTCACTGCAGTTGCAGGTGGGGGATGGAAATCTGCATTTGAGATTTTATCCACAACAACACTTCAGCAGGAAAAAAAAAAAAAAAAAAAAAAAAAAAAAAAAAAAGAGCTGGTTGCTTGCTTGATTGCTCCTGCCCTGCCCCTCCTCCCAACACACTGCATTCTCCAGGCATCCTTCCCCTGCAGCACACAAGACAACAACAGCAGTCGCTCTCGGACTGGCACGGACCAAAAAAAGCCCACTCAAGCAAAAGCTGCAAAACGCAACGCATCGATCCCAGGCTGGTCTCCCGCGCTTGTTGGCTCCAGTCGACGGCAATGGCGGGTCTCTCCTCCATGGACCATCTCTCCCCAAATCTCACCATCTCTCCTCTAGGTTGCTGCCCAGTCCCAGGGTGGCCGACGAGTGGCTTGACCTGGCCTTGGTGACGAGACCCATCAGGAACATCTGTCCTTGTTCTGGCAGTCCCGGGCCGTAACGGAGAAAGCATCCATGGCCATTATCGACGTTGGGCAGCCATTCGACGAAACGGAGACGGACACGGAAGGGGACAGCAGCTGAGCCTTCACCCTTCCGTCGCCTTGGACAGCTGTTTGTGATTCCACTTTCCACGCGGCCCCGGTCTCGAAATCTATCGACGTACGGATACAGTACACTGAATGTTACGTGGTAAGTGTCCCATCCCGAGTACCTTCGTACTTGGCTCGTACCTCGTCGAGTCCTTGCGCCGGAGGTTACCAGACCTTCGAGCCGTTCTAACCTCCTTTCAGCCTTCCTTCAAGGTCCCCGTCCGTTCCCCGTCCGTTCCCCGGCTCCCCCAGTCCCTGTCTAGGTTCGCCCAGGACCTGTTGGGCGGTTGGACCTGTAGCGCGGTAAGCAGTTACGGTTGCGTTAGTTGGCCGACACAAGTCTCAACCCTTCACCGGGCATCCCTCCCATCAGAGAAACCATGATGAACCGTCTTGATCCTTTTCGGCCAAGAGCGCGCACCCGTGTCGGCAGGTCGAGGCACCTCTATGCCAACTTGATTGACCGAATGCCGATGGAACAGAAGGAAGAGAGGCCCGTGGTCGATGGTGGTGCTCGTTATCCGCCATGAGCCAATCCAGCCCGGTCTGACAGAAACAAGACTAAGTTAGTTACCAGGTTGCAAGGTGCCAATTCCCACATTTTCCGGTCCCTTGGATGCATCAACACTATACTTGAGACTTGCCGCCTTGGCGGAGGACTCGCCCACCGCATAATGTTCCGAGACGAGTGCCTTGAGCTGCGAAGCGTCGTGCAACTCGCGTCTCGGTGGGCTGGGTGCTGCCGCTGTTGCTCACACCGCCGCTGCTTGGGACCGCACCGATATCAGATGAATCAACCAGACACGCACGCCCAGGCCGCTCGACAATGGGGCCATGGATACGTGCTGCCCAACCGTCAAACAGTGTCTTTCAGTCTCTGTCTCTGTCCGTGCTCCCCTTTCTTGCATGCATTCCGCATATCCGCATCCGCATCCGCATCCGCACCCGCGGGCGTCTATCTCGTCTCCAGCCTCCGGTCTCCTCGTGTGCCCGGGTACGGACTGACGACGGCCAATGCCCTGGACGGCAAGGAGATGGGCTTGAACACGAGCCTCCCGATGGTCCCTATTCGTATGATCCATCCAGCCATTCCCGTCCACTCGGAGCCGTCCCCTTAAGTCTCTCGAGTGTTCCACACTCTCTGGCCTTCTGGCCTTTTTCATTCTCAGGAGCTTGGTCGCCTCTGGCGCTTCTTTGATGCTGACGACGAATGAGCGAAGGAACTGGCGCTACCCACCGCCGCCGCCATGATGACGGCCATGGCAAATGGACAATTCTACGAATACTACTACTAAGGACAACAGAGGCTACCCGCAGTGACAGTGAGTGACAGTGACACAAAGGTCGCTAGTGCGCAATTCGAAAGAAACGCAGCACCCATGGAAATGTGTCTCTCGGATATTTGGACACGCAGCACAGCGACAAGCAGGAGGCCTTGCACAGGGTCGCATCCAAGAGAATAAAAATAATGCTTCTGAAATTAATCAAATGGAAGCCGGCAATAACAAAGGAAGAAGGAGGAGAAGCTGCAGGTCGCAGATGAGCCGGCCCAGCGGGTCTCTTCATTCTTCTGGCTTCGATTTGCTCCGCTGTTGGACCATGAATCGGCTCGACTCGACTCGAGACTCGATGACTCTCACTGATCAACCTCCAACATGTTAATCTGACCTACAGAACATATGGGATCAATCAATTCCTGGGGCCAGCAGCAGCAGAAGCAGAAGCAGAAGCATCAATGCCCAACTGGATCCAAGCCACTTTCTTTCCATGTACCTCAACTCGGTCCCCTCATCCGCAAAGGACCGAATCCCGTCGTTGCCGTTCCCCCAGGATTTGGAACCGATTTGTTGGCTTTTCCCTTCTCGATGCCCTCCGTTTGTCCCTCAGACTTCGCTCCGACTTGCCTTCTTCTTCTTCTTCTTCTATTCGCCCACCCCCCTTTTACTACCCCCCTCCTGCCTTCCTTCTTCCTTCTTCCCCCCTCCCGGCCGCCGCTCCGGGCCTTCTATCGGCCCCTCCTCCACATGGCACATCTTTTCGGTCCTCGGTGACTTGGGTTCCGCATCGTCGTCCAGGCACGCACACGCACCTGGAAGGTTGTTTCAAGGCTTGCGCTCGGGTGTTTCTGCGAAAGGTATGCGCCTCCTTCTTCTTCTTCTCCTCTTCTTCCAGTCTGCCTTGAGTCCCTCCCTCACTTCCTTGTCTCCATAGTCTTCCATTTCATGCTCGTCCCTGTTTCTATGCTTCCACCCCTCCCTCCGGTAGACCCCTCCCCTACCTACCTGGTACGTATCCCTTCAACAAAGCACCAAGATCCCTTCCTTCCATTCTCCCCCAGGGTCCCAGGTAAACGGAATAGAAGCCGGTGAGTCCGTGAGTCCGCCCGGTCGGGCTTCTCTAGGATTGGCTGCAATTTTCCCTTGGGGACTGGGAAAGAGCTTGCTGCAAGGAGAAGCGTATTAGATGCAAGTCGTTGGTGGCCTTACGTGTTCCATTTCCCCGCCTTTTACCTTTGGCCGTTGGCAGGCCTCGATTACGGACGAGGCTTATTGCATGTCGCGTGAGAACTTTGGGGGGGGTGTGTGTGCCTCTCTCTCTCTCTGTCTCTTACGACGTAGGACAATAACGGGCTTTTTCAACGGCCGAGACGGTACATGTTGAAAAGAAGTCTTGCAACATGTCTCTTGAGCCTCACAGCAACGTGGCATCCAGACATGTGCGCGTTAGAGAAGGGCCTTGTGCATTATCCGAGGGTCAATGTATATCTCTTACGCCCTTCGACCTTCTTCTTCTGTTCTCCCCCTCGGATTGATGATATGGCTGTGCTTCGACCTTTTTTTTTTTTTTTTTTTTTTTCCAACGCCCAAACTTGGTACATGCGCGTAAATCCTTCGGTTGCTTGCGTTTGCTATCTTTCATCTCTCGTAAAGTATTCCCGATGCGGTATTGTGTTTGTTGGGTGTTGTTTTTAACTCTAGAAACTGAGTCGCCCTCCTCCCGTTATCTGCGTGTGTGTTGTGTGTGTGTTTTGTTTATAACCAACAGGATATGCAAGCCGAGAAAAAAACCAGAACCAACGAGAAGTCCCCGTTTTTGGCATCGCTAACTGCTTCCTTTGATAAAGGTTCTTGTTGTTGTGTTTGATTTGTCCTGTGCCTCTTCGTATTAGCTGCCACACACACTCCTACGAGTTCTTCCCCAAGGGAGGTAGGTACCTTACACAACACACCCGAATCGTTCGAGCGAATGGGGATCCCTTGTCGAGGGGAGGGGGGAAGCAACATAAGCAGTGACCCGAGGCTTGGGAAATGTGTGTCGAGGTGCGTTTTTTGCTGTTCGGGAACATTAGGAGGTTGCGTTGGCTAATCTCTATCCGAGTGGTCGAGAGAGGCATCGTCACCTTGGCATTTTGCTTTCAGCCACGGGGACCGTTGTTCCCTGCCTTGTGTTGCTTTCCTTTCCCTTCGTCCTAGGTGCATTGGGAACGACTGTTGGGCATGTCATGGTCGTTGTACGGCCAGCTGGCTCACATGTCGTGTCACATCCCGGAGAGAGCAGACTTGGTTCAGGTGTGCCCAGATACGTACGATTTCCCTTGCTTGCATTCCCGACTCGGACGCTACCCCGGATCCCGTCGACGGCAGGCCTGTATGACTAATTGCTTCTATCTCTCTCTCTCTCTCTCTCCGTCTGTCTGTCCGTCCGTCTTGTCTAAGCAACCTCACTCAGCAGCTTCTCAGCCACTCCGCCAATCCCCCCCTCATCCTCCCTCACCCAAACATCCACCCACCCCTTCGCCCTCTCAACCTTCTCCCCGTCCCTTTCCCAATCCTCCTCCCTCTCCCTCTCGACATACACCGTCCGGAACCCGCACGCCCGCGCCGCCTCCAAGTCCCCCAGGTGCGCCGCCACGAGCGCCACCTCGTCCGGCTCGACGCCCAGCTCCGTCGCCGCGCCCTCATACACGGCCGCGTTGGGCTTGTAGGCGCGAAACGTCTCGGCCGAGAGAAATTTCTGGAAACCGAGGGACCCAAAGTCGTCGAGGTCGCGGAGGAGGCTGAGGTTGCCGTTGGAGAGCGTCGTGGTGACGTATCGTTGTCCCAGGGCGGCCAAGCCGTCGGCAGAATCGGGCCAGGGACGGAGACGGTGCCAGACGAGGCTCAGCGAGTCAATCTCACTCTCAGAAAACAGACCCGTCAGGTCCCAGGCGGTGAGGAGGCCGACGAGGCTGTCGCGGTGGTGCTGATCGACGTCCTTCCACGCGTCGCGGGCCGGGTCGAAGCCGTGGCAGAAGACGCCGTACGAGGTGCGCCACTCCTGCGCGAACCGGGCCCAGTCGTCTTCCGTGAGGGACTGCACGCGCATCCTGAGGTTCTCAGGGAGGTCGCCGTCTTCGGAGCGGGCTTTGCGAAAGGCGCGGAGGTTGATCTCCTCCGTCACCGAGGAGCGCCAGTCAACGACGGTGCCGAAGACGTCGAAGGCGAGAGCCTTTACTTTGGAGAAGGGGGAGACTTTTCCTGGTGACATTTTCTTCGGTGTTGTCTGCATGATGTGTTCGGAATGAGGGTTGGAAAGTGAGTGAATAAGGTGAGCGTTTGTTGACGGATAGAGTCCGAGGAGTGTTGGTCAACAACCAGCCAGATGATGTAATCGCGCCTTGGGGATGACACGCGGGGAACCAAAGGCCGTTTCTCTGTCGCGTATGAGCTGTTCGCCTAAAGCTCAATGTAATTCACATTTTCTTGCGGGACAGACCCCGAACCAACTCCATGTCTCAACGGACCTCAAGTGAAGCTCCAATTCGAGCATACAAGTAAGCACCTCCAAACCATCGTGGCGGATGACGTCGAGCGGGGCACATTCAGGTATAGGGTAACCCTCTCTCAAAAAAGCAGCCTCCTCGTAATGATGCCGTCAAATGAAAAGAATCAAGGCATTGGCAAGTCCAGTCGAATTGGCAGGCCTCACTCGTTTCTTTACATTTCAAGTCGTTCTTAATTTCAGAGCCTGTCGCTCTTCGTGATCGTCTAGCAGGGGTCGGAAGCACGGCGACGTGTCTCACCCGGTGGCGTAGAAGCGTCTGCATGCCTCACCTCATCTCCGTTAACTCCTAGAGAAACACGAACGTTTTTTTCCTCATTATTCAATGCTTGCTACGTCTCACTCGCAACACCAATTCCAAAACTACGCCACCACACCGCATCACCCAGGGAAACAATAACAACGCCCAGCATGGTCGCGCGAGACCACTTCCTCGGCCGGCACTACGACGCGGTGCACAGCACGGGACCCTTTCGGTCGCTGAATCCTACGAGGCGGTACCTCGTGGCCGACCAGAAGCCTGAACCGCCGGGAGACAAGAAGAAGAAGCAGGACGAATCTACCCAGGAGAAACCGACGGAGCCGGCAGCACTCAAAGCCGCGTACGTCTGGAGGAGTCGCGACAATAGAAAAGGTCGACACGCCGTCGTGGTCGACCGCGACCCGCGGAAACAAGGCTCGGCGAAGGCGCCGAGGCTGTCCAACACGTGGAAGCAGACGCTGAGGGGCATCGCCAAGATGTTCTTGAGGTTCCCGGTATGGGACGTTTCTTACGATGTGGCCGTTGTCTTCACCATTGGTATGTTTCTTCTGCATCTCACATCAATCAAGTTCTGACTGACCCCCTCCAGGATCCGTCATCTGGGTCGTCAACGGCTTCTTCTCCTGGCTACCCGTCGAGGACCCGTCGTCAGAGTTCTCAGGCGAGACCACCTGGGCCGCTGGCTTGACGGCAATGGTCGGAGCCACCGTCTTCGAGTTCGGATCGGTTCTCCTCATGCTCGAAGCCGTCAACGAGAACCGCGCCGACTGCTTCGGCTGGGCCGTCGAGGAGTCCGTCGACGGCGTGCTTCACCTCCACAAGGAGCACGAATGCCGCCACTCGCACGCCCGGAAGAGCTCCTTTGTGAGAGGGAAATCCGGCCACGAAGCTGACAGCTTCGAGTCTACGCCGTCAGAATCCAACCGAACATGGTCTTGGTGGCCGACGTGGTATGAACTCAAGACGCACTACTTCAAGGAAATCGGCTTCCTCGCCTGCTTCTCGCAGATGCTAGGCGCCACCATCTTCTGGATCGCCGGCATCACGTCCCTGCCCCCCATCCTGAACAAGCTCGACACGCCGGCCGAGAACGGCGTCTACTGGCTGCCGCAGGTGGTCGGCGGCACCGGCTTCATCGTGTCGAGCGCCCTTTTCATGATCGAGGTCCAGCCTCGCTGGTACATACCCGCCCCGGGCGTCCTCGGCTGGCACATTGGCCTGTGGAACTTGATTGGCGCCATAGGCTTCACCCTCTGCGGCGCCTTGGGCTTCGGCATCGAGCAGCCCGGCGTCGAGTATGCCGTGACCTTGTCAACTTACATCGGATCCTGGGCTTTCTTGGTCAGTCGAACGGCGTAGAAGCGGATTCTATGTGTGACTAACAGTGGGGTAGATCGGAAGTGCTATCCAGTGGTTTGAGAGCTTGAACAAGTATCCTATATGGGTGGACGACAAGGTCAGATCTCTCACCACGGCGTTGTAGCGGCTCTGCATGCTTGCCGACTATTCTCCATAGCATTCGTCCCCGCGAAACATGCAACAACGAAACCAGGGCCTATCAAAACAGGTCTCGTTCAGAGTCACGGCGATATCCGCCTTGCCGGCGATTATTAACCACGGACGATCAGACTCGACCGGAAGCACGAAATGCCCTATTTTCCGTTGCGAATCCATTGACCTGGAGACAACCGGAAGCATGAAACCGCTCTCTGCCGTTGTGAATCCCTCGACCTCGATACCACCTCCCTCCCCACCCCGATGTGCCTTGCCACGATGTGGTCGTATAAACGGCCGCATACCCTGCATCACAGACACTCACACCCCAAATGCAACTCGCTTAGCTCCCCTCAAGGCCTCTCTGCACTGGTAAGGAATGAGGCCCGGTGTGAAGAGAGGCCGTGTGCCGGGCCAAAAGTGCAGCAGTAGTGGGATGTGATGAGAGCTCATCCTGGCTCCTTCGCCGGGCATGGGTCTGTTGGTTCTCCCAACACAAGGTGGGAGCGGCCGAGGGGGAAAAAGAGAGAACCAACTGCGGACCCCTTTCTCGTTTTCTGAAGAGGGAATTCCCAGGCGAGACGGTGCAACAGCAGAACACTCGTATCCCTTGGAAGCCAAGCATCAAGGAACATAGCTAGGTTGCTGACGACAGCGACTCCAAAACCAGCCGTCGTAGCATGTTGAAAGACAAGGACAAACGAAAGCCTCGAAATTCGGACGGCCTAGCCGGCAATCAAACGGTAACATGTCATTCCTGCACAAGTTACCATTGCCTTTTTTTTTTTTTTTTTTTCTTTTTTTTCGCCCCCTTGAGGCTTCCGCACGCGGAGCTCTTTCAGCTCGGATCCTCTCGACGTTTGATACCCAATTTGGACAGAGAGGAAGGATTTTCAAACGGCCGCGGGCTGGTTCAACTGCCGTGGTCGTGCGTGCGTGTGGAGAGCTCCCGTTTCAGACTTGGTCGCGGGTGGGTTGATGAGAAGAGGCGACCGGCTGAGTAGCCGTACTCCGTATGTGCGTGCGTGTGCGTGCTGTATCCGTAGGACTTTAGTTGACAAATGCTTCCCGGTTTAGTACAGGGCATGGGACTCGAGGGAGGTACTGTGATTGTTTCCTCGAGGGGTGCTTGTCTTGTGAAACTCTTCGATAGGCTGCAATATGTTTCCATGCACGTTACACATTTCCAACGTGGACGAACACGTGGTGAATATCTTGTCGACGCCGGAAACGGGAGTCACGACAGATGTGGCTTGATATTGCTTCTAGGGATTCTCACATTAGCCGTGGGATTGTTTGTACCCCGGTACGAAAGACTCACACTTCCCCAGTCGACGTCGTGCCTCACGACCCCTTGGGCAAGCAGCGCTTGGAGCCTCATGTCGGAACCTGAACTGTTACGCAGCATGTCGTACAAGGCCGCTTGGACGAGAACCGGCGTTGTTTGTGTACCACGACTTTTAAGACGAAGCCAAGTTTAGAAACTCGCTCGTTGCATCGCAACATCGGATGTCTCGACGAGTCGACGGAAATCTATGCGTCGAGGTCGAGGCCGCAAGATGCATCGTCCCGGAGACAAGTTTTGCGAGTCACGCAAACGGCACGTCGACTGCTTCATTGGCTCGCACTCAGGGAGATGTAAGACAAACGGCGGATCGTCTGTTGTGTCCAAGGGGAAAGCTCAAGCGGTCTGATTCCTCGACTTGCTGCTGGCTCGAATGCATGCGAGGGAAGCTGCATCAGGACTCGAACCTTCTAAGCTCCCCCTGATTCAACCGCCCTGATGCGATTCGACCTGTGCCACCGTGACCTTTTGACTGCCAAGGCCCGAGGTCTTGGAGTTGAGACATGCGTGCATTGGCGGACTGGCAGAGAAGCCATCACCTTCACCAAGATCCAAGACATGCGTTCGGATGCTCCGATAGCCGACGACCAAAGCCCCTCCTCACAAACAACGAGGAACCGGGCGCTGCGGATGCAAAAGGTCCCTCAGCACGCCGTTAGACGACCACATCAATGGCGCGCCCATGAGTTCGTCCCCGGCGCTATGGACTGTTAAAACAGAAACATTGCTTTTTCCTTGGTCGAGCAAGTTCGCAAACATGGAACAACTTGTTCAAGTTCGTGCATCCAGGCTCGGAGCTACTCCTCTCTTCCTGTGGAGTGAACCCAGACCAATTTGATAGGCCAGTCATCTTGTTTCCCCCCTCAGCAACCATTGGGGGGCTTTCCCTCAGCTTCCGAAGCCAAGGCTCCCGATCATCAATGAAGCCAGGAGACTATTTCTGATCCCCACTGGCAATGGCGGTGGTGGCGGTAAAAAGATGCTCGCTTCTCATCAAGTTAGCCTCGGGCAGTGAATCCGTGCACCAAGAAGCAAGCAGAAAAAGAAAGGAAAATCCCAAGACCCAACAAGACGCGAAAAGCGCGCTCAGCAAAAGAGCCTCGCTCTTTCCGTCGTGTCAAGTTAGATTGGCACCAATCCTCCAGCTCTCTGATCTCCTGTGATTGCGGCTGGAAAACCAACCGGTCACTCGATAAACAAGGATCCGTCCATGAAGCCGCCCGTTTCATGTGGGAGGCAATCGACAAGGGTGCTTGCTGTAATGCCTGAGGATATTCATGGACGCGATGAACCACTGCTGCGGACCTGGAGAACCATGGTGGCAAAGGGAGACTGGGAAACATGCACAAGGAGTGCTCCGTTGAGGTCTTCTTCAAGACGAGTGGAGATGAGGCCTGTAGCAAACAACCCAAGCAAGACTCGTCATCAGAAGCCTGGGTGAGCGAGTATCCATCCGCCTCTGGTGCTGAACGGGGGCCTTGAACCGATTGGGCACCCATCCGTTCCGTTCCAAGGCGAAGGAAGAAGCCGTCCCTTTTTCCCATTTTGACAAGCAAACAAGGGCTCATCAAAAGCTGGGGCCCTCGGTCGGCGTGGGGTTCGTTCTCCTGATGGTTATCGTCGACTGAGAGGGCGAGTTGCTTCTTTTTTCCGAGCTGGTCTCCTCCGGCCCGCGCCTTTCCTAGTTACGGAACGGAGCCAGGCCAATCGGTGCTGAAATGCGGGAACCAAGAGCCGGTTCTGGGCTAATGGCCAACTACTCGCTCCGGGCGCCGACGAGGGCTTGCAATGTGGCTGCGCAATCACAATCACAATCACCCACCAGTGTTGCAGAAAAGGTGAGGAATCTGTTGGTGTGCTTGTGGCTCTGCAAGTCGAGATGACGTTTCCCCCATCACGCAGTGATAGGGTGAGAAAGGGGTTATGTGACTGAGCCGGGCCGTGCTGTCAGATCAACTCCAAAATCTCCTCGTCAATGTCGCATTCAGTGTCCAGAAAGCAAGGGCCCTGGCAAAGTGTTTTTTTGTTGGTGCACGTGCTGGACGGGCTGAGAAGCAACCTCATCATCAATTATAGGAGAAGAGGGGCCGCTTGGTCGGCAGTTTGCTCACTGCGGCCGATCTTTGCAGAACGTGGGTTGGTTCTCATGATTTGTCATTGCTCTCTTTGTGAGTGTTCTCCGAGCTTCGTATAAGTTGTGCTTATCCGACCACCATCGATAAGTGGTCAATTGAGTTGGTCGCGTAACGGGATGAACTAACCGTCCACAATGATATTGCATAGTTGAGCTGACGCAAGAGATAGAGTGCAAAGCAGTCCACGGACAGCACACAGACAGGAGATGTTGAAGGTGAAGTGCTGATTGGGCCGACTTTCTCTGAAAACGGCGACAACCGACTCGCACCAGGGATGATGCTCCTTGCGTCGTGGACCGTCTCTGCTGATAATTTAATCGAAGCCGCGGTGGAGTGCGAATGCACGGCTCTTTGGACCTGCTATCTGGGGTACAGGCGTTGGATGACCTGGCGTGCATACGTGCCATTGCCGTGCATTGAAGCCCTCAGGCCTTCTTCGGGCCCTCGAGCACAAGGATCGGCTTATGTTAGCCTCGGGCTGATCAGAACCGTCTGGTATGGGTTTCCCGGCGCCGTGAGTTGACAGTTCAATGTGACGATGTCCGTGCCATCAGATTGGCCGCGTGTTTTGTGTAAGAGGTAGAGTACAACACAGACGTTTATTTGGTTGGCCGTTCGGTGATGAGTGAGGTATCTGTACTTTGATAATAGCGTGCATTCGAATTGAACTGCGCACCCCTTGCACGGAAGAATTAGGTGACAGAATAAAGAGGATGCGAACGAGTCAGACAGGGGAGACCGCCCTGTTGAGGCGAAGAGTTGAGAAATCGGATAATATCTTTCGCATAATGCAGTGTCTTCGGTGTAGCCGGGCGAGCTTGAGATTGGCTGGGACGAGAGGGCTTTTTTTGGTTGACGTTGACCCTTACATCAGACCCCGTACATAACTCACTTTGGATTTCGCTTAAGCCCTTGTCTGGCACTTCGTCCCTTGCATATGGCCGGTATCACTCCGTGGATAGGCACATTCCGTATAAATCCCAGTGATTAGCATGGACTTGGCCAGTCGTTTCGTGGCCCTTTCCCGGATCCAGACGGGCAAAACCAGGCTCTGCGTGTTGACAACCCATGTTTCCATCGGGCAGTGCTTTGAGACCCTGGACGATGGCCCTGGGAAGCTGGTGCGTGCTGTCCTGGAGCCTCGAGGAAGACAGACGGTAGCCTTCCGTTACCAAACTGCTGGGGCCTGACCTTGCTCATTTGGTCGTAGGCGAGAATGCATGCTGTAGGGCGCTGAAAGCAAGGCTGCTGATGCTCAGCGTCCTTGAGACGAGGCGATGCCCGAGAGCGGAGCTCACCTGGGGTTGCAGTGGTGTCCGCTGACGTCTGGATGCGAGGGTTGCTTTGTTGACAGCGAGGAAGCTGATCCGGCTTTGGGCATAAGCTGACAACGATTTTCTTCGGAGACGGCATCAAAAGAAACAAAATCGGAAGGCTAGAAAGTCGGGCCACAGCGAGGCAGGGCTCAACCGTTGACAGGTTAGAGGTGTTTGATCGACGGCATAAAGAGGGGCCTGTCAACTCGAGGTGGATTGGCCCAAGACTGCAGATGTTAGTCCCGTGAGCCATCTGCAAGTAACTCATGCGACAGGCGAACTATACGTAGAAGGTATCATGGCTCCTGTTAAGGCGCTGAAGTGCAAAGCTTGGATGGAGCGTGCTTGTGCACTGATCGTATATCCATAGAGCACAGCATGTTCGTGGTATTGCTGTCGCACAGCCAACATTTGTCAACTCGTGTTATGTGGGAAGATGGCGTCTGAATCCGGTGGGATCATCGGGGAGGAAATTGCTGGCCCCAGAAGCAACCAGGCCACTCATTTGACCAGCTGCAGAGAAAAACTCCACAGAGCCCCAAAGGGGTCTCAGAGCGACTTTGAGAACGAGCGATTCCGAGGACGGATTAGTGGTTGGGACGGGCAGGGGACTGATGCCGGGGAGTGAAGGTGATAGATGGGTGGAGTGCTTTTCAAGGAGGGACGGGAGCCTTACTGAAGTCTTGCTGCCTCAGGCTTAAGTTTTCTCGGCCCTCAACTGAGTGCTCCTTCCTCAGTTGCCCGCCACTAAGATTGCCCGCTTCCATGAGAGCTCACACGGGTAGTGACCTCTCGGTCGAACTGTTCTGCTTGCAGAGGGGAAGCATCTCCATCCACTCGCACCAATCTATTCCTTTAATGATTTGCTGGACGCGGCCGCTGCCGTTGTTTCAACAACCCCCACCACTCATTGCTCTTCAGACCATGGTGCCCAAAGCACAAACTCAAACCCGCCAGCGCGCCCTCACTGGCCCTTGCTGGCCTCTGATCTCGAGGCTCCAAGCCGGCTGGCTGATGGGCCCGGGGGGGGGGGGGGGGGGGGGGGGGCGACCCCTGAGCAGTCCCCTCGGGGGTCGAAGGTGACGGGCCAGTTATCGACGGTCGTCCTAAGCTAGGCCAGGTCAAGGCCCCTTACCGGACGAGTCGACCCCAGAGCAAGAGATGGGCCTGTGGTCAACAAATGTCACAACCCGAGAGATGAGAGGTCCGAGACTCGACGTCCCATCGCATACTCGAATCGGATCACGAGGTTGTTGAAGACGGGCAAGATCAACATTGAGCGTTGCACCTGACGAGTCTGGCCACGATTTAGTTGGGCATTTCGTTTTGCCTCTGGTTTTGATGCCTCTCAGTCGGCCACCACATTTGGAGGAGACGGCTGGACGGTAGTTGGAAGTTATCTCATTCGCGACAGCTACACGAGGTACTCCGTCCGGCTGCTCTCTCTCCTTTACCGTCTTGACATCCCATCTCCGCGTCCGCCCCCTGGCCATCTCTCCCCCCGAGTCCCCCCCTCTTCATCTCCAATCGCAGTCATCAAGCCTCGTCGACCCTTAATCAAAACAGCCATGTCCATCCTCTCGGGTCTCCGGCCTCGCTCCACCTTCCCGCGCTGCCTAGCCCACCTCTCCCTCGCTCCTCTGAAGACCCATGTTTCTTCATTGTCCAATGTCCACTGCCCAGGAATCGTCGACCGGCCCTCCTGATCCCTGCCTCCTCTTCGTCCACTGACAGTCTTGGGACGTGGGTACTGACGCTACTGCTGCATGTTCTTCTGCAGCTGTCGACTTCGCAGCATCTTTCTTCTGCTTCCTCCCACGAAGCACTCACTGACTTCTCTTCATCGCCTTGTCCCTGTCTAGCTCTGGTGCGGTCCGCATTGGTGAAGGCACAAACGAGTGGATACTTAACAAGGCCCAGGTTCTCAGCGCCCACCCGCGCGGATGCTCATGCTCCGATCGTTGCTCTTTTTCAACTTTCCGCGTCGTCCCTCCCTGAGCATACTACAGGAGAGCTTCCTTCTGCAGCTCCTCTTCGTTTTTGCTTTCCTGACTTTCAACCCGAGTCGCTCTATCTCCGCCTGGACTGGTGCTGGTGCAGGTTCAGCTTCTTGATGCTCTTCGACCTCGTCCCGCCTCCAACATTTCAGCTTCCTATCCACCATTCGCCGCACCGTCTTCTTTCGCGAGAGGCCATGCCGCCACGACTGTTTGGACGTCCTTGAATGAAGAGGCTGGACTGTAGCGCTAATTCACCGCGCATTTATCTTGGTGAGTTGCTCGAGCCATTGCCTGAACCACCGTCATTTGGCGCGGCCGCATCTTCAGGAGCCATTGCTCTCCCTGTCGCTCGTGCGAAGATGACTTGAGCAATCTATTTTAGGACTATAGCTGACATCAATTCAGTCTGCGTGTTTCTTTACATCTGCATCATTCTCTCCGGCGGCCGGCATCCAGCCTTGCTTTTTGTTCTCCAGCAACTCGAAAATCCTGAAACCTCGCGGTGGACCTCACTTACATGACCACGATTATTCTGTCTGCAACACGAATTTGGACCGTTCCGATATCGACGATCAACTCCGCACGGCCGATTGCTCACGCGCACTGACTTGTTGACGATTCTATCATCACCAACCTCGTCTCCTTTGCGCGTCTGGGAACCATACGTTTGTGTGTGATTATATATATCATTCTATCTCGAGGCTGCTATCGCCTCGACCGTTCCGAAATCTACGGCCATCGACATAGGACTTATCGCATCTTGTCGAAATACGTGGTCATAATCGAGCAACTTTCTGTGTTCCGTTATTTCTTGTAAGTGGCCTCATGTCCCTTTAGCCATTGGAATATCCCTCTTGCCCTATCCTTGCATGCATTCAACCATTTGCTTTTGCAAAGCTGACCATGAGCGCGGAACAGCGTCTGCTTGATGTAACATTCCATAGGACAAAGACCGTTTTGTGTCAATTCGCTGAAATTACAACTACTCGGTGCAAGGATCACCGTGGTTCGACAGTACTGCCTTTCAGAAGAGAGGCCGTTGTGCCGTGTCCCTTAATTAGGGGCCATTTGCATGTCTCAATTGATCATCTCCGACCTCTATTGCTTCAATAGTTCCCGCCCATCATTGAAAAAGCCGTCGACAACATGGGCGGTGTCTGGGAAACAGACGACGAGTACCTTGGAAGCGCAGCGGCAACTTCTCTGCCAACGCCCCAAGACACCCCTTACAGAACCCCTTCTCGAACGTCAAGGAAATCCCGACGTTCGGTGACCCCGCCAGGTCAGGGCACTTCAACGCCCCCCATGCCCAACGACAAGAGCTCCAAGCGATCCTCCTCCAAGGACATAACGACCGACGAGACTATCAGCATCCTTGACCCGAGGAGGTTCACACCTACGCTCCATGCGAATCTGGTGTCGGAGATTTTGGCCCTCCGAAGGGACCAGGAGGAGAAGATCCGGATCATCGAAACTCTAGAATCCTCCCTCCACACGACAAGAGAGGAGCGAGACAATATCCAGCTGAACCTCGCCGAGACGGGCAAAGAAAGCCGGTCTCTCAAGCGGCAACTGTCCCTCCTGGAAGGTGGTACCTCTTCTGCCCTAGGCGAGCTTGCCCGAGAAAGAGACGACGCAGTCGAATCTGTTTCGGAGACAAAGAAGCGTCTCGAAGCAGCCCAGAAGAAGATTCGAGCGCAGGATGAAGATTCCCAGAGGGTACACGAGCTGCTGGCGAACGAAAAGGAAAACTGGGATGAAGAGAAACGCAAATATGAGCGCAAACTCCACGTGGCGGAGAGCCGGCTCAAGGTTGTGTTGGAGGAGGTGGCCGCTTTCCAAGCAGCGCAAGCTCAAGCGGGTGCCAGCCACGAGAGCGAAGTGGAAGAGAGTGGACGAGAGAACGATGCTGCGAGTGTTCGAACTATGAGTATGACCAACAGTATTCGGTTTTCTGTCCTGGGCGGGCCCGGTTCCATGAAGCCCAACGGCAACTCTCTCGCAGACGAGCTCAATTTTGACGACGAGGATGAACAGAGCGACTTCGACGGCCGTGATAGTGTTCTCTCCAACCATGTCCCGTACATGCATGCTCGCAACATGAGCCGGGACAGCATGCTGAACAGACTGCACCGCCGGAACCAGAGTCTGGAGAGTCTGAAGCGCACAGGAAGTGTCACGCGCGGAAGGCTCTTTATGAATCAATCCGTCTTGGAAGCCCTCGAGGGCGAGGACGAAGAAGCAGAGCCTCCTGCCCCCAAGGTGTCCTACACAGACACTGGAGTGCAGTTCTCCCCTCCCCCGTCACCGAAACTGCCACCTTCGAAGCCTTCGACTCCTGAGCCGTCGTTCTCTCGTACCAAGTCGCCTGAGGCCGACTGTTCGCCTCGAGCTGATGGAGAAATCGAGGCAAACCAGAGCCGGAAGCGTGTCCACGTGGCTCGACCTCTCTCTCTTGAACCTGTTCCCCGAAGGCTGATGGTATCGACGTCGTCGCAAACGATGGAAGAAGCGCCCTTGTCGCCACCCAGGACACCCAAGTCTCCCACGCGACCTCCACCGCCTCCTCCCCCTCCTGTCGAAGTCAAGAAGCCGGTCATGGCTACGTCGTCAACGCAGACGGAGAGGCCTCCTTCACCACCTCCCATGCGCATCTTCGACTTCCCCCCAATGCCCCCCTCTCCGCCACCGCTCGCTATCCCAAGCATTAGCGTTCACCCTCCCACAAGCCGTCCTACAACCCCCCGAGAGCCTCGTCTGCCTCAGTACTTCAAGCACTTTGGCTGCCAAGTCAATCTTTCCTCACCCGTCTCCAGTGTGGACGCAGGAGTCCAGACCGAGGGCATCCAGACGGACAGGAGATTGGCTCTTCTTCCGGCTCACCTGCAACCCTCCTCCATCACTTCTCGGCCCTCATCTCCCAACCCGCCGCCAGTTAGCGATCCACCAAAGAGCTTCACTCCTGTCCCTGGCAACGTTCCACCACGCAACCCCCGCAGGCTCACCAACAGGAGAGATACCCCCGAGATCCCATCGTCCCCCATTTCTATTGCCGATTCTGACATGACCCATGATGCTTACCCAGGCAACAATGATGATGGTCCTCTGTCCAGCCAAAAAGCGCCGATGCGACGACCTCATCGATTCAGCAGTCTCTTTGCTGGATTCGATGGTGGGAGCTCGGACGAGGTGGATGAGTTTGGTGACGTTGATTTGAGTGACTCTGAATACCGCACTGCCTTGTCAGCTCCAAGACCAAAGTCCATCACGAGCCGACCAGGAAAGCGCAGCTCGACTGGAACTACTACGACCAACGGAACGATCCCGACTTCACCTGAACAGGCGGTGATGCGGCAAGTGCCTCGAGGTTCGATGAAGCCATTTGCAAACGAGCTCTACAACTTCTTTGCTTCAGACCACAAGGATGTTCCCCCTCGAATGGCTTCGGCCAAGTCGGGCAGAGCTTTTGAAAAGAGCCCTGCTGCCATGTCTTCTAACCGTGCGAGCGTCATGCGCAAGGCTGCCATGATCCAGAACGGCATCGCCAGTCACCAGGGCCGATCTCGCAGCCCCAGTCTTCAGGATAAGAACCCTCCCTTCCCCATCCCGACAAGAGCCAGCTCGAGGAAGCTTCCTTTGAGCTCGAGTGCCCCCAGCGATGGGCAGAGGAGCCCTACCCGCGGAGAAATGCTCTCTCGCCGAGGAACAGGTCGCAGTCACTATCGAGCCGGCAGCATCAGAAAGGTTCGCTCTGCCGCGGCTCTGCCTCGAAACCAACGCTATCGCCGCCAGGGCAGCCGTTCTCCTCCGCCTCTGTCTCCGTCAACAGAGGCCCCGGAGAGCCCGAGACTGCCACCGCTACCTAGAAATGACATTACCACGCCTCGCAACCGTGTTCGCCGAAGCGGCCAGTACCGCCATCAACATCAGCTCTCCGTGACTACCGACAATACCATGAGCAGTGATCCTCCGTTCGTGCCGCCAAGCTCTCAGAGCAACGGCGTTGTTGACGCGATCGCCCAGACCATGGTAGGAGAATGGATGTTCAAATACGTCCGAAGAAGAAAGTCGTTTGGCGTACCCGAAGCAAAGGACAAGGACGAGAACAGCAACGATCGTCACAAGCGATGGGTCTGGCTTGCGCCTTACGAGAGGGCGATCCTCTGGAGCAGCAAGCAGCCATCATCTGGAAGCGCCTTGATGGGCAAGACGGGCCGAAAGCGTAAGTGGTTCCCCTCGATCCGTTCAATGCTGGAACCGCTAACGAATTCAGTCACGATTCAATCCGTCCTGGACGTCAAGGATGACAACCCTGTTCCCAAGGGCGCCTCTCAACTCTTCAACCGATCCATCCTCATTCTGACCCCGCAGCGAGCACTCAAGTTTACAGCGACATCGGCAGAGAGACACTACATCTGGCTGACGGCCTTGTCGTTCCTGGCACACTCCTCACAGGCGGTTCCCGAAATCGTCACACTCCCTCAACCTCCCGAACAGTCGGCACCGTTGCCCGAGTTTGAGATACCCCGAACAAGGCCGAAACGTGCTGGGATTCGAGACTCGATCCGCCTGGCCAAGGGAAGAGGCCCATACATCCCCAAGGCGGCCACGCCAAGCATCCCAAGCCTGCCCAGCGCACCATCTTCGCAGATGGGCGACACGGTGGCCTTTCCCGTTATGGATAATGTTGGAATCATCTCCAGCAACCACTCTCGGGATGGCTCTGCCGATGCTGCGGAGCCTCCCTTCATTCCCCGGTTCCATGATCGCAACAACCCAGGTCCCATGACCCACGGGCGGAAGCGAAGTAACACTGGCGGACATGTACCGCCCCCTCTGTCTTTCCGAGGCTTCTCTGGCCCGGTTGGAGCCCACCACGTCGCAACCAGCAGCACAGCAGGCGCCAGCATTGGGACGGCTGGTTCTTCTGACATTTATCAGTCTCAGGCATCCAGCACCGGCACCGGCACGGGTACGGGTACGTGGATGAGCCAAACGGGATCCCAACGAACGTCAGAGGCGTCGTCACGACCAAGCAACTTCTTTGATGCCATTGGCACGGTGCGAATGGAGGCCTTCATCAGTCCTCTCGCCTTCTCCCAGTTCAACGACTTTCCCGATGAACAAGACGAGTTCAGGCACGAGGTGCGTCGACGAAGCAAAGAGCTCCGCAGGAGACAGAGCCGAAGTCGACACCGCGACAGCTATAGCTCTCGAGGGACTCGCGGAACCGACGGCTACCATCACGGTAGCAGAACTGCCGGCGAAGAGGATTATTTTCGAGACGACCCGTTCAAGGGATTTTGATCCTCGAGCTCCCTGACACTTTCCACATTTCATTATCTCGCTTGATCTCACTTGGAACAATTTGGAGCTATATATACCCTTTTCTTTCTGTACATTATATTTGAACGGGCTCCCGTGTGCGGCCACGAGTCGGAGGGAGTCTCTTTGGGCGAGGCGTTTGGGTGTCATTGATTATTTGTATTTACGAAGAGGAAAAAGAAGGTGGAAATGGACACGGTAGAGTACCTCGCGGCTCTTGGAAGGGCTTTGGAGACTGGGGTACGGGGGTGAAGGCTGGTTGGTGGTGTTGGGTATTTGGAAGGACACGGCGTGAAGCCGCACCCACTGAAGTTTCGGTTGCAAGACTGGGACATGTTCAATCTCTTGAATCAATCAAGTCTCCTTTAGATAGTAACAGTGAAAAGAAGGGGTGCATCCCCGGAGAAGGTTTGTTCTTCTGTTATTTTGCGTGCCTTGCGTACTGTGGGGGTGTTTTGGTTGAACACTGAGGTGACTCGTCTTATTTATTTTCATGGTTGGCCTGTCTTGTTGTTTGTTTGTTCTACCGTTCCTCGACTGTAACTGGTTGATCAGTCACGACGGTCCTTCCCTTATGTTGTGAACTTGTGCTCGTCAACAAACGCAGGCGAGAGACCTTCAACGTTGCCCCCACCAAAGCTCACCACACCCTCGCGTACCGGGCTGATTTTCCCACACAAACTCAGGTGCACACACCCACTATTCTACGGATACGGGATATACTGGATCCTTGGAGACCTACCCCGCCATGGATCAGGTTCCTCACTACCTCTTCTCTTCTTCGCTTCCCGCCTGGCGCCTGCGTACATTTCCGCTGCACACGTTCCTTTACGCGGTCGACGTCGCCGTGGCCAATTTTCCTCGTCCTCCTGCTTCTGCTTCTGCTGCTGTCGCCATGGAGTCTTCTTCAGATGCAACTACTGCCCCGACCGAATCCCTTGAGCAAGTTCAGGCGCGTCACAGGCGCGAGCTCAAGGACCTGCAGGGCCGCATCACGGGCAAGAAGAAGAACGCCACCAAGAAGACGCGCAAGGGCGTCAATGACGAGTGCGCGAGGATGGAGAGTGAGTTGAGGGAGGTGCATGCTAGGGAGATTGCTGCGTTGAGCGGTGGTGGTGCGGATGAAAATGACGACGGTGACGAGGGCGAAGACGGCCATGTCAACGGCGGAGTGCACTTGTCTGACAAGGCCGACGGCAAGATGGCGCAGCTCGCGGCCGAGACGGGCAAGCTTAGCTTGTCTAACCAGCTAGTCGTGCCTGTACTCCAGCAGCAGCAGCAGCCACAGAATGGGCAGCAGCAACAACAGAAGAAGCCCTCAGCAAACGGCAAGAAGCGCAACCGCCAAAAGGAACGCCTCGCCCGCCGTGCTGCCGAGCAAGAAGCCCTAGCCGCCAAGGCCGAAACCGAAACCGTCACCATGACGGACCACCGCGCCGTCGAGGGCGAAAACATGCGCAAGCTTTTCAAAACCCACGGCCTGGTCGAAAGGGACATTGCGCCCGACGGTCACTGCCTCTTCGCCGCGGTAGCCGACCAGCTCGCCGCCAACGACATGCCCCTCCTGGCCCGTAGCGAGGACGGGGAGCCGGCTTATAAAGCGGTGCGGCGGGCGGCGGCGGCCTACATGCTCGAGCACGGGAACGACTTTGCGCCGTTCCTGGAGGAGGATCTGGAGGGGTACGCGGGTAAGATGAGGGATACGGCCGAGTGGGGGGGACAGCTGGAGCTTACGGCGCTCAGCCGCGTCTACGGGGCCGAGATTCGGGTGGTGCAGGATGGGAGGATGGAGAGGATTGGGGAGGAGGAGGGGCAGGAGTCGGGGAAGACGCTGTGGTTGGCATATTATCGACACGGGTATGGGCTGGGGGAGCATTACAATTCGTTGCGCAAGTCGCCTTGAGAGGTGGCTGAAGAACGAGAGAGAGCTTCGGGTGGACGAGAAGGAAGGGAAGAAGCTCTATGTCTTGTTGTGAAAACTATGTACGAAAATTTGGGATTTGGTATCAAGGGACAAGGGGAACAAAAAGCGCTTCGAGCCGGGCGAGGCTCAGGAACAACCACAACAACCACACAGCACCAACGAAAGAAAAGAAGAAAGAAAGACTACCGACTCCACACGGATATGAAATCCAGCACCGCCCCATCCTCGGCCGTCCCGTCGCGATGCGTCCTTGGCGGCTTGATGAGGCTCAACCGGTGCAACCCGCCGTGCCTCGGCTTCGGGCTGGGCGGCACGTCGTCGCGGACGGAGCCGTCGGGCCGGTAGAGAACCTCCTCGCCGGGCGAGGCCAGGAGGGCCTCGTAGAGTTCCGGGGAGACGCCCCAGGGGGGACCGTCGGCGGACATGGGTTTCGCGGTCGGGAACTCGAGGCAGACGAGGCGGCCGGAGGGGGCGAGGAGGGAGACGGTGCGAAGGGACCATTGGGGGCGGGCTGAGGGGGGGAGGGCGCAGAGGAACTAATAGATGTCAACGATGGGGAGCGTGAAAGGGGAGTAGGAAGGGGAAGAGACGTACCGTGTAATCAAAGATCAGATCAAACCTGACATCAGGCCCAATGCCCTCCGTCCACTCCGTCCCAAAGAAATCCCCCGTGACCCAATGCACATCCCCCTTTTCCAACCCACCAACAGGCCTGTACATGCCCTTCTCCTCCGCCCTCTTCTGGTTCTCGACGGCTTCCCTCCTCGCGGCGGCGCTCGAGTCGAGGCCCCAGACGTCGTAGCCCCACGAGCTGAGGAGGAGGACGTCGTGGCCGCGGCCGCAGCCGGGGACGAGGGCTCTTTTTCGAGGAGTGTTCGGGCTCTGCGAAGACGGAACGAGGTCGGGTCGCTGGGCGAGGAGGTCGTGCAGCGCGAGGGAAGGGCCGCCGCGGTCCCAGGGGGTCTTGGAGTCGCGCCAGAAGGAGTCCCAGGTGGCGGGGTGCTGGGCAAAGGGGAGTTTGGAGATGGAGGAGAGCATTGTGGGTGTATAGCCGTAGGAGTGAATTGGGGTCGAACTGGTTAGGGTACTGGGAGGAGGATGCGAGAAGAGAAGTAGGTGAATGAGCAGAGAGGAGTGAGGCGACTGAGGCGATTGTTTGTTCAGCCCGGGTCTAGCTGCTACGGACAATCGCGGGGCTTTCGGCGGCGGAGAGGGGGAGGGGGAGGAGAATTCTCGAGGCGGATGGTGGGGCATGACGGTTCCATGGCCATGACGAAAGAATCAAGAGGAAGCTACGGGATAATGGATGATGAGGATGAGAGAACTACCACAGGTATTTAGTTGGAACTGGGAGATGATGATTCAGTTGAAGACAGTCAAGTCTGAGCTGACCTGCACATCCGACCTGCCAAGCCCTAGCAACAGGTCGCGTGCCCCGACCTCGCATTGTTCGTGCGACTCTCGCTGCAGGACCCAACTCCCGGGTTCACATCCATTTCCCAAGAAATATCCCAGGGAAAGCCACTGCACCAAAAACTCGTAGCTCATCGGACAAGCCCCGAGAGGATTCCTACTTCTCTACGGAGCACCGTGCTGCCGGTCCCGGACATCCGGAAAAGGAACCCCTTTGGCTTTCCGTCCAGTTTCAGCGAGGCTAGAGGTTCATTAGAGGGGGATTTTGCGCCCGTCGAATGTTCTGTCAATGACTAAAAGGCGCTTTTCCCTCCACGGGACCTCCAGACTTCCAGGTTGAATGCATATCCGGGTTGTGGGGAGGGAGGGGACGAAAAAACCTGGAGGGCCAAAAGTGTGGAGAGAAGATCACGGATGATGCAAAAGATGCAGAGAACATTTTGCTGATGATGACTGGATGTGGTGTTTTAAGTGCAAGCATGAGGCAGCTTTTGAATTTTTATCCCGACGACAAGCGCAACATGGCCTGTTTTCTTGTTGCGTTTTTCGCTCCCAGAGGAAGGATTGCAAATGGATCCGAGTTCGAGATCGTGGGGTTCAAGTCAAGTCACTCAAGCAAACATGACGACATTGGCACTCCAGAACAAACTTGAGCCGAGGCGAAGCAAACAAGGGGAAAGAGTTCAACATCTCGACTCTAGTACGAATAGTAGTCTAGGTAGGTAGCCCCAATTCCCTCGGCGATGCGTCCGACTTTCTACACCCTTCAAATTTCTAGTGTTTCCCAAAGATCCCGTAGTCGTAACTTCATGCACCGTAAAACCCAACAATGTTGCTTTCTCCCCTCTTGATAGCCCATTAAAGCCTCCTCTTCCATAAATTTGCGCCAAAAGAACTCCCCGTGTCGCCATTCCATCCCAACCCAAGATCAAAACATTAAGAAACAAAAGGAAATATTTGAATGCCCTCCATCAAAGTCTCCCCCCTCGGCCATGACCGATCAACCAGGTTGGTCCATTCTCGGGCATTGAGCCGGTCCACTCGAAAGCGGCCATGATGCCCGTTTTCCCCCATCGAACCACGGGGACAAGGGGAACAGAGGACAAGGGGGCTTGTGTGGAAGCGCGTCCAGTAAGGCGACGTTTTGGCTGGCAAGGCCGTGAGGAATAATTCGAAACCCGAGCTAGCCGCGCCCGCTGAGTTTCGAGGGCCGCGAGATCGGGGAGAACAGCCCATTGTTGGTGAGGATGCTGTGTGTCGGCGGTTATGTGTTCCCTTTTTTTTCGTGCGTGTGGTTGTGTTGATGGTGCAGTTGTTGTTCATGCAATGGCGACAGTTGCCGACCGTGATACTGATATCCTCCATACTTTTTTCGTTTTCCCTTTTATCCTCCCCCCAGTCGTCCTGATACCATGGCATAATCATGGCCATAACCATCGATAAACCCAGATTAGTTCCAACAACGACCTCATCTACAGGCCGCACTCCTCAAAGTCGCGCACCATGACGGCCATCTGCGCACGCTTGGCCGCCTCGGCCACGAGGTTGAACTCCTTGAGGAACACGTCCGTCGACGGCGTCTTTGGCTGCGCGGGGGCCGGTTGGGGGACCATTTGCACCGTGGGGGACTGTTGGGCCGAAGAGGAGGTGGTGGTGGAGGAGGCGTTGCTGTAAGCGGGAGCGTTCATTTTCGGTTCGTTTAGATGGTGAAGTTGAGTTGATAGAGTAGTGGGCGGGTAGAGAAGTAGGTGTCGACCGGTATACGTGGTTGACAGACAAAGTGAGGTGATGATGTCAAGTTCGAAAAGGAACAGATGTCAAAGCAAGAAAGCCGGTTCCGTCTTGGAGGGAGCGGGAAACGAAGAGGGAGGGGAGGAACAGGAAGGGACCAGGAATTTAAACCTTTTTTTTTCTTATTCCGATAAAAAAAAAATTCCCCAACGCCCTTGAAAAAGCGTGTGATATCGGCAACCTGATTTCAAGGGAGGGAGGGTGTGCGAGACAACGATTGGCCGAGACTTTGAACGGGACACCTTTTTGGTCGAGGAGTGTGTGTAAGTGTGACACGGAGATGCTTGGCCCGTGGGATGGGAAATATCCGTCGAGTGTCTCACGAGGAAGCCAAGAGGCGGCAGGGTACTTCCGTGTGGTGTGTGTGTGTGTGTGTGTGTGTGCTTGTGCTTGTGTGTTGGATTGTATGTGCGTTTGCGGTGAACCGGGTGGCTTTTCTTTTTTTTTGAGGGGGTGCGAGCACAAGACAAGGGACAAGATGGATGGAATTTGGGAAATCACAACTGAACTGAGGAATGCACCATGCAGGCAGATATGTATATTAAAGTCCCAACGACAGACACCACACCGGCCCGGGAAGGGGGGTTTCTTAGCACGAAAAACCTGGCAAGCAAGATCGGAAGCCCGAGATACTTAAACGCTTTCTGGGGTCGGGCACTGATGCGAGAGACATGGATGGATGGGGGGGAGTCCTCGGGGAGTGGAGGTGTGTGTGGGCGAACGAGGCCACCGACGAGGCGAGCACCCATTTTAGCCTGAAGTGCAACCATCGACAGCTCTGGGGAAGGCAGAGGAAGAGCGAGAGAGAGAGGCTTGAAACGAGGGGCGGAGGAATGGCCGGAGCTTGAGAGTTTAGGTGGACGAGGCAAACGAGGATAGGGCCGAAAGACTCCAGTCCTCGACACTCAACAACTCTAGAGCCTTCGACACCTACAATCCTTCGGACTCGATAATCCGTCCTCGACTCCATGTGTGTCAAAAGTGACGAGATGTTTATCACAAAACCAACAGACCAGGATCAGGCCGGGGAGGGAACGAAAGCGTGGGAAAGAAGGGAAAACGTGGGAGACGATTGGTCCGACCCACGATAGCGACGAACGTCGTCACCCAAACAGACGGCGTCGCTCGATAACGACGTGAGCGTATTATTGCCTCTTTCCGCCCTTGTCTGATGTTCCCATGAGAGAGAAGCCCCACGATAAAGCCGAAGCAAACCAAGTCTTGGCGGGCTCGTGCTCTTCTCTCCCGAGGAGAAGAGAGAGAAGAGAAAAGGGCCTTGTTCGTTTCCAAGCATCTTGAAGCGCCGGCTGGTGAGTGGTTGCATTCGGGGACTTTGACGAAAGCCTCCCGTCCCTCGCCACTGCACCAGCCACGCGGGAACAATTCGCACAGGAATGCTGGGCCTAAACGGACCCAACTTGGACCCTTGTGGCGTCTGCATGCTGCGGCTCTGCCCGAGACGTCAAATTTGCTGAAGAGAGCTTCTCGAGGTCCCACGCCTCGGAGCCGCAACGGAGGAAAAGGAAGGGAGAGGAGGCAAACAAAGTCGAGCCGAGTCTAGGCTGGAGATAACAACGGCCGCCGGTCCAGGGTCCCTGCATGTCCCACGAGAGACGGCTGCTGGGAAATGGACTGCTGGGACCTCGGCTTTCCCAATGCCATCGTCTCGGCCGGGTGGAGTGGCCGAGCTGGGGCGAGCCGAAGATGCTCTCGGCACGTACGAGAAAGGACGACGAGGGCAGAGGAAAGAAGAAAGAAGCTGGCCTTGTCACGCCATCTCGATGCAATGCCCACACTGCTGTTGACAAGCCGGGTGGCACACGAATATGCAGTCTGCATCACCGACAGGGTTTGTCCGTTATCACCACATGCAGGGCCGGACCCTGGCTGCAGCAAATATTGGTGTAGGCTGCGGATGTGTCACTGAGCCAACCCTGCTGCTGTTGCTTCCGACATGCCATCTTCGCCGTCCTTATTCGTCTGTCGGCTGTTGACTGATGGTGTGTGTCCCCCACGAGAGCCAGTGTGCCAGATTTTCCAACTTTATATGCCTTGCGTTACACGTCTCAACACCTGCTGCCATGTATTCCCGTCTTGTGGTGTCGCGGATGCATCGACGATTGGTCTTGGCTCTTGGAGTTACGCAACCAGTTGATTTCGACCGGGACTTCGGGAATTCGGAGTAGAACGTAAGAGGCTTCGATTGCCTCGTTGAGGTATGTATAGGTGTCCATGAAAATTGTAGTGTCAGCGTCGGTTGTATTCGTTCGTTGACATTGAGTAGGTAAGTTGTGTATGGTGTCGATCGTATCGAGGCTTGCATCGAGTTATGCAGTCTCGGCTTGAGTTGGATTCGTTCGCTGGCGTCGGGAAGCCAATGGGTATGGTGTCGACTTTGTCTGGGTATTCTTGAGTTCGATCAAATTGTAGCATCGGCTGTCGGGCTTGTGTATCGATTCCACAATTGGTGGCGCGGCGACGGTATAGCTGGACTCAGCATGTGCCTGCATAGATTCTCGTGTAACACAATACAACACAGAGCTATTAGTTACTATGTCGTCGTACGATCATGATGGAAGGTGTCAGTCAACGCAAGGTTACTCCATGGGCTTTTGTGTAGTCGGTTGCGTCCTTGTGCGTGTCGAGTCTGCTGATATAGAAATGATACGAGCCTTTTGCATATCTCCTCGTGGAAAGTTTCTGCATGGAGGATCGGTTTGCTTCTCCTGTGTTGGGCGACTCGAGAGCCCAGACCTTTTGTAACAGTGACTCTTGGGGACTCTGTCGGCTTCGCGGGTGCCTGGTATTTCGACTCTTTCTGCTCGAGCCGTGCTGTGGGTTTGGGCATGATTTTCGTGTCGTCTGTTTCTCTGTTTTCTTGGTTTCCCCATGAGTCACCATCATTAGTAGGAACAGCGTATACAAATGGGTTCAGACACTCACGAGGCCAGAAATCGACGTTTGTCATGCCGGATTCCATTCCGCAAAAACCTCGACAAGAGACCATATTTTTTCTCTATTTCATGGCTGTGGTATCATCTGGTATTTTGGGGGTCGTCGTTTCGTTCGAGTCATCTTTGGATTGTGCCAACATGTGAAATTCGTGGGAACTGGACGAAAGGAGTTCGCAATCAATACTAGGGAGTCTATCATCGTCAAGTCAGCATCTTTTCGGCACCTCAGATTCCAGCGCATCTTTTCACAGTACCTCTGAAGACGTTCCTAGATGTTATGGGTTGGGGAAAGTCTAGGTGCAATGCGAAGCGTAGGTACCTCGTGCCTTCCCATCAATAACTTTTCCATAACTAGTATTTCCCTAGGTTTTTGTTTTCGCCGAGAAGCAGCCGAAGACGTTGCTCGAGTCTCAGTAAATTCCATTTGCTTCGGAGCAGCAATGACCTACAGAGATGCCTTTAGTCTTGTCGTTCCGACAGCGAAAACCGAAACTTTTCAACTCCTGTGATGGAAGGAGAATCACTGGGGTAAATTCTTTGGTATCGAGTGCTCTTGCGTAATGTTCTCGTGAACAGTTGTTGATTGCCCGTCGTGTTGGGCCGAGCAGCACATGGCCGAAGGAGCTATTCGCGAAGTAGAGACGTCAGCAACTCGGGTATATAGAGACTAGGCAGGTAGGCACATTGCAAAAGAACGAAATCGATTGTTCCATGCTAAAGTATCGCTAAGTTTGTTCTTGTCAAGTGGTACGCGACCTGGCGGAGGGTTTCCTGACTACTGAAGAGCATCGTCGTCTCCGGGAAGCGGACTGATGTATTCTCCTGCCCTTGGAGGAGGTATTCTTGGGAATTGGAGGTGGAATTGCAGGTAGTGTCAGGACTGGGATCGGGGCGTGGAAGGGCAAACAGGCGATGCCTAGGGGTACTTCGAGGGAAAGGCCGATGCGTCTAACGCTTCGATGAAAGCATCTTGGCCTCGACAAGGGTGCGTGGGAGTCGCCTTCTGCTATACGAGCAAACTAATCTAGAGCGTTAGAATCAGCAGGCCAAAGTAGCGCTCGAGGGAAAGCGTCAAAGAACGGACGGTGCTGAGGGCATTGTCAAAGGAAAGGCAGGTGTTATCTGGCGGCTGGAGGCAAACATCATCTGCCCGAGCGGGGGACGACAGTTTCCTTATGTTCCTCGAGCGAGGCCTCCTCGAGACGAAATGTAGTAGGCACAGCCACCACCTGGACTAGAGCGTGAATGAGCAGGCGGCTTGCTCTAGGAGATATTCGACTCGAAGAGTGACACCATCGTGACAAGTGCAAGAAGGGACACGGGGCAGGAAGGAATATTGCGGTCGTGGGGTTCGAGGTTTCTACTTCGCTTCGAGTTTCGCTAGCGAGTCTGTTTCTGTGGCCGATGGTGTTCTTGACAAATCGCGAGGGAAGGAGCGTGGTTTGGTAGCCCTGAAGTATGGTGGTGGCAGTGATGTCGAGGTTGTTGTCTCCCAGGCGAACATGGGTCGAAGAAAATCAAATCATAGTGAACACCAAGTCCTCTCCAGGCTTCCAGTATTTTGAGATTGTTTGCTTTAGAGAGAGGTGCCAGAGATGCGTTGCCAGGTGCATGGTGGTGCGCGTTTGGCACCCTGGGTACCAAAACACCAGAACGCCAGAACACTGGGAGAACGGATCGAGGAGCTCCGAATTGCCAACCCCCACGACGGGAGTTTTGTATGTTCGTGTTTGTTCTATCAGATCAAGGCATCACCAAGATTCTCCGGAGAGCTACGCTAAGGTTCTATAGTCGGTTCACGGCTGACGCTGCTCGTCGAGAAGATGGGCCTCGACGCGTGCACCATCTTGGGAGGTAGATGGATGCGGTCTTTCCGGAATTTATTCTGGCGGTTTGCTACAAATGTACAGAGGATGCGATTGGCTGTTGCGGGCTGCTCGTGACAAGCAGAGCTTTCCAGCGTTCTCGTGGGTTGGGTACCGACTCAACACGGAGGCGGCTCGAGACAGTGGCAAAGCCTCACACGAGCATGCAGAAACGATAGTAGGATACGCAACGACTCCGAACGCTCAGGAACATTATGAAACCATGGCACAGACTTCTCAAGGTAGTTGCCAATGCCTGAGGCTCCCGTGATGGGTAGTAGAGGCCCTCCAGTCACTGTAGAGCTAGGGAGCCCCCTATTGGTAGGCCTTAGGCATCCGCACCTCACAACCTACAGCGTTCCTCTGACACGCGCCTGTGATTTCTCGCTCTCTCCTTCTTAGGGTTCTATCTCCTTCCTCTTCCATTTCCCCTCCTTCTTCTCTCTACTTTGTTTACCCTCCCCCACCTCGCGTTCGACCAACGCTCCCTCTTCCTCCTCACATCCATCCGACATCCGTTCGCTTCATTTCCTTTCCCACCTTGCCATTAAGCTCTTTGCTTTACTGCCTTTGGCATCCTTTTCGCATCATTCTTCGACGGCTCTTCCGTCTCGCGGTTCTCTGCTCTTCAGCTACTTTGTCAACATTGAACGCGCGACTGAGTCACGCTCTCGCAGCATCGTGAGCTTCCATCTGTTGATCAGGTTCTACCGTTTTCTTCTCTACTTCCATCGAGTCTCTCCTATTACCGCCATCTTCTACGTCACGTCTTCCTAGTGCCGCATCTCTATTGTTGCATCTCCCTACTGTCGCATCTCTACGGCTGCATCTCTGTCAGTTCCCTCTCGGACTGCTCCTTCCCCATACGACAACTTTCTGTCTCTACGCCTTCCCAACTCATCGCCTGCTTCGAAACAGCATGACCGACACTGCCTCTCAACTCTGTCTGGAGTCGATGCCTGGCGAGGTCCAGGCGGAAATCTTCAAGTTTGTCGGCAATGACGCCCTCTTCAAGATCTGCCTACTCAGCCTGAGCCTCGTCAAGGAAGCTCAACGCACCCTCTTTCGAAGAGACCTGGAGCCTGGCCGTCACAAGTACAAAGCGCTCTGGTGGGCCATCAACACTACCTCTCGCGATGATGTGGGAGTCAGAATCGTCGACCTTACTTTCTCTCATGGCGCAGACATCAACTACTTATATCGAACTTCCATGGCCATGAAGACGGCTATTCACATCGCTGCGGAGTGTGGCAAGAACCTGGTCATCCTGGCACTCCTCAAACATGGAGCTTCCCTGTCGGCGCCCTCCCTGACTTTGGTTAGACCCCAAATGTACATGCGCAACGAGTTATTCGCTGCCCTGGGTACCGACACTGACTATCGAGCCTGCCGCCTCTGGCTTCCCCTTTCTGGCGCCATCATGCGCAACAAGAAGGACACTGCCAGGATGTTGATCGAACACGGCGCACCGGCTCAGCTCACAATGCAGTCGGAGACTGATTGGACCAGCGAATCAGTCACGTCTCCGCAGGAGGCGCGTACCATATTCCACTACGCCATCTACATGGGCGACGTCAAGTTTCTCAAAGAGATTGCGGCTGCTTTTCCCAACGACATGGACTACAGATGTCCCCAGGACCATCGAACTGCGCTTCACTGCGCCGCTCGTCATGGCAAACTGTCCATGGTTGCTATTCTTGTCGAACTCGGCTGCATGGTTGAGTGCCGTGACATCAGCGGCAACACGCCTTTGATCAAGGCGGTCGAACTCGCCGTCTCTTCTGAGGATCCCGCTGCTCGAAAGCGAGGCTACGATATTGCCTCTTACTTGATGGGTAAGGGAGCAGACGTCAATGTCCAAAGTCACGATCTGTATGGGCACACACCGCTCGTCAAGGCCATCTCGGCCCTACAGTATGACATGTCTTCGAACCACTACAGGATCAAGAGCCTGATGCGACTTCTTTACAAGCACGGTGCTAACCCTGAGCTGCCGGAGCGTAGGGGAGCTTCGCCAATGTCTTACCTGTGCCGCATCGCCGCTGGCTCATCGTCGACGCCCTCTATGAAGGGCTACATCACGCTCTTTGTCAAGGAGTTTGGCGTCAAGCCCAACTGCACTGTCATGGCGAACGCAAACACTTGGCCCGTTAGTCTCATGTGCTTTGTCATCGAAAACCGCAAGCTTCGCTCGCTGTGCACCACTCTCGCAGAGTGTGGTGCACGCATCACCGAGGAGGAATTCCTTCGCGTCTTTGAAAGCTGGTTGTTGGAGGCTCCCTAGAAATGCACCTACGACCTGATCGGCTATCACATCAACTTGGTTGATGCAAGGAGGGCTCTGCCAAGATCTCTTTTTGAAGACACGGATGAGGCTTTCACGAAGCTGATGGCAAAGGGTCCGTTGACTCGCCACTTTTCCAACACGGAGTCGTTGGTTGCCGAGGCCTTGAGGTCCTATCACTGGCCCCTTGGAGCCATGGTGAGGGAGCTTGCATTTAACGGCAACTACAGTGATGCTACCATGCCCGGTTTCCTGTTTCTGGTTGTCAGGAAGCTTGCCATGCCAGGGTACAGCCAAAAAGATGCTGTCAGAGACGCTGAACTCCTGATTGAGAAGGGTGCTTCCTGGACCCAGAGAAATAGAGAGGACGAGACGGCCAAGGACAAGCTGGACCGCCTATATCCTAGGTTCAACAAGTTGCGTTCCACGATCCGCGGCGAGTCCTCCTCTCCACGCCGATTTTAAGTGTGCAAACAGGCCATGACACAGGGGTTGTTGAGTAGGATTGTCTCTGGTTGGTTGTGGGGATGACTTGTGCTGTTTCGGGGTACTGAACGAAGCTGTAGCAGCTTCGGGGTGTTTGGCAGTTTTGCGAGTATCATTTTGCACGAGTATATACATAGGTCGAATGAATCTTGTACTAAAAACCGTGCGTTGAGTGATGGTGATTGTGAGACATTTGGTGATGGTTGATGTATGAAACGCTAGTTCATGGCGATGAATGGAGGATGGGGGTAGATTCTTGGACCATGGGTGTCCTCTGGGCAACTATAACCTCAAAACGAAGACGGGACGGAATCTATGTCAGGTGCTGGCATCTGGCAGATGCCACGCTCATAGGTGGTTCAGGTCTATCATCCGGTGCCTAGCGGATGGCAGCCTAACAGCCTGACAGCTCCTGGCAACACCTGGCAACACCTTGTTGGGCATGAAGACGTCTGTTTGTTTCTCTCTGTTTCCCCTTCTTTCTCTATCTTTTACACACACACACTCCCCTTCCTCCCTCTACCTTCCTCCTCTATCTGCCTCCTCTACCTCCCTCCTCTCTCTGCCTCCTCTACCTCTCTCCCTCCCTTTCGCACACCTTCTCTCCCTCCCTCTCTCCCTCTCTCCCTCTACAGCACTCTCTCTTGCACACACACAATCTCCTCCCTCCCTCTTCTCCCCTCCTCTCTCTCCCTTTCACACACTCTCTCCCCCCCCCTCTCTCTCTCTCTCTCCCTCTCTCCCTCTCTCTCCTTCTCTCTCTCCCCTTCTCCCAGTCCCTCCTATCCCTTGTTCTCCCTCTTCTACCTACCCCTTCTTCTTCCCCTTCTTCTATGACACTGTTTTCCTTCCCCTCTGGCTTGAATCTCCTTCCCTTTCTCTTCGTCTTCCATCTCTCCCCGTCTAGTATTTATACCACTCTCCCCCCTTTCCCTCTCTCCCCGTCATACACATTCCCTCTCTCACAAACACACAAACAACCGCAGCACTTCTTTCTCCTACTTCTTAACATACGTACCACTATCGTTATCTTACTATGTTACCTACTCTCTGCTTTCTACAGCGGCCCCTCTTCTCCTCACACACTGTCGCGGCCGCCGCCCCTGCTCACTCAACATGACGCATTTCAAACTTCATTTCGACCACACATACTGCCAGGTTCTCTTCGAAGCATTTCCGTCATGGGCTGGGCTTCGCACGAATATGCCTTTCGTAAGTCTTCCTCCCTTGGCCCTCTCCGAATGTGCCTTTCGAAGCGTTACTGACCCGGTCCGTCGAGCAGGTTGCATATTTCATAAACGTCCGGTAGCGGACGATGGCGTGCCATCGCCATCGTCAGCCCAGAACAAAATCGAATTTGCTGGCTGTTTTCTAGATGTTCCATTTCTTGGGCCGGCTCCCACACGAAGGTGGGAGCCAGGCAAATGACACTGAACTCGATTGCGGTGAGGAGGATCGGCCAAGGACACCAAAGTCGATTGCGAGGCTAGGCCCATTGGCTGGAGTTTCTAGATTGTGTTGAAAGCTCGGGTACGTTTGACGGGAACAAGTTGATTGAGGACTTTGCTGACAAGAACATCAGGGCGGCCGAAATGCGATGCCCCCCCGAGGCCTCCGCAATGAGCTGCCCGGACGAAAATGCGGCAAATTCTAGTGCCTTTCAACGCCTCCGGTATGTTTACTTGTCCATTTTGATCAAGAGATTCGCTGACAATGGTCATCAGGGCGCGGCATCGTCCGCCAACGAGATCGAACTCGAACAAAACAAATAATCGCGGCAAATTCTAGAGCTCGAAAAGCCTTAGGCCCGCCGGCCTGCCAAAGGCCAGCCGCCAAAGGCCAGCCGCCAAAGGCCACAGACAATGGCATACATTGCCAAATGTCCGGCATGACGATTGCGATGATTAGACCCTGCCCAAAGCTTGGCGCAACGGGTGGGGGGTGGGTGGTTGAGTTGCAGCTGCTGACATTTGGCTTGTTGAGGCCACAGGAGACGTGCTTCGACTTGAAATGCGCATACAAAACTGCGCCGGCGTCAAAAGACGCTTGAGCCAGAGCGGCTCGGAGCGTCGCCTGGCGATCAACCAGGTGTTCGCTACGGACATCAAGAGGCCGCGAATCCGAACGCACGCGTCGAAGGTACGACGGGGCGAACCCAAGGGACGTATTTGAGACCGTCCGGCGGCTGTTGATATTTGACCCGCTGTCGCCTTTACCTTCTCTCAACCCGTTCTTCCCCCCCGTTGAACCGGGGGGGATGTTGTTCATCTCACAGCTGGTGCCGTGGCGGAAGACGCCAAACAAACGGCGGCACTCCATGAAGACCAAGAAGGAAGACCCGGACTCAGCGAGCCATCCCTCGTCGACAATACTAGCGGGGGGTGGCAAGTTCTTTCGACGACAAAGAGCAGCAATTGCAATGCTTTACGCATTCGTCACCCAGGCAATCAACGACCAGGCCGTTTTGTCGGAGAACCGACAACGTCTGCCTTTTCCTGCTCGAGGGGGCATATTTCATCCTGCTCGACATTGTCTGTCTGGAGGACAGACTAAGCTGTCGCGGCCGACCAGAGGGTCCCGGCCGGCTCGAGGGGGCATATTTGATGGGTCTCAAGGGGGCACAGTCGAGCCCCCGAGACGACAAAGATCAGTTCGGGCAAGTCAGCCGTCGTTTGGCTAGCTCGCGACCACCACCGTCGGGACCAAGATTGAGTCTGGGAGTATCATCTCCTTTCCGGAGTGGACTAGATGCCGGTCGTCTTTCGGCGGCGGTCCTGATGGACCGTCTTTCATGTGTCCGTTTTCTACCGTCGGGGACGGGATCCGGGTACAGGCAGATACGGAGAAGGGGGGGGGGGGGGAGCCGGGGGGAGACTGGGGATCCCTCCTCCCTTCCGTCCCACACATGCCAAGGATGTGTTTCTCGAATAGGCAGGTTGTGATCGTGAATTCGGTTTCACGTACAACCAAGATGCTTCGTTGGGCAGTGATTGGCTTTGCCAAGATCAAGCCAAGGTGATTTTGGGAGGGGGGTCTCGAGAAAAAGAACAGGGAGAGAACGAATGGATCTGGAGTGGGAAGCAGTCAGCTTCGGCAACAACTGGCGAATGCCATTAGGAGGGAGGGAAAAGGTCCTCTGAAGAAGGACCAGGCTGAGAGCCCGTAGACCGGGAGTAGGAAACAGTCCGTTTGTCAGGACCAAGCGAAGGCCATTGGGGAGGACGGAGGTCCTTTGAAGAAGGACCAGGCTGAGTGCCCGTGGATCAGGAGTGGGATTGAAGAAGGACCAGGCTATGAGCCCGGGATCTGGAGCGGGAAGCGGCCGGTTTGCCGGAGACAGGCAAAGGTGATGGGAGCGGAGGACGGGAGCCCCCAGAGGAAGGGCCCCAGGCTAAGAGCCCGTGGACTGGGAAGCGTCTATATGTTTTCAAAAAGGACTCGCCCAACTCATGGCGAGTGAAATCGCCAGCTGTGTTGTGGAGGAAAGCGGCGGAATGGCGAGTGAAAGGGCCCGCCGGTCGCCCAGACCGGCGGAAGTTCATGGCAAGTGAAATCTGCAGCAGCGGGTGGTTCGGAGGGCGAACCTGCTTCGACATGGATTCCGAAGTTGCCATATCGGCGGTGGTGGGTGGGTGGGTGGGAGGTTTCTCCATGTACTTAGTACCGGGCGTGGGCTCTGTGGGTTATGCATATCTTTATTTGGGTTCGGGAGGATCCCCTGTTTTAAGCATGTTTGTTTGTTCGGCAGCGATAAGGAGGCGTCGAGTGCCTATCGCTGCGCCTCGTGGGCTTGGTTGGCATGGATGGGCATGGTTGCGGGGATCCGAGTCTTCATGAAGAAGCTCGGTGAGTGCATCAGGCGAGGCCGCCGGGGCTCAAACGCCGGAACACGGGTGTTTAGTTTGGGGGTTTCATTGGTTGGTTGATGTTTCTCCGGACAAAGGCCTTGGACAAAGGTTCTTGGATAGATGGATGGATGGGTAGATAGGACACAAGGCCTAGTTGGGTAGGTAGCTAAGGTAGGAGGTAAAGGTATATCGGACTAGATTAATGCGAAACTGCGACTATAAATGGCCCGTGTATACCTCCTCTTTCTGTGATTGAAATGCACAACACGAACATATTATCTTCTCTTTACTGATCAAATCCGCTTCCAACATGAAGTACTCGTTTGCTGTCCTCGTCGCTGTTTCGGGCGTTGCGCTCGCTGCGCCTGTTCCCGAGCCTGTAAGTCAACACTGTCCTCCCTCCTCCCCAATACTAATTTCGAATACTAATGTCAACCTCCTACCCAGACTGGCATCCCAAGCGAGTCAACCGCCCGCACGCAGCTCGCGGCCCTGACGGTCGCGGCGTCGACCAACACGGATACCTACGACCGCGACCTGTTTCCGCACTGGATCACCATTTCGGGAACGTGCAACACACGGTGAGACCTTTTGGATTCTTACAAAAGCCCTGTATGCAGTGACTAATGCGGTGTGAAATAGCGAGACTGTGCTCAAGAGGGATGGCACAAATGTTGTGACTAGTAGTTCTTGTGCGGCTACCTCGGGGACTTGGTATAGTCCGTATGATGGGGCGACGTGGACGGCGGCGAGTGATGTTGATATAGATCATATGGTTCCGTTGTATAATGCTTGGGTTGTGAGTCTATCCCTTCGTCCCTCCTCTCACTCTCTTCCTCCCTCACCACTCCCCTTCCCTCAAACACGCTCTGCCACATACACATTCCCCATCCCTCTCAAATTCTGACAACCCAGTCCGGCGCCGCCTCCTGGACAACCTCCAAGCGCCAGTCCTTCGCCAACGACCTCGTCCGCCCGCAGCTCTGGGCCGTCACCGACGACGTCAACAGCGCAAAGAGCAGCTCCTCCCCGGATGCGTGGAAGCCGCCCCTGGCCAGCTTCTACTGCAAGTACGCCCGCAGCTGGGTCGCCGTCAAGAGCTACTGGGAGCTAACCGTCACGAGCGCCGAGAAGGCGGCGTTGGCGAGCATGTTGGATACGTGCTAGACTGTATGTCTGCCAACATGTAGGTAGACGCAGGCCAGAGTCGACAGGTGAGTAGGCTAGAAAATCTGATCTTCCAGGAACAGTCAGAGTCTGTCGAGATTCACCTAGCAAATGGCAGAAACACCTCGTCATCAATACATTAAGAAATCTAATCTCGGCTCAAGTATCCAATTCTGCTGCCAGAACCACCCTGCATCCGTCCCGTGAATTCTCATTATACATGCCATCTTTCCCCCGAAGAAAAAAAGCAACCTCTTTTTGTTTATACACGGGTAGAATCGAAATAATAGTAATAAAAAAAGTCGAACAAAAAAAAGGGGGTATCAGGGCTGAACGAACAGCCACGACCAAGCATGAAAAGAAGAAACTCCAAGCCACCATTGTTGCCCATCCTACCAGTTCAACGCCAGTCTGCGTGGTTTAAAAAGATTCTTGAGTCAACACACATCACCCCCGGATCGTCACATCCCCCTCCTCACCACCGCTGAGCTCCATCTCCCCATCACTCAGCTCCCCCCTCGCCGCCCGCTGCGCCAGGTCCCGCTCGGCATAAATCTCGTTCTTGCGCGACTCGGCCTGCTGGAGGCAGTCGACGTAGGTCCTAAACTTGACAATCTCGCGCAGCAGGTACGCGCTCTTGCGCTCCCAGTTGGCCATGGCCTTGTTGGCGTTGGCTCCCCGGGGCGTAAACGCCAGCAGCATGGGGCTGCGCAGCTGGTTGTGCGACTGCAGCTCCGCCTCGATGCCCTTGACGTAGTTGTCCAGTGTCTCGAGCTGCTCCGCCTCGGACATGTTGCTGGGCCGCATGCTCTGCGTCGGGGGCGTCCAGTCCGAGATGTGGATGCGGTCGCCGGGGAGCTTGCCTCGCCCGCTGTTGTTTGTGAAGGCGCCTGTAACGTGGTCGAAGCTTGAGTTTCGGAAGCTGGCGCTGGTGACGCTCGACCTACGACCGGCCGCCGCGCTGCCGGGCCGAGACGTCTTGCCGCCCGTCGTCTCGTTGATGACAGTAACCAGAGCATTGTTCACAATGGCCTCGCTCCATCCGTACTCGATGTTGCTGATGCCGCCAATCAGGGGGTGGGTGCTCAGACGCGCGCTCCAGTAGTTGACCGTCGTCACAAACTCCTTGCCAATCTCGGGCGTGCCGACTTGGAACAGGTGGACGGCTCCTGTGGGGAGGCTCAGCGCCCACACGTAAGGTCGCGTGCGGGAGTAGCCCGGCGGCGGCAATGCCGAGGCGAGCGTCTGTCGCAGGTTAAAGGTGCCCATGTTGGTGGCGTTGTCCTGCCAGTTGCCGCCTCCGACCACGGCGTTGCCCATGTTCTTGCGGTTCTTCTGGCGCATCGACTTGTTGGGAGCAAACGAGAACAGACTCATCTGTCCCTTCTGGATGACGGCAAAAACCTCGCTCCAGTGCCTGTCCTTGGCCTTCTTCTCCACGCCGTCGAGGTGGTGCTTGTGGATGACCATGCCCTCCTTGACCCAAGGAGGACCCGCCAGCTCGAGAGACTCGTCCTCGAGGAACTGCGTGGCAGACATGTCCGCGCTAAGGACCGACTGCGTGCCATCGCCGTACACGTCTTCGTCCCGGATGATGGCCTGGCTCAGCGCGTTGGCGAACCCAATCGACTGCTGGAACTCGCCGCGAGGCATGGCCGAGCCAAAGGAATCCTGCGATACCGACGTCTGCGTTCTGCCGAGCGACTGCCGACTCCACGTGGCTGACGACCCGGCAGGACTCCAAATCGATCCCCCATCGTCAAAGCTCGTGCGGCTGGACGAGAAGCCGTTGCGACCCATTCCGTTGCGCGAGCGGCTTTTGGAAGCCCACCTCGCGGCCGTGGCACGACCATTCTCGTTGATTCGGCCGCGGACAGAGAGCTGACTCTCCGAGGGAGCCTTGCTAAGCACACTCGGGGTTCTCTTCAGCATGCCCATGACGGAAAGGCCGCCGCTGTTGGAGGCTGCCAAGTTGATGTTTCTCTCAGCTTCGGCGCCAAACAGGGGCAGCCGCTCGTCTCTAATGGACGTGTAGATGCCCTTGAGAACAACTTCTATCTGCTCTTCCCAGGCCTTCTTGGATCCTGTAAAGGGAGCCTTGACCAATGGACCACAGTCTTCCTCGCCTTCTGGCAGAGTGCCAGAGTCGGCACGAGGAGGGGGACGAAATGAATGTCGAAACGACTTCTTCTCCTGCTCTGCCGATTCCTGGCCCTCGCCGTTAAACATGCCGCCCTTCTCGGGGAGGATGCTGGGACGGTGGAAGGCGTCGGGAGCCGACTCGGTGACGGCTTGCAAGATGGTGGTCATGGTATTCTTGATGAATTGACCGCGAGTCATCTTCTGCTCGATATCGGCCACATGCAAGTCGGTGTTGAGGAGCATGATGGAATAGCAAATGGTGTGAATCACATCTACAACAGTCAGCATGTTATATTCAACCGAGCGAGGTACTCACCAGTCGCCTTGAATCCGTGGTTGGGATTGCAATCACACCACCGCTTGGAAAAGGCCACCAGAATTCGATCGACCTGCTGCGTCTCGGCGCGAAACACCAATCGGCAGCACACCTCCCGCAACGCATAAACAACGGTGTGATTGGTAAATTCGTAGAGCGCCATGTAGGCTTGCAGAGTACGTTGCCTGATTGGCCCCTCCTCGCCCATCCATGAAGCGGCCTTTTCCTTGGAGATGAAGTCTTCGTTGCCGTCGTAGATCTTCTGGGCCTTTTGGCGGTCGTCCTCGGTGGGGTCCCCGACGACAAACTCGGGCTCGTCGAGGGGCTTGGACTTGATCGACTCAAACGTCCCGAGCACCTTGGGGCTGGGGTCGGCCGAACTCTCGACTCGGACGCTCGGGGGAGCACTAAAGGCAGACTTGTAGTCGGTGCCGGTGCTAACAGAACCTGCAGGGCTGGTCGCTCGTGCCCCTTCAATAGGCAAAGCCAAGTTGGACCGGTTAAAATCATCCTCCGAGTCGGTCTGGTCGAGACGGAAAGGCTTCTTGCCTCGAAGCGTGCTGTCGTTGGCAGAATCGGACGAGTCCTTGTCGCCCGTGTACGTCTTCTTGCCCTTGGACTTGCTGCGTGACGGACTGTCGGCCTGTTCGTTGTCGCTTGCTCCATCAAGGTCGAGGAAGGAGTTGTTCCGTGTCTCGATGGCCTTTGGTCGTTGGGGATAGGAGCGAGAGGGTGTATTGTCCATGAGGTGGGCGTGATAGTCGTCTACATCGGCATTGACGTTGCGGATTCTGGCATTGGGGCTAGGCGAGTACTCGGGGGAGAATCCCCTCTTGTACTCTGGGCGTTCTCCAGAATCATCACCGAGCTCGGGAGAGAGATTGGAAATGTCGGCAAGGGGCGAGGGACCCTGAGGCGTGGCCAGGCCGCCCGGGCCAGTGCGAAGGTAGGGATTCATGACCTTGCGGAGGCTGCTGACGGGGCTCGGCTCGGGCACGGGGACGTTCCGGTCGGGGCCTGGGGCGGTGCTGATGGGAGCGACACGCGGCATGGGGGGCGTCGGGTTCAGGGTGGGCATCGGCGGAGGCTCGTCGGTGACAGACTTCTTACGGCGTCGGAAGAAGGAGGACGGGCGTTTCTGTAGCACAGGATGGTGCGAGTGCGACGACGAGGTATCGCGAGACGGCGGCGTCGAGGCACCGGCGACGCGGCTGCCTCCAGAGCGGTCGGCGGCCGGGTTTAGTGCGTGGGCAGCGTTTGAAACGTCGCTGTTGCTGTTGCTGTTGCTGCTGCTGTTGTTGTTGTGGGATGCGTTTCGGGAGCCAAAGACCCTCCTGAAAAACCCAGCACGCTCCTTGACGGGCGCGGGAGCAGGCGGCGGCGCAGGCGTCTGGCCGTTGTGCACGGGGGCCCCCTTTGACTTTTCATAGCCGACGTGCGGCGCGGGTGCAGCAGCGTCGAGGTCCAGGGCCGGCAGGGCAGGAGGTGCTGGTGTTTCTCGTAGATTGCCGCCGCTCCTGTTGCGTGCGGAAACGCTCCGCAGGGACCGGCTGCTACGCTTGTGCTCCAGGGGTGGAGGATCGAGCGGCGCGGGAGGGGGAGGAGGTGGAGGTGGGACGGCTTGCATCGCGGCGGGCATGGTCGACGACTTTGTCGGAAGGAGCTGCTGGTCGCGGCGAGGGCCTCCGTGGACGGTTGGGGTCGGGGCGGCGTCGTAGTTGTCGGCGAGGAAGTTATTTGGAAACTCGACTCGGAACGGGGCGTCGACGGCCGAGGAGGCAGGTGGTGGATGGTTAGTGACGGCGCTGTTTTGCTGGGGCCCGTAGTCGAAGCTGGCCGAGCGTCCGAAACCGCGGGCCCAGCGCTGGCTGCCCAGCACCTGGGCGTATCCGGCGTCGATGCTGGCGCTGGTGGTGCTGCTGCTCTTACTCCCGGGCTTGCCGCCCCTCGAGTGCATCACCCGCGACGGCTGCTGCTGCAGCGTGCGGTGGTTGGCCTCGCGGACGCTGCCCAGCCGCGTGAAGCCCGACTGGAAGTTGGAGCTGCTGTTGCTGCGGCGGCCTCGACTGGACAGGCGGCTGGAGTCGTCGGCGCCCTCGAGGTCCGACGAGTAAGAGTACTGGTGGCCGTGGGCTCTCGCGCTGCCGTTGGCCGACGACGTGGCGGTCCAGGTTCGCTGCGGATCGGGCCCTCCGAATTGGGACGCGGCGGCGTCGTCGTAGGTATGTGATGGCGGTCCAGGCCTCGAGTCGTAGGCGTCGCCGCCCAGCTGTCCCATGGAGAACTGGTCGAGCGACAAGAGCATGTTGGTGACGAGGGAGTCGCGCGTGACGTTTCGCGGCGACAGCGACAGGTCGTGCGAGTCCCGCGGGTTGGGGCGAGGGGGCAGGCGATCGGCCATGTCGTCCTCGACGGGAGTCGGGTTGTCTAAGAAGGATTCATGTGGGTGGTGGTGGTGGCGGGAGGACGAGGCCAATCTAAGCGCCCGACTATCTGAATCGGCGTGTGACTTGGGTGGATGCGGATGTGACTGATGCGAGCGCGAGGAGGAGGAGGGGGGTTGAGGGAACTGGAAGTGCAGCGACGAGGAAGATGCGGCAGCCGTTTCGTGTTCGTCCAGGTCGATGTCGAGGTTGAGATTCAGGGCCAGGTCGGCACGGGTTCGGCGCCGAGTCCAGCGACGAGCATTGTTGTCCGTCGACATTTCCTTGGGCGGGCGGCGACTTTTGTTTGGATTGGCGCGAAACAGCCACAGAAAGACTGCAAATTACAATTTACAGCCGCGTCCGCCGTCCAGCCAGTTCATCAGGCTCGAATGACAGCGACGAAAGAAGGGGGAAGGGAGACCATCGCGAGCCGGGGTGTCATGCAGGGGTAGCAGGATGGGGTTGTTAGTTAGCACCGCTGCGAACACCAGTCACATCAGAACACCAGAAGAGAAGCCGTCAATTGAAGCGGAAGCCCGTCAGCTAAATACGGCGTAGATCCAACGCAAACGGCCGGGGTCTGCAAGCGGACAACAAGACCTCCAGGCTCCTCCAAAGGATACATCTGGGAACGTGCCCTGTATGGAACGATTGCACGGGAATGGTGAAACTACAGAAATACCGCCCACGGATAGTCACAGCAACTCATGAAACGCTCCGCCTGTGCAGCGCAGTCAACTCATGGTGAGCCGACGGTGAGGTGAGCCCTGTGTTGTTTGCATTCACCACTGCCACCTGAAATCGACGCTCCCGATGCAGCCATTTTTTCTTCCGTGCAAGGGCCTCATCCAGGAACAATGACGACCGTGTGATGAGTCTCCCCGGGATGATGCCAGCACCAGGAGGACCCAAGATGAACCCATTCAATCAAAATAGCCCTCAATAATTGCCATGATATCGGAATTCCATTATACATCCATTATACCCAGCCGAAAAAGAAAAGTCTTCCCGAACGCTGGCCCCAGCTTTTTGCTTCTCTCCCGTCGCTTGCTGAAGGGAAGGAGCCCTGGTGAGTCCCTGAGTCTGAGTCCCTGACCTTCCATCATGCCTTCCCAAAAGGGGACTGCGGCCGGGGCCGGCGAGTCGGGAGGGTGCTGAGCCTGTCGCTCTGATTGGATGGTCCGTGGCCCCTTTTTTCTCTTTTTTTTTTTTCCTTCTTTTTTCTCGTCCATGCTGCAGCGCGTGAATGCGGCAAAGTGCATCAACAACGAAAAAGTCCAAATCCTTCTCTTGCCCGGCTCTCAACACAGGATAGGGTTGCACGGGGGTCACTGATCAGGCGATGGACACGGGCTGCCCCTGGAGATGACCATGTGTCTGGTGGATATCGAAAGGGATGGGAACATCTTGGTCGGCAATCGCCAACCACGCCAAGAGAACGACCAGCGCTACGTATCACGCCCGTCACCATCACCGTCACCATCATCCTGCCACCATCCGTCACGGTGGCTTGGCCGGTCCGGAACGGGTCGAGTTGGCTTTGTGCCTCATTTCTTGGCTACGGTACCAGTGCTTCTCAGTGCCCTCGCTTCCATCCTCGGGTCGCTGCTTGCTTCTGCCTGTGGGAAATTGCACTTCCCATCGACTGAGCCATGCGGAACAATCCGTGCAGATCGCCTCATCAAGATCTGCTCCCGTCAATACGGATCGCCTGGGCCAATATGAATGCGCCAGCCAAGCAAAGCAAACTGTCCACTGCCGCGCGTGTCCGTCCATTGTGCTCCGTTGCCCAACGTAAATAGAAGTCGGCATCCGTCTTGTTCGTAGATGTCACGGCACGCCCGCAGCTTGACTTGTCTCACAATGGTTGGGCATTGGCGAAATGTTTGGGCGTGGTCGTCTCTCGGCCGCCCTTTTTAGGTTCCCAATGTAACGAGGATCGCATTGCTCTGTACGAAGTACATTGTGGTGCAATACATTGACGTGGCACCGCGACGACGTCAACGCCCGATGACAGAGGATGACGGTTAACCTTCAGATGCGGCTCCCCGCGTGGTGTGATGATTCATAGTGAGATACGAAGCATTACGCTCGCCAGTTGGGATTGCCTGTTTTCGCAGGCGGACAAAGTCGTGCAGGTGTAAAGCGTCATTGGCTCGTCAATAACGAGGCAAACACCCGCCTCAATTGGTTTCCGAGCGGGATGAGCTGCCCCTGCATGCGAGGCTGAAACAATCGTCTACACAGCAGAAATCTGAGACGAGGACGAGTATTATGCCAAGAGCGCATCGTGAATCGAGCTTCGGGAGTTGTGTCACCTTCGTCCCGGATTACCCTGTACTGTCGGCGTGGCTCTACCTGATTGACGCCCCGGCGGTGTTCCATGGCGAATTGACTGTAATTCACATTGACAATAATTGCAATGTTTCGCCTCAAGAACTGGTCGTCATGATATGCAGACATGGGACGTTACTGTCACCATCAGCCACATCAACCTGCATCAGAACATGCCGCCTCAGCGCCACTCCAACTGTGGAGGACACCACGAGTTCGTCACCTGATGCTCAGTTTTTTCCAACCTACCGACATACAGTAGTCAACTCATATGGCCCCCGGAAAAAAGCTCATTTCTTCGCCCAGCTGACACTCCAAAGCGGCGAATCAATCGAGCCAATTCCTCGCGTCGACCCAGCGAGCTACCCAGCTCGACCACTGATGAAGCCTCATTCCGCCCTCTATCCCCCGCAATTCACTCGCCCACCCCCGCACGCGCAAGGATGGGCTTAGGCTCTTTAGCCCAGTCTGGGCAGGAGTTCCAGTGCCTCACGACTGCCCTCACTGGCTCACCCGCTTGTCGGGTGGCAGGTGCAGTCAAGCCATGCACCTGACCTGCCTGACCTGAGCACACCTTCCATTCACACCGAGCTCAGCGACCTCGTTACCCTACACTTTCATCTTGGCATCTCGGCTGGTCTGCTTGAAGTTTGACTTCCGTGTCGAGCGAACATTGTCTTGACTCTTCAAGTACATCTTCACCCTTCTCCACATCTCCTGCCTCCCGCCTGGGACGACGTCTTAAGTTAGCACCCAGCTCTGAGCCGAGGGTAGACTCAACCCCAACTCCGGTAACCGGCTCTCCTCTCCTCCCGGTTCCCTCCTCCAATTCAGCAATTGTCTCTCCAATGACGGACAACTCGTCATCTCCGTCAAATAGCTGGCCCCTGGATCAGTTCGTTCAAGACCCCGGATATCTTGCCTACCAGGAAGAGCTCCGTTGCCTCATTTTCAACACTGCCCAGACCGCCGCCCCCTCGCGCGAGGGCTCCCCCGTCCCGGGAGAATATATCCCTCCCGGTGAGGACTACGAGGCCCAGAGGCAGACCAAGGCGGCCCTCTCGTCGGGTCATCGCCTGGCATACTTGAAAAACTTTGTTGCCGAAGTGGCGCCATGGGTACGTGTGACATTGTTGGGCGGCAGTGGCAAAGACTGACGGTGATGCAGCTTGACATGTTTGACAGCGAGAGGGCGTTTACCGTCCAGGTCCCGGTTCTTGCTCGCCGATGCCCGGCTCTTCTCTATGCCATTCTGGCCCTCTCGGCCCGGCAGATGGAGCGCAAGGAGGCAAAGCAGCACTCATTCGACAGCTTGGAGCTCTATCAGGAAGCTATTCGGCTGCTCAATCCCCTTTTACAGGCCCGCGATCTCACCATTATCCCGATTTGCGTCATCTTGTGCTGTCTCGAGATGATGTCAGCCAGCCCCCACGACTGGCGCCGGCACCTCGAGGGCTGCGCAGCTCTGTTTGACGCCTTTGACGTCAATGGATTCAGCGGTGGCCTACTTCAGGCCGTATTCTGGTGTTTTGCGAGAATGGGTGAGAACTCCCAAGGTTTGCTTCATTTCGCCGAGTCTAATTCGTACAGATCTATGCGGAGCTCTCATCTCCGACGGGACTCAAGGCACATTGGTTCCTCTGGACAAATGGCTTCCCCCTGGCGCCGACCCCGCCTCCGCGGCAGATCTCTTTGGAGAACAACGCTCCCCGGACATGCACGCAAACTACTCAGTCTACCTATGCTCCAAGGTGTGCGAGCTCGTGGCGGACAGAACCCGATACGTCGAGCTGGGCGAAAACAATGGTTGCGATTACGTCGCGTTTGAGAGGCGTTGGCTTCGCCTCTGGCACGACCTCCAGGGGTGGCTTCGAGATCGGCCCCCCGAGATTATCCCTGTCAAATCCATCGAGAGCCGGCCGTTTCCTCAGATCCTGTTTGTTCATTGGGCGGGAATCTCGTCGAACCAGCTGTACCACACCGCCTGCACGCTGCTCCTGGGGTCCAAGCCTCGAGAGATCAAGCTCGACGTCGGACCCACGGGTTCTGCCATTTGGCACGCCAAGTGCATCTGCGGCATCTCCCTGACGAACCCTCACAAAGGCTGTCTCAACAACGCCATCCAGCCGCTGTGGATAGCCGGGCGTCTCCTCAGCCACAAATCCGAGCACGTGCTCCTGGCCAAGCTAATCCAGAGCATCGAAGCAATGACTGGCTGGGCGACGTGCTGGCGGATCGCGGACCTCGAGCATGCTTGGGGACACAAGGTTCGTTGAGCCCGAAGACAAACCTGAAGACGGTATACAAATGATGGTATACAAATTATTCTTGCTACGAGCTATAATCGACAGCTTAATCGGGCTGCCACTCCTGCACGAGCTGTGCCGAGAGTGCGTTCACATTCCAGCCCGTCAACGAACCGATGCGGTCTATACCGCGCAGGATGGTCCGCTGCTGGGGCTCGTAGGTCATCCGCTTGGCGGCGAGGTAGAAGGAGGCGAGGAGGCTAAAGTCCCAGTTAGTCCTCGTCTCGTTGTTGAGGCTGATGGCACATATCCGCTGGGCGTGCCAGAGGGGCGACACGAGAACAGATCTCCCGTGTTCCTTGGGGAGCGTCCGGGGCCGGTTCTGGAGCAGGAGCAACATGGAAGTGTGGTAGAGCTGGTTGGCCAGTATGGCGGCCCCGTTGGTGAAGAGGACGGTCGGGAAAAGCTCTTCGGTCTCGTCAATCTCCCACATGGGTTTGAAGTCTCGGGGCCGGTTGGTGTACCACATGTTGAGGGACTCTGTCAGCGACTTCCAGGCCTGGGCGGTGGGCGGCGCGGGGATTCCGGGAGTGGCGGGGGCGCCCTGGCCGAAGCAGTGGTTGAGGACTTGGGCGCATAGGAGGACGGGCTCGCGGTCGCAGTTGAAGGCCTCTCGGGATATCACGGCGATGGGAGAGGACGTCTTGTAGGATATGATGTCGGGAATGGACACGGGCGAGCCGTTGATGAGCCCGACGCTCAGTTCTACATGGTCAATACATGAATGAATTAACAGTACGCGGGAGATTTCAACTTACCGAGCCTCAACGTGACCCATGACAGGGCCAGATCGATAGAGGGATACTGCTCCTGGAAGGCCGGGAAGTTGAGCAGTGCGTAGGCCATGTTCTTGGAAGGGCTCTGCCACGACGTCGGCGCCAAGACGGCGTGTCGATGCAGAACGGAAAACGCAAACGTGACGGCACCATGCAACAAGTCGAGACCCGAGGCCCCCGGATCCGAAGTCACGGCGGCCGAGAAGTGGTGGTCCCTCAGCTGCGGGCCGGGGTGGTGATTGAGCGTGGCCGCGGACAAGGCCAGAAGGGCGTCGAGCACGGGCGGCGAGTCGACGGCGATGCGCGGGACGGCGAGCCCAAAGGACTGGGCGGTGTCGCCAATGTCCAGCCAGGGGGCGATGTTATACCGGTAGTGGCGGAGGAGCTGGACGGCGCGGTCTTGCGGGAGGTGGGCGCAGTTTTGGAAGGTGCCGGCGGAGGAAGAGGAGGAGGGCTTGGTGATGGCTTCGAGGGGAGTAGGGGGGGAGTAGGGGTGGGTTGGGGGGATGGTTGGGGGGGAGCCGAAGTAGCTTTCTGTTTCGAGGGTGCGGGATGATGATGTTGGTGGTTGAGGTTGAAGTTGAGGTTGAGATTGGGGTTGCGGTTGTGATGGTTGTTGTTGCGGTGGCGGTGGCGGTGCGTAGTGGTGGTCGTTGCCGAGAGACAAGAGACCGTCTAGAGCCGTCTCGTAGGCGGCGTTGGAGGGGGATATGGCGACGGTGTAGCTGGCGAGGTCGTGGAGGTCGTGGCTGGCGTGGCTGTCGGGGGAGGGGGTTGCGATGGTGTCTAGGGGATGGTGGGGGATTGGGATTGGGGAGTGTATGTGAAGATGGGGAGGTTGACGTTGAGGTTGAGGCTGTGGGTGTGTGTGTGGTTGTGATTGTAGTTCTGACTGGTGTGGTCCTGACCGGTGTTGGTGTTGGTGCTGATGAGCCTTGGCCGAACCCGTCGCGATGCCCTCACTTTCCCCAGCATCACCACCACCTCCAGCACGGTCTTCAACAACGTCACCGCCATCCTCATCATCATGCTCCGGTTGCAGCCGCACTCCCTCCTGGACGATGACGCTCTCTGGCACGACAAACTGCATACAAAATTAGTGGGAACTCCTGTGCAGTGCAGGGATCAAACGAAACGCACCCTGAGCTTGCCGTAGGTCGGCTTGGACACGCGATCTGCGCTGGCGACTTTGGCATTCTTCTCGAGAAAGGACAGGCGCGTGCCGTACTGGCACTCGAAGCCACCGTCGAGACATCTCTTGCAGGAAGGTTTGAGTTCGTCACCTGTTGTTGTTAGTTGACTGAGGCGAAGTCATACTGGTCAAGTAACAGTGGTGTTAGTGATGATGGGACCTACACTTTCGTCGGCGCATGCGGCATTTGAAACATCCCGTCCTCGTCCTCTTCAGGCGGGTCTTTGACGACGACGAGGAGGCATTGGATCCCGTATCGGCCATTTTGGAAACGAGATGCGATTGGGAATGTCTGCCCTTGTTTCCGTCAAGGGAAAGTGTAAACAGATGGGAAAAAAGAGTGGGAAGGGTGAGGGACTGCAGAGAGAGAGAGAGAGAGAGGGGGGATGGAAGCGGCTTAAAGAGGAAAGGCGAAGCCCTGGGCTGGGATCTGGGGAGTTTGCGGAGAGTTGCACGGTGTAGCCGGGGTTGCCCCTTTGGGCAGGTCTAGACGCCATGGGGGACGGAAGTCGGGTGGATTGCCTGCGGAGGGAAAGTTGGCGGGGGAGAAACTGGGACATTGTCTGACTCGAGATGGGGAGATGATGGTGGGTGCATCATGGAGATGGAGGTGAAGAGGAGGATCTGTGGTGTCATGCTGGAGGGGCAGAGGATGCGTCGGTGAGGAATAAAGGCGAGGGGGCCCCAAGTGATTCACTCTTTGCTGTCCTTTAACCAACTCCTTTTCTTTTTCAGTACTCCTCAACATGTCCACCATTAAGCTCGCCTCCGGCCATGAGATGCCCCTTGTTGGCTTCGGCCTCTGGAAGGTTCCCGCCGACCAAGCTGCTGACACTGTTTATAATGTGTGTTCCACCTCTCCAATTCGACTCTTGGTTTGATGCTAACCCCTCCCAGGCCATCAAAGCAGGATACCGCCTCTTTGACGGCGCGTACGGTACGACTCCATCACCAGCTCGACCTGAACAACACCACATACCACCACCACCCACAACCCTCACACCACCAACATACTAATACCGATTTCTAGACTACCAAAACGAAAAAGAAGCAGGCCAGGGCATCAAGCGCGCCATCTCCGAAGGCCTCGTGACCCGCTCCGAAATCTTCGTCACCACCAAGCTCTGGAACAACTACCACAGCCGCGAGCACGCCCTCGCCATGGCCAAGCTGCAAAACGAAGCCTGGGGGCTCGACTACATCGATTTGTACCTCATCCACTTCCCCGTCGCCCTCAAGTACATCGACCCGGCCGCCCTCCGCTTCCCCGCCTGGTGGACCGACGCCGCGAGGTCCGCCGTCGAAACCGCCGACGTGCCCATCCGCGAGACGTGGGAGGCCCTCGAGGCAGCTGTCGACGTGGGCATCGCGCGCAGCATCGGCGTGTCCAACTTTCAGGCCCAGTCGCTGTACGACGTGAAGCGCTACGCGCGGCACCCGATATCGGCGCTGCAGATCGAGCACCACCCGTACCTCGCGCAGCCGGACCTGGTCGCCATGGCGCAGGAGAACGGCATCGCCGTGACTGCATACTCGTCGTTTGGCCCGCAGAGCTTCATGGAGCTGGGGGGCATCTTCTCCAAGCGGGCCGAGGGGGCGCAGCCCTTGCTCGAGGCGGACGTCATTGGGGCCATTGCTGAGAAGCACGGCAAGACGCCCGCGCAGGTGCTGCTGCGGTGGGCGACGCAGCGGGGGATTGCCGTGATTCCAAAGTCGAACAACCCGGGGCGGTTGGCGCAGAACTTGGATGTCGTGGGCTTTGACTTGGACGAGGACGAGGTGGAGAGCATCAATGGGTTGGATCGGGGGCTGCGGTTCAACGATCCGGGCTTTTACTTGCCCAACTTTCCTCTGCGCATCTTTGCTTAGGGGGTGTGGCCTGGGTATAGATGATAATAAAATAATGACTACATTGGTAGATTGATCCTTGCTGGCTATGCGATCCTCCTTCTTTACTAATGGTAGTTGACAAGAAGACAGCTATGTTTCAAACGATGTGATGCTTGCATAAAACACCAGAAATCGCAAGGCTATGCAATGAAATCACCTAGTTCTTGAACATTGTATGGTCGTGGTCTGCATAACCCCCCCACCCCCCTACTTGGTCAACTCCTCAAAAGCAGCCGCAATATCCTCATGCCTCACCCCACCCCCCTTCAACTCCCGATTCGTCGCCTGAATCACCACCCTCTTGTAGCTCGTCAACCTCGGCGTCCCGTTATCCGTCACCTCCAGCACCACATGCAGCACCTGTCCCTCGGCCACCGGCTCGCGGCTCAGCAGCTCGACGCACGACTTTTCCGGCGGCGGCACTGTCACTTTCACCACTTTCCCCTCTGCGTCCTGCGGCTCAATCTTCATCTCGTCGACCTCCAGGAACGCAGACCACTGCGTCGCGCTCGGCTCGCGGTACTGCCACCACTTGAAGGTCAGGGCGTCGCCGTCCGGGTCATACGTGCTCGACGCGTCGAGGTCGAGTGTCGTGCCGGCCTCGGCGGAGATGTAGATTGGTTCCGGACCGGTAGAGCCGTTGACGCTCACGACGGGGTGGTGGTTCGCCGACGACAGCTCCGGGCTCAGCGTCCACTGGATGCGCGCGGCAAAATCGTTTTGGTAGGCGTCGCGCCAGCGCCAGATGGTCGCGTGGTTGGACTTGTACGTCTTGCCGTCCTTTCCAACAACGATATCGCACGCATCGCTGTAATGCTTGCTGTCCAGGCCGTCGTGGCTTATGTCCGTCCGGAGGTACCGGCCCCCCCAGGAGCCAAACTCGGGCCGCTCGCGGACTCCCAGCCCGTTCTGGATCAGGTACAGGAACGTCGGGGTGTCGCCCTCGGGAATGAACAAGTAATCCGGGTACGCGGACCCCAGCGGGCCAATCTGCACGTTCTCCTTGAACCACGCCTTGGTCAGCTTGCTGAAATCCGGCCCGCCCTGGTCGAAGCCGTAGTAGTTGTCGCCCGAGATGCCCGTCCAGGTGGCCATGCCGTACTGGTTCCAGGCGTGCACCGACGCGATGTAGAAGATGTCGGGAAACGAGTTGCGGATCCAGGCGCCCGTGTCGTCCTGGTCCGAGATGGCGTAGACGCGCAGCTTGGCGCGGAGGGCGGCAAAGGTCGCCACGTCGAGGGTTTCCTTGAGGCGCAGGAGCACCGAGGCGAGGACGTTTGTGCCGCCCCAGACGAGGATCCAGAGGGGGTCCGGGGAGGGGGCGGTGATGCGTTCCAGGAGGAGCTGGGCGCCTTCGGTCAGGGGGATGTCTGAGCCGACGGCCTTGAAGCCGTAGACCTGGGGGAGGGGGAGGGAGGTTAGCAGAGTTCGCGGGGTAGATAGTGTTAGGGAATTTTGCATACAGGAGCCCCCGGCTTAATCAGACTTTTGAGGTGTTCCGCCGAAGGGTATTGAAAGTCCGGATGGGCGTGCTTGTTCAGGTTGTCGACGGCGCCCGCGTAGGCGTCGACAATCTTGTGCATGTCCTGCGGACACACCTTGTTGCGCATCCATGTCGACGAGCAGGCCACGAGGCCCTCGGTCTCGAACTGGTTGGAGTAGAGAAGATATCTCACCAGCGACTCTGCGTCGTCGGGCTCGTTGGAGATGTCGGAGAGGATGAAGACGCGCGGCTTGGAGGGGAAGGACTGGAGGGCCATTGTGGGTGAACAGGTCAGGTCAGGATAGGTACGTGAAGTTGGTTGAGTTTAGAAGTTACGGTGTCAGTCACCTTTTACTCTCTCATGACCTCCTGAACCCTCCCCTCTCATGACAACCCATTCATTATATCCATATCCTGCCACCACCAAGTCCCATGATGGACACACCACACCGAGTACAGCCGAGCCCAACGCCGCACTTGGCCCGACCTTTAGCCAAACCAGACGAGTGAGGCCGGAAGCGGCAACATTAAGCACCGTGGAGATGTGTGGGACGATGGAGTTGTCTGGAACTGCGGGGATTTCTCCCGCTAGAGGGAGAAATTAAACGGGGAAGACGCAAGCTGGGGACAGGGAATCTGCCGTCCTGGTGACGGATTCTCGGGTCGGCTTGTGGGAGCGGCCGAAAGGGGAAGGGCGTTGCACTGTGAGGGAGGAGAGTGGACGAGAGTGGTTTTGGGAGTTTGGGCAGCTGACTTGAAGAATGCAAGTGGTGAGAAAAGCAATGAGAGGTAGGGAAAGCGGGTAATGGGAGGTTTGGAGGTGTTATCTTGAAGTTGTATGCTCTCTCTTTGCCCTCACCTCCTTACCCTCGCTCACTCGCTCTCTCCAACTCCCTCAATACACACTCACTCACAGTCTCTCTCACGCCCTCTCCAAGCAGCTCAGATGTGCCCTACAGCCACCTCCCTCCCCGCAAACGGCAACGGCCTCTCGGCCGAAGCCCTCAAGCGCCAACTCGCCCAACCAACGCTTCAAGCCCCCCTCGCCAACCCCTCCCTCATCGTCACGGCCGACCACCAGCTCAAGACGGCTGACGCACCCGTCTATGCGCCTCAAGCGGGCGAAGTGCTCGTGCACGTCAAGGCGACGGGCATCTGCGGGTATGAGGCCATCCTGCCACCACGTTTTCGGGCCTATAACTAACAACCCCTGACCTCCAGATCAGACGTGCACTTTTGGAAAACCGGCCGCATCGGCACCCTCGTCTTCGAAGGCGACTGCATCATCGGCCACGAAGCCGCCGGCGTCGTCGTCCGCTGCGGCCCCTCCGTGACCGACCTCCGACCTGGCGACCGCGTCGCCATCGAGCCCGGCGTGCCCTGCAACGCCTGCTTCCTCTGCCAGGAGGGCCGCTACAACCTCTGCGAGGACGTCCAGTTCGCGGGCGTGTACCCCTACGCGGGCACCCTGCAGCGCTACAAGGTGCACCCGGCCAAGTGGCTGCACAAGCTGCCCGACTCGGTATCCTTCGCCGAGGGCGCGCTGCTCGAGCCGCTGAGCGTGGCGCTGCACGGCATCAACTCGGCGGGCATCGCCATCGGCACGCCCGTGGTGGTCTGCGGCGCCGGGCCGATCGGGTTGCTGGCTCTGGCCGGCGCGAGGGCTTCGGGCGCGCATCCCATTGTGATTACGGATGTCGAGCCGTCGCGGCTGGAGTTTGCAAAGACGGTGGTGCCCGAGGCGAGGACGTACCGGGTCGATGTGACGAAGAGCGGCGAGGAGAACGCAGCAGAGGTGCGGAAGCTGTTTGGCGACTCCGAGTACGTGCAGCCGCGGGTGGCGCTCGAGTGTACGGGCATCGAGAGCAGCGTGTGTTCGGCGGCGTACATGGTGAGGAGGGGGGGGTGTCTGATGGTGATTGGGGTTGGGAGGTCGATTATGAACAACCTGCCGTTTATGCACTTGAGTCTGGCCGAGGTATGTCCCTTTTCAGTTGACCTATGTTCTCAGCTGATGCTATAGTACAGATCGACCTTCGCTTCATCAACCGCTACCGCGACACTTGGCCCGCCGGCATCGCCTGCATCGAGGGCGGCCTCGTCGACGTCAAGAAGCTCATCTCGCACGTGTTCCCCCTGGAAAAGGCAAAGGAAGGCCTGGAGCTGTCGTCGGATCCGAGGAACGGCACCATCAAGGTGCAGATTGTGGACGAGACGGAGACCGTGTTTTTCTAGACAAGAACCAAGACGATATATGACACATAGGTACTTAGATGATGCATGATTTAGCGTTAGAGTGACTTGAGAGAAATAAAAAGCTGCTTGACATTTGACATTTTGACATGCCACTTGGATCAGTTTAGAAGTCGTAAACACCACAACGCCTGACTTGAAGTGTACGAATATACTCCGCATAATGGAATGGTTCGTGGTCCGAGTTGGGAGCCCACTTTCTGCCTCATCCAGAAACCGATCTCCGGAGCCATGTCGGTTTAATGTTTCTGACGAACTGGTCCCGGGATGGATCGGGCCAGGGTTTGTGTAATGTTTACCCATCAGACCAACTTCACGTATACGTATGTACAAGTTAGTGTGTACGGAGTATTCGTACTAACACATACAACCTCGCCACCTCCATCTCCCCATGAAAACCCTGCCCCGGCCGTGACTCGGGGCCCCGTCGTCGCTCCACAGAGGAACGACTCAGGGGGGTGGTGAACCGATTCAACTGCCAAACTGCCTTGAAGTGCCACGCGAGGACCTTGCCGAAGACCTTGGCCGAACCCTTACCCGAAGAGAAGCCTCGAATAGGCACCTTTAAACGCTTCTTCCCCGTCTTCTCCTGTCGTCATGAGACAACTGCGGAATCAAGCTGCGGAACAACAACGTGTTGGGAACTTGTGGGGGTGGGAATCTCCCCAGATTCCCATGTCGAATTACCATGACCTGGGGTAAGGGTTTTCGTAGTTGTCTGGTGCCATTGTAGCTTGCAGTGAGGCTATCCGGCTCGAAGACTATAAGTAAGTCTGGCCCAAGTCTTTGCCTCCAACTTCTCCAACAAGCTACTCCAACAGTTCTTTTTCTAGAGCACACTAGACTATCACACATTCAACCTAACTCTCTCTCCCCTTTCCTCCTCACTTCCCTTTTCCTACTATCCCCCTCACTGTCCCCCTGCCCCCCCATCATGGACCCCAAGGCCGAAAAGGTCGGCGCCCAACACCTCGACGCCGTCGACGCCGACCTCGCCCACCTGGCCAACCAGGAGGAGCACGAGCTGACAAAGTGGGAGTCGGTCAAGAAGTACCCCCTCGCCGTGGCCTGGTCCGTCTTCGCCGTCTGGTGCGTGCTGCTCGTCTCGTTTGAGAACCAGGCCGCCGGCAACATCATCAGTGTGCCGCGGTTCCGCCAGGACTTTGGGCACAAGGTTGACGGAAGCTACGTGCTGTACGCAAAGTGGCAGAGTGCCTTTCAGGGCGCGCCTGTAGCATCGTGAGTATATGTGTAGCTGATCTCACGGGGGAGGATAACTGCTAATCGATATCGTCCAGAGGCGTCATTGGCGCTCTTGGATGTGGCACAGTCGCCGACTGGCTCGGCCGTCGCGCCGTTATCATCATTTGTCTCGTCATTGCCTACGCGGCCATCACCATGGAGTTCGTCGCCACCACCAACGAGCTCTTCTTTGGCGGCAAGTTCCTCAACGGCTTCTCCGTGGGCGCTCTCGCGTCCGTGACTGTTTCCTACATTGGAGAGGTGAGCCTTCAACACTCCACGAGTCTTTGATATGTGTGCTCACCGTTTAGGTCACCCCCCTGGCCCTCCGAGGAATGCTCACCTGCCTCACCGGCCTCGCATACACCTTCGGCCCCCTCATCGTCGCCCTCGTCGTCAACGAGACCGGCAACTTTGACACCTACTGGGCCTACCGCGCCGTCTTTTGCGCGCAGTACGGGTTCGCCGTGGTGGCTACGCTCTTTGTCCCCTTTATGCCCGAGTAAGTCTCTCCCCTTAAACCCCCATCTTCACCAGCCATCATCTGATTATTGTAGATCCCCCTGGTGGCTCGCCTCCAAAGGCAAGCAATCCAAAGCCCTCAAATCACTCGCCCGCCTCTCCTCCCGCGGCGCCGAAGGCGAGAAGCGCCTCGCGGCCATCAACCAGACCCTCGAGGAGATCCGGTGCGAGACCGAGGGCGCCACCTACCTCGAGTGCTTCCGCAAGTCCAACCTCCGCCGCACCATTATTTCCATCGGCCCGCTGTGCATCCAGTCCCTCTGCGGCATCACCTTTGTCGCCTCCTACGGCACCTACTACATGCAACTCGCCGGCTACTCGACCCCTGCCAGCTTCCGCCTGCAAATCGTCCAGCAGGTCATCTCGCTCGTCGGCAACGTCATGTCGTGGTACCTCGTCGACCGCGTGGGGCGTCGCTCCCTGACCTTTTGGGGTTTGGTCGTCCTGACCGTGATCCTCATGCTAACGGGCGGCTTGGCGGTTGCTGCTACAGCTGGAGCTATTAAAGGCACCGTGGCGCTCATCTTGCTCTACTGCTGGTGGTACAACGTGACCATTGGCGCAACAGCCTACACCATCCTCACCGAGGTGTCGACGTCGCGCCTGCGCGTCAAGACGGTGGCCATTGGGCTGGCGGCGCAGAACCTCCTCAACATGATGTGGAGCTTTGTCCTGCCCTACCTGTTCAACCCGGACAAGGCCAACCTGGGCGCCAAGCTGGCCTTCATCTTTGGCGGGTTGGCCATCTTGAGTTTGGTGTTCCTGTGGTTCTGCCTGCCCGAGACGGCGGGCCGCACGTACGAGGAGCTGGACGAGATGTTTGTCAAGGGCGTGGCCGCGAGGGACTTTAAGGGGTACAAGACGGAGACGGAGACGAATGGGCAGGCGGTCAAGACGGTGTATGATGCGGAGGCGAAGGGGGTTGAGAACTGATTGTGCTTTACGCTATGATACCTATGTTGGACTGATGCGATATTATCATATGTGGACATTGAGAATCTAATTCATACTCAGATGTGCTATATTTAACCTGCCAACCAACCGCCAATCTTTCCTCCTTTGGCCGTCTCCATCCAACGACATGATCTGAACAAGCCTCAACCCGGGCACCCGTCAGAGGGGAATTGCGGATAAGAATTAATTTAGGTGCATTTGCACGTCTCTTGTCCAGTCCCGTCAAATCCGGCCACGTCAACACTAAAAAATAGTGAATCCCAGAAAAAAAAGAGGGTGTCCAAGATGGCCTCCCTGTCGGCTAACGGGTGCGTTTACCCTAGAGTGGTCTCGTCCTCTGATTGAGCGATATAACGGGCCGGGGCAGTCTTTGTGCAGTAGCTTTCCGTCTAGGGATGCAACTGTTCGGGTCTTGCTCTCGTCAGCAAGCCATGTGGTGAGGGAGGCTGTTGGTTCGTGTAGGCGGGAGGAGTGCCAACCTTCTTGGTCTTGGAAGAGTCGATTCAGCTTCGACATTCCTCGCTCGGCCCATGACCTATTCCGGCCTCGATGCCCGAACCCTCACGCCTCACGCCATGACACCACCGTTGCAACCCCAGTATACCCCAGCTCCCTTGCGGCATTTCACATATCTTCGTCATGACTTCGTCGTGAAAACCCGGCCTTGTTGTTTCTCCGCCCCCCCCCCCGGGATCCGCCCCGGGCCAACCAACGAAGCTCTCGTCACCAACCCGTTCATGCAGAGGAAGGGCTCATTGGAACTTTTTGGCTGTTGCCTCTAGCTTCCCGCCCGTCGTTCCCGCTGCTCTGGACCCCATGGCGTCCGAGTGTTCCCACTCCTGCAACGTCGTCGACTCCTCGTCCTTGGTCCTCGTCCTTGCTCTGATGGCTCTCCGCTTGGCCGCACCCAGACTAAGCTGGGTTGATGTGGCAAGCTCGCTGGCCACCGTGAAAGACCGGGGGGAGGAGGCCATGTAGACGGCCGTCGGGGACGCCCGGTCACGGGTCAGACCTCAGGATGAGGGGAAGAGAGTCAATTGACCCTCATAACAGCAATTGCTGCTGCTGCTGCTGCTGCTGCTGCTGCTTCTTCTTCTTCTTCTCCCTCTCCTCCCCCCCCTCCTCCCCCCTTCAACCCAATCCCCCTCTCACCATGCGCGTCGCCATCATCGGCGGAGGCCCCTCGGGCCTGGTGCAAGCAAAAGTCCTCCTCGAAGCCCACACGCGCTTCGCCGTCTCGCCCATCGAGGTCAAGCTCTTCGAGTCCTACCCCAAGCTGGGCGGCATCTTCTTCCACCACTCGTACGAGGAGGGCGAGCTGGTCTCGTCAAAGTTCCTGACCACCTTTTCCGACTTTCGCCCGCGCCCGCAGGACCCGGACTTCCTCTCCACGGACCGCTACCTCGAGTACCTCGAGGACTACGCCTCGCACTTTCGCCTATGGCCGCACATCCACCTGAGCACCACGGTCAAGTCGGTCCGCAGGGGAGACGAGGGCGGTCACGTCGTCACGTACCAGGCGGAAGGTCAAGAAGCCGTGCAGTGGGAGTGCGATGCCGTCGCCGTGTGCTCGGGAGTCCACGCGGTGCCAAACATCCCGGACATTCCTGGCATGGACCGCGTGCCGACCGTGATGCACTCGTCCGACTTCAAGACGCGCGACCAATTTGGCAAGGACAAGACGGTCATGATCCTAGGGAGTGGCGAGACGGGTGCTGATCTGAGCTACCTCGCCGTGACGGGCGACACCAAGAGGGTGATTCTTAGCCACAAGGACGGATGGATCGGGGCACCCAAGGTGAGTTGTTCCCAGCTTCACAGACGCTTGACCGCTCGCTGACACACCGCAGAGAGTCCCCAGCCAGAGAATCTTCCCTTGGTTCTTCGGAGACGAGCCTTACACTGAGCCTCAGCTGCCCGTCGACGTCAGCCAGGTGACGCTCTTCGACACCATGTACGTGCACCCCATGGTGCGAGACAGCATGATCGTCTGGAACGCCTACCACGTGCTGGCCTTGCCCGCCGGCTGCTGGCTCTGCAGCGGCTCTCCCCACGGAGTCGACCAGTGGGTTGGCCAGGTCTACGGCGAGCGCTACCACGTGTCGAGACGTAAGTACTGGCTTCTTTCTTCTGCGCTGAGATGCTGACTCGTTAGTCTTCTTCAACAAGGCGTGGCAGAGAATCTCAAACTACGTCTCTTACCCCTATCGCCCCAAGACGTGGGGCTTCGCCGACAAGCTCCGCCAGTTCGTCTTCCACTCGCGACTCCCCGATCCGCCCAAGAAGATCATCGAGGTTGCGCCGTTCCCGACGCACATCTCCGAAGACGGCGTCGCCCACTTCCCGCGCAACGGCCGCCCCGACGCCGACCGCATCCAGGAGACCGAGGTCAAGCCCGACGTGGTCGTCTACGCCACGGGCTACCTCACGTCGTTCCCCTTCCTCAACACACCCGAAAACGCCGGCCGCCGGGCGTACCCGGCCGCCTACGACGCCGACGTGCGGCAGATCTGGAAGTCGGACGACCCGACGGTGGGCTTCATCGGCTTCGTTCGCCCCGGATTCGGGGCCATCCCGCCGCTGTCAGAGCTGCAGGCCATGCTCTGGACCATGAAGCTCCTCGACAGGGTACCGGGCCCGCTGCTCCGCGACGACGAGTGGCACTACCGCATCATCCACCAGCCCGACGCGCGCATCACGTACGGTGTCGAGCACGACAGCTACACGTACCAGCTGGCCAAGGACATGGACATTGCCCCGAGCTTCACCGAGATCCTCAAGCTGGCCTTTACCACGACGCGGCCGTGGCGGCTGCCGTGGCTGTGGGCGGCGGGGGCCTGCTTCAACACAAAGTTCCGCCTGCGTGGCGTGTGGAAGTGGGAGGGCGCTAAGGATGTCATGATGGGAGAGCTGTATACCACCATTTCCCGGCGCCATGGAATGTTTGGTAAGTTGGCGTGGTTATGTTGGTGGTCATGTCGAGGCTTCATACTGACTTGTTGCAGGAAACATCCCGCTCGGCGTCCTGCCGCTGATATACCTGGGATCCGCCAACCTGTACTACACCCTATACGCCGGGTTCTGGGGCGCACTCGCTAAGCTGCGGCTGGCCAAGCCCCTCGAGCGCCGCATCGAGCCCAAGTTGATCTTTGAGGAGTTGGAGCGGAGGCAGGAGATGGCTCGGCAGAAGATGAAGGCCGACATGGCCAAGGCATGAGAAACGACTGATGATGATGTGTGTGAACGAGACCATGAGAATTTGCCTTTGTTCCTGGAGAATCCCCCACTCGATTATAGCGCAGATTGATGATTATGAAGACTGGTAATGAAGATGATTGTGACTTGTGTGTTGGAATGCGGCGTCGAGTCCGTGATCGGGCCGGAGCGGGGTCAGGTTCTCCCGGTGAGGCGTCGTTTAGCGCCGTAGGGCGCGGCCCGCCGGGCTTTAGTGGGGGACTGCTAAGTTTCAGTGGTTGGTCTGCTAAGCTTCGGGGGGGATGCTGAGTTTTAGTGGAAGGTCTGCTATCTATGGAAGGGGCTTGGAAGCTTCCCTTGGTGACCGCTGAAGGGTGTTGGGCGGATGACAATCGAGTTGACCTCTATGTATCGAGGCGGAGATAGAAGAAGGCACCTCATATTTGCCTTGTCATCATAATCTGATGCCGGCAATTCCATGAACCACTTGACCACCTCACGTAAGTCCCCGTGTGGCTTTGCACTGCATCGTGGCTGTGCAACCCCGTGCGACGCTCAACGGCCAGGCCTGCATGCAGAACAGACACTTTGTGACGAACCAGAGGCTTGTTCGCTCCATAGTTATAACTGGTACCTGGGATCCGTACGTATGCAAATTGCCAAGCTGCCAAGCCCCTCTCCTCTGCCACTCCCAACCCATCAAGACGCGCCTTGCTGGGTCGTCTTTGCCCGAAGAGCCGTCTTGGCCTTTTGAGCGTTGTAAGCAATGACGTCCCTGGCCTAAAGCTTTCGCTGCCTGGGGGATAAATATTGTCGTGGAGGGTCCGTTGTTGGGTGGTTGGTTGGGGGCTGAGTTGGTTGTTCGCTTGTATCCGGAATACACCACTTGACACCCTCCTCAGGCACCCGCGACGTATCCTCTCCCGCAGCTTTATTCAGCTCAGCTCTTCTCAGCTTCTCAGCCTCGTCTTCTCTCACGTCTATTCGCCTCTACGTCGACATGTGACGCATTGTTAGACTGTATCCTCCCCCCAGTTTGTCAACGCCCTTAAATCCCGACCCCGGCACATCTTCCGGGCACTGACCTTCTTCCGTTGACTTCATCTCGATCCTCATTCTTTGCTGCTGGCTACCATGCCCACCTGCAAAGAAACTCACTTCTACCGCTCCCAAGTCGGCGAATCCTCCGTCATAGACTACTCCCACACCGACCTCCCCTTCCGCCTCCTCACAAAGGACCTCTACTACTTCTTCGTTTACGTCTGGGCCCTGCCGTGGATCATCTTCCCCGTCTTCACCGACGGCTGCCACGAGCTCAACGAGCTGTCCCTCACCCGCGAGAACCTCTTCTGCTTGTTTGTTCATGGCGTGTTGATTGTGCTCCAGCTGGGGTTCCTGGTGAGCCTGCCGTTTGCCGTGATATTCCCGGTATGGATGGTCGCGTTTGGCATCGCCGCCTTTATGGTGGTCAACTGGGCGCTGTGTCGGGTCCTCAACGGGAGCGAGGCCATCTACCACTCGGACGAAAAGTACGCCAAGCCGCGTCCCGAGCACGAAAACGAGCAATGGGTATTTCTCAACGGGGTGGCAGTTGGGTACGTCAACTCTCATCTTCACATGTATAAAGTGCATGCTAACTGAGGCAGTGAACACTGGATGAAGGCAAACCTCAACCGCGTCGCCCTCACCTTTGGCCGCCCCGTCCTCGGCATCCACAACCGCACCTCGGGCATCGTCTTCGACATTGTCGAGTGCCTCGTCCAGCGCAACTACGGCTACGCCACGACGGACATCCGCGTGGCCTTCAAGACGGTCAAGGATGTGCTGTACAACCCGCAAAAGTCCAAGGTCGTCTTCGTGCTGCACTCGCAGGGCGGCATCGAGGGCAGCCTCGTGCTCGACTGGCTGCTGCAGGAGCTGCCGCAGGACCTGCTGGCCAAGCTCGAGGTGTACACTTTCGGCAACGCGGCCAACCACTTCAACAACCCGCACCGGCACGCGCTGTCGCAGACGCTCAACAGCCAAAAGTACCTCGACGCTGTGGCAACTATCATGAACAAGACCAGCCAAGACTCAAACGACGACGACGACGAGAAGAGAAGCCTTAAGGTCGACATCCCACCCCTAACCAACCCCCCCAACGCGCCCATCTCCCTCGCCCGCTCCGCCACGGCCGCAAAGGACCGCGCCATCGGCCACATCGAGCACTACGCGCACAGCACCGACTTCGTCGCCATGTGGGGGGTCCTGCACTTTGGCACGAACCGCATGCGCTCGCCGCAGCTGCCGCGCTTCATCGGCCGCCTGTTCTCGCGCGCCGACGGTCGCGGCGGGCACCAGCTGAACCAGCACTACCTGGACGGCATGTTTCCTCTGAAGTGGGATGATGAAAAGGGATGCTACGTGGGCGCGGATGAGGAGCACAACGAGTTCATGGACGAAGTGGTCAAGGTGGGCGAGGAAGGGGACGCCATGGAGAACGCGCGGGAGGCGTTTGAGATTTCGTGGGCGGGCACGAGGGGGTTTGGGTCGGGCGAGGTGACGACGCCGGTCGAGGTGCATAATATCGCATCCGCGAAGGACTTGGAGACGGATGTGGTGAGGGTCAGGGATCTGAGTCGGTTGTGGTGCTATCGGAACGGGAAGAAGCCGGCTGACCTTGCGCCCATGTTCGTTGGGGAGGACGGGGTTGTGCGGACGGCGACTTTATAGGATTGAAGGATAGACAAGAGATGGATGGATGAAAGGGAGGCTGTGATAGTATAGCAAAGGAGTTGGATCGAGGCGCTTTGATATGTATACCCATGACAAAGGCTCAGCCTCTCACAAAGTAACAATGAGCAGCATCAGTACAACCGAACAATCTGACTTGGTATTTTAACCAGCAAGAGCGTTACTACCTTCTCCTACAGCACTTTGAAACACATGACACTTCGACTTGACCGATGATCCAACACTGACTGAGACACCCTTTCATGAGGCTATCTGAAGACCTCCCTACCTTGGACCAAGTTCTCTTCCTTAATGGAGTCGCTCCTCCCCAGCCCCAAGAAAAACAATCAATGAGAAATTATGATAGGCCCCTTTACTGTGGATATATGTCTGCAAGCACGGGATAAAACCCTCGCGTCGGCAGAGTCGTGGTTGTGGGAGCTCAACCACCCCAAACCTCCAACAGCGACATCGCACCATTTCATACGGAATTATCACTCTCAACGGGCCTTTCCCCTGCTAACATATTGGACGGGCCAGACCCATTTAAACCGCCGCCTGTAAATCATCGTGAAGTCACCTGACGAACCCGACACGACGGTTCTCGCTCCAAGTTCTCTCCCCCGCTCCCCAGATTCGACGATAACCAAGAACCCCCATCACGTGAAGCCACCACACCCAAGAGAGAGAACCAGCTTCGGAGGCACCCCGAAAATCTGCCCTGACGCGCCCATAATTCGCCTTGTGGGACCTTCAGACGAGAACTTTTCTTCCTCATTCCCTCAAACAGGCCTCTTACATGAAAAATTGGATCGCCGCTGCATCGTCACTCCGGCAAACCTCTTCAGTTTGGTTCCCGGTGACAACCCTTGACCCCTGAACCGCTTCCGTCTGCAACCCTACGTCATGGCCCCGGCCCTGACGGGAAGCTCTGCCGATCAGAGGGAGCCGCTCTGGACCTCTGCTGGGCGTGTCTCTATTACCCCTGAGAAGGGAATCGACGGCATTACAGACCTGGACAATCGTACCAAGTTTTCTGAGGACTTAATTCACGCAACACAAAACGAGACTTGTCAAAAAGACTTGTCAGATGTAACTAAATCATCATCGATTGTCCTGTAAGTGGTCTAATCTGCTGTGTATCTGCCTGTTGGCCATGTGAAACCAAAACTCCCAACCCCTTCATCTGGATCTAATTCTACCAGTGAAAAATCAACGCGGACCGGCGAGAAATTTGCCAAGTAGCAGCTCATCCTCTGAGGTCGACGCGTGAATGGGAGTCCCTTGCATCCAGCAATTCCAGTTGCGACGCAGTGGCTGGGTCCCCATGACTCTTCCACGTCCACTCTATATTCGTAAAGTCATTCATAATAGACGGTCATCAATCATTCAGTCGTCAGACTTGTGCATGGAACCGGTGACATAGTTCTCCTCAAGGGCATCGATGGTGGCGACATCCTCGTCGTTGAGCTTAAAGTCGAAGCTCTGGAGGTTGCTCTGGATGCGGTGGGCAGTCAGGCTCTTTGGGAGCACAATGTTGCCCTTGGAAGCGCTCCAGTTGAGAAGGATCTGGGCAGGAGTCTTGCCGTACTTCTCAGCAATGGCACCAATAGTAGGGTCCTGAAGCTTGTTACCCCGGGCCAGCGGGGAGTAAGCCTCGATGACGATGCCGTTCTTGTTGCACAGGTCAACCAAAGGCTGACGCTGACAGAAGGGGTGGACCTCGACCTGGTTGACGGCGGGGACGACACGAGCGTTCTCGAGGAGGTTCTCGATGTGTGCAGCGCCAAAGTTGGACACGCCAATCGACCTGACCTTGCCCAGACGCTGAGCAGTCTCGAGGGCGCGCCAGCTCTCCAGGCGCTTGATCTCGCACTCAGCGGGAGAGTGGATCAGGTAGAGGTCGAGGTAGTCAAGGCCAAATTTGTCTAGAGACTCGCAGAGGGCATTAAAAGTGGCCTCATAGCCGTGGTCGGCATCCCAGAGCTTGGAGGTGACGAAGACTTCCTCACGAGGAGTACCGGTTCGCTCAAGCCAGGCGCGGATAGCACGTCCACACGCTTCCTCGTTGGCATAGCGAGCGGCAGAGTCGATGTGGCGGTAACCGGCGTCAAGGGCGGCAGTGACGGCGTCCTCAGTCTCCTGGCCGTTGGGGGCCTTGTAGACGCCGAGGGCAACTTGAGGAATCTCGTTGCCATCGTTGAGTGTAAGAGAGTTCTGGCGGAGAGGAACCTTCTTGAAGAAGATCTGACGCTCAGGAGAGGTCTCGGGAGTGAGAGCAGAGGGAGCCATTGTGAAGGATGTGTGAGGGTTAAGTGAAAGCAAATGCAGAAGTGTCTATTGGGTATCAAGGGGAGAGGCTTGCGTGAGGATGAGGTGCTGGAAAGACTCAGTTTTGGCGGAATCCTCGCAGGCTTAAATACTTTCTGCACACCTTGCCAGGCTTCCTCTTCCCATCACATTGGATGTATCCCTGGGCTTTCCTTGGGCATGGCCCTGGCGAGGATCCTGAGCTGAGTCGTTCATGTTACAAAGGCCAAGATACTCGAGGCCGTACTTGGCGCCTGTATCAACACCGCCACCGTCATATTCGACGCCGTTGTGGGCCCGGACTGACGCCGACGGTGCAAAGTACACGCCCAGGAGCCCGTTTCAAAGCCTTTGGGCAGGTACCTTAATTCGAGGATACGGATTGACTGGACGGTGGTGAGGGAGTGGGAACGGCAGTGGGGGAGGTTTCTGCGATAACACAGTTGTTGCGGTATTTTATCGAGATTCTCCAGTGTTTTGTTTTCGTGTCTCCAGTGGTTGAACGAGCCGCAAGGTGGGAGTCGAGCAGAATGACGGCAGAGCGGGACCTGGAAGGCTGCGAGCTGCTCCATGCACAGGGGAGAGGCACAAACTGCCCCCGGGCAAGATCCCTGAGAGATCCATCGGTCCACTTGGAGATGGGGTCCTGAATATCAACATCAGCGAGATTGGCGACGGGGAGAGAACTGCACGGTACCGAGTACAAAGGGGGTAAGAAGTCCTTGGGTTCATCCAAGGTGACGACATTCTGGGAGAGGTTGGCAAACTCTGAGGAGGTGGAGAATGTGGTTTGAGACGAGATGAGCCTGAGGTAGAGAGACGAGCAAAAGGTTGAAGTTGGCTTGGAGTCAGGTCGAAGTCAACGAGCCTCATCGTCCAAGGCGGGCTTGGGCAATTTGGGCAAGGCTCCCGCGGCAAAGAGTGTAAACAGGAAGAGGCGGCATTTATTTTTGGTACCAGCTGTAGGCTGCATTGTTGGTGGTGAGAGATGGTGATGCTTGAGAACAAGCATGACAGCCACTTTCTCCGGCTTGAAGACGGGAACTGGAGGTGTAGTGATGTGGCCAGATTCCCGGTACGTACTCCGGATGATATAATCCACCGTGGAAAGTACGCGGTACGTACCATTCTGGCATTGTCTCTTCCCTCCTTCCTTCCTCCCTGGTGTAATGGCCTCGGGTGGAAACCGCAACGGATGAAAATAGGAAGGCACCTCAGCACTTGGAACAGGGGAAACACTGTGTCCGCTACACGCCAACTGGGGCGTTCCAGATACAGTACGAAGCACAATTGCAACTGTGAGCCTGGGCCAATCACGGCTCTCACAATGGGTTGCAAAGTCAACCTCAACTCCAAAAGTCCGCACCATCAAAGCGCAGATGCAACATGGCGAACTAGGCTTGACGTTGGGCCGAGACGGACCCGTCACTCTCTGGTACGTACAGGACGTATTCGTACTCCGTCCCGTGGCTAACGTGCCATGGACAGCTCCGTTATCATCTCACAGCTCCACTGCTCTGCATCCGTCGCTCCCTCGCTCCTCTGCGGCTCCACGTGAAGGAGAGGCCGTCCTCAGGATATTGGACGGTTAGAGTCCCACCGCTTCAGTTTTTAACCGAAAGAAAAACACCCCTTCGGCCCTATGCCCACCCCTTCATCCTTCGCGCCCAGGGCGGCTCTCGACTCTTGTCATCCACGGAGCCATGGATAGGCCCTCCACGTCCATACGAACCATTGATCCTGTTGGCCGTTGTCGATCCGCCGAGACAGTGAGCCGATTTCCTCGGTCCTATATGCACATTGATGGACAAGAGGCTGCACCACGGGCTGAGCGTCTTTTGGTGTTTGTGGGACGGTTATTCTCCTCTGCCATCAACCGGATAGTGCTACCCTCAATTCGCATAGCTTCTCGGCTGGGATCTTGGTCTTACACGGCAAAAGTTTGCTTCACGTCAAATAGAATGACCCCCAAATCCTGACCACGGCAAGTCCTTGACATGAACCAGGACCCCGAGTCTAGACCCAAGCCATTTCCGTCATCTCTGCAAGCTCCCACATGCTGACGAAGCCAGTCAAAACATCCTTGGAGCCGCCCTCCAATGAAATCATGCAGTTTCGCCGTCTCCCAGGATCCGGCCTTTTGTTTCGGCACAACCCATAGTTGGGCATAGCATGGCGATTACGGCGGCTTCTTGTGAATATTTTCGAACGGGAATCTTGTCCAAGGACTGCCTAGTCTGTATCCGTGCCGAAGAAGCTATCTGCCGGATCCTGAGACAAGAGATCGGCGCTTCGTTCCAGGAACTGGCGTGACGTCGACGGTTATCGATGCTGCCAAGAAAAGCCGTCGTCTCCTTTCGAGTCCAGTCGCTAAAGGACCCTTGTCGACTGCAACTACAGTACGACTCGATCCGGGGCGGGAAGGGATTGCATTCTCGAGGACCTGTCGAGATGCCACGAGAAGACATCGGTTTTGGATCCGAGGGTCTCGTGGTACTGGCTTCGGCCCCGCCGAGATATCTTAACCTCGTTGCCTAAGGGTTGTGTCATATCGACTCACATGAAAGTCAGTGTCTTGGTGACAGGAGGGCTTCACAGCGAACGTTTCGAACCAAGTCACCAAGTAGGCGAGCCACGACGCTCGCTTGAGGCTTGAAGAGTATCACAGCACGGCAATCACTCTCACGGCGGGACACGATGAACGACGAGCGTTGTGACGGGTGGCGACTCTGGTTTGTATAAATCATGAGCGAGCGAGCCATCATGACATGCCAGCTGCGTTGGATGACATCGGCGGACTTGCCAACTATCATTGATGTGAAAGCAGCCACCAAACCTCGAAATGAAGACCACCGTCGTGTTCCTTGTCCAGCTCATCCTTTGGGCCACTTCAGTCCAGGCAAACGGTCGAGGAGGCTGCCGGGATGACCTTTGCGCCCGATATGTGACCAGAGTCGATCGTGGTGTCGAGGACCGTCGTTCTCGGTGCAGCAGCATCCTCGGAGAGACCATCGAGCCCAATCCCGTGTAAGTGAATTTCCGAGGCAGTCTTGAAAAACAACATGTGTGGTCGTCCTGACCTGCCTGACTCGCTAGCCTTGTGACGACCACAACCACCATGATCGTCACGACGATTCCTGTCGAGAAGAGGGACGCGGGAGCTACCGACTTGACTACCACACCGCGCCCTGAGGATCCAATCCCGACCTGGGCTGAGGCCGACCCCCGCGCTGAACCCGATCACCACGAATGGGGCTGGCTTCACTGTCCGCGGCCGGGCCAGTTCTCCTCCGCATGCAGCTGCTGGGCCGAAATCAACCCCATCACCACGACCCTCCCCACGGCCACCCTCACCGTCACCAGCACCAGCCTCCTCAACGCCGGCTGCAGCCCCGTCGCCACCGCCGTCTCGGGCTCCTCCCGCTTCGCCTGCTCCGGCAACCAGCCGGGCATGTGCAGCTGCCTCCAGCCCAACAACTTCTTCGCCCCCATCGTCGCCCGAGCCGGTAGTGCACCCCTTCCGGCCGGGGTCGGCCTGTGTGTCCGGGTCGCGGCCGGCTTGGAGACGGCCGGTTGGGGCGCAAACGTCACGGGCCCTTGCGCCGCACAGAGCGAGTGCGCCGCCGACGGGGGGTGTCCCGTGGACGGGCAGGGCTGTGTCTTTGACGCGTCGTGCGCCTGCGGCACGAGGCGGTGCTACGTTGTCGTCCCGGGCGGTTGCGATCTTCGCGCTCCGCCGGTGCATGAGATTGAGAGACGCAGGAGGGCCTTGGAGAAGAGGGCTCGCGATTACCTTTGAGATATGTGGAGAGTTAAGTCTAGTATTGGGAGGATCGTTGCTTAGGAACAGAATGTTCTTTCCAATAGCCTTATTGCTTTGATATTTGGTCCTTGACTGCAAAACTTCTCTATTTTCCCCTTGGCCACCATTTTTGCATGAGATTGAGACATGGAAGGGTCTGAGAGAAGAGGGCTCGCATTACCTTTTAGAAAGGTTGAGAGTTGAGAGTTGAGATTTGGAGGGATCGTTGCTTAGGAACAGAATGTTCTTTCTGACTACTTATGCTATACTATCTGGTGCTTGAATACAAAACAACACCATCTTTCCCTTCAAGGTTTCCCCCTTACTCATTCTCCGGGCACCGTCTTTGCATGGGATTGATAGACATAGTTGGTCTTGGGGAAGAGGGCTCGTGATTACCTTTGTGAGTCACATCGAGAGTTGAGGCCGGAGAGAGGGGGGTGTTTGCTCAGGAACGGGATGCTATTTCCAACTATCTAGTTGCTATGCTATTTGCCTATCTGCGCTTGAATGCAAAAACGCCTCTATTTTTCTCAAAAGGTTTCCTACACTATGTTACAATTTCTTATATCCTATTATTACAAACCCTCAAGTAGATGCTCCCTTGATATATATGCACCCATCTCCCACTCCCATTCAATGCAATAGAAAAGACAACATGGAAACTAAAACACCCGAACCCGCCGGGCCTCATTACTCAAGCACAGCCGTGATCAAACACGATCCTGAGGCAACACATGCTGCACCGTCCCCTCATGCTCCTCGACGATGCCTAACCCCACAGGCGCCCTCATGCTGCCCCGACTGCGACCCCTGCTCCCATCGCGGCTCATTGGCGCCGACACGGCGGGCTCGTCGTCTAGCTCGGGCATATCTGGCATATCTGGCATCTCGGGCGGATACACGACTTCGCCGAGCGTCGACTGCCCAAACTCGACTAGCCGTCCGTTGAGCTGAAAGCCGCCAGGCCCGGATCCCGAGCGCACCATGTCGGCGCCGTCCGACGCCGAAGGTGACGAGGCGAGGCCTGCGAAGGGTAGCTGGGGAGACTGCTCCCGACGACCAATGGCGGCGGCGCGCTCCGAGCTCCAGGGCCCGGCGTGGTGGCGCTGCTGGTAGATCTGGTAGCTGGTGGTCGGGTCGTCAAAGGCCGACGGCATACGCGGCGACGGCTCGGTTCTGGCGAGGGACGGCGCGCGGCGGGCCTGGATAGGCAAGGTGCGTGGTGGCCGATCCAGGCTTTGCTCCGAGGGAGCGCCGGGGAGCGATGAGGTGGATGGGTCGCGTGATAGAGGCTGCGACGAGTAGCCGTCTGGCTGGGAGAGGTGCCAGTGTGGAGGCTGGAGGCTGGTTCCGCGAATGCTAGGGAACGAGTTGGACGTGGCCCCAACTGAATTTGCCCCAGAATGCGGTAGAGGATGAGCGTGAATCGCGGGGGTCAAAGAACTCGTTGAGCTAATTACCACGGGCAGGTCAGGCGCCCATTGGCCAATGTCCGTCTCGAGACCCGACTGGGAGTGAATCTGAGGGAACACAAAGTTGTCCTGCGAGCTGGGCGCTCTCCGAGCCAACTCATCCCGCCGGGCCGAAGGGATATGAGACCCTCCGAGCCTGTCGCTCCCAACAAAGGGCGAGCTGAACCCGTCCTGACTATCACCACGTCTCTTATCCTGCAGTCGAACAAGGTTGGGCCGCGGCGGGGTAGGGTTGCTGAATCCTCTCGGCCGGCCGACGTTCCGCACCAAGCTGTCGACTGATCCCTCGAGCGCCGCCCGAGCCTCCGCTGCTTCCGGGTTGCTGCCGGTCGACATGTTGTTCCGGATGTGAGAAAGGTGCTGGCCGGCCTCGGTGAAGACGGGCGTCCCACAGCGGGAATCGCCGGGCTGAGACGGCGTCGAGACGACGGGCGAAAAGCGGCCGACGGCAACGGCTTTGCTGAGACTCACGCGCGGTTCCGTTCTTCTGAGGCCCATGCGCGGCTCCGACACCTTGAGCCTTGTCTCGCGCCAGGCACCGGCTCTATCACTGTACAACTTCAAGCCGCGGGTGGTGCGGTGATCCGGGACGATGTGCTCCTGGTCCCAGGACGCTGGACGCTCCTCACTAAAGATATCCGTCGGTCCAGGAATGATATCTATCTGGGGATACGGGGTGCCCTCGAGAGGCAAGTCCGTCTCCCAATCGAACCAGGTTTCAGCCGTCGAGCCCGAGCTGGGAATGGATAGACTGTTTGTCCGCTCAAATATGGACACACACGGCCCCTTTCCGTCTTCTTCCACAGCGTCTCTCGTCACTGCGGCTGATTGCACCGAAAGGCGTTCTTCAATATCTCGGAGTCGGATCTTCAGAGCGACTTGCGCCTCCCGCAGCAAGGGCTTCGGCCTGTCGACGCGACCAATGTGCCCCAGGATCTTCCGGCACTGCGCCGCATATCGGCGATAGTCCTCTGGTAGGCCGATATCTGGGTTCCTCTTGGAGCGCGCGTTCCCTTCGTCAAACGACCGGCAGAAGACGGCCGCCGCCCTCTCGAGCCAGAAGTCGAGCTGCTTCTCTCTCTGCAGCGTCTCTCGGAGGAACGTCTGCACGACGGAGTGAATCTTGAGCACGTCCAAGAGCTGACGAGACCTCGAGCTCTTGCGAGAAGATGTCGGGCTAGTGCTATTTGCCGACGGGATGTCGTCAATCTCGTCGCGCTCAATGAGGGCAAATAGAATGAGCACGGTGAAGGTCTTGTTCAAGCTGCCCTTGCCCATCGAGTCCCTCGTGAGAACCGGAGTTCTCTTGTCGAGAGCCTTGAGACCAAGCGCGAGCAGCTCCACGGGAATGCGCGACGTGAAAAAGGACATGAGATACATTAGGTTGAGCGCTGCTGTCTCGCCTCGCTCATGCAGCTTCTTGTGCACGCTCTCGTAAGCGCCCAACGCTCCTGCGCGAGGCTGATTCTTGTACGAGTGAATGTACTTGGATAGAGGCTCCTGAGTGTTCTGGAGTTCCATAGCTGCCGCGTGGACTGCTAGCGGTAAACAATCCAAGAGTTGGACAGCTGTGAGGGCGTGGCGGAGATCGTCACGGGACCAGGGCTTCTTCTTGAACATCAGCTCCAAGAGCATCGTCTGGGCGTCGTGTTCGGCCAACGGTCCCAGATCAAGCTTACGAGGGGAGTCGAACTCGTACTTCCCAGCGATTGATGAATCCGTCGAGGTGATGATGAGGCTCGTGTTCTTCGCGTCTGGGATGGCATCCTTCAATCCAGGAGTGTCACGCAACATTCCATCAAGAATGAGCAGCCAGTCCTCGCGTTGGTTCAGCCACTGTCGAACAAGAGGAATGACCACGGCGGGATGTTCAAGGGCCGACTCGTCCTCAAGCCCGAGACTTGCCCTGATGGTTGGGTTCTTGGCCATCTTCAAAAAGCCGTCCTCAAGATCTTCCATGGCCTTGCCGCGAATCCAGAAAATGCCGCCAGCATAGTCGGCGAGATGCCTAAAAGCGTACTCCCGAGCGAGGCATGACTTGCCGCCTCCGGGCACCGCCTGGATCAGAACTGCCGACGTTCCCTGATCTCGGCGTTTCTTGTCCATGAGCATCCGGTGAAGATCCTCCAACTCCTTGTCGCGACCCCGGAAGTAAGCATTGGGTCGGAACTTCTCGGGGTGGATGAACAGAGGCGCGTCCGCCTGAGACAAAGGCGCGTTAGCAGTGAAGTGTCCCTGGTCGGGCGGAAGAATTGGGCTCGAGTTTGTCATATCCTTCCACTCTGTAACGGGCGGCTGGCTGCCACTCGGATCTTGAGAGACGATTGTGATTCCGTCGTTGGCTAGTATTCTCTCCCTGGCCTCACGTAGTGCACGAGCCTCCCTCTCCTCTTCCTCGACTTGCCACCGCACTTGGATCACGGCAGGGGCGTCAATGACCCATTGCTTGAGTTCGGTGGAAATATTGCGATATCCTGGAGCGTTCTGGCTTTCGAACTTGCACATTCCGGTATGATCTTTTTCGATGCCGTAGTAGATTACGCCAGGCAGCTGTGGGCTCGCCGAGTTAGCGTCGACGATGATGATCCTGAGACTGGTCAGTAGGAGCCATTGAAGAAAAGCGAGTGTCATGATCAACTTACTTTGTCCCCTTGATGTCGGTCTTGTGGTTCTCATGCACCATATGGATGCGAAAACGCTGGTAAATGTCCAAGAAGTGGCTGTTGATATTGGCGAGAGTCTCGTTGTCCTTTTTGAGTGTCCGGAGAAGCACCGATTCCGTCTCGAACAGCTTGCGCATGACAAGCGCATCCGACATGGCCTGCAGCATGAGGCCCCAAGTCGCAGCGCCGGAGCCGACGTGGGGCGTGCCCAGAAAGATGATGCCAAACGTCGAGACATGAATGGAGCGGTAGTTGTCGTGGTGGGCGGAGAGGATGTCGTGGGAGTAGAGCAGGGCTTTCTTGACGAGGATGCCTCCCAGGCTGTGGGCGACCCAGATGATGGGGTTCTTGGAGCTACCGACGCTCCGGCGGTAGAGGGTCAGGGTGGTGACGAGCGACTGGGCATGCTGGTGGATGAAGTTGTCGCTCGCGCTCTGGTCGTTCTTGTTGGAGTAGACGTCGGCGTTGTAACCGTAGACGAGCACGTTGGCGTGGACGTCCTTGAGCGACGCAGGCAGCAGGTCAATGGGCCAGAAGACGCCGTTCTTGGCCGTCCACGTCTTCTCCGGGCAGCCGTTGAGGCCGTGGACGAGCACAATGTCTACCACGGCATCTGGATGGGTGTATACGGCCGTAATTTCATAGCGCTCGATGTTGCGATTCTCGGTGCCAGGGAGTCGGCTTCTCGGCGGGGAAGAAGCGGCTTCGGCAGGCGGGGAAGGCGTCTCAGCAGGACTGGGCTGAGCGCCTCGAAAGTAGGAAAAAGCAGGCACCATGATGTGTCGGGGACATCAGAGGCCGGAGTCGATCTGCGTTGCATTGGATAGCGAAGGGGAAGAGAGGGGGGAGGGAATCGAGAGAATAGGAGCCGTTAAATGGCCAGCCGGCACGCGTTAATTATAAATAGTAGGGCAAGCACGCGGCATGGGCAATGAGCCTCACGCACAGCAAGGCTGCGAAGAGAGGAAAAAGTTGTGAGAGAGGTGTGCTGCCTGCAGCCTGAACGGGCTGATGTTTCATCAAGTGAGGGGCGTGAGTTCAAGAGTGGCCACACTTGCGCCTGCAGCAATGGGCAAGTGATGGGCAACAAGGGCAGGAAGGACTCGCATCGTTGCTTCCTCTCCCGCTTTTGCAGCGGGCCGTCACGAGAGCTGAGAACGAGCAGGGACCGAGCAGGGGAATAGCCAACAGGCGCGTCCTTACTAACAGACAGGGGATTCGGCTCCCAGCTGAGCACGGTGGAGATTTCGAGCACTGCCCTCGCTGGCCTGGAGGAAGCAGAAGAGAGGCCAATAGCATGGTCACACTTTGGGGCTCAGCTCTTCGTTTCGCCCGGTTCTGGTTCTGGGAGCGACTGCGACAGGCGGTCCACAGCCCGGTCGCCTCAACCGTCAACTCCGCATCTGGTAGCTCCCGCTCCGTAAGGGGGGCCCAGTGAGACCAGTGGTCTCACTTTTGTATGAGACTCAAAGGGCGCATGATTCGTCCTGTTCCATGTACGTATTCACATTTAGTTGCACATTTCTTATTTCTTATTCCTTCAAGACAGGGGGGCGGTCATGGCATAAGTTTAGGTATTACAACCGAAGAGTTCGCTGCCTCGGGTTATGCAGGGTCCCGGGCTCCTTCCTACATAGGCGAGATATGGGGAACCCTGGTAAAACGTGACTCTGGTTGTTGATCTTCACACAGCCTCAGCCTATCTCGTAGGGCTCCCTGAGTCTCAGTCGGTCTTGTAGTTGGATGCAAAAAGAATCATCATGTTGCCCGGAGAAGCGACGAGGGAGCCTGCAGTACGGAGTATTAATTTGGGGGCCGTTTGCCCCTAGCCGAATAGATCCGACGACAGTGCGCTGTTGGTCGTCTAGCCAACTTCTCTCCTCCATCCATTGCTGACCACTCTCGCACTCAGCGCCTCTCTAGGACTGCCCGTCCGGCCCGAGACGCCACGCGTCGACTTCTTCTACCAACAGGCACCGGAGTATCGTGGGCGCCCGAAGGGGACAGATGACGATGGCGGCTTAGCTTTCAAGCGCCCAGCGAGTGCCCAGCTATAATTGACTCGGGGTGTGACTCGCCCTGCCCTCCCATCGCCTGGGTTGATTCCGTTTGGGTGAGTCAGGCCTTGTCATCGACTTCCATTTGAAGACACGTTTTGTCACAAAGCCTCATCCTGACTCTTCGCGATTGAAAGACGTGTGGGGGATAGGGGAATGAATTGAGCCTCCGCATTGTCGCAATTGCGATCTTACGTGGGTGTCTCTTTGGTCGCATAGAACCCCTCATACCATTGGCCACTGACAAAAGGACATGCGCTTGTGCAGCCTGTGACGAGGCTTCTTGGCAAGTCCGCACACAAATATTAACCCGACTCTTGTTCAACCTCACGATAAACACAATATTGGTGCCCACGCCCGTGTTCTAGGCATTCGCTTGAAATTGTATGCAGTTCGGGCGGCGCGTCGATGTGTCATGGCTTGAAAAACGACACGTGTATTTGTCGGCTTTGAAGCCATCGTGCAAATGGAAAAAGCCATTGAGCGCCTTGTTGACGAATGTTCTCAATCGTGAGGTGCGAGCATGACGACGTATTCCCTCGTGCTGTGCCCAAACTGGATCATGTCCTTGTCCCTTAATTCCAAGTATCTGCTCTCGGGGATCTTGTCGTCGTTCAACATGGTGCCGTTTGCACTCTCGAGGTCGATGAGGTAGGGCTTGACCCTACCGATCCTATCGCCATACTCGTTCCTCTTCTCCGTGTAGCGGAACTGGATCACGGCGTGCTGCTTGCTGAGGCTGGGATGCTCCGCCATCACGTCCACCACGGCGGCGTCGCGCCCGACCAGCCAGCAGCTCCGGGCGCCGAGGTCGATGGTGTCCACCGTGTCGCCTCCCTTGAAGACGAAGAGCTTCCACACGTCCCGGGGCGGTGGCTTCCGCGCCTCGGGCGGCTCGTGGTACTTGAGCGTGATCCTGGTGCCGTCCGCCTGCGCGACCGAGTTGGACGCCGCGGCCAGCACGCCCGTGGTGCCGTAGTTGGGCTTTTCCTTAGGCTTCTCGGGCTCTTCGCCGTTCGTAATGGCGAATGATTCGCCTTGCGAAGGCAGGGGGCCGGTCCGTTTCAAGGGGTTCCGCTTCACAACTTGCTTTTCTTCGTCTTCTTCGTTTCTTTTGCGGCGTGAATCTCTCTCCCCGTCGCGCGATCGTCGACGTCGGCCTTGCCCGCCTCGTTGACTCTGGTTGTCTTTGCTTCTGGATCTCCGCCGTGAGTTCCGAGGCGAGCGAGAGCGGCGTCTTTCGTGTCGGTCGTGTCGGTCGCGGGATCGGCGTCGGTCACGTCGATTGGTATCGCGGTCGGAATGCTTGGATCGTCTGTCGTCATCGCGTTCTCGGCGCCGACCCTCTTCGTCCTGGTCATCATCGTGACGCCTCCTGCGGGCACTGCTGTAATGTTCTTCGTCGGATGTCATTATGCGTAGCGGGTGTACTTGATTTTGCAAAAGTCAAAAAGTGAAGCTAGAAGCTCGAAGGAATTGCGACTGCTTCAAAGACGGAAGAAAAGTGGGTTCTCGCTCCGGCTACGTGGACTTGAACCGTCCAAAACGTTCAGGGTCGCTTTGAGTCACTTTGGGGAAACCTAAAATACGGTCAAGATTTCACTAACGGAAAGCGACGTGAGGTGAGCTGCATCGGCACATCATGGTGCATGAGCCGGGCTGCAAGAGGCTCAAGGAGGCTAAGAATAATGAGGCAACGTAAAAGATATAAGTTCTAATCTGCATCCCAACCAAAATCAATTTGGTCGACTAAAACGCCGTTGATAGTGTAGATTGCCAACAAATTCAAATGGCCTCCTCTGTCCATGCATTGATTTGATTCCCGCCTGCGAAGAACAATATTAAACAAGCAATACAAGAATGATGACCGGAGACAAGAATATGGAAGGAAAAAAAAAAAGAAATAATAAAACCGTCGCGCCTTCGCTGGTGAAAAAGTCATGCATGTCTCATAATATTCCCCAACTTTCCCACTCCAACCTCAAGTCGCCGACTGCACCTCCAAAACGGCCTGCCACGAGCCGTCCTCGAGACGGACGTCTCCGGCATCGGGACCCCCCCTCCTCTCGACGGCGAAGCAGGCGTCCTCCTCGTCCCACCAGACCGAGTCGCCGACCTGGGCGTCGCCGGGCACCAGCAGCAGGGTCTTGTTCTTGCCGAGGCCGATGCGGCACGACGGGTCCCGGACGAAGGCGTCGAGGAAGGGCACGTCATAGCCCTCCATGCAGCGGCGGATGGGCCCGCCGCTTTCGATGAAGTCGCGGATCAGGTTGCGGCGCTCCAGGCTCCAGAACTCGCGGAAGTCCTCGGGTCGCGAGAAGGCGTCGACGGCCGAGAGGAGCTCGAGCATGCCGGCCATGCCGTTGAGGACGGGGCTGAGGAAGTGGACGAAGGAGTTGAGCATCTCGCTGCGGGAGTAGGACTTGTTTGCGTGGGTGGTGGAGGAAGAAGAGGAGGTTTGGTGTTGTTGTTGCTGCTCGTGGCTGGGCGAGGTTGGAGGCGTCATGGTCATGGTGTCCAAGAGGGTGAGGAGGCGTTCCTGGTCCGAGGGGAGAGGCGTCCGGACCTGATAAGCCAAGGTCAAGAGGTAGACGAGGGAGAACATGGAGGACATGGAGGAGAGGGGATCGGAGAGGCTGGAGATGGTGTCGACGAGGGCAGCCCTCTTTGGCTGAGCAGGAGGGATGTTCGTGGCATGCATGGTGGTAGAGTGGTGAGTGCGAGGAGGTGTGAGGATGAGTGTGAGAGTGACTGGTGGGCGAGTGTCGGTAGTAGATGGTAGAAAGTGTTGAAAGTGTTGAGGTGTATTGCTCAACTCAACTCTAAAGGAGCAAAGAGTGAATGCAGCAGGTCTGGATAGAAATATAAGAAAAAAGCACCGAGAGACACAACAAAGGGTAGGTGTTTTAAAAGGGGATGCCACAAACGCTCAACCGCAGTCCGCAGTCCGGCCGTGCCAGAAGCTTGGCCCTTTGTCACCACCAAAACTCATCCGTCGAAACATGTGAGGCACGCCATTTCCCAGGGACCGTGATTACCCAATCGTGTCACTCATGATAGCAAGGTGCGCGATTGACAGGGCCCCAGACCCCCACGGGCTATTATTGCTGTATGCATGTATTTCGAACGGCCCTTTCGTCGGGCCCTTCAAGTCGTCGGGAGCGGCGGCACCATGACCTCACATGGCGCGCCTGAAAAATTAAGTCGGCGCACACAAAAAAGAAGCGAGCGAGTTTTTACCAAAAAGATGCTTCTCATCCTCTCCCTCCTGAATGGCGACGATATCGAGTATGGAGTGCATAGGCGATGCAGCCTGTATCGCCGGTGCAGATGCCCATGTCCCTGACGCCCGTGCTTTTCTTTCCATCGTCCGGTGAATGCCATATTCTCGTTCGAGACGGGAATCGGGCCATGTCTTGCTCGCGCTCTCCTGTTTGACCCTGCCAAAGGGTGGTCACTGCATTTCGTCTGCCTGACGGTCTTTGCGGCTTGTCTTTTGGCTGGGCTTCGTCATCCTACATCCGCTAGCTCCTCATAGGTGCTTGGCCGGTCATGATGGATGGTTGCCTTTTTTCTTTTTTTCCTTTTTTAATTGTTATGCATCATGCATGCTTCGCTGCGAGTTCGGTGGCCAATACCCCGCCATCGGACCAAGGAAAATGCAGCCTCACTTCCACAACAATACCAAAGCCAACCCCCACGATTGTTGCCGCAGCTGCAACTGCGACTGCAACTGCGACTGCATATGCCAACAGCCATGACAACAGTGTTGTCTTTATCATTGTCGCCGTCACCAGAATCACACAGACCTACCCATTCGTCCCTAACCAACGGACATTAACTTCTTCATCCCAACTCGAAATTACCCCGCCCTAAATAAATTGTGCGAAAGGCCGTTAGCCAAAAAGATAGCGCTACCGCCGCTATCTCAGATTCCATCATCCCCTCCCTTCTTCTCCACCAGGCGCATCCGTCTGAGAGCCGGAATTCGAGAGGGAAGGGGGGGGGGAGGGGCTGACACTGGTTGAGAAGATTGATTTTACCCCTCAACAAAAAACAAAAGCAAAAAACAACACACATGCGCACAAATAGCTCTGGAAAGCTACTGCATGTGAAGGGGCCACGAAACGGACGGCGGAGGCGAGCGATATCTCCGAAGGGGGCCCGGGGGCTTGAGATTGCCAGATTTGGGCATCCCGCCCAAACGCTCAACCTGCCCAAGGTAGGTCTAAAGTAGGTACCTACAGGTATGAGACGAGGCTGGCCAACAACTCGAAAAGTGTTCCCACGTGGGTGGTCGATGCTGCCTGCCAGCTTGCCCAGTCGTCTCGAGCAAACAAGTGTCATCAAGCGCCCGTTGTTCCGATCCCACAGCTCCCCGAGTCCCTCCACGCCTATCGAGCTATGAACCCCCCCCCTTGGTCCATCTTTTCGTCCGACTCCCCCATGCCCACCGATGTCATCGCCAGCTTGGTTGAATGGATGGATGGATAGATGGAGGGAGGGGACGGGCCGCACCCATCACCAAAACCAAGGGAGCCATTATCAATCCCTTGTCTCGCATATGCCGCCATACCTGAGTTGCCCTCTTTGGTGCGACTCTGTGACGTCTACTCCCCCCGGCCGGTGTGTGGGACGGTTTGGCGGCACACTCGGAGACGTCGCTCTTGGGGATGTCCTCTTCGTTTGAGGTAACGGAGTCTTGGCATTTGCCATATCTGTTACACCCACCCATGATTTATATCTCTCATGCCCACAGAGAGAGAGGCAAGAGGGTATGCAACCCAGCCGTCTCGGATAGGCACTCGCCGAGAATCACTGAGTAGTATGGGGACTCTCAGACCTAGAACCTTGAAGGCCCTTCGAGTAGCCTTCGAGAAGCAAAACCGCCCAAGCTGCGGCCGCTATCTTACGCGCCCGATATGGAGACCTAGGAATCTGAACCAGTCAACCGAGCTGAGCCTCGCTGGCATCCTTACTCCCTACCATTCTCCTCTCTACCTACCCCAGGGAGACACATTTCGCATCCATCGCGAACACGACCCCCTCGACAAAAGCCTCAAGTTTTCGACCGGTCTGGTAGCTCCGCCTCGGTGTGGCTCGCCTCCTCTCTGGCCATCACGTGGTGGTGGGAAACAAGGAGCCGCAAATGTTTTGTTGACCTGATTTCGAGCCCCCCTCGAGACATTTTTTGTCCCCTTCACTTCTTCGTTCCCCCAATTATTTAGTTGGGCACCTTGAGTGCAGGTGTATGAGTAGATGAACCCCCGGGATTCCCTAACGGGGATTTCGTTTCACTCGGCCGAAGGAGCGACACAAAAATCGCCCACCATGACTTCTCGACCCTCGTACAGGTTCAAAAGTTGCATGATTCGTTCGACTACGACCTGACTTGGTCAGGGTGTGTTGCTGGTCACCCCCCCTCATCCAACCCTACCGAGGGAGAATTTGCCTGATGTCTTGTTAGTTGTGCACACCTTGAGGTTGTGGTTTAAGTGCGGAGAGACTCCGAGGTGAAAAGGGTCTCCCCGGCTTTGAAGACTCGAGGCAGGGCACCGGACTAATAGTTACCAAGGTAGCAACTGACCCTTTGGTGCGTACGAGGGAAACATAATTCCGTGAAAGTATCGCTTGGTTCAGATGACAGAAAGCATCGTCAAATGGCAACCGACCCTTGGTTTGGATGAGAGAAGAATCATCAGATGACAACTAACCCTTGGTCTAGAAGAGAACAGCATCGTCGGACAGCACCTGACTCTTCGATTGTACGAGAAACACCATCAAGTCACAAGTGACCCTTGCTTTATTTAGAAGGAGAAGCATCACAACTGACTCTTGGTCTGTATGAGGGGAGCTCTGCTCGCCGGCAGGTGTATTGTCTATACCAGACTCGTCGAGAGCATGCAATTATGTACTATTCTATCCCATGTATGTATAAAAGTTTAACAATGCATTTTTCACTCCCTCAGGGGCGGACTCGAAAACTCGATACTCTTAAACCCCAACGCCCGCTTGACGCCCAACCATAGCTCAAATGCCTCCAGCTTGATCTCCACGCGCAGGAAGCCCAACCAGGCGGCGATGACGCGCACGGCGTTTGGCGGCCACAGGAGGGACCCCGGCCGGGCGCGGATGTCGTCGAGCTGCTCGTGGAAGACGGTGCGTGTGCAGTAGCGGGCCAGGATCATGAAGGAGCGGATGGGCCCCTGCGAGGTCTGCAGGTTCTCGTCGAGACTGCGCGTCAGGTCGTTGGTCTTGAGGATCAGGAGGATGATGCGCGGCACGCGGCCGAGCAGGCCGACGAGGTCGACGATGAGGCCGTCCTGCAACGCGCCCGTCATGGTCTTCTCCTCGTCGGGCGTCCGCATCCGCAGGATGGACCCTTCCTGGCTGACGACGCTGTAGTCGCGCCCCGTGATGGCCGACGCGAAGAGGGGGAAGTCCTTGTCCGTGATGCCCGCCACCTCGTGCGCGTACTTCTTCATCCGGTCCATGTCCCCGTCAATGACGGCCAGCCACATCTTGGCGTACGACCTCCGGAGAGGCAGCTCGATGTCGCGGTACAGCCCGTGATCGTAGAGGATCACGTCAAAGTTGGGCCCGCGACCTAACTTGCGCCGGGACGTGTTCTTGCGGATGGCAATATTCCCGCCGTGGGGATCGCAGTGCAGGGGCGCGCCGTTGCCAAAGATCATCTCATTGAATATTCGTGCTAGCGTGGCTGACACCTCGTCGCGGTCGATGCCGTTCCTATCCAGAAACTCGAGGTCATCGAGACGACGCCCCGACTCGCACGCCATGACGAGGATGCGCTTCTTGGCCCATATGACGTCAGGTATGACCAGGGGCAGCTCGGGGATTGTGGCAAAATGTTCCTTCATTCGACGAGCATTGCGCTCCTCTTCTTGAAAGTCCAGTTCCTTGGGCAAGGAGACGTCCATCTCCGAGGACAGCCACTCAAGGTCGTACTCTGGGAAGAAGCGCTTCAACGTGGCAAACGTATACCGCGTCAAGGCCAAATCCAGAGGTGCGAACGCCTCCAATTCGGGATGCTGCACCTTGACAGCGACTTTGCGGCCGGTTTCCTTGATCGTTGCCAGATGCACTTGTGCTAGTGACGCCGCACCAATTGGCTCGCTCGCAAATTCCGAAAAGTAGTCCCACAGCTCCTCTCCCGTATCTCGGAGGTACATGTCCTCGATGGACTCGAAAGAGGAGACGGGGCATTTGTCTTGTAGCGGGACGAAAGTCGTTGTCCATTCGGGGGGGAGGAGGTAGTTCATTGCGCTCTGAAAGGCTTATTAGTGCTGATCGTCTCGTCTCATCTTGTGGGTACATCGAAACTGACTAGATGCTGCCCGAGTTTGATGAAGATGCCGCCATTCTTCTCCAAGACTACAAAGGTCCGATCCGCACACCGCTTGTGGCACGCATTCAACACCTTGTTCTGCTCGTCTTCATCTTCAATCGTCTCCCTCTCGTTCAACGTCGTCCGGTAGCTGCGGCGTCGTTAGCCCAAAGTCCCTGCGTCCGGGAGGGAGAGTCGATATATGGCGGCGCCGTACTCGTTGATGCATATCGCCAGGGCCGCGGCCACTCGTCCCGTCCGTTCGGCAGCCCCGTATCCGTTCTTGATCTCGTCGGCAAAGGCCAGCGTGCCCGAGGCGGCGGCCACGGCCGTGCCTGTCGAGGCATACAACACGATCCGGCCGGGGTTCGTCCTGGACCCATTGGCGCCGCGCGAGCTCTTCCCCGAGGCGAACCGTCTCGCGCCGACGTTCCGCGAGGGGCTACCGCGGAGCAATTGGCTCCGACAGGCTGAGCAGGTCCATTGTCGAGCGCCAATTCGGGTCGCAAAGGCAGAGGGGGAAAATACGTTCATCGGGGCACGCTGGAGCAGCACTTAACAGCGGGTAGTGGAGATGGGGAGAATGAGGCTCCTCATTCTAGGATGGCAAAACAAACAGTAATGAGCGATGATGGTTAGAGAAATGCCAGGCTCGGGTCATGTCGTCAAGGTCGCCAGTTTTTCCTTCGGTGTGCCGAGTTCACCGACAGCCTCCGTCCGTCCAGATCGCCTTCATCGGCTGAGATCGGAGCGAACTTGGAGCCCCACCACGGCCACTTTATGAGAAGGTACGTACCGCAATTATCGCCCGTCGTCTCGCACCGTGCGACTTGATGTTGAAGGATATTTGCTAGAGCACGTGATAGCGCGACCGTGTTAGTCCCGCGTTCAGCACTTAACTCCAAGGTTGGCAGTGGCAGTCCCCATCCATCGTCTTGCCTCCTTCACCCAGAACACCATAAGAAACGTTTAGGACTTCTTTCTTTTCCGACTCTACGCCCCCATATCATCGACTCGACGTCTATGCAAACAAGAAACCACCAAACAGCCGAAAAGATGCTGTCATTCGCTCCCTCGCCAATCTTCTCCGGCTCTTGGGACCACCGACCTGCCGTCCCATCCCCCCTCTCATCCTCGCCCATTCGCGCGTCATCGCCACTTTCGCCAATCGAGAGAAATGCGCATCCTCAGCGACAGATTCAATCCTCGCCCATCCAGCCCATCAAGTTCAAGTTTGCCTCCCGTCCGACGCGTCCGAATCCCGTCGTGCGAAAGCGCGAGGAGGCTCAAGAGGGCCGGCGCAAGCTCTTCCTGAACAACGTGCGACAGAAGAGCGAGGACAAGGCGTGGAAGAGACGAGATATCGAGGGACAGGTAATTTTTCAAGATAAACACGAGAAAATTCAACCACTAACACTTGACAGTTCCTCAAGAACACCTTTCTAGCTAATCAAGGCCAGCTTTCGCATGACGCGCCTGTGGTCTCCGAGGCAGACATCGAAGAGGCTGCCATGTTTGAACAGCAGATTCGACCCGACATGCAACAAGACAACGACATGGACATGGAGCCCATCACAGAGGAAGACGAACTCGAAGCCATGATTGCGTCATACACAGGACAGCAGGCTGCACCCACACAACGCCCTCCCTCGCCCTCAGTTTCAGAAGATGAATGGGACAACATATTTGAGGAGCTTTCTACGAACCAATCGTACTACCAAGATGCTCAACTAGATCCATCAGATCAAATGGACATCTCATGAGCACATCTTACCTCGAATGGCTCGGCTTTGGTTTTTTCTGGCGTCAGGGTTATCAGGTCCAAGGGCAAAGGGAAGCGATTGGCGTTTGGGGGACGACACAATATGTCATGGATACTGTACGACAACTTCTTGTTGAGGGACCACATTGGAAGATACATAGAGGGTACGGACTGAATCCAAACCAAGGTTCTACTGCGGGTTACAAGATTCATCTCCCGGGTTCAAAGCATCCTGCGCCGAGGGCATGTCTCCTACTAGATCTGCTGGAGGCGATCCTGCCGCTTGCATCTGTGAATCGCATTAGGAAGGCCTTGACGTGTAAAGGGAGATACCGTACCTTTTGCATCCTGTCCACGATAAACTCCCTGTCTGCTGCGTTCGAATCCGAGTACGTCTTCTCCTCGAATTTGGCCACAATCTCCCGCACGACAGTCCGTTGTTCCTCGTATCGCTTCAAGTCTTCCTTGGGCGTAGTGCTGCCATTCTTGGCGAGCCAAGCGGGAAACTTTTCATCGAGTTCCTTCATGGGCTCGTACAAGATCTCCTTGTTAGTGAGCTGTTCCATCATGCCCATGAGCATCTTGGAGAATTCCTCCTCATTTTCCTCTCCGCCAAGTGCGCCGAGGTCACCCGAGGAAAGTTGCTTAAGCATTTCGGACATGAAGTCATCAGCACCACCCGAAGCAGCCGCGGCAGTAGCTTGTTCGCCAGAAGCCTGCATACGCTCCATTGTTCGACGGATAGTATCCTGAAAAGATGCGTCTTCGACATTGGGCGCAGGAGCTGTGTTCGCAGGCCCGCTGGGTGCAGCAGGGTCCGATGTCCCTTCTGAAGCTGCAATCTGTTTGAAGATGTCTTCAAACTGTGCCTGCACATCAGGCTGTGATACGTTAGCGTTTTGCTCGTAGATGGCCTCTGGGATCTAAGCATACCGACTTCTCCATTTCGCCCAATAAATCAGCCATTCCAGCCTGCAGCTGCTTGGCAAACTCTTCCTCCGAGAACATTTCGTCAAGTGCTGGTTGCTTCCCGGAGGGGGCATCCTTTGGGGCCTCTGAGTTGAGGGCGCTGGGAGGAGCGGGGGACTTTTGTGATTGGAGATTAACCGTCGAGAAGTCATCAAGCATGTCTGGGTTGGTGTGAGTATTGGCTGGACCCTGATGAGCACACAACTTACCATCCAAGTCATCCAAGTCATCTTCATCTGGGTCCGAAAATTCCTCGACCTCGACGGGTCTTGCCTCGATAGGCTTCTCAGCGACTTCTGTGGGCTTACTGCTGGCCGCAGGGTCGGCTTTGACAGCCTCCTCCTGAACAACCTCCTGAACAACCCCCTCCCGGGCAGCATCCTCCTTGATAGGTTCCGCTTTATCAGGCTCTCCTTGGACAATTTCCTCAACTTCCTCCTGGGTAGATTCTTCCTTGGCGGGTTCCGCCTTCGCAGGTTCGACGCCGGATGGCTTTGACTCAGTCACCGGCTTCGATTCGGTGACCTCAACAGCTCCTGGAACAACTGGAGCCGGCTCAGTTGGGGAAGCTTCCTCAATGGCCTTGGCCTCAACAGGCTTGATTTCGACCGTAGTAGTTTCCGTCGTTACCGTCTCGCCATCCCTGACTGCGACTGTCTTGGTTTCAGTCGTTTTAATCTCAACAGGAGGTGTCGCCTCGTGTAGGTCTTCTGCGGGCCCCGACTCGGCCTGATGCATTTCGACAGGGGGCTTTTCGGTTGCTTCATCAGGCTTGGCAGACGTAGTCTCAACAGCGTCCTCTCTCGTGTCCGTGGGCTTCATCTCAGCCTTGTCGTCAGAGCCGTCAGTTTCAGCGTCTTTGGCAACAGGTTCCGCCACTGCTGGGACATCAGGGACTTTTTCGGGTGCAGGGCCCGTCTCCTCAACAATAGGCTTGGCTTCTTCCTTGGTTGCGCTGTCCAGCGCATCCTTGGTGTTGTCCGTCATTGTGGTTTCTTCACCGGTTCAAACACCCACATGTGAAAGCAAACACGGACCAAACGCACGGCACCCAACGGGATGAAAGCCGGACCAGACACACAGGCCAAGTGGGACAAAAGAGGCAACAAAAAAAAAAAGAAACCAAAATGCTGCAGAGTGCCGTCGTAGAAAATGATGTGCAACTGCTGATGTGGCTATGCGACGTCGCGGGGGTATCGAGGAAGTATGATGGTCAACTTAGAAAGTCATGGAAGGTCTTCTCCGTGGTCTTTCCGACTTGGGGGCCTCGGCCAACAAATGGAAGGTAGCTGCTGGAGGCTGTCATGGAGCCCCGCAAACTGGACCACTGAAATACAGGCGGTCGCGGCTGCGTTTTGCCCAATGGGCGGCTGTCGCACTGGCGCCACTTCCGCCGTTCCATTTGGTCCAACGACAAGTCGCCTCGCCTGGCCGCTTCGCCGATGGATCGAATCATCACCCGCCGTTGCGAGCCCGACGAGAGCGATACGTGACCCGTCGTGTTCTTTCGACTTTGCTTCTGTCTTATTCCTTGATTCAACTCCGACCCTTAGCCCCTGGCTCCCGTCAAGCCCAATCTCTTCTCGAATAAACTCGCCGTGAACCTGGTATCAACGACTACCATCTCCCCCGCCTCCACCGCAAGCCTCCTTCTGCCTGCGCACCAACCACGGCCGACCTCCTCCTCGTCCTCTTCACGCCGCTTTGTCTTGCGAAAGCGCACTCTCCAGTTTCACACCCAACAACCACACCGACACGAACCGCCGTCTTCAGCCAAAACACCATGTCGTTGTGCCACAACCGGTTACAGGAGGAGCGGTAAGGTCTGCTGCTTTCTAGGCCGAGAATCGTTGACTGAGTCCAGACAGAAAGCAGTGGCGGCGAGACCATCCCTTTGCCTTCTTCGCGAAGCCCAAGCGCAAGGACGGCATCTTGGACGTCAAGGAGTGGGAGTGCGGTATCCCAGGCAAAGAAAAGACCATCTGGGAAGGCGGACTTTTCAAGCTTACCATTACTTTTCCCGAGGGTACGTGTCGACAACCGCATTTGCAGTTTCCACCTAAAGTTCGTGGCTGACATCTCCACGCCCAGAGTACCCCACGAAACCTCCGAAATGTGAGTACAACCGATGCATGCCGCAAGAGAGGACCCCCCCACGAGAACATAATGCTGATTTGTCTTGCGTCGATAGGCAAGTTTACCCCCCCACTGTTCCATCCCAACGTCTACCCTTCGGGCACCGTTTGCCTGTCGATCCTCAACGAAGACGAGGCGTGGAAGCCCGCCATCACGGTCAAGCAAATCCTCTTGGGTATCCAGGACTTGCTTAACGACCCCAACCCCGAGTCTCCAGCCCAAGCGGACGCTTACAACCTCTATAAGAAAGACCGCGTCGAGTATGAGAAGCGGATTCGCCGCGTCGTCCGGGACAACCCGGCGCCGTGAGTGTTGGCACAAGTTCTGGGAGGGAAGACTGTAGACGCTTTCTTAGGCATGTCTGAATATGGCGTTTGGGAATACCAAGGCGAAAATGAATTCTTTGGCATGAGGCTCAGAGAGCGAGGCGCCTACATAAACAATGGATGCGAAGACATGGCGGATCAAAGGCGTCACACCACGCCTGGCACCGCATGGCACCGCAGGGCAAGGGCAGGCGCCGCGGAAAGATATTCGTCCAGGCACTTTGTGCAAGGGACAGTGGAGGATATCAATGGTCCGACTGGTTTGAATTTCCTTCCAAGACTGAAATAATTCCAAACTCCATCCTAACCCATGGTGATGCATTCTCTGTGTTATCGCATTCCCGGTTTCCGTCCCGCTGCCGTTCCCGGTCCCGGCGAGGGTGAATCATTTCCATTGATGTTGAGGAGCGTTGTCGGTCGACATTCAGCCCCACTGACCATATCGTGACAGTGCAGATACGGAACCGTTGTCTAAGAAGGTATGTAGGTATGTCTTCAATGTGCATCTGCTTGTTGATGTTCCCCTCGGCGATGGGCCGAATACCCAGTATCCCACGGGTCAATATGCATTGTCCCTTCTCACGGCGTGGATCGTGGCGTTTCCCCTACTATCTCGGGGGGTTCGTGTGAACAAAGAGCAAACGCAATTAGGCACGCGCATCATCATAACCAACCAGCCCGGGCCGAGCTCATGTACTTGTAGGGGGCAGTTGCACCTGCTCGAGCTGTAGGAAGCTCTTATCGACAATGCCGGGTGGGTTTATGGAAGTGATGACTCGGCAGCTCGAGGTTTTCCAGGTCAGCGACCAATAGAATTGGCTGGGTTATAAGCCGAGATCGGCCGGCAGAGCTCGAGGCGACTCACACCAGGGATTGGGGAGTCCGTTATCAGAGCGAATTCCAACTCTGGAGTGCTGGACTGATAATAGATCATAGAGTAGGTACACGGTCTCTCTGCAATAAGGACAGCAAACCCAGAGTCACCCGTTCCTGGTCTCCCTTCAGACCAACGGGGATCCAAGGCCGGCGTGGGAAAAAAAAAAAAAAAAAAAAAGGCCATCTCTATCCGCCGGTGGCAGCTTCCACTTTTTTTTTTCCCTCTGGGTTGTACCGAGCCCTTTCCTTCTGGTGGAGTTTTAAGTCCAATGACTCCCCTCTTTTTCCTTTAAACAAGTCAAGGCCCTCTTCTGATTCCTCTCTTTCTCCTGTAAACATCCTCTTCAGCTCGTTGTGTGGTGTTGATCGATCCTCCCCCCCCCCAGAACCGCAAACATGTGTGGCATCTTTGCTTGCCATCGGTGAGTTCGTCATTCTCAGTCCATGCACCGTCACACTGCAACACTCCCAACGCGACATGGATCTGGAGGGGCACTGTCCATAACCCCGCCGTCATCGCACACCCCGCCAAAAGACGAGTTTACTGACACCCACGCGACGAAGTCATCCCGACGTCCAGAAGTTCAAGCCTACTGCGCTGAAGCTCGCGAAAGCGTAAGTCTCTTCTCATTGCGCCCTGCTCTTGCTATACCGGCCATTGACCCAATTGCCTGCAGGATCCGTCATCGCGGCCCCGACTGGAGTGAGTTCCCCAATACCGTCGCGACGCCGTGCGAGCGCAAATACTAAGCCGAATGCCAGGTGGCAGCATCATTTCCAACCAAACCAGTAGGTCAATTGGTCTTTCAAGTGGCCCAACAGCCTACTAATACTTTTAGTCCTCTGCCATGAGCGTCTCAGCATTGTCGGTGTTGGTGAGTTGCGCCCTCCCAATCTCGCTTCCGCCTTTGCCAGCTAACCCTCTCCTCAGAATCTGGTGCTCAGCCCCTCACCAACGAGGACAACTCCATCATCCTCGCCGTCAACGGCGAGATCTACAACCACCGTCTGATTCGAACTGAACTCCACGGGCAGTACCACTTTAAGACCACGTCTGACTGCGAAGTCATCATTCCTCTGGTAGGTAGCTTCTGTGGGGTGACTCGTCTTGTGCAGTGGACCCATTAAGCTCACAAGAGACTTGCAGTACACCAAATACGACATCGATGCCCCCAACCACCTCGATGGCATGTTCTCCTTTGTTTTTTACGATAAGAAACAGGACCGCACCATTGCCGCTCGAGACCCCATCGGCATTACCACCTTTTACCAGGGTTGGTCTTCCAAGGAGCCCGGCACCGTCTACTTCGCCTCGGAGCTTAAATGTCTGCACCCCGTCTGCGACAGGATCGAGGCTTTCCCTCCCGGCCATGTCTTCGACTCCAAGACCGGCGAAACCAAGCGCTACTTTAACCCTTCGTGGTGGGATCCCGCCAAGGTCCCTTCGACGCCCGTCGATTACAAGGTCCTACGACATGCCCTGGAGAAGGCTGTCCGTAAGCGCCTGATGGCCGAGGTGCCTTACGGTGTCCTCCTTTCCGGTGGTCTTGATTCTAGTCTCGTCGCCTCCATTGCCCAGCGTGAGATGCTCAGGCTCCGAAAGAAGGCCCTGGCCGAGGCGGATATGGCCGAGGTGATTAGCAACCCCGATACGGGCGAGGGCCTGGTCGGTATCGACGACGACGAGAACCTCGACACCGTCACCTACCTTCCCCAGCTCAACTCTTTCTCCATCGGTCTCCCCGGATCCCCAGATAACAAGGCTGCCCTGGAAGTCGCCAAGTTCCTCGGCACTCGCCATCACGTCATGACTTTTACCATTGAGGATGGCCTCAACGCTCTTTCAGACGTCATCTACCACCTCGAGACCTACGACGTCACCACGATTCGAGCTTCGACCCCCATGTATCTCCTTTCGAGAAAGATCAAGGCCATGGGTGTCAAGATGGTCCTCAGTGGTGAGGGCAGTGATGAGATCTTTGGCGGCTACCTGTACTTCCACGCCGCTCCCGACAGAGAGTCTTTCCATGAGGAGACTGTCCGTCGTGTCAAGAACCTACACTACGCTGATTGCCTCCGAGCTAACAAGTCGACCTCCGCTTGGGGCCTGGAGGCTCGTGTGCCTTTCCTGGACAAGGAGGTTAGTCATTCGCAAGCAACGAGAGAACCAAGCTAACAGAGAGATAGTTCCTCGAGACCTCGATGAACATCGACCCTGCCGACAAGATGATCACCAAGGAGAGGCTCGAGAAGTACATCATCCGAAAGGCTTTCGACACCAGTGATGAGCCCGGCGAGAAGCCCTACCTTCCCGACAACATCCTTTGGCGACAGAAGGAGCAGTTCTCTGACGGCGTCGGATACGGATGGATCGACGCGCTCAAGGACAATGCCGAGGCGCACGTTACCGATGAGCAGATGAAGAACCCCAAGCCTGAGTGGGGTGATGATATTCCTGACTCTAAGGAGGCGTATGTTTCCATGTCCCATGTTCGACATGCTCAAGCGGCTAACAAGATGATAGTTATTGGTACCGATGCATGTTTGACGAGCACTTCCCTCCTACTTGCGCCGGAACTGTCCAGCGATGGACTCCTACCTGGTCGCAGCAGTCAGACCCCAGTGGCCGGTATGTTCAACTCATGTGAGGCAGACGACGGAAGACGCTAATTGAAGAAACAGAGCTATCAAGACTCACAACGCGAAGTACAAGGACGCTGTTTAGAGGAGGCGTTTCACAAAAGCGAAGAGGCCAGCATGCAAATTGTTTTTTTTTTCAGGGACATCTTATCCTAGCTATTTCCCACTCGTTGCGAATTAAAAGAAAAGCAGCTCTGCAGCCGTCATGGAATGAAAAGAAAGGCGTCTTTGGGTAATGGTTTGAATGATGGGAAGGAAAATATGAAAGGTGATATAACTGAGAGATGGACACTTGAATGAATATTTGAAGTCGACTTTAAGCATTTGTTGTGTCCCCGGTTCATCGGCCCTCAACTGCAACTCGGTCAAGACTATACGGGCCAATGGGCGACTTGGATTCCTTGACGTGGGTGTCGATCAAGTTCGTGCAAGTTCTCGAAGGGTGTCAAAATGGCGGTTTAAGCCCAGAGAGGAAGTCTGAGAGCCGAATGAAGACGGGGTGGAGTGAATGAGCGAACTGGACGCGGGCACGAGAAACCGGCTTTGCGGACGAGAGGACAAGGAGGATTGATGAGCGAGGACGTGTCACGAGGAGTGGCTAGTTTTGTTGGTGGACGGAGTAGTGCGAGCTGGCTTGGCCTTGGGGTTTATGCGGTGACGAAGCGGGGAGGGCATTATGGATGGGTTGCATAATTGAAGGCGAAATGAGCGTCAATGGATACAATCATGGCATTGAAGAGCGACTTTGAGGGCGGGCGCTGGCTTCTTTTCACTTGATGGCAGTGTTCGGCAAGTCGGGACCGGGTACCTGAGCGTGCTGTTGTCGACAGGAGCAAGTGCATGTACCTGCTGTTAGCCACCATGTGCATTGGTGCGAGGCTTTGTCAACGCGGCACGGGATGGGTACGGGAACAAGCAAATGATTCTACCACAGAAGAGAACTTGCCCATTTCCATTCTCAGGCCATATGGTACATGTTGCCCTTTGGAGAAGGGGTCGTATGACTTCTCTCACGATCCCTCGAAAATGCTCATATCGAACAATCTGAGGTCTCCAACAAGTCAGTCGAACAGGTTGTTGGGATTTGCGGGTGGCTTGCCCGGCCTGGGGGAGCCCAATGCCGAGAAAAAAAAAAAAAAAAAAAAGAAAACAGGTCCCCTAGCAACCAGCTAAATTTGCACCCGGCAAAACAACGAACAAATGCGTGACAATGCTGCTTGTTACCAGGAAGCGATCGACTCACTGGTACCAGCCAGGGCGAGAGCAATTGACCTGCCAAGAAACACCCTCGAGGCTCTCTGCTTCGATTCATCATTTCCCGCTCCTACAGGTTCCCCATCCCGCCAATGCCCGCCTAGGCAAAAAGCCCAAATTTCACCTCCACGTGGGCCCGTTCTTTGGCGTCTCCATCCCGCGATGCCAGCAGCCACATTCGCTAAAGAGTTACCGCCCTGCAGCGAAGGCGGCAGAAAGAGGGCCAGCTGTGTGTCCAGATTCGCACGCGGGGGTCGGTTGGCCCGACATCAGCCGAGCTCGTCATACGTGAAGCTGCCAGGCCCTGCCCGCAAAGGAACCTATGGAAGAGGTAGAAAAAATCAGGCAAACCATGGCCGCCCGCACTATGCGTAGACGTCGGCAAGTCAGAGCCCGGCAGGGACATTCTACAGTGCAAAAAGGATGCAAGTCTTGTGGGTGAGTTTCACTGGGCGCACGCACACACACTTCTGCGATCCCCCGTTCAAGCGGGATTTGGTGGTCCCAGCTCCGGGTAGCTGCCCACTTGGCCAATCAGAGACCCTACTTCCCCTCGGCGAGGAGACAGATGGCCATGTGCCAATCTGTGCGGCGTCCCAATTGACCTCCTGCCCTGTGCGCCCCCAGCGTTTTGGACCCGGCCTCACCCATCACCCGCCCGCCCTGGCTCTCCCTTCTTCTTGAGGCCCCCCAAATTCAATTCGCCATCCGTCCATTTGTTCTTCCATCATCTTCATCCATTCTTCCCTTGCCCATATTCTCATCCCACCCCAAAGACAATCCGCAATCATGTCTGTTCCTGCCTTCTCCGACATTGCCAAGCCGGCCAACGATGTAAGCTTCCCTTGGAGCTCCTGCAATCCCGCCTCTCTCTCCAAGCTTTGCCAAAACACAGCTTTTTCGGCATAGCGGGTGTGAGAGACGCCGAAGGCGGGAGACGGAGAACAGGGCGCACTTTATGCTTCTTCTTTGGTTCGCATCTGCTGACCTCGGCCGACTCTCGTTCGCGCCATCGTGTAGCTCCTGAACAAGGATTTCTACCACCTCTCGGCCACCACCTTCGAGTTCAAGGACACCGCCCCCAACGGCGTTGCCTTCAAGGTCACTGGCAAGTCCAGCCACGAGAAGGTCACCTCTGCCGCTGTGAGTAACCCCTCTGTCGTCAGACACGAGCCTGCTTGGGGCTGCTCTGGAATGGAGACGACGATGCAATTATTGTCGTCGGCCTAGCTTCCCGAAGCCGTCCCAAGCCTCAATGCTTAGCTCTGGTCGTTTCGAAGCTGACCCGAGTCCCAATTGGGGCCATTGCAGATTGAGGGAAAATACACCGACAAGCCTACCGGTACGACACCACCACCACGCTCGTCTTCTTCGTCAGAGTCTCAGTCGCCCGCATCGTCGCCGTCACCGTCACATTTGACGCCTCGGTTGCAGCCCAGACGCAGACCTAGAATTAGACAACCCCATCGCAAATACATCCAACTCCCCTCCCTCAGCCTCTCGCGAATCCTCGGTCCCGATAGTGGTTGGCCGATCGGGTTTGCGACGCTGCTCCAGCCTGGCTACGCTCAGCTGCTAATGTTCTACTCGCGCGCAGGTCTCACCCTTACCCAGACCTGGAACACGGCCAACGCCCTTGACACCAAGATCGAGGTCAGCGACTCGCTCGCCAAGGGCCTCAAGCTCGAGGGTCTCTTCAACTTCCTCCCTGCTACTGCTGCTAAGGGTGCCAAGTTCAACCTGCACTTCAAGCAGCCCGGCTTCCACGGCCGTGCCTTCTTCGACCTCCTCAAGGGACCCGTTGCCAACGTCGATGCCGTTGTTGGCCACGAGGGCTTCCTCGCCGGTGCCTCTGCCGGCTACGATGCGAACAAGGCTGCCCTGACCGCCTACAGCGCGGCCGTCGGCTACGCTGCTCCCCAGTACAGCGCCGCCATCACTGCGTCTGACAACCTCTCCGTTTTCGCCGCTTCTTACTACCACAAGGTCAACAGCCAGGTCGAGGCTGGTGCCAAGGCCACCTGGAACTCCAAGACCGGCAACGCCGTTGGTCTTGAGGTTGCCTCCAAGTACCGCATCGACCCTGTTTCCTTCGCCAAGGTTTGTATTGCGTTTATATGAAGTCGCGGTTCCATGACATCAATCCACTAACCACTAAACAGGTCAAGATCAACGACCGCGGTATCGCCGCTCTCGGCTACAACGTCCTCCTCCGCGAGGGCGTCACCCTGGGTCTCGGCGGCTCCTTCGACACCCAGAAGCTCGACCAGGCCACCCACAAGCTCGGTGCCAGCTTCACCTTTGAGGGTTAAGAAGCTTCTTCGCGTCCGCCTCCTCTAGCCTAACCCACTTGCTAGATTCACCCTCTCAGGGCCGTCCACCCACACTGGCTCTTGTACCTTACAGTCTTGTATTGCGGTGGTCTCGGATGTAGATTATATCACAAATAAAAATTTTGAAGATGTAATGCAGGTTGCTGTGGTTTCTTGATGTACGAATACGTGGTAGAGTCTTACTCCAAATGCCTTAAGCTGAGATGCCCTGATGAACTCCAAACACGTTTACGCCGTTTTATACATACAGAACCCAATCCACGGCTGGATCGGTCCGACTTCCCCATTGACCTCTCACGTAGCTCTCAACTCCTCTCCCTCGGCTTTGCCCGCCCCAACCGCATCATCTGGAGGTACACCAGCGGCGCCAGGATGCTCACCATGAGAATCCCCGAGATGACCAAGAAGTGGGCGGCCAGGCTGGCCTGAGGCTCAAACTCGACGTCGTCATCGCCCACGGCGCGGCGCCGCGCGCGGTCCCTCGCCCGCGTCGAGCGGCGCTGGTCTTCCCGCGCGTGCGTCCGCGAGTGCGACCGCTGGTCAAAGTGCGGGACGTCGGCGCCGTGGTGGAAGGGGTCGTCGCCGGGGCCCATGCCGGCGTGGCGGGGGTTGTGGTGGTGGGAGGCAGGGTCTGTCCATGGCCGGTGGTGGTGGTGGTGGTGGTCGGTCGTCGACTCACTACCGCCGCCGCCGCCCGTACCCGTCGATTCCTCGTGCGCCCGCCTCCGCTTCTCCGCTTGATCGCCCCAGGCGCCGCTCCTGTAGAAGCTCGGCGGGGGGCCGCGAAAGGTTCTCCGTCGACGGCTAAGGCCCGAGGGAGATCGGCCGCCGGCAGGGTTGGTGCTGCTGTATGATGCTCGAGGGTTGGAGGAGTGGACGGATTGGTGGTGGGAGAGGTGGTTGTGTTGCAGCCGGAGGACGTCGCGGTCGTAGGCGGCGCGGCGGGACGAGTCGGTCAGGACGGTGTAGGACTCGGAGAAGAGGGAGAAGGCGTGGGCGGCGTTGGGGTCGGAGGGGTTGGTGTCGGGGTGGTGGGTTTTGGAGAGGGAGTAGAAGGATCTACGAACTTTATGTCAGTCAAAGCACGCGACTTGCCTTATCACCAACCACAACCCATGATGAACCACCACATCAATTAACCCAAATTCAGTAAAGAAGAAACTCACTTTTTGATCTCCGCAGGCGTGGCATCCAACCGCACGCCCAACCGCTCATAGTGGTTCTTCCGCTTGATATCCTCATGCAACCCGCGCCTGGCCACCACGTCCCGACACCGGAGCACCGGCAGCCAGGCGCTTACGACAACCGCTACATGCTGCTGCCCGGACGGCCTCCAGCTCGGGCACGACGCGCGAAGCCGCCTCTGCACGGGGCTACGGAGGGAGGCGGGGTGCAGCGGCATGCCTCATCACAGCAGGACAGGTTGTGTGGTGGTGAATGGGTGTCGTGATGGTGATGAGCGAGAGTGGTTTTTCGGGTGGACGCGGAGTGGGAAAAAAAGAGTGAGGTCCGGGGTTCGAGGGGAGAAGGAACGGTGATGTAATTAGGCTCGGCGGGGGTCTGCGCTTTGGCGGGGGCAAAAGAGTGGCACACGACCTTTTATCAGATGGAATTGATCTGGCTGACGACATGCGATGAATTTGGGGGGGTTGCATCAGAGGGAACCGTCATGCAGGGGAATATCCAATTCCATTTACTCAACAATTGGTTGTGCACTGTCAATGCAACTCCCAAGTTGGTCCCTGATACGGAGCTGTCATGAACGACATGGGTTCATCATGACAGTCCAATCTACATCCAGGCTATCACATGGGAATCTCCAGTCCCTGCTGCGAATGCCATGAAACCAAAACCTTTCATTTACAGAATATCCTTACATGCTATGCTTAACCGTCTATACTACAACTCGCCAATTCAACCAAGTCATGACAAATCCCAAGGTATCCAACTCGATGACCCCCACCGAGTGCCGTCTGCCGCATGTATGTTTAGTGCCATTTCCCAGAACCTATCAGCTCTACGCTTTGGGGCGTTTCAACCCGTGGGCTTCCGTGTTGAGAACCCAGTCGTCGAGGTTGAGCACATTGACGTCGTCAAAAATGAGATAAAAGTACTTGAGCGTCTCCGACATCCAAAATGTCTGTTGGCCACGTTAGTATCACCTCGGATATCACTCAGGAACAACTGACCTCCATCGAGTCCTCCTTTGAACTGTCCCTCGTTCGTACATCGCTGATGACGGCAAACGCCAGATCCGTCTCCGTCTCCCTCACGATGCCCTTCCACATGCGCCAGGCCGCTTCCCTCCAGCTTTCGTCGCCAGTCACGCGCCACATGTAGAAAACGCTCTCAATCGCCTCGGGGCGCAACATATACCGAGGGTCGCGTGCCCTCACGAATCCTGGAGGGAGGTGCCTCTCCCGAGTGTCAAACTCCGCCCAGGGGCATTTTCCATGGATGGAGGCGCAGGGTTTCAGTTGAGAGATCTCTGGCATGATGTTGGTGGGGAACGAGTCGTATGCCCAGATACATCCCTTTGTGAGGCGGGAGCCAATGTCCACGAAATCTTTGCGCTCCAGCAGTTTGCCAGCGAGCGCATACGTCCCGCCCACGAAGCAGGTAAGATGTTGCATCTCAGCCGTGAGCTCTTCCGAGCCAGCCGTTTCCACCACATTGCCAGCCATCAAAATGTCCTCCTCCTCGGGGGTCATTGGGCGATACAGGAGATGTTCTGTCGCGGTATCGAGGGCTTGCAGTGTCATCTGGGCGTACTGGGGATCCAGGCCGCCCATGATGGCGTGCATCTTGGGCAAGTACTCGTAGAGGGAATCGGCGCCAGCGCCGAGGGTGAACATCGAGGTATCGACGCGCTCATCGCGATAATTCATGACGTGCGGCCACAAGCCGGGAATCTTGGTCTTATTTTGGTTGCGGTAGATGAACTGTTTGACTCGCTCTGTGGCATCGTAGTACTTGGAGTCGCCCGTGATCTGCGACAGTCGGGTGAATTCCATGCCCATGGAACATCCGGCCGCACCCGACATGCTCTCGTCTGCTAGTTGCTTGCCCTTTTTGGCGCTATCGAAATACAACCAATGCGAGGGGAGTCGGTTCGGGGTGTCAAAGGTAGCGTACAGCATGTCGCCCAGCTCGATGGCCTTTTGAAGCAGCACCTTTTCGCCCGAGAGATCGTAGGCGGCGAGGAGGCCTCCAAGATGACGGATAGTGACTTCAAAGAGGTTCAAAAACTTGTCGGTAGTCCTGCTCCAGTCAATCAAGGCGATTTGCTCAACGGCCAGCTTGAAGTCGTCCTTCATGTCCATGAGCCAGAGAGTGTCGAGGGCGTCGACCAGCTGAGCGCTCCAGCCAGAGAAGCTCTGCTTACCCTTGCGAGAGAGGGGCTTGAGTTCATCCTGGGTCCAGGCATACGTCTTGTAAGCTTCCCAACTCTTGACAAAGGCCTTCTTCACCTCGGCCTTGCGCTCCTCGGCGGTGTCGGATGCAGCCTTGTTAGCCGGGGCTTGAACCGGGGGAAAGGCCTTGGGTTTGCCCTCGGGCAGTTTCAAGGCGCCGGCCGGTGGGTAGTAAACGGGATTCTTGCTCCAGTCATAGCTGCTGGGAATGTACTTGATACCGTCGACGGTTATGGCTCGATAGTAGTCCTGGGGACGGAAGTTTGTGTAAAGCACAAAGCAGATGCCGATGAAGATGAAGAGAGCGACGTAGCGACGACTGACTCGTCCTTGAATTTGACCGATCATGATAGGCACATGTCAAGAACTCAAGAAAGCGAAGAGAGAAACGAGGAGGAAACAAGCCCAGTAAGTAATGACGGAATCGGCGGAGGCGGAAGCGGAGGGGCTGGAGCCGAGACGGATGGCTGGCTCGCACCACGCGAAAAGACGTGGAGAAGACGAGGGCAGGTTAAATGCAGCTAGGGAGGTACCTCTGGCGTGTAAGACGTGGAGGCTGACGACCGGGTCAAGCGGAAGAGAAGGAAAGAAAGAGGGAGGGAGGATGAAGAGAAGACGCAAGAGGGAACCCAAGAGGGAACCCAAGAGGGAAGAAGAACAAGGAAGAAATGGCCACGAACTTGCTCGACCGTCGACTTTACCGAGTCGTGCCTGCCCAAAAAGCAAAAGTGAAGTGAAGTGAAGGGGGAGGTTGACAAAAGCAGGAACGGTGCACACCCTCCCGGATGGAAAGAGCAACTCAAGGCTTGGCCCTTCCCATTTTCCATTTGTGCTTATTTTAGAGGCAACGTCGGCGTCATCGGGGACTTGTTAAGGACGCGTCGTCGTGTACTCGGTACCCACCGCCAATTCGTCACCCCAAGAATCCCTACAAAAAGTATCCCTATTCGCACTCCAGTATCCCTACTCCCTGCATCGTTGAATTAAATATCAGGTGGGTGGAGGAATCCACGGATAATTCGGAGTGCCAAGTTCAGTTAACGCTGCTCTCTTCGGTCCGTCGCTAACGATCCGTAAGCCTTACCCTTACAAAGTACGCTGCCGTCGCTGATCCATCCCTAGAATCGCTACGAATAGATTCCCCGCCCTTCCGCTGCTGCCGTCTAGATCCACGCATTTCTCAAAGAGGGCACGGACTGATGCAAAGTCCCCTGATTATTTCTCCGTTCAATACGCGCTTCCAACGCTGGCAGACGAAAGTTCGGAACTCTTGCATAAGCCAACGAGCTGCTAAACGCGGATATCTTAACATCCGCTGCGACAGGTAACATGCTTAAGCGGTACTTAAAGGTAGCTGCCAAACACTACCTCAACCTAGCGCGATGCCACAACTGAGCTTATCTTTCGCCGGGAGAGCGTTGCGTCCAGCGGTAAACCAACCATCGTTATATCCTTACACTGAACGGTTGGAAGTCGAGATTTGAGAACCTTGCCAGTTAGGTACGTATCTCATAGTATGCACGAATGCAAATAGATTAAATTTGTCTAACTCATTGGAAGACACCGATAGATTTGTCGAATATATGGAAGCGGCCAATATTTGCCACTCTGGGCATCATTCAGAACCCTTCTCAAGCCCACCGTCATTACTCGACGCGGGTACAAATAGGCCCATGAGCCACTAAGGAGTTGAGAGTTCCAGTCTGAATCGCTAAGAAGTGCAGCTGCTCGGCTAAAAGCAATCCGAGGTAAAGGCGGTCTATTTTAAGTCCACCAATATGTAACCATGAGGTAGGCTCCAAGGCAAAGCCTCCATCCAACACGCAAAATCAGTCTCAATGCCAAAGCGCGCATACCAACCAAGCTCACCTATCCTTAGTTGTGCAGCTACATGCAGATCTACTTCTCAGTCAATGTCTGTACGTACTACTTCAGCTCCCCCAAGTGACAAGGCGGTACAGTTGGTCTCACTCAATATGCACAATGCCAGGCCAGTGGCATTGTGAAGGCGGTGGCTTTGCTCCGCAGCACGGCAAGATCAAGCAGATGTCGCAGCTGCCTTTGATCACGCTCAATGCTGCTGACATTATTTTCTCTTAGTAAGTACGTAATCTCTTCTTTTTTGATTGAGGCAAGCTCAGTTCTTCATCTTTCCCCTTCCCTTGTTTCATTCTATGGCCCTGTGCGAGGCTCATTACGTCCCGCATGCACCACCTAGGAGTCTCACATAAGCTCCCATTTCGTTCATCATTTACTATCATTTCCATCGACATTTGCTCTCAGAGGCCCTATAGCCATCTTATGATCGCATCTACCAAACGTCATAGCACAGAGACGAGCGAGCGCCGGACCTGAAGGACCACATTGGAGACCGTCGTACCTGGGCTCCAACACCGACGAAGACGCGAGTCAACACGACACGCAAGGAGTGGGACAGCTTTGGTGGCCTCAGAATTCGAGGAGTCTGCTATCCGAGTCGAGCACGAAGTGTGTGTCAGTCGAGCAAGAATCGGATGCGCCAATGAAAAACGAGCAGGCAGACCCAGGCGTGGCCTGTCGCTCTCATCTTGAAGCGTATCTAACAGAGCAGAAGAAAGAGGCTTGCAGCACTAGCCGAGGCTCTGCATTTCGGAACTTTGCCTGGCTTCACCTTCCCTCAGTGATCATCACGTTCGGTCTCTTGGTGCTCTATATAAAGCAACAAACTTGGACGCCTCCATATCCCTTAGCGGAACAACTCAGCGCTCTTCAATTCGCGGCCAAGGCGCACGAGTCGCTCATTCTAGTTTCCTTAGCAGACATTCTCTTCCACCGGATCCGCTACGCCCTCCTCGAATCGAACGGAGTCCCGCTGGGATTCCTCGCATCGGCCTTTTATCTCGCATCGCCAATCCAATACCTCCTCAGCTGGGAGTTTTGGGGGGCAGTCTTCCGCCCGTCTACTAGCACGAGCCGTCACTTTCACATAACGACTACGGGCTCGATCCTTCTTCTCACCTTCATTGGCATTGCAGCCGGGCCCTTCTCTGCCATTGCCATGATGCCTCGGCTCATTTGGCGGCGTGCGCCTACTGGGAGTATCCCACACAATGAGGACAGCATATATTACATCCACAACAGGACGTATGAAACTGTTCTTTACCAGTCCTCTGGCTATCTTGCGAACTCGGGCCCATGTGCCGAACTGGTGGATGACAAAACTCAAGAGACGCGCTCCTTGTACAAATGAGGTCTTGGGTGGGCTTTACGCTGACTTGATGAATGTTCTAAGCGATCCACCCAGACTCCCGCAAACGAAGAATATCTCTTTTACTGGCAACGAGACGGTATACCAATGTGGCCTCACTACGATAACGATGTCGCCCCAGGACTACGCCATCGCGACTGCTCCCTTGGGCTTCTTGGCGACTATACTGAACCGCGAGACTTCGTACAGCGCAAAAGTTCGAGCGCGGGAATCTAAATAAGCACCTCCTCGAGGGAGATGACTCTAAAAGCCTCTTGGGAGAAGTGGAAGCAGCCACTTATCGGCGTCCAGTGCTCCAACTCGAGAGAAACCATCACCTCCACGTCCAAGGCTGTCAGGTTTCGCTTCGACGACGAAAGCGGCGAATCTTTTGAATATAAACTCACTTCTGAAGCGAAAATCAAGTATGCCTGGGAAGTGTAGCACGACCGCAATCAAACGGTAGATCCCGCCATGTTAGATCTCAACGATGAGCTTCCAAGGCCCGTTAGCGCAGCAATGCTATTCCTTGAGAGTTTGCCTTTGAACCAAGAAACCATGAAGTCCAAGAAGGAGATCACGGTTCAGCTCTGCTTAGTGCAAGTATAATGGATGAGTACTGGCATTTGGGTTACACCACAAACCTCATCTGTCGTTCAAACCGAACTGGGAGTGCCCACCGAGTACGTGACAAAACGCTTAGCCGAAGCGTCGACTGATTGGGGTATGATACACATTACGAAGGAGTGGCTCACGGGGATGAACGATACAACCTGCTTCACTAATAAAATAGGTCAAGTATCGTGTGAGACTCACAGGGGCGACTTACACGCAATATTCGAATCCTTTCTATGGCTCTATATTCAGTTTCTGTTCCTACACAGCGACCAAATGGATCTCGACCTGTCTACCCCTTACCCTCGCAATCTACCTAACGAACATAGTGGCCACGCCAACAGAACTATTCGACACCCAAACCGACCCCTACCCAACTTCGAACGACACCATCATCCAGAGAGTCTACCACAAACACGGCAACCTGTACACTCCCACCAACAGCACCAGCATCCCCCTAGCCTTTGCAGTCTTGCTCCTGCACGTCTAGCTGGTCGCCCTGCACTTTGCATTCACCGCCCTCTCGCCCGACGCCTGGCACAGCTCGGCGTGGGGGAGCGGCGGCCAAGTGGTCGTTCTGGCTCTGAGGTCGCGGGCCCCCGAGGAGCTGCGCAACGTCGGTGGCGGCGTGGGCAGCTGCGAGACGTAGAGGATGGTCGTCGGCGTGATGGAGGTGGGTGACGAGGGGAGGGAACGCTTGGAGATGGTCACTGATGCTCCTAAGGTCGAATCTAGAGGGTGTTTAGAGGAGGAACGGGCGGCTATGGGGTTGGTCAGGGCGGGTGCAAGGTATAGCTAGTGAGCTTGACATTGTGATAGGGTAGGATGTAGACTGTGACTATGGAAGCATGTAGGTTTGGAATCTTTGTAAGGGTGTTGAAGGGTGCGGAAACACACCGGCTTGGAATCTTGGAAAGGCGTTGGATGAAGCGTTCAGCACTTTCATACCGCAGTACTCACCCTCGACTCGATGGATGACTGTAAGTAAGGCACCTAGGATGCAGCGAATAGTCGCGCAGGACATGTGGACGAAAAGTAAGCTCACGAGCCATCAGCGCTACCAAGATGATGATGGCTACTACATTCTTACCAAAAGCGAGTCAGTAAGCAACAGTGAAGAGGTACTTCAGGCTAAAAGAACGACTTTAGTTGGTTTGCTATCTACTTGCGTGTCTATCAAATGAGTGACTGTAGTCAGAGCACAAGAAATCAGTCTTTATCATCGATGTTTCTCTCCGAAAGATCCGAGAGACGTTGCCTTGTACCTTGTCGGCGCGAGATTTTTCCTCTGCGTCTACATAGACTGCAGGCCGTCTCAGACTATTCCCATGACCCAAAAAGCCATCAGGTCATCCTTCACTCTCACATCCTTAGCCTCCCTTCGCATTCCTCCAAACCCCTTAACTACCACGATGCTGTGAATATCAAGACAATCTACATCTGACGGGTCAAAGATGACCCCGATGGCCGCCGTGGATCGAACCACTCGGACCCGAACTGTCTCCTGTCCGGCACTCTTTTCCGACCGGACGAGCGTCGGGAAATCCTCGCGCAACGAGACCGTCTTCGCGGGTCAGAAAAGTCTGAGCTCGACCGCGTAGGCCTTGGAACGATAAAGGCCGCTTGGGAAGGGGGAACAACAGTTGAGCTTCCCGACCACCCGCAGCTGGGTGATCCGGCGGGAGAGCAAGTCCTGCTGCAGAGCCCGTAGGATGCAAAATTGGAATCATCGCCTACTCATGCGCTTCATCGTTCGTCCCTCAGTCGTATCCGCCACCAATCTGGCTGTGGAAGGCAGTGCTGACGCTCTTCTCGTCGTCGTCGAATCGTCGTCCGTACCCGTGTCCTGGCGCAACCCGCCCGCTGCTTTCGACGTACTGCTTGAGTCGGTCGCTCTGCGTGTAGGAGATGGGTCGCATGCCGGTGACAGCATCGTGAAGCCCAGCACCTAGAGTGACGCCGCCCTGTCCAACGCCCTTGCTGCCAATCACGCTGGTCGACGCATCGGTGAACTCTGAGTTGGCAACACTCTCGCCCGCGATGCTCTCCGTAGCACGGCTACGACTCTTGCCTGCGCGGGGGGGCGGAGCGACGCCCGGAAGTCCGGGCCACTGATCGGGCGTGAAGCTCGAGAACATAGGAGGGAAAGCGCTGTTGAGAGAGGCACCTCCGAAAGCAGAGCCGTGGATCGAAGAAACGTCGTCTGGAATGTACGAAACCATGGAACCCAAATCGAAGTCTCGGTTGGAAGGCCCGCCAAAGCGTCCATTGTGGAAATTGTTGTTCGAACCGAACTGCGATCCCGACTGCGACTGCTGGTTCTTCTGGCGGTAGCTGACCTTGGGTCGGCTAAACTGCAGGAGACAGGCCTGGAGGTTCGTGAGGGGGCCCTCGACAAAACACTTGCGATCCTTGAAGTGGACAAGCAGGTTGTGCCACAGCTCATGCTTGGACAGCACCTTGGGGTTTCCAAGAATAACGAGACCGTACTTGGCTCGCGTCAGAGCGACGTTCAGACGGCGTGGGTCAGACAAGAAACCAATCCCCTGGTTGTCGTTGGATCGAACACAAGAAAGAACAATGAAATCCTTCTCACGACCCTGGAAGGCGTCGACTGAAGCCACCTCAACATCCTTGTAAAACTCCTTCTTGTAGGTACCCGAGTTCTGCATCGTCGTCACAATGTAGCTGCGCTGGCCCTCGTACGGCGTGATAACACCAATATCGATGGGTTTGACGCCAGCCTTGAAGAACCTGGTCACGGCCTTTTCGACATTGGACGCCTCGGTTCGGTTGAGATACGATGTTCCCGAGGCCGATATTTCTTCGTGGCCGAGGTTGGACCAGAACATCATGGGCATCTCTCCAACTGGCCAAGGAAAGTCGACATCCTTTCTGAGTCGGTTCTCGTGGGTAACACCGTTCTGGAGGGTTCCTTCGTAGAACATGTTGGACGGGAACTCGGAAAGGCAGGGATGCATGCGATACTGGATGTTCAGTCGAATGGGGGAAAGCTTGAGGTTGACGAGGCGCTCGAACAGGGACTGGTTGAGGCCGGCCTTGGCGGCCTTCTTGTTCATAATGACTGGGCCAAGCTGCTTGTGGTCTCCGACAAGGACTACTTGCTTGCAGCCAAGAACGAGAGGGATCATGCACTCGGGCTCAGCCGACTGGGTAGACTCGTCAATCAGCACATTGCGGAATTTCATCTTGGACAGGCGAGGGTCGCCTGCACCAACGCAAGTGCAGCAAACAACGTCGGCGTTGTTGAGAATGTCTCGCTCGGCGGCCTTGGTGAGCTGCTTGAACTTCTTCTCATCCTGGCTGGACAGTTCACCCAACTCATTCTTCAGCAGAGAGAGCTTGACCAGCTCGCTGTTGTGTTCCGACATGCGAACCTGCTCGTGAAGAGCCAGGAAACTAACCGACGACTCTACATCCTCGCGGGACTTGGCAGTCAGACGAACAACCTTGAGCCCAGTGCGATGGACACGCTCACAAAGCTGGTCGACAGCGACGTTGGAAGGCGCGCAAACGAGAACTTGGCCCCCGCTCATCTTCGCGAGGTGATAAATGATAGTGGCAGATGTCACCGTCTTTCCTGTTCCAGGCGGGCCTTGAATGAGACTCAGAGGCTTCTGAAGAACTGCCTTGATGGCACCAACTTGGCTAGGATTAAGATCTGGAAGACCCGGAACAGACCACTTCTTAGGCAGGCTAATCTTCATTGGCTGAAGCTGAACCTCGTGCCCGAGAAGGGTATGGAAGATGTAACCAGAAACGCTCATGTCATCGACGGCAAATGTCTTCATGGCCAGCTGCATTCGGTCATATGACGTGGCCTTCCAGACATAGTCGGCTGAGAAGTTGTGCGAGAGGTCCGAAGGCACGTACTTGTCATTTCCAGTCTTGCGCAGCTCGAGCGTGACTTCGTCGGATTGGTTGTTGGGGATCTTAATGACGTATCCAACGCCTTCCCATGCGGCTCGAAGCTCGCCCTTGTACCGGAGGCGCATCTCGTCTCCAACGGCAAGCTTGACATCTCCAGACTCAATCTTGTGAAGGTTGAAGCTCACGAAGTGCTTGTTGTTCAGACCCAAATCCCAGCGTACGATGAGCCCATCCTCGGACTGGGCTTCCTTGAGTTTCTTGTCGTAGTCGGATTCCATCTTGACCAAAGGTCCGAAAATGTTTTGGTAATGGTACGGGTCGTCGTACTTTAGCAAGACCGGTTGCGGGTCGTCATCCACGTTCGAGGCCTTCTCCAAGTCAAAAACGGTGCACTTGGCATCAATCTTCCACATCTCTTCGAGTTTCGCGGTCATGTTGGGGGTCAGATGGCGGGCTCGGAGCTGTTCGGCATCGGAGGGAGTGGCAACGAGCCAGGGCAAAAAGGCTCGTTCTTCGATGAGGGGCTGCCATCTCGATGTGTCCCAGTTCATATCCTTGCTGGAGGTGGTTGCGGCGCACGGCTGTCGACAGAGGAGGACAACGACGGTGTCCGATTTCGCAGGGATGAAACCGAGTAGGAAGGCATTTTTGGTGCCACAGTTGTAGCATTCGAGAACGGTGTCGCCAAGGGTGGACTCGGGGTGAAGCTGGACTTCTTTGTGACGGGCTCGGACAAGGTGGTTCACGATGTGGGTTGAGGTACCGTTACCACGAGCGCTGCAAAACCATTTGTTACAGGTCAGACACTTCACCACGCAGGCTGGGGAGTGGATTCCGCAGTATCTGTTGACAAACATCAGTATGGTTTCGTCCCGTTCCTGCCTGTGAAACCTACGCGCAAGCATGAGCCGGCAGCTCCTTTTCCTCCTCGGCGTCCTTCAGCTTCAGCCCGCCCACGCCATCGGCTGGCGCGCTGTTCAGACTTTCGTTATCGTCGTCTTCGTAGGCCTCGGTTTGGTTGTCGTCGTCGTCGGCTCGGCGACGGCCACTGCGATCGGGATATTTGCCATAGAGCAGGCTTTCTTCGGTGTCGATCGCGACCAGGTCATCGGCCTTGATGGCAGCGGCAGAATCGGAGATCAAATGGTTGCCGACATGAGTAAAGGCGCCCTCCATGTTGACGTTATTGCGAGAAATTTTGGTAAGCTAGTAGGGTTTGCCTAAGAGAGTTATGAGTATGTGCCCCGCGTTGAGCCTCAAGGGTGCCGGTTATGCTGGAAGCGAGGGCAGGGGCGATGTTGCCTGAATATTCCAACGGTGGCAATTCATATGCGACTCACCTACAGCTGTTAGTCTTTCGGCTTCGTATAAACCCAATGTGAGGCTTTGAGGCGACTCGGGTCGAATTGGAAAGTGAAGTGGGTGTTGCAAGTCGCTGGTGAGGCTCACATCATCGCGAAGAAGGATGCGCTGTAGGGAGAGCGTGCTAAGCTCAGGCGAATGTTGGGTAGGGTAGCGAAGGATCGAATGGAGGTTCAGTTTCGTCACAGCAGCGTCGACGGCGAGATTTTGCTTTTGCAACGAGCCAGAATTATATCGATGGGTGAACAAGAGGACCCTCTTCCCGGCGGAGTTTGGTGGGACATTTTCGCCCACGTGATAGGCGGCGAATCTATCGATAGGCGTCTGAACCCCGGTAAAACCGATAGAGGAACTTTTCTTGGTGGCAGCTCAAAAAATTCGGCCGCTCGAAGGATCTTGAACTTTTCGCAAGCGGGCACCTGTGTTTCTTAATCATGATTGTGAGTTACATGCTTGGAGCTTCATTCTAAGAAGCTATTGTACTGACGGGCTCGTCTACAGCGCAAACAAGCACGCCAACGGCGCGATTATCTCTATCGGAGAGCGCTCTTACTTCGCGACGCCGAGATCAGCGAGAAGCGTGCTAAGCTGCGCGCCTCTTTGGCCTCGGGCAAGCCATTGGACCCCTCGATTTCGAACGACAAGTCTTTGCGCAAAGATTACCAGTACGACGAGTCGCGACCCGATCTTACCGCAGACGAGCAACTCGACCTCGACGATGAGTACGCCCAGCTCTCTGGCATCGTCGACTCGCGAGTCCTCGTGACCACCTCTCGCGATCCCTCTGCGAGATTGGCTGCTTTCGCCAAAGAAATCCGACTTCTCCTCCCGACCGCTGTCCGTCTCAACCGCGGAAACCTCATTCTCCCCGACCTCGTCCAATCCGCCCAGTCTGCCGGTCTATCAGACATTGTTCTCCTCCACGAACATCGTGGTACACCGACTGCACTTACCGTCTCGCACTTCCCTCACGGCCCGACTGTGTCCTTTTCTCTACACAATGTCGTCTTGCGCCACGATATCCCAGGAAGCGTCCGTGGAACCGTCAGCGAGTCGTACCCTCACCTCATTTTCGACGGGTTCACGACTCGACTAGGAGAACGATGCGTCAAAGTGCTGAAACATCTCTTCCCACCAAGGGAGGCCATCACCAGCAAGAACAAAGTCGGCAACCGAGTTGTGACCTTTAAGAACATCGAGGACAGCATTGAAGTGAGGCACCACGTTTTCGTGCGGACAGGATACGACAGCGTGGAGTTGGCCGAAGTTGGTCCTCGAATGACGATGAGAATGTTCGAAATTCGGAGCGGCACCCTGGAGAACAAAAATGGCGACGTCGAGTGGCATCTGTCTCAGTACACACGAACCGCCAAGAAGAAAAACTACCTTTGAAAGATGTCCTCTGCTTCCTATCGAACGGCGAACTAGAAAATACCCGCATCTCGGAGACAGGCCAGGTTTAGAAAATGGCATTGGAGTTTGGTGTTTTTGGATATTCAGGATTCCAGCTTGTGATTTGAAGCCAACGGTGGTTGTGCGTCTAGGAAAATGTCTGAGTCGGGCGCAAGGCGATTGGCTCGTGGCGAGCGACGTTGGTGTTAGTCCCAAAGACTATGACCAAGCAGGTGAGAAAGTGGCCGCACTCGGGCAGAATTGGACGTCCTGTCAAGCGGTGAGGTAAATAGTCATAGTATAGGCAGCCATTTCTATGAGCCGTTGACATGGTACTTTCAGCTGTGTTGTGTCTGTGGATATTCCGTGACGCATCTGCTGTAGGTCTATCAGGGATCCAACTTTCCGACATGCGAATGAATGCTCTGAGTGATCTGGTGTAATATAAGGAATTGGTAAACAATTGATCATGGTTCTCAGTATCATATCGCATGTGACGTGCGAATGCTTCATCCTGGAACCTGACAAGGCTGGGGAAGATGCCGTCGGCTCCTCGTAATAAAGAGGAAATGAGGCGGCAATGCCGTGCTGCAACAAGCTGAAGGAAAACACATGATGGGCGCAGGGACTCAATTTAGTTAAGCCAGTCGGTTCTCCAGCTCGCAATGCGAAGCACAGTCGCTTTGCGTGTGGGGAGATGGCGAGATGAGTCTGCCGTGTGTAAACGAAAGGGTGGAGTGCCAGCCTTGGAAGCGGAGCCAACCTTCAACAGCGCATCGAGCCGAACTGCTCATCAGGCAACAGGAAGAGAAGTTGAAGACGGCGGTGATGATGCTATCATGATGGCTTATGAGAGAGAGCATCCGAAAGAGCGAGCAGGTTGGCAGGCGTCAACGGGCATGCTGTGGACCTTCCCTGGGATGCGGCATGTGGCGCATGGCTTTTCTCACGCACCAAACTTCCCGTCGGTTCGCACAGCCCCAATGGGTGACGAGTTGGAAACGGCCTGCATGTCGCCAGCCAGTTTGTTCGTCAGAGGAGAGAAGGAATGGAACATGACATTCGGACCCTTGCCGATGGGGAGACGCTTATTTTGGGAACGAGTCTGACAGATGGCCGTCCTTCGCCGGGCGACTTTTCACTAGGACGCGGCGGTGATGGATACGATGAGGGAGTCTCGCCTCGTTGAGGAATCGAACATGTTGGTTTTAGTGGCAAGCTAACAGCGAACATGAGCACCCGAGGCTGCCGAGCGTGGAGTCGCAGGAAAAGGTTCCCTGGCAGCCTTATACGGATTGAGCAGCCAGAGCGAGTGAGCGAGCACCTCACGGCTGACCTGCCTTTTGGCTGCTCCAGTATTAAAGTCGGAGTCCAACCACGCGTGTATTCAGTCAAGCATCTCTCCCACTCCGTCCCATCCCATCCTATCCTATCCCCTCCCCCTCCCCCAATTCCTCCGTCTCAGCCTTGCCAACAAGCAATTGATGGTCTCGTCTGTTTGATGGTTTTCCAGAAACAACCTAGCACGGCCCCTCCGTCATCCCGACGTCTCTGACCACTGAAACGCTGCAATTTGCGGCGCTCGTCGTCAACCTGCGACGCCACCAGGCCACCCAACCGTCCTGCTCTTTTAGCCCCCCCAAAGCCCCCAGTCATCGCCCAAAAGGCCCACCAGCCACTGCCATTTCCCATCTTGGACGCTTGCGCCTGTGCAGTCTTAGCGTCCCATCCATCTACTGGTCCCGCTCGCCCAAGCTCTTTCCTGACGCTTCTTCTTCATCATCCGGCCCAGCGACAGATCCTCTTCCTCTTTACATCATCTCACCCCCCCGACCCGAGCTCCCTCCCATTGCTAGGTTTCTCGACCATCTCTGCCCAAAATGTCTTACGGACAGTATAACCAGAACCCTTACCAAGAGGGCCCTCCTCAAGAATCCGGCTACGGTGGTGGTTATGGCCAGGTACGACTCCGTTCCCGCGCGAACCGACGGTGCTCTGTCAGACCAAAAAAAAAACCGAGGCTAACGAATGACGAAATGTCCAGACGAACCCATACGCCCAGGACCAGCAGGGCCAGAACCAGTACGAGATGCAGGACTATAACCAGCAGCAGCAGCAGCCTCCTTCGACCACCGTCCTCTCCCAGAACGACTTCCTCAACCGCGTCCAGGATTTGCGCAACGACATCAAGGCTCTCACGGCCGACATCGATTTCATCGGCCAGCTTCACCAGCGCACCCTGAGCAGCACCGACGGCGCCGCCAAGGACCAGCTCGAGCAGTACGTCACCCAGACTCAGATCCGCAACACCGCCATCAAGGACGGTATCAAGGGTCTCGAGCGCGACCTCGGCAAGACGACCGACTCGTCCCGCAACACCAAGAACACGCAGCTCCAGTCGCTCAAGACCTTCTTCAAGTCGGAGCTCGACAAGTACCAGAGCATCGAGCGCGACTACCGACAGCGCTATCGCGACCAGATTGCCCGCCAGTACCGCATCGTGAACCCGGATGCCCCGGAGGAGGAGGTGCAGCAGGCCGCTGAAGCCGATTGGGGCAATGAGGGCGTTTTCCAGACTGCTGTGAGTCTTTCGGCATGCTTTGTCATGTCCCCGAAATAATGCTGACAAGAGGCGATAGCTCCGAACAAACCGCACCGGCCACGCCAGCTCCGTCCTCGGCAACGTGCGTGCCCGTCACAGCGAGCTGCAGCGCATCGAGCAGACGCTTTCCGAGCTTGCCATCCTTTACACCGAACTTGCCGCCATCGTCGAGCAGCAGGAGCCCGTCATCGAGGCCGCCGAGACGAACGCCATCAACACCGTCGAGAACATCGAAAAGGGCAACGAGCAGGTCAAGGTGGCCAATGAGCACGCCCGCCGCCGCCGCAAGCTCAAGTGGTGGTGCCTCCTCATCGTCGTCATCATCATCCTCGCCATCGCTCTCGGCGTCGGCATCGCCGTGGGAACGAAAAAATAACTAAGCCGTCCACGTCGCCAACGCGGTCGCCGCCATGAAGTATTTTTATGCCGCTTGATAGATTTCTTCGATGCCCTCCCTCTTCGTTCTTCTTCTACGACGTCGACAACACCGTATACGGCATACATCCCGTATACTTTAGTACTTAATTCTCTCCTCCGACGCGTCCTGACGGCCGGGGAGTCCCTTGTTACCTTTTCTGGGCGGAGGCAAGCTGATGTGGAAAGGAAGAGTTTCATGAAAAAGGGTTATGACTTGATTTGTTTGTTTTGGTATCAGCTGGGGCATCTTTTCATTTCTTCGTTTATTATGGTACCTCCCACCCAGCTCACCTCCTTTTTTTTTTTTGCTTCTCTTGTAGAAGTGTGCTGTTTCTGCTCGGGCCGGGTGGGAAATTAAAAGGAACACCACAGTTTGGGTTCTGGAGGTGTTTTTTTTGTATCTATCTAATTGACGGGCCCAGAACCAGGGTTTGGATGATTCATATTGTATGATTATGTCCATTTGAAATGATTATGTTTTTTTCTTCATGCTGATAATCTCATAATACGTACTCTCCTCCAGTAGGTCCTCCGTTTAAGTTCGTAAATCGTACTGGACCGTGGAGCAAATACTGTATTACTCAGCCTCGACAACGTCATTTCAAATGTTCGGACCAACGATGCAATAACACTGATTGATACTGTCATTTTTACTGTTCTTTCCCAATCTCATACAATATGTGTGTGAGCCAACGTGAAACAAGAGAAGGCAACAAAAAAAAGACTGAGGGGGAAAGTACTATTATATACAGATACAACAGGGTTTCTCGATTGCATTACAAAGTTTTCCCGACTCCCAAAAAAAAAGCCTCACTTCCATGTGAGGACCAGGCCTTTTTTTCGCCGGATGAGTTTTTTCGTCGGATGGACGGGGGGAGGGAGAGAGAAAGGAAGGAAGGAAGGAAGGGGGTCGGTTGACCAAAGCAGGCACTGTTTTTTTCTCGGCCAACCCATCCAAGGATAATCCCACCCAAAACAAAAAAACCCATGATCATGTCGTCTTCTTCTCCAAATTCGTACACTATACACGCCTGCCTCATATCTTCATTCCCCATTCCCCCCTTGGAACCCATCTCGTCGCGTTGAAAAGGAACCACCTCTCGTACAGAAAAAATACGAAAGGAGGTTTTCAAGGTCCCATGCGCAGTCCTCCGGGACCGCCGCCGCCGGCCAGCTTGGCAGCTAGCTTGGGGTACTTCTCCGTCACCTGCACTTGTGTTCGGGTGGCCTCAGCGTACGACAGGGCGTTGACAATCTCGCCCTCGGTGCGCGCGAGCTCTGCGGCGCGCTCAAAGTACTTGAGGGCGGCGGGGACGTTGTTCTGCTGGAGCAGAAGCTGAGCCATGGTGGCGACGGCAATGTCACACTCGGGGTCGACTAGACGGACGGTTAGCGAAAAACAGAAGATGGGGATTTCACTCTAGACTTACTAATCAAGGCCTTCTGGCAAAGCTTCTCTGCCTCTTTGAAGTCTTGCTTCCATTGGAACAGGGCGAGAGCCTTGTTGATGAGGGGCAGGACGTTCATGGACATGGGCTTGGTCTGTTTCTCCATCTCCATGGCGGTGTCGAACTTCTCAATGGCCTCGGAGAAGTTGCCCTGGTCGAGCAGCAGCTCGCCATAGTAGTTGTAGACGTCAGGTACCTTGGGGAAGTTCTTGATGCATCGTCGGAACGTAGCCATAGACGAAGCAATAGAACCCATCTTGTACTGCGTCACGCCAAGCTGAATATGGGAGAAGATGAAGTCCTTGTCAAGGTCAATTGACTTCTGGTAATCCTTCTGAGCGTCGGCGAGGTCGCCCTTGATGAAGTGAGCCTGCGCTCGGTGGTAGTAGACATCGGGGTCGTTGTTATCTTGCTCCAAAGCCTTGGCGAACTCGGCCTCGGCCTTCTCGGGCTCACCAAGCTCCAAACTGATGCTGGCACGCTTGATGTAGCTCTGCGTCATGCTTGGGTCAAGCTCGATGCTCTTGTCGAAGTCCTCAGTGGCATCGGCATGGTTGCCCAGCAGAGTTCGGAAGGTTCCCCTCATGTTATAAGCCAAGGCCTCGTGCTCACCAAGATCGCCCAGCTCAAGAGCCTTCTCAAAAGCGACGCGAGCTTCCTCGTAGCCATCTCCGGTCTTCTTGTCCAGGGACTGGAGACCAACCTGGACCTGACCCTTGCCAGTTTCGGGGTCCAGCTCATTCGAGTCCTCAAGACCTTCAGGGCGGGGCTTGGGTCGGAAGCTCTGGAGGTAGTTGCCGACAAAGATGGGGCTGGGCAGCTTGGGCGGGCGGTTGGCCATCATTTCCTTGGCCTTTTGTTCAGCAAAGGTCTTGAGAAGGCGCTCGACAGCCTGGGCAGTTGACTCGCTCTTGAAGTTGTCGATGATACACGACGCAGTAAAGTCCAGCAGAGCTTCCGAGTACATCTTCTGGTGCTCATAGGCAGTGGCGCGGCGGTTGATGGCCTTGACGTATTCGGGATCCATGTTGATGGCGGCGGTGGTGTCCTCGATTACTTGATCCCATTCACTCATGGCGCTGTGGCAGGCGGCTCGGTTGGAGTAGAAGACAGGATCGGGCTTGCAGAGGATGGCCTTGGAGTACAGCTCAATGGCACGGTTGTAGGCCTTGTCACCGTAGGCCTTGTTACCGGCCTGCTTCAACTTGGCGGCATACTCCTCCCGTTGCGTTTGGGTCAGGGTAGAAACGGTCTCCTCGTTAATTTCGGGCAACTCGTCGCTCTGTACCGAGGCGACCTGGGGCTGTGAGGGACCGGTGGAAGGGGCGGCGTCCTTGGCCTCGGCGGCCTTTCGCTCGGCCTCTTTTCTCTTTCTCCTCTCCTTCTTGCTCAACTTGGGGCTCGAGTCAGATTTGGACTACAGGCCGTGACGGTCAGTAAGTGTCGGAAACGACGGAGAATGGGCCGATGCATAGAGCAGCTCGGGACGTCAAGAGCAGGGAGAGCAAGCAGACAAACAGCTGCAGCTCATAGAGGGTGCAACATACGGAGTCATTGAGATAGTATACAACGCCGGCACCGGTAACAACCACAGCAACGCCGGCAATGGTATAGACAACGGCCTTGTTCTCGGAAACCCAGTTCGTTAGGCGATCCCAAAGGCCGGAGGACGGTTCGACTGGGATGGCCAAGGGCCGGCCCGGGGGAATTGAGGGAACGGGGGCCGACATTGTGAGGGTTGGACAGGAATTAATAGGGCCGGCGGAGGGGGAGGATGGAATCGAGGCCGTCGGGGCGGATTGCAGCAATTAATTGCCAGGTCGAGAAACCGATGATGTCGGGGCGTGGTAATAGCTGCGACGAGCTGAAGCACGCGCAAAAAAAGCTGACGGCCTTTGCGCCAGCAGAGTCGAACCCGTGCCCCACTGAAAGTTTTTCCGAGCAACTCTCCAAGTTTTGCCTGAGGCACTTCACTGCACACTCCGTGCAAACCACTCTGAATGAGACACCGCTGAGTGGCTACCACTTTCAATGACGGAGCTGGCTGAAGGGCGCCGGTTACGTATGTGAGGGCGTCGAGCAATCATCGGGGCATCCACTCCCCTGCGTGGAAGCGCGTCGACGGGCGAAGAGCCGTTGCGATTGTTTTGATTTCGTTCCCACGCCAGCAACACTCACCTCGATTCGAATATCCCACAAACCGACGAATTGCTGCTAGCAATGGCTGTCGGTGTGTTGGCGCCCTCCCTGCCGCATTCGGGCGTTGCCGCCATGAGGTCTGATGCATCATTTGTCGGTCTGGCGATTCGAAAGTGGGATGATGCGACTTGTTGCGGGGTTCCTTGAACGTGTTCATCAGGAACCAGGGTGGTCGGATATCCGTTCAAGCGGCTTCTTGAAGGGCAATTTTTGCAGCTGCTCGTCCAGTAGTCGGCCACAATCCCGACCTGTTGCTTGTCATGAGAGGTCTCGACTGGCGTGTTGGTGCTCCAGCACACCCTATCCAAAATAAATGGTTCCCTCGCCAAACCCCAGTCTTCGATCGCGAGCTTGTCATCTTGTCATCTTGAACAATCGCACGTGGTGCTGGTTTCACATTCGTCCATCTCAGGTGTCTTCTTTCTCGCATCGATGATGTCGTGGAACCCTCCAGGATGACTAATTCCAGCCCATCAATAGTCTAGCCCGCTTCATGCCGGCCGGACACTTTGCCGAGCTCCCGAGGCATCACACATAAACCCATTGAACATTATCGCTCTATTATCCCAACCGTCAACATGAATGAACGATTTGATCTATTCACTTCGCTCAGATACGACCCTCAACTTCTACGTGTTACGAGCAAGGACAATGCCGGCTCCGGGTGGAATTTCGAGAACGAGTCGCCGCTATACATGTTGAATTTTCACCGAGACCGGATGCTGAGAGCTGCAAAACATTGGGCATGGCAATCGGCAATCGATGCGTTAGAAGGTCCTCGGGGGCTTCAAAACTTGGCTCGACTGATCCAAAGAGTTGTCGGGCTATCGCAAGCAACACCATTGCGGCTCAAAGTAATCGTGTCTCGTGAAGGCGACGTCCGATGTGAGAGGGGAGATACTCCCGAAGTACCCTTGGAAAACCTACTCCCTCTGCGTCTTCCCCCGCCTAGTCCTTCGGCTTCTAAGGGTGATCCGAAAAGAATAATACTATACACCCTTCTCGTAGATGATGAGAAAACACCGAGATCCGAGTTCACTCACTACAAAACCTCCAAGAGGGATATGTACGACAGTGCCCGACGGAGAGCCGGCATCTCTCTTACGGATCTCAAAGAAGTCCTCGTTTTGAACCAACATGACGGATCGGTAATGGAAGGGACCATAACGACGCCTTATTTTTGGAGACACGGTCAATGGGTGACACCACCGGTTGCTGCCGAGTTCAGCTGGGCCGATGGAAGCGGTGGCCAAGATGGAACTACTCGGCGATGGGCATTGGAAAGGTCGGTTTAACTTTGGGACTTTGAGGCATCGCTGGCTAATATGAGTTGGTAAATAGGGGACTCGCCAAGGAGCAGGTTGTCATGGCAGACTCACTCATCGATGGAGAGGAGTGTTGGCTCAGTAATGGGATACGCGGGTTCATCTGGGCAAGAGTCAGTCTCGATGCCCTCTGAATTACGAGTAAAAGAAATTATGGTCTTTCTGCTTCAGAGTGTATACCGACCAGGTTATTCACTCTGGTTTTGATGTTGATCGTGATGGCGATATTGATGGCAATGTTTGTAAGCAGGTTACCCTGGAGCCGAGCCCAACCGTTCAGAATTTACGGTAACATATAAGACGTCAATGATAGGATGCCTCTAACTACTAGCCTTGGAGTATTGTGGTTGAATATATTTGAAGCTGTAAAGGATAATTATTACATATAGGTGTAGGAAAGAGTGAGAAGGCCGTTCAGCTCATCATTAAGTGATCGCCTGTGCGTTTGTGATACCAACGGAATTGAACTCGGCAGCCCGAAATTGCATGACGGACAAAAGAGTTCTGCAAGCACCATTTCAGTTGAATTACTAAATTTCGAAAAGAAGATAAAAGCCAATATGTATCAATATAAGATAGGCAAGTGATGATGATCCGAGGCAAGTGCTACTGCGGTGTCATAAATGTGGTGGTGGTGGGTAAGACAAACCACTTGTTCCGCCTCTTTCCCTAAACGTCACAGGCTCACCTCAACCATGCATCAACACTTCGCACAAGGTCCATCATCACAACAATAAACGTGTCGCCCTCGATTAAATGACTCAAAGCCTTCTTCTTGAACCCGACCATAACACGGACCGGCGCGAGGCTGACGACTCGACGCGTCAAAATGGCTTCATCGGAACTCCCAAAGACGGCCGAGGCTGCCATGAAGGAAGCCCGTCGACATTACGCCGAGAAGCGCTTCAGGCCGGCTCTCGAGCACTTCACCAGAGTCGGTCGCCGCCCTCAAGTCTCCCACTCCTGCTGACCCAAGTCTAGGCCATGAGGCTTTGCCCCTGCGCCCGCGGTAGGAAGCGGGACAGGTGCAGCTGTAAGAACTTCGAAAAGGTGGCCGCCGAGGGCGGTTCTATCTTCAATGAGGCCATGTACAACTGCAAATGCTCTGTTGGAAAGACCTTCAACAAGTGCGATATGCCACTCCACACGCTCGCCTTGAACTACCGTGCTGCCACCTTTGAGGCCATCGGAGAGCATGCCCGCGCCCAGAAAGATGCCGAGTGGCTGCTGGAGATAGCTCCTCGACAACTCCAGGTATCGCCCCCATGCCCTGTAGCAGAATGTCTGTCCCTCTAACATTCTTAGGGGTACATGCGACTGGGAAAAATTGCCCAGCTTCAGAAAAAGTATGACTTTGCGTGGAAAGTCTACAGCGAAGGGGTTGGAGTCGGCACCACGCATGGCATGGCCGGGTCCCCCGAAATGCAGGTGAGTCATCGCGATGCCTCATGACCAAACACTTTCTCATCGCCCTATAGAAGCTTTATAAGCTCCGACAGCCTCTTCACCACATGTTCGTTCGTGTAGATCCGCTGAGCCACCCCCAGGAGATTGTCCAGCGCATCTTTTACTACGTCGACTTTGTTTCTCTTGTGTATGTCGCCGCCCTTTTAGGACTACCTATGCCCGACTGCTCACTAGACCTAGGCGATGCCTCCGTGTCTCTAAATCATGGAGACGATATCTCGGCGGTAAAGGAAATGAACATATGTGGAGGAGCTTGACTTTCACCAACAAACATGCGCATCGCCTCTCCCCAAGTTTAAGGGCCGTGAAAAAGCTCATGTCATATTCCGGAAATGACGTTCGAGAGCTCGTCATTATGGACGTCTTGCGCTTCCGACTCAACCAGCCGAAGCTTCTAAGCATCTGCCAAGGCTCCAAGAATCTAGAACGTCTTAAACTGTGCGGCACCACGAGGGAGCGGCTTCAGATTCTTGAACATCCACCGGTGCTAACTAAACTGACTCATATCGACTTGAGGGAGATTGCAGGAGACCACTCGGCGCTGTTGGCACCTTTGTTGATTAATGCTGCCGAGAATCTGCAATCTATCAGAGTTGCTGGATTGCCTCAAGTGGGAAGCAGAACAGACCTCGGGTTTCCCCATCTACCGGCTCTCAAATATCTCCAGTTCAATGAGTACTGCAGACCCTACCCTTTGAGACTGGAAATTGTATGAAAACACCCCAGTGTTGAATTCGAATCGTTTTGCTAACCATTGTAGTTCACGGTCGCCGGCAAAACGCCAAATCTGGAACAACTCTGGCTCAGCGAGGTCCAACTGGGCAGCAGCGGCCTGGCGGATGGCCAACTCGACGCCATGTGGCCGAACCTCAAGGCGGTCCTCATCAGCGGATCGACAGACTCAGACCCCGAGACGTCGGAGAACATCATCCGCCTCACATCGATGCGCAAGGGCGTGGACCTGCAGCACATCCACTTCGACTTCCGCTGGAAGTACGACGAACAGGGGCCCCTCGGGCTCCGGATGCTGTCCACCTTTCTCAACCACCACCCCGCGTCCATGGCCGACGCTGCCGCCGAGACAAACAACTACCGCTGCCTCCGCACCCTCCGCCTCAACCGCGCCCTCATCGCCCCGGACCACCTCCACGCCGCCGTCCAGGACTCCCTCGCCGCCGGCCGCCTCGAGGCCCTCGACATTGTCTTCCCCCTCGAACCCATCGGCGCCGCCCCCGGTTCCGCCAGCGTCCAACACCTGCGCGACTACGAGTGGCTCCGCGGCAACCCCTCGATCCGCTGTCTGGGGCTCTTCGAGTTTCGCTTCTGCGCCTACTACACGGGCGACGCAGACTTTCCGCTGCCCGCGTTCCTGGCCAGCTTTCCCAACCTCGAGGCCATCGACGTGCACTCGGATCACTACCAGAGCGACGAGATGTTTGGCGTCCTAAGGGATCTGCTCCTCGCTACCAAGCTAAAGCGCGTGTACCAGAAGAGCGTGCAGGGCGTGGCGCTGGACATGTTGTGGCAGGTGGCGGCCGAGGTTGGGGTTCAGTTGATATGGGGGGAGAGGCCGAAGGAATGGCCTGTGAGCGTAGATGAAGTGGCTTGAAGTGCGTAGTAATCATGATTCCATTGCAAAGACAGGTGTTATGGAATCATTATGGCATGGCAAAGAGAGGGTCACGGTATGTTCTCATATATCATTTAGTAAACTGCGGGCACGCCATCCCAACACCTATCCGAGCCGTCTATATTCTATGCGTTCCCAACTGGTGTATCAAAAAGCGTCCCGACGTGGAATTATCGACTGACCTGGGACCTTTTCATGATACTCGTCCAAGATATGCGCTGGGTATAAATTTGAGTATAAATCCAGGGGTAAGCTCAACCTAACCCCTGCCGACCTTGAATGATAAAATCTAAAAGCCACAATTAGCCAAGCCTCAGAGTCACTCTCAAAGTCAAGACTCACGTCGTTTTTCCCTATCGCCACGAAATCATCTTCAGACACGCGAATATTCCCAACGCCCTCGACAAAGGCAATGGGGGCGTCGCCCATGATCTTCTTGGCCACGTCGCCCACCGTCGAGCCCTTCTTGACGAGCACGCAGTCCCGGAAGACGACCTTTGAGTCCGACGCGCCGGAGCCAAACGTGGTGGTGTTGCGCACGGGGAAGACGGGGACCAGGCCCAGGATCTCGGCCGCCTTGGAGAGGACCTGGTGGACGCCCGTGGAGCCGAAGCGGTAGAGGACCATGTCCTTGAGGTTCTCTATCCGGTTGCGGTTCTTCTCGTCGAGGTCCTTGAGGCCACCGCCCGTGGGATCCCCTTGCTCTATGAGGTCTTCCTTTGTGTCGATGAACTCGCTCCCCTCGGTGTACTTGATGTAGCCCTGCTTGGTCATCTTTCGTAGGAAGATTTCGGATATGGCCGAACACAGCACAATGGTGTTTGGATCCTGCTGCTTTGCAATCTTGGAGATGTTCTTGTCGGCGTCCGGGTGGTCAATCTTGTTGAGGGCGATGACGGTGGGGAACTTTTCGTCGATAAAGGCATTGACTACGTGCTCAATGGTCGCGTCGCTCCAGTCCTCCAACGGCTCCTTGACGCCGCTCCGGTCTAGCGTCCGGTTGATGACGGCCGACGTGGCGCCGTAGCCCGAGAACTGCGCCTGCAGCGTCTCCACGGCGCTGGCCTTGACGGCCGTGTGCCGCCTCCGGATCGACCCCCAGCGCTGCATCAGGTTGCCCAGGACCCAGGCGACGATCTCGCTGCGCAGCCAGGCGATGTCAACCGACGGGTCGTACCCCCGCGTCTCCTTGCCTTCGGCGTCGACGGTGCCCGAGGCGTCGACGACGTGGATCAGCGCGTCGGCATGGCGCAGGTCGTCGAGGAACTTGTTGCCCAGCCCCCGGCCCTGGTGGGCGCCGGGGACGAGGCCGGCCACGTCGAGGAGCTCGATGGGGACGGAACGGCGGCCGGCGTGGCACGAGCCGTAGTTGGGCTTGCACCGGTCTGAGAGGTTGTGGCGCGCGCAGGCGCAGTCGATTTGGAGGTAGCCGATGGCTCGCTGGGGGTCAATGGTGGTGAACCTGACGAGGGACGTGTCAGCTCGGAGATGGAGACAAAGTGCAAAGGAAGGCGAGGAGTGAGCAGGAAGAGGGGCATCATGGGAATGCCAGGTAGTTCAGGGGCAGGGCGCATACGGAAAGTTGCCTATGGAAGAGTGCGATCAGCGCCCGCGACGACAGCAGCCGTGGCCAGGGTCCTTGTACCAACCGACTTTGGAGGAGGCGTCCGTCAGACTGTTGAGAGTCGAGCTCTTCCCTGCCGAGGGCTTGCCTACGAGGCCGATGAGCGGATCGCGAGGCATGGTTGGAGATGTCGCTGGCGGGATGGATCGAGGGGAAGCAGGGAGATGCGGTCGCGGGAAGGGACGAGGTAAATGGAGGGATGCGCGGATTGCGATTCTCGATCGGGAGGACTTGGTATTTTTGTCGAATTAGAAACTGCGAGTTCATAGGGTATGGCAGGTTTGTCAAAGAAGCAACGTGAAGCTGTGGTGATGATGTCGTCAAACACATGCTATTGTCCATTGACGAACAGTGTTCGATTTCACAATTTTGCTGGTGGGGTCGCAGCTTCCTGCACACCAGCCAACCGCCTGCCAAACTGCCCCTCCAAACGCGACGAAAGCGGCAGGCACAATCGTGTCAGTGCATTTTGTGCCAATCCGGAGATTTCCCGACTAGATTGAAGGAAGGGAAGCTTTTCAACTGGGAGTTGGCATGATAGGCCGGGGATGTCAAACTAAGACATGATGAGGCTACGATGATCCATTTGGGCGTGTGTCGACGGATCTGGTGATGACAGGCGACGTCATTGGTTGAAGCGACGGATGATTTTTGTGCGAGCAAGTCGACTTACACCGCAGGAAGCCACCCGACGAGGTGACAGGTGAGACAAGGACACCGGTTGACGCAGCTAGAGATGCACGATCCGAGACATGACAATTTTTTTTTTTGCTGCCAAGCCCGGTTCAACGGGTGATGCGATTTGTCTAAAGAGAGCGGCAGAAAGCGGGACAACCTGCAAGCGAAGAGTGTGCTGTGCGTTGGAAAAGTTGTCGGCCGCGATGGCAAAAGGTGATGTGGCCGGTCAGAAGCGGCAGCTGTTTTACTCGCCCAACCACCCCTCGGCCGGCGGTCGGGCTGTTGGTTCCAATCACGCTTGAGGACCAGAGGACCAGAACGGGCTGGCTATTTTCCGAGCAAGCAGTTGCGGTGTGGCAGAAGGGGCCAGGCGACGGTCAACAAGCTTCCCGCCAGAGAGGGGAATGTGGATGATTTCGGTCTGGGAGGTGGTGATGCGGTTTGAGGGGGAAGACGACTTGGAATTGGCTCAACGGTCGAGGGGAAGGACCTTGTTGGGCCGAACGCCACGATTGAGTTTGGCACGGCGTCGATAAGAGGGAGTGTGACGTTTGGGAGTGGGAGTGGGAGGTGGCGGTGGTGGGTGTAGATTTTGCATTGTTTTGGCGAGTGAAGCAATTGCGATTGCAAAGCGCCGTCGTGCCTACGGGCAGGTTTGCCGATGGATGGTTGGGGGGGTGAGAAAGAACAGGAGCAGGCATCAGGATTCCTCGAGGCAAAGGAGTCGGGAGAATGCTTGTTTGGTCAGATCTTCCCCACGTCACACGATTTGCTAGCCTCGCCTCACGGGGGTGTCCCGCGCTATTAGGTACCGAGAACCAGGGCATGTCCTTTCTTCAATTCAATTGCATTGAACGGTGGGAGGGGAGGGAGCTTCTTGCACTTTTCTTCCCGTGGGTACTGAAGGGTTCCGCTGAAACGAGTGCCAACCGGAGGGAGGCCGACGACGGCTTATGACTGGTGCGTCAAGTTGCCAGTGGGAAGATGCAGCCATGAGGTGGTGATGATGACGATGTGTCGGGGAGACGACGGAGGAGGAAGATGAGGAGGGGAGGGGTCCTACTTTTAGCGACCGAAAGCGAGAGGAGGGGCGGGGATCTACAATGGATGATTTGATTCAATTGAAGTGCAGCTGTGGTCGTGGACTGTTTATCCCACGGCGTGACGAGGCATTTTCACCTTGTCGCTTGCATTCGGCGATGTGCTTGCTGCAGTGGTTGAATCTCAAGGTAGCATTGACCGAGCAGGGGACTAAAATCCCCGTCACATTTGCACGTCAGGGTCCGTTTGCTGTCAAACGTGATTAATACGAAGGCGTGTTTCTGTTTGCTGTACCGCAAACACTTGGTTTTCGTATTCGATACATTGCACAACATTGCACAACATTGCACAACCAAGCCATCTGTAGGCAGTTACACGGATGCCTCGCGCACAATTGCAAAGGCCCGACGACTCTCGAGTCTCTCCTTCAGAATATGATCCGCAACTTTCCTGCTCTCACAAGCAAACAAAAAAGTTCCTCAGCCCGCCCGGCGAGACTCGATTCCCATTACCAAACCGCCCTCCACAAGACGGAGCATCCCGCTTTTTCTCCCCCCTCTCTCGACCCGCCTTTGGCCTGCATTTTGGACATTTCTTTACCTCACCAGCTGCTTGATCGGTGTCGAGTAAGACTTCTTATTGACATGTCTTCCTCGACACTACCGAACGCCACAGCGTGTTTCTTCTGCCACCGCCGTTGGGCCTCCTTCTCCACTTGAAAGGCTTGACGCAAGCTGAGCTGAAGCCAGCCGCAGCTTGGCTTCGAACTTGGTCTCACTTGGCTGCAAAACTACCCCGTTTTTTCCCTACTCCGCACCTCTTTTGTCGACGGCTTGCCCTTGCTGGTTTGTTTGTCTCTGATTGTCTTGTCTCTTCTCACTTTCAAGACCGAGACTCTCTTTCGACCCTCGACTCGAACGACGTCCCGTCTCTTCTGCAGCCAAGACAACACTACCGATAGGCTATCAGGTTGCATCTTGTTAGTTTTGTTTGCTGGGGGTTTTCCTTTTTTGCGTCAATCGCAAATCTTTTTTTCTCGCTCTTACAAGAGAGCGCGTCCTTCTGTCGCGGACTCTTCCTTCCTCCTTCCCTCTTCCTTGTTCACACGGCAGCGCCCGTCGACTTGCAGACGAACAATAAGCATCTTATTTTTTTTTTCGTTTTGGGGCCAGATGCGACCTTTACTCATCTTCTCCGTCATCACCACGGCCACTTCATCCGTTTCGTCAACCTCACCCATCGCATCCGCATTGTCGTGACCGAACACGCTGGACATCTATCTTGAAATGGCTCTCTCATCACCTCCCCTCGGCTTCGCAAGCTCCCTCGTCAGCCCTCGCATCTGACAAGCTCATGACGCCCTCAGCCTCGCCATGTCATCCTCAAACTCGTCGTCCTCGTCCTCCAGCGGCGGCGGAGATGTTCCGGATCGCGGCCCGGCCGTCTTCGCCGTCACCACGGCCACTCTCGTGCTCGCCACCGTCTTCGTCGCCAGCCGCATCTTCACCCGCACCGTCCTCGTACGCAATCCGACGTGGGACGACTATTGTATGCTGCTCGCCTGGCTCTTTGCCTTTTTCCTGTCGTTTACCATCTGCTTTGGCGTGCACAATGGCCTCGGCAGGTACGATGAGGATATTCCCGACTACAACCGCCCGGCCCTCCGACGGTCGGAGTATGTCTTTTCCATACTCTATGTAAGTTCATGGCCATGTTACCACTACGAATCCAATGCTAACCTGGTAGAACCCTGCTTTAATGGCCACCAAGACGTCGGTCCTCATCTTCTACCTGCGTCTCGCCAAGAACACGCAGAGGGTGCTGCGCTTCGCCTCGTGGCTCACGCTGGCCATTGTCAACGTGGCTGGCATCATCCTCACCTTTATGAATGTGTTCCAGTGCCGTCCCACGCAGGCGGCCTGGGACTCGACCTACGACGACGTGGCCAAGTGCATCCCGCTGTTGACCGAGTTCATCTGCTCGTCACCTGTCAACATCGTCACCGATCTGGCCATCCTCGCCCTGCCTATCCCCGTCCTCACCGGCATGCGCCTGCCGTCGCGTCAGAAGACCATCCTCGTGCTGACCTTTACCGTCGGCATCTTCGTTACCATTGTCGACGTCATCCGCATCTACTACCTCCAGCAGGCCATCACTTCGGTTCCCGTGGGCCGGTCAGGCGACCCCGAGTCTCGCTTCGGCGGCCAGACCGACTTTGCCTGGAACGCTTCCCTTTCGCTCATGTGGAGTGCCGTCGAGGTCAACGTGGGCATGACGTGCGCCTGCGTGCCCACTCTGAAGCCATTGGTGCTCAAGCTGCTGCCGTCTATGTTGTACGACCCAAACGGCACGAGGAGCGACACCACCAAGGGCCCGACCGATTCGGAGACGCCCTCGACCGGCCATCGCCCGAGCATCCAGCCTCCGCTGCCCGTGACCTTCCCCGGCGTGCAACGCCCGCTGAACGACTCGGATGCCCCTGTCGAGGCCATGGAGTTCCTAACGACACCCTTCATGGAGCCCCCCGCCGAGTCACCCCTTGCGAACGGCTTCTCGGTACAGGCCCAGACGACCATGACGTCTTCATCCGGCAGCGGGCAGTCTGTCTACTTCGGATTCGTCAATATGGCCCGGCCAAAGAGCATGCTCAAGTGCAACGCGCGCGAGTCCTTCAAGTACTGCATAATCGTCTCCATCCTCTTTGTCCTCTGGGGCATCTCGTACGGCCTCCTCAACACGCTCAACAACGTCATCGCCTCGGTGAACAACATGTCCACGGCCGAGACGTTGGGCATGTCGAGCGTCTACTGGGGCGGCGGTTACTTCTTCGGCCCTCTGCTCGTTGGCGAATGGATCCTCCGCCGCGACGAGCACAACCGCTCGCGCCGCCATAAGCGCGCCGGCAACGACAACATTGGTGGCTTCAAGGTGACATTTATCGTGGGGCTCTGCTTTTATGGTGTTGGTACTGTCATCTTCTGGCCGTCGGCCGTCATGAAGTCGTACGGTGGCTTCATGCTCAGCAATTTCGTCGTTGGCTTCGGCCTGTCCGTCCTCGAGGTCGGCGCCAACTCGTTCTTGATCCTCTGTGGCCCCCCGGCCTACGGCGAGACCCGCCTGCTCCTCGCTCAGGCCCTACAGGGGGTCGGCAGTGTGCTCAGCGGTCTGCTCGCTCAAAAAGTCTTCTTCAAGGGCATCGCCGACTCAACGGAGACGACTAGTATGACGCTCATCAATGTCCAATGGACCTACCTCGGCATCACCCTATTGTGCGTTATCCTCGGCCTCTTCTTCTACTACATGCCACTCCCCGAGGTCAGCGACTCGGAACTCGAAGAAGCGGCTCGCCACCTCCCCATCGACCCTCAGAAGAAGACGGGCGGCCTACAGCTGCGTACCTGGAGCCTCGCCCTCGCCGTGCTCGCCCAATACACGTATGTGGCCGCCCAGGAGTGTAACAGCATCTTCTTCCGCAGCCTCATGGTGTCTATCCTGCCCGAGCAGGCCAAGACGGGCGAGGACGCGGCCAGCGGCACCACTGCCTCGGCCGAAGCCGACCCGGACAAGCCGGCCGGCATCGCCCTCTCGATCCCGGACTACCTCCTCGTCGCCCACACCGCCTTTGCCGTCTCGCGCTTCCTCGCCGCCATCTTCACCTACCTCTCCGTCTCGCGGCCGCGACTCCCACAGCCACGTACCGTCCTCACCACGTGCATCTGCATGTGCTTCGCCCTCGCCATCCTCCCCGTCTCGGTCAACACACCGAACCCAAACCTCCTCGTCATCCCCGTGATCCTCTTCTTCTTCTTTGAGGGTCCCATCTGGCCGCTCATCTTCGCCATCGCCCTGCGCGGCCAGGGTCGTCGCACCAAGCGAGCGGCCGCCTTCATCACCATGGGCGCCTCGGGCCCGGCCTTCTTCCCCTTTGTCATGTACGGCATCATCACCCACGGTGGCACCGTCAAGATCGCCTTCATCGTCGTCATTGCCCTCCACGCCTTTACCCTCGGATACCCCATCTTTCTCGAGTTCGTCACCGACGCGAAGACCCTCGTCGATCCATGTGCCGCCTCTAATTCCCCTCCCAACGCCCGCCGCGACTTGTCCGACGCCGAAGCGTCTCCCCTGGAAACCATATTCGAGCAGCGCCGCCAGAGCACCTTTAAAGAAAAGAACGAGCGCTTCTTCGACAAGATGTCCAGCTTCAGCGCCAAGCTGCGCAGGTCGCGCCGTCGCTCGTCTCAGCCGTCGGTGCAGTATAATGAGAACACTGCCGGTGATCCACCGCCGCAGACTTGACGTGTTTATGACTTTTTTTTCTTCTTCTTGTTTCAAGGATCGGGAGAGGGTTGACTTGGGTTCCCCTCTCTCATTGGATTATACGTTAACACCTGGATATACCTGCTACATACCCGACATACATACATACTTTCAGAGGCAGGGGCGTCCCTCTGGGGAGGCGGGCATCTGATTTTCTCATATACCCAAAAATGTGCCCTTGGAGGGCCATGAGTACATACACTTGATCACATGGATATATATGGGAGTCGATATAGTTAATACAATACAAACGCCCACGAGGCGGATATATAATTTACACGAGAGCTCAGTATTATAATCTCTGGTTGAAAGGCTCACTTGTCGAACATTCTCTCATGAACTCGCTATTCGATACCTATAGCATCTAAAGCTACTTGGAAATGAAACTACTTGGATCCCACCACCACTTCTCTCTCTTCGTTTTATTCGAGCGCCCGGCTTACTAGGCAAACTTCTCCGAGTGCAGCTCAATCCCCGGGCCGTCAACGCGAACATTCTCAGCCACGGCATTCCGCACCGAATCCATAAGCCTGTCTGGACCGCAGGCCATGACCAGCAACGACTCGTCGGGATGGGCCCCATCAACCTCTGCCTTGATGAGCGCGGGAATCATAGGCCTGCCGTACGTGATAGGAAAATCTGCGGTGGCGTCCTCGACGGTGGCCGCAGCGAGAACGGGGGATGCGGCGGGGGAGGAGGGGAAGGTTGCGCCCTTTTCGACGTCTCGCTCGAGGTCCGTCTTGTGGAGAAGGATGACGTGCTTTTCGTCGTTGTCGTGGACGGTTTCGGAATTGGGCGTCGTGGGGACCGTGTTGTTGTTACTGTTGTCAGATGACGACGCAGATGCGGCCGAGGACTTCTTGTCGAGGCCTCTGGCGGGCGTGGCATCCGACGGGCGGGTGACGTAGACGTGAACGGAAACGCGGGCGTCATTCTTGAGAAGGTTTAGATGTTCAGAGAACCAAGTGACGTGAGCTGGGTAAGCCGGTTAGCATGGGTAGCTTAAAGGGAGGGTTACGTTTTGAACTTACCGTCGTGTTTCACCAACCAGACAAAGGTGAATATCTTTTGTTCGTCGCCGATACTTCTGAGAATCTTCAAGGTAGAGCCCACGGTGAAGGTGGCACCGCTGCCCCCAGCCACGAAGAGAATACGATCGTAGTGCTTGGGGTTGGGGAGGTGACCGTAGGGACCCTCGACGGAACACTTGAGCGTAGCACCAGGATTCTCTGCGGCATATTCGTACAGGGCACGCGTGAAGCCGTGTTGGGCGGCAACCACCATCTCGAGGGGATCCGTGGCGACAAAGGTGAAGGGGTGCGTCTGGAGGGCGCGGATCTTGGGAATCCAGAGGAACGCGTGCTTGGCCAGGACGTCTCCCGGCGGAATCTTGGCAAAGATGAGACGAGTGCCGCCGTGAGGGAGGGGAATGAGCTGGACGCTATTGTTGGTTCCGTTGACGGCGAGACGACCAATACGAAAGAGGCGATCGAGAGTCCAGATGCCGGCGGCGAAGCAGGTTAAGTAGAGGATCTTGTTGCTGGGCTCGGGCTGGTGAAAGCCAATCATGATGATGGCCACAACCCAGAAGAAGAGGTGAAGGTAGTAAAAGGCCTCGTACCACCATCTACGAACGACGACGCCGGTGATGCCGAGAAACAGGAAGCAAAAGCCGGCGACGATGCCGCATATTTCCTTGGGCACGGTCAGGAGAAACAGAAAGTCCTGGTCGGAAAAGACAGAGGTGTAAGAACACCCGTGGACGATAGCAAAGATGACGGCAGCGCACCCAGAAACGCGGTGAAAGACGTTTAGCTTGTCGTAAGACCACGGGCCGAGAAGGGCCAGCGGCGTGTTCTTGAGGGCAAGGAACATGACAATCAAGGTATTTGAAATGGCCATCCTGAGAGGCGTCAGAGGAGCAGAGTGATAGTCGGAGCAAAACTCACCATCCCGTTCTCGACGCAACGTTGGCCTTGAGAGGCAAATTGTCATTGTCAAACTTGACAAAGGTGATGACCAAGTTGATACCGACGTAGGGGACCATGATAAACAAGTGGCTGACCGAAGGCACAAACGGAAACTTGGCCAACAAGACGTTGCGAAACTTTCTGCGGTGGGCGTTAGACAGAACTCGAAAGAACAGCTGGGAGGCTTTTGTTTGTTCACCTTGAGACGAAGACTGCGGGACCCAACAACGGAGAGCGCCTGGTCTTCTCCTTGACGGCAGGGCACCTCAAGAAGTGGCACAGCAAGACGAGGCCAAACAGAGCCGACATGGCGGCGGCGAAGAGGAGCATGGCTTCGTGGTTCATTTGCTCGCGCCGGGCGAGTCGGCGGAGGAGGTCTGGGTCTTCATGGATGGCCATGATTTGAAAGAGGAAACAAGAGTAGAGAAAGAGAGAGAGAGAGAGAGTGTGTGTGTGTGTGTGTGTGTGTGTGGAGCTGAAGAGAGGGCCGTTTGTTTGTGAGGTGAAGGTTGAAGTTGGACCGAGAGAAAGACAGGTGAGGGAGGGATATGAGGAAAACAAGAAAAGGTCAAGGAAGGCGGAGGTACAAGAGACAAGGGAAAAGGTCGACGAGATATATCGACGCCGAACACCGTGAGTTTCACGGACAAAGAAGACGAGAGAACGGCCCACGAAGAAGTGAAGCACGTTTCTGTTTTTTTTTTCTCGTGGCGTGTATCAAGAGAAGGACGATCAGTTTGTGAGGGCCACGTTGCTTGGATTGGGGGAAGAAGGAGAGTGAGCGCCTGGTTTGAGTAGGAAAGCACCAAGGACGTCCTGTCAACGTGGAGGATTGTTAGGTACCTTTATCAACACTCGCGAGCAGGAAAGAACCATGGACCAGCGCCGACCCCTCGGGAAGTTTGAAACGAGGGGCGCGGCCGTTGGCTCAGGCGAGGTTCCCGGAGAAAAGGTGTGCGTGAGAGGCGAATGTGCGAACGAGAAAGGTGTAGGTAGTGTGTGTGTAGGCAGTATACGTGCAGGCAGTATGTGTGAGAGGGGGCGTGGTGTAGCGCGTATCTTGTATCGTGTATCGTGCAATGGCGCTATGCGGGAGGTTCGGGAACGGGCATAGTATTTGTTTAGGTGATGTTTTTGGCTGATTCAAGAGGGGGGTAACGTGGGCGATATATCTCGGTGTGATTCACTCGTCCCCGTTGCTATCTTCACCTGAACTGCTCTCTTCAGGTGACGACGAACAACCTCGACAACCCCGAGACCTGTTTTCAGCCTTGTCTCTCTGGTCTCAGGCTCCTCGTCACCCATACTACGTATACATGCCCTCATTACCCATTGCTGAGTACACATGCTATCGTCACCCATTACTGCGTACATACGCCCTCGTTCCCCCCCCCCCCCCCCCCCCCCCCCCTATTTTTTCCATCCTCAGCTAGCACAGCAAACGCATCCCTCTTGCGTAGACCACACCCATTCCCGAGCACGTTCGACGCCTCTGCCCGCGCGCCCGCCGATGGAAAATGTTTCATGTGCCAGCCAGTAAAGCCCTTCGTTTCAAAGACCGGCCGAGGGCATGGCATCTGCCGTGCTGCCCCTCCTGACAAGTCCAGACAAATCCAGGGGTTTCTCCCTTTTCGGTTCGCCCATGCCGTGCGACTCGAATCCGCTTACCCGGGGCGAGGGAGCACACCAAGCACAGAAAGAATACAAAGCACATAGCAAACACCGTCTCCAGCCAAGCCTCGGAGCCCCCAAAGTGTCAGCTGAGTGGTCCGGGGAGCAAACCATGGGCGAGCCGGACCGCTGGAAACACCCCCTTCTTTCGCGAAGACTTGCCGTATGTGTTTCGATGGGCTTACATTCTCTACCTTACCGAGGAAAAAAAAAAAAAAAACCCTCGTCGCTATTCCGACGAATCACATCTTTCATAGCCACTCTATTTCGACAACAAGCCATCCTGTTTCCTGTTTCCCGTTCCCGTCCCATGGTGCATGTATGGTACGCGTCCACCATGACCGACTCACAAACACCCGATTTGTCAAGCTGACGAACCCGCCATGTTTCGCGGTTAACAGGTCCCCCAAAAAGAAGAAACCAAAAATCCATTGACGGCATGACAGATATATGCGAGACAAGGCGTGCAGCGTGGCAAAGATAATAGCGCGTCTCATGCCGCCCCCGACGGGCTCTTGCGTCCGAGTCAGTCCAGTAGCAAAAGGCCAAGCAAGTCTAGACTGCGAGGAGCGATCGAGAAGTGCTTTGTCAGAGAACCAAAGCCCCAAGAAAATTCGCTTGACGAGCTCCCCTTGTGCCCCCTCCCTCCTCCCCTTTGCAGAGCGGGTGGTTGCACAACGTGCTCGTGCTACGGGGACTCGTCAGGAGAGCCTCGACCTCGAGATATCCGCGGCGGGGTAAAGGCGGGAAAGGCGGGGAGACGAGGGCGGCCGTGTGTCTTGATTTGTCTTTGGGCTCGAGTTGACGTCTGACGAGCGGCGGGATCCCGTGGAAGACGTGTCGTCGGCTGGCGGAGTTGCTTTGTTGGGCATCGGTCGCATCGGTGCCGCTCGCCTTTCCGTAGCGGCCGAATTCGGTGTAATACATCGCAATCACGGCGGAGCTCGGTGGGCGGGTGGAATTGTGAATGGGTCATTATTGATTTTCCACGACCGCTCAAGCAGTTGTGGAACATTCTCATCCACATGTTATCTTGCCTCCATGACTGCTACAGCAGATGCGAAACATGCTCATCCGTATGCCATCTTTCCTCCGTAGCAGTTCAAAACATTCCCATCCATGTCATCTTTCCTCCGTAACTGCTACAGCAATTCAAAACATCTCAACCATGTCATCTTGCCTCCGTGACTGCTGCAGCAGTTGCACAGCTTGCCTTCCTTGGAGATCCGGACGGTTCGATTCAGACCCTAAGCAATCGACATCTTCATCCCGCCGTTGGCGCAAATGACACTTCCAGTCGTCCATCCCGCCTCTTCGGAGCAAAGCATGACAATGGTGCCGGCAATCTCGCTCGTGAACCCTGGTCGTCGCCCATCCATGGCTTCCTTCACAATCTTGTCAAACCGTTCGGCGTCGGGGCCAGCTTTGGCCAACACCTCGGGTTGTCCGTGATACTCGGCCAGGGGAGCAGCATCGACGTACGGCTGGTTAATGTCCCAGAAAGCTGGCCCAACTTTAACATACATGTCGCTCCAGGCCGGACCAGGGTTCACCGCGTTGACGGTAGAACGGCCGGCTAGCTCGCGGCTCCATGTCCGTGTCATGGCTTCGAGAGCCGCCTTGGAGCCGGCGTAAACGGACTGGCCTTGGTATCCGATCGAGGACGACACGCTAGACACGTTGACGATGCGACCCGACCCGTCGAAAGGGAGGTGCCGGGAGACGGACTGGGTAAGCATCAGCGGAGCAAGCACATTGACATTGTAGACGCGTTTGAACTCTGCTTCCTCAATAGGACCCTGCTTGGGGTCATTCATGTGTTGGTTCGAAGCAACGCCAGCGTTGTTGATGAGAATGTCCACTTGGAATTTGCCAGATTGGTTGTAGCTATGGAAGAGGTCACGGGCGGCATTAACGATTCTAGGAGCTGCCGTCGTCGGGTCACCGAGATCGGCTCGCACGGCATCGACATAGACCTTGTGAGTCGACGAGAGCTCCTTGCACAGATTCAATGCAAGCTCGGTCGACGACTCGGACGTGTAGACCAGGAGAAGGTGACAACCTTTGGCCGCGAGGCCTTTAGCAACAGCGGCTCCGATGCCTTGGTGAGGGGTTAGCAAGAGGTGCTCGATTCGGGAATAGCGGATAGACCAACCTCTGGAGCCGCCCGTGACAATTCCGAGCTTTGACTCGTACGGTCGACGGGAAGAAGAAGAGGGTGTAGCCATGATGAGGTGAGAGGGCGACGATTCACCCCACGTTTTCCGAATAAGGTGGCGGTCAGGGCAGAACCACTAAATCCAAGGTGAGCTGGTGAGGAACGGGCAGCGGATGGTACGGTGACGGTACGATACGGTGAGGGATATGATCTGACGGAAGAGGTTCCGGCAAGGTTGAGGAGACGACTCGGGCCACGTTGAGAGAGTCGACGGATTGATTGATGAACCAACGGTCGGGTTGAGGATTCACAGCTCGGTGTGTTTGGCCGCAACGGTACGATACTCTCTCCCCGCACCTTCCAGAGCACATCATCCACCAGAGCTTCAAGTGGGGGATCAACTTGGGACTATCCCCACCAGAGTGACGTCGACTCGGGGAGAGATAACGCGGCTTTAGGGGGCCTGGGGCTCCATGGTCGGGGCTGGTAGGGGCTGTTAGGGGCCCTGCCGCCCTGGGGTGCTCCGACTCCGACTGGGCCCTTATCGGGGACGTTGCCTGCAGGCGCGGGGACGGCTCCTTCCCAGGACCAAACAGAGGGCGTCCTTTGGGAAGGAGCCCCTGAACTCCCGGGGTCTTGCAGTTAGGGCACGAACGCCTAAGAAGCAGATGGATGGGTGCCTCAGGTGAGCAGCTTCTTTGGGCGTCGACCTGCAGACTCAGCGGCTCGGTCACCGGTGAGCTGGACGACCTTGGCGATGCAGTGAACCATCCTCCCGATGCAGTGGACGACCCAAGATGTGCCGATGTGCCTAAATACCCAGATTACCGTCATCATCTCAACCTCGGTAATCAGCACGAAAACGCCAGATTTATCAGCGAATTGCTCCTCGTCCGACCGGGGACCAAACGGCGGTCTCCAGGAATCCCTCCTCAAGGCCTCCTCTCCACAAACATGCAACCGCTCAGCTTCCGCGGCAGCCCGTCTCCTGTTGGCCCACCACTCCAAGGTCGACACATCCCCGACCGTCCCCGCCGTGGCTGATTAGTCTTCTTCCCAGAGGCTCAGAGCCTTCGGTTTCGGCGCCCGTCTCAACGGAGCGGGTCGCTCAACATGCGGTGTCCGGTTTGCCTCTGCTCGGTCAGAGGTGAAGGCCGGAGTTACCCAAAGAGGTCGCGTGGGAAGACGGTGGCATCAGACCGGTGTGAACTGACACCCAAGTGGTCCATTGCAGCACGCAAAAGGGAGGAATAGGAGCCAAGGGCCTCAAGGTGAGGACAAGGGTGATGCAGGGATCGTGAAGAGCTTGCTATCCTCTCTTTCCTCTCAAGGATACCCTACTCCGCACTTGTTTCTTTATTATCGCGCCTCCCCCTCTTTCTCTCATCCTAACACACTCGCTCAGTTTGATTCCCAATTCACTCTAAACCACCATCACCATGTCTGACGGCGAGGTTCAAAACGGCAACGGCACCAACGGCCACAGCGGCAACGGAGTTGTTGACCCGACCCTCAACCCTCTCAACGGAGGAAACTTTGTCCGCAACAACAAGCGCTGGATCGATGGCGGCCCCCTCCTGAAGCGCTTCTCCCTCGCCGGCAAGACGGCCATCATCACCGGCGGCGGCGCTGGCATTGGTTACTCGGTGGCCCTCGCGTACGCCGAGATGGGCTGCAACATTGCCATCTGGTACAATAGCAACCCAGTCGCTATTGAGCGTGCTGAGGCTCTGGCCAAGCAATATCACATTCAGTGTAAGTCTACTGCTTACTCGCCGCCGCTCGTTCTGATTCATTCTCCTAGGCAAGGCGTATCAGGTCGATGTTCGTGACGCCGCTGTGGTCGAGGCTGCTGTCGACGAGGCCGTCAAGGACTTCAACGGTCGTCTCGACATCTTCGTGGCCAACGCTGGAATCCCCTGGATCAAGGGCCCCATGATTGACGGTCCCCTGGACCACTACCACGAGGTTGTGCAGACAAACCTCGACGGCACTTATTTCTGTGCCAAGGCGGCAGGCAAGCATTGGCGTCGCCAGGAGCTCGAGGGAACCACTCTCGAGGGCGAGCCTCTAACCGACTACACTTCGGGCAGCTTTATTGCCACTGCTTCCATGAGCGGAAGCATTGTCAACATTCCCCAACTTCAGGTGTAAGTCGTTCCATATCCATGCCTGCCGTACTAACAGGTTCAGGGCGTACAACGCTGCCAAGGCTGGTGTCATTCACCTTGTCAAGAGTTTGGCTGTTGAGTGGGCTCGGTTTGCCCGTGCCAACGCGGTGTCTCCGGGATACATCATCACGGAGATTTCCAAGTTTGCTCCCCAAGAGACCAAGGACATTTGGAAGGACAGGATCCCTGTTGGGTAGGACTCCAGTTTCCAGAATGCATATGTTGTACTAACAAGATGCAGTCGTGAGGGTGAGCCCCATGAGCTCCAGGGCATCTACGTCTACCTGGGTTCGGATGCTTCGACGTATGCCACGGGCGCCAACTTTGTTATCGACGGCGGTTACTCTGCTCCTTGAGCGGATGATACAGCTTTGAGCGTGGACGTGCCGACGAATAGATTAGATTAGATGGATGACTTATGACGGTTATGGATCAAGGGAATCACAAGACTAGATCTTCTGGGCATTAATGAGCCGAACGTGATGAATAAGACATAAATGACAATACACAATGTGCTCACTTCCACCTATCTATGTCTAAATGAAATGAAATCAAAAGACCCTACACTGTCAGGTGATGGTGTTGCATAACAGCTAAAGGTACTAGTACCTGTGTAGATAATCACTTTCCCGCTCCTCTGAAGACTTGCTGTGGCATGCTTAGTTGTCTTGCTCACTGGATGGCCCAGCCCTTTTGATGACTTGATCGAATAGGAGGCTGGTTTGTAATTATCCTCTACGATCAAAAAAAGTATGCTGATGAGTCTTTCACCCTTTCTTTTTGTTGTGTGTTGAGTAAAACGTGGTCTTGGGGATGATGAAGCTGAAACAGGTCAAGGGATCTCGGAAGGGTTTCCGGGTGAAACCCAATCGGAAGACACTTTATTGAGTAGGTGTTCAAGGTTTCATGACGTTAATAGGGATTTATCCCGAGAAAACACAACTACCCTTACTGGGTAATGTGGTGTTGTACCATGCACGCATACCTTTACCGGGACCGCTCTAGGGTATCTGCACTCGCTGAAGACTCCAAGGCTTGCGTCTTCTTCGCAAACAGGTTTCTGAGACAGAGAACCAAAGTTATCCAATCATGTATTTCTTCCTGCCAAAGTTTATTCAAAAAAAATCACAAGATGCTGGTCGCTGTACCTTAGACCACGCTCCTCATCGGGACGCCGACGCCACCAAGCCTGCCTTGCCGAGCCGAGAACAAGCTAACAAGATGCATCCGCACGCCTTTCAGCTCGACGCCTCCGGATACTTTTTTATGTACTTATCTCGGAGACATCATGCGGTTACCGCCTCCAGGCGTAAATCGGCGGCGTCTACGGTATTCGGATGGTGTAAGCGAGGCGCCGCCCTCGGCTGGACAGCCGGCTTTTTTTTTTTTTTTTTTTTTGCTCAGCCCTAACGACCGTCACTGGAATGAGGAAGGAAGTTTGGATCCGGAACATGCCAAGGGGTCCGGAGACTGGAATGCTTCTACAGATATTGTTCTTGTCGTTTTCGTTTCAGTAGCGTAAGTGATGACCTGTTTTTCGCTCTCCAAGTTGAGGCAAAACTCGTACGGCTTCTTCATTATGTAGGCTTCGTCTAGGCTCTTCTAAATTCTATCAAGATGGGGTACCTGGACATGGCTGTTTGTTGTTGCCAAGCCTGCCTGTTTCCCCGACTTCTATCGATCGGTATGTAGGTAAAATAAACGGATCAACTAGGATCAAGAAATGCGACCGTCTCGGGTCAATGGGCGACCATAGGTCAATGAAAGATGAACCCCTCGGGTTCGAAGAAAACAGTGCAAAAAAGCAGCTACTGGTAGTCGTAGCACAGATACCCCCCCTTGATATCCATGACATCCCGAATCTTGAGGTATTCCCTATCGGGCAACAAGTTGTCAAAGTCCATGGTATAGTCGAGCGTGACGTTCTGGTAGCTCACGGCGCCGAAAAAGTCAAAGGGATACGCAAACTGCGTGTCCGGACCGGCAATGTCGTCCTTGCGCGCGCTCCAGCTGGCCCGCTGCCACTTGTTCCACAGCCGGTCCATGTTGGCGTGGTGCATGAAGAAGAGGGGATCACCAGGAGACGAATAAATGTCACCGACTTCGCCGATATCGCCGCCGACGCCCAAGTGGCCGCCGCCGTGGTAGCTCTGCCCGTCATTGTAGATGGTCCCCTCGACGCGCACGTCAAACTCAAAGTAGTCGCTCGCCTGCAGCACCCAGTCGACCTGCGCCTGGTTGAGCTTGCTGGCCGCAAACGCGGGTGCAATGTCGCGCGTCAGGCAGCGCGGGTTGTACGTGGTGTTCTTGCCGGGGCCCATGTGGACGGAGAAGTTGCCGTCGACAAAGGGCCCGTTCAGCACGCAGCCGCCGCCCTCCTTGCCGGGGATCTGGCGCGTGATGTTCGTCCAGCCCGTGGTGTTGATGAAGGCGCCGTTGCCGCCGAAGCCCGTGGTGGCGTCGAAGATGGGCGAGGCCAGGAAGGCGTCGGCCGAGTCTGCGTCGAGGGACCAGTCTGCGTTGCGTTAGCCACTGTAAACCAGAAACACTCAGGTGAGGAGCTCACTCCAGTATGGCTGGGCGCCATCGTAGCCACATAGGCTGCGCAGGTCGCTCTCGTACTGGGCGACAAAGACGCGGTGCCAGGCCTGGAAGAAGCCCTAGTCACAAGGTCAGCTGAGTAATGAACGAACAACAAAACAAAAGGCACCCACCACAAAGTGAATCGTGTCCGTGTTGACAATGTGCGTGGCCTGGAAGTCGTCAAAGCGAGACTTGGCGCCATCGTAGATGCCGCCCGTGCGAGAGGGCGTCTTGGCGAGGCACTTGACGGCCGTGATGTACTTGGACTTTTCCTTGGTGGTGAGGGTGCGCCTGCATGTGTCAGTACACTTGAAGGACAGAGGCATTGTGTTTACTCACCATTCCTTGCGCACAATGGGCTTGGTGCAGCCGCAGCTGGGCGTGGCGGCACCGAGAACGGCCTCGACGGCCAGCGAGGCGGCCACGAAGAGGGAAGGGAGATGCATCTTGGAGGATCGAGCGATGGGAGGAGTAGGGTGGTAGCGAGTGAAGAGATTGTCAAGTCCGAGAGCTGAAAGGAACGAGGCTGTCAGACGAAAAGAGTGGATAGAGACTGAGTAGAGAAACCACGGCTCCTTGCAATATATGCACGTCGTAGATCAAGGGAGAGATGCTGCAGTTAATCTACTTGGACAGGAAGGGACGGGAAGAGGGAACGCAGAGTGTTTATACAAGCCGTTGATCAACCCCCACAAGCCGTTTTGGAGCAGCCCTCTTAAATTGGCATGCATGGCTGAAGAAGAAGCTTCGAGGCTGCATGGGAGGGCATTCCATTCCCGTTGTTTCTCAAGAACATTTCAGGGGAGCTCGAGGTTGGCGAGGGTCAGCAGAGAGGAGGCGTCCGGGAGATGCCCTTGCTTGGCCGTCGGCGGATGCAACTCTACGGGGCCAGGGGAGGTGCAAGTTGGTCCTGACATGGCTTCTTGATACGGCGGACGGAGAGCACGGGGTTTCTCTGTTTGGTCCAAGTTGGCCAAACTGGATCTCTTTGGGCTGTTGGGCTGATCCTTGGCGGTGATTGTTGGTGGCTTGGGGTGATTTGAGGCATAATTCACACGCCGGCGTTGGAATGTTTCGGGTCCGGGTGTTGATGAGATTGAGTGAGGCTGGCTTGTGGGGGGAGGCGGTCCGTTGTTTGTGCGGGAGGTGGCTTGAGGGCGGGTGGAAGAGGGTCGAGATGAGGTGGTGGTTGAAGAGATGAAGTGTATATAGATGTGGTGTTGTCTTGTCGAGTTGTGAGTAGTCAGTTGCAGAAAAACTTGTTTACCTCGACTTCAAACCCTCAACACCATAACCAACTCTCACTTCCATCACGTCCGTCTCCCTCCGGACCTCAACCTCCCACAAAGCGACCCTGCACTCCCACAAGCCGTGCACCCAAGCTTCAAAAACATCGAGGTTCAACACAGTCAGACAGAAAAAACCGGTGACAGACTGGTGCATATGCAGAGTCGCATCGAGACCAGGGGTAATACTGGATTCTTCCGCAATCGCATCATGAGCGGCCGTTGGAACAAGTTTGGTTGATTTTCCAAAAAGGTGCGGCGCCAACCACGGAAGACGAGCCGAGAGAGCAGCCACTTCACGAAGAAGGGGGGAGGCTAAGAAGAACTAAGAAGACAGACTAAGCTCAGCCCGCGAGTGACGCCAGGGGAACAAGGAGGAAAACTCCATGAGCTAGGGACGCAGCTCAAGTCATTGTCAAGCTTGAATCCATGCAATGGCCCGCAAGGGAATGACTTGACTGACTGATGAGAGGTCTGCGGCTGCGGAGAATTGACATTTTGTCTTGGCTGGACTGGATCCTCTTGGACCCTTTGAGTCTGCCATGGCAATTGCCCATGGAGAAAAGGGGATTCTTCCTATCTGAGATACCATCCCCTTTGGCCCCATCCTCGCTCCGTTGCATCTCTTCGGCAGTCAAGTGCGAAAATGGGCTGATGATGATCAAGATGCATCGACTTGAAGCCAGCAAGACCATGTCACCAAGAGCCTCCTTGAGGCCTGAGCCGCCCGCAAGGGAAGTCTCCCACATGCAGAAGCCTACAGGGGCCAACAACGGAACAGGGGCATTAGTTAGATACCTTGCAAGGCCCGGCTGAAACCCGCATCTCTTCTCCAGTGACACGGTCCCTGAAAAGGAACGATCCTACGCTGCACCTCTTCCAGCCTGGCGCGGTTTTTCTTCTTGTCAGAGTGGGAGTGCTTGTCAGGCAGAAACTATGATTTATTTTTCCGCGCGGGAGATCATCTCTTTTGCTGTTGATCAGCAGAGGGATTGCTGCACTGCGTATGGGAGGTTTAAGTAGTTGTCGATCTCTCGATGCGCGAATGCAGACTTGTTAGGTGTCACTCACTAGAACGAGCCATCACCAACAGACATTAATTCATTCAATCACTGCCCCCAACACTGCTCCATGCTACCGCACACTAGAGACGTAATGTAACCCTCGAGCACCTTCGAGGCCTCGATGCTCAGTCCAGCCTGCGAGAAGCCACTCGTACTGCCTCCACCGCTGTGCTTTGTCCGTACGATTATCATATCTGGTTTCGTATTGTTCAGTAAGCACTTCACTTCTGTTGCTCCTCATCTAACGCCGGTCGGCAACGAACCGGCCATAACCACTAGCATCAGCCGGACTCGACAAGTATCTCGACCAGTCCCCTCGACAAGACACGACTAAGAAACCAAAGTGGGAGACCATCCCCCTGCTCGCATAACCCCATCTCATATCAAAAATCCCGGGTTGCCAACTCGGGCTTGGCTTTGGTTTTTCTGCTGAATCGCATTTGCCGCCAGAAGAATGAACTGATTCTGGGCCCCCCCCCCCCCCCCCCCTTTGACGAAAGGGTAAAGATGCTTCTTTCTCGGCTCTTTCGGAATCTCAATCTGGGCGGCTCGAGCATCCGATCTGGCCCCACGAATCTGCATCTCATGAGGGTTGAAGGGTTGTTTGCTATTGTTGTAGTCCGGAATGATGTTCACCTTTCTTTTTCCTCCAGACGCCACTTCAGGCACAACTCTGCTTTGCTTTTTCTACTTGTTCTGGAAGCCTTCTGTCACTTTTCACTTTTGATCTCTCACATTGACCTCACGTCTTCCCCAGATCAAGATGCTCTCAGACTCTCACCTCACTCACCCACACACACGCCAATCCCTCCTGCATATCAAACCCCTGTCCCGTCATTTATCGAGTCCCTCGCGAGTCAGACTCGCGCATCGTGCTGAATAAACCACGTGTAATACGGCAGAACAGCCCGTAGTCTCGAGTCGGCGTCGTCTTGGCGCCGGTTGCCAGCAATAATGCCAATCTTCTAAGACGTCTCCCTCTTCCCTTCTTTCTCCCTCTTTTCCGTCCCTTCTCCGTCTTCCGTCCCTCTCTCGGATCAGCTCTCCCGCTCTCCGGTCCTCCTCAGCTCTCCTACCACTTGGGTTACTCCCACCTAATAATACTCCCACCTCCTCCCTCCTCCCCCAAGACGCTACCCGTCTCGCCTGCATCCTTGGGGTGTCAATGGTTTGACCCCCCTCTCACATTCTCTGCGGCTCCGCCAACAAAAGCCTCCGATTCAAGTCTAGCCTTGGGCCATTTTTCCTTCTGGCCTCCTTCTCGCTCCCATTCTCGACCTGTCTCTTCTCCGTCTCTCTCTCCTCCTAAACTAGCGAATGCCGGCTCTCTGGGCAGCCCGCAAACCATCACCCCTCTCTCCATCCGTCCTCGGCGGCCGCCTCTTTTTTTTTTCCCTTTGAGGCGTTCGTCTGTGTTTAGCCTCAGCCACTTCTTGTCTTGTCTTGGTTGAATCCGTCTTATAGCCTTTTGGCGTTTTTGGCTGCTTTCTTTCGTAGGGCGGGACGCCATTGCAGGCTCTCGACCACTTCCCGATGATCCATGCAGGGAATTAATAAACACCATCCCATCCCGCCTTCGATTCGCGTGCCTCTTTTTTTCTGTCTCTGTCCCCCTCCTTCTTCGTCTTCTTTACTTCTTTTCTGCCCTTTGGGTGAACATGTGCTGAGTGCTCGTCCAGCCTCTCCATGTTGTCGTCCTCGACATCGACATCGACATCGACTTGTCTTCACCACCGTCACCTAACCGAAACACCGCAACCATGGCCCAAGAAGATCTCAAGTCCCAGGGAGGCGTGCTCAAGAACCTCAACATCGCCCTCATGATCATCTCCTCCGTCATCCTCGTCGCCCGCCTCAAGGTCCGTGCCTTCATGACGAAAGCCCTCGGCATCGACGACCTCATTACTGTTATTGCCTATGTTAGTTTTTCGTCTCGTTTATGTTCCACTTGCATTCCAGTCGCATACGCCACCGCCATCGCCAATGCCACCAAACCTCCAAGCTACTTGGCTATCAACCGACCAAGCTAACCTCTTCGATCCCCTCACAGGCTCTCGCCATGGCTCTCTCGGCAATGGAAATCGTCCTGGTCGGCTACGGCTCGGGCACCCCGATGAACGAGCTCTCGTCCGACCAAATCACCAAGTTCCTATCGGTAACCAGGCCTTCGAACCGCCCAGCCTCTGTGGCGTCACTCTACGCTTTGCATCGATCGACTAACAAAGATGATGGCATTTCATAGACCCTCCCCATCAACCAGCTCCTCTTCCTCGCCGCGTGCGGAATGGTCCGCATCTCCATCCTGGCATTCCTCCCGCGCCTCAGCAAGGACCGCGCTTTTCTGCGCCTCGTCTGGGCGACGGGAGCGGTCATCGTGACCATTACCCTGACTGCATTCTTCTTCATCCTGACCGAATGCCGACCTATTGGGTAAGACACTCAGCATGCTCCATCTACAGGATCTCCTCTCCATGTGCCGAGACACGATCATCTAACAAGCCAACCCACCGTAGTGACCTCTTCAATGCCGCCAAACCAGATCGCCACTGCATCAGCAAGCAAAAGGAAGCCTACATGATGTGGTCGCACTCCATCATCGGCATCGCCGCCGACATTGCCCTCTTCACCCTCCCCATCTGGGTCATCCACCGCAAGATGACCTTTGGTTCCAAGGCCGTAAAGGTCATCCTTGTCTTCTGCGTCGGCTTGTTCGCGATAATCACCGGCGTGGTGCGCTTCGGCTTCATCGTCACCACCGACTTTTCTGTGAATACGTTCGTCCTCTCCTCTCACTCCCCTCCCCCTTCTCCCAACTGACGTTAGTAGAACCTACAAAATGATCCGCGTCAGCCCCTGGACCGTCCTCGAAGTCCACGTCGGCCTCTGGTGCGGCTGCTTCCCCGCCCTGCAACCCTTCCTCCGCCTCGTATCATACAAGCTCGGCCTGCGCAGCCGCCTCGACAGCACCAACAAGAAGTCCTCTCGCACAGGCGGGACCACGGCCCATTCACAGGGGCGCAGCAACTGGCCGGGAGCGAGCGGCTACATCAAGCAAAACAGCCACATCGAGCAGGACCCGGAGAGCGACGCCGCGAGCGGGCGCGTCATCGTCACCGCGGGGGACTCGACGACGGAGATTGTCGAGATGGAGGATTTCGGAAAGGACGCAAAGGGGATCCGCATGCGGACCGATGTGCAGGTGCGCATAGAAGAGGGCGTGCAGGTCAAGGACGTCAAGACGACGTGGCAGGCCTTGTGAGCTTTTGTACCTTGTTTCTTTGTGTTTTTTTTTTTTTTTTTGTGAATTAGCGACGGGACAAGACGAATCCCTCAAGTCTACGGACCAAAATGTACAACTTAATGTCATGCCAGAATTGTTAATGATAGACTACCGGCCTTGTATCGTGTCGTTCAGTTCCGGCCCAAATCCCACCAAAAAGGTTGCATCAAAACAAATGGGAATCGGAATGACAATGCGCCACCCGTAATCCCCGTCATGAAAATAACATCCACAGTCGTAACAGTCCGAGTACTTCATATCGACACCTTCGAGCCCCGCCCTTCCTCACCACAACCCCTCGGTGTCCACCAGGTTGCGAGGCGGCAGAGACTTGCGCTCTACATGCCCCGTATCCTTCATCGTCACCATGCTCATCACCCGCGGAGGATGCTCCGGGCTCGCCGGCTTCGACACGGGCTTGGGCGTCGCCGGCAGCCCCGGAGAGCTGGCCGGCGGACCGAGCGAGCCTCGCAGGAGCCGATGCGACATTGGCGAGGCCTGCACTCGGATGTTGGGGTCGTATCGATGATGGGTCGGGTGGCCGTTGGGGTGCAAGACGGGCGGCGGCATGCTGCTCTTTGTGAGTCCACGGGGCGTTGTCTCGCCCCAAGCGTCGCCAAAGATGAGCCCGGGATGGAAGGCTGCGAGCAGCACGGCAACGATCAAAGGAACCGCACCGCCCAAGACCATGAAGCCAGCCTCGCTTTGGTAGACGTGGCTCGAGAGGCCGCTTGCAAATGCAATGGCCCGGTAGACGGAGTAGACAACGAGAAGCAGGGCCGAAGCTTCGATGGCTGAATACCGTCAGCAAGTCACAAGAATGTCACGGAGATGGGTCGTACCTAGCGTGAGTCTCTTGAATGCCAATGAAGTATAGACTGCTTGGTGTTGAACATCAAGACTTCCGCGTCGAGTGGCCAGTCCCAATGTAAACCAGAAATGCAATCCGCTGCATGCCAACAAAGTGACAGCTTGTATGCCCAGCCCAGCAGCAACGAGCCGGGTGCCTCGGTTACGCTATGAATGTCAGCCAGTGCAATTGAAGTCTGTCTCCGACTTACAGGATGATAAGTAGACTTGTATGCAGCAATAATCACCCCAGCAAGTTCAACAACCAAAACGACAACACCGAGACTCCAAAAGGCGAGTCCCGCCACCAGGGGTCGGACAGGACTGATGGGATGTCCATAAATGCTGAGTATGTGAGGCAGCACGATGAAGATGGCGAGGCTCATAAAGGTCGGCCCCCAGATTGTTCCCAGCAGAAAAAGGAAATAATGCGTCCGGTTATCACCTTCTGCGTGAAGGAGGAGTCTTCCAATGAACCCCAACGCTTCCGCGAGAAGTCCAGTAGTCAAAACAGCGGAGAACAATGGCGTCCATGATCGAAAGCCCAGATAGGGCACGACGGCAGCGAGAATGACGAAAAGAGCGAGGAAAAAAGCGTTGCTGCCGACGTTTGGATCATAGTAATAGAAGCCACCGGAAACTGGACAAGACGAACCGCAATCACCTGCCATCATGAGTAGAGCGCAACGACAACTTGACCATGACAGCTTGGCATTCGAGACAGAGGGACAGGCCGGGGAAGGCTGGTTCGGCCTACATATAGAGACAGCAGACGATGGAGTACAAATGGGTCAAAACAACTTGTCAAGTGTCCACAAAGAGACCTGCACTCATGCAAGTGTGCATTTGTGTGAGGCTCTATCCCTCCAGGACACGCGCTTGGACAATCAAGGACCAGAAAGGATCATCGATGCTGCATCCCAGAGCAACGTCCCACTCGACAGGACTCGGACACATACACATCTTGACGGGAATTGAGACGGCTAACTCGAGGGTGGCTGTTGGATGCTGCAAACGAGCACTGTAGACGCACACGATACGAACAAGGCAGATGAACCGAGGCCAGGTGCTAATTCGAGAGAAGAGGAGTTGTATTCGACATTCTGGAATTGAACCGAGGGCAGTCATTCCGTCACTGTCTCGGAGGTGACAGACTGCTGCAAGTCATTTAACCGGGGTCGGCGTGTCCATTGAGGGACTTCGAATTGATCACCAGCGGAGAGCAATCTCTCGTCTGCAGTAGCAAATCTCTTCACACAGAGGGTCGACAAGGTCCGCCATCACCAATCACATCCGCATCGGATGCGGGTGGCGACAGCCGGGACCGCGTGGAGGTGTCGACAAAACGATGCGGCCCGCGAAACGGCCGCGCAGGAGAAGACGGTGGTTGGTCGACGTGGGCGAGAAGTCGGACGAGATGCCAGAGTCAGCAGAGACTCACATGTGCCCCATTAGCCGGTGCCGCGACTGGCTCGAGGGGAGTCGATCATGTCCTGGATTGAGAGGCCATGGCATGATTTGATTCCGCGCCTCTCGTTGGCGCCGGTCGCGCGAGAAACTCATCACCGTTGCAGTCGTTGCAGGACCGTGGCACAGCGGGACGGTTGGATACTTGCAAGTTGCGCCATCGTAATTGAGAACTTTTGGGCTTGAGTGCTCGTATGCAGTTGGTTCACCGCACCCCATGGCTGATGTCTCGCAGGCTGTCGCCGACACCGAATGCCGATCCGGGTAGACCCGTCCCTTAGAGCGAACACGAATTGATATGCCGAAGGTTAAGCCCAGATTGGGGCTGTTGGATGGGTGCTGGCGGATCTGTTATGTTTCGATCGTGGAGTCGCTCTTGGAAGTTCACTGTGAGATCCCCAATCACATCTGGGGTTGGGCCTTACACGAGAAAGTGCGGTAAGCTGAGCCAAAGCTGAGCTGGAGTCCTATTTGGGTCAGCCGTTCATCTGTCCCTGAAAGAGGAGCCGCCAGAGGAAGTGACGGGGTGGTCATCCGGCAAACTACCTGCGATGTGTGGGCCACTCAGCCGGTGGCACAACCACGTTGATGACAGCTGATAGGCAGCTGCATGATAGATTTGTTGTGGTTGCAGAAATCAGGAACAGCGAGATGTCCGGACAGACATTTCGCTTTCGCTTCAAGCCCTCCTTCCTCCTGGCCTCGTAATCGATCGACGGTGGCTAGTGCCAGCCAGTTAGGCAGCCATATCTAGCCATCACCAGCCATTACTAACCACATCAGCCACCCACAGTTCCCACTCGTCCCCCATCAGCCACCATGACATCAACGAAACGCCTCACCCCGCGTCCCTGACCGTTCCCCCGCCACACCAAAAAGGGCTTTGATCGAGGCTCAGCTCCAAGTGACGCAACATTTGCTCTCCGAGCTTCCGACTCTCGCCCAACCATCCCAAGTATCGCGAGACCGCGTCCTTCCCACGGGCGGAGCAGAACTCTACCCTCCCCGAGGATTCCATCTCTCACCTGGGATTCCCCCCGCCCCTTGGCGCTGGAACCAACACCCGTTATTACCGCACACACCCCACCAGAAACAGACCGTCTTTCACATCACTCTGCATCGTCTCATCCTTCTCATGCCCGCTGGGTTGTTGTGACCTATCCTCGCCCACCATGTCGCTCCGTATTGCGCTGGATGACCAGCCCGAATTCTACACAAACGTCGACATCATCAAGGGGCGCGTCATTCTGGGCCTCAACCGCGCCGAGCAGATCGGCAGCATCGTTGTCAAACTAGAAGGAGAGTCCAGGACCGCTCTTCAGGTCCCCATCGACCCCGACTATGGAATGCGACCCGGACAGCCTCGGCATGCCCCCGGCAGCATCGCCAGCGAGAACCACAAGATCCTCTACAAGCTTCAGCAGGTGTTCCCCGACGAGTACTACGCCAGCTCGTCCAACCCGTATGGCGCGTATCCCCTGCAAGCCGGGGAGCACGAGTTCGCCTTCAAGTTCAAGGTGCCCGTAAACAATGCGTGCAGCGACCAAATGGCCATGTCCAGAATCGGCGGCATGGCAAACGTCGGCGGCTTCGGCGGTGGAGGAATGTTCGGCATCGGAGGCGTGAGAGTCATGGACGGCAGCAAGCAACTGACTCTCCGCCACGTCACACGAACTCTCCCTCCCTCCTTGACCGGGTATCCCATGGAGGCCGAGATTCGCTACTACATCAAAGTCACCATCCAGCGTCCAGGCCTCCTCAAGGAGAACTGGCGGTACCAGATCGGCCTCAAGTTCCTCCCCATCGAGCCTCCCCGCCCCAAGCCGACGTCCCAGGAAGCCTTTGCACGCAGACCCTTTGCTTTCCAACCCCGCACGCCCCAGACGGAGAAGTCGCGCAGTTCCCTCTTCGGCATGAGGAGTGACGAGTCCAGGAATGGTTCCACCTCGGAGCCGGCCGCTGACCAGGACCCGGCCCCGGCTGTGGAGATTTCGGCCCGGCTCCCCCACCCGTCCGTTCTCACTTGCAATCAGCCTGTGCCCCTGAGGTTGATAGCCAAAAAGCTCGCAAACCACCCAGACGAGCTGTTCCTCGTGTCGTTTGAGATGAATCTAATAGGCTTCACCGATGTCCGGGCTCAATATCTACACAACAACAAACTCAACCGCTGGGTGGTGGCAGCAAATGCCAACCTCTGCGTCCCATTAACAACGTCACCGACGGACCCGGTTGGAAAGGAGCTCGTTCTTCCGGATGATGTTTGGAAGAACAGACCCCTGCCCAATACCGTCGCTCCATCCTTTGCCACCTGCAATCTCTCACGGCGTTATGAGCTAGAAATCAAGCTCGGCGTGGCATGGGGGAAACCAAAGAAGGGATCCAGACAGCCCATGGTCATTTACCTCCCTCTTCACTTCTCCAGGGTAGAGGTGTACTCCGGCATCGCTCCGCCAGCCGAACTTCTCGAGTCTGCTAGAAACAGACCAGGTCGTGCCACGTTCGACAGCGCAGCTCCCCCCCAGCTTCCTCCCAGAACCAATTCGGTTTCCGGCCCTTCATCATCACGCCCTTCACATCACGCATATCCAGTCCAGCAACACCAGCCACAGCAGCCCCCACGGCCGCAACAACCTCCCCAACCAGCCTACGATCCTCTCTATCCTCCTCAACTCGGCCCAGGTCAAAGTGCTCCTCTATACGACGATGCTCCGCCTAGTTACGACGAGGCGATTGCAGAAAATCTAGCAGGGCCGTTTGACGGGATGCAATCACGTCCAGCCTACAGCGGGGTGACGAACGAGAACGCGCCCAGTTCCATGCCACCGGAGAAGAGTTAGACTGTTGAGTCCGTGTATTTCTCATTCTGATTCTTAATTCATCAATGGTACTGGTGCGGCGGCAGAGCTAGCACAGTGGGCAAGACTGAAGATCAGATGCCCACACACTTGGTATTGACCCAACAACGGCGGGAGAGTTGGAGGAGTTCTAGAAGGGGTGTCGTCCACTTACAGCCATCTGTTCGTGTATCTATCTGGTTTGGTGCGTTACATCATTTAATATGGAAGGCTAATAGGATTAACTGGTGAAATTTTCATCAGTGGGCTGAATTTCTATTTATGAACGTGACTTGAATATTGAGAACTGTTGCTTCTAGGAGAGCTTTCATGACGGTGCCATTGTTCAGTCACGGACTTCGCTGGTACAAGACTTGGTTGAAGACATGATGCTCAAGTTTCCCGTACTCTCACAGATCAGCAGGGCAATTATTTAATCCTCACAATACCTACTAGAGACACGTGGTAATGAACAAAAACTTTCCAGTCATGCCCTCAAGACTCCATCCATAAGGTACCAATTGAGACGGCCCCATACCTCAACTCGGTGACGTCACTAGCTCTATTTTCCAACTGGCCCGCAACCGCAAAATGTCAAACTACCGCAAAAACCTCGACCCCTTTGCAAATTGACCTCCGATACGCACGCGAGCGATGACCCAATGGCTCGTCCGCTGTAGACAGCCGGCCATTGCGGCCTCTACGCTGCCCTCGGGACCGGCGCAACGGTTCGCGAGATGTCGCAGCAAGAGGGCCTTTACGACCAAGCCGGCGTTGAGGCGGGAACGAGGGGGAGATGCGAGGGTGCGCGACTTGGGGAGAGAGATTTCTGACGACTTTGCTACGATTCGCGATGCATACGGTACCATCCCTATCTCACATGCCCGCTCTCTAACTACGAAATGCTGACACACCCTCCCCCCCCCATCCAAAGACACCCCAAAGTACCCCATCGTCCTCGCCCACGGCCTCTTCGGCTTCTCGGAGCTCCGGCTGCACTCGTCCCTCCCGGCCGTCTACTACTGGCACGGCATCAAGCAGGCCCTCTGCGCGCAAGGCGTCGAGGTCCTCACCCCGTCCGTCCCGCCCTCGGGCTCCATCGCCGACCGCGCCGCCGCCCTGCGCGCCGCCCTCGCCGCCTGCACGCCCAAACCCGCCGCCGTCAACATCATCGCCCACAGCATGGGCGGCCTAGACGCCCGCTATATGCTCTCGCGCATGGGCGCAGACCTACCCGTCAAGGTAGCCTCCCTCGTGACCGTCGCCACGCCGCACCGCGGGAGCGCCTTTGCAGACTACCTTCTCGACGAGTCCCTTGCGCCGGTGCACCTCCCGAGCCTATACGGCGCCATCGAGCGGTTCGGGTTCGACACCGCTGCTTTCGCACAGCTGACTCGGCGGTACATGGTCGACGAGTTCAACGCGGCGACGCCCGACGCGGCGGACACGCGATACTTCTCGTACGGGGCGGCGCTGGCGGGGCCGCCGTCTTTGCTGAGCCCGTTTCGGCACTCGCACGGGGTGGTGGCCGCGGCCGAGGGCGCAAACGACGGGCTTGTCAGCGTGGAGAGTAGTCGGTGGGGGACGTACAAGGGGACGCTGGTGGGCGTGAGCCATTTGGACTTGATCAATTGGTCGAACCGGATGGCGTGGACCGTGAGGGAGTGGTTGGGTGTGAAGAGAAATTTTAATGCGATTGCGTTTTATCTTGATATTGCGGATATGTTGGCCAAGGAGGGATTGTAAGATGGTGCATGAATAAGGACGCCCAAGTAGGTATGTACGAACAAGAGGTAACTATCGTGTCATATCATGATGAAATCGGAGGTACAGAAGATTCGCCAGAAAAATCAACTCAATCATGTCAACGGCGTCGTCAATAAACTCTTGGCTAGGCTGCAGTGATAGGGATGAAATCGACGTGCGATAAATGAAATATGTGGGTGCTGCCTAGCGGATGAAAATGTCTCATCCATCATGACAACCCATGTCTCGAGAATGTAACCAACAGTCTTCGACAAGATTGTTAATAAACAAATGGCAGGAATGCCAGGTTCACGGAAACGGAAACATGGCGCAATGCGATAGGCACACTTCACATAACAGGGACCGAGTGTAATGTGACAGGCACTTCACACAATAGGAACAGATTGTTGGAAAGGATTGCTTGCTTGAAACAGGTAGGTATCAGTAGTATTAGAATATAAAATACAGCCACCTGACCACGAACACGTCGACGAGAGCCCGTCCTCCAGCACAATGCCCATGGGATCCAGGTATGTACAGAGCGGAAGCCCGTTGCGCCAGCCGTCTGGGAGCTGACGGGCGGCGGCGGGCGGTTGAAAAAAGTTGTTGGGGGGACAAAGTCGATAAGACTGGATTTCGGGATCACAGTCGGTCACCCGGCGTGTCGCAGAAGGCGCCATGTCGTAACACCACCTTGCTCCTTAGGCACGCAGTCATGCCTTTGACTGACCGCGTCCTGAGTCACCCTCCTCTCCTTCGACCCCTAGCGACCTCGGCTTCATCCTCTAGACGACCGACTGCCTGGCTTCCTTGCGGGCGGCAAGCTTCTTGTGGATGAAGAGACTAGTGAGGAAGATGCCGACTGCGATTATGCGTTAGCAAGAGATGAGACGGGTTGGGACGGAGGGCAGGGGAGATCGTACCAACACCGACGATGCAGAAGACGACCATGGGGCCGACGTTCCTGGCGGCCCAGTTCTTGCGCTTGGAGAGCTGGTGAACAGCCTCGCGGGCGATGAGGGACTTGATGGCGGCCATTGTGTCGAGGTGGAGATTGCTGTGAAAGAAGAGATGTTAGCAAGGCTGTTCCATCTTCAAGGTGGGCGAATTGAGCAAATAAATGCACGCGGGGGAAATGAAGATTGGCAGCGTCGTAATGAGGTCAATTGGCCGAGCGGAGCCAAGCAATTCTGCCGTGGCTGTGAAGTGAGCGTCAAACGCAGGTGTGGGCGCTGAAGGCATCATGTCTCGTCTAGCAAGGCGGCTCTTGGCAGACGGCGTCATGAGCGGTGGACAGTGAACGGACGCTCCGGAAGCTGGCGAGCAAAACGTTTTTTTTTTTTTACCCGCCAGGTTCGTTCATGACGGAAGTCGCAAGTGACATTTCGAGTTTGTCGACGATGTAGCGCATCCATTGACCAAGGGAGGAACAGGGGAAAACATGGGACGAAGACGGAACAAAGCGACGGTATGCCTTACCTTTGCAAGCTTGGAGGGTGATGAAGAAGCAGCAAAGCAAACAGGTCGCGAGGGCGGGCTCGGCTGTGGTTTTGTTGATCAGCTCCTCCGGCAGAGAGGCGCCAAAAGTCGCAAAAAGTGGAGAATGCGAGCGTCACGCCCCAAAAAAGCTCTAGGTTCTTTTTGAGTCTTTTGACTCTTGAGGCGTTTGGAGTCGAGGGAAGGTGAGGGTGAGGGAGGGATCAGTGGCAGGTTGCAGGTCGTGGGAGGTGGGAACTGGGACTGGGAAGGAAGGATCCATATCTCTCCTCCCTCCATTCTCCAGCTGCGTTGGACCACGGAAGCCGCGAAGGAGGCTAGGCCCAAGGCGAGCAAGAACTGAAAAGCCCAGGGTCACGTCGGGGGGGTGTGAGTCTGGTCGGCCAGGAAGGGTGAGGGGATTAACTGAATAAGGGCCGAGCCGTGGTACCTGATACTGTACGGAGTACTTGGAGGTCATGTACGGATACAATGCGTTTGTGACCTTGTACGATGGAGTCGCCATGGGAATGTACATGCAATGAGGTGGATTTGCCCGTGGTTTCATTCCATTTGCCTGGAGATGGTGTCAGTCCTGAGATCAACAAGTCGAGACGTTGGGACAAGGCTGAGAACTCAATTGGCCATGGCGGCTGGCAAGAAGCTGCAAAAACGACGAGGCAACATGAGGACCGTGACAGCAATCCAAACCACGGACGGGTATATTCTCGGTCTAAGCTCGTGCGTGTTAGTCGGAGCTCTTTGGACGAGGGATATTTTTCTTGTTGCCATGCCGAAGTCACGACCGATGGCCCAAACAAATTGGATGGGTCCAAGCACCAGAGGGAGGCAGAAAGCTTGTGTGTGATCCATGTAATCACTCACTCACGCGTCATCCCTCGAGGGCGAGCTGGAAGTGAGCAACAACAATCGCTCAAGTCCTTGTCCCAGGTTCTTCCTCGTGCAGACAGGTCGTCGTACCACGGTACCAACGTGCGCCGTTTAAACTCGGCTGGCGGCGTTGGATAAGACCAAGCTCCAGAGGCCGGCTTTCTCGCCTCTTTGCCAATGCCCTACCGATGCCACCGTCAACAACCAAGCGACACGACTCAAGTACAGAAAAGTACAATTGACATTGCGTTCATGTGTAACGACTCGGAACACGGCAGTGAACGGGGGTGGTGAGATGACCCATGTGGGGAAGCCATGCCGATTGACCAGCCGTCTTCAAAGCTCAGAAGAGAGAAGCAATAGAGTCGATGGACGCCTGGCCTCTGCTGCTCAAAACAATCCCACTCTTGCATGGTCCGCGTGTGACATGTGCGGGCTGCATCCTGTACGAATACAGCTCCAACCTGAATCGCAGCCGCTGGTCGTCCGGTGTGGGGGATATCGTCGGTGCTCATTAATTGCTGCAGCCGTCTTTTTTCGCTGCGTGTCATGGCGTGCGCGAATTTTGGTCGATGTATCCTCCCCAGTTGGGTGCAACCAGCATCGAACACTCGCCTCTCGTACTCCCTACGGATATCCGCACACGCGAGCAATTGAGCAATGTCGGCGTTTCCTCGCCCGCAGGGTCCGTGATCCGTCGTCGTCTCGTTGTGTCGGTGTCTCTTCTGCGTTGTCCCGGTCCATGCCATGGCCCTGTGCTCTCGCTCTGGTCTGCCCTGGTTATCTGTGCTGATAGAAACGTCATACCAAGTAGTCGTCGAAACGACATGTTGAATCACCCAACTGCAGCTTCAGAGCATCCGATGCTGCTTGTGCTCGCCAATTGACCGCCAGGTACATCCAATTGCATTTCCAGTGCCGCCAACCAGCTCGTGAGGGCATCTTGAGGACCTTTACTCGACATGTACGAGTACAACGGCTTTATTGTTTGTTTTCCTCCTGATTGCACCGACTTTGCGGAAAGAGCGAGCATCCACCTTGCCTCCCGAAGCAGAGACACAGTATCTGTTAGCACTGTGCAATCACCAACAAGACTCGTCCGAAACCAACTACCTTCTGCTTCCTCCACACCCATGCCCGCAACAACACTTCCACACCCCCTTCGCTACCCACGTCCACACGCGAAATCAATGCCGGGGAGAAGCGCGCTTCTCATCTTCTTCCGGCCTCCTCGTCCCGGCCCAGTCAGAGACGAGGAGCGAAACAGCCGTCGCGAGCAACAAAGGCCTCAACTTCTTCGAGACCCCAACGCACAAGCCGCCCTAGAGCCCTGGCGACATGAGACGTGCAACGACGTGCATCCATGTGGGCGTCCACCCTCCAGCGGGACCTGGGGGAGCGCAACCTCCAAGCTGACCACTGACAGGTGCTGCATTGACCTAATTCGAGGCGCCTCGGTCACCTCCACCACCCGGCCAGTATCATGAATGATCCCACCCGCCACACACCGTCCACCCATCCCATGCCTCTTCCAGGATATCACCGGGCCAGGCCCTGAGCCTCTCTTGCCTGGGCTCCTGGATCTCCCGGCTCCGGGACTGAAATCATCGATAGCTATCGAAAGTCAGTGCTTGATGGACAGGGTCGGTTTGGGCAAGGCGTCATTTCCTCGATGCCGACTTCTGCCCGGGGCCATCTATCGCACCGCTGTTTCTGAAATCTGAGCCATCCTGGCCGACCAGCCTCCGCGGCAGCCGCTTCGCTGATGACCTCATAGGTCGGACCCTCTGAAGGAAAACCGCCGCCCGAACTTCGCTAGCTAATCATGCCCATGCTTGCACATGTCCGGCTATTCCCACACAGCACCCGATCCGCGGGCCTTTATTCTTCACGGCCGATGGGCATCCATGTTACGCGAAAGGGCGGCGTGCTGGCCGTAGGAGAATTTTTTCAATTTGCCGTCAGAGCCTGTTATCAGCAATTCGACTCTTCGAGGACCTCGGTGGTCTCAGGTCTAGTCCTCCAGCCGTCGCCTGTAGCGGTCCGAGGCACCAAAAAGCCGCTTTACACCTATATCAAGTGGCTGGACGAGGGAAATATCGCGCTCGCCTGCCATGCATTGCCCCGTCAATGCCGGAATGATAGCCTGTCACTGGGATGCCGTCTCATCCGTTTTCCTGCGCGGTGGGCTTCCAGAACAAGCCCGCAGCTGTCGGGCGACAGCCAAGCCAGGGACGAACAGCGGCAAAGTATGGGGTGCTTGGCTAGTTGAGGCCAAGAGCTGCTCGTCGTGATGCGAAGAACTGTATCAAACACGACCCTTTGCGCATTACTCTTATATGGAGGCTGCCGTACAAAGCTTGAGTCGGTGTGATCGGTTGCTCAACATGGAGAGTGGCGTACCTGTTTCTGGGCCCACGTCATACCCAGGTCTTTGTTGCCGGCATCTTCAATTGTTGTTATTCACAGCTCTCTTCGCTTTCGGCAACATGGCTCTGCACATCCGCCACTCCCAGGCCCCATTGCTCGGGGTTTCTTCATACACTGACTTTCTCCCAACCCATGGCGCATTCGACGCACGTCTCTTTATAGTATTGCCTACGCAACCTGCAACGAGGCCGCTGCTGGCCGCCTGGTCAAGACCCTGCGAGCACGCGGCAGACGTTCACGAGGCGTTTATCGGCGAACCCTGGTGTTGATTAGCAGGTAACTCGAAGGGGATGATTGGCTATTGGCCCCCCGGGGATAGCGGACAAGATCAATCATCTCAAAGAGACCCATCCATGTCGTCCGCCCGTCAATTGCTGCATTTGCTGGTCTCGTGCATGCGGCTTTTTTGTTCATGTTAATTAGGTGTTGGCTCCAGAATGCGGTGCTTGCATGTTCCGTCATCATCGTTACACACACCCGCTGGTGCTGGTCACATGCCTCTGCCTTCACCTGCAGTACGAGGCGATGGTGCTCAATGTGAGAAGCACTCTATCACTACCTCTGTTGGCACACATTAAACGTATGCGCTAAGCTAAGCTAATCTCGAGTTGCCAGTTTGCTCTCCGAACTCATTGTCTCCTGGGGGTCTGAAGTGTTTCAGAATGCTCGCCTCATGTCACCTCCCGGGGCGGTCTATTCGGCATGATATGAAGTCCGGCTCGGCATTATGCAGCACTAAGCTTTCGAAACGCCAAGTGGTGAGTGACCTTCAACAAGGAGATACGTTATGGCAAGCTTGATTCCTCCAGGGGATTGGGCGCAACAGAGCCTGGAGTTTCCAAAGTGATAGACTATGTACTACAAGTGAACGACCATACGTCCATGTGCTATCAGCATGTTTGCATGTTCAGCATACTCCTTCCTAGGGACGTCAATGAGCTCCATCTGCAGATTTTCGGGTCGATCTGGCCTCATTCACCATGTCCATGAGCTGGTAGTCCTTGGGTGAGCCGCATCAATGTGCTACGAGTTAAAACGATGGCCAAGCTGGAGAAGCATCGTCAATCCATGAGAGGTTCGATCTAGGGTTGGTCGAGAACCACCAAGTTGTGGGCTACAAGCAGTTTTAATCCATCAAGGAGTTGGCCGCCTCATCAAGTTGATAAGATGTTGGTCGGTTGGTTGGCACAATGTGCGATGCTGTTCAGGTTGCACAATGTGCTCAACAGCCACGCGGGAGGCGGCGAGATGGAAGCTTTGATTCACAAATCGGGAGAACAAGAGGTTTCGTATAAATGCATCACTTGGCTGAGACGGTGGAATTGTCGGTTCCAAGAGAACCGCTCTCGACTCTGAGACGCCATCGGTGACACCAAATGAGAAACAAAATAGTATTGAAGGGTTGAGCATTTGCTAACACGATACCAGTATCGCTACATTCTGTTGCCTACTGATATCCAGCAAGATGTGGCAGAAGCACATATCCTGTGAAGACTTGTGTTCATGACGGCTTAGTAAGAAGTCAACTGGGATCGGCTTGCCTCTTGCGGCATCGGATGATGATGCTCAAAATCTCCGTGGGAAACAGCTCTCGAGGCAGCATTTCCGTGACACGGCGTTTTTTCTCCGGAGCCAAGAGCGATTATCAGCGGGAAAGGGTCCACTTCCCGTCAGCCACACAACCGTCACCAGCTGACGTCGTCTCGAGGCTGTTTTAATACAACAGGCATCAGCTGCTTCTTTGCAAGTTACAGCTTCACTTTTTGAAGCCATTTCCGTCCCTCTGAAGCCATGACGCATTCGTGGACCGAACAGCTTCGTCGGCGGAATCGCCATAATGTCGAGACTCTCCGCGCTCAGCCGTGGGCTGAAATCTCCGGGTCGCTGGGCGATCTTGGCACTCTACTGCCCCTCATGATAGCTCTCGCAGCTCAAGGGTCCATCAACCTCGGCAGCACTCTCGTCTTCTCTGGCATATTCAATATCCTCACTGGGGCCTTCTATGGCATTCCGTTGCCTGTGCAGCCCATGAAGGTTCGTGCTGTCTCTGGCTTGCCGTGTGTGAGCTTCGCATCTGACCCTTTTAGGCCATCGCGGCTGCGGCTATCGCAGACCGCGGCGATGCTTCCATGGGCGTCGTGACAGCAGCTGGGCAGTGGGTTGGTGCGGCGGTATTGTTCATGAGCGTCACCGGCATCCTTCGAGCCGTCGTGGCCTTTGTCCCGATCCCCGTGGTTCGTGGCATCCAAGTCGGAGCGGGCCTCTCGCTCATCATCGGTGCCGGATCATCCATGTTGAAGCCGTTGCACTGGCTTCACCCAGTCCTGGATAACCGCATCTGGGCCGTGGTGGCTTTCCTGGTCCTCATCGCCACGCAGAAGCTGCCTCGCTTTCCCTATGCCCTCTTCTTTTTCCTCCTCGCTCTGGGCTTCGCCTTTGTTCAGGCCGTCGCTTCGGACCACGACCTACCTTGGTTTCATGTCTGGACTCCGCATCTCGTAATGCCCAGGTGGTTTGCTCACAATTCAAGTGCGCTGTGGATGGCCATAGGGCAACTTCCGTTGACGACTCTCAACTCCATCATTGCCGTGTGTGCCTTGTCGCAAGATCTATTGCCTGGGATCCCCGCGCCCTCGGTCACATCCATCGGCATCAGCGTCGGTCTAATGAACTTGTCGGCAACATGGTTTGGCGGAATGCCCGTGTGCCACGGGGCTGGCGGCCTGGCTGCCCAGTATCGGTTCGGAGCACGCAGCGGCGCGAGCGTTGTGTTGCTCGGGGCCTTCAAGGTCCTGCTCGGACTCGTCTTTGGCGAAACCCTCGTGGGTTTGTTGGGACACTACCCCAAGAGCATTCTCGGAATCATGGTGCTAGCGGCGGGCTTGGAACTTGCCAAGGTCGGGCAGAGCCTCAACCAAGGCGCACCCGACCTCTGGCTCACAACCGAGGGACAAGAGTACGACGCTGCTGGAAGCTGGCTTGGTCGTTTCCGGGACCTCTCGGAGGGGGAGCGTATGGAGCGGTGGACGGTGATGATGACCACCATTGCTGGCTTGTTGGCATTCAAGAACGATGCGGTAGGCTTTCTAGCCGGCATGTTTTGCTTTGGGGCATATAGGCTCGTAGACCGAGTGGAAAGTTGGAGGTCTCGCCGAGGAGGGCTATTTCCTAGCGAACGGTCCTCTTTGCTGAGGCGATGATGGTTCAAAGCAGCAGTCACTATCATCGGACACGGTAGGCAAAGGTTCATCCCATACACGGGATCGGATGATGACGGGGACAATGACAATGCAAACTTGTGAGACAACGGGGAGTCTCACTGCTCTTAGGTGAGTCCGATATGGCTTACTATTGTCTAGTCCATGAAATTAGAAACCCCAAACGTCATAAAATTCATGAGACCACGCTGAGAGTAAACACAACCCTGATGATGAGGAGAGCTCCGTCCAGCACGGGTATCCCCGACGAGAACCAGTTTGAGGCAGGACTCCACATAGTCGGGACACGGGCGAATATCTTGGGCAAGAGATGAGGGTAGCTGGGGAACGAATATTGACGAAAATGCATTATGCAAGGCGGAAGAGATGTCAAAGGGAGAGATGATGCAGTTTGCATTATGGGGGGGCTGGCTGAGGTTAGTGGTGACGAATGAGAGGCTGCCAAGGTGGTTCAGACGAAGGGGATTTCCGGATGGCCTTGGTTTGCTCAACGTTTGTTTACTTTTTGGTTGATCGGGTCGAGGGAGAGTTGCTCTTGCTCAGTGTAATTTTACTGAGGCAGGAGACAGGTGGCTCTCACGGTTACAGTGATTCTTTCCTTGCATTCACGAATAGGTAGGCATCAACAAACAGCCCGCGCAATCGAGAAACAATCCGCTGGGAGCCAATGACAACAGCGGCGCAAATCGACACTTGGGAATAAAAGAGGGGACGCCAACGAGAAGCTGGGAAACCTCGAGGGAAAGCACTTGCTTCACTTGTTCACTTGCAGGAAGGGCTGGCAGGGAAGGTGCTGAAAGGCCCTGGAAAGTCACTGCCACTTGAGTGCCCCTTCCCAGTCCGCCGTGCTCCCGGAGTGGACTCACCTCTGTAACAGACCAATCACGGGGCAGGAAGCAGCCCGTCGCCCAAACATCGCGGCTCAAAGGACTCCAGGAAAGCCTCGTCCACCGGCCGGGTCACTTTCGCTATCGACGTTTTTGTTTTCCCCCGACCTTCACCACTGGCCCGCGAAAAGGCGCGCGCGCAAAATTCCATCGTCAACCACCCTCGGATTCCCTGGCTTCACCAACCCCAGCGACGACTCTACTGCGGGCGAGAGACGAAGGAGCTGGTCAGCAGGTTCAGCGATGACTTCGTCGGCAACCGCTGCTCCGCCTGCTGCAGGCCTGAGCCTGAATTCCAATGGCGCCGCCCTGGTTGCTGCGCATCAGCATTCCCAGCGCAACAAGCCCGCGGCCACAATGCCATTGCCCACGACAGAGTCCACGACGAGTACCGCGCCGTCCAGCTCGGCAAACCCCTACCGGCCCTCCATGGCTCCCTTCACTGCCTATTCGTCGTCCTCACGCAAACAACCCGACGCTTCTGAATCACGAACCGCGACTCCGACCGCTCCCGCTGCCCCCTCCTCCTCCACCATGACTTCCTCAACCACGAAAACGACCGCGATCCAAGGTTCGACATCACCGTCAACCTCCACGATACAGACTCTGCCGCCTTCAACTCCCCCGCTTCCGAGGACGCCAGTTGCCGTCATGGCCGCCGGGAAACATGCAAACGATGATGAAGATTCGAAACGGGCGGGGGAACCCGATGGTCATAATCTCGACCATGCCATGCCAGATGCTCCCTCAGCACGACAAGAGGCTGCTTCGAGCTACGAAAACCAGCCTCAACCTCTTGCAACTCCCGTGCAATCGCGTATGCAAGCCGACCCCAGCATCATGATCCCCAATGACTACAACCCTGCGAATCCATACGCCATGTCGAGCATGAATCACCAAGCCTACATGATGATGGCTCTGGCTTCCATGTCGGAGGCTGCCGGTGCCATGTCACCTCCGCCTACCGTCACGCCCTCGCAGGTCACCTTACCAACCGCCATGGAACAGACCTTCGACGGCATGGGTCCTACCAACTCCTTCCAGCAAGCCGAGGAGAAAAAGTCACTGGAATCTTTTGCGCGCATCGAGTTTCCTGACAGCGTGTTTCAAATGACCACATACGCCGTCATCATTGGCCGAGACCAGCGAGCCATGATGCAAGCGCGCCGCGATGAGCGGCGTCTAGAGGAGTACAAGCGCCGTGTTGAGGAGAATGTCAGCAAGGGACTCCCTCCCCCATCACCAATCGCTCACGACCGAGGGAAATTTAGCAAATCCTACGTCAGTGAAGAAGGCGGCATGCTGGGCCCCGAATCGGAACCTGGAGAGGTAGAGCGGCCGACCAAGAGACGCAAGCTTAGTACGCAAGGCTCATCACAACACGACAATGACGAATCGCAACTGGCCCAGGAGAACATGATTTCGAATCGTCAATACGTGTCCCACACCCCCGGTGCGGCTGCCGTGGATCTGGATTCACTACGTCCTGATCCGTACCATATTCCCATCCTTGGAATTCACTCGCCTGGTCCCAACATTGCCACCAAAACCAAGGCCATTTCAAGAGAGCATATGAAAATCGCCTACAACCATAAGGAAGGCGTGTTCGAGGCCATACCGCTGCACAAGAACGGCTTCTTCTGCGACGATGTGCACTATAGGACTGATAAAGTGGTCCTCAAGAGCGGCGATCAACTGCAAATCAAGGATATCAGCTTCCACTTCATCATCAACGGTGTCAAAGAGGGTCTCACAGGTGCTAAGAGCGAAGAGAACCCGGCACCGTTGCCGAAGATGCGCACGAGTGGCGGAAAAGAGATGAGCTTTGATTTCGAGTCACATGCCAACCCCGAGGTCCAGGATACTAGCGATGAGCTATCTGACGTGGGGAGCCAACTGTCTGACTTTGGGGAGGATGACGAGGCCGAGGCCGAGGGCGACAATGAGGCCGAGAATGATGGTGAGGGTGAGGAGGACAGCGAGATTGTCGAGACTGTGGAAGCGGGGGTGGAAGCCGACATAGACATGCACCAACCCACGCCGAAAACAGCGCCCCAACTACCGCATGGCCACGCACCCGATATGATGGATCCGATGCAACAACTAATGCCCCAGATACCCAGGAAGAGAGGCCCCGGGAGGCCACCAAAGAACGGGATCATGTCGAAACGAGAGCAACGGCTGCTTAAGAAGCAGCAGCAGGAAATTGCCAAGAAGACTTTACCACAAGCACCTCCGGTCGAACCTCCGATCAAGCGCAAGGTTGGGCGACCCAGGAAGCACCCAGTCCCAGATGGAGCGAGCGATCGGCCGGAGAAAAGAAAGTACAAGCCTCGGAAACCAAAGGGCGAGGACGGAGCAGAAGGCTCAGATGCGGAGCGACGGGCGAGAGAGAAGAAGGAGAAGAAGGCTCGGCCCAAGTCTCCCCCGTTAGACCTCCAGATCGGCGACTATACGGCGGAGCAGCTCGCGAAACCCAACAAAAATTACGGCATGCTTATTGACGAAACTCTTACGGCGGCGGGGCCGGATGGCCTCACGCTCAAGCAAATCTATAAGCGGATCGCGCAGCGCTATCCGTGGTTCTACTTCCATACCGAGACCAAGGGATGGGAAAGCAGTGTCCGGCACAACCTCATTGGGAACGGAGCCTTTACGAAGAACGAAACTAACGGCGTGTGGTTGCGTGTCCCAGGGGTCGGATTGGACGCCGGCAAGAAGCGCAAAGCGTCGCCTCCGAAAGTCGACCATCGAGCTGCGCAGGCCTACGCCTACGCCGGGAACGCCGCAGCGGTTCCTGGTTATCATCCCCAAGGGCAGCCGTCTCAAGCATTCCCCCAGGGATACAATACTCAGCAGTTACAACAGTTGCAACAGCAGCAGGCAAAACCTCTGCAACAGCCTCAGCCGCAGCTGCAGCCACAGCAGCAGCAACAACAGCCTCAGGCACCGCAACAAGCCCAACCAGGTCAGCCAGCACGTCCTGTTCAGCCATATGGAGTATCCGCATCGCCTCCTGGTCAACCGACTCCCGTTGCAGCCTCGGCGGCTGTTGTCTCTCAGCCTCCAGCACCAGCGCAGTTGCCAGGGTATGGACCGCCACCAGCTCCCGCTCGCCCTCAACTCGGAGGACAGCAACCGAGCACTTACAGCTCGCCTTATGCCAGACCACCCCCTCCGGCAAACCCAATAGTCAAAAGCGAAGATGGGCACGCCCCCGCGCCTGGGCCGGCTGCTCGTCAAGTTCCTCTCGTTGCAGCAATGGCAACAAAGACAGTGGCAGGGCCGGCTCCGGCCTCTCAACCACCGAGGGCAGTTCCTGTTCCCCAGGCGGCCGCCGCCGCTCCCAACCGACCCGCCAGCGCCACTCCTACCCCGGCAACGCCAGCTCGACCCGTCATCGAGCCTCGTCTGCGACAGGCGGTTGCGAAACTGAAGGACGGTCTGATTCAGAACCTCAACGCTGCTCATCACCCCCAGGCCGAAGCCATCGTCATGTCAGCTCTCAACCGCTGCATCGGCCTCAAGAAGGAGGCCACAGAGAACGAAAAGATGGAAAATATTTGCATGAAGGGCATAGGACAGGTCATCGACGGGTTCATCCAGAAGCAGAGCCCGGCGCCGGGGGCCGCCGCCTCGCCCCCGCCAAACACGCCGCGGGTGCTGGACCCCAAGGTCCTCAGCTCCCTTAACGACTTCAAGGACATTTCCATTAAGACGCTCAAGTCGAGGCTGAGCGACAGCGTGGCCGAGATCCTCACCCTCTCGGCCATTGATCGCGTGCTGGGGCTGGCCGAGGCGAGCATCGTGCCTCCGCCTGGGGAGGGAAGTCCCATCAATAACCTGGAGGGAGTCGAGCAGCACATCATGAGATCCATCGAGCAGCTCCTCAGGGGTATGAACCAGAAACTTCACAAGGACGAGGCGACGTGAAAGATTAGGAGGGATAGGGATACGGACACGGACAGGGACGATGCGACATACATCAAGGGCATGGAGCGTTTCTGATTCATGGATAGTGCATCTTTTTTTTTTTTTTCCCTTTTTTCTCTTTTGCTCACCATTTTTGCTTCCTCATTTGGGAAGCGGCGTTTTTTTATCATGGCGGTCTGACCTGGTAATGATGCGCATGAACATAGGCGAAAGGGGGGGAGGGGGGGTGTGCTGGATAGCAGGTATGGAAGCACCAGGGTTTTTTTACGTCTGCACACTAGGCCCTATACCCCTCTTTATTTTTTATTTATCAGATGGAAATCCGGGACCGGGGCAAGGGAACCAAGGGGACATGCATACATACACCAGACAGATAGATGTTACTGGTGTTGTTCGTGTCGGGACAAGCTTGTTTTTTTCGTTTGAGAGTCGTTTGCTTAGCCGGAGGGTTTAGGAGGTCAAAGGTGTGGCGGGTTGTGAGAGAGATGCGAAGGATGCGAGGTCTTTGAGGAGAGGGTATCTAGCTATCCTAGGTACTAAGACAGTTCTTCTTGATGTTGTTGGCTCGGTGTTTTGTGAGGTTGTGTGTGTTGTGGTGAACTTGGGGACCTGCAGGGCGGTTTGCGGATGAAGCTAGGCATTTGGTCAGCAAGACCGATCAATGAATCATACGATTATATAACTCCAAACCATATGTTCAATCCTAGGATCATGAATGTACTTGGGGGCCCTTCAGCTCATAGTATACTACAACTCCAACCCGTAAAAATGATAAGTTATTCGTCGACATCTTGAGAGAAATAGTACCCCAGCGAAGTCCCATACCTCACCTCAACTCACAACAAGCAGCAAAATGACCTCACAAGCAAACCCCCAAAATAGAGAGAAGAAGAGTCTTTCCTCGTCATATTAGAATCAGAAAATAAAAAAAGACAAAAAATTCGAAGAAACGCTAAGTTGCTTGTATCCCGCCGCCCACCGAAAACCCCGTCAAATCGTTCCCTGTGTCTCTCGACGCACTCCCAAACTATAATGAAGACCTGGCTGACGAACGTTGGATTTGGGTGTCTTTCGTCATCGTCTCGTCACGTCAAAAAAATAAAAAAATAAAAAAATAAAAAAGAGACAACCCGGTTTTTTCCCACGGCATATCAAATGCACACCCCCAGATCAAGCCGTTTTGACGGCTTGCCTCCCCTCCCCCTGTCTTCAACCCCAGACCGTGTGAGGACGTCCTTGTACCTCTTTCTTCTAAGGCGGGAACGGGACGTAGGTATCGTATATAGCAAACATGAAAGTTGGAGAAAAAAACAACAAAAAATGAGAGAACCCGTTTCGGGATGACGCTAGAAACCTCCAGCGCCTGCAGCCGGATGGGAGAACCCGAATCCCCGGCGCCCCCGAGAATCAGCACCGACTTGCCTTCCATCACTGACAGCGCGCCCGCTTCGGGCCGACTCTCGCTGGAACAACCTCTCCAAGCTCTTCTAGGCGCTTTGGGGGGTGAGGGTGATGTCCTTGTCGCCCGTCTCGCTGATGGGGCTGACCTCCTCGGCCTTTGGCTTCTCGACCCCCGCGACGCCGCTGTCGGCTTCGTCGTACGAGATGCCGAGGCCGTTGGCGTCCTTCTTTTCAAGGCTCGACCCGTCTTCAGCGCTTTCTTCGAGGTTCATCAGGGCGGGCGGGCGGTGACGCATCTGCTTCGCTTTGCTGAGGGAAATGGTCTTTTGCTGGTACGTCGTCGTGATGGGTTTGCTGTCGTCGCGCTCGATGGTCGCCTTCATCAGAGCTGCCATCCATAGACGGCCCTGCTTCAAGTTGGGAACGGCGAAGTAATGAACCGTGGGCTTGGTAAAGTTAACCGCCTTCGAAAGACCAGTTCGAGGTGGCACGAGCTTGAAAATGAAGACGGCGTCGTCTCCCTTCTCCAGAGTTTCCTCTTCGTTTGCCGGGATCGCTTGACCACCAACGACACCGGTAATGGTGGCGTGAAGTCCTGTCAGCTTCTCGTTGTCTGCGGGAAGGACTCGATGAAACGAAATGTCAATGAGGCCCTTCTCCTGATCATCATCTTCCGAGTAATAGTAGGCGAGCCGGCGTCCCTTGAGAACAAAGAGTCGCGGTTTCCACGTCGTCATGAGATTGGAACTCTTCTTCTTCATCCAGCCGCTGAAATCCGCCTCCTTGATCGCCTCCTTGGGTGGAATCTTGAGCAATCCTCGGGTATAAGCACTGGTCTCCTTCTTGCTCTTCTTGCGGCTGGTCTTGCTGCCCTGGGTTGTGGCCGTGCTGGGGCTCTTTGTTGCATCTGGAGACTCGAGGTCAAAGCTGGGCCCTCCGGAGGGTGTGGTTGATCCCGTGCGCGCAGGCGATTCGGCTATCATCTCCTTGCTGGACGAGTCCGTGGTGGTGGGCGTCGCACTCTTGGAGCGGTCGAGGTTGTCCGAAATGGCGCGCATGCCAGAGATGGGCTTGTTCACAACGGCAGATAGCCAATCCGGACCAAAGCCGTGCTTAGATGAACTCGAGGAGCGTCCGGCCACAGAGGTGTCCAATTTTGTGACGGTAGGTGACGGGGCTTCGGCCGGGGGCATGTTTTTGATCGATTCGGTAGTAGCGGTGGACGCCGTTCTTCTGTGAGGGCCAATACCGTAGTATTTCTGAGCGGCAGAAGAGACACCTCCTTCGGTCAATGAGCTCACGCTTCCAAACCTTGACTGCCGCGTGATGGCAGTGGCACTGCGAACCCTCTGTTCCTCGGCATAACTTGATTTCCTTGACTCTGCACCGCTGTCACGCTTTCGCAGCAAGTTGCGCTTCCTACCGTCAACTTCCGTGCCAGAGAAATATCCTCTTTCCAGGTCGACACCAGAGTCTGGCAAATCTGCCCCAGGGGGGCTCAGCAAGTCCTGGAGACCAGTTGAAGACAGAGGTCTTTGCGAAGCGCCTCCGAGCGTCCAATTCCTATCAAACGATGGTTGCTTCTTATGCGACCCATCGATGCTAGGAAATGTGCCGACACTGTTCAGTTTGGGGACGGCAGCTCCAGTCGACAAGGCGGTACCGGGGAGCTGGAATTCCGTCGAAGAATGGCGGCGAGTTTGGTTCAACTCCCTGACGGATGCAGCAGACGGTCTCTTGACGTGAGTTGGGGGGGTCGGACTACCCTGGGCTATCGGGGTAAGTGTAGTTGGGGAAGCTTTGGGGGTGTGAGAGAGGGAGAGCCGTCGGGTCTGAATCGAATTAGGTCGGTTTGTGAGGGTGTTAGTTCGGCTCCTGGTTCGTCGAGTTTCGTCGCCGCCCTCGGCTGTGTAATTCTGAGTTGTGCGTCGCGTTTCGAGGCCGGAGCCGTTCACCTCGTCCTGGAGAGCTTTAATTCTGTGCCACGTCTTGAGCCGACGGCCAACAGAGCCCAAGTCAAACGCCTTGATGAAGAGGGCGCTCTGGTCCATTCCCAAAAGCACTTCACCCGAGATTTCCTGATCTCTGAAAACTTCGCAGTGATGTTTCTCGACCCCTGAGGTGAACAGATACTCGGCAACCTGATCTGGGGTCCATTCCTCGACCTCGGGGCGCGTGTGCAACCCTTCCTCCTCTTCGTCGGTCTCCTCCCCTTGGATGTAAGAAGCCCGGTGGTCGAGAGCAGCACTGCTATATTCACTGCCGGAATCGTTGGCCGAGGCTCGGAGCCCACCGTTACTCTCAGGCGATCGAAGGTCGGTGATGTGCTCGTTGATCACATTCAAGGTTTCGTGAAGCACGGGGCTGTCCTGACTTGGGCTGGCCAGGTGACTGAGAATGGGCATCGACGGCGATTCGCTCGAGGCAAGGACAGTATCGGACTTTACCGCGTTTAGTGGCAGAGTAACGGGTGTATCGGCTTGTTGCGATACAGGCGCAGGCTTGGGCTTGAGAGCAGCGTCTGTCGGGACCGCATCGGCGGTCCCTGTCGCTTGAGAATCCTGTGCGGGCTGTGGGCTGGTAGGTTTTGAGAAGGAGCTCGTTGGAATATTCTTAGGCGCAGGGCGAGTGTAGACTGGACAAGTCAGATGTATTCACATGGCGGGGTGGCAGCGCACAACCAACCTTCGGGGAAGAGGCCATTGTTGTTGTTGACGAGGTGACGGCCCAGAAACCATCCGTCGCCAAATTCGTCATCTCGTTCGAGCAGTTCGACTCGGTCTCCCTTGGCCAGACTCAATTCATCGGAACTCCGGGCTTGGAAGTCGTCTAGACATGAGGTTAGCAAGGTGGCGCGATGTGATGAGGTGGAGAGACTCCAGAGGGAGCCAAGCTCAAGGTCAGCGACTTACGTATCACGACCAGAATGTCGCCCACGTCGGGACGAGGCTGGCCATCTCTCGCGGCCATGTCGGTCGGAATGGTGTCGACTCGGTGGTTGTGGTCGCAGAGGATGGAGGTTGCAAGTTGAGACAAGGTGCGGTCGAGGAACGGAAATCGTTGGGCCAAGTGCTGCGGTTGAGAAAGATGGGTGCGAATAGAGGGGTGGCGCAACGAGGGTGGAGGGGAGAAAGAGAAGCTCAAGGTCGTCGAGCAGTTCGGGAAAGCGAGGGAGGATCAAGTTGAAGCACGAGAGCCATCCGCGAGGCCCTTGTGGGAAGGCTCCGCTAGAGGTTGATGGTGACCCTTGGTGGTTGAAAGACTGCGTCCAGAAGATGGCTTGAGGAAGGGAGATGATGGATGGAGTCGCGCAAGCGGGTGCTGAAGATGCCAGGTGCGGCAAAGGTGGAGTGCGCTTTGAGCCTCTGGAGACTGAAGTCCCGAGCGGCTAGCGACTCAGCGTGCTGGAGGAGGATGCGTGCGGAGGAGGGCGTGTGAGTTTGTGAGTTTGCAGAGCAGACAGGGGGTGCAGGTAGGTGAATGGGTTTCCCAGGTTTTGAAGCTGTTGTTGAGGTTGAGGTGAGGTGCTGCTTGAGGTGCACAAACTTTTGGCGGAAGTGGTGACCAGCCTTCTCTCTTTTGGTGATGATGACGGTCGGCTGGAGGGTCGTTTGGCACCTCAGATCAGGCACTGATACGCTGGTGATGGATGCGCTGTGCTTCGACCGGCAAAAAAAAAAGAATTGAAAAAAAAAAAAAAAGAAAAAAAAAAAAAAAAGAGCCGTGTTGTCCGATCCAGCGTGGTAAGTGGAGTTTGGCCAGTGTAAAATGTGAATGCGAATGAGTGCGACCTTTTATTTTATTGGCGTGGACGGCTGCGATTGGTGCGACGGGGGCGTTCCTCACGCTATGGGAAAAGCTGAACGGGAGCGTCGTCGTCGTTTTTCGTCTACATACGAACTTGGAGTCGCGAATGGGTGGACAAAAGTTGAAGCAGAGGATCGAATGAGTGGCCGGTATGCCTCTGCGGCGCCATGTTTGGTCGAATATTGCTTCCAATTCGTATGTGCACATCACGTCACGTCTCATCCGCATCTCCAGCACTTCAGGGGTGACGCCCAGGGTGCTATTTTCGGCCGCGGTGCCAGCTCAGATGGCCCAGGGATTACGAGGTGCCTGTTCGGATTGGGAGGGAGAAGGGGACGTCGACGGTGACAACAGTAATAGCACTAGCGATGGGGTAATATGTGCTGTAAGTGGCATATAGATGCCGTCGAGGAGGGATTGTCTAGAAACACAAGGTGGAGGGGAAACAAGGCAAGCAACTCAGAGAAGCGCCCGGGTCGGAGTGGCTAAGTCAGAAGCTGTACTTACCGCGTCTCGTCGCACATGTTCGGGGACAAATATCGCCAGTTTGCTGCTTCAGGTGCTAGAATTGTTCGGCACATGGACGGGACGTGTTCCAGTCGGGTAAGATATATTTCTCAGTCAATCCATTCCGGCGAATCCCTTGTCAGCTTATCCAATTAATATCCTCAATTCCCTCCCTTTTCTCCCTAATCCCTAGGGTAGGCAGGTCGACATTGTTCAGGGCGCTCAGGATTCCCTCATTTGACCAAGTCATGAAGACAATATTATTTCTCCATAGCCCGGGGCTTATTCTGCGTGATGCTGTCGTCACCAAACTCATCATGACCGCTTGTGCCTTGTCCGGGATTGTCGGATAGAAGCGAAGTGGATGTTAAATGCATAAAATTCATGGCGATGCAGCAACTTGCATCCTGTCGCCTTCATGCACTGTCTAGACGGGTAAAAGCCACAGGTAGTCCATTACCACATGACAAATGCAACCGTCTGGCGGATGCTCCCGATTATAGCCTTTCCGAGATTATATTCGTGCAAATTCCGCCATGTCCTCTCGTCTGCTATTCGGAAATCCCGCGAGAGATGACGATTGCTCTCCCTCATCTAGATCACCACGGCTCAGCTTCCAGTGGACAATCCGAACCTATCCCGATCCACTGTCATACCTCAAGGTAGTACATAGTTTGATCGGAGCCGGTGGCAAACAAGTACTGATGAGTCCGTCCGAGCAAACAGAAACAGAGGCCGACCGAGCATGCAGTATCATGATGTGGTTGAAGCTGGGGCTGGGAATTTGTGGAGCGCATGTTTCATTGCCTGGCCAGATGCATCTGCAGCCATCTCTTCCCAGGTGATCTTCGCAGATCTATTCATAATCCACCTTGGCCATAATCCTCTCAGACATCAAAGGAAGTTGTCGGTGGTGCGGGAGGAGAGAGGGCTTCCCAAAGCGGCGGCGAGACTCGCTTCAGGCAAAGAAAATGTAAACGTGTTGCAGGTTCAGCGATGACGGCATCTAAAAAGAACACGGATGCCAAGAGCTGCCTGTTAGAGGATGCCATGAAGTCGAGACGAACAACTTATGAACCCAGGTTGCGACTGCCGGAGATGCGTTAGCACTTTGCTCAAGAGTGCCTGGCGATCCACCTTATCAGAGCCAAGTCCAGCCAAACTAAACCCACCCAACGCCAACCGAAGTCAGCCATCGCGAAAAAGCACTGAAAACCCCCAAAAGGAGAAGCCGCCATCTCTTCTTTATTTCGAATGGGAGGCCGTTGGCCAAGGTCAATAAGGTCCAACTACGTCGTTCCTCGGTTCATCGAGCGGAAGACACGTTTGAACCGCTGCGACAAGGTAATTTGTACGTCCCCGCCCTCAGTCCCCTCATCGCCATTGCTGCGACCGTTTCGTTGTCAGCTGCGGTAGCATGTGCTCCAAGTGCAGGCGCTTAGGCTGACCATCTTCTCCAGTGGTGCAGCCATTCATCTGCAAGCCGCCAATCGCCCTTTGCCCGTCGCCGCCGCCCATCACTGATCTCTCCCCGCGAATACGATCCTTCCTCTGCATCCATACTTCAAACCTGACTCTTCGTCTCTTCCTCCTCCCTTCCCCCGCTTCCATCGCTATTCTCATCGTCGACACCCGCAATCTCCGTACCCAGGGCCAGTCCACGAAATTGGTGCAAACGCCGCCACCCCCATCCGCGCAAACCACAAACGATATAAATCATGACCGCGCTGTTTGCCCTCGGCTTCAAGAAACGGAGACACTGAGCATGGTTCGCAGCTTCCAAATGGTTAGTACTCCTGCTCCCCCCTCGCCCACCTCTCCTTCTCCCATGTTTGACTCTGAGCACTCACAAGATGAAGGACTGACCAAGACGACTCGAGCAGAACTCACCCCTTCGTCCTCGACCCGTGAAATGTCACAGTCGACCGATCGCCCCCAGTTACGGGCCAATACAAATACGTCGCATCAAGTCGCTCAAGTTGCTTCCTCTAACCAGACGGTCAATGCTTTCTTTGGTGGGCGCTCTCACTCTTGGATGAGCAATACTACACATGCGACACCGAACCCTGCTCCAACATCTCGAATTATCTCCAGAAAGCGCAAAATACCGTTAGATGAGCCAAATGTGGATGGGGATCCCCCATCACACAGAACCGCGCCCAACCAAAACCTCGACAAGGTGACCGTTTTGGACACTTCCAGGTACGCCAATCTTCAACGTACTCTTTCCGTCTCCCAACTATTCATTTTCTTCCCGGACCCCGCTATCGCAGGCCGACGCCGGGGGTGTTGTGGCAAATCTCCTTGCATATGATACCATCTCTTGACGCGCTCATCGCATGTACTAACCGCGCGCAACTAGCAACAACCAACCCATCCTCCCGTCGCCGGCCTTGACCGACGAACCAAGTCCAGCCATTTCGAACCAGACGAACAGCCCCAATGAAGGCAGCGGTACGGCCGACGCCGCATACTCCCGAGCCCCTGTCACACAAGAGCAACTCGCTGCTATACCGACCCTCCTACCAAGACAGCCTCTGGCTTCGCCTGTCGTACCGAGCAATGCTGCAACCTCCTATAGACCCGACGCGCACATGGTGGAACGGGCGATGGCCGCGGCATCTGGAATGACCGCACAACAAACGATCTCGTTGACGGGAACTACCACTCCCTCCACTCAAGCAGGCCAGGGAACGAATGCACCGGCTCCTGCACCATGGGGAAACCAGCACAACAACGGACAAGGATCCCAGCGTGAAGTTGGCGATTCGCATAACCCTCGGTTGGAAGCAGTCTCTGCTCGCATGGCACAGAGCCGCATTGATGGACTTAATGAGTCCGACTTGGCTCGGTACAAAGTCCTCCTGGACTCGTGCGAGAGGAAGGATCTGCTCTATGTCGCCCTCCACCAACTGCTTTGTCGGTGGTCGCTCGATAAAAGCGCTGTGTACAGTGCGCTTGCGTCTCATATACCTCCCCAGACCGTTGATCGTGGGTTTGAAATCACGGAGACCTTTCTCAAACAGAATGGCTGTCTTTCCTTCACCCATCTTCAGTGGTTCTCAAACTTCCCCGATACCAAACTCGAGGTCTGCCGGTTGCCACAGCCATTGGCTGTCTGGGTTGCCCGATTTTTGAAACATCTATGCCTCCATTGGGAAAACATGCTGAAGTCGGTCGCCTCACGCAAGTATCCGCTGCTAGCGTGCGAGATGAACTTGTCACTGTGCTGCTCCTCTCCTACACTGCAACCTGTGCTTTTCACCATGAGTTATCGATCACTGAACGTGACGGATCCGACGTGGGGGACTGTACTCAACGATACCTTTAGCCAAGAACAGCAGAGCGAACTCGCCATCGCTGCAAACATCGCAACGGCCGAAGAAGCGCCGCAAATCAGGTCAAGCTTTGTACAGCGATACGTGCAAATCATCAATCAGGCAACGCAGCAACGGTACACGAATCAAAGTAGGTTAACACAGCAGAGTTCATCCCCAGGGATGGGGAGGTTACTGACAGAATTGCCTCCAGACCTCCCGTACTCGCCGCCAGTGAGGCAGCAACAAAGACCTGCTCGGTCAGCCCGAAACTCGTTCGTTCCTCCAGCATCTGCTTCACCTCAGCCTCGATCGCCTGGAATGGCGGCAGTTCCGTCCCCATTGCTCGCTCAGCCTCCTGGCCGTGCAGCTTCGGGCTCGGCCTACTTTGGCTCACCTGCTCAAGGCAACACGAACGGCCAAGGCTGGAACCGGCAAATGCAGGCATACGCCGTGTCAAGCTCTTCGTTTCCCGCCTATCAAGGCTTCCAACACGCGGCTTCGCAACCCCCCTCGCCGGCACCACCTGGCATGGTCGGCAAACAGCCGCAGCAACACGCCCAGGCACAAATAATGCAGTCTTTTTTGCAACCCCCGACAGTGCCGTCAAATGTTCAAGCTCAGGAGACAAGGCCAAGCCCGCAGAACCAAGGGCTGCAATACCCTCCACACATGGCGCAGCTACCTGACAGTCGATTGACTACACCAGTGCAAGCCACCTTTGATCAACGTAGCCCGGCGCTTGCTCAGCAACGGCCGCAGCCGCGACAGCAGCAACAACAGCAGCAACAACAGCAGCAACAGCAACAGCAGCAGCCACAGCAACAGCAGCAGCCACAGCAACAGCAACAGCAGCAACAACAGCAGCAACAGCAACAGCAGCGGCAGATGACATCCCCTCGTCGTGCCGTACAGGCGCCCCCCTCCCAGTCAATCCCGCCTGTCTACCAAGCACAGCCCTTGGGCCAGAGCCTTCTTTCATCTCAGGCGCCTGGTCCTCCACTCATTAAACCTATCAGCACCCAGGTGGTAGAGATACCCACACAGGAGTTTCCCATGAGCCCCTTTGGAGAGCACTCGTTGCAAGTTGGTCTTCATGAGGTTGGGCTGCGTAGCCCAAGGCGAGTTCCAACACAACCTGTGCAAACCAGGTTCTACCAATACATTAAAGAGCTGGTAACGCCACCCGTCGCAGTCACTCCGACAATGTCGCTGCGAGAGATTAACTTTGACGTACCGGTGGTGTACATGTCCCATTTGTCCAGAAAGAAGTCTTCGACTGGGGTGCCATACTGCTTCTACGGGGAAAACTCGTACAGATACCGCATGCGCATCTGTGCTCGTCCTAGTGCATCGACCGAGGTGAGGCTTTCGGACTGGATGGTGTCTATCAACACATGGCCGAGAACTATCTTCATCAGTTTCAATGGCAATCCAATGAGAGTCCGCCGAAAGCAGCTTTTTCACAAGGATCTCCCACTGGAGCTCACAGACGGCATTAGGCCTGGCAAGAACACGCTCACCATCAGCATCCCCAACGTTCGCCAAAACCATAGGCAAGGCTGCCGGTATTTCATTGCGGTTGAGCTCCTACAGACCAACAGCCACGAGACGCTGAAGAAGTGCATCATGGGTGGTAAGGGGATCTCGCCTGAGTTGACGAGACACAAGATCAAGAAACGATTACGACCTCTGGAGTCGGACGATATCATGATTGAAAATGATGTGTTGAAGATTTCTTTGGCAGATCCATTCAGCTCTGTCATGTTTGAAATCCCGGTCCGGAGCATTTACTGCCAACATCTGGAGAGCTTCGACCTGGATACGTGGCTGCGGACGCGACCGAGGAAGATGACGCAGCAGGGCAAGATGATGATCGAAGAGGATTCGGAGCCGTCAACGGTGGATGATTGGAAGTGCCCGATATGTGGCTGCGACGCCCGACCTAACAGCCTGGCGATTGACCACTATCTTGTGCAGGTCCGCAAAGATCTGCTGGCAAACTGCGAGACGAATGTCAAGGCGATTTCTGTCACGGCCGATGGTCAGTGGAGGGCCATCGAAGAGCCCGATGACTCAGCGAACAACACACCTAAGCCGACTGCAGGCCCGTCTCGGAACGGGAGGTCGGTGAGCAGAGGCGAGGGGCGACCAAAGTCAGTCCCAGCAGTGGACGTGATTGAAATACTGGATGACTAGGGCGGTGCCTACTGGGGCGGGATACACGCTGCATTTCACGGCTGCACATAATGGTATTTTGCGGATTTGGAATTTCTCACTGTTCATTTGCGATGCGTCTTTGAGGACGGATATATATGGCCTCTACATTGCTGGCGTTTGGCAACATGGGGGTGACGATAATGAAGCTTTGGTCGGGACTGGCATTGAGGTTTGGTCTGGATCACTTTCAGGTGATAGGGCTTCGATGGCATCGGAAGGTCGGGCATGAACGGAGAGGGTTGGGCGAAGCGATGTAGGATATTTTGTCGAGGACTACGGTGGATGTTGCGTTGAGTTGGGCATGTCAAGCGAAGAATTTAGGCATTCTCACAATTGCTAGTTGTCTGATGCATGAGTCCGAGGGTAGAGGGTAGAAGAGTATGTTTGGTATCAGAAGTCTATGGTATGTAAGAAAGTCTAAGATGTGTAACAGAAATAGAAGTCAATCAGCAAAAGATCCTAACGCCGAGCTCTGGTATATGTCCTCGTGTCTCATATTCTCATGCGCCGACTTCGGCAAAGTCGTGCCAACACTTGGCATCGTTCAAGTCGACCTCCTCAACCCTCCTCACCCACTCGGGCTTCAACTCGCCATCCTCGTCATACGGCCTCAACCTTGTCCACCTCGTCCACAACCCTATAGTATTAACCGCCTCTGCCTGCCCGACGCGGAACCACTCGCGATGCCTCACGCCGCACCCGGGACACCCCTTTTTTTCCACGAGCCTCCCGTTGGCCAGCGTCGCGTGCACGAGGCGCTCGGCGCGCACGTAGCAGTCGGTACGGAAGTCGGCGAGCAGCTTTGGCTCGTAGCCGCATTTCTTCGCCCAGGCGGCCATGCGTCCGGCGAGGTCCTTGGTGTTGCCGATCTTGAGGTGGGGGGAGGAGGAGTGGTAGCTGTCGGGGAAGGTGTACATGTAGACGTGGCCGGAGGAGAGCATTTCGGTGGGAAGGAGGGGCCGGAGGAGGAGGGCTTGGATGGCGCTGTTGAGGGCGTGGGTGGTGAGGGTTGGGCCGAAGGGTTGGAAGACGTGGTGGGCTGCGAGGTTCGAGGGGGAGGAGGGTGAGGTTGGGCAGGGAGGTTTGCGAGAGGGGGTGGTTGGGATTGGGGTTGAGGGTTCTGAGGGGAGGGGTTCGTGCTTGATGAGAGGCTCTTTCGTGGTGTCGGTCTTGTATGGTAGAGTGCTCTGCGGTGCGAGAGTCTCTGACCTATCACTGACATCTTTCAGAGCCCCCAACACAGCCTTGACATCCTCCTCCTCCTCTTCCTCCTCCTCCTTCTTGACCCCAACAGACGACTTAAGCAAACGCAACGTCTTCATCCAACCCTTGAGCCAAAGCGGCCTTTCAAGATCCAGGTGTTGGTGGCAAAACACCAGCTTGGAGACCTGGTCGAGCAGCGACCCCGCGGCCTCGAGACTGCCCTTCTTGACGATTTGCGCCAAGAGGTCTGATACACGACGGCACTTGTCCCTCTTCACCCTCCGCCGGCACTGCGGACCCGCCACAGTCTTGCCGTGGCAGCAAAAGGAGTCGAGGCCGGCGTCGAGGCCGAGGAGGCCGCGGAGGGAGGACGGGTCGGCGGGCCAGACGAGGAGGTGGGGAGAGTATAGGGGCATTGTGAGGGAGTATGGACTTGGACTTGGAAACTCGCAAGACATGAAGGAAGTATTGGAGGATGTTCTGCTGCTTCTAGTAGCGGTTTCGGAACGGAGGGGTAGTTGTGCCATATTTAACCTTCGAGTCAGGAGCGACCCAGACGGACTCACAAGACTTCTTCTTGCTCGGGGGGACCCTCCAATGCATCGCCTCCTTCGAAGCATGTTAGCGCCCGCAGCATATGTGCCTCGGAGAACCTGGTCCCCTAGGAATGGCCGTCATGAGGAATATGAGACAGTGGGACCTTTTTATTTCTCACGGAGTCTGTCCGACATGGAAGGACGAGGCAGCGATGGAAATCAGTCGACGAATCTCGGAGTCATAGAGCGGGCAATGCTTTTTACCCTTTTTATTAAACAGAGACAAGGACTTCTTCAGCTGAATATATCTAATTCACTTCTTCTATCTTGTCCTTCTTCATTATCCCTCTGTTGCCTATTCCCCTCACCACCAAGTTGCACACGACCAACACAAAAATACGCGCCCGGCCATCCTTGCAGGGCCGTTTGGAGGACGGCCAACCGGGCTGGAGGTGCACAGTGGGGAATCGGAGAGCTGCGCTATGCGATTACAATCTGTAAAAACGGAACGGTCCGTGGCAGTGCGAGTAAAAGCTGTTGGTCTTGCATGTTGCGGCCCTGCGAGTTGATCACGCCGGCTGCCTCACCTCCTGATGCTGAACCCCCAACTTGTCCGAAGGTAGCTGAGATGACAACCTGAAACAATATAGGAAACAAAGCCACCCTGCATCTATCGGCCAACACCTTTCCATACTCGTTTACATCTTTGCCCTCGTGCCCGCATAGTTGGGCTTGACCGGTATCCTCGCGTGCCCTCCCGCAAGCCGCAACCCCGTGATCCGCTCCAACTCGTCGACGGCCTCAAACGCCCGACCCAGGTGCACCTTGACGGTCTCAAACCCAAGCGCCTTCGCTCCCTTTAGGTTCTCGCCGATATCATCCAAGAAGACCACGTCCTCGGCTTGCACGCCTTGGTCCCAGCCCAGACGACGACCTCGCGGCGTGTCGGCCCTGTCCCGCGCAAACTTGTCGACCTGCTCGAGGGCGAACCGGTACGCTTTCGCGTCAGGCTTGCGCAGGCCAATGTGGGCAGACGAAACGAAGACGTCGAACAGCCTCCGCACGGGGTCGTCGCCAAAGTTCTCGACGTGGAGCTTGTGGCCCGGCGGGAAGATGACAGTGTTGCTGAGCGCCGCGAGAATGTACTCGTCGCCCTCCCTGAGGCGCTGCAGCGCGGGGAACATCCATGGGTCCGGGTGGTTAGAGGCCGTCATCATCTCCTCAAAGAGCCACTTCGCGTCTATTGACGGGACCGGTGGTGTGCTGGTGGTGGGCAGTAGGTCTGGGTTCTTGGCCTGCTCTCTCCTGTAGAATGCTTCCCAGCGGGCGGCGTCGTGGAGATCCTGGCTGAAGCCTTCGAAGAAGGCCTCGTCCATGGATATCTCGCCTCTTTCTAGGTGGTGCCAGTATCCGTTGGGGGATGTCTTGGAGATGGAGTAGTTGATCCATCCTGGGGGGATGCCTCGACTTAACTCGTAGTCGAGAATGGCTTGAAATGGAGATTTAACCTGGACTGAGTCAGTAAACGATATTCTGAACCCTCCTTGACCTAAGTACTAAGAACTTGAATAATGACAAGGACTGATGAAATCGACAATGTCCTGACGGCTACTTACACAGACACCCCCAATGTCAAATAGGAGGACTCTAGGTTTCCTTGCATCAGTCATTTTTACCCAATTAAGATGCTAAAAAGACTGAGATTGAAACAAGGTTTTAGTAAAGCTAGTTATTGCCTGCTGATAAAGATTGACAATTGAGCCGAGTTGAAGACGGAGAGGAGAGGAAGGGCAGCAGCTTTGAGACATCCAGCATCTCCACAATGAACCGCGATCAATTATCCCGAGGGACCTCGGTACGTCTTCCCCAAACTGCCACCAGAGGTGATTCAAGGTCTCAGATAAGATAAAGATAAGATAAATCATCCGATAAACCTTATCATGTGACTCGTCCCCAACCCAGGTGCAAAATGTTGGTGGGGCTCGAAATCGAAGGGGCCTGCGTTAGGGCTTCTCAAAATATCCCCCACCAACATTTGTTGCACAACTTTCCCTTCACCAACCTTCAACTTCAACAAAAAGTCGTCGTTGACCACAGCCGCCAAAATGGTAAGATGAGGCCTATCGCAGAGGTTGTTCTTCGGAACTCCTTTGGTTTTCTTCCCTGACAGAAATGTCAATTGCTCGTTGAGAGTCACCGCAAGTTGCTTCGGACGGAGGATTGAGCAAATCTGAAGCGCAAATTGCTGACTCGGGGATCATGTTTGCAGGTTTTCCACAAGTTGGTGAAGAACAGCGCTTACTACAGGTGAGTTTTGGACACGAAATCGCATGCTCTGCTTGTCGCTGACCGTTTCTCGCACAGCCGCTACCAAACCAAGTACAAGCGCAGACGTCAAGGCAAGACCGACTACTACGCCCGCAAGCGCCTCATTACCCAGGCCAAGAACAAGTACAATGCGCCCAAGTACCGCCTGGTCGTTCGCTTCACCAACAAGGACATCATCTGCCAGATCGTGACGTCTGAGATCTCTGGCGACAAGGTCTTCGTCTCGGCCTACTCCCACGAGCTCCGCGCCTATGGCATTGAGCACGGCCTCACCAACTGGGCCGCCGCCTACGCCACCGGCCTCCTCATCGCCCGCCGTGCCCTTGCCAAGCTCGGCCTCGACGAGGACTTCACCGGTGTCGAGGAGGCCGATGGTGAGTTCACTCTCACCGAGGCCGCCGAAACCGACGACGGCGAGCGCCGCCCCTTCAAGGCCTTCCTCGATGTCGGCCTTGCCCGCACCTCCACCGGTGCCCGTGTCTTCGGTGCCATGAAGGGTGCTTCCGACGGCGGCATCTTCATCCCCCACTCGGAGAAGCGATTCCCCGGATACGACATGGAGACCAAGGAACTTGACACCGACGTCCTCCGCAGCTACATCTACGGTGGCCACGTTGCCGAGTACATGGAGACGCTCGCCGACGACGATGAGGAGCGCTTCCGCAGCCAGTTCCAAAAGTACATCGATGATGACGTCGAGGCCGACGGTCTCGAGGACCTCTATACCGAGGCCCACAAGGCCATCCGCGAGGACCCCAACAAGAAGTACGAGTCGGACGCTCCCAAGAAGACCAAGGAGGAGTGGAAGGCCGAGTCCAAGAAGTACAGGAGCGTCAAGCTTACCAAGGCCCAGAAGGAGGAGCGCGTCAAGGCGCGCATCCAGGAGCTCTTGGACGAGGAGTAAAAAGTTTGCCGCCGGTTCATGGACATGTGAGGATAGTTACCTTGGCATTGGGTTTGGAGTTTCGAGGAAAGGACAGGTCCGTTTTAAGGGTCACGCGAATGAAAAGAAAAGATACCTTCCAGCCGAATTCCATAGCTGCGGTGAACAGGTGTCTCATTGTACTTCAAAAATCTGGGCTCGTCGACGACCCCGTGAGTGGGCCGTGGATTATTATTTTGTGCGCATGCGTGTCGTAGGGTTTGGTGGCATGGGAGCACGCCACAACGACGGGGGGGATGTTTGTTGCCAAGGACCAGTTGTGATATCCGAGGCTGGTTGATCTTGTGGTTCGAGATGTGGAGGGAGATGCAGTCCTGGACTGACCATAGGCCGGGGACTAAGTTGGAGAGTGCAAGGTCGCGTGTGATTCGGCCTCTGAGGTATTCGTACGTTCGTCTTGGGACCTTGTGTCCTGTGGTCACTGGTCATTTGGGGAACAGGGCTTTTGCGGGAATTAGATGGAAATGATTATCCTTGACTCGGGGCGGAGGCGAGATGAGAGGAAAAGGGCTTTTGCATTCTTGAATCTGGCGGCAAGGATCAATAAGCAAGCAAGGCCCCCCTCCAAAAAATATGGTGATTTTTGCAAGGCGGATATCAATATCGGCATCTGCTCAACAGTGAGGGCGGACCTGAAACGGAGGTGTGGAGGAGATGCCGAGGTGAAAAGAAGGGCGGAAAGGTCCGAGAGAGAGTGTGTGAATAAGTTGTTCGTTCTGGTTTTCTTCGTGGCAGGGACTGATGATGCCACCCTCGCTAACAAGACGTTTCGCTCTCTTCCCCCTCGTCTACGGTATGTGCACCCAAACAATCTCTTTGGCAGGTCGGCGGCGCGCGGGCGGCGGAAACTGTTGAACGGCCGGAGGACGGCACCCGGGATCAGACAATTCGCCGGTGCAGTGACGATATCTCTCTCTTCTTTGGACATGGGCGCGGGCTAGGGATTTTCTGGGACGGACGCCACTTGGACCTGGAGCTGTTCGGCGAGGGTTGGCGAGAATGGCTGAAGCTTGCGCTACGTGCGGGAGACTTTGTTGATACGGATGCAAAGTTGTGGTGGCTTGGGAGTTGCATGAAGGCTACTTTAGGCTCATCCTGCCCTTTGGGGTCTCGACCGCACTTTGGATAGATTGTACGGATAAGTACGGATAGCTAGCATGCAGACAATGTCATATCGGCTGTAGGGCTGGGGTTCCCGTCGTCCTTCCCGCCTCTTGTGAACTGGCGACCAAAAGGAGAAAGATAATCAATCTTTTCAGCGGTTGTGCGACGCCCGCTCCGAGTCCTAGTCCCAGCCCTGGGCGATGATGACATGGCGGGCCAAGGCCCATGGACCCGGACTGCGGAGTTTTGTATCCGTAGCTTGGATGGTATCCTACGAATAGGCCTTGATTCTCCAACACTTTATTCCACGAGGCTTGGGAAAAAAAAAAAAAGGTCATTTGCCATCCATTGCGGCGTTTTCCTTCTTCTCTCTCCCCATGATACAGAAGTGGCGGCGGCGGCGACGGCGACGGGAAACCTTGGGAACGCCGGGCGAAACAAAAACGACGATTACCAAGCGTCGAGATTTGTTCGCCTCAAGGTCCAGCCTCGAACGTTTTTGTTTTTGCGGCTCGCCTAGGGTCCCCCCTCGAATCCCATGAGAGATGGAAGGCCCCGTTTCTTCGCTTCGGGGCCGCCGCCTCGAGGTTGTGTGAGCGAAAAGAAGACGTGCATCTTTTGTGTCGGAGGATAAGATGCAAAGGTTATGCAGGTTAAAGGGACTCGGCCAAGTTCTTTTAGTTGCTTGCAAAGGGACTTTAATTTTGATGGGGGGCATGTCGCTTACCGTATTCCGTCAATTCCGGGAATATTTTCACCAGTGTGTGTCCCATCTCATGCCGCGCGGTTGATCTGAATCATCGAGCTTGTGCTTGGTCAGTCAGCGGGGAGGTCAGAAGCAGGACCTGAGAAAAAACCACGGGAAAGAAAAAAAAAAAAAAAAAAAAAAGAGGAGGCACAATTCAGTATTCGCCCTCCCGCGTCTTCCATCCGTTGTCACCACCCAAAACACTAGTAACATTGACATTAAAGAACCTGAAGACATCAAGTTAAATCTTATTACGCACGTACGACTGCACGCTGGAGTCTCCCCAAGTTCGAAGCGATTACCCCGCTGCTAAAATGAAGCTACCCGACCTCACCTTGGCCCCGGCTGAGGACAGCAGCTTTTGGTGATGAAAGCCCCCCGCCAGCAAGCAGTCAGCAGCCAGCACTCAGACTCAGCAGCCACGGCACAGGATAACGCTAATTCCCTGGTGGTCACCTTGTTCAGGTATTACCCACCCCAAACGCTTAATAAATGCCGACACCGATACCGTACCGCAAAGTACCTGGGAGTTCGCCCTGTTCCTCTCCCGACGACCAAGTCACTGCCCACATCCGTTCCGGGGTCTAGCTCACTGCTCTCGTTGGTTGGCCACACGGTCGAGTCCACCGAGCACATCCCATCTCGTCTGGTCTCTACTGTTAACTTCCAACTTATCCCACCTCACACCTCCTCTCGCCCAGCCCAGTCCCTCCTCTTCCCAATTGTATGCTATTCTGTACCACCATCTCTCCGCTCTATAATATCGTCCATTTCTCGTCCTCGTCCTTGCCATCCCTCCGCACCTCCACCTCGGTCCTCCAGCATTTTAACATAGCATGGAGCAGGTCCACGGCGTCGACGTGAGCTGGATGACCCACGGCGCACCCAAAGGCATGTTGCCCTCCCAATCGCCACCCGCCCGCGCCATCGCTGGATGCGAGCCGAATCCATCACCGAGTCGAGGCCTCGGAGCTGACCGATTCTCTGCAGAAAAGGTTCAAAAGACTTCTCCCCCTGCCCTCCCGAGACAGATCCCCGGCGCATCGGCGAGGGCGCCGGCCTCGGTCACATCGATAGAACAGCCCGCCAATGGCCAGCCCACTCCTCCAAACAACTCCAATACCCAGAGACGGCCGTCGCGATCCGGCTCAATAGACAAGCCGCCCCCGACGGGCACTTCCCCCGGGCGTCGCAATTCGTGGTTCTCCAACATCTCGGCCAAGTTCTCCTCGAGCCCCGTGAATCCGTCGTCGCCCCCGCCGCTACCCTCGCCCACGGCCATTGACGACCCCTTGCCGCCCAAGATCAACCCTACCAAGAATGCGGTGCTGCAGCACGCCACGAAACCCGAGGGCAATGGTCCCTATACTCCCGCGCCGCCGAGGGGCAACCAGGCCGGCTTCCTGGGCGTCTTCCGCCGCCTGTCTTCTTCGTCCTCAGGCGCCCTGGGGCCGGGCGGGAAGATGGGACATGGCCTGGTCGACCGCGTGGTCTTGAACGTGGACCAGAAACGAGAACGATGCCCTATTTCAGAACTCCACGGCTCAAAGCTAAGGAGGGTCGCCTTTTGCGTCGACGTCGAGATTGCGCCAATGCCCAAATACAGCGACGGCGACTCTGCCCACTCGAAATCGCCGGACCTGACGGCCCAGAAGAAGAAGCTGACGGAAAAGGGCGAGGGCGAGGCCCTCAAGAACCCAAAGGTGGCCGAGGACCAAAAGGAATCGAACGGTGTTGTGCATATCCCCGAAGAGGCTCCCAAGGAACCTGAAATTGTGCAGGTGGGTTCCACCAATGACGCAGCAAGCAAGGATCAGAGCGCGAATGGCAATGCAACGCCGGCACCGGACAATACGAAAAAGAAGGAAAAGAAAAAGAAGAGCGAGGAGGAGCGCAAGGCCCGGAAGGAAAAGAAGCGCAAACTCGCCGAGGCGAACGGCTCCATCCCCATGGAGCTTCACTACGACACGAGCGACTCGGGCAAGACGCACTCGGGCGTCGTCACCCCGAAGACGAGTTCGTATCCGACGACGAATCCCGTTCGGATATACCGAAGATGTTGCCAGCTCCGTGAAACGCCCATTCTTAAAAAGATTACCGAGCAGCTCACCGACCCGGCCAATTGCCCGTCCTCGAGCGGCATGGTGAATAAGCTGGTCTTGACCGATTACTGGCTGCAGCTCCCCGACCTCATCACCCTTGGCGACTTCCTCGCCGTCGTGCCCGTACGAGAAGTCTTTTTGGACAATAGTGGAATTAGCGACGAAGGATTGCGTGTGATACTAGCAGGTCTCCTGGCGGCAAAGCGGCCCCTTTCAAGGAAACGAAAACCCAAGCACGAACTGGCCGAGCAGGGCGGCGTGATCGAGCGGCTGGTGTTGAAGAACAACAAGCTCGGTCCCGACGGTTGGAAGCATTTGGCCCTCTTCATTTTCCTATGTCGGTCGCTCAAGTTTCTCGACGTTTCTCAGATCCAATTCCCTCGTCAACCTCCAGCATGCCAGAACGGAGCTCTTGCGAACGGCGCGCAAATACCCCGGGGTATCTCGGATATCCTATCCAAAGCTTTTGGAGAGCGTCTGGGCGAATCGACGCTCGAGCTTGTCAACATGGGCGAGACGGGGCCGAGCATGGAGCAGCTGGGAGATATCATCGACGGGCTTATCAAGTGCGGTGTGCGCAGGCTCGGTTTGGCACACAACCAAATAACGGCAGAAGGCATTCAACATGTGGTCAAGTTCGTCTCCGCAGGCAAGTGTGAAGGCATCGACCTGGGCGGTAACGATCTCGGAGACCACATGGAAGCACTGGCTTCGGCGATACAGGTCGATGCGCCACTGTGGGCCGTGGGCTTGGCTGGGTGTAAGTTGACGCCTTCGTCGCTCTGCAAGATCCTGCCTACGCTAGTGAAGCTCAAAGACCTTCGGTTCATCGATCTATCACAAAACCGGGCGCTGTTCGAGTCGACACCCAGCGCCGTTGGTCTTTTGAGGAGGTATGTAACTGAACAAGCCGATCTATGTAGATGTGCTAACACGGCCCAGATACCTACCAAAGATGAATGGTTTGAAAAGGATGCACCTCGAGGACGTGCAAATGTCCCCTGAACAAGCCATTGCTTTGATCGAAGTCCTCCCCGAGATTCACCATCTCGCCCATCTAAATCTCCTCGGCAACACCGAGATTGCGGTGCTCGCAGACGCCCGTACCGAGGAAGCCCAGGAGGAAGCCTGTGCCTTGTATGCGTCTCTGCTCGCCGCGACCCGGGTGTCGAAGAGCCTGATCTGCGTGGACATTGAGGTGCCCAGCGATCGCTCGGGAGAGATTGTGAAAGCCATGGCCAAGCAAGTGGTGGCTTACTGCTTGCGGAACATGGAGCGAATCCAGGATGCCGATATGAGTGCTGCCGTGGCTGCTGCTACTGGGGCCGCCTCGGACTCACGCTCGGAGGGCTCATCGGACACGAAGGTGCCGCATTATTCCGACGTCCTTGCCCATTTGGTTGGCCACGACGTTCTTGATCCGGGTGAGATCTCGGACGACGTCAGTTCTGCTCCGGACGAGGACTACGTGATTGGAGGGACGGGCGTGGTGAAAGCGCTGGCATGCTGCCTAAAGAATCGTGGCGACGAGTCTCGCAGACAATCTGGAGAGTTTATCCGAGACGTCGAGAATGGCGTCTCAAGTCCCGTCGCGTTGACGACGGGAGGAAAGGCCAAGGACACGTCGAAGCATCTCCTTGCCGGGGCGCGCAAGATTCGACAACGCCTTCAGCCGGCACTGAACAAGGCCAAGGCCAACCCCGACGACGAGCAGACCCTCCGTAAGCTCATCTTCCTCGACGATACGTTGAAGGGCATCATCAAGCGCTTCGAGGACGAATACCCCGATACGCGGGAGCCCAGCGGGGGCGTCAAGACGCCTGTGGTGGCCAATGGACAGGCAGGCGAGTCGCACGAAGAGCTCCCCGTCATTGTGGTCCCTCCCGAGGACTCGAGCATAGCATTGTCCGACAACGAGGACGAGTCGGAACTCAACGTGGCGAGGCCGCTGTCGAGGACCAACTCGGTACTGTCCAAGACACTCGCCGAGGAGGAAGGGCGAATCTTACGAGCGGGCCACCGGTTCCGGACGGGCTTCTTCAAGCAGGAGCAGATCGACATGCTCAGCTCCATCGACGACATCGGGTCGGACCCCAAGCACGTGCCGATGCTTGCGGAGCTGGCCGAGGACATTGGCGGTGAACTCCTGGAAAAGGTCAAGGAGAAGGGCGCGGTGCGGGCGTTCAAGGAGCACCGGGAGCTGGTGCTGAAGAGCATGGAGGCGAGCGACCCGGAGCACTGGGAGCGGTTCGTGGAGGCTCAGCACAAGGCCCGGGCCAATATTGCCGTGTCGTCGGGGGTCAAGGGCTCGCCGCCGCCGGACGAGAGTGCCATTGCCGACTGAGGGGAGGAGGAGAACTGTTTACACGACGGAAAAGGATGGTTGAGGTTTGGTTGGAAAGGGGACTTGTTTATTATTGATTGGCATAGGCTCGGCGCTCGCTTTCATGGTTTTCTTCTTCCCTTTTTCTCTCTTGAATGGGGTCGACATTCACGATGACTGTATTTCAAATGATATGAATAGGAACGTTTCTGTCATGGGGAGCTGGATGGGTAAGAGTAATTACAAAGACAACCGGAGTTGATATAAAGCATTAGATCCTTTACGCTTAAAGTTGTTCTCGCTGGGAATGTCCTTGGTTGCTATTTTTGTCGCGTGGTGTTGTGCGGATGGAGGAGGGGAGCGGAGGGGAGGAGAGGAGAGGACTCGGAGGAGGGAGAGGGAGCTGCAAGCGATATATTCGTAGTGGGCGGGTGGAGAGTGTGAGATTGATGGGTTCCTCCCTGGTTGCGTCCCCCTGTCATTCCTCGACTGGGTTTCTTTTTTGTTGGTCTTCGGGAGGGGAGGTTTGTGATCTTGACGGGCATGTTCTTGGCCATGTGCGAGATGGATGGTTTGCACGAGCTGAATCGCGGTGATATAGTTTTGATCTTCATAGGAGCCATCACCACCCACCTGGACAGCGATTGCTGCTAGAGAAGCAGAGAAGACGGCGGGGGAAGAAGACCAAGACTAGGGAGCCGGCTTGTGACGCGAAGTCCTGTGATGGGCTTTTGCCGACGGCCCTTAATAAACCAGGGTCCATGGGTGCACCTTGACCCTCACCTGCGACGGGACGCTAGACTCGAGTTGGACTGCGGCTGTCCAGGGTCTGTTCCCGATTGAGGAAGATTTTGAGAAGAGTGAGGACGGGAGAGTAGAGGCAGAGGTTGAACAAGCAAAGCAACGCGCGACTGCAAGAGCCAAGCCAAGCCGAGGAAGGGACAGGGCTGAACAGAGTCATCTCATGGTGAAACAGGCTCCTTCTCCGCGCTGAGGTGATCTACGCTGCACTGCCTCGCTCGCCTGTGGTGTTTTCTCTCGTCTCATCTGGTTTTTATTTCTCTCGAGTTCCCGATGGAAGGGTAGCAGTCATTCCTTTCGTTTCCCCCCCCCCCCTGCCATCGTCCCGCGCCGAGCTCAACCTCGCGTTGGGAGCTTTGTGGGAAGGGAAGGGGAATGGAAGCATGCCATTTCATTGTGCGTTCTTGTTCCAATGCGCTGCGCTGGCGTGTCGAGGGGAGACGCGTCTGCCCCAGTTTGCAAAATTGTTCCGTATCCGTGTCGTTGGAGAGGAGAAGTACGGAGTGCAGCACAGGACGAACACTTCACGCGCCTTCAGGCTTCACCGTCTGTTGAAAAAGTGAGGCTGTTCGCTGCCCGCTTGGGCGGTTGGAGATGGAGAGGGAGAGAGGTGGCATTGATGAGTTGGCAGTGCATCCTTTTTTTTTTTTTTTTTCCCTCCGTCTTGTTGGGTCTTAGGTGCTTGGTTGACGATGATGGATGGGTGTGTCAAGGGCGGTCGGTCCGGGCCTGATGAGGTGTGAGGAGGATATCAGCGAGTATTATACGACAAGGATTGGTGTTGGTGTTGAGGTGTCGAGGTGTTGTGCGGTGTTTTTGCATTTGGTCTTTTAATCGTTCAATAACCCAATGTATTCAATTATTTGCAGGTCGTGATGCTGTCCATGTGAATGAGGTCAAGTTCTAATGTGCAAGGTATTCGTGCCTAAGGAAGCAATGGAGATCAATTCGTGGACGCACCTTCCCGGCCAAAACGTTGGCGTCTTGCTATTTATGCCTCCTCCTGAACCCATCTCGAAATTTCAACCCTTGCAGCCCTCCCCTCTGCGCTGATCTCGAAACAAGGGCCACAGTCACACGCATCCACTTTGCAACGGCACATCCGTCCTCCGCATCTCCCCCGTCATTGGCCCGAGAGACTGTCGAGACCCGTTGGCCGTTATGCGCGACTCTGAGACAAGAGCCCGAGGGCCGTTAGCACCTAACGTATTATCACCATGGGTCTCGTCTCTTCTTCCCTCGCTCGCTATCTTCTCTTCTCTTCCCTCCCCTTCTCTGCTGCCTCTCTTCTCACCCATTCCATTCATTCGTTCGTTGCCTTCTTCTTCTCTTCTTTCCATTTCACCCCTTGTTTGTTTCTAGAAACAAGGCTGGCCGTGGGCTTCTTGTAGAAGTCGCATTCCTTTTTCAACCATCCCCTCTCCAAACAGTCTCTCCTTCATTTATCCATATTCATGCCTTGTTCTCATTCGTAGTGACAACTGCTGTTCTCGCCGTTTCCTCCACCCCTGTCCTGTTCCATAAGGCATTGTTGGCGAGGCAGTGTTGCCAGCTGGCAGTTGCTCTTCTCCTCTTACTCCTCATCTTCACTTCTTGTTTGCCCATCCATTTCCTCTATTCGCTCTACAAAACCGCCCTAAACAGTTACCATGGAAGGAACCTTCCCCCCTCCTCCCCCGCCTCCGTCGGCTTTTCGTAATGCCTGGGATCGAAAGCAGAGCGTGGGACGAACCATCGAGAGGTAACAAAACAAAAAGCCTCCTTTTCCGACTTGGATCTCTTTGCTCATACAAAGAACTAGCATCGACGAGGAACCCGGTAACACTCCCGTAGCACCACCGTCGGCGTCTGCTTCGGCCTCCAACTCGGGATCGCGCCCTAGGACTCGCGGCTTCACCAACTCGTCGGGCCGGCAGACGACCAGATGGCCCTTTCACAGCTTCAACAATTCCCGATCTTCCTTCCGCTACCAGCCTCCGTCCCTCCCGCACTCGCGAAGCGGCTCCTTTCAGCACTCCCGAAGCGGCTCGTTCCCCCGTCGAGCCGCCGGCAGCATCAGCCGCTCCGTCTCCAGCGTGCTCGGCAGCGACATCATCCCCGACTACGTCGTGCACTTTCTCCGCGGCGAGACCCCCGAGTCCCTGGCCAGGAAGCGCGGCATGGCCCTCCCCGAGAGCCCGGACACGGCAAACTTCCCCCACCACCATTGTTCGTGCGAGTCTCCCGGCCCTGGCGACTATCGAAGCGGTTCGAGGGCCGGCACGCCGCGAGCCGAGATGGAGAAGATGCTGAGGGATCAGGGCGAGCCGAACGCAGCAAAGAGGTTGACGTCTGGTTGGAGAGGTGGTGTGACGCTCAACGTGCTGCTGGGCTTCCTCGTCTTCGTCGTCACCGTTGTCTGCGTGGGCCTAGCCGGCGCCAGGGGTAACATCTCGACGGGAGCCTCGACCCTCCTAGAGGGCAGCGAGCGCAGAGTGCAGGGAGCTAGCTGGGGTGTTCACGCCGTGGTCAACGTGTTTGCCATTGTGCTGATCGCCGGCACAAACTACGTCTTCCAGATCCTCAGCAGCCCGACCCGCCCCGAGGTCGACTCGGCCCACGAGAACTTCAAGTGGCTCGACATTGGAATCCCCTCGCTGCGAAACCTGCGCCTCATCTCTTCAGCCAGAGCCGCCTTGTCGGTGACGCTCATCGTGCTCGCCTTCACTTCGCAAATAATGTCAGTCGTCAATTCCACCGTGAGGAGGCTGACTCGTTTCATATACTGACCTGCTCTCAGCTATAATTCCTTAATCTTCACCACCACTTCAGCCCCGACCGTGGATATGGCCTTTGTCTCGACGTCGTTTGTCACCTCCAGCACCGTTAGCGCCAGCGTCGATCTCAACGGCATGTCTCGCTCTGCACTCGTCAGCCTGCAGTCCAAGGCCAAGGCCGAGGAACTCGTCGAGCTCACCACTGCCGAATGCATTTCCACCTTTAACAACCGCTTCCAAACCGAGTACGACGGCGTCCTCCTCATTTCGAAGTCTGGCTCGAGCTCCATCGACGTCGACACGGCCGAGCCTGGAACTCCGCTCAATGCGTTCCTCAAGAGCCTGGACAAGACGACGGATTCGATCGATCACTGCCTCGGAAATCCCATTAGCGACGATGACCTGACCTTGGCCATCGATCTCAGCGGTCCTCTTTTGGGCGTCATGACCTTTGTCAACCTAATCTTCCTCCTCGCTCTCGCCCTCGTTCTCGCCTTGGCGATTACCCGCCACGACTTCACTCCCCTCGTCACCCTCGGTGATGCGCTGTCTTCGTTTCTCGAGGACCCCGATCCGACGACGCAGGATGCTTGCTTGATGACCAAGGCTGAGATCGCAAAGGGCGCCTGGGGCCAGCGCGAGGCCAAATTTTGGGTCACGCAGTCGTGCCGCTGGATTTCCACGCCGTCATTGGTGCGCTGGGCCGTGTGGTTACTCACCTGGGTCACTCCCCTGGGCCTCGCAGCCGGTGCTCTGGCGCTCTCCATCAAGGAAAGCCCCAAGACGGCCTTTTCTTCCTTCAGCGACGTTACGCTCGTGTCGCGGGTTCCCACTGGGTCTCGCATCGGTCTGGCCATTGTCGCTGCCATGCCTCACGTCCTCCTCGGCGTGCTGTATCTGTCGACCAACGCTCTGCTGAGCGTCTTCTTCCTTTCGCACGAGATGTCTATGTTTGTTGCGCCCGGCCGACTGATCCCCCTGCGAATTTCGTCGGGTCGACCCATCGGCGCGCAGACCACGTCTCTGTACCTCACCCTGCCTCGACCCTTGTCCTGGGTTATGTTCTTCCTCTTTGCCGGCATGGCCTTCCTGTTAAGCGAAGGTGTGTCCCTCGTGGCTCTCAACCGCGACGACGGGTCCGAGTTCTCGGGCATCGGCTTCAGCCCCATCCCCCTGCTTCTCCTCGTCATCCTCCTCGTGGTGCTCGGCCTGTGCATCCTGGGACTCGCCCTCCGCCACGCCGACGGCCGCGGGGCCATCGACGACGGCAAGCCGGCGGGCAACCCACTGGCGCTGCCGGGCGGATCCTGTTCGGCGGTGCTCAGCTCCCGATGCCACCGGGAGCCGCGAGAGGACGGAGTGGAAGCGTTAGCGGTGCGGTGGGGAGTCGTGCGTGAGGGCGTGGGCATGACTCCCGGCCACGCCACCTTTTCATCGCGTCCAGTTGGTGACATAATGGTGGGGAGATCGTATGCTTAAAGGATAGTCCCCCTAAAACTCGTGAGTCTTGGCGGGTGAATATATCACACATTTACTTTTGTTTCGGAGCATTATAGACGGGAGCGAAGGCAAGCTTAGATTTGGTGTTTATTGCTATTCGAAAAAGATCATGGGATAATGGCTTACCACGCAGCTATTTGCGAACGAGGGCATGGAATTACGGGTGTTTTTGTCCCGCGGATTTTTGGATTTACAATGGCAACTTCTTATACCCAGGCTCTCCAGGGAGAACACATGACTGAAAAAAGTTTTAAATCAAAGAAAAAAAATTAAAAATAAAAAAAATAAAAGGATGAGACCTACATGGATCCCCTGGTGGTAATGTGATGTTGTGACGATGGGGTAGTTGTCATGCGGTTGAAAAGGCTGTTGATAATGTTGTGAGACGATTTGACGTTGACAACGATAGGTAATAAAGGTGTTTCTATTCGTGCAATGAAGTCACGATTCTTATCCATCGAGACGTAATGATTACCATCAGGGTTCCAGCTGGGGCGTAAGCGATATGTTGTCGTGTGTGGTTTTTGCACCTTGAGGGTACGGACCGGCGGGCGGTCAGCCGGTAGTTGACAAAGGATATGTAAGATTCATCGGGGTGAAGGGAGATGGTAGGTAGGTTATGAATGTTCGGTCGTTGATGAAACTATCGTAATATGTTTGTCAGCCACCAGATGAGGAGGTCTTGTTAGAGACTAGGAGTTATGTCTTTGAGTTGTCTCCGCCTCAGCTGGTAAGAGCAGAGCTGGTGTTCTGAATGGGGCTAGAGTCGCCGACGGTTCTATTTTGGACTTGGAGTCTTGATCAATGGGCAGCTGTGGCTGAAGGGAGCAAGCAACTAGCCACAGTTGCCTTGCCTAGGACTCTAGAACGCCCATTGGTCTCACCTTCCCATCCCACGCAATCGTGTAAAGATGGACGGGAAGGTGCGGTGATGACACCTGGAGTTTCTCGGACGGAAGCCACGTAGATGTGAAGAAAAACTTATGGTCGCCCGTTGTCACCTGTACGATGTTACAAACCTGTTCCTTGCAAGCGTCTTGTCAAGGACGCCCAACTTTTCTTCTCATGAAGCCACGACGGATCCAAACGAACAAATATCCGCCAGAGACGCCGCCGATGGCGTCACCGAACGGGCGATTGATGAATCCGATGGGAACACTTCCCCACGCTGCCAAGTGCCTCAGTGTGAGTCCCCGGCTGTGGGCATCTACGTACAGGTAATGAACAGGCTCAGCCGGGTACAGGGAACCGCACGGGTTTCTCAAGGCACCGGTTCTCGGCGGTCGATGAAGCAAGCACAGCTCATTACGACACAGATGCGGTGGTCGTCTGCACCGCCGAAACAAGACACCCCACGCTCGACGCCCCCATCTTGCTCGAATCTCTGGGTCGATCCCCCAGCAAGGCTCCTGGAGTCGCTGCCAACTTTGATCTTTTGGCCCCAGGGGGTGGGCTTCCTCCAGTGAAGCGCTCCGCTTCGGTACAGCGGACGGGCGTGACGGAGAGTCCTTTCGAGACGGGTTGCGCGAAGCCAGAAGGCCATCCGACCCGATCCGACCCACCGGGAAGCTCCTAGGCGCCATGACGGAGAATTCTGTCACGATCAGCAAGCGTGGAAGACGGAATGGAAGGGGGAGGGCTCGCTGTCACTCCCACATTGATGGCGGACGGCTTCCTTTCCCCATGCGCCACAGGACACACTGAAAAAAAGGGCCTGGTTAGGCTGCCTGACAGCCCGGTCGAGTCATACGATTTCGCACCGCCACACCTGCTGACCGTCTGCTGCTTCTTACAATCCAGACTCGAGGATTGGCTGAGACGCCGATGAGATGAAAGGGCACAGTCCGTCTCGGTGCCCCTCCGTCTTGGTCACCCCCGTGCTCCCCTCGGGTTCTCCTGTGCAGCTCTCTGGAGCCCTGGGGACCGCAGTTGCTTGTGCGATGCCGACCGGTTACTGGGCGGGCCGTGACATACGACTCTGGGCTGTTGTCTGCTGGGAGCCCCGAGCGGAGCAAGACTCGAGCCTGTGTGGGACGGGACGGGAGGAGCTCCAGGGACGGTGGAGCACCAAGAGCACCCTCCTTCACCCATTCTCTGGCTTCGGCACTCATCAGCGGGCTCGTCAGACTGTTGGCAGACCACAGGGGGCAGCGGAGACAAGCGCCACTGAGCACCGTGACTCGATGGGGATCCAGAGCCGTTTCCCTTTTCAGCCCCGCACTTACGTTTGGCGCTGGCTCAGGCACAATGTTGCCTCGCCGTGTGAAGATTACCAACTGGAATAAATAAGACGCCGAGCCTCCCACCCTTCTGCCGTACTCCTTCCTGAGGTGAACTTGCACACATTTCCATCCTTGTCTCCTTTTCTACTTGTCTTTGACGATTTATTCCTTTGTCGTCTTTGTCTCACTGAGAAGCCCTTCATCTGGAATCCGACATCAGAAACCAACAACTTACAGTCGTCACCCTGCGTCGACGCCGTCCACTTAGACTTCAACCGTCGACCTCACAATAACCACCTTCGCCATGTCTCCCACATACACCATGTCCGCGCACTTGTGCAAGCAGATCTCTGCCTCGTGGCGTCAGATCCGACAACCTTCCCCTGAACCCAGCAACGCGGGCTCGCCGCCTGCGCCCTCGTTCATGCGACCCTTTTCCCGCTCCCCCTCCCCCCCTGCCCAGCGCTCAGAACGACGATCGTCGACGGCTTCCGATGACTGGAAAGAAAGCGGCCGTCGCTAAGGGTGTTGATCGGGGCGAAGAAGATCGATGAAGACGCACATAATGCAGGGAAGGGGCGCACACTCTCACACTCACAAACACACACGCATGAGAAAACGATAACTACACACACAAGGCGAATCTGGCAAAATTGGGACCAGAATGGCCTCGGCGCACTTGAATTATCTGAAAGGCAAAATATTGTCTGGGCTTCAGGAGTCTTCTTCTTTTTGATGCTTCCTATCACTTCTTTATTCGAAATTTTTACTACCTCTGGGAGGGATGCAATTCACGAATGCGGCTCCTCAACAACACAAAACACAACGAACCCATTGGCGTTCACCAACCAATAGCGACCAGGCCGACCGAAATCACCGGGATGAGACAACAAAAAGCAAAATCAGCAAAAATGGCTTTCTCTCTTTGGATCCATCTCGTTAGGGCAACATCCGACGGCAGCATGTCTGACGGAAACGGGGCGACTCGAGAACAGGCTGGACCCCTTCCATCACGGCATCTGAAGATGAAGTGGCACAAGGCTTTGGGGTCCACTCCCTTGTTTTTACACTTCAGTCTGGGCATTTGCGGCGCCTGCGAGCTGTCGTTTTGTTTTGATGAGGGGACCGTTGTTTGCACATTTGGTTTATAATTTGTTGTTGGGTTGGCATAGTTCTTTTTTTTTCTTTGTTGTTCAGCAGTTGGAAGCATTCTCTAGATACCCGAGACTCAATCTAAGCAAAATTCCAAAAAACACAACAAACTTCTCTTCTCACCCCATCCGGCACTTGTTGGGCTCTCGTGTGTGTACAGATACCTAATGAAACTCATCTTTGGGTCTGATCCAATCTACATATGCATTCGGCATCTCTCTCCTTTCTTTCCCCCCCACCAAAAGGACAAACTTGAAAAACCGAGAAGACAGGGGAGGGGGGCGCAGATTGTGGCGTGACCATCTGCCCATGGGCGTTGTGGGATCGGGGCCCGCCGAGATGCTGCGGAACGTTTTTTTTCTTTGGTTTGGATGCAGTAGCCCGTTTCTTTGTGGGCGGGTGTGGCTGGTGTACGAATACCTTAGTCCGTACCTAGTATTCGTAGGCTAAATCTCTAATCTTTCTAATCTTCGAGTGTGTGTGTGTGTGTGTGTGTGTGTGTGTGAGTTTCGGTGTAATTCGTTAGATAGTATCCATCTTTTTATCGCCCAAGGTAAAATACTCCCACAGCCTCCTTTTACCCAAAACGAAGCAAGTTGTCAACTCCCATCTAACCTAAAGCATCGCCCATTTGTTGAACAAGGTAATTACTCCGATAGCCTCCTTTTACCCAAAACGAAGCAAAGTTGTTCAACTCCCCGTCTAGAGCACACCCACCGTACGGATAGAAAACAAAACAGTAACCATCAAGAAGCCCCTCTATCCAGCGTGGGCTGACTGGCTCCCCCACTGACGCTTGCTCGAATGCGTATCCGTATTTCCCGTCGGATGCGATTCTCGGGTCCGTCTACGGATAGGTCCGTGCCTACTCCATACGGATAGAGCACCTGTCATCCGACGGCATCACCCCGGCCGTCGGTTAGTCAAGCCGATGCTGCCCCGGTTGCTTAAACATCAAATCACTCCTACTGTCCAACCCAACATGCGTCGTGGTCAATCATGGCGGCGCTACATTCAGTCTTGTGTTGAATCATAACCTGTCATCAGTCCTTCCTTGCCCCCTCCCCGCTTCTTTGCCCCGTATTTGGCTTGGCCTTTGTCTTGTTTTTAGAGTCTTTGTCATATCATCGTCCAACAAACATCCAACCCGAGCAGTTGATTGCTCCAATTCCCATCCCACGGGCTGTGTTACCTCCGTCTCCGTCTCCGTCTCCGTCTCCGTCTCATCCCAAAGCACGCGCAAATCCACCTCAGCCTCTAGCCTCTTCGACACCGTCTCTACATGGCCGACGCGGCCATGGTGTTGACCGTGGGTTGAGTGCTGGGTCTAGTCGGCGGACGGTCGTCGTCGCCGCTACCCTCGGGCGAGTCCTGTAGAGCCACGTTGCCCTGGATTCGGCGCTTCGCATCCCGCTTCTCTGCATCCGTCACGTCCTGGTCCTGCTTGCGCATGTCCGGGGTCCACTGCGGCTCGTCAGGCGAGTGACCGATCGACATACCCACTCGAACCTGCACCCCAGGTTAGCATCTGCATCACTCCATCGTCCCCTATATCCTCCAGCCACTTACCAGCGTCTCGAGAGCCCCGCTGGCATTATCCGCCAGGTCATCGTCAAACACCATCTTGCCTGGCTCGAACAACAGCAGCACTGTGCTGCCACCAAACTTGAAGTATCCCAACTCTTCTGCTCGCTGTACCCGATCGCCCTCGTTTCGTGTAATAACCGTGCTGCCCACCATCATGGCTCCCACACAAACCACCATGACACGTCCGTGGTGCTCGCTGTCGATGGGCACCAAGATCCTCACGTTCTCACCGTACACATCCAACGCAGACCGGATCGCCATGGGGTTCACCGTGTAGTACTCGCCCTCGATCGTCTTGGGCTTGCCCATGATGCCGTCAACTGGGATATGGAAACGATGGTAGTCTTGAGGAGCCAGTCGGAAGATACCAAGCGCTCCCCCTTCGTATCGTGCTGCATCCTCTGGGTAGGCGTCACCGAGCAGTCGCTTCATGTTGAACTCCCGACCCTTGACCCAAATCTTAGTCGCCTGGGTGATGGAGTTGAAGACGACGGTTCGGCAATCTGCAGGCGACACAATGACGCGCGGGTGTTCTGGCGCCGAGCATGGGCGAGCACCGGGCTTCAAGGCGCGGTAGAAGAACTCGTTGAAGTTCTTAAATTCTTCCAGCGGCAGAAGCACCTCGCTCATGTCCAGCCCATGGAACTCGATGAATTTCTCAATCTCGTCCTTGGACGCCGGATCGTCAAACTTCTTGCCCTGCTTGATACTCAGGCTCTTGAGCAGCTTTCGAACTATTTCCTTGTCAGCGAGAGTGCCTCATTCGCCACGTCATGCCCGGCTTACTTCGCTTGTTCTCCATATCTCGCGACTTGAGACCCTTGTACAGGAGACGAATACCTAACCGAACGTAGACGCTCATCTTCTCCTCGTTGATCTGGCCCGTGAGTCGATCCTGGACGAGAATGTTGGCAGAGTTGGCTCCCAGCTTGTAGCCGCCGTACGAGATTTTGGTGATGACCTTGGAATACCACTTGCGCTGGGCCTGGCTGGCCGTAACGAAGCCACCCACCAGAACGTTGTTGACCTGCCTCCAATCTTGGCTGGCACAAGTGGCAATGTGTGTGATGATGTCGGCGTCGTTGCGCTTGTTGAGGCGAGGCTGGTGGCAGATGGGACATTCGCGAATCTCCACCACGTGTTCGTCGTTTTCTAGATCCACGAATTCGCCCTCCTCGCCTGCCGGCGTGGCCAACCCTGGCACGTTGATGGTCGATGTTGTCGTCGAGGTTTGGTTGCCAGACGAGGCGTCAAGATCCAGGACGCTCGACGATTCTGAGCTTCCAGGACCCGAGTCGGCGCCCTTTGCGGGGACGTTGAGCAGGTTCTTCATGTCTGGCACAATGCTCTTGATCTTTTCCGTCACGCTTGTCGATCGGCCCTTGGACTCCAACGCATCTTCCAAGTTGACCACGGCCTCATCCATAGTGAGTTCCCAGCTCTCGTCGTGGTCAGCACCCTCGTGCGGGAACCGCGCAAAGAAGCCGTCAATGGTGTTTTCGCTCAGCGTCGAACCCAGAGACTCGAGCATGGTGGTCAGTTCCACGCGGCTAATCTTGCCGCTCTCGTCTGCGTCATACTGTCGGAGCATGGCCCTCCAGAACTGCTGACGAAGGGCAGGGTACGGCATGTACTTGGCCCGGAGGTACAGCGTGGGGTTGTGCTTGCCTTCCCACTTGTCCAACTCCTTCATTTTTAAGGGTACGACATAATCGCTAAAGTCGAGGTCTTCGGGGTCCGTTGCCGTCTCAACGTTCTCCGACCCGTTGTTGGCGCTGGCGGCGACAGCATCGGCTGGCGTCAACAGGCCGGGCCCGGCGGTCGAGGCTTGGGAGGATGGCGTAGTGGCAGTGCTCGTGGAAGAGGCATTCTTGCTCAAGGGGGGGCGGATCATCTTACCAAGACTCTGCGTCGACGAAGAGCGGGAGATGCTCAACTTCTTGAAGCGCGGTCGGGCCACAGGGGTTTGGGTCGGGACTCGCACATCGTAGAGGCCAGTGTCGGGGTTCGCCTTGGGACACTTGTCGATCATCTCCTGGATTGGCAGGGAGCACGAGGCAATGAAGTCGTTGCCCGAGTACTTGTCGTGATCAATGACGGTAAAGGCAAAGTGGTATTGCTGCTCGTGGCCTTGCACGTGAAACAGCATCTTCTCGTTGTAGACGGGGTTGAGGTTGTGGCGGACTCGACGCGTGCGGTACGTCTTCTTGCCCAACGAAGTCACCACGAAAGGATCCATGTCGAAACTAGTGCGAGTAAGGTTACTCTCGGGTGGCAGGTCGGTGATTTTCACAATTTCAAGATAAATCACACCGACGACATCAGAGCCATTGCCCATAAAGGCGTAGGGATTCTGGCGCCGCTTCTTCTTGAGGCCTCTGATGCGTAACCGACGGCGGCGTTTCTCTGCCGTCTCGGGCTTGGAAGGATCATCGTCTTCTTCGTCTTCGTCATCCTCATCATCGTCCTCGTCGTCGTCGCCGTTGTTATCCGAGGGACCAGGAACGGATCGAGGGGCAAAAGTGGTGGGAGCCAGGCTGGGCGTCATGGAAGGAGTGATGTTCCGGGAAGAGCCAACGGGAACAGAACCAACGAGGTTGTAGAATTTGTCCAAGATTTGTTCAGGAGTAGCGGAAGAGTTGGAAGTGTCGATCAAGGAGAACTTGAGTTGCACCTCTCCAGAGACAATGCCCGTCTTCTTGCCCGGCCGCTTGCTCTTGAGGCGGTACCAAGTCGGCTCCTGCTCGGCCTTTTCGTTTTGAAAGATCTCCTCCAGGGCCAAGTCGAATTCGCCCATGTAGTCCTTGCCGAAGCGGTCCTTGTCCCAGCATATGACGTCAAGAACCAAGTTCTGGACAGAAGTGAGGAGTATCACTTCGGTGACGTTCCATTCGGGATTCAGTGTCTTGGGTTCGGTATGGGTGGTAACGCGTGCGTCGCCAAGGGAGAGAACAATATACTACAGAGAAGACAAGACGGCGTCAGGCAAAGGTCGAGGGCGTATTATTCAGGAGGCGCGGAGGATTTGTGCGCGGGGGACGCGGGGTTCGGTAGGGCAGTACTCACTGGGTCTGAGGAGCCATTGCGATCTTTGGCAGCGAGGTCTTTGGCCTGTTGAACGAATAGAGAGGTCAGTTAGCTGACACGGCTCGCAATCTGGCAATTCTGGGGGTGATTGAACGAGCACGAGGTTCGCAAGGCGGGGAATGCACGGCAAAGGCAAATGTGAGGTGATGGAACACACGGGCGTCGCAACAGGAGGCGGGGTCGTCGCGGAAATGCTCGACAGGTTCCAAAATGGGCTCGTACCTTGAGAATGTCGACTTTCAGGGCCAGGCCGTTGCCAGCATCCCGCGAGGGGCTCGAGTCGGACTTTGAGGATCGCATGGGGCTGTTGGCTCGACTGCGATGGATGGTGGAGGAGGAAGAGGACGACGAGGTCGACTTGAGGCGGGTGGGAATGATTCGCACCATGATGACAACTAGCCACGCCCACCGAGGGGGCTTGGCAGAGGAATGATGATGCTGTGCGGATAGCGGATGGGAGCTTGTAGCGGTTGCACTTTCAGGCGGTGCTGGTAGCTGGAGGTACCTAGCAGTCGGGTGGTTGCTTGCTTGCTTCAGAAGACCTGGCCCGGGTGGAGGTGGTGGAAACAAGGGCGGGATCGCAGCCGTCGGATTGGATCGACGCAGCGCGGGGATGCTCCCACCTTGGCAACTTGGCCTGTAGTGACGTAGCGCTGATGCTCAGAAGAGTTTCACTTGGACGTGGCTGATGAGCTGGTGATTGCTGTTTGCGTTAGCACTGGAGGCCACCAAGTAAGGGGAGAGCCTGCAATCATCTCCAGTCACTGACATGGAGAGACGGCATCCTCTCATAAAAGCCAAAACATACCCTCTTCTCTCCTCTCCTGTCCCTGCCGCTTCTTTTTTCGTTCTGGCCCCCTTCCGTTCGATGGGGTGTGGGTGGTATCAGATGCGTAATTATGCGATGCGTCGGGGATCAAATCGCATGCGCCTCTTCCTGGGCTGGGCGAAATTCCGTGTCCAGGGGGAGGGGGGAAGAGGAACGACGAGGCAGACTCTGCCCTTTTGTTGGCCAAAAAAAGACGACGAAATTTCCCTTTTACCGTCCCTCAACTTGCCGTCCCTTGACTCCCTTGCTTTTTTTTCAGCTGCCCCTCTTCCCAAACGACGCTATTCGTGCTTCGCTTTTCCGGAAAGGAGATTGAGGGAGAAGAAGACGGGCCCCATTCACATGTGAAAGAAACCGCTCGAGTCGCTTGTCGGGGAGTCGGTGGGATGAAGAAGTGTCGTGTGTCGTGTCGTCTTTTTTGGATTGTTGGTCAATTTTGGTCAATTTTTTTTTTAAACTGGAGATGCTCGTCGTCGCGTGTCCCCCTTTGGATCGACCGTACTCGTAGTCGTGCACGGAATCAAGAAACAACAGACAACTCGAATCGTAAGGCCAAGCCACGGCCAAGCTTCGCGCCCCAGCCCAGCGCAGAGCCGTGATCCGTATTCGTGGGTCGGATTGTCGGAAGCGGTGGGGGATTGGGACACGGGGGACGGGACACGGGGAGAGGATTGGGCGGTAATAATAGGGACGGAAGCAAGAGACAGAGCGAGTGGGCTAGAGAAGGGGAGAGGGAAAGGACCAAGGACCAAGGAAGAAAGAGGATGCAAGAGAGTAGATATCACATGGAGAGAAGCATGAGGGAGAAGTAAGAAAAAGATGGGGGAGGCTTGGGACTTTGGACTTGGGACTTGCGAGAGCGAGGGTTAGGGTTGGTCGAGAAGGACGGTGAGCAGAAAAGACGTGACTTATTCGTCCTGCTTCCTTCCTCTCCTCGCCTCCTCGCAACAACGAGACAGGACAGCTCCTTCTTTCGTCTCCCTACCTTAGCTGAGCTATTTGCGTCTCACATCCAAGCCTCCCGAGTCGCTTCGGACAAAGTGCCGACTTAGCTGTCCAAAGACACGTGTAGATCACCTCACTTGCGAGCAGGGAGCTCGCTCTTGTTCTTTTCTTCTCGTCTTCTGATTCTCCCTTCTTTCGTCGACGCCCTGTCACCTATCCAAAGCAATGACATCCATTGTCCAAAAGGATCACCACAAGCACAAGCTTCTTCACTCATCGCCAGCCACTCGAATTAATTCTGCCTTCTTCCGTGCGGCTGATCACTCTCCGTTAGCCTGGTGCTGACACCCTCCTCCCCCTTCGATCCTTTCAGCGAATTGCGGCTCGAGTCGGGCGACGCCAAGGTGCGCGTTGCTGATCCTCCATTCCCTCAAAAAGATCGGGAACTTTGAATTGCAACATTGACGACCCGCCCCCAGCCCAACCGAGACGGAGATGATGCTGCACAGCAAACGAAATGATGGAACAAATACCTAACCTAGTCACCCATGAACCATCACCTGAAGCATAATCCCAATCACACTCACTCATCATCGCAATTCATTGCCGGAAATCGTTCCCCTGGAGCTTGCCCAAAAAAAGCAACATCTCATGGGGAAACGTCTCCCCGGATCCTCCCAACGCTTACGATATCCCTACGAAGAACGGAGCCCGTGGGCAAAAAGAGAGATCCATCTAACCTCAACAAAAATTGGTCGACGGACAGACCCAATCCGCCGACACCGAGCGGACAAAGGTGGGAAAAGGGAACTGGCAAGGGCCGGCCCGACTGACTCGTCGTTTCCCAAATCGGATCAAGCAAGGAAACAGTGAGAATACCGTGTCCGTGGCACTGGCCTGAGAAAGGAACTTTGGTACGAGCTGAGGGAGATGGAGAGACGAAAGTGACAACCACCTCTCCCTTCTGAAACATTTCCCGCCGCCATCACCATATGCTTCCTCCCGACTCTCGACCACCAATTCCTTCTCCCCCCATCCTCCCCTAATGAAACACCCACCACCAACGCATGCAGATGCAAACTACCAACCAACTGCAACTGCACAGTCCGTCCGACCTCACCATTGTCGTCAATTAATCGCGCATTCTCGTCAAATCTCCGCTCAACAGCAGCCACCACTGCTTCACTCATCAACCTGCAACGTAGCTTGATATGTGGGAGAGCATGCCCAAGAGAAACACCCCTCATCTTCGTTATGCGTCTATGCGACTTCTATGCCATCCAGGTATCAAACGAATCAAAGAAAAATGTAATATAAAACCGCAATAAAACATTCCCAATGAATCATCTCGTTGCCTCGTATAGGTGCAATAAAGCATCCTCCTCTTTTAACAATCGTCAATGCCAGTACGCCGTCCTCAATGCTGTAAGAAAAGGAAAAGAAGAGAGGAACAAAACACAGAAATAATAAAACACAACCCCAGATACCAGGCAAAGATTTCAAAACCATTCCCAGTCATCCTTTTGCTCCAGCACCTTGAGCGCATCTACTGCATCAGCAAGCAGAAAGTTGCGCCTTCCAAGACACTGAGCCTCCAGCTCTGCACGCGCCAGAGTAACCACCCCGTGCGCTTCATATTTGTTGGGCAGCATCTGAACCTCGCCCGGCTCCATGCCCGCCACCGTCAAGAGCAACTTCAACGTCGTCTCCTTGGACCCCGGTTTAGCCTTCAAGTCCCTCTTCTCGGCATGGCCAAATGCCCAGCAGATCAAAGCGCAAACATAGAATCCCCAGTAGTCCGAGATGTCTTTCCAGCTGGAACTAGACCGCAGCTGAGTTGGCGTCAGGTTGGACTCTTTCCCCTCCAGCGAGTAAGCAAGCCCCAGGAAACCCTTGAGAGCTCGTGCCGCAAAGGTCGTCGCCACTGCTGCGCTTCCCGACTTCTGCCATTCATTGAGCGCCTTCTTGTGACGAATGAACAACTTTAGGTCGATAATCTTCTCGTTAAAGACCCAGCTGTCGCCCGAGACTAACAAGAGGGTGTAGAGAGGAGTGTGGTGTAGGGCGAGGTATGTGTTGGCAACCGCCGAAGTTGGGAACAGCCTCGCGATGCAAAACTTGTTGACCGCAACTTGTGAGGCATCTTGGACAAGTTCCGGCTCCTTGGGGTTCTGGCGGTTCGACAGATACATGGCGAGAGCTGCAAGTACGATGGCGCCGTCAAACGGCGACGCTTTCTCGATGGTCGATGGCGTCAGGGTTTCCAACCTGATGCTCTCCAACGTCATTGGTTTACTTTTCCCCCGCAGCATGCTCCAGTCCTCGGCTGTCGGTGCCTCCCAGAGTTCTGCGGTGCTTTCTGACAGTGGGATGGGAGGCACGTCGCGATTCATGTCGGTGAATTGTGTATGGTCCCTTTCGTGATATCGTGCACTATGAACGTCCAGGATGAAGCACGCCGCGAGAAGGCGCCGTCGGGTTTCCATCTCAATCCAGTCCAACCACTGGTCCTCGAGGTCATCTTCCACGATATCATGTTCAGGGGGGATCGGGATGAAGGAGTTTTGGGTACTGAAAGCCTATAAGGGAGTTGAGCAGGGGATCCATAAAGGTCCACTTAAGAAATTTACAAGAAAAAAAAGGAGAGAAAGAGAGAGAAGAAGAAAATAAGAGGAAAATAAAAAAGCAAAGTAGGGAGAGTCTTAGAATGGGAAGATGAGAAGTTTGGGGCATAGACAAAGGAAAAAAGATGACAGTCGAGACGACATATAAGAGATCAAGGCCGACTAACCCTTTGGTAGACTTGTCCGAACTGTTGTGATGGTTTATGGGAACCTCCCCTTTTGCCTCGAAAACGTGAGTAGTGCTCGAGCAGGACAAGGGTTTGCTCGACCGGCTGGGGACGATGGTGTGCTTGCGTAAACTTGGGTCGCTGTGTTAGCATTCATGTTTCGGGTTGGATCAAGAGGAACGTACCAGCTTCGACTTATACCGGGCATAGTGGTAAAGTTCGGATCCCTTGACGCGGTCGTCCTTGTCGGTCAGGTATTGAGTGGCAATGGCTGCCATGGCGCAGCGAAGCACATCAAAGTAGTCCTTCGTCGCCGCTGTCTCGAAGCTAAGCGTCCTCTTGTGGATGACTGGGTATAGTGGGTAGAACTTCTCCCAGTAAACATTGAGGTACTTGGGGATGGCCTCGCGGGTTGCAGGTTCCAGTCGATCAGGGGCCTCGCTTCTAGAGGCTAGAAGGCCAAGGCCCTCTGGACGACCGCATCCTGCACCACCGCCGAAGAAATCGGTTGGTGGGACAGCTGGAACGGTGACTAAAGTCTCAGAAGATTGACCCATAGCCATGTGAGGGGGCATGCTACGAACAGTTGAGTTGGTTTGCATTTGCTCAAGGTTAAAGAAGGGCTCGTCTGTAAAGAACCCTGGCAGCGGAGTCTCCCCAAAGAGTGCTGGTTGCTGAACCGGAGAGGTGTAGAGGTCCATGGCGAATGCGCCATTTCCTGGCATAGGACTGGTGCTTTGAGTCCCGGGCTGACTGTTGAAGGCCACCATTGGGGCGGTGTTCCAGTCGCCGCTGGAGGTTCGAACAGGCAACCGGTTCCCGTGTGTATGGTCGGAGGGCGTCGAGTAGGTACTCTCGGATGCAGATGACGGTATGGTAGTGTCCCAGACAGGGGCCAGTTCCGTATCGAGACCTGGTAAACCCGGCATGGTCCTCGGTTGACCGTAACTTTCTATCGTCGGCTGCAGACCGGGCATTGAGGTTGACTGCTCGAAAAAGGCGTCAAGGGTATAGTCATTTGTTGGTCCGCCTCGCTGGAGGTTTGGATTCGTGCTGGATCCGGTAGTCGGTGGCCAAGGAGTCGTCCGGCTGAGGGGCAAAGTAGTCGTCGTTTTCGCGTCACCCGCTTCCTGTTGAGTTGCCACGATGCCTTGTGGCATCCGAAGACCGGTTCCTGGGTGAGTCGGGGGCGTCTTGGGCGGATATGGACCCCACGTCGATTCAGGCTTGACTGGGTCATCGATGTCACTATATAGGGTTAGTATCAATTCTGTCTAGACTTGATGGCTTGTATTCGCATCGAAGCGAGACGTACTGTCTCTGCAGGTGTCGTTCATACAAGTCCTTCCGAAAGAATGACTTTCCGCAATTTGGTCTATTACAGAAGAGTTCCGGGGCCGCATGTGTCAGTTGATGTCGACTGGTATGGTTAACACGGAGTTTCGAGAAGTTGAAGTTGAAAAAGAGAGACAAACCGTAAATGCTCGGCACGAGTGAAGGTCTGTAGCCATTGCACGTTAGAACTTGCGGTGATGGTAGACGAGGAGGCATCACACCTTTGAGCACTTGTCACAATTGTGAACAGGTTGGCCCTTCTTCGCCTTGCTGATCTTGCGAGTGATTGGGGTCAATTTGACCGAGTGCTCAGCGACGCTGTTCCTCTGCATCGGCCTCATGAAACTGCTTCCGGATGGCATCACGTAGGTTGGGTCGAAGGGCCCGTCCATAGACTCGACACTGGTATTGCTGGGCCGGCGACCAGGTGCGATGCCGGAAGAAGAGTGTGAAGGTGGTCCACTGGCAAAGAGGCTCGAAGAGTGGCGTGCCGGGTTGATCAGGTCGTTTTGTAATGCAGCGGGTGTCGGGTGTTCTGGCCTGGTAGTGGGATATGAATCGGTGGCGATCGAGGAGTCGGAGGGCAGGGGTTGCATCGAAGTCCTGGGTGATGGGTCGTGTTCGTCATCCGAGTTGATGATGTTCTTGAGGCTGGCCATGACGGCGCCGTGATAATATGTATAAGATGAAGAGGGAGCTTGGGTGTGTGAAGTGGAAGGGGAAGATGTCGTCCAAACGTGGTAGCATGCACAGCCCCGAGGAGGCTGAACGGGGTCTTGGGCAGATGGAGTTAAGTTTAGATCATGAATGTATATCAAGCAAGGCGATGAATTGAAAGGGCAATGGAAAGACAGGACAAGTGGGGGGAGTCGGCGTAGAATGGGAACCCCGGAGAGACCAGGAGACGGACAGGGACGGGAGGATGATGGATCTGGAGGGGACACACGCTTGGACGATCTCAGCCTCAATGAACAAAACGCGGGCGGGATCGATGCAAGCGCATCTGTGACAGGATCAAGCAAGCTCGGGCTGCAAAGATAGGAACGGAGTGAGGCATTGCTTAGGAGGAGGAGAATGGGAAAAAGAAAGAAAGTGATGACGAGGAAGAATTTGCGTGTGTTGGTTGCTTGTTGGAGGCAGAAGAGATGCCGTCCCAGACTGTCTTGCATCCCTCCCTCCCGTTGCATGTCAGGGGGGATAGCCTCTTCCATCACCCCTGGCAGCTGAGCCCGAGGCGCAGGTACTGACAAGGGTGATACTGGCGACTTTGACCGTGTGTGAGAGCGAGGGAGAGGGTGTGCCATGCATGGGTGTCCATGGGTGTCCATGGGCGTCCAAGGGTGTGTGGTGGTGGGCATGGAGCTCTCCCTCCTCCACTGGCCGGCGCCCAAATGCAAGGTACCTCACCTCAGTCGAGTTTCCTGTCCGTCAGCGACAGTCAGCAACTGGATTCGTCCATTCTCTTGGGATCCCCCTCCCGGCCGCATGGATATGCGCTCCAAACCCTGGCTTGGATTAGTGGCGGGAACTTGGAGCCACTCCGCCGCAGCCATCCAAGCCTCAATGCCCCCCTTCGTCGAGGAACGGTACCTATTCGTAGCACGGGAGTCGTGAGCCATGGGCGCTTGTGCGGCAAGAACTTGCGAATGATAGCCGACAGCGCCGCACGGCAGTAAAGAAGCTTTCTCCGGATCGTTGGGGTTCCGGTGAGACACGTTACGTCGGGACGGAGTTGACGATAAAGAATGCCTCATGGACGGGGGAGACAAGGCGGATTATTGTGCATGTCGATGCTCTGTCATCAGGCAATTCGAGGATCCCCCATAATTAGAATGTCTCGTCTTTGCGACCCGTCACATTAGGCATATGATTGATTGTCATAAGCGCGCTTTGCACTGGCGCATGCATCCCTCTTGTTCTAGCTGGCAGTTAGTCTGGAGATTTAGCACAAGCACCTCAAGATGGGGGCGGATGGTTTCGACGAACAGACGACGGATGCAAGGCGATGTGGGTGCCGGCGAGAAAGCGAAGTCAATCAATCTGCTTCCCGAGACAAAAATCAGCGAACATGGCGTCAGCCCAGATCGTGGGTAGCTAGGGCAGAGAGATGGAGCGTTGGAGAGAGTGAAGGCGTTCGCCGCGTGGCTCAGCATGGAATTGACAGTTCCCGAGAGGTGCCTTCCATCTGAGTCGGGGGGTCACTAGCCACTCCTTCCCCCTCGGTTCAACGTGCCTGCCCCTTCAGATCGTGCTAATTTTACACTACCAGCGCCCTTGACTGCAGTAACTGCACCTTACGGAAGGCGCGATGGGGAGTGACCTACTGTAGCGCCATCGCCATCGCCATCGCAGGAAACCTCCAGTTGCATTCGATGCTCATCATCAACACCCACACCGGTGACACTTCATCCTCAGCATTCGAAAGCGTGGTTTCTGTGTGGTCTGGGTACGAATAATTACCGTGAGGTTCTCCAGGGGCTCTCCCCCGTCCGACCAGCCAAGGCCCCCTTGTCATCCCTCCACCTGGGTCGCTGCCCTGTAGGGCGAGCCTGCATGAGTCCACGGTCCGACAGCGAGAACAGAACTTGATGATGAAGGTACTGTACATGGTCGTTTCTATGACCTTGTCGTTTTTCAAACGATGATCTCATCCTTCCAATGAAACGTGTCACTTTGACCGAAATCGCTCACAGCTGATCTCTTCGCTATCAGGTTATCTCTCGATGTTGGTTCAAGAGGCATTCCAACACCAATTAACGAGCTTGCCCTCCACGCTTCCCTCGAACGCCGCCGAAGGATCGCTAGTGCCCACAGCAAGGGGCACCTTGTGACGCCAGTTCCAGCGCCTGAACTTCCCCAGCAAAACCTCACCGTCCCTTCTCTCCTCGCAGCCGCTAAGGCGCTGAGGCTAGGACCAGGGGAGTGGGGGAGATTTGGGGCTGAGCTCGTCTTCAAGCCCACGATTGGCCGTGTGTCCTATTTTTATTTCGCGGAACTGTTTAGTCTCCATGAACCTTGGGGCGAGGCCAGAGCGGACGAGCTCAGGTCATCCGTCTGTCAGTCATGGGCTGCTGCATCCGGAGTTACACTCGACGTTGATTCTCGTCGGCTGCGCAGCCTGATCAGGAACCAACATTACCTAGTCAATTCCCTTGCGCTCGGCTTGTGGGTTTCCTGAGGCCGGATGTCTCCCCGAGGAACAGAAACGCTAGGAAGCCCCTTGACCACAAGAGACACAACTCAATCCCGTCTCGCTCGCCGGACTCTCTTGGGGGCCGTTGGCCTTTTACCATGGACTCGGGAGCGCTTGTTCGTCGTGCTTGGGACTGGGTGTGGGTAGCCGGTGAAGTGGTATCGAACGCACCGGTCCGTCCCACGGAGCCGTCTCCGCTTTTAGTCTCCCGAAACGGCAACTCGCATTGATGCGGAGGGATGTGGTGATTGGATGGCCTGGCAGTTGGGATGGCTGCATGCACTGAAACAAAGAGGCAGACAATGGAAACCATGGACACGTGCGCGGGCGGCATCCGGAGAAATATCAAGACATTTGTCATGGGCGCGTGGCGTTGAGCCATGGCTTGCGGGGAGAGAGAAGGGTCTCCTCATGCAGCTGGAGGCTCCGAGGACTCAGGACCGAGGCTGTACGATTGATTGCAGCCCCCCCTTTTTCAGACGGCATAACGAGACTGAAGGCCTCATTTCAACGTGCAGATGCATTCGAAGCACAGATGCAATAGTCATCTTAGCACCAGGCCACAACAGACGGCAGTTGGTTGACAGACTGTAGTAGCACGCGACTTAAGGTATCGGTTTCAGGGTGCTAAGCATCCCTTTGATGCTTTGTAGTCTACAAGACCAACAGAGGTATTTATTTTAACTGGCTCAAACTACGAGTAGGCGCTCGATCGTCCACACCGGTCCACCCGGGACGTTGTCTGATTTGCTTGTTGGTTGCAATGTCTTGCAAGTTGCAAGGCCTTCGAGTTTACCTCGACCAACGAGGCCAATCATGGCTGTTTCCAAACCGGCAACCCTTCACTGCATCAGCGCTTAACAATATGTGGGCCGTGCACCTTCCCGAGCTATTTTTGGCGCGCCGGCCGCCTCCCCCTGCCGAGGGCGCCAGACTGGAAAGTCTCTCGTCTCTTTTTCTCTCTCCATCTTTTCGCTTGAGAGAACTGGGACTGACAAACGCGCGCGGTTTGGATGGAGCAAATAAGACACGTTGAGACAAACAAAACAAACCGCCGCCACCACCACCTCCTCCTCCGCTAAAGAGAAACGCCATCTAAATCCTTCCCACATGGATTCCGCTCCGCTCCCGCAAGACGCTACGGCCTTGAAAAACTGGCCGCCCGTGACCTGTTGTGGTAGCCATACCAACCAACTGTCGACAGGACCCTCCTCCAGCTGACTCTTCTCACCACATTCATCCCAATTACACCACATTTTCTGCTGCAGACCAGTTTTGGCTGCTGACGAAGGCCTACACACTCACACGCACACTCACACGCACACGCATACGCACATGCACACACTCTCGTCTCCGAAGTGTCATCCAGTGTTTCAGCTCCCAACAAAGGGTCCAACACAACATGACCTTTCATCCGTTTCGGTAAATGTTCCCGCCTGCTCTACTCTACAACGCGGCGACTTTTTTTCTATCGAGGAGCATCGGAACAGTCCATGTCCCGGAAATAGACTCCTCGACTCCTCACCCAAAGGTCTCATGTCTGGCCATGGCTGACGGGTCTACGCGGCCGATCCCAACGTGACCGCGTCTCCCTTCCTTGCGTCGGCCTGCATGGCTGGTTGCCTTGTTTCGTTTGCTTCTCTCACGCCCTCGAAGAAGGGATCGTCCTTCCAAAATGGTCATGTCGTCCCCAGAGCAGACACAACCACCGCCAAGAATATCCCCGCGCAGCAACTTTGAACGACGCTGTCATGCACTGCACTGCTGCATTGCATTAGTACCGACAGTGTGTACCGTCCTCGGGATCCATTCCTGCAGAGCTGAATCAGAGCTGAAAGTTGCAGCCAACATACATGGTGGAATTGGATTCCCTGCTGCCCACTGAAGCAAACAAAACAGCAGAAAAAAAAAAAAAAAAAAAAAAAAAAAAACGTCGGGACATGTCGTCTCAGCTCTCATATCGACATACACACCCCCTTTCGACTCGGTATCCGCATCTGGAATGATCTTCTTCTGCCTTCTTCTCCCAAGGTCTCAGATGTGCCCGTAGCCTGGATGCATGCCGCCTCGACCAAAAAAATTAGGAAACGAAAATGTGCGAGTCTCTCGTAATCCTTCAGCCGGAAGTCGTCGCTGCCGGGAGACCGAAGCTGCCGAAAAGTTGCAGATAGCCGCTTACGCGCATGACTCTTTGTTATTTTTGCCGCCGCCAGAGAGGGTTGCTGCGGGATGTTGTAGCTGAGGCTTCCCAGACAGGCAGGGCACGAATGGGTGTGACACGAGGAGCTCTTGGTCATCAAACTGCCCATCTCTGGAACAGGTGGCTTGGATGGCCGTGAAGAGTCAAGTCACTGGTATTCGCATGTATGAGTGTGCCCCGACCAACAATATCGCCTCTCTCTCTCCTCTTGCAGAGGTTGGAGGCGAGGAGGCCCAACGTCCAGGTAGTATCTTTGGTAAGATCCTTAAGACCCAGCCGGTATCGTAGACGGACCATGTATCCGCAGAGCTCTACCTGTGTTTGACCCCAGGCGGTTCGTAGTGACTCTGCGGTTTACCCTACTGCACCTGCTCGCATATACGGACCCTCGGCAAGGCTTAGATGGGCTAGGTATACCCAACCTGCGCCTGAGCCTCCATCGTGTAGATGTGTGTCGTCGCCGATTCACCACATGGCCTACACCGAAAAGGCAGTGACAACCTTTATTTGCCGTCCTGCTTGATTCCAAATCGCACAGCCTACACTGCATGAACATTGAATAACCCGATCGACACTCATCCGTCCCCCCTTCCAACAATCATCACCGCGGATCCTCGCTCTAAGTCATCATCCACAACAAATCCCCAGAGCCCTCCTCGTGCTTCCCCAATAGCCGCCCAGCCGCGCACACGCGCCAAAATAGATGAATTAAAAGAGCCATGCTCATCGTTCTCTGATGTCTCACAATCTTGCACAACCCCCCCTCCTCTAGCTAGTCATCGTTACTCAAGAACCCTATCACTATCTCCCCTCGTTGGGGGCCATCGCCCTGCCTCGTCTTCCAGACGTTTCTAGCGTCCTCTCCCTCTGCCCTCCGCCTCCCTCGGAGAAAAAAGTACCACAGCGAGAGAACTTTAAAAAAAGAAAGGAAGGATTTAAAGCGCGTGTGCGTGTGCGAGTGCGAGACGACAGAGAGAAAAGAGTCGCAATCCCTATTCTGCTGTGTGCGCCATACGGTGGCGGGCCGCTTCTGAGACAGAAAACGTTGGTGACACGAGGGGGGCGTGGAAAAAGCTGACGTTGGCCAGCTTAGCCCTGAGCGGAGGTTTCGTGTGCCCATGAGAGTTTTTCTATTTCGCCTCCATGCGATGCTGGAAAGGCGTTGGGTGTGCAGGCAACTGTGGATAGAAGAGAAGTGGTGTCGTACTTGATGCGGATAGTTATTGAGTGTCCGAAGTCGAAGTTCAAAGTAGAAGAAAGGCGGAGAGGTTAGCAAAAGACCGGATGTGCACTTTGCCTCGTATCGCGGGTTGAAGGAAGAGCAGCGCCTCGGGGAATTGTAATCGCCGCTGAGCATTCTCGCAGCCAGGCTTTGGAATCAAATGGCCGCAAGAAGGTTGTAGCAAATAAGGGACCAGTGTGTCGACATGTTACTCGCTCCTTTGACAGGTGATCGATAATCCTCCAACTACCACTGGACAGACATCAGGCACATGCGTTGAAGAAGCCGGAACGCCTACCGGCCCTGTATTAATGCTTAGAGCGAGGACCTGTATGTACTATGAACCAGAGCTTTCGTGATCCAAGACCAATTTCCTCTCCTTTTGGTGAGTCGCCGCCGGTTTTACCTCCTGTTCCCCCTTTTTGTTACCTCCCATCCCATCTCATCTATGCATTGGTGGAAATTGGCACAGCTGCGGCGGCCTCTGAGTTCTCCCTGTTGTTGCTGTTACTGCTATTGTTGTTGTCGCTCTCCTCGGATTCGTCGTCATCGCTAGGGGCGCGGCTATCCTGGCCGGTCCTCTTACTCTTGGTCATCTGCATAGAAAAAGAAATCCAGGTCAGTCCGGGGACAAGTTACGACGAGTTGAATGTGGTGTGAGCCATACCCATGATCGCACGCCGCCGACAAGACCAAGGGCATAGCCGGTAACGAACTCCTTGGAGGTGCCGCCAGGAGTGGTGGGCGACCGCGCCAGGTCGCCGTTGCCGGAGCTGTTGAACCGGGCAGGGCTCTGGGGCCGGCTGGAGGGCCGGCTCGCTGGCCAGAACTGCCGGAGCTCGCGGCCGAGCTCTTGCCCGGTGCTCGTCCAGTTGTTGGTGATATTGTCACGGAGGTCTTGAACGTGGCGCTTGAGGTCGAGCTCATTCTTCTTGAGCCAGCTAACGTTGAGCTCCTGGCGGGAGGTGCCGCGCTTGAATTGGCGGGCAATGTACTTTTCGTAGTCGCGAACGATTCTACAGCGGGGCGTGAGTATTCCTGCGATATGGAGAGCATGGTGGACAGGGGGTTACCTTGTAATAAGGCCAGTGGTGCTCACTCCCTCGGTTCGCTGAGTGACGAGGAACTTGCCGGCGGCCTTGATAGGTTGGTAGATGTCGTCGCCCTCGTCGGCGCCGTAGGGAAGGTCGTCGTGAGCAACATAGTCGAGGTTGTGCTCCTCGAGGAATTTGGGGGTGACAATCCACGGGCAGTCCTCGATGACCTCATCGATCCATTTACAATGTCGCAGGGTCTCGGCGCGCTCCTTGCCAGACATGACGGTCAGGCCCTTGCGCTTGTGTGTCTCGTGGTCGCCGGTAACGCCAACAACCAAGGTGGTGTTGGGGAAAGCCTTCTTGGCCTGTTCAAGTTGTCGCATGTGGCTGCGAGGCACGTTAGCGATTGAGGTCTTGACGAGGTTGGCTCTGCTCACCCAAGATGGAAGAGGTCGAAGACGCCGTCGGCGTAGACACGGACGGCACGGCCGACCGGGGGAGGGTTCGTCCGGTAGCCACCAGCGGGATGGGTCAAGTTGCCAATGGGCGGAGGAGGCATGGCTTCCTTCTTCTTGCTCTCCTCCAGCTCCTTGAGCGAGGGCTTCCGGCCCTTGCGACCCACGCGCTCAGCAATGTCGACGCTGGCCTCGGTGGTGTCGCTCGGCTCGCCGGGATCGAGGCTGTGGTCGTTGAGCTTGAGGGTGCGTTCCGAGTTGGCCCGCTGTCGCTTAGGATTGGGGCCCCCAACGATGGAACTGCGGTGGTGATGGCGGCTGGACTCGCCAGCTGTGGTGTCGCCCTCCTCGGCCGAGGCGTCGCGGGAAGACGTCTGGAGGCCATTGTCGAGCTGGAGGTCGGCTGACGAATTGGCCTGGCTGAGGGAGCTCCTCTTGCGCTTGGCGCTCTGGGAAGAACCGGACGGCGACGACATGGCTGCGGCGGTTGGGTGCGAGGCGATGTTGAATGAGCGGACGTGTCGAGCGTGTCTTGTTGAGAAGCGGCGCAAAGAAAAGAATATGTGCCGGTGAGCCTTGAGGGATGCACCAGGAGTAATTAACTGAGCGTTGCAAGCGTGTCCAGGACGCGAGAAAAACCGGGGTTGCGGTGGGTTCGGCGTTGAACCGAGAGGCCACTGGCTTGTGAAGAACCCCTGCTTTATTAATCTGGGGTCGCTGGCGATGGAATGGCGGCCTCTGAAGGGGAAAAATACGAGATGACTGTTTGCAAGATTATGCTTGGGTCGGCGATGATGCGGAGGGAGAACTTGGAGAGTCGGGTGGAGGTGGGAAAGCGGTGGACAAGAGAGGGGACTATGTTGTGATGGACTGACATTGGCTGTGAGTGCTTGCTTGCTTTTCTGCAGCGAGCGACTTCGGCATCTTCGTACGAATACTCGATTCTTGATTTTGTGCCAGTACACGTATTCGGAGCTAAGAAAGACAAAACATGACGGCACAAAGATGTACAAATGCCGGTCCCTCGAAGCCGCTGGGAGGTTTTACCTCGTGCAAAATGCCCAATTTAAAGTGGTCCTTCTTGTCATCCAATTCCCCCCCCGAAAAGGAGGAATCGCTCCATCGATGGAAGCCCATCAGCTAAGCAGAGCGCAATCTCCTCTCGTAGAAGAGGCAATTGCCCTCGTGCTCGTGTAGAGTTCCCATTCTTCTTGCAGGTTAGCCGGCATCCGAACCCGAGGGCTCGTCGCATGTTAATTTGGCTCTCGGGCTCCAAAGCACCCAAAGCACGTACGTTTTGTCCGGGGGCGTCAAGTTGGTTCATGGCGTCATTTTGCCATTTCCTGGAAATCCACACGAAAGGGGGGGGACGGAAGATCATCGTCACGTGTTGGACTAATAAGGGGCGATCATGAGATAATCACGTGACAAGACGAGATATGTCATATGCTAATTCACGTGACTCACAAGTCATGTGCTATGCTATGAAAGTTTTGGCCTTGTTGACTCAGGCATTAAGCTGGCTCATCGCATATCCACCTTATTCCCAGAAGCAAACCTCATCATCCCTGCACCAGCCGAAACGCGTCCCTTGCAGGACAAACATGGGATGGAAACGTCAAGAGACGGCTCTGCCCCGTTGGTACCGTTGAAACCCCCTGTCTACCATCTGATCTCTTGTTTCCCACCGTCTCCCTTGTCGTGTATTCGTGTGTATTCGGGTTGCTATACGCTCTTCGGTTACGATCCTTCAGTCCCACCGTTTCTGACCACTGCTACAGTTGTCGTCTCAGGTCAAAGTGTATTGTCTTCTCGAACCCGAAACAGTGGATCAACTTCTCAGAAGGTTGGTAGGAAGATTGCCTCTCTGGCTGAGTCTTGCGATCGAGTTGGTCGAGGCCAATACATGCAGGAACTGGTATACATGCTAGAAGCCTAGCACGGTTCGCAACCCCGGAGACGCACGCTGTCCTACCCACTGCCTTAATCGAAGAGGCAAGCCTAACAGGTTCAGCAAATAAGCTTATTAAGATGCTTCGGAACAGCCTTACTGTCTTGGCTTGAACTGAACCGAGACTAGAACACTCAAACCGGCGAAGGCATCAACGACCAGGACAGAACTAACCCCAGACTGGGGGTTTGTCGTTTCCTCCCGAGGCTACATGTCCCTTCACTCTCCGAACGTACCGTATTCTGATCCATCTTCCTCCCCATGCTTATCCAGGAGTCTTAAAAGTCCGCCAATCCGGGCGAAAAGTGACATGGGTTTCAGACAAGCTTGGCATCTGGGGCAAGTTAAAAACTCGGTTTATCATGAAGGCTGATGAAACTCACCCGGCTCGTGGAGATTCAGCTGTCCTTATTGGATATCGCCAGGAATATCACCAGAAATAACATTGTTCATCTATTATACCTCTGGGATACCTCTCACGATGGGCGACGACCCCTTGATGGAGTCCGCACACACCCATCATGACGCAGGCCGACGACCCGGTCCGAAAGGGTCTCCAGACTTATAAGAGGCAGTCTTGCCCGGTATGGATGACTTTCTTTGCTCGACAACCTCGTTGCATCTTCATCTAATTCTCTCGACGCTCTGGGCAGGCCCGCTAGTCCTTCTTTGATAATCTGCATCTCCCAATCGCCTTCTATCCATTCCTCTTCACCATCCGTCGATAATAATTGACCTTCAACATGAAGACTTCCGCTCTCCTTGCTCTCGCCAACGCCGGCAGCGTTGCCTTTGCCGCCGTCGAGGTCTACCACCAATGCGGTGGGAAAGCCTACACCGGAGACACTGACTGTGCCTCTGGCTCGACTTGCTCCTTCATGAACGAGTGGTACAGCCAGTGCATCCCCGGCTCCGATAACAACGCCGTCAACACTCCCAGCTGGGGCAACGGCGGCCAGTCCCAGAGCACGCCCGGCTTCGGAAGCGGCGGCCAGTCCCAGAATACGCCCAGCTCCGGCAACGGCGGCCAGCCCGAGAGCACCCCCACCACCTCGGTTGTCGAGGAGCAGGAGGAGTCTACCGAGAGCGCTGCTGCGACCACTCCCGTGGCCACCACCACTCCCAGCTCCGGCTCGGCTACCATTACTGGTGTCACTCGAACCCTGCCTGCGTCTTCTGGCGCCGTTTCCTCGTCCGAGCCCATCACTGTGACAGGAACCTTTGACGGCGGCATGAAGAACTACGATCGATCTCGTGAGAGCCCCTAGCTTCCCCCCTTTTCAAGTGATACCCAGCTAACCCCCCCCTTCAGCCTCCGTCTGCGAGGACCAGACCGAAACCGGCGAAGACGACGCCATGTTCATCCTCGAGGACGGCGCCACGCTCCAAAACGTCATCATCGGACCCAACCAGGCCGAGGGCGTCCACTGCCTCGGCACCTGCACCCTCATCAACGTCTGGTGGGAGGACGTCTGCGAGGACGCCCTCACCCTCAAGCAGTCCTCGGGAACCTCTTACGTCAACGGTGGCGGCGCCTTCCACGCCTCGGACAAGGTCGTCCAGTTCAACGGCAAGGGCACCGTCGAGATCTCCAACTTCTACGTCGAGGACTACGGTAAGCTGGCCCGCAGTTGCGGCAACTGCGACGACAACGGCGGGCCCCGAAACTTTGTCATCGACAACGTGGCCGCCGTCAACGGCGGGTTGCTCTGCGGTATCAACACCAACTATGGCGACACCTGTACCATCACCAACTCGTGCCAGGACGAGGGCAAGACGTGCGGCTTGTACACCGGCAACGACACGGGCGACGAGCCAGAGGAGATTAGCGAGGGCGCCGACGGCGAGTACTGCGTCGTTTCCAGCTTCTCCGAGACTTGCTAAAGCGCATTTCGTGGATCGCGGGCGGTTGCCAACAATTCGCTCGAGTAATAGCCTCGATGGGGAGGGGGAGACGTTCGGGGCGGGGGGTAAGCTGATTGGTTTGTTTCTCTTGATCCCAGTATATAATTATTGTATGGATTCGAATGTATAAACAAGACGGGGTGAAGCAATTTTTTTTACCACTGCACACTTACTGAAGAGAGGGGTCAAGAACCTCCATTTCCTTCCTTTCAATGCTCGCTCTGTGCTGTCGAAGTGAGTAATGATCTGCCTTGTCCTCTAGGTGCCACATGGACTTGAGCATTTGGCTATCAGCGAATAGACTGCATGATACGAGTAGTCTGGAGCATACACGTCAGAAGCAAAACAGCCAAGCTTGTCAAACCGCAGAGAGAGCTGTATTTATTCGCGTCAAACTGTTCAAATTACTTCTGTTCCCCTCCACCTTCCCCTCCTTTTTTTTTTTTTTGCGAGCAGTACCCATTTTCCTCTCTTCCCCCATAAATTGACGATACTAAGAAATCCTATCGAGACCCAAGGAAGCAGAAAATTGGTTGAAAACGAAAAAAAGGCAAGTGCCAGAAAAATGCAAAAATAGGCAGAGTTGTGTTTGTGTCGAGCATAGTAGAGTAAGTGAGATAGAACAACGCCACCGTTCCGTTCTCTCCTGCACACTCCCAGTGTACGATTCGAGTTCCGAGTTCCGAGTTCCGAGTCCCAAGTCCAAGTCCGAGGGCGTCCAATCATCGGATGAGGAGCTACTAATATAGCCATGCATCCTTCAAGAAGGCTCCCCTTATCGAGAGTAAGGGTGGAATCCGCGGTTGCCTCCCCGGCCACCACCGCGATAGTTGGCGCCCGGCTTCCCGGCGTTCTTCGGTCCCGTAGGCGCGTTGGCCGGAGGAGCGTGCTGGGGGTCCGGAGAGCCCTGGCTGCCGCCGCCGCGGAAGCTGCCGCCACCTTGGTTGGGGTTCGGCTGAGGCACGTCGTCGTACATGCCCTCCCAGGACGTGGGGGCACCGCCGCCGCCACCGCCGCCTCCGCCCATGTTGTTGTTGTTGTTGTACCCGTGACCGCCGCCGCCGTAACCGCCGCCTCGTCCGCCTCGTCGACCCTGGGGCTGCTGGTACTGGTCGTTGTAGTTGTTATACGCTTGGTTGGCGTTGCCCTGATCGCCCTGCTGGGCTTGTTGTTGCTGCATCATGGCTTGCTGCATCTGTTGCATCTGCTGCATCATCTGCGGGTTCATGTTGTTCATCATGTTCTGGTTGGGCCCGCCGCCGCCGCGTCCCATCATGTTGCCTTGCATCTGCTGCATCTGCATCATCTGCTGCCACATGGCCGGATTCATGGGCATGCCTCGACTCATAGCCATCTGGTTCTGCATGACGGCAAAGTACTGCTGCATACGCTGAAAGTATTGCGCCATGACCTGAGGCGTCATGCCATTGTTGCCCATCTGCTGACCCATGGAGCCCTGCGAGGATTGGTCGTCGCCCTTGCGGAACTTGCTTCTTCGGGAGGCTTCTTCTTCTTCCCTGAGGTTTCCCCTCGGCTGAGCCTTCTTCACCTCGATGGGTTTGCCGTGGATCTCGAGAGGCACATTGATGCACGCATCAACACCAGCCTCGCTCTCAAAAGTCACAAAGCCAAAGCCTCGAGGACGGCCCGTGTCTTTGTCCATCATCAGAGTGGCATCAACGACGCGGCCAAACTGGGCAAAGTAGTCTCGGAACTCCTGGTCTGTCGTCTCCTGGCTCACGCCGCCAACGAAGATCTTGCTGGTCTTCTCCTGCTCATCGCGGGGGATAGCTCGCTTGGGGTCAATCTGGTTGCGAGTTAGCGGCTGCGGCGTGTGAATGAGCTGGGGTTGACTCACAATTTTGCCATCGAGAAAATGCTCCTTGACCATGACAATGTTGACCGTCTTTGGGTCCTTGAATGTAAGAAATCCAAATCCCCGGGACCGTCCAGTGCTATTGTCTCGCATGACAGTGCACTCTACCACCTCGCCAAATTGAGAAAAGTAGTCTCGGAGAGATTCTGTACTTGTCAGAACCCAATCTACAAGTCAAACAGGATGTATACGACTTACGGTCCGTTGTCTCCCAATTGAGACCTCCGATAAACATCTTACTATTCGAACGAATCAGCACGACGCCTCGAGGCACACTTGTACGTGTCTGGGCAAAAGCAAGCAATCATCATGGCAGTGATATGGAAATAACAGGCAGAAGTTGGGTGTGGTGGCGAAGCGCTGGGATCCCTTGGGCGAATTGCATGGTGGCTTGCTGGAGGTGGGTGGCTTGCTGGAGGTGGGTGGCTTGCTGGAGGTGGGCGGCTTGCAGGCAAAAGCACACGAACGCCCACTTTGTTGTAGAAATTTGATGTCCGTTTCATCGTTGTTTCGTCTTTGACAGCTATAGCGATCATGGTTGCTGGGCGTAACGTCCATCCAAGCGGCACGATTCATAGCAGGCCCAGAATCAACCACCAATGTGCAAGGTCTGAGCGAGACACGCAGGTAGAGAGCCGTCGTTACCAAGCTATCGGCATCGAGCATAAACATCCAGACCATGTGTCGTCTTGTGGCGGTTGTTGGGGATCCATGGCAAGGCTGATGGGAAGTCGTCCACGAGTCCTAACGGCCTTCTGAACATGGCGAAGACAGTGCAGTGAGAGGCGCCAGATCAGCTTGGTCGAATATTTCTTCGTCTTGTGCTATCGTCTTGACTCTTCTCTCTCTCGAGCTAGGTACTGACTGGCCTCGCGCTATTCGCTGCAAATCTTGCTCCAGCCGGCCGAGAGTGCATCAACGCTCTCGGCGGGCCATCTAAGATCTCTGCGACTCTTGGCTATGAAAGACAGGAAGCCTGACTCCCGTCTGTCTGGTCTAGGTCGATTGGCTCTTCCTTGGTGTATCCACAGGATGATAGTTCCCAGTTCAGATATCGACTTCCTCCTCTTGCTTTGACGTTGGTCTCAGATTGTTTGTTGAATCTTGGCTCATCTGAGCTCTGCTCTTGCTCTCGTTCTTGTTCTCGGCCCTCTTGTCCAATGCATTTTGGCTGATCAAGGCTCCCCAGTCCGAGAAGTTCGTAGTCATGGAAGTTCGTGATGCCACTGCCACACCAAGCTCCTGTCAACCCGATCTCGACCCTTCCAGCCAAGCCAGGGTGAAGCCACTCCCAATACCAACTGAATGGCTACGCAGTCACCGCCGCCACGACCGAGCGCTTCCAGCAGGTAGTGCAGGTGGGGTAAACAAACATGTGCCGGCTTGCAAAACTTGCGAATACAGATCACGTCTAGGGGAATGGCAAGGACTCACCCGTCTTCTTTGGCGCTAGCCTTGTGAACCGTCCCAAACGGTGGGGGCGTCGGGACGTCCTCGTGCATGGCAGAATGGCTCGCATGGTTGGTGGTGGTGGTGGTGCCTCCTCCAAGATTGAAATCGACGTCGTCGTCATCGTCATCATCATCTTGGTCTTGGCCCATGACTTCGTCGCCTCCTATGTTGTGATCTTGTGATATTGCGGGCTGGTCGTTGGCAAACTTCTCAGCAGGCTGGTGCTCCGGCACAGCTGCAGCCACGGGCTGAGGAGGGGGCGCCGGCTTGGAGGCATCGTTATCGTCGTAGCTGTAGAAGCAGGCATCAGTCTTGAGGTCTTTGGATAAGGGTGAAATCGTAGCATTGTCCACAAACTCTTACAGATCGGCGAAGAGATCGTCCTCGAAATTCTCGGGTTCGGTCATGGTGATGATTGATTGATCGTGATGGTTTCTGCAAGCAGGTAGGATCGCGCTTCCGTCGCACTTCAGACGCGGTTGGGTAGTCTTCTCGGTCGCACTGCACAAATGTCGCAAGCCTAGTCACGCAAGCCGACACCAAGAACTTTCTGGTGTGGGCAAGACGAGGGAATGATACGCGCACAAGAGGCAGGTGTTGGGGTGAGAAGCTTGAGGCCAGAAGTCAAAGAGGCGAGCGAACCAAGGTTGCCCGTGGTTTTCTTGCCTGGCGTCGAAGGCTGTTTCTTGATGACTAAGAGATTATCCGGCCAATCAAAGGCCATCGCGGCGCTGGCTGTCGCAAAGTGCCCCGCTTCCGGGGTAGCTCTGCGATGCTGGTCGCTACAGTGGGTCATAGCGCTACCACCCACTGAGGCTCCCCACTGGACACCGCTGGGAGTGCCTGAACGATGGAGCGCCGCCTAAAGTCCCCTCGAGTATCAGGTGCCGTCGACAACCGACCAAGACTCTCCATCGCCAAAACCTGCGCCCATCGCCATCGTCACTCGCCATAAGTTATGTAAAAGCAGCCCCGGCTAGATACCATGTGGCCGTCCTCGGGAAGCGGCAAGAAGAGCGCTCAGTCGGTACGTCACTTGCTCACGAGACCCGAAAAGCTGATGCTCTCATTGTACTGACAGCCCCACTGCCGCAGGAGATGGTCCAAGTCGGTATGTGCGATATGGAACATGTCCTCGTTGGAGAGAGTTGAAGGGAGGCTGGGCGTGGAATGAGAGTCGCAGCCGGGCTATCTTTTGCTGACCGAAGACCAATTGCTGTCTATTAGACCGCTCAGAGTACGTTGCACTCCCCATCCTCGCCCACTCATGAAGTCCCCCGCGCTGAAACAGCATTGTCGTCTGTCCAGGTCCGCATCACCATTCTGGAGACCGCCTCCAAGAGACAACGCCGCCCCTAAGAGGAACATGTCTACGTCTGGAGGCCCTGGCTCCGGCATCGTAGTGGGCGCCGCATACTCCCACGCCGATATCCTCAAGTTCGATGCTCTGTACGTCCGGCATCCTCCCATATACGCCCTCCCTTCTGATGTGGCGCAACCTCTAGGAATCCCTCCAGCTCCTCGTCCCGACCCCGAACACCGCCCTCCGCCTCCTCAACCAAGATCCGAATTCAAGATGCATCTCCTCCTACGCGAACGACTCCCGGCGGCAAGTCTACACCGCCATTCAAGAACTACATAAACTTCCTCTCCAACACCAACGACGACTGGAAAGCCGATGAGGACGAGATGATGGGCTACGAAGACGATGATGGTGACGAATTTGGGCTCCCGAGCCTGTCCAGCATGAAAAGGAGATCCAAGCGGATGGCGACACAGAACAAGGCCGACCAGAGCACCCTCTCGCCATTGGGAGACGAGCACATGGACGCTTTTCATGCGAGGAGGTACTCGAATAGCGCCGACATCGCTGCCGAGCGCCCTGCGCCCACATATCCTATGCCCAAGAAGAGCGAGGGTAAGATCCTTCGGCCGCAGTACAAGGACATTCTACGAGGTTCGTTCTCCGTCGTCCTAGAGACTAGGTGAAGTCGCTGACATCTCCAGACCCTGCCAATGCTCTCCACCTCATCAACTACCCCTCCGTTCCCGCCAACGCAACGCCAAAAGAAGCCGATGCTATCAACTCCCGACGCACACGCATCGACAAATTTAAGAAGCTCCTCCAGGCCTCTTCCATCTCCCTTCCCGAGCTGAGGGCATTGGCCTGGTCCGGTGTGCCTGAGGAGGTCCGCGCCATGACCTGGCAGCTCCTGCTCAGCTACCTACCGATGAACAGCGAACGACGCGTTACCACTCTCGAACGGAAACGCAAAGAGTATCTCGACGGTGTCCGCCAAGCGTTCGAGAGGACGGGCACCAGCTCAACCATCACGGGCTCCAACACGGCCCCGGCCGGTAGAGCGAGAGGTCTCGATGAGGCAATCTGGCACCAGATCAGCATTGATGTCCCGCGAACCAACCCTCACATCGAGCTTTACAGCTACGAAGCGACCCAGAGGTCCCTCGAGCGTATCCTCTACTCGTGGGCGGTACGGCACCCAGCCAGCGGCTACGTTCAGGGCATCAACGATCTGGTCACGCCCTTTTGGCAGGTCTTCCTGAGCATCTACATCGGCGATCCCAACATCGAGTCCGGAATGGACCCGGGCCAGTTGCCCAAATCGGTCCTCGACGCTGTCGAGGCCGACTCGTTTTGGTGCCTGACGAAGCTCTTGGACGGCATCCAGGACCACTACATCGTAGCGCAACCTGGTATTCAACGCCAAGTGACTGCCCTGAGAGACCTGACTGCTCGCATCGATGCCGGTTTGTCTAAGCATCTGGAGCAGGAGGGCGTCGAGTTCATCCAGTTCAGTTTCCGTTGGATGAACTGTCTCCTGATGCGAGAAATCAGCGTCAAGAACACTATCCGAATGTGGGATACATACTTGGTATCCATCCATCCCTTTCTCCATCCCCCCATCTTCCTCCAAACCCGCGAGCTAATAATCCTCCTCTCTAGGCCGAAGAACAAGGCTTCTCCGAGTTTCATCTCTACGTTTGCGCCGCCTTCCTCGTCAAGTGGTCTCACAAGCTCGTCCACATGGACTTTCAGGAGATCATGATGTTCCTCCAATCATTACCCACAAAGGACTGGACCGAAAAGGACATTGAGCTCCTCCTCAGCGAGGCCTTTATCTGGCAGAGCCTGTTCAAGGGCTCCGCCGCCCATCTCAAGGGCCAGCCGGCTCGCGAGCCCGTCACCAACCTGCAGCTGTAGAACCGCTCGTTCGACTAACGGGGTCTCGCTCCCCCTCTGAGAAAAAAAAAATGTTTGTATATTTTTGGTGGTTGGTATAAAGAGTTGGCATCCTGGGTTGTGTGGTGGTGTTGGAGAAAGTCTCGACAAGGGTCGTGGAAGAGCAACAGAAACTAGCGGGAAATATAGATGCCTGCATAATACGAGTACGGGGAACGAGAAAGCGGGTTCACGCAGTCATCAAGTTGCTCTTGGAACGGGGGTTTTGCTTGCATATCACGGAGTCGAAACCATCTATTTCATGGGACATCAGTGTGTGAGAGCGGAACGTCAAGAGAACGACGTAATTTGAGGTTGGTGGGAAAGGTTTTTAGGCATTATATACTATTCTACTAGTACAGTCCAAGTCGACATTAAGGCTTGCACCTTGTGGAAGAAGGGATCTCATCCGTTTCCAAAGGCACACACATGACCTGAATTCCTCCTCTTGTCCCGATCCCGAATCCCTCTTCGCCCACATGGTACAAAGTGTGTGTGTTACAAATGAAGTCGTCCATTAGTAGGCAGACAGTGCTTCATGTATGATGTCTCTCCCCCAAATGCAAAGGTCTACACAAAAAAGAATAGCCCAGTCTCACCAAGCAAGTGAGACCAGGTCCCCCCAACTCCATAACTCCAGGCCGTAAGAATTAGTGTATGTATGAGCATCCGACGTCCCCCTTCGGACGCATGTCTTGCTCCCCTGGGCAAGATGCGAAGCAGTTGCGAAAAACATGGTCGTGCCGTGGTATAAACAAGACTCCCAAACACCATCCGCTCATTAGATTGTTCGTCGATGTGCCGTTGCTCCCCCGAATCATCACCGTGTAGACTGTATAAGGTCTTGAACGTATCCCAGTTTATGTCGATTCTCGTCGCAGACGCGAGCCCACTCGAGGAGCAGCCGCCACACATAGAGACGCATATCCTCGCGACGGAGGACCTGTTCAGCCCACTGTTTGCCGCGTTCGGCAATGTAGCGAGCTGCGCTGTCGCCGTCGACCTCTGGGTCGGTAAAGAACTCAAGGGCAGAGTAGAGGTCTTGAAAGGTGTTGTCCAGGGGTACGAAATGGACCCAGGGACTGAGACGGTCGTCGTGCCACTCGGCGTAGATGGTCGCCTTGAGGGGTGTGCTTGTTGAGCGCATGAAGCCGCGGAAGCGAGCGCTAAATGAGTTTCCATCCACGTCCGGGAGGAACTTGTACTTGTACTGATCTTTCATGAGGATCGCGGGCACTTCCTTGAAATAAGGATCGAGGTAGGGACATTCCTCCACCTGACATTGTCGACTGATGAAACCAGCATTGGCGAACTTCTTCAGCCACTTCCCAAGGGTTTGGCCTCGGAGATGGACACCCCCATAGACCGCAGTGTTTGGGAGGTTGAACGTAGGAGCCTTCCCGCCGTTCTTCTCGGCGGCTTCGACAGCAGTACCGTTGAGCATCTGGACGAGTCGATGACGGTGAAACCGGTGCCAGTTGTAATCCTTGACTTTGCCCCCGGAAGCAACACCTCGCCAGATGATACCGTTCTTTTTCCAGTACCATGCAGGGCCATGCTGATCCTCGCCGCCGGAATAGCTCTCGTCACCAGTCAGGTACATGGCACCTGGGATGAGGATATCATTGTTCATTGGCAACTTGGAGCCGCCAAACATGGGGATGAGCTCCTGAGTTGTCGACAAGCTCAGGGGTCTGACAAAGCTCCCATGCATCTGGCGCAGGTGTGGCTGTGTACACGGATCCATCGCAGCGGTCCAATTCTTAATGTAGCCGTTGTATGCGTAGTCGGGGGCCCAGTCTGTGGGGTAGTCGATTGGAAGTTTGAAGTCAGATATTTGTTCGACGTTGCGCGAAGGGGCTTTTGGATCACAACCCGAGCGGGACAGGTTCCAAATATCCGCGGACTTGTCAAACCAAAACGGATCGTAGAGTCTCGGGCTTTCGGCGTCGACGGCAGCGAGACCTGTAAACTTGGTGATAACGTTGTTGATGGGCTCTTTGCGCCTCTCTTTGCGCTCCTTCTCGACGAGCTTTGTAACATGTTCGAAGGGGACGAGGACGCGTGGCTCATCCATGTAGTTGATGGGCATGTCGACGTCGGGCAAGAAATCGGAAAACTCGCTGACGAGCTCAGTCCAAAGCTGCAACCAAGGTACTCGGTCCGTAGTATTGCCAGCGCCAATGGCATGGCCATTACGGACTTTAACAACCCAGGTCCAGGAGGCAGCTCGGTGAGCAATGGTATGAGGATCGAGGGCCCAGTAAGGAGTCAGGTCCTTGTATATTCGGTCGAAGAAGTCCTCAACGAGAACTGCGTTTGACGATAGAGCGGCCTCCGTCCACTTGTCAAACCCAGGGGGTGGGTGACGGCCTCGACGGTCGCGGTAACGGGCAGCGGCATCGGCGAGGTTGTAGCTGCGCTTGGCGAGGAGGGCTTCGTGGCGGGCGCGGGCGTCGACCATCAGCTTCTTAATGGGATGCTTGGGACCTAGATTAACAGAACCGCTCGGGTCGACGTATTCGAAGGTCGGGTCGGCCGTCCATATCATGTAGTTGGAGATGGCGAAGCCGAATATTACGAGGGCAGTGACGTAGCGGACAATGAGGCGCGTTGGCCGGTGCCAGAACCAGTGCTTGACCTTCACCCACATGGCGGGCTGCGACGGGCGAGCGCAATCGGCGACGGAGTATTCGAGGTTCAAATTCGAGACTGGATGGAGGGTTTTGCGCGCTACGGGGGAGCAGGCTGGGGTCGCATTGAAGTAGGAACCCAAGTGGGAAGATGACGAGTGCTCAGAGGAATTCCCAACAGAACATTGTCGTCGTTGAGTGGCACGTGGTGGTTGTATGAGGATGACGAGGCCGGCTTGTGGCGGCGGAAGGTGAGCGAACGGCGAGAAAAGGTGAAGGGTCAAGGTCCGGCCAAGAAGTCGTGCGGTGCAGGATTTGCGAACCCAACTCGGGAGGGGATGACGCGGGGAGATGCTAGGACAAAGTATTGGTATGAGTAAAAGGGAAAAACTGAAAGGGAAGGAGCAAGGAATGGAAAGCTAAAGGGAAGGAAAGAAGGAGGTGGGTTGCCGGATTGTGGGTTCTCACGGAGAATGGAGAAGGAGCACAGGAACTTGAAGGTTGAGGAAAGTATCGAGTCTCAAGCGGACCTAACTCCAGGTACATGTGGAGAGGGAAAGGAAAGCGCGTGGAAAGCGCGGAGCAACTTGAAGCCACCTTCTGAGCTTTGAAGGGTCGAAAGGGGAAATGCAAACCCAGTAGAAACAAACCTCGACCAACCCACCAACAAGGATATCGACCACGCAAGTCAACGCAAGGGCCGACGGGCAAGGAGTCAAATTCAGCGACCACCGCGGCTGCGCTACTCAGCAGACTACGATACGCTACTCCGACTACTATGGGGGAGCCCACTGAAAAAATGGGCATTCAAATGGAAGCATTGTGCGCGCGCGTGCCTTGCACTTCCACCCGTCCCATGATCCTTGGCCCGGAGTCTGATTGTTCGAATATCCATGCTTGTCTCGCTGCCCGTGTTGGCTGCACGTCTCCCGTCTCAAGCGGAACGCCCAGTCCACGATCAGGGAATGCGAAAGCATGTTAATCGTGACGAGGAAGACCGGACCCTACCGACGAGATTAATTTTGCCGTCGGTCCCTTGCGATGAAGCTGATGCCGACTCGCTCTCGCTTTGGAGAATATTTTGTGACCTTGCACACCCTGACACAACCCTGATGATGATAGTTCCGATCCTTCTCACTCAGACCCAGACTCAGACCCAGACTCAGACTCAGACTCAGACTCGACTGTCAAGACTCAGCAAGAATAGGAGGCGCAACACATTTTGTGGCGCCTTTGACGGCGGGGTGGCTCCTCCCTTGAGGCTCGAGCCTCGATATCTTGTTGGCCACCGGAATGCCGACTGTCTCATTGTGTGCGGTGGCACCCACACAGCGCATGCATGACTCCACTCGTCTCCTTGTTCCACATGTCAAGCTTGTTGAAAAGGCTTGCTTCCTATCTTTTCCCCGGCATTTCCAAGCCTGGCAGGGACGAGGTTGGCCTGCCTGCACTTTCCATGATTCAAAGCAGGCTGAGTTGGCAGATCCTTTGATGGGAGAGGTTGCTGGACTGCAGTCATGCTGACAGAGTCACAGGGTGTGAAGAATCCTATATCATTCCGACCCAGTACAGATACACACGAATACCACTGTCCTGTCCACGTCTCATCGATCGTCCAGCCAGGCCCGTGCAACCATTCTAATTCCTCGGTCGACGTTTGATGGTGGTGTTGAATGTGGTGGCGGCGGGGAGCGAGGCTGGTGCGCTAACAGGCGGAAAACCAGGAACCGCGTCAACTCATCACCTGCGACCACCAACTGATCACCAGCCATTTGGCCCCCGGTTTTCCACCTCCCGAATCCGTCGGAGTCGCCAGGGAAGACATGTACAGATACCACGGCTCTCTGCAGGTGGTATGAGGTGTCTGTGCATATCCAGATACAGAGGTGGGAATATTCGCCAAGCGGCAGACGGCAGACGGCAAGCAAGGGGAACAAACGTGTTCTATGGACTATTGCATCGGCTCCTAACCGATACGCGGAAGAGCAACGACTGATCAGCATCATCTCCAACCTCACCACGGAAGCGAGTCTGCTTCTGACTAGCAGATAACGGATCCGAAAGCATTTGTCGAGGTGGACCGGTCTCCGTGCTGCCCTGGAAGGAAAGTCACCCTGACAAGGAATGCCCAACACGGCTCACCAACTCAACCAAGAAGGCTTCCACCGCTCCGGAAACTCGCGCCGAAAGCCAATCGCGAGATCCCTAATCCCAACGGGGGACCGCGGGAGCCGAGGCCCTAATTGTTGGCCCATGGCAATGCATCATGTCTCGAGAACCGGTCTGCTGAACAGACTGTGCCCAACAAGATCCAGTTTTTATCGTTAGTCCAGGGACCGGCCATCAATCTCGTAACTGACCGCGTACCAAGGCACGCTGATGCGTGGATGACTTGCCTACGTATGTCCTTTACGAGTATGTGCCGACGGCCCCAAAACCACAACTGAGACTACCTATTTCACACGCGTCCTCGAAGCCAGGAAATTAAGACATTTAAGGGCAACAAGGGCGGCCCGGGATCGGCCATATGTGTTGATGGCAAAGAATGGATCGGTCTCGCGCTATTCAGACCGGGCCCCTTATTATCCAATATCAACCCATTTCAATGTTATTCTAAAATAAAACTCTGTCGCCCCTTGCCAAACACTTGGTCCCGTCTGTTGCATTGTTTCTAGCTGACGGAAGCAGCCCCGCCAAGCGCCATATTGTCTCAAGTCTTCAAGGAAACAAGCAAGCCACACCCAGCCAAGCTACGAATAAACTTGGCTTCATCGCATCTTATTCTTAGTTTATTTTTTGCATATTCCCCCCGGTCCGTTCAACGGTGAGGTCAATCTCGATCGTGGAGAACGAAGCCGAAAAAGGCTACTCGAGCTGTCCTCGAGATAGCGACCCATCTTCTGAAAGACGATGGCACCTCGTTCATCCCGCCTCTACTAAGTTCGTATGGATGCGGAGTAGGTAATGGGCAGACCAAAGAATAGCATGGCTGCTTCTTATTTGTTTGTTTTTTAGTCCGCCAGCAAATTCGAAACAAACGGCGCCATAAAAAAAACGTCGTGTACAAAGCTCGTTCCCTCGATGCCGTGCCAGTCTTAGCGCCCTGTGCTTGGTCGAGGAACGTAGATCCAGAAGACGCGTTGCGGTTAAGGGCACTGGAATGTATACCACGTAGGCTGTCCGAGGTATGGACGGATATTTGACAAACGGCCAAAGTTTTGTATGATTTGGATACGGATACAGGGGGTGCAGAAACTACTAGTCTATCGGCTCGGAAGGGAGATGGGACTTCCCGCCTCCAAACGTTGTGCACGCAGATCCATAACCGTTTCGTGTACTTGTTCGGTACTTGGGTACGTAGGTTTCGATTTCACCTTCTTGACCTCGAGGCTTCCGTATCTTGCCGTCGTTGGGGGTACACGGGCTTTTCGGTGCTGCAAGACAACCTCGATGGGGGGCAACGACGCAACTTGTCTGGCGTGCGTCGTACAAAGGGAGGGCGCTGTCGTACCTTTTCCTGTGACGACGAGGCGGGTCTTGGTTTACCTACCTAGGTACGTTAGGTAAGCGAGCGAGTCTTAATGATTATTATTGCCTATTTGTAGATATCTTGGCACGCTTAACACGGGGTTATAGTACGATTGATGCTCGGGTTGGTTCTTCGAAGGGATGCCTGACATACGGTCAAGGTTTATCTTGTGGGAGTAGGTATGTCATGCATTAGTTTGGATTGGAGGGGTAGGAGCTTCGCAGAAAATACCGTGGTTATAGTCACTGTATTGGCCTCATGATTCCGTAAAGCAGTGCATTGTTGGTCTTTTAGCTTTCGATTTCCCCCATGTTGATAGTCCCGAGTGGGAGAAGAGGATCAATAATGAATTTGAGAGCCAGAAGACATCCTCGCGCATCAATTGACACCGTATCAAGGACGCGAGTCTCGGATTTCGTATGTCAATGAGAAATATTACAATGGAGTCCATCACCAGAGTGAAGAGAGTGCCTGAAGTTATCGCATCACGCCAGCTTTTGCGCTGTCCTGTTTACCCTGTAGTCAGTACCCGAGACAAAATTCATCGCTGACGATAGGAACATGATGGTATCTTCATATATTCAGATCGGTAGCTCAGTGTCAGCGCCGCATACGTGATTTATTTACGACACGGCTCATCCATGAGGCGATAAATGGTGCACGTTGGCCAAGTCGGCTTGGTGTGATGGTGATAGCATCAGGGGAGTTTGTCGCACCGGGACTGGTTACTCCCGACACAGGTGGCCAACGTCAAATCAATATACCTGAGGATAGCGGTAAGTACCCAAAAGAACGACATTGGACAGAGCTAGTAATACCCCAGAGCTACGCACGACGAGCCCCCGAGGGATCATCGAATTAGGATATCGAATAGTGGACGACTGTGAGTCTTGCACGCCTCAATGAGCCTCGCAGTTTTTAATAACACACGAACGTGAGAACTAGCTGACTGAAAGTTGACACATAATTAAGAAAAAATATGATTTCTGTTGCAACCCTTCGCAGGACAGTCAGTCTTGCTGCGAGCGGTTCGACATGACAACGACAAGAATGTTTTCCTCCTGCTGAAACTTGGACAACGGCCACCCTAAGAGCTTGACAAGATTTTCCCACCTAGAAAGACTCACCCGCTAGCCACGGTTTCGAAGCAGTAGGTAAGAGTTATCTTAGTCTCAGTTCAATTTAGCTCCGGAGTAGAGGCAAGAAAGTTGTGAGCATCGTCAACCATCTGGGCACAGTTGTCACCAATACAAGTCACAAGCCCGAATATTCAACCAGTCATCCAAAATGAAAAGAACCATAAATTGGTTATGTCCCCTCTCATCGAGGCGAATTGAAAAAAACCCAGGCATCTCTCAATGTCATCAACTCACCCTCTCAGCCGAACAAACGACGTCAACCAAACACATTCGAACCAAACCAATTCGCCTCCGCCCCCCCGGCTAAATCCCGGCCAACGCACTCCCACACGCACTCGACCAATCACAAACGCGCCAATACTCAGAACCCCCGGCTAACCCAGCGCCAATTGTCAATTCCTGAGATCTCCAGCTCTCTCGCCCAAACGCTCAACGACCCAATCTCCCCTCCGCCCCCCGAACGACGTCCCGAGCCTCGTCTCGTCCAAACCTCCTCCAGACGTCAATCCACAACATCTCGAGATGCTCCTGGCTTCTCGATCCGCGGCCTCAATGGCCCTCCGAGGTACGTCTAGCTGCTCCCGCGGGTGGTTACCCCGGATTGGCGGGCTTTTTCGAATACATGTCAATTGCAATTGCAACCCGCTGACGCTCAACCTCGATCGAAACAGTCAAGCCCGCGACTGCCATCTTTCCCTTCCGAGCCGCTACCGCCGCCTTCTCGACCGGTTCCCGACGTGACGCCAGCGCCGTGACGGCCCATTCGGGCGCCTCCGGCCTGGCAAAGGTCCGCAAGGAAGTGCCGCTGCCAAGTGAGGAGGGCACCAAGGGCGTCATCCAATATGCCCTGTACGTGCCACCTACAGACCCAATTCGACATCTTTAATCCCCCGGAACTCTTCTCCTGACAACATCTCCTATAGCACCTCCCTCGATGTCATCGCCAACTGGGCCCGCCAATCCTCCCTCTGGCCCATGACCTTTGGCCTCGCCTGCTGCGCCGTCGAGATGATGCACCTCTCCACGCCCCGATACGACCAAGACCGCCTGGGCATCATCTTCCGCGCCTCCCCGCGCCAGTCCGACGTCATGATCGTCGCGGGCACCCTCACCAACAAGATGGCCCCCGCCCTCCGCCAGGTCTACGACCAGATGCCTGACCCCCGATGGGTCGTGTCCATGGGCAGCTGCGCAAACGGCGGCGGCTACTACCACTACTCATACAGCGTCGTCCGGGGATGCGACCGCATCGTCCCCGTCGACATCTACGTCCCCGGTTGCCCCCCGACCTCCGAGGCCCTCATGTACGGCATCTTCCAGCTCCAGCGCAAGATGAGGAACACAAAGATCACCCGCATGTGGTACCGACGATGAGCGAGGAAAACTGACGGCGGGAGGATGGAGAGCGTGGCGTGTCGTGAGACAAACCTGTTTGATCAGGTTGTTGAAGTGGCAATGGATATTCGAGAAATCACTCAGCGAGGGACGGGATGGCAATCGACGAAGCTGCAAGCACACCGTGGATGGCGCGCCAAAAGGCGTCTTTCTTTTGTTATCACAAGGTGTACATACTGGGATCCCGCCGGTAGAACGGTAGAAGGAATGCAATCTGTACAACACCATTGATCCATCTCCCTGTGTCAACTGCATGTACCTCTGCCATGCACTTGTCATCATCGCCCAAATGGCCAACCATCAACAGAGCAAGAAACACGATTCACACAAGCAAAGCAAGAAACACGATACACACAAACAAAACCAGACATGGTAACCACAACGGCCTGTGACCGTTCAATATTTCGCTGACATAGTGTAAAGAGCCCCAAAAGCTGATCAGCATGACTAGAACGTCAAGTGAAGGTGTACATGCTGCACCGCAAAAACCAATCTATCGTAACATCGTGTCCGACACCCAACAGCCCAAAACAACGAATGGAAAACAAGAAGAGAGAAAAGTATCCTTTGTGTATATAGAGGCGATGCAATGCTGAAATCTTGCCGAAACTCCCCTCTTCTAACCCCCCTCAGAGCCCACGAGCACAGTCGTCTGCATGTCGGGACATGACAAGGCCATCCGGGTCCCTTTGTGAGCGGGCGTGCTCCTGCGGGCAGTGGCGATACCAGTCTATTGCCAGCGTCCCGGACTGGCCAGCATCGCGTCTGTCGCCTGTCCGAGTTGAATGGACATGTGGAACTTGTTGCTTAGGGAAGAGGGAGAGTTTGAATCCGTTAGTCCTTTGATTGTTTTGGTATCCGCAAGGCGGTGTAAACAGTGAGAAAGCATTGCATCGCATATCGAATGAGAATCAATCCACCAGCGCCAAACGACCCGGATCTGTCCACTCTTGGAACCAAAGCAATTACCCAAAGCAATTCCGTGTGTGCGAGCGAAGGGCCGGCGAGAATGCGACATATCGCTCTCTTGGGGAGAATACACAGCGTTAGGTGCGAGTCGAACCTCGTCACCCTCGCTAGAGTGGTACATTGTCATCGTTTACTCCTGGCCGAAGCCCATCGTCTCTTCCACCGCAATCGTAAGCTTGCCCTGAAGTTGCTCTAGTGACTTGTATGGAGGTAGATCAAGACGGTTGAAGCTGTGCAAGGGTTAGTTGATGTCTAATTTTATAATTATAAAGGGAAAACGTACCAAGTGTGAGCCTTGGGAAGGTTTCCGACCTCTCCAGCCTTCTCAATGGTGAACCTTCGAGGACCATCACTTCCTTGGAGATCTTTGAAACCGTTAACGGGGATTCGGGAGGTTCCCGTCGTGAATTGCAGAAGCCGAGACTTCTGCTCACCATCCCATGAACGAACTGTCGCCCAGAAGTGCTGCACAACTTCGTCGGATTCGGTGTAACCGCGATAGTCGGTGTGCTTCTTCCAGTCGTCGACATCAATCTCGGCAATACCACCGATGAGCAGCTCGAGCTCACGCTCATCAAAGACATTGATCAGATCCTGGGGGATAAGCTCCTGAAAGCCCTCCTTGAATGCCTGGAACTGTTCGGCAATGCGTTTCTCGATGCGCCACTTGACCATGAGGTCCACGTACTCCTTCTTGTTCTCATTGGTCACCTCAATGTTTCGGCCGTTGGGGATGAGATCTTCAGTAGTCATCACACCGAAGCGCTCGTCCTCGGTTGAGAACGTCTGCTCAAGGATGCCGCCTGAAATGTCATTGTCCAGCATCCACTGCAATGAACGGTGGAAGTCGGCGTCGACACCCTCCATGTCTGCCAGGGCAACCGCCTTGCCAAGAATCATCTTGTACAGCGCTCCGATGAAGAAGGCATCCAAGAATCGTCTGTGGAAGATTGCAAGACCAACTACTCGTCCAATAAACTTGAAGTAGTTGAGATGCTCGGGGTTGATGCCGGAGTGAGGGTTGATCTGAAGCGTGTAGTTGTCGTGCGCCGAGTACTCGAAGAGGCAATAAAAGGGGTTGAACATTTCATGCGAGAGAAGGAAGAAGAACTCTCGAGAAAGACCACCGTAGTCGAGACCATCCTCGCCGTCAAACTTGATCATCAATCGCTTCTTGAGATCTGTAGCCGATTGGCGGGTGATTTCCGCAAATGAATCTTCAAAGATGTGTGATCGTCGAACCTTGATGTGGCACTGGCCGCTAAGAATGCGCATGGCAGGCTGCGATCGGAAGTAGATGAGCTTTCGGCGGAAGTCTCGCTTGTACTGAGGAACATTCTGGTCTAGAGACGAGGGAAGCCGTGGGTCGTCCCAGGTGGTGGTCTTGGTGTTGTGGTCGACGAAGTAGACACGAGCCGTGTTTGTGAGACGCATTTCCCACCCGCTGGGCAAGGGGCCGAGCTGAGATACGGGCTGCTGCTGGATCTGGCCGTTGGCGTTGTTCTGACCGCCATACATTCTAATATATTGCTGTCGGCGGGGGTCGACCCATGTCGTGGTTCGCGTGTTATGGTCGACAAAGTAGGGGCGTCCTTCAGGAGTCCATCGTTGTTCCCAGCCAGGCGGAAGCTCGCCAGTGCCTGGGCTTGTTGCCCCTGTGTGCATCACAGCACCGTTGCCGGCAGGGGGGGATGCTGATGGAGGGTGAGGTTGCTGAGCGTGCATGGTGGGTGAGTTAGAACCAGTTCGGTCTTCGGGTAGTGTCCGATTCTGATGTCTTTGTCGCTCGACTTGGGTTGCTGCTTCTCTATCGGAGCGGGATTCGCCCACGCCATTTGCGCTCGGTCTATTCCAGCTTGTTGTGCGTGTGTTATGATCGACATAATACGTACGTCCCAGGTTGTCTTCTCTGCGTTCCCAGCCAGCTGGAAGGCGACCTTGAGCATCCTCGAATGGGCTGAGCTGGCTGGATTGACGAGGTTGAGAGGTACCGTTAGGACCAGGAGCATTCGGAACGCCCCCAGCAGAGTTGACACTGGAAGGACGATGGGAAAGGGCAACCTGCGAGCTGCCAGCACCGTTTGGCCCCGACATTGAAGAGCCTGGACGGTTATCTCCCACTACTGGGGCTGAGAGGGTGGATAGATTAGAAGGTCCGGCGCCGAGAGAAGGTCGGCTGCTCGATGCTTGGCCACCTCTTATGGCAGTGGTCAGGTTGCAGGACAGGTTGATAATGAGCTTTCCGTGCACGACTAGGTTGTCGGTGGACTTCTTCAAGTCTCGCGTGAGCATCTGGTCTAAATACATTGAGGTTCGTTAGCAAGTTCCATGACGTGGTAGATGTACAGCGTGAGCAAACTAACCATCGGCGCCTGGCCCAAGCTCTGGCATTACATCCCCGACACGGATGTTGATGACTCCAAGGAAACCTTGGTCCTTCTTCTTAAACTTCTTTTGGTCAAAGACCTGGACCGCGAGGATTCCATCTTCGTTTGCACGACTGTTACGTATTAAGACAAGCTCGAGGTTTCGGGGACGGGTTGATGCCTTACAAGTCAAAGCTCTCGTTCCAATATGGGTTCAACGTCCGCTTGCTGACGGTGGTGGTCTTGGTCTGCTCGCCATTGATGGTGGCAACGGCGAAGGGATCGGGAAAACCTGCTATAGTGTTAGACATGCCTGAACCGACTCTATCCGTCGGGCATGGGGGAATAACGTACGGAAGACATCTCGCTTGTAGAGGCCATCGGCGGCAATGACTGGGATCATGTCAATATTGGAATTCGGACGGAGGGGGGTTCGAGAGGGGAGGTTGGACGCACTGGTAACCCGCAGGTTGGGCTTGCTGCAAAGAACAGTTAGCATTCGTGTCGTTTGATGAAGGGCGATTGCCAGTCTCGAGGGATTCGATGGACTGACCTTTGCTGCCCAGCATCGGTGCGGCTACTCATGGTGTTTCGCCTCGTGCGCTCACGCAGCGAGTGACTAAAACACCACGAAGTAGGATGAGTATAGCTGGAGGAACAGACCACACGCAGTCGAGGCTCACGTGTACGGTGGCCGAAGGAGAGAGACTCAACTCCAGAAACGTGTCCAGAGAGGTGTTGGAGATGGCAAGGTCAACAAAACTCGACGAGGCAGTGGGAGAGAGACGCCGAAGGAGGTTGAGGCTGTGCACGGGCGGCGGCGGCCCAGAAGACCAGAGAATGGGCTCCCCGCTTCTACGTAGTAAAGCGAGGAGGCGATGGCCGGGAAGGGGGAAAGAAGACAAAGGCGCAAGCGACGCAAACAACGACAAGGGGCCCGGAGCAAGCACGGCGCGGGATGCGAGGGAACAACAAAGGCTGAAATGGACGGGAATGGGAGGGTTTGGAGATGGGGAAAATGGATGATGGAGCCAAGTTGGAGGATGCGAGCGATGCGAAGAGACGAAAGATGGGGGGTGAGAGAGCCTTCAGGTTCGACGAGGGGGAATTGGGGGAGGGGGGCGCTGCTCTCGGCTGGGTTCTGGTGGTGTTGGTTGGTGGTAGGTACAAGGTGGTAAGGTAAGCTGGGAGGTACTGGAGGAACTGGAAGTACTGAGCAAGTACGGGCCGTTGGGTCGGGCCTGAACTGCAGGTGAGGTGTGCTTTTGCTGCTTTGCACTAAAAAAAGATCGAACAAACCCAGGCCAAGCTGGAGAATTCAACGCCGTCTGCAGTCTGTCCTCGGTGACTGCGGGCTCCGGCGGGGGGTTGGACGCCAAACTATCCGACGGCCTTCAGGCAGAAAAAAGTGAGCCGAAACCTGGCGAAGTGAGGTGAGAACTGGAGTGGTTCTTCAGCGCTCCATTCTACGAGGACATTTTGGGTACAATGTACCTGGAAGGTGGAGAGACCGAGAGCGATAGCGGGAGCGGGAGGGGACGGTGGACGCAAGGATCACGTCAGGTACCTCTGGAGTACTTGGACTGGGTGATGCATCGGTGGGTGGTTAGGTACAGTAAAACTGGTGGTGAATGGGCGAGTCTTTTATTCTTTGGCTGAGAACAAGTCTTCCCTCTCACCATCATGCAAGGCAATCTCTCGTCAACAAATGCCCTATCTCCAGGTTGTCTTCTTACCTTTCTCCCCTTCCTCTTCCTCGCTCATCAATCCTTCCGCTCAGCTCGGCCTGGGTGGCTGGACTTGTGCGGCATGGGTTTGTCGCGCGTCTCGTGCGCCACCAAAAGGCCCCGACGTTGCTTGGATGGATGCCATACGCCGTGCCACAGCAGCCCAACCGCCCAGCAGAAGTCGAGACTCGGGAGGGAGCCTTCCATTCGAACATCCTGCCACTTCGACCTGGGGGCGACATGACCGGGTGGCCGGCACCAGGGGGGTCTGTAACCGCCTCGAATTACGCAAAAATCCAGCATCTTCCAGCGCTTGTGAGGGGCCTTTTGAGGATGTGACGGCATGGGTTGCATCCCCGCCATTGAAAAACTCTCTCTCTCTGGCTTTTGCTCTGAGGTTTGCTTACATGAGTCTTTTGCTGTGCTTACCTTGGGGTATTTGATAGATTCCATATCATTTCCAGATGGAATTACAGTTTGCGAGAACCCCCGATTCTACCGACCCCTTGTCATCAGACGCTCGCTCTCACAGCCCGTGGCCGCCAGAGACGAGACCCTCGCTTGAAACTGTCTTGATACGTGCATTCTACTATAGACGGAACCCTACCTGATTAACAATGGAATTTATTGCATCTCGTCCTCGCCGACAGAAGCTTTGATAGAAGCCTCCTCGACCTCGACCTCTTCTCATTGTTAGACGCCTACGAAGCATTCCTCCAACCGTCGTCGCTGAGCCACCTTTGAAGTCGTCAATTGTTGTTTCCTTCGTAAGTACGTCTAGTCCTACTGGGGTATCCGTCCACGCACTTCTAACGGGCGCCACAATTTTATCAGGGTTTCTTGCTCGGGCGAAGCTCTCAACCCAGACAAAAGTCAATCCCCTTTGTCTCGTTTGTCTTTTTTCATGGGCATTTCGGCGTCACCAAGCTCTTCCCCCGGATTCCGCATCCATGTCGCTGCCGTTGGATGCGGTCCGCGTATGTCATGTGGGTGATTTCTTACCCTGCCCGGTGCTGAGGTGCAGACATCTGTCCGCTTTGTTCACCGGAGAGGGTGGCTTACTCGGCACTGTGGTTGGCTTCTCTGATACTAGAATGCCCATCTGCCTGCATCGGAAGCCGTGAATCGAGGCTTGGAAGAACAACGATGACGTTGGGTATCTACGTTGTGATAAGACGTACATGTTGCCCAGTTGAAAATAGATCCTCGCGACGTCTATGTGGTATTCGTATCCGGATTAGGTGTTGTGTCGTAGTTCTTCGATGATGATCAACTTACATGTGCTTCGTACCTACTATTGATGCACTTTTTTGTTGTCTTCATGCAGCACTTGTGATAACCTAACCCTGAACTAATGGCGCACTTCACGGCAACCCAAACCTAGGAATGGGAACACACAATTGGCTTCATCTACACTCAGGTGAAGCATATTAGTCATCAACGAGCTCAAGCACTTGTCAGCTTCAGTTGAGTGTTGAATCAATAATAATTACGGAATCGTTAACCAGCAGTTATATCGGGCCCCATCTAGAATGGCTGAACAATAATGAATGAGACCTGCGGATAGATGATGACAGATCTGTTCTCTCCCGACAACCCCAGCACGGAGCAACCTGCCGAGCCTCCTCGAATCCCATCCTCCCTGCAAGACGACCCCCCCCGGAAGTCACGGAGGTGGCGGGGCAAACCCGATGGGCGGCCTCTTCCCTTCGCACCCGCGCGCGGCTTGCGTGGCGGAGGTATCACCGTCCACAGAGCATCACTTTGCTTTGCTTCCAGTTATCCGCTTCGCCGTTTTGGACTCGCAAGGGGCACTTCTCAGTGAATGGCGACACCCCAGCAAGCGTATTCTGGAAGATTCGCATTCTCGAGTTGTTGCGGCTAGAAAAATAAAACAAATAAACGAATTCAGTCCGTAAACTCCTTCTCCCCGTCCCTGGGGCGTGCGTTGAGCTGCTGTGTTTCTTTCTCCTGATCCGATATCATACACCGACCATCTTGTCCAGACTTGTATTCGCTTCGTCGTCAACGCAGAGTCGAGGTTGAAAGGAAGAGGACGCTGATGGTTTTTGGCTTCCGTCCTCGAGTTACCAGATTCGGCCCCCGTCGTTCCCAGCGTTGTCATCCACCTCAATCTTGAAAGGGTTGGGCTGGTGCAAAGAGGGAGAATGGGCGCCGTATCCCTTGCAAGGAGAGACAACTCCCTGCCCCTAGTAGGGAGCGTAGCCCCGACCCCGACCTCGGTAACCGCCTCGATAACCTCCGCGCGGGTTCCCCCGTCCTCCGAAGAACCCTCGACCGCGACCACGACCGCGACCGCGGCTCATGCCAGGGACGTTGGTGCGCTTAGGGGTCACCTTGATATTGCGGCCCTTGAACAGGCTCTCGTTAAGAACAAGGGCCTGAGCCACCAAGCTGGGTTCCGTAAACTCCACGTAGGCGTATCTGTAATATATTAGAGCTCGAACGCTGATGACGGCTTTGCTTGCTCGAATCTCAAAAGACTTACCCCTTGGGTTGACCAGTGAACTTGTCCAAGAGGATGGTGACTCTGTTGATGGAGCCGCAGCTCTGAAAGTGAGCCTGAATCTCCTCGGGCGACGCCGAGTAGTCGACGTTGCCGACAAAAATGCTCCGCGCATCAACGGACTCCTTGTCGTCTGCGAGATCGGCCGACTGCTTCTCCAAGGTGGCCTGCATCTCGCGCAGCTTCTTGGCCTCCTCTTCCATCTCTGCCACGCGGCGCTTCATGGCAGTGATTTCTTCCTATATTAGCGCCTTGTCAGTTTCCATCTTTCGTCCACCTCTTGTCGCGCCTCAACGCACCTCCTCGCTCGCCGTCATCTCGTTCTCGTTCTCGGGCTCGCGCTCGGCCGTGACGGGCTCCTCTGGCTTGCCTGCGTCCGACATTTTGGCTGAGATAATCGTCGCGAAGTGGAATGCTCGGGAAAACTGTTGGCGAAAGGTAGATTAGCGGCTGTCGAGAAAAGATGTTTGGAAAGGGGTTGAGAATGATGACACACTCAATGCTGGGGTTTTGCAGGCGCGTCGCAAAAACGCGAGTCGAGTCGGGAGGCAAGGATATTTTCAAGAACTCGCAAAACTCACAGATGATGGTTGGAATTGTGCAGTTAGATAGAAATGGTGCTTTTCAGAGCGCTCTGCGAGATCCTATGCAGGCACAGAGTTGGAAGGAACTTGAAGGCCAGGAAATTGAGGTGCTGGTGAGTTCGACAAAGCCCTTCTAAGGTTGGTCCCGGTCGATAGGCAGCTTGGAACTTGCAGGAAATAATTTAGGACCCGGCTTGTTGACCCGCATGCACCATGTGGGGGAGCCGGAGTTGACCCGGGCAGAACCGTGGCTCTCGCAGTCGGGCTTCATGCGGCTCTAAAGCTGTAGCATCTTCTGGGCCTTGTACCGAGTCCCGAGTCCCGAGTACCTAGGAACCCTGAAGGAGTAGTCATGGTTCGCTGGTCGTTGCTAAGAGGATGCGCAATGGTGTCTGCCGGACAATGCGAAGGCATATTAATTGAGTTTCTCATTCAGCGGCAATTGGCATACCCAAAGCCATATCAACCGCCAAGAGACAATTGACAACATGTGATTTGCAGAATTACAAAGTTTCACCGAATGCGACAGCCTGGTTGGCCTCATTTCTTGTGTGATGGCACTATTTGACACTTTGCCAGAGAATTGCTCACAACTCCAACCTAGACACCCCAGAAAATGCAGTCCTTACGTCCTCCAAACGCCGCTCATGCTAATCGCTAGTCCATGCGTCCGTCTGTAGTCATGCCTCGTTCCATCTATTGAGTTCCCATACACCAGAACGAGCATCCTCCAATAAATGGCTTATATCCTAATCCCAAACAGCAACCCATCAAGTGTGCCGACCCCGTTTCCCTCCACTGAAAGGATCCTTCCCCCCAAGGCTTCCAATATCAAATATCTCGTCAAAGTTGAGTTTCCGTTTCGTGCCAGCCCTTTGTAAGCCTCCTGACCTAGACACCGCTCGACTTGCGGTGCTGTTTAGTCGAGCTTTTGCTGCCAAGGCCGGTGCTCTTGATGGGCCGTCTTGAGGCCTCGGGTCGGATAGATCAAGAGTTGCAATGTTGGGATATGCATGTGATGACTGAAAAGCGAAGGTATCTTGGGTAGGCACGATAATAGGGGCTGGTGGCCCGCTCATGAGAGTGACAGGAGGAGCAGAGGTGACAGGAGGAATTGTTGGGGGAGCCGAATCTGTCCTAGGTATCGACAGTTGAGCCGCACTGTTTGTCCTCATAATTTCTGGCGACGACGCAGTTTCAGCCTTCTCAACCTCGTCTTCGCTCTCAAGGTTCTGCGAGCCGTGGTCTCGTCCGTCGAGTCGCTCCGTGGCCCATCTTCGAATCTTCCAACCCTCGCCGTCATCGAGCCCGAGATTTTCCTTGTCCAGATACGACAAGAGGTCGTCGAGGCAGTCTTGGTATCCCTCGGCCCGAGCCTTCGTCTGAGCTGTAGCAGATGTCTTGTACAGCTTCGTAACAGAAAGGGCCGCGGCTTTAAAGACATCGAGGAGTTGTTCGGGTGTTTCGTTCTGAACCGGTTGCTTTCCCGAGCCACCGGACACCCCTCTCATCGGATCCATAATCGCTATAGGAGGCAGGAGACGATTTCGTAACTAGAAGAACCCTGTTAGTCGACGATGGTTCTGTTGGAAGATTCCACGGTATCTTTGAGGTGGCGATCTGAGTACGGGAGTCAAGCTTGGAGAGGGCCGTCAGGGGTGAGAACTTACCCTCGTAGGCTACCGGGCAGAGTGACTCAAATAAAAAGAGGACATATATGATTCAGGATTGAAGGATAAGAAAACAAGGTCCAAGTCGGTGGTAGTCAGTCTGCAATTCAAAACGTCGCATCCGACTGGAGCGTGGTGGTTTGACCAGAACTTCGGCCTGCAGCATCAGAGCTTGTTGGGCAAGCATCCGAGGGGTTGGCACGTGGGGTGCCATCAGTCACGTGATATTTAACATGCTTGCTCCTGTAGATTTCATCCGCCCTCAACTGCGCTAAAGAAACGTCTACAAGATCACTGCTAACGGCGCGCTGCGCAGCCTTGAAGATGGGAGCTAGAATCCTTTTTTTTTGCTTCGTGATATTTGCAAACAGTTCGGAGAATGAGTTGGTAACAACCTGTAAGGTGACGTCGTTGGACAGCCGGAATATTGATTCTTCCTCACACCCATGAGAAGGAGCGTGGGGCAATTCGGAGCACGGGCATAGAGTGCTTCGAAGGCGGCAGGGGACCACAGAGCGGCACTAGCCCCAAATTGGCCCCCTTCGATGTGCCCGTCTCGATTCCACCTGCCGTCACCTTCGAAAAAACATCTACGCTTCCACTCCGCATTGTCAGAAGACAACCTTACTCTTCAGCCTCCAACTTCGAGCCCGAATTCATCACAGTCAGCTCTCCAGAGCGCTGCGTGACATTTGCATTGTTTTGCGACCCGGTCTCGCTCATCCAGGATCGCGTCTTCCAAGACGCCAGTCGCGTAAAGAGGCTTCATCAGACTGTCTATCGCAATGGCTCCTCGATCCCGTGCTGCCGTCGTGGACACCGACGCGTCCATGTCGGACGCGCCAGACAACAGACAGGCAGAGGAGATGGTAGGTCCTTGACCAAACTGCCACTTGCTAAACAAACTTGACGTGAGGACTCTTATTGACGAAACTTTGGCAGGAGGTCGATGAGACGCCCGACTACACCGACTCCGATACGAATCCCAATACCACAGCTAGCAGCGTTGCTGGCGACCCTGTGACAGATGGCCGCAAGCGCCGCTCGGAGGTGAATCAATTGCGGCGCAGCATTTTTGGAAGGAAACATGATCGCCTCGGCGAGTCCAAGGTTCGTCTGGGCCCAACATCGTCGAACCATGCATATAACGGAGCTAATCGAACGTAATCAGGAGGATGATACAATTCGGCGATTTCGCTACCTTCTTGGCCTGACCGATCTCTTCCGCCACTTCATCGAGACCAACCCCGATCCCAAGATCCGCGACATTATGACCGAAATCGATCGACAGAACGCAGAATCCGCCAAGGGGAAGAAGGGCGCTGGAAGACAGGGAGGCGCCACGATTGACCGTCGTCGACGAACAGAGGCCGAGGAGGATGCAGAACTTCTCAAGGACGAGAAACATGGCGGCTCAGCAGAGACGGTCTTTCGAGACTCGCCTTCCTTCATCAACGGTACCATGCGCGACTACCAGGTTGCTGGCCTCAATTGGTTGATTTCTCTTCACGAAAACGGAATCTCAGGGATTCTAGCCGATGAAATGGGTCTTGGGAAGACCCTGCAGACAATTTCATTTCTGGGCTATCTGCGTCATATTGTCGACATCACTGGCCCGCACTTGATTATTGTTCCCAAGTCCACTCTGGACAACTGGAAGCGGGAGTTTGCCAAATGGACACCAGAGGTGAATGTTTTGGTCCTCCAGGGAGTCAAGGAGGAGCGCCACAACCTCATCAACGAACGCCTCGTGGATGAGAAGTTTGACGTGTGTATCACGAGTTACGAGATGGTTTTGCGTGAGAAGGCCCACCTGAAGAAATTCGCGTGGGAGTACATCATCATTGACGAGGTATGCCGTTGTCAGTGCTGATTCGAGCAATACTGACTCGTTCCCAGGCCCACCGAATCAAAAACGAAGAGTCGTCTCTTTCACAGGTTATCCGCCTTTTCAATTCTCGAAACCGACTGCTCATCACTGGAACACCCCTTCAAAACAATCTGCACGAGCTTTGGGCTCTCCTCAATTTCCTTCTCCCTGATGTTTTTGGCGACTCCGAGGCTTTTGACCAGTGGTTTTCGGGTCAAGATCGTGACCAAGATACCGTTGTGCAACAGCTACACAAGGTCTTGAGACCTTTCTTGCTCCGGCGTGTCAAGAGTGATGTGGAGAAGAGCCTGCTTCCCAAGAAGGAAATCAATGTGTACTTGGGCATGTCCGAGATGCAAGTTAAGTGGTATCAGAAGATTCTCGAAAAGGACATTGATGCCGTCAACGGAGCGGGCGGTAAGCGAGAGTCCAAGACTCGCCTCCTCAACATTGTCATGCAGCTTCGAAAATGTTGTAACCACCCCTACCTCTTCGAAGGCGCCGAGCCTGGACCTCCTTACACGACTGACGAGCACCTTGTCTACAATGCCGGAAAGATGGCCGTGCTTGATAAGCTGCTGAACAGACTCCAAAAGCAGGGTAGCCGAGTTCTGATCTTCTCTCAAATGAGTCGTTTACTGGACATCCTGGAGGACTACTGCGTCTTCCGAGAATATAAGTACTGCCGTATTGATGGCGGAACTGCCCACGAGGATCGAATCGCAGCCATCGATGAGTACAACAAACCTGGCTCAGAAAAGTTCATCTTCTTGCTCACCACAAGAGCCGGTGGTCTGGGCATCAACCTGACCACTGCAGACATCGTCATTCTTTACGACAGCGATTGGAACCCTCAGGCAGATCTTCAAGCTATGGACCGAGCTCATCGTATCGGCCAAACGAAGCAGGTGGTTGTGTACAGATTTGTGACTGAGAACGCCATCGAGGAGAAGGTTCTCGAGAGAGCCGCCCAGAAGCTTCGGCTGGATCAACTTGTTATCCAGCAAGGCCGCGCCCAGATTGCAGCTAAGGCTGCTGCTAACAAGGACGAGCTTCTGTCCATGATCCAGCATGGTGCTGAGAAGGTCTTCTCCTCAAAGGGACCCACTGGTAGCATGGCCGGGGGTGGTACTGAGCTAAACGACGACGACATTGACGCCATCCTCTCCCGTGGAGAAGATCGGACAAAGCAATTGAACGCCAAATACGAGAAGCTGGGTATCGATGACTTGCAAAAGTTCACGTCCGAGTCGGCTTACGAGTGGAACGGGGAAAATTTCGCCAAGGGGGAGAAGAAGAATATCAACATGACCTGGATCAATCCTGCGAAGAGAGAACGCAAAGAGCAGTCTTATTCCATGGACAAGTACTTCAGGCAGACGATGTATCCCAACCCCAAGGCCGATTCCAAGCCCAAGGCTCCTCGAGCCCCCAAGCAAGTTCTTGTCCACGATTACCAATTCTACCCAGCACGATTGCGGGAGCTTCAGGATAGGGAGACTGCCTTCTATCGGAAGGAGATCGGATACAAGGTTCCTCTTTCGGACGGCGATGATGATGACTTGTCTGTGCGAGAGTCTCGGAGGGCAGTCAACCAGGAAGAGATCGACAATGCAACGGCGTTGACGGAAGAAGAGCGCGAAGAAAAGGAGTCTCTTTCACAGGAGGGCTTCGGGGACTGGAACAAGAGAGACTTCCAGCAATTCATCAACGGCTCTGGAAAGTACGGACGCAACGATTTCGATGGGATTTCCAACGAAGTCGACAGCAAGTCCGCCGCCGAGATCAAGATATACGCAAAGATCTTCTGGCAGCGGTACGAGGAGATTGCAGACTTTGCCAAACATGTCAAGACGATCGAGGATGGCGAGGAGCGGACTAGGCGAATCGAGCACCACCGAAAGCTGCTTCGGAAGAAGATGCAACAGTATCGGGTTCCTCTGCAGCAGCTCAAGATCAACTACTCGGTCTCCACGACCAACAAGAAGGTCTACACGGAAGAGGAAGACCGTTTCCTGCTCGTCATGCTGGACAAGTACGGCATCGACTCGGAAGGTCTCTACGAGAAGATGCGAGACGACATTCACAAGTCGCCGCTCTTCCGTTTCGACTGGTTCTTCCTCAGCCGCACCCCAATTGAGCTGTCTCGTCGTTGCAACACTCTTATCACTACGATTGTTAAAGAGTTTGAAGACGTCCCGGCTCGCGGCGCCAATGGCGTTAATGGTAAAGCTAAGAGAGAGCCTGATGACGAGAACGACGAGGACAGTATCCTCGGCATGGCGCCTGCCAAAAAGAAGGCCAAGAACGGCGTCAAGGTATGTTTGGAATCAAAGACACGACGAAGCCAGGACTAACGGATCTCTTAGAACAAGGCGCTTGACAACGTCAAGTCGGTCAAGTCGAGCAAGAACAGCTCAGCCGCGCCGTCGAGAGCTTCGAGCGTGGCCTCGACTACCTCCAACGCCGGAGGCTCGACGCGGAGCAAGAAGGGAAAGAAGAAGTAAAGAGGCAATAGGCACTCGGGGCTATATGTCGGTTTGGTCGGTCACGGTTGAGGAGAGGGGATAGACTTGGCGTTTGGCTTTTGACTTTGGGGGTCTTTGGCGAGGGAACACGCTTCTCGCAAAGTTGGTTTGTTTTGAACCTGAGACGACGGCCTGCTTGCTGGAAGGGCGGAGGTAAAGTAGGCTGTCGGATAGTGTATCATGTCATGAGCATGCACATTAGTAGGTACCCGCAACGGCGGCAGGTGCCTCGGTTTCTTGCATTGCAGTTGAAGTAAACAGTGCGTGTAAGCAAAAAAACTACGAGACTAGATCTAGAAGCCCGTGTGTGTTTTGTTTTCCTTTTGCCGTGTGGACCCATATCGTGATTGCATAAATAAAAAGCAGCATGTCTTGCTGCGTTTCGCATGGTTGTTCTTCCCAGTCAGATTTTGGAACCTCAAGACGCTTCACGTCGTCCATAAATCTCGACCCTTTCAGAGATGGTGTGTGAGATTACAAGGTCCCCGGTCCCTCTTTCCCCCTCCTTCCGCAATCCCCATCCCCCCTCCCTTTTTGCCCTTTGAACAAAAGATGTTGTCCCCCAACGCCGAACTATATGCAAGCCCACAGGAATAAGCGCGCGGGTTGGAAGCGATGTCTACTTGAGGCGGTTCGCCCGTTCCCTCTCGACCTCGTACATGAAGTCGAAGTAGCCCTTGTCGAAGTGGTGGACTCGCACGTAACCGTCTTCTCCGCCGCTGGCGTAGCTCTTGCCGGTGGGGTCGGCGGCGACGGTGTTGAGGGGACCGAAGTGGCCGCGCACGCGGCCGATCTCGTCCTCGAAGATCTTGTGGTAGAAGCGGGCCTCGAATTTACCCTGGCGGGCAGAGGTACGGGTGACGTCCATGGCGGCTTGACCACCGCCGAGGATGACGAAGTCCTTCTTGGGGGTGATGGTGGCGCTGTTGAGGGGAGTGTCGGCTGTGTACGTCTTGAGAACTTCGAGGTCGCTGGCTGAGATGAGCTGGGAGGCGGGCGTTAGTAGGCGAGCAAAGGTGAGGGATAATGACAGGGGGGAACATACCTTGGCAGTCTTGTCCTTGCAGGCGGTGATGAAGTAGGCGCGGTCGGTGGACCACTGGAGATCGACGATGGGCTGGTTGAGCTCGTGGATGGGGAAGTTGTCGAGCAGGTCGCCCGTCTTGGCGTCGTACTGGCTGACGCTGCCGTCCTCGTGGCCGGCAATGATGTACTTGCTCAGGTTGCTCCAGCCGGCGACGGTGGCCTTGCTCTCGTCGCAGACAATGGTCAGGGACTTTTCGTCGCTCTGCTCGGCGTCGACGTCGGGGTTGATGTCGACGACGACGATGTTGCTCAGAAAGCCCATGCGCTTCTCGGTGACGCCCAGGAGCTTGGTGCCGTCCTCGTTGAACTCGACGCGCTTCACGGCGGTGGGGAACTCCCAGACCTTGAGGCAGCGTCCCGTCTTGACCTCCCAGAGGCGGATGGTGTTGTCGGCGGAACCGGAGGCGATCATGGTCGAGGTGGGGTCGACGTCGACGGTCCAGATCGCTCCGACGTGGCCGTGGTAGGTGCCGAGGCGCTCGCCGTTGTGGGAGAACCAGACACAGATCTGCTGGTCCTTTGCGACAGAGAAGATGAGGTCGCCATCGAGGTTGTATCTAGGAGACGGCGGGGGTTAGTAAGCTGGTTGGTTCTTGGTTCGCGGGAGGATTGAGTGATTGAGTGATTGAGTGATTGAGTGTGCGTTTGGGTGTTGTCTCGATGCGACGAGGGGGAAATTGCTGGAGAGGCGCGACGGGAAGAATTCGACATACTTGATCTGAGTGAGAGCACGTTCGTGCCCGGCAAGGAGAATGGGCCGCATGATGTCGTCGTGGGTGTGGGCTGGAGGGGTCGATGGAGGAGGCAAGTTCGGGAAAGGCTGGGTATATGGTCGAGGGCTTTCGCGATGGAATTTTTGGCGGTTGTGCGTTTTGGTGGGGCACAAAACTGAATCCTCCTCCTTCCCCCGCGAGGAGCCTAAAGGGGCGAAGAGGGGCGTGCGTATTTACGCCACCTTGATGACTCGAGTGTGTTAATTTGGGCTTGAGTCACAAGCGTCACAGAGTGTCGCAGACAGGTGAACATGGCGGATGGGTAGATATTTACCGATCACATGACCGGCGAAGGACCGAATCGTCACAATCGATGACTGTTGTTGGTCCTATGAAAGGAATGAAATAGACATCTTGCGAACGAATGCGTCTATCGCATCTTGGTGGTTTGGGAACGTTTTAGTGGGGAACGAGCCGTGTGCTTCTCAGGCTCAGGGTGCTGCCTTGACGCACCATTCATACACCAACTTGGCTGTGGTGATTCAGAAAACCTTCGAGTCACGTTGAAGGATCAGCTTCGTCATAGAATCAACTGATCATGGTTGACTTGAAAATGTAGATTCGTTTTGTGAGAGATTGTTCTTCATATCAATTATACCTCGACATATGATTCCCTACTGTCCTGAGGCATCAATAAGTTCCTCTCGGCAGATTTCTCCGAGGCAACTTGGACCTGATTCTACGTCTAAGAAGTGGTCGATATATCCTCGTTGAAGCTATTCCCAACAGACGCCGTCTCACCTGCTAGTTCTGCAGGTTGTTTTTCGCTACCCATTGGCACCCCCTGGTCTTTCACTCTTTGAAGGCCTATTTCCCGACTTGGGACTCGGAGTCCATGGTCGCTTGGCATCATGAGACAATCCTAAACATAATCGCAGCAGGTTTCTATAGGAGGATGGAGGGGGGATACGGTAATGTGAGAATCGGTGGTCTACATTCCTTCTCTCCCTTTTCTTTTCCAGCATCGGTTGACCTTGTACAATATTGTATCTGCTATTTTCAGCGTGGGATAGAGGTTGGTTTCGGAGTCTTTGTCTGCGCTGATACCCCTTCTCGAGTTGCTTTCTCTTGTTATTCCTCGCCTATAATTCCTAACGACTAGGACTTTCACGTCGGGATCCGACGGGCGGCAGACATGAATAGGGCGTACAGCACGGCGATCCCCAGCCTGTGGGTTCGGTGTTCGGGAAGCCGGCGTTTCCCTCTCGCAGCAGCAGCGTCTTCTTCACGCCGACTCAAGCCTGGGTTTACTCTTTTGGGGACCCATACACGGCGCCACCCACACACTCAGCGCGGAGCAATTGGTGCTACTGTTCGTTCTCCTCCTCCGGGCGACTTCCGGTTGTGCGAATCTGCCGCGTCGGCTGTGCTAGCCGGCCTTCGGCGGACTGCCCCTCTTCATCACCACCTTTCACGAGGATACAACAATCGCAGCAACGACACCCTCAATTGCTGCTGCTCCTCCATATATTCCGCTGCAGCTGTCAGCTCGTCGCCTCTCTCTCCATCTCTCCCCTATCCAGCATCATCCTCCCAGAGACGGCTCTTCTCCTCTTCCACAGTCATGGGCGCCCTCAAGCTGGACGGCACTGCCATTGCCAAGGCCATTCGCGAGCGTCTCGGTGCTGAGATTGCCGAGAAGCAGAGGCTCAATCCGCGATACAAGCCCAGTCTGAAGATCATCCAAGGTATTTGCCCCTCTCATCATTGTCATTATCATTCCCAAGTCACACAAGCTAACGTCTTCTCAGTCGGTGATCGCTCTGACTCTTGTTGGTGATGCCCTGCCCCGCCATCTCGCGAGGCTTCCTTATTTTCTTCCTTTTTTTTACTGACCCCTCACAGCCACATATGTGCGCATGAAGCTCAAGGCCGCCCAAGAAGTAAGATCTCACGTCTCAAGATTGCTGAAATCAAAACGTCACCAGCTCACACCCAATTTCCAGGCTGGCATTGACTGCGAATTGCTTCATTTCGCAGAGACCATCAGCGAGCCTGAACTCCTGAACCACATTCGTCGCCTGAACAATGATCCTTCGGTCAACGGCCTGCTCGTGCAGCTACCGCTCCCCAAGCACATTTCCGAGTACACCATCACGTCGTCCGTGGCAGACGAAAAGGACGTCGATGGCTTTGGCACCAAGAACATTGGCGAGCTGGCCAAGCGAGGCGGAAGCCCCCTCTTTGTTCCCTGCACTCCCAAGGGCGTCATGTTCCTGCTTAAGGAGTCGGGCATCGACCTGAAGGGGAAGAATGCCGTGGTTATCGGCCGCAGCGACATTGTTGGAAGCCCCGTGAGCTACCTGTTGCGAAACGCCGATGCTACCGTGACTGTCTGCCATTCCAAGACGGTCGGGCTCGAGGAATTCGTCAAGGCTGCTGATGTGGTCGTTGCCGCCATTGGCGTGCCCTTCTTCATCAAGGGTGACTGGATCAAGCCTGGTGCCGTGGTCATCGACGTGGGAACCAACTTTGTTCCCGACGCCTCCAAGAAGTCTGGATATCGCCTGGTGGGCGACGTCGAGTTTGACAAGGCCTTTGAGGTTGCTTCCGCCATTACCCCTGTTCCTGGCGGCGTTGGTCCCATGACTGTGGCCATGCTGATGCAGAACGTGGTCGACGCCGCGACCAACTACTTCGAGTCGCAAAAGAAGAGAGCCACGATCCCCCTTCCCCTGAAGCTCCAGGAGCCCGTCCCCTCAGACATTGCCATCTCCCGCGGCCAGACGCCCAAGCAAATCACCCGCATCGCCGCCGAGGTCGGCATTGCCCCCCACGAGCTGGAGCCGTACGGCGCATACAAGGCCAAGGTCGATCTTGGCCTTCTGCAGAGACTCGAGCACCGCCGCGACGGCCGCTACGTCGTCGTCACTGGCATCACGCCTACTCCCCTGGGAGAGGGCAAGTCTACCACCACCATGGGCCTCGCTCAGGCCTTGGGTGCCCACGTCGGACGCATTACCTTTGCCAACGTCCGGCAGCCCAGCCAGGGTCCCACGTTTGGAATCAAGGGCGGTGCCGCCGGCGGCGGGTACAGCCAGGTCATCCCCATGGACGAGTTCAACCTGCACCTGACGGGCGACATCCACGCCATCACCGCCGCCAACAACCTCTTGGCCGCTGCCATTGAGACGCGCATCTTCCACGAGAACACGCAAAAGGACGGCCCTCTCTACCGACGACTGGTGCCGGCCAAGAACGGCAAGCGACAGTTTGCGCCCGTCATGTTCCGCCGGCTGAAGAAGCTCGGCATTGACAAGACGAACCCCGATGAGCTCACCGAGGACGAGATCCACCGCTTCGCCCGTCTCGACATCGACCCCGAGACCATCACCTGGCGACGCGTGCTCGACGTCAACGACCGCCACCTCCGCGGCGTCACCGTCGGCACCGCCCCGACCGAGAAGGGCCAGACCCGCGAGACGGGCTTCGACATCTCCGTCGCCAGCGAGTGCATGGCCATTCTCGCTCTTAGCACTAGCCTGGCCGACCTGCGAGAACGCCTCGGCCGCATGGTCGTCGCCACTTCGCGCAGCGGCGACCCCGTCACCTGCGACGACATTGGTGCGGGAGGTGCCCTGACGGCCCTCATGAGAGACGCCATCAAGCCCAACCTCATGCAGACGCTCGAGGGGACCCCCGTCTTCGTGCATGCGGGGCCCTTTGCCAACATCAGCATCGGGCAGAGCTCCATCCTGGCCGACAAGCTGGCCCTCAAGCTCGCGGGCACCGAGCCCGACGAGGAACACGGCGACAAGGCAGGCTTCGTGGTGACGGAGGCCGGCTTCGACTTCACCATGGGCGGCGAGCGCTTCTTCAACATCAAGTGCCGCACCTCGGGCCTGGTCCCCGACGTGGTCGTCGTCGTGGCCACCATCCGCGCCCTGAAAGTCCACGGCGGCGGTCCCCCCATCGCCCCGGGGGCGCCCCTGAGCTCCGTCTACAAGGAGGAGAACGTGGACATCCTCCAGGCCGGCTGCGTCAACCTCAAGAAGCACATCGCCAACGCCAAGTCGTTTGGCATCCCCGTCGTCGTCGCCATCAACAAGTTCTCCACCGACACCGACGCCGAGATCGCCGTCGTGCGCGAGGAGGCCCTCGCCGCGGGAGCCGAGGACGCCATCCTGGCCAACCACTGGGCCGAGGGCGGCAAGGGAGCCGTGGACCTGGCCAAGGGGGTCATCGCCGCGAGCGAAAAGGAGAAGCCGAGCGAGCTCACTTTCACGTACGGGCTCGACGGCACCGTCCAGGAGCGCCTCGAGGCCATCGGGCAGAAGATGTACGGCGCCGCCGCCGTCGAGTTTAGCGAGCTGGCGCAGAAAAAGGTCGACACGTATACCAAGCAAGGGTACGGGAACCTCCCCATCTGCGTGGCCAAGACGCAGTACTCGCTGTCCCACGACCCCAACTTGAAGGGCGCGCCTACCGGCTTCACCATTCCCATTCGCGACGTCCGCATGGCCGCCGGTGCCGGATATCTGTGAGTTTCTTTCTACGCAATAGTCCCCTTGAAATATGTACTGACGCAAACTCAGGTATGCTTTAGCAGCGGATATCCAGACCATTCCAGGTCTGCCCACGGCTCCCGGCTACCTCAACGTCGACGTCGACGTGGAGACGGGTGAGATCGACGGCCTTTTCTAAGCCCCATGAACTATTTACAAATTTCCCCTCTGGTTTTTTGTCATACATGATCAAGAGAGCATGTACAACCTCCTCAACTCAACTCAACGTGGAGCATTTCCGGGATGGAACGGACGAACGAATGGATAGATGGATGAATGGGATGGAATTTCCAGGGCGAAAAATACGGGACGTGACATTTCAACATATGGTGCGGGAAAGGGGTTCCGGGTGAAGAAATCTTTTTTTTAAAATCCTTGTCAGCGATATATTGACTCATTGGGTTGGGACCAATCTTTTCCCCGCTGACAAAATGGTATGTGATTCGGTACATGTCTGGGTGGATGTGTGCACCACTTCTCCCAATGCTGAAAAGAGGAACGATGACACGACGTCGAGGTCCATGTAGTCGAGACCCAAGATACAGCGTGCAATCATGCACCGGTGAGAGTGAACACAACCTCCAACGCATGGTGTGGTCCTATCATGCCAACCCAGCCTGACGGAGGTCACTGGACCATACTGTTGGAAACTTCCTTGTTACACGATGACTGACCGCTTGTCTAAGTGAAGGTAAAACCGAATTAGATGAGACCAAACAGTCCCCTTTACGGCATGCACGCGTCGTCTAAGATGGATACTCTCAGGACAAATGCCTCAGTCGAGAGCGGAACCGGCACCTTGGATGACACTGGTGATGGACTGGGAGGGCTGATGCTACCGAGAAATCTTGGGCTTGCCATGGCTCACGGAGCTACCCCCTTCTTGAGGTGTTATGGGTTCAGGAGGGACGGTGAGATGAGAGGACACGACCAGGTACATGGAGAAGGTGACGACAACGACATCTTCTCGAGGTCGTCTCTCCTTGCTGCAAGTTACCTCCCGGGGCTTCCAAGTGACCGACAAAAGCCACTTTACGTGATCTAGCCATGCTGAGCCGAGGCTATGTAGGAGTCCCATGGCGATGCAAAACGGAGTCTCGGACGAGGTTCAACGCGGAGGCCTAGCGCTCTGCACGATTCGTATAGCAACTCTAAAGAGACGGCAGCTCGGCCGAGACTTGGCATCCTGCACGATTCGTATAGCACGAAACTGGGGATCTCTCAAAAAGCCCCGACGATGAGGCTCAAGAGAAGGAGAGCAAGGACGAGGTTCTTGTGCGGGTTTGATCCTTAGAAACATCTGGAGAACGGGGTGAGAATGGATTGAGCTTAGCGTTATGCAAGTTTCGTATAGCAAAAGAGTGGATCAATCCCGGGGGAAACCAATGAGAGTTTTGAATTTCTTGCCTAGTGTGTGTGGAGGTTTTCTGGGACAGAACGGCACTTGGGTGAGGAGGTGCCGTAAGCCGTAAGGCATGCTCGAATTCGGATTCGGATACTTCGTACGAATACATGGGGCCAGGCCGACGAGCGCATGCGTTTTAAGCTGTGTCTGGGTGTATTTTTCGTAAAAAGTTTCCGATGTCTTCCATGGGTACGTACCCCAAGGGCCAAGGCAGCCTGTGGACCCCAGATCGCTATACGAATCTTGCAGCTGCCCCGAGCGGGTAGCAAGCGCGGGCCGGAAGTGGTCAGGGGATGGTCAGGAGTCAATTGACGGCTTGGTGTTGATGGTGATGGGATGAGATGAGGTTTGAGTGAATCAAGGGAGTGGAGGATGATGGGAGAAGCACTTGGGGCATGTTGGGCATGTTGGGCAGGTCCAGTTCTGCTGCTGCTGCTGCTCAGAATGAGTATTCAACTGGCAGGCACGTTGGACAGCCATTCTCCTTCCGCTCTTGGCAACCCCAGGACAGTCTCAACCTCAGCCAGGAAGGAAAAAAAAAAAAAAAAAAAACTCCGGGACGTGCCCGTCTTCCCAACTCCCACGGTCGACGCCCATCTGGCCGACCAATAGAACAACACCCTTGCTTTCTTTTGTTCACGCAAGCCTTCGGCAGCCATCGCAACCACAACGGCCCAATAACCGTCAAACCCACAAAATTTCTTGTTGAAGCTACGGAGGACACAATCTCCAACGGGACGCGCTACAAGGACACGCCCCCCTGATGACTCTCCCGCACACTCCCCCCTCGCTGGCAATTCTCTTGCCGTCTCTGTCTCTGTCACTTTCTCTCTTTCCTCCTCTCTCCGGCTTGTTGATCCTCAGCCGCTCCCTCACCAGCACTGGGTAGTCACCGCTCTCGAACCGCCCCCTAGTCGCGTCGAGCCCTAGACCCGGTCCGTCACACGCTCTCTGTTCGCGAACCGTCTTCTCTCGACGCCTCACTCCGACGTCCCTCTATCGCTACATTGCATCTCGCTGCGCCCTCTGCTCTGCCGTCCCCGCTCCTCTGCTTGAGCTCACACGCCTCGTCCACTCGTTTCTCCCCAACGAACTTGGTCGAGCCCCGGTCCAGCTGGCCTTCCCCTCCCAGGTACCTCGCACAAGAAGGCAAGCCTCGATTCCCCAGCAATTGCATTCCCGAATCTATATAAACCCCCGCCTGAGCCATCATGTCTTCAAGGTACTCATTACGTCAAACGCCAAGGTGAGCATTCCTTCGCCTCCTGCTGGTTCTGTCGGAGCCAATTGTCCCTGATATTTCTCGTCACCATCCAATTGTCACAACTGCTCAATACTGACCTGCTCCCCTCTCTCCAGGAAGAAAGAACTCTTCGAGGGCATGGTAGAGACCCCTTCTACACGTCGCTCCCGCTCAACCCGTCGCCAATCCCCCCTCGAGAACTCGGACCACGACAACGACTCCAGCGCTGCTGAGAATACCGCCCGCCTCCGTCCTGTTCGCCGTCGCACCGGCAAGTTCATTGAGAACCTCAGCGAGGACGACGACCCCGAAACCATGGCTGCTACCAACCGTCGGGCCAATGGCAATGCCGCCGGCAACGCGAATGGCCATACCAACGGCGCCGCCACTGCCACGGGCGTTTCTACCCCCGCCAAGGCTGCCGATGCGCCCAAGGATGCCTCAAACAAGGACCACGTCGTCGATGGTTGGAGACCCGGTCAGGACCCAAAGATCGACTACTCTGGCGAATTTGAATTCGGTGGCTCTGTTGGAACGTTGGCCATGATGACCCTGTTTCCCGTTCTCATGTGGTATATGTGGATTGGTGCCACATACTACGATGGCAAGTTCCCGACTCGAACGCCTGGCCAGTCTTGGTCCGAGTTCGGTGCTCACCTCGTCGACCTCGTGTACACTGGAGCTTACCCCCATGCTTACGCCTGGGGCTGGTACTGGGGATATTTCATCTTCGAGGGCGCCTTGTACTGCATCCTCCCCGGTGTCTGGGGCAAGGGCAAGCCTCTTCCTCACGAGGGCGGCAAGCAGCTCCCCTACTTCTGCAACGCCTACGCGAGCTTGTACACCACCCTCGCCATCCTCGCCGGTCTGCACTTCTCGGGCGTGTGGCCTCTGTACAATGCTATTGACCACTTTGGCCCTCTGCTCTCCGTCGCCATCTTTACTGGCTTCATTGTCAGCTTCATCGCCTACTTCTCCGCCATCTGGCGCGGTAAGCAGCACCGCATGACGGGTTATCCCATCTACGACTTCTTCATGGGCGCTGAGCTAAACCCCCGCATGTTTGGTATCCTCGACTTCAAGATGTTCTTTGAGGTTCGCATGCCCTGGTATATCCTGCTCATCCTCAGCCTCGGTGCTGCTGCCCGTCAGTACGAGCAGTACGGCTACGTCTCTGGCGAGGTTTGGTTCCTTGTTATGGCTCACTTCCTGTACGCCAATGCTTGCGCCAAGGGTGAGGAGCTCATCATCACTACCTGGTAAGTGCAACCATCGACACATCCGTTTACTTTTATCATACTAATAATGATACAGGGACATGTACTATGAGAAATGGGGCTTCATGCTCATTTTCTGGAACCTGGCTGGTGTTCCCCTGTCCTATTGCCACTGCACCATCTATCTGGCCAACCATGCGCCTGAAACGTACCGCTGGAACCGTGGCATCCTCGCTGCCATTTACGTCGCCTATATCTTCTGGTACTGGGTGTGGGACAGCTGCAACAGCCAGAAGAACCGCTTCCGCGCCATGGAGAAGGGCAACGTTGTCTGGCGCCGAACCTTCCCTCAGGTTCCCTGGCAGACCATCCACAACCCCAAGACGATCAAGACCCCCCAGGGCACCATCCTCGTCGATGGATGGTATGGCCTCGCCAGAAAGATTCATTACACTGCCGATACCTGGTTCGCCATCTCTTGGGGTCTGATTACCGGATTTGAGTGAGTCTATTTGAAGCCAACAGGTTCGGCAAGCACTGACCCGTCAAATAGGAGCCCCTTCCCCTGGTTCTACCCCGTCTTCTTCGTCTGCATGATCGCTCACCGCGCTGCCCGAGACATCAGCCGCTGTCGCAAGAAGTATGGCGAGGGCTGGCGCCAGTATGAGCGAGAGGTCCCCTACCTCTTCATTCCCGTAAGTCTTGGTCTTGTCAGGACTCACTCAGTGGCGAACCCGACTAATCAACTTGTAGTACGTCATCTAGACGGATCAGTCTCACGAGGCAGGACGAGGCGAGACAGTGTCTTGATTTCTCGGGCCAGAGACTACGCGTCCTGTGTTTTTGGAATATCTAAGCCAGATAGTAGTGAAGAGCGCAGCGAAGATCAACTCATTTCGTGCTCGAGTCGAACTTTGACTGAGCGTGGTCTTTTGGGTTGGTTTCTAAAAGGAGGAATAAAGGTGCATGCAACGATTATACGCGAGCCATGGAAACGGAAAGAGGAGGTTTCGCCAGGGGATGAGATGTCTGTGTAAAAACTTTTAATATCGTGTACCTGGTATAGGGGAAAAGGTACTGTAATACCCATGTTGTCATTCGTTCAGCTCTTGCAGTTTGCTCCTTAAGTGCGTAGTGACCTTTGCTGGGGACCTGATATATTCTTAATTACCTTGGCACCATCTTGCAACCTACCAAGTACATATTGGAAGACCCCTTTGTTCCTTTGAGAATCGAAACGCCGCGACTTGAGCTACCGTCGAGTTGGGAATGGATCAGGATCAAGATTAGGACCAGACCAGGAACGCGACGGGATTCGAAACAAGTATTAACGACAAAGGTACACTAAGTGCTCTGTTTCCTTCACCGTCTATGATGAGAAGCCACCCCTAGGAAAAACACGCATGTTGGCACTATTTTACATAAAAACCGACCGTCCGATCCTCCCCAATCGATTACCCGAACAACGCGCAGGGGGCAGAATATCCATGCCAAAAACCTAGCGTTCACGTCCAAAAAGTCCAGATTCGCCCAGCGTCGAGCTGGGCCAGCAAATGCTTCAGTTGCCATGTCTCATAGCATGTCGGAGAGACAGCTCTTGTGTGTCGTTCAGAGTTGTCAAGCTGCTCTCGGACATGTTGCCTCGCGCCGACGTTATCTAACAGCTCGCACCAAGCGAGGCCTTGGAGTTCATGAGCAGGGCAACAATGAGACCGTAAAGACCTATTGATGGAGTTAGCGAGTGTACACGGTAGCCCAAGAGCCACGCTCGGAGACGTACCCAGGACTTCGGCGAAAATCAGAATCAGAATCATGCCGACGAAAAGACGGGGTTGCTGGGCAGTTCCTCGGACACCGGCATCACCGACGATACCAATGGCGAAACCAGCAGCGAGACCAGCGAGGCCGACGGAAAGACCAGCACCGAACTGGATGAAGCTGGTGTAGAGGGGAAGCTCCTGCTTCAGGCCATCGGAGATGAGGACAGAGACGACGAGACCGTAGATACCGATGATACCAGCCATAATGACGGGAACGATGTCTAGACAAGTCAGCCACGAAAGGACTTGGATGCGCGAGGCATAGGCGGCCTACTCTTGACGATGAGGTCAGGGCGGAGGACACCCATGGCAGCAATGCCGACACCAGACTTGGCGGTACCGTAAGAGGCTCCGAGGCAGGTGAAGACGATGGCGCAGGTGCAGCCCATAGCACCGAAGAAGGGCTGGGAGATGGTTAGCAATGTACGAGTCGATGGCGGATTCACGTTTTCGACGGTATCGAAGGCGACCCGAGGTCATCCCTGGTGACGTCGCAAATGGGGATGACGTGGAAGACGAACCGAGTAGACGGGGCTGCAGGAGGCATCGTGTTAGCTTCAATTATCAAGACGGACGCGACAGAAAGCGATGCCAATGGATCCGAGCGGCCTTGAGCGATGATAAGCGATGCCAGGAGCTCCGGGGGATGGCACGAAGCTCTCTCGGGCCTGACGGGGGCAAAGGAGGCGCGCAGGCACGTACCAGTATTCGGAGACCATGATGACGGTGTTGTGGGTTCAAAACGGGAGTAAAAAAGAGGTTATCGACGAGACCGAAGCTGAAGACACGTGGAGAAGCTGGCGAGGTGAGCTGGCGGCGGAAAGGCGTCGAGCGATGGGCGTCGATGGGAATGTCGAGGTGTGCTTGTGTTAAGGTCTCAATCCAAGTTGGCGTGTGGTTGGCGGCAAGGTTTTGCTTGACTGGCTGGGAGAGGGAGCTCGACTTACGTAATCGAACATGATTGCCAGGAGGCGAGCCGGAAAAAGCGAGGGCCCGACTTCCGGTTACAGGAACGGAAAAAAGTTGGCGTGGGGCTCGGTGAAGATTAGGCTGCCCGCACGGGCCAGGCAAGCACGCCTCCAGCAGCTTTTTGTCCTTGTGAAGTGAAATTCTTGGCTTGGGTGTTTTTCTGGAACTTTTTCTTCGTCTGTCAACGAAATCAACTTCATTGCTATCCCCAGAGTCTCCAGGGCGAGCCAACGCAAGGAACCCTGACTTTTTTCTTCTCAATCAGTACGTCTTCTTTCATTCTCCTTCTTGCGCCACCGACCTGTTATTCACCCGGCTCCGAACCGATCACTGACCTTGCTTGCAGCCTATAATCCTCGTTGACGAATCCCCCGACCCTCACGATGTCTGAGACTAGCGCTGGTATGTGTTGAATCACGACCTAGAAGACTTCGATTTGCTAATTCTCCATGTAGCCTGGCCCCTCGCCGATCAGAAGCTCGAGCAGGAGCTTCTCGATCTCGTCCAGTCTTCCCAGCGTACGTTACCTCGATATCTCGAAGTCTCAATATAGCCGAATTTGGATTGACGTTCCCGACAGATGCCCGCCAGCTGAAGAAGGGTGCCAACGAAGCCACCAAGACGCTGAACCGTGGTGTTTCCGAGCTGGTCATCCTTGCTGCCGACACCCAGCCTCTTGCCATTCTCCTGCACCTGCCTCTTCTCTGCGAAGACAAGAACGGTAAGCACCCCCACCGCGATTGAACAAAAGAACAAATCCTAACTCGAGCCTTACGCAGTCCCCTATGTCTACGTCAGCAGCAAGATGCACCTCGGCCGTGCCTGCGGTGTCAGCCGCGCCGTTATTGCGGCCAGCATCACCAGCAACGATGCGAGCGAGTTGGCTGGCCAGATCCGGGCCATGCGCGACAAGGTCGAGCGCCTCGCCATCTAAGGGAGCTTACGAAAAGAAGGAAAATTAGCATGTAATGCGTGAACAGGGCTGGGCTCACGGTTGCCATTGGATCTGCAAATTTGCTTGACAACACCCAAAGAGGGCGCCATGTGGAAAAGCTCAATTTTTTCTTTGAAATGAGGGAAAATGACCATTTCGTAGCAAAATGACCAAAAACACTGAAAATCTACCAAGACGATATAGTCTACTTTTCGCAGCTGTATGCGAGGTCGGACGCGGCGACGAACTTGTCAAAGTGCGTGGGCTCAACATGCTCGTCTGATAGGTCTAGCTATGACGTCTGCTCCACCAATGCGGATGATCTGTAGGCGCCGTATTCGCATCGGGCAATTTCGAGGAACTGGTGACGGAGCTGACATGTTCCTGCCTTCTTCATGATTGTTTTTTGACTTGTCGTGATAAACAAAACCATGAATCAATTTCTCCTTCTCCTCCATACTTTGTCCCATTAGCCCTCGCCTCAATTCACTCGCTGAGCGCACAATGCCCGCCGTCGCTCGGAAGATCCTCATCTGCGCAGCGATCGACGGCCTCATCATCCAGCCGCTCACCTCCAAAGGCCAACGCCCATTCCAGCCTGTCAAGGTCAAGTACGGCGATGCAACTATAACTTCGGTCCCTCGCGACCAAGTTCCCGACACTTCCAAGCCCGAATCTACTTTCGAAGCCTTTGGCGTCATTGGTACGAGCTCCGAATTTGGAAACCCCCCTCCTTCCGAAGGGACCCCTCACCGGTTTATCATTTTTTTTTTTTCGGTCCGACTAACATACTACCCATTTCAGGTCTCATCTCTGTGTCTAAGCTCAGCTATCTGATTACCATCACTCGCCGTCAGCAGGTTGCTCAGATTTGCGGGTTCCCCATTTACGTCGTGACCGAAGTCGCCGTCACGCCATGCTCGTCCAAGGCCAGCGCCGACGAGTCTGTCCGCAAGACATATCGTCACCTATCTCACCAAGCTCGCGATGTCAGCGAAGATAGCGAGAGCAGCGACGAAGAGGTTGAGCTTCCATCTCGGACGTCTGACGAAGTCGAGGACGCCATCGTTGAGGACGACGATGTCCGTCCAGACTCGGAGAGGAGCAGCGTGGCCGAAGACGTCATCCGTCGAAGAGGAAGTTACGGGAGATTTGCCCAGAGGTGGTTCAGTCGAAGCGGTTGGACTTTGGATCAGAAGAGAAACATGGGGCTGAGCAATGCAAAGGTCCAAGAGCCATCAGCCAAGCCCCAGCCGGAGGCCCAGGAGGTCTCGCTGCAGCAGGACCCCAGTCATTCCCCGAGTGAGCCAGAGCTACTGCCAAAGTTGCTTCGGACAGTGCAAGTGCTTTTTGGTTCCTCCAGGAGCTTCTATTTCTCGTACGATTTCGACATCACCCGGTCCCTCTCCAAGAGATCGTCCGCTCCCAACCCGGATGCGTCTCTCTACACTCAAGTTGATAGCGTCTTCTTCTGGAACCGACACCTGCTACAACCCTTCACATCTTCAGGCCATGAGTCTTTAGCGTTGCCTTTGATGCAAGGCTTTATCGGACAAAGATCGTTCGTGGTGGACAGCCATCCACCTCAGAGAGATGAGTTTGCTCAGGACTCAGTCGAGTTGAAGACGTTGTCCCCATCCAACACGCCGGCCGAGTCTCTTCCTGACGAAGACGAAAGACAGCCTATCGAACTTAGACCGTCGGAGAGAAAATATCTCATCACCGTCATATCTCGCAGAAGCACCAAACGCGCCGGCCTGAGGTATCTCCGCCGCGGCATCGACCAAGATGGTTTCGTCGCAAACATGGTAGAGACGGAGCAGTTGCTGGCTCCTTCATCCTGGGACACTTCCTCCAAAGTGTACTCGTTCTTGCAAATTCGAGGCAGCATACCGCTCTTCTGGTCCCAATCGCCATACTCTTTCAAACCGATCCCGACGATGCAGCACTCCAAGGAAGCCAACTACAACGCCTTCCAAAAGCACTTTGACATGCTGTTGCGGGACTACGGCGCCCTTCAACTTGTGAACCTCGTTGAAAAACACGGTGTTGAAAAGGCCATTGGCACGGCATACGAGGAGAACGTTGAGCGGCGCAATGGTGAATCTGCCGGAAAAGATAGGATCCCCTTTGAGTGGTTCGACTTCCACTCTGCCTGTAGAGGTATGAAGTTTGAAAATGTGAGTTACCTTTTAGGCAAACTCAGGAAGCAGCTTGAAGACTACGGAAGCACTGTCAAAAAGGGCAGCAAGCAGGTGGTTCAGCAGAAAGGCGTCTTGCGAACCAACTGCATGGACTGTCTAGATCGTACAAACGTCTGCCAAAGCTCCTTCGGAAAGCACATGCTCGAGGTACAGCTTCGGGAGGAAGGCATCGATATGAGTGCGCAGTTAGATCAGGAAACATCCTGGTTCAACACCCTTTGGGCTGATAACGGTGACGCCGTGTCCAAGCAGTACGCGTCCACGGCCGCTATGAAGGGAGACTACACGCGAACGCGGAAACGCGACTATCGCGGCGCTCTGAACGATCTGGGCCTTTCGCTTGCGCGGTTTTACAGCGGGTTGGTTTCCGCCCCTATCCTACGAATTTCGAGTACTGACACTAGACAGAATGGTCAACGACTACTTCAGCCAGGCGGCAATAGATTTCCTCCTTGGAAACGTTACCGCAAATGTGTTTGAAGAGTTCGAGAGCGACATGATGACCAAGGACCCGGCCGTGTCCATCGTCCGGATGAGGCAGACAGCCATCGAGCTCTGCCAGAAGAGAGTCATTGCGGACGAAAAGGAAGAGTTCCACGGAGGATGGGTGCTCCTGAGCCCCAACACGCCCGACACCATCAAGGCTATTCCCATGGAAGAAGTCGTCGTCCTCTTGACCGATTCGGCACTCTATCTCTGCCGGTTCGATTGGAAGTCGGACAAAGTATCGTCCTTTGAGCGAATCCAGTTGGAAAACGTCGTCCGCATCAAGTTTGGAACATTCATCACTTCTACCATTTCCACGTCGCACATCGACGAGACCAAGAACGTCGGCTTCGTAGTGTCGCACCATCCCAGGAAGAGCGATGTCAGACGCACTAACACGCGTACGCTCTCGAGTCAAGTTGAACCGACGGGCACGGCCAGCAATCAGGCAGACCTGTGGGATGCAGGCATTCCCGCTAGCTTGGCAAGTCTCCTGTCTAGCAAACCGGCTCAGTCGCCCGACGAACGACAGCTGGTATTCAAGGCGCCGTATCGAGACTCATCAATGGCCGCCGCTGGCACCGACGGCCCGTACTTGACTGAGTTGCAGCAGGTCGGGACCATCTGCGCTGAGATTGAGCGTCTAGCTTTGGATGCCCAACTGACGAAGCCCGGAGGGGAACGCAAGAGCATTGTCGAAAAGGGGGACATAATATCCGTGGTTGAGGCGAGGCGTAATACGAGTGTGTTAGATCAGTTGGGTCATTCCATCAAGAAGCTGGTCTGGGCGTAAGCCCTTTGCACATAATAACCACCACAAATTTGACGATAGAAAGCGGGTGAAATAGATACCATTGTTGCCTTGAAACCAGCATGCTCTCGGTCAAGAGACTTTTCCCAAGCGGTACAGATGTAGCTGGTAGCGCATGTTCTCAAGGGGTATTGGATATGATAAACGGTCTGGCAATCTGAACCAAATGGATTCGTTTGATTCCAGCTTCTCCCACGTGTACTGTGGTGTCTCGGTGCCGACGAGCGTGTGGTCGAGTAGCCACTGCATCGGATACCGTTTCTTCTCTTTCCCGACTGCCGCCTCGGAATAGCTTCCCGGGCTGTCAACGACAAGCAGGAGACTGCCGTCGGCGAGCTGGTCTCCAAGGTTCTTAAGCAGCTTCGTCGTCTTTGCTATGCCCCCACTCGTATACAGTTCATTGAGCGTAAACATCATCGTCACAACCACGGGGCCGTCTCCCACCACAGCGGCCAACGACAGCGGGTCGAGGGCCAACGCGTCCTGCTGCGTGTAGGTGAGGGAGAGCTGCTGAGGTGCAAGCAGGGCCCGGTTCGAGGCCTTGGCCGCGGCGGAAGCATACCTGCAGAGGGGTGGCGGGGATGTCGTCTTGATCTCGAGCAGGGTGATGACGGAGGACCAGGGAGCCGAGTCGAGGAGGGTGAGTCGGCCGGCGAGGGACTGGGACTCGAGGTACGATGCGAATGCCAGGTGCTCTGCAGCACAGCCACCTATGCAGACCATTTGTAACGTGCCGACTTTCACTGCGCTCGTTGGCGGAGGCGATTCAGGTTCTTCGGTAGCCGTCCGCTCATCTTGGACGACGTGCTCACTCGAAATGAGGGCCTCGCCTACAACATCCCCAGCTTCCGTCTTGTCCTCCTCTTCCTGGTCTCGGGAGCCGACGACGAGCTTACTCATATATCCTCGGATACTCAGTAAGACGGAAGCATAGCACAGCGCGCGGGTGGGGCTCCATCTCGCAGCGTACGCCTCGAGGTAGTCTTCTCGGCCGAAAGCGACAGCGAATTCGCGATTGAAGAGGGCCTGCTTGACCTCGCGCAGCAGCGTGGGGAAGCCGTCTGACGTGAGGACGCGGCTGAAGGCGTCGGAGAAGATGTCCAGGAGGCGTTGCTGCTGTTCCGCGGGGATCCGTAAGCCGGATGCGGATGCGGGAGCGGGAGCGGGAGGCGGCGGGTTTTGCTGCTGCTGAGAAGAGGAGGAGGCCTGCTTCTGCTTGGCCTTCTTCGTGGCCGCAGGCTTTTTGGAGGATAGCGTCTTCTTGACCATGGCTTGCTGTTGTCGCGTCCAGGTAAGTACAGGTACTCGGTTGGGGAAATTTTGGTTGGGGGTGTGTGTGCAGGTTTTTGGTTGAGACAAAGCCCCGGGGAATGGACCGATAAGCGTTGTCTGCTCGAAACTCATGTGTGGTGGTGATGATTATTCTTCCATCGCATTTGGTGGCGAGCCTGTGGTTGCCAAATCGGAAAATTCTCCCCCCTGCCTTCTCCTTCGCGCTTTCCCCATCCCGTTGGAGGGGAATGTTGGGAAAGCCGCTGGCCGGCTGCACCTGCTTGGTCCTGCACTTGCCCATTGGGTCTGCACCTCTCAAATTACCGCGAGCTAAACCCAAATTCAACAAGGTGAAGATGAAGTTGCACCGTGGTCGCTCACCGATGCATCATGGTTTGGAATTTCTGGAGCCCGGGCTTGTGCTACAACTGGCAGCTCCCGTCAACTTGAGTTGACTATGATCTGACAAAACAAGGCCGCCCGGTGGTTCAATCAAGTGGGAGGGCAGGAAGCTTTTTACCAATCTTTTGATAACAGCTGACAACAGGCCGATTGTGGCATGCGGGAGAGCAGTGCCGCCGAGTCTGCCGAAGCGGCGAAGCAGCTCTGTACGGATAGACGACAACCTGAACCCGCATGGCGATTCGTCACAAGACTTGATGCTGCGTCGGCACTCCGACTCCGGCCACGGCAACACCCACGGGTTCGACGTCGACGACTTGTGGCCTCCCCTTTATCGACCTTCAAAACATGCATTCCCCCCGAGACGACGCCCTCGCAGCCAATGACCCGCCTGGATTGGTGCGGATGGGCAGTCCAATTGCTCCAACAGCCGAGCCAACCAGCAAGCTTGGCGGCATCTCGTCTTTGATAGGTATGCGATGCGGTGCAGTATTTCGCAATGCATGCCAAACCCACTCTTGGGTGTTGTTTCTCCTGCTCGAGGCGACAGCCCACGGCAGCGAGACGGAGTGGTGTCCGACTGAAGCGCCGGACAACGGAGAAGCGTCGCCCGTCGCTTGCTGACTCTTTCCCCTCCTCCCGTGGGGGATCCCCCGCCACCCCTCCATAGAGCTTGGGTCTCCGGGTAAATTGGTTGAGGCTCAGGGCACAAAAGAGAGTCGAGCAGGAACGCCGCCGGATGGTTGAGCGAAATAATAATGTGTAATCGGAGATGTACGAATACCACACAGCTGTTAGTGTGAGACTGCAAAACCGAGACGGCAAAAAACCGGCACAGGACAAAGTGCAACATGAGTCCCAAGGTGCTCGCTCGTTACGGGCTCTTCGCACATCAGTTGCATCAAGGCTGTATCAACCGACGTCACAGTTGATGACCAAGAAGCACAGCGAAACAGAAAGCATTCGGGGATCCACCCAGTCCCTGAACTGAGCAACGAACGGTCGGAACACGGTGGATTGAAGGGCGTCAATTGCGTCAACAGACAGGGTATCGACAGGGTTTTCGTTGTTGTTGTGAGTGGTTGAGTGGCCATTCTGGCCATGTACGAATATGTATCCCGTTCCTCGTACAGCTGTGTCAGGTACGGGTGGAGGACTGCAGGCTTACATTGGCACAGTAATGCTGACATTAAGGCTGATTCTCTTCGATCCGGATCTGATGCCTTGGTCGATTGCTCACGGCGAGGCACAGCGAAGGAGGGCACCACCATCAACATGTTGCGGCGATGGGATCCCTAGGTGCCACTGGCATTTTGGATGCGACGGTAAAAAAGGACCCCCCACCGGGACTCCACTCGGCGTGCCTCGCCGGGGGCCATGTTCACGGTTATCCCCCAAAATTGGCCCCCCGCGGTCACTGCGGCGAAGGCGGCTTCAGCGACCTAGAACCTAACAGGGGAGTCCAGGGAGCTTGTTGGCGCTCTGCGCTGCCACCCCACCTGCACCTTGCAGTGCCAGGACGCAGGAGGCAGGCTGTCGTCGAGGGGCAGCACGCGCTTTGCCGCCCGCCGCGATGTAAAAGGCGTGGAGGAGTCGACGGTTATCTGAAGGAATTGCCGTGCCGCCGTATCCTTCCTCCAGCTGTCGTTGACAGAGAGACAAGATTGGGCTTCAGGCGGCGTGGTCTGGACCAGGAATGGGAGTGGCCAGCCAAGCAAGCAGGAGCTACGGGGTAACTACTGAGGCAACAACTCCATATCACCTCAGCTTCCATCCTCACCTAGAGTGCGTGCGAGGCAGGAGTCTCCCACCACCTCCTCCCAAGTACCGATACCTCCTCGCACAGTTTCCCACTGCACCAGACACCAGATTTTAAAACTGGGGGCGTGCTAGATACATGACACGACCCCTCCAGCTTTGTCTCCTCTTCCGCCTCCGTCTCCGTCATCCGACTCTTTTCCTTTTCTACTCGCTCTTCCTCCTTTTCTTCCTCCTCCTCCTTCTTCTCTTCTTCTCTCTTTCTTCCAACCGAACCTCTTTAGATCCATTCCCAGAACCATCCGGCAAAATGGGCTACACCGAGCTTGACCAGAAGGCCATCAACACCATCCGCGTGTTGGCGGTAAGTTGCTTCCCTTGGAAATTCCTTTGACAAAGTTTTGTCATGTCCCCTCCAGCTCCTGTGCCCTCGACTTTTACCCCGCCACCACCACCACCGAAACCTGCCCCGCCATTCAGCGCGAATGCAGGCACGCCAAATCTTCTTTTTTTTTTTTTCTGCGGGCGAGGATACCGAGGACCGGAGGGGGACGCGCTGAAATACAAAGACTCGTCGCGGCTCAATGAGCGAATTGAATGAATATGAGAGGATATGAGTGCTGATGAGTCTCTGGACAACAGGTCGATGCTACCTTCAACAGCAACTCGGGACACCCCGGTGCTCCCATGTGAGTCTTCCCCAGCTCCCCTCCTCGCGACCATCGCCGACGAAGCTCAAAAACACCGAGCGACCTCCTCACTTACAATACTGACGAGTTCCGCAGGGGCATGGCTCCCGTCGCCCACGTCCTGTTCAACAAGTTCATGAAGTTCAACCCCAAGAACCCCGACTGGCTGAACCGTGACCGCTTCGTTCTGTCGTAAGTCCTGGCTTCACCCGTGCGCTGCAGCGCCAATGCGTCGTGTCGCAAACAGCTGACACTCAATCAAGCAACGGCCACGGCTGCATGCTTCAGTATTCCCTTCTTCACCTCTTCGGCTACGACCTGAGTCTCGACGACCTCAAGGCCTTCCGCGTGAGTCTAGACCCCGATATCGCTCTGCCCCCGCGCCTTTGAGCTGACGGCCCGATTTGTAGAGAGTTGACAGCAGGACCCCCGGCCACCCCGAGGCTCATGATACCCCCGGCATTGAGGTCACCACTGGCCCCCTGGGCCAGGGTATTTGCAATGCTGTCGGTCTGGCCATGGCCCAGGCTCACACCGCCGCCACCTTCAACAAGCCTGGTTTCGATCTCATCAACAACTACACCTACTGCTTCCTCGGCGATGGCTGCCTCATGGAGGGTGTCTCCAGCGAGGCCTCTTCCCTCGCCGGTCATCTCCAGCTCGGCAACCTGATCGCCGTCTGGGATGACAACCACATCTCTATTGACGGCAACACCAACGTTGCCTTTACCGAAGATGTCGCCAAGCGTTACGAGGCCTACGGCTGGCACGTCGTCACCGTTGAGGATGGTGACACCGACCTGGAGGGCATTGAGAAGGCTCTTGAGGAGGCTCGATCCGTCACTGACAAACCCTCTCTTATCAAGCTCAAGACCACCATTGGTTACGGTTCTCTTAAGCAGGGCACCCACGGTGTCCACGGCTCTCCCCTCAAGGCCGAGGATATCAAGCAGCTGAAGGAGAAGTTCGGCTTCAACCCCGAGGAGAGCTTCGCCGTCCCCCAGGAGGTTTACGAGCTCTACGGCAAGCACTCTTCCGAGGGTGCCGCTCTCGAGGAGGAGTGGAACCAGCTGCTGGCCAGCTACGGCGAGAGCTTCCCTTCTGAGCACGCTGACCTCGTCCGACGACAGACCGGTGACCTCCCTGAGGGCTGGGAGAAGGCTCTTCCCGTCTACACCACCTCGGACCCTGCCATCGCCTCGCGAAAGCTGTCCGAGACGGTCCTCAGCAAAGTCGAGTCTGTCATCCCCGAGCTTTTCGGAGGTTCCGCCGATTTGACTGGCTCCAACCTAACCCGATGGAAGGAGGCCGTCGACTTCCAGCCCGCGGCCACCGGCCTCGGCGACTACTCCGGCCGATATGTTCGATATGGTGTCCGCGAGCACGCCATGGGTGCCATCCTCAATGGTCTGTCCGCCTACGGCACCATCCTCCCCTATGCCGGTACCTTCCTCAATTTCGTCTCTTACGCTGCCGGTGCCGTCCGCCTCTCTGCCCTGTCCCAGGTCCGCAACATCTGGGTGGCCACCCACGACTCCATTGGTCTGGGTGAGGACGGCCCTACCCACCAGCCTATCGAGACTCTTGCTCACTTCCGTGCCCTCCCCAACTGCATGGTGTGGCGCCCTGCCGATGGTAACGAGTGCAGCGGTGCTTACTACGTCGCCCTGACTGCCAAGCACACCCCCAGCATCATTGCTCTGTCTCGCCAGAACCTTCCCCAGCTCGAGGGCTCCACCATTGAGAACGCCGCCAAGGGTGGCTACGTCCTGCATGAGGTCGAGGGTGCCGATGTGACGCTCATCTCCACCGGTTCCGAGGTTGCCATCGCCGTCGATGCCGCCAAACAGCTCGAAGGCCAAGGCATCAAGGCCCGCGTCGTCTCCATGCCTTGCACCGAGGTGTTTGACCAGCAGCTCAAGGAGTACCGCCTGACGGTCCTTCCCGACGGCATTCCTTCCCTGTCCATCGAGGTCATGACCACGCACGGCTGGGAGCGTTACGCCCACGAGCAGTTCGGTCTCAACCGCTTTGGTGCCTCTGGCGCCTACAAGGATGTCTACAACGTAAGAACCCCTGGCGCGACCCCGGACTTCCCCGCACGAAACCTTGCTAACCCCTGCTGTAGAAGTTCGAGTTCACTCCCGAGGGCATTGCCAAGCGTGCTGTCCAGACGATCGAGTTCTACAAGGGCTTCCCTGTCCGCTCGCCCATTAACCGTGCCTTCGACCAGCTGTCGTAATTGAAGAAATAAAGATCAAAAGACGATGGAAACGTAAGAGAAGAGTCAAAGACGGCGGAATGTTCATGCAATGACGACGGGTTCTGGAGCAGGGTAATGGTTACATAGACGTCGCGAAATGAAATTAAAAAAGAGTTTTTAGAACAAGACTGCCAAGGCTATTCTCGAGATGTTCGAAGTGTTCTGCCTGGGCGTGAAGAATGCCGCCGTATATTCGTATCCAATTCCAAAACTCCGTATTTCAATTCATCCCTCTGCCCAGGCTGTGCCGAGCTTTGTCAAGCCAGCAGCCACTGGTGGGGAATATTAGACTCTTGTTCTACAATGCCTGCTTACACCGAAGAACAGAGACTTGGTATCCGTAAATCGTCTCTGGTGAGTGGAAATGACGAGGGGGGAACTCGGCTAAGAGGCATTCCCCTGTCATGACGTCTCATGATGGCATCGCATCGTATCGTAATCATAAGGATTCTCGTGCGCTGAAGGGCGGTTTTATCTCACACCGACCAAGCGCACGAGTGGTTGTTGGTTGTTGGTTCGTATCGTGTGTTGTATGTTGTATGTTTGCATGTATTGTAGATGGGTGCGCGAGTGTGTGTGCGCGTGTTATGCGTAGTTGCAATGTTATTGGGTATCAGGTTCATTCCCCGTCCTCGTGTCCCTGGCTCTCGGCGATCCATTCCCTCTGGAACTCGCGGCCCACGCGCTCGAGGCGCGAGGCGGCGCGGCGGGCCTCCTTTGTGTCGTCGGCGGAGGCGGCGACGACGAGGCCGACGAGCATGGGCGCCGCGTCCTCGGAGCGGCTGGGGTCGTCTCCGGGGGCGGCAGCGGCGGCGATTGGGGCAGTGGCGAGGGGAGTGGTGCCGTTGCCGGTGTGAGCGGTGTCGGTCGTCTTGTTACCGTCAAGCGCCGCGGCAGCTGCGGCCAGGGACGACGGCGGCGGCGGTGACGACGACGAACCGGAGGCGTCGCGCGGGTCGAGGTACGAGTGCAGGACGACGGCGCCGCGGTCTGGGTACTCGACCATGAGGCGCGTCGGGCGGCCGAGCCCTAGGCGCAGGGCGGCGGTTTGGGACGAGAGGGCGGCCGAGGTGAGCGACGTGAGGGACTCGAGGTGGGATTGCGAGGCGGCCGAGGTGATGAGCGGGGTGAGGGTGACGTCGGAGAGGTGGAGGGAGAGGGAGGGGTGCTGCGAGGGGAGGCTGGCCATGATGGCTGAAGAAACTTGAGTGGCGAATAAAATAAAAAATTGGATTGGCAAGGCTGATGCTTCTCGTCAAGGTTGAATTGGCGAGGCAGCGCGACAAGGCAAAAAAAAAGCAAAAAGACCAGAAAATTGGGATGAGGAAGAGAGGGGAGATAAATGACGGGAGGGGGTAGTAGCGGAATGAAGCTATGTTTTGGCGTTTGGGTCGGGTTTGCAGGGGAGCAAGCAAAGAGGTGACGTTAGAGAGGCAGCTTGCAATGATCACATGGATTGGATTGGACGAGAAGCAAGCTTGAAAAGGTTTCGCTTTTTTTTTTTTTTGCTGGTCTCCTCAACTGCACCCCAGGGACGATATCGCCCAAGCAAAGGCACAAACCCCACCTTTCAACTTCGGCTACAGAATGTGGTGTCACCAGAAGGCTATTGCCAATTGCTCAAGAAAGCCCGGCAAGGCCACAGCCGGGTGGGTTTTTGATATGGGTTTTCATAAAATGAAAAACCCACAAACAAGCCAAACGAAAGCTTCATGGGCCTTTTCTTCTTCCCTGACGATAAGAGATTCTGGGGAATGGTCCAAGGAAGCGGGGGTTGGTGCGTTGGGATTGTTTTAGCAGGTGGGAAATATCCATCCATGGGCCTCTTTTGCGACAACGAATTGCCAGGTGACGGAATGGGCAAACCGGAGCACGAAGAGGTCACTCCCCACCGCTTCGGGCCCCTCTATGGACATTCCTTGCCTTTTTGCAACCGGGTCTCTCCACTGGCAGCATTTGCATGGAGCTCTTCCCAGATTTGCCCGCTTCCTTCGGACGTTTGCCGCCGTACGCGTCAAAAGAGCTGTCCCTCATTACGACGTACATAGCTTCGGACGGCACTAAGAAGGAGGAGAGGAGAGGAGAAAATAAGCCGTTCCATTATGAACGGGGGGCTGGCGTCCTTTTTTTTTTTTGCTTTCTCCGCACTACGTCAGAGCTTCGCGGCGGCTGAGGTCATGTCATGTCGTGTCACGTCTCGCGAGGAGGGGGGAGACGTAAAAGAGGGAGGGACAAAACTCGGCTTCGACCGACACTGACAAGACAGGATGGGGAAAAGAGCCCTGTCGGGGATCGTCGATTTGGGGTCCGAGACGGCAACCTAAGGAAATCTCGACATGTGCCGCAAAGGGTCGTTCTGCCAACCAATGACAGATGGCATGTTTCGCTGGACCAAGACGTGATGCCGCTTTCATGCTTTGCCTTGAAACACCCTGAGGGTGGGTTCTGTGATGAACTGGCGAGGAGAAGGGAAAAAAAGCCGCCCATTTTATAGTTGGACGATACGGAATAGGCCTGTGACGAGACGAAAATTCAACCAACGGTTTGGAAAAGCCTGTCAGCCGAGAGAGCTGGTGGTGAAAGAAGGTAGTGCTGCATCGCAAAGGGTTTTGGTCGCTGGGGCGAGATGGATTCACGACAGGTCCTCCTCCTCGGCTCTTCTTCCTGCTCGCCTCGCCCATCCGTCGAACCCTAGTGGTTTGACCAAGAGGAAACGAGTCAAAGAACGAGAAGGAAACTAAGAGAAGAGGGGGGAGGTTCTTCCTTTTTCTATCCTCATGTGTGCTCGAGAGCCCACGTCGCAACGAACATGGAGACGGACCGTCCTTGAGCGGAGGGGGACGATGCGGGGGTCAACTTGGCTGATGTGTGCGTGCTGCTCTGACCAGCGATGACTGACGGACTGACTGATTGACTTGACGGTAGCTCCAGCACGAAGCAGTACAACAGTACCACGTATGTGTGTATGCATTCGCACACTAGCCGGGGGACACAAATGCAGCGAGACATTCGTACGTCGTGCATGCGCGTGTTTGGCCCACAGATCTGGTGCCCGGTAAACACGGTCTTGTGCGGATTTCCTCATGGCCGACGAGAAGAAGGCGCGAGACACTTCAAGGCGACGGTTTGTCAGCGAAACTATCAGCTGCTTGGTTGACCTACCTTCCCCTCCCTTCTTGCCTCTCCCCCAACCGGGGGATTACATATGATATGCTTGCCAAGCTACCCTTGATCTGACGCGAGGCGAGCTTTGTGTGCTTCGTCTGCCTCACCCTCACAGCATGGGAAGCACGCTGCAGGCGTGACTCGATATGCGCCATGGGGAGAACGAGGAGGACACTTTCAAAACACTAGGCGGACGAATGCCGCTGCATGTAACCAGGCAGAAGATGGGGTCCCCCTTCTCAGAAGGTAGGCAGACGACGGGCTTTGTTTTGATCCATGACTGGTCCGACGTGGTGTGGTGCAGTGAATAAGGTGTGGGCATACCTTATGCGTGAAGTTGGAGGCAAAACGCGACCCAGAGTGTGTGAGTGGGAAAGGCGAAAACAGTCCCCAGCGCAGATTGGCCGCTTACAGCAACAACAAAAAAATAAATAAGGCAAAGCAACAACAAAAAAAACAGCCACGACGCCACCCAAGTCGCGAGACCGGACGTCGCAACCTCGGCCGCGATCTCACAACTGGAAGTGGGAATAATGGTGGTGGTGGTTGCGGGTTTGTGGTATTGCAGCTCTGTCCGCTGCAAACGCCCCAAGGTTCCAATGAATTTCGCATGATCCGACAGCACTTCTGTGGCCTTTATGTGCCTTCTCCCGTGGCTTCTTATTAGTGGTCTCTAGGTTTGGTTTGATGATGCGTTTTCGTGTTGTACCAGGCGTTGAGTCACGGCCACGGCGACGGAGTCCGAAAGAGAAAGGCATCCATGGAAAAAAGACAAAGGACCACGGATGTGTCCTTTGGAGGTGATCGTAAAGTGGATATTCCGTAATCTTGTTTCTTTCCGCATTTGTTTTGTTTTTTCTCGCCAGGCATACGAAGCACTCGGTAGGGCGGTTGAAGGAAAACGGCATGGTGGTTGGTGGTTGGTGGTGGTAGTAGCCCAATGGTGGTGAGTGATGGTGGTCAGGTTAGTGGAGTTGAGAAGGCCGGACGTGAGAATTGTGGATGGGGGAAATGCTTTGGGAGCCGATGCCCCATCTTTTGGCTTCAGCTTGTTTCTCCTTTGGGCAGGATGATGGGATAGTTGTGATGCTGTAGCTGGATGCTGGGTGCTGGATGCTGGGTGCTGGATGCTGGGCTGCGTGCTGGAGGCTTGACTGCAAGAGTGCGCTCTGCTGAGTGACCATGGACCATGAATCGAGTCCCGTTGAAGAGGATGAAGCACGGACTGCCAAGTACGTGCCGACGAATAGGCGCCGTCTCAGTGGTCGAGTCGTCCAGTCCCCCCCGTCATGGCCCGTCACCCCTCACAGCGCCCACCGAGACCGTTTCGCCTACTAGCAATGCTGGGCGAGCTTGCATCTGCGCCCATCCGCCCCAAGTCACTCGCCGCCCTGCCCGCCACCAAAACGGTACCTCCGCGTCCTAGCAACCAACCCTCCCAGCTCCCAGCGACTTGCTTGGGGCTAGCGGACCGGGCAGCCCAAAAGGCAAAGCAAAGGGCCGGGGGGGCCAGCATTTTTTTTGGCGGCGATCCGATTTACCTTGCCAAATCTTCTCCGAACCACCATCACCACATCTGACTCTCCCTCTTCTTTCCATCTCTTTCGTCTCCTCCTCCCGCCTTCGCCGCCTCTCCCCACGTCCCTCGCTCTCCCGCCACCGCCTGCTCTGCAATCTCGCTGCATTTGCATCCAGGCAAGAGAGCCTCATCGAGCCCCCTCCCCCCCCCCTTTACCCCCCTTTCTTCTTTTCTCATTGTTTTCCCAGGTTGGGTCCGGTTTTCTAGCGGTTTGCTTTACTTTTCTGGATTCTATATTTGGCTTCAGGGCTGTTTTTGCCTTCTTCTTCTCTTCATCTTTTCTTGCTATTACCACAACCACCGCCGGGCGGTTCCTGCACCTCGATACCATCATCACCTCGCCGTCCCCTCTGGCTCCCTCTTGATCCTATAATCCCTCCCCCGCTGCGCCCGGCCGTCGCCGCATGACTTGCCCGGCCCGTCGCATCTTGGTTCTCACGTCGTCCCCGAAGCCCCCCTCGGCCGCCTCCATCGCCGCGCAATCATGGCTGGCCCTCCCCGCCGCAGAAAGGTCATCGGCCAGCGCCGTCGCGTCGGGGACGAGCCTGATGACGAGGGCGTCCCGGAGACGTTGGACCTCGATGACGACTCCATCACCGACGGTTCTCTAGCCACCGACGACCACGACCTAGGAGACGACAGCGACACGAGCAACATCGACGAGGCCTCTCCCACCTCCCCGAGCGCCCGAAAGTCGGCCAATGGCGCCCTGAAGCACCCCGCCAGGGCCGGCACAAGGGCCCACGCCGATGACAAGGCCGTCTCCGACACCGAGGTGATGCTGCACGGCCTGTCTATCGACGACCAGAGCCCTCCCATTCAGGAGATGCATTTCGACGACGTGTCTGCCGCCGAGCCCGCAGACTCGTCCAACCCTCCCGTTGTCGTCAGTTCTGCTTCTGTCAGCCAAGACGGGGACGCCCCCCGGGACCGTCAGCGTCAGGAGCACGATGATTACAAACGCCGGAGGGACGAGGATCCCTCTTTTGTCCCCAACAGAGGTGCCTTTTTCATGCACGACCACAGACACCCTGGTCCCTCGGGGAATGGCTTCCGTCCCTACGGAAAGGCTGGTCGTGGTGGCAGAGGCCGTCCTGGCATCGGAGGGCCTTTTGCCCCCAGCAAGTAGGTGTCTCCCCATTCTCCTCCCGGTCCTTGACTAACCAAGACAGCCAATTGCACAACCCCAATGATCCGACAACCAGTTCTCCATGGACCCACGACATGCATGAAACTGTTGCCGAGCCGCTCCCGCCCGTACGGTCCCGACACCTCGCCGTGGAAGTTGAAGGTCCACCGAATGGCAATGGCATCATTCCGACATGCGAGCCCAACCCGACTCCGATCAACCGCACCCTCTCCACCGAGAGGCTTCTTGGAAACGTCCAGGTCCGGGTTTCTCTCCCCTGCATGAAGGGTCCCGCCATCTTCTCCGGTGTTCCTGTCAAGCAGTACACGAAGCTACCCGACCACCGCCCGCCCCTGCGACGAGACAAACCCGTCCGAATCTCGCTTCCCAACAACCCCCCGCGCTACATCTTCCCCGCCGCCGACAGGTCCTTCATCTTCATCCCGCGTGCGATGCGTCCCAACCAGCGCATGCGTGGCAAGCCTCGTTCCACGTACGGCTCCGTGGGCGGCTTCTCCAGGAGGAACAGCGTCTTTGGAAGCTACTACGGCAGCGTATACACCCCCAGCATCGCCATGAGCCGTCGGTCGTCCATTGTTGATCGGGAATACATGTTCTCCCCGACCGGCTCTGCCATCTCGCGGGCGCCCATTCCGATTGAGAACTCCCGGCCCGTGGTCCGACTTCCCCCCGCTCCTCGGCCGGAGCCTCCAATCATCCCGATGCAGGTGCAAATGCAGATGCAGGTTCCCATGCAGATGTCCATGGCCCAAGGAACCCCTGATCAGAGCAACCAATTTGATAAGCTGCCGCTGGAGTCCTCGATTAATGACTTCCCCCAGCCCCAGACTTATCCTTTGCCCCAGAAACCGACCTTCCAGGAAAACCGGCCCTCATCGGCTCTCACCATGCACCAGCCGCGTCCTCAGAAGAACATCTCAGTCGCTGATATCGAGTCTCCCACCTTCACGCAGACCCCGCAGGGCCCTTCTGGTCCTCCCGGTCCTCCAGGTCCCCAAGGTCCCCCAGGTGGCCCAGGCCCTCAAGGCCCTCAAACCTACCCTCACCAAGCATTCCATCAGCAGGTTCCTCTTCAGATGTCCAACGGTCTCCCTCGCGAGACTCACTCTCGGCAAGCCTCATATCCCTCGCAGCACTCCACTAGCACTCCTCTATCTCAAATCCCGGAGCGGGCGATTCATGCCGCGCCATTCCAACCAAACCCGTACGGGCAGCAACCGTCGTTTTACAACCAGCCGTATCCCATGCCGCCGCAGCAAAACTATTACTACCCGCCCTCCAACATGGGTCCATCTGCCGGCGCTCCTGCGTTTGTTCCGGGGCAGCAAGGCCCTCCCCCTCCTCCCCCTCCTCCTGGCAGTTATACACCTCAAACGCACCACGAGCAGCTGGTTCAAGGCAACCCTCCTGGGCCTGTTGGAAACCCCAACCTAGTGGCACAGGAGGTCAATGGCATGGTGTACTACTACGATGCCTCTCAACTGCCTCCTCCCGTCACTAACTACCCTGCGTATTCTGCTCCTCCGAGTTACCCACCCGTCATGAACATGGGTGGCATGATGACGCCCAGCCCTGACGGCTTCTACTACGCCCAACAGACACCCGGCATGGTCTACTACCAACAGTAGGGATGGGAGATGCCAGGCCAGACCTACTTCACCTACCCATACTTTTACGATACGTACTCGACTTAATTATTACAACATGCATATCGCACCTAAAAAGAGCAAAACAAAAAAAAAAAAAAAGCACACGGACCGTCAACCGCGAACCTCGTTTATTTTGTATGGGGGAACGCATGGACGGGCGAAAAGGGAACTCAAAAGCTCGGGTGATGATGCCCGTTTGACTTGGTGGTTGGCGTCCTGATTTCTTAGGGATTTGCCTCATGTCGACGCAGGAACACTCTTACGAAGACGGTGTGCGAGGCTCCCGCCTTGTTTGGTCGGGCGGTTCGGACGCCCGGTAGAAGCTGGATGGTGAGGCTTCGCCATGGGGGCGATGATACAGCACTTCTTTACATTCACTACACACATTACTTTCTGGCGGATAGGCGGGCTGATAGGGATTGTGTTCGCGGCGGGGTGGTCATGACTCTGGTATTGGTGTTTTTATGGGTGTTTGGGCTTTTTGTTTCTTTTTGGGCAACTCGAAAAAAAAGACTTGGGCAGACGGGAAGATGGATGGGACAGGTGCTGGGATGGGAAGTGTCTCGTCGCCGTACCAAATCATGTATTCTTCCTAGATGTGTCGTTTCCTGTGCGGGGGATTGTATGGCGTTGGGTGTCTGGGGCAGCATATACCTGAATTCAACTCCCATGGAGGACATTGGGTGAATCGAGTGCGCGCGAGTGAAGTTTGTTGCAGCGTCCTTTTGTTTTGTCGATCGTGGAGCCATATTTTGATGTAGATGTTCAAGGACCATTGCAAATGGCCCTACCCTGGAGCTACCTGTTGATATTTATTCGGGTCCGAACGACATGTGGATGCTTTGCCGAGCTGCAACTTGAAACTGGACAGATGGCATGACGCTCCTCCATTGATCCGGTGAATGATTCCTAATACAATGATCTGATGCCGAGGTTTCAAAACATGATTCTCGTTTCCCATGCTAGTTTGTTGAAAAAACTCGATTGCCCAGCAGACACGACTTGTTACATAAGAGATACCCTCAAGAGGCATTCATTTACGTTGGAGGCAAGGGGCAACAGGGGCTGGAGACTAGGAGCAATAAGAAAAAAGAAAACTCGGCGCAGGACCTGACTGGGCGCCAAGCAACGAAATCGACCAGGTGAGTTGGTTTGGACCTAGGAAATCGATACCTTTACGTTGCTTTGGCCGTTCTGGGGGTGGAGAAGGAGCCAAGAATCGATAGAGAGGGAGTGACAACAAGCAAACAAGGGGCAGGGCAGGTCACGGGGTGGATGAGGAGAGAGGGGAAAAGAGTTGCTTATGGGCGAGGGGTGCATGGGGGATATGCATTGGGATGGATGGTTTCTTGCTTGGGGTGAGCTTTCATCATCATCCATCAGCGGTAGCATCAGTCTACCAACCAGGACGCGGGGGGTAAAACAAGACTCCCAGCCGCCCGAGGTCCGAGACAATTTGTGTGCGGGCTAGGGGTGGCGTGTCAATAGGATTGGTAGGTGAAAGGACAACGATATTTTATTACAAGTTTGGTTGTACGAAGTGAGACCCGTAACCATCCATTTATTCGCCTTTTTGCCTTGGGTCACGCGAGTTGGCGCAAGAAGGGCACCGGATGGAAAGTGTAGGGAAAAATCAAACAAACAAACAATCAATCAATCAACCAAACTAGCAGGCGGCTACCTGCTTTTCCGTCCGGCCCCCCAAGCAAAAGAATGACTAAAAACGGGATAAACAGACTGCCAGGCCGAACGGGCTTTGATATCCATTATCCCAGTGAATCCGGACGTCTTATTGCATCGAGTGCTTGACTGGGCCAACTGAGACCTTGTAGATGGGCGAATGGATGACAGGGATGGAAGAGCGTGTCTTGTACGAGCATGACATAAAGGTGAATGGGCATTCGTCATTTGTGCTGCCTTTGCCTGAATCCAATGAAGACGTATTATCTGTAAAAGCAAGCCGCGTGTTTCGTCCTGCAGCCTGCAAAGCCAAAAAAAAAAGGCAACCTAACCTTTCCACCGATGCCCGGGTCTCTCGGTCAAAGTTCGAGATTGGCATCAAACGCACAGTCCAGCGAGCGACCTACCTCCCGTCGGGGCTTGTTTATCTTGCCCAGGGAAAAGGTGTAAAAAACTTCCCGAACAGATTGATTTGCAAGTTGGGTCGGGTGGCACAGCTTTTTTTTTGCAAGGAAAGGGGAGGCAACAGAGAGCAAAGAGACCCGATGTGAAGGGAAACCTGGGCAAAAGCGCACGCCCCCTCTAAAAGGCGGGGAAGGCAGAGACATGACGGACGGGACTGGGCATTGGAAGGGAGAAAAAAAGTCCCTGATGGGGATCGTGACCAGGCGGGCATGGATTCGGTGAAGGGTTGCAAGGGCGTCATGAGGACGAGGACGAGGGCAACTGCGCCGTATCGATTGATCCATAGCTCCAGCTCCATAACATGGGCTTCAATGGAGATAACGAAGGGGTCGGGTCGATTCGCCTGGTTGGTTGCTGTCCTTCCTTGCACAGGAGCCTCGAGGGCACAGCTGAGTCCAGAGCTAGATCCATCCCCTCAGTGATCAAGCAATGGAGGCAAGGCAAGCAATCGAACATCAGCAAAGCAAGCGTCATCAAAACCGCCCGCCCCCTCTTCTGCCTGGACGGTTGTTGGGGCCCGCCTCCTCGAGTCCTCCAGGCAGAAGAGAGGCTTCTCGCCATCAACTTTTTCCCACTTCGCACCGTGCCGAAACGAACAGGACGGAGAAGAGTGCACACGCCGCCCCGCCCTTCGAGTCCGACCCCATCCATGACCACAAAAATCCATGAGTCGCACCTCGTCAGGGCTGCGTGCTTGCCTGTGGCTGCTTTTAACGACCAACACAGCACGCCTTCGTTTTTTTTTGCTTTTGATCTTTTGGCCGGGCGGGCAGCTGAGCGTGTCCGTCCCCCCGCTGCATGTAACCGTGGATTGGACAGCTGAGGTGAGGATGGATGCTTGTGACCGTCTTCTGTATTCAGCCACCGTATTATAGACAGCTTCTGCTTCCCTCCCTACCTCTCCGCTGCACATTCGACCTTCAACCCGATTCATTATGAAGGCAACGTCTTCCAGAACGGTCATCGGCGGCGAAAGTGGAGGTTGATGCATTCGGAAGCCCGATTTAGATCGTGGGCCAGTCCTAATTAGGAAAACGGGACCTGTTTTAGCGTTTTCTAATTGGTGCCTTCTCCCCCGGGGCTTACGGAGCCAGCAGCTTGAGGCTTCCGTGTTGGATCGGCTCGTCAAAGACAATGATCGCGCGACAATGCATAATCACATGTAGTTGAAGAGCCGGTATGCGAAGAGAAACGGTGAAGCCGTGAGTCGGATTCTGTGTCTCTGTGGTCCATGACACATGAGTTACCAGCCGAGATGTGAGGTTCGGGCGGTAGACGGCCTGTAGCAGCCCGTTATATTGGATACGAATACCGAAACTGAGGCGAGTCCCGTCTACGCCGGTTACCGTCACCTTGCGAAGGCCATGACCGCGTCGGAGATATGTGAGCAGTGCCCGTGTCTGCCTCCACGGGAGTTCCACCGCATGTCGTTTTCCGGTTGCTCATGGCTGAGGCATGCAGGGAGTTCGAGTTGTCTGATGCGTGATGGAATGCGGCATACAGTACATTGAGAGAAGGGCGGGTTCAATTCAAATCACTCACCGGCTCCTCCGAAACACATGTTGGGTTTCAACTTGGGAGGTCCATGGACGATGGCAATTCATCGAGACCTAAACGGAGACTCAAACGGAGATGGCAGCGATCAAACCGTCTAGAACCAAAACCTCAGCACATGCACCATCTCTCCGCCCCCCCAGTCGGTCATCTGACGGCAAACGCAATACCGGCCCCGTCGCCTCTTGGCAGACCTTAGGGCGGCGTGAGCACTAACCTGGAAGGATAGTCCTGCATACGCCACACGGGCGGCGGTCAAGGGAGGATCTGTCGCGTACGGCACTGTGCGAGGAAGAGGGCCATTCCCAGAGACTGAAGGGCCAGACCTGCTTGCTCCAGGCTTCCCTCGGAGTGTCGCACACCCCCCCTTTTCGCCTCGACCACTCACGCTTGCTATACACCCCTTCTAGGACCAAGGACCCCCCCCCCCCCGGAGAAAGCAGCCAGCCGGCCAGCGGAACCTGCCCACAGAAGAGAGTCAAACCGAGGTGGACAGTTGCGGGAAAGTTACTTCGTACCTTCTGGACTGCCTGGGCTTGTCTCAGTCGCCGCCCGTGGCCATCCTGTTAGCGGCTCAGCAGCTCAGAAGCTCTCCGTCTTTCCTCTCTTCCTTCCCAAGCACAAAACCCAAAAAGCCCGTTTTCCCCTCTCCTCACATCTCATCATCTTCGCATCTTGCATCTCTTCACCCTTCGCCCATCCGCGCTTTATTTTATCACACAACGTCGCGCGGAAGCTCTTCACCATTCCCTTCCTTCTCGACGGGTGACGGGCCGTTTTGCACCGCGGGTTTCTTATCTCTCCCCCCGATAACAAAAGCATCGTCACCGCCGCCCCCCCAGTAATTCTCCCGCCTTAACTGAGGCTCCACCGCTGCCATCGTCATTCTTCATCGTGCGTGCCTCATCCTCCGTCCACCCTCCATCCTCCCACCTTCATCCCCATATCCTCGCCATCGGCTTTTCCATCAACTTATAGAGGCGCCATCATCTAAACCGAGCCCATCGCCTGGGAATTCTTTGCTGATTGCCGCACCAGCCAGCGCAAACATGGCTTCTGCCACATACCCTCACGGCCACGGCCACGGCCTGGACACCATGATTACGGTTAAACTTCAGTATGAGGGCGTTACTCGCCGGACCAAGATGCCCCTCCGGGATATGATGCCGGCCGCTCTTGAGAACAACGTACGTCTAGAATCGTTTCTTAATCGCCAATTCCCAGGCTTCCGCCTTATAAGGCGCAGCATGCATCCAACATCTGGCTTGAAATTAACCTTGGGATAGGTTCGAACCTTTCTGCACATTCCCACCGATGCCCGTTTCATGATGGAACGATACTCTGACTCTGCCGCGCGATACGTGCACCTGGACCCCAAGAACGCCTCCATTTATAAGCAGCTCTACCGTGCCGCCAAGGCCAAGTCGAAGCTCAAGATCCGCGCTTCCATCGAAGCCGTCACCGAAGCCGTCCCCGAAGAGCCCGTCGCCGCGCCTGCTATGGAGGCCGAGCCCGAGGTTGCCAGCCAAGTCCCTGCTACCGATATTCCCGAGGAGCAGGTCCCGGAGACGACCCAGGAAGCAGAGCAGAGCCCCGTCGAGATCAGCCCTGCCCCGACGCCCGTTGAGCCGCCCACCGCGAGTGAGCAAGAAGCCGCAAGCTCCTTTGACCTCCCATACCGCGGCTGCCCTCCTCCCGAAGGCGCGGCGAACCCTTGCCAAATCAAGCACACCCCCATGCCCCCCGAAGTCGTGAAGCTTGCCATGAACCTCGTTGCTCGAACGTCTTCTCCTACAATGTCGGGTGCAGAGCAGGCCGCGGTTGGATTCGGGGACGCTATCCGGGCTCGTCTTGCTGCCGAATCGGACCCGACCAATGTGTTCTGCCCTAAGCAGGAGCCCGCTATTCCCTACGGCTTCACTTCCGCTGCCAACACTGCATTCGCTGTCTGCTGCAACAAGTGCGAGAAGACCATTCCCGACATTCACTACCACTGCTCCACTTGTGATGATGGTGATTTCGACCTCTGTCAGTCGTGCATCGACCAGGGCTCGTCTTGCAACGGCAGCGATCACTGGCTGATTAAGCGTACCGTCATTGATGGCTGCTTGGTTAACAGCACAACCAAGACGCTCGAGATCAAGCCCAAGGGTCAGCCTGCGAGCGAGCTTCTTATTACCAACGACGAACCAGTGCACCCTATCAAGCTCGAGAGCGTCCTTGAGCCTTTGCTGCCCAAGGCGACGTTCGACTCCCCTCGTACCCCGTGGGCTTCCCTGGGGATCATGAGGACCTGCAACTGCTGCGTCCAAGGTTCGCTATTTGCCCCTCAAAACTCCAGCTACCCCATGCTAACCATCCATTAGAATTCCCCGAGAAGGCCTTCTTGCACTGCGACACTTGCGAAGACTATGACCTGTGCCAGCCATGCTTTTCCAAGAACGCCCACGGCCATCACCCCAGCCACGGCTTCCGTCCCGCCGTCAAGGGCACCGAGCTGCCCCGTTCGCTCCAGGCGAAGCTGGCGCCCGGCCGCAGCCAAAAGCACTTCGCCATCTGCGATGGCTGCGATCAGAACATCGTTGGCGTTCGTCACAAGTGTGTCGATTGCCCTGACTGGGACTATTGCGACGGGTGCGTGAAGACGAAAGACGTGTCCCACCCCCTCCACCGTTTCGTCCCTGTTTACGAGCCCATGGCCATGTCTTCAAAGTCGTCCCCCGTACACGTGGGCATCTGCTGCGACGGTCCTCTATGTGCTGCCAATGAAGCCTACCCCGCCTACATCCGCGGCACCCGCTACAAGTGTGCCATCTGCAACGATCGCGACTATTGTGCCAACTGCCAGGCCTCCCCTGCCAACAAGCACAACATCACTCACCCCATGATCATGTTCAGGACTCCCGTTCGCTCCGCGACCATTGTCACCACTGACGGTGAGAGGAAGGGCCACTCTGCTCGTATCTTGGGTGACACTGCGGCTGTCCGCATGCACAAGGCCAATGAGGCTGCCGCTCGCATCAACGCCATGAACCGCGTCCAGACCAACGTCGACATCGAGCCCGTTGCGCCTGCTCCGGTCAAGGTCAAGACTCCTGAGATTCAAACTCCCGTGCCTGAGGTGAAGGCTGAGCCCGAGGCCATTGTTGAGAAGGAGGCGCCGGCGCCGGCCGAAAAGCCCAAGCCAGAGGATAGCCTCCGTGCCACCTTCCTTCGGGAGACCATTCGCGATGGTTCCGTTATGCCTGGCAACCATGTTTTCGAGCAGACGTGGGTTCTGCGAAACAACGGAGAGACCGAGTGGCCGGCCGGCTGCTCTGTCAAGTTCGTCGGCGGCGACTACATGGGACACGTCGACTCCAACCACCCTGCCGGCATCTCTGAGCTCATCTCGGCCTCCGAGTCGACCATCTTCTACAACGCCGTTGCCCCCGGCCAGCAAGTCCCCTTCACCGTCCTGCTTCGCACACCATCCCGAGCTGGCAACCTCGTCTCGTATTGGCGTTTGACTTCCCCTTCTGGCCACAAGTTTGGCGACCGCCTCTGGTGCGATGTCCACGTCCGAAACGTGTCGCAGGAGGCCAAGCCCCAGCCGGAGAAGGTTGAGGCCCTCGTCGAGGAGGCCAACAATGAAGAGGACAGCCAGGCCTCGAGCCAGATGATCTTCCCTAAGCTTGAGAAGGAGTCTCCTGTGGCCAGCATCCACGAGCCGGCCGCGACGGAGAGCGCCCCTGAGGCCGAGCAGGCCGAGATCAAGACCGAGTCTGAGGAAGACTGGGACATTTCCGAGGATGGTTTCATGACCGACGAGGAGTACGACATTTTGGATGCTTCGGACGAAGAGTACCTTGAGGAGCAAAAGAAGAAGCTCGCTGCCAAATAAGGGCGAGTTTATCAACAGGACGGTTTGGGATATGGGGTTCCGGAAATTTGATCTCTTTGTGTTGCTTGCCCCCTCTCCTGCTATTTATGTATTATTTCCTTTCATTCTCGTCGCCGCTTGGCCCAGTCTGCAGCGATGTGCCCCTGGGCCCGCTGCCGCTGCAGTTGGCTATGATCAGACCCAAAAGGCACCGTTTGACTCGGCCTCGTGTTTCGTACTTGGGATTTGGGGAGGGAGCTCACACTCGTTAACTTGGAATGGACAATAAGGATGGAAGCAAATTGAATTTTATTGGTAGCTACTTGAAGAGAATTTGTAGTGAAACTGGTGCATCTTCGTCGTGACCATGCATGTCCCAACGCTGTGTGTGTGCCAAGGATTTTGGTGAAAGGATTCGATGGGGATGTGATGACAGTCGGTAGAGGGTGCGACGGGTATCGCCTCCTTTCATCTGGCTCGAGGAAAAAAGCAGTGGGCGTCTGGCACTGGCCGCGTGATGGGAGCTCATGCCACGTCAAATTGCGAGCGTGCGGACTCCGATGATTGGGCGGGCGAGAGAGCTTGCAGCTGCAGCAAGCGCATGTCGGTCGTGTCTCGTCATGTACCCACAGATTCCCTGGTTTGAGTGGTGTTGCTGCGTCGGTTCCTGGGCTGTCGAGACGCCGGCCCTTTGTCGTGCTCCTTGTCGTGCGACCTGCGACCAGGCTGCGACCTGGGGGTCACGTGGATCTGCGCGCTACTCCGCAAGCGACCAGGGCCCGCCACGGAGCGCTCGGGCCCTTTCCTTGGGTGCCTGTCTGCCTGAGGATGCTAGGATGGCCCCCCAATCCCCAAAGCTGAAAGGGCTCCAAGGTCCGTCCGCTCCCAAGTCCCCGCTTTAATTTTTTTTTGAAAGGGTCAGCAGCAGCCGCCCGGCGGCAAACAAACTGCTGGTGCACTCGCCTTTTCCACACCAAAAACACGGCACCTATTCTCGCATTTTTTGTGTCCGTTTCCCAGGGCGACCAGGCCTTGATGCGACTGCGCTGCCAACTCTGCCGCATCGCTCGACGTCGTCCGACCTTCTGAGTAGCTGCGAGTTCAATCGACTTGCTCGCCTACCCGCGCCTTCCTGGCTCTTTCTGAACCTTCTTTGCCGTCCCCCATTTTCTTTGTAACGAAAACACCCACATCTGTTCCCGGGTCCTCCATCGACGCGACCTCTCAAATCCTTCGATTCATCCCCTCCTTTGATCTTTTCCCCTTCTCTACTACCGATTCCATCATTCAAACATCACGATGGTTACTTTTTCCATCCCTGGCGAGGGCGACATGACCGAGGCAGGCAGGAGCACGCCTCGCCCCGTCCCCTCGTTGCCCTTTGCCAGCCGCGCCGGATACGTCCCATCGCCCGTCCGCAACAACAAACGGCTCGGCACCCCTCAGAGCGTCCCCTCGCGGAAGCACCTGCTGACCCGCGACGCGCTCCCGACGAGCAGCCTCAGCAGGAGTCAGATTGCGTCAAACCGCAACATCTTCCGCCAATCATCCATCACAAACAGCCCTCCACACATCCCCTTCTCACCGAGCTTGTCCCAGAGCACCGCGACCAAGGTCTTTGCGCCCGGTGCCACCCCCGAGCCGAGCCGCGGCTATCGAGAATCGACGGCAAAGGCTACGCCTCGGGGCATGGCCTCGCGGGCCACGGACAAGGAGCTCTTCAAGCTCCGAATCGAGGACCCCGACCCCGAGCTGTCGGGCGAGGTCCTGACCAACAAGATCCCTAAGCAATGGAGCTCGACCAGCTCCATCTACGCCGATCAGTACCTCAAGCACCTCTGCCCCGCCGACTTTGACGATGAGCAGCGCCGACAGTTCTTCTGCATCCTCGATCTGCGACGACTCAAGTACGCCGCGAACGATATCTTTTCCAGGAAGGATTGGAAACTCAACGTCATCAACTTCGCAAAGGAGTTTGAGAAGAGCCGAAGCATCATCCTCCTACGATACGGTCTCTACGAATTCCAAAATATCAAGCCTTCCAAAGATATCATCAAGCGGTGGCGACGAGAGCACGGTCTTCCCGACCCCGAGGAGGAAGAAGTTGAGGCTACCCCTACTAAGGCGTCGTCGAAGAAGCGCAAGGCCGAGGGAGATGAGCTCCCAAAGGACTCTGGCCTCGCAAACAACAACAATAAGCGTCGCGCAGCTGTTCAAGATGAGGAGGAGGCGACCCCAGTGGCCGCGCCGGCTCCCAAGAAGAACAAGCGAAAGGCGTCACTGAGCGATGAGGCCGAGACACAGCCGAGCAAGAAGCAAAATGCCACCCCCTCTGCCTCCAAGTCTCTATTCGAGAAGATTACCAACAACAAGTCTTCCACCCCGGCCGGCTCGCCCCTGAAGAATTTTACCAAGCCAGCCGAGGAGTCCAACACCCCCAAAGCCAACCCCTTCACAGCCAACAAGGTCAACGGGACCAGCCTGTCACGGTCCGTTTTCCAGACCCTCAAGCCTGCCAGTGCCCAGGCCGGAAACAATATCTTTGGGTACCTCTCCGATGCCAGCTCTGCGAAGAATAGTGTGGCGGACGATGATGGAGAGGGATCTGACTCGGATGCCGAGGGAAGCGAGGAGCCTTCTGCCGTCGCTAGTGCCGCGGAGACGGCTTCCCAGGTCGACTCCAGCGCTCCCTTCGGACAGCCTGCTGCCAACGCCGGCACCGGCGAGTCGAGCGCCCCTGGCACCCGTGAGAGCACGCCTGGTCGAAGCCTGTTTGACCGTGTCACTAAGAACAGTGCCGGCGAGCCTATTCGCATGGACGAGCCGGCTGAGGAGTCTTCTCCCGAGAAGCCGGAGGCCAAGCCTCTTGATCAGACCTGGAACCCCAGCAGCACTCCCCTCAAATTCGCACCACCTACGTCTGCTCCTCAGACCAACTCGCTGTTTGCCAATACCACCTCGGCGCCCTCGACCAACATCTTTGGTGCCAAGCCTTCCACCTCGTCCAATATTTTTGGAACCAAGCAGGACAAGCCTGTTGAGAAGGAGAGCCCCGCAGCTACAACTGTTGATCTGAAGGACAAGTCGGGGAGCGAGTCAGATAAGGAGAACGAGAACGACGAGGCTCCCAAAAAGAACCTGTTCGAGACCAAGGCTCCTCCTTTGCAAACCAGCAACCCTCTCTTCCCCCTAAAGCCTGCTTCAGAAACTCCCAAGCCAGCTGAACCCACAAAGTCCTTGTTTGCCGCCCCCAAGCAGGACGTCAAGCCTGCGGAACCTACGGAGCCCAAGGCTAATGGCCTGTCGACCGAGCCCGCAAAGTCCCTGTTTGGAGCCTCGGCACCTGCTGCGAAGCCTGCGCCTGTCACCAACCTGTTCGGCTCAAGCAAGCCTGCAGAGTCGTCAACTCCCGTTTTGCAGTCATCGACTCTCTTTGGCGCAAAGTCTGCCGAGGCTCCCAAGCCTGCCACATCTCTGTTTGGCGCGTCCAGCACACCTGCCTCTGGAGCGTCTACTCCCGCTCCCGCCACGAACCTCTTCGGAGCCAAGCCGGCCACCACAGTCACTACCAATATCTTTGGCGGTGCCTCATCTACGCCCGCTGCCACGCCCGCCCCCAAATCCCTATTTGGTGGCAGCTTTGAAGCCCCCAAGGCAGATGCGGCGCCTGTTTCGTCCGGGTTCAGCTTCACCTCGACCGGTAGCAATGAAGCGGCTAAGCCCCTCTTTGCAGCGCCCAAGTCGCCTACTACGTCAGCCCCGATGTTTGGTGGTAGCCCTATGAAGCAGGACGGCCCATCCCCTGCGAAGAAGGCCTTTAACGGCGGCAGCAGTGCAGCGGCACCCGCTCCCATCTTCAACTTGAGTGGTGGCAACACGTCCAGCACTTCGGCCCCTCCCATCTTTGGTGGTGTCTCTGGTGCCTCTGCTGCGCCTACTAATGGTGCGTCCAGCTTTGGGGCAGCGTCAACAAACTCTGGATCCGGTGGTTCCTTCAGTTTCGGTGCCGGGGCTTCATTCAACAACCCATTTGCCTCTGGATCTGGAAACAACGTAGATAAGGCCAACGCTGGATCCAACTCCAACTCGGGAGGCATGTTCAACTTTGGTGCCACGCCATCCACCAGCACATTCCAGTTTGGCGGTGCCAGCACCTCATCGGCCCCCGCGCCCGTCTTTGGAGCGAACTCGGGCTCAGCCCCTTCTTTTGGTAGCACGACCAGTGCTGGGACGGCACCGACCTTCTCCTTTACCGCGGGAACCTCGCAGCCACAGGCTTCGGCCCCCACGTTTGGAACCCAGGCCGCTCCCAACATGTTCAACCTCCAACCTCCAGCTGGTGGCGCCTCCACCGGGACCAGTAAGTCTCCCATGCCGAAGCCGCGGAAAATCCTCCCACTAAAGCGACGGGTGTAGACACACCTTTCAGTCTTGGAGGAGGCTCCAGTCTGGCAACGACACCTGCTGGAGGGACCCCGGAACCTTCCACCACGGCCCAGGCAACCACCAAGGCTACCGAGGACGAAGGCGAGAAGCTAGAACAGGTCAACTTGACGGAAGGGGCGGAGACGGACGAGGACGTGCTGCACGAGGTGCGAGCGAAGGTGTTAAAGTTTGTGTCGGCGTCAGAGAAGTCGGAGAAGAAGGACGAGAAGAAGTCCAAGAGCCCGTGGACGACGCAAGGTGTTGGGCATCTGCGACTGCTCAAACACAAGGAAACGGAAGCGGTTCGTCTCCTGATGCGAGCCGAGCCTCGAGGAAACGTGGCGCTGAACCGATCGGTGCTGCCAAACATGACGTACAAGGCGGACGAAAAGTACGTCAAGCTGACGACTTCCAACGAGACTGGTGATGGGCTGGAGACTTGGATGGTCCAGGTCAAGACCAAGGACCTCGCGAAGGAGTTGGCAGAGGGGCTTGAGAAGCACAAGGAGTTGAATAACAAGAAGTAATGCGGAGGCGGAGCGGGACGGAGTATATTAGAGGCATACGACTTGTGCTGATATAGAAAAGGTAAGGTGGTGTTAGCATTGCGGGCGTTGCAGAGAAGCATTGATTTCAGTTGTTTTATTCTTGGTACTTCTTTTGCGTCGAGGGAGGATGGGTCGCGCATGCAGTTTATGGAGGAATTCCCAGTCAGCAGATTGATGATGCTTGAAGTCAAAAGGTGTTTAGTTACGTGGTATCACGAGATCCAATTCAAAATATATCCTTTGTGACTTAATAAGTATTTTCCGAGTGCTTTAAAAGGCTTTGGTGGTGTTTGTGTTTAAGTGGAACGCGGGGCGCGTCGCGTGTCGGCCCAACGAATTGGCGTCGCAGTCGCACTTGGACCGCAACCTCCCATCCGCAACCACGACGTCGATAGCCAAGATGCCCAGGTACGGTGAATTGGCTTGAAGCCGTTGAAGTTGAAGCCGAGAAGGGAAGCTGATTCCATTTCAGGGAAATCATCACCATCCAGGCCGGGCAGTGCGGCAACAGCAGTCAGTCCTCCGAACCCACCACCCACTGCAGTTCCCCGACGAATCGAGTCTTCATAAGTGCAGATAGCTAACAAATTCTTTCCAGTTGGCAGCCAGTTTTGGCAGCAGCTCTGCCAGGAACATGGCATCAGCCAAGACGGCAACCTCGAGGACTTTGCCACCGAGGGCGGCGACCGCAAGGACGTGTTTTACTACCAGAGCGACGACACGCGATACATTCCGCGGGCCATCTTGATCGACTTGGAACCGAGGGTGCGTCATTTATATCCATTGTCTTCGTCTTCGTTGACAGATCTGTTGCGCTTGAACTTGTGCTAACAGCGCTTGGAAGGTCCTCAACGGCATCCAAACCGGACCGTACAAGAACATCTACAACCCCGAGAACTTTTACGTGGGCAAGAATGGCATGGGCGCGGCGAACAATTGGGGAGACGGGTACCAGAGCGGAGAGGCTGTGTACGAGGACATAATGGAGATGATTGATCGAGAGGCGGACGGGAGCGACTCGCTGGAGGTAGTGGCTTGCTTTTACTGTCGGTTCCTGGCTGACACCTCGATAGGGCTTCATGATGCTACACTCCATCGCGGGCGGCACGGGCTCGGGCCTGGGCTCATTCCTCCTCGAGCGGCTCAACGACCGGTTCCCCAAGAAGATCATCCAGACCTACTCCGTGTTCCCCGACACGACGACCAGCGGCGACGTGGTGGTGCACCCGTACAACAGCGTGCTCTCGATGCGGCGGCTCACGCAAAACGCCGACTCGGTCGTGGTGCTGGACAACGGCGCGCTCTCGCACATTGCGGCCGACCGGCTGCACGTGCAGGAGCCGTCGTTCCAGCAGACGAACCAGCTCGTGGCCACGGTCATGTCGGCCAGCACCACGACGCTGCGGTACCCAGGGTACATGCACAACGACCTGGTGAGCATCCTGGCGAGCTTGATCCCCACGCCGCGCTGCCACTTCTTGATGACGGCCTACACGCCCTTTACGGGCGACCAAGTCGAGCAGGCAAAGACGGTGCGCAAGACGACGGTGCTGGATGTGATGCGGCGGCTGCTGCAGCCCAAGAACCGCATGGTTTCCACGGTGCCCGGGAAGAAGAGCTGCTACATTTCGATTCTCAACGTCATCCAGGGCGAGGTCGACCCGACCGACGTGCACAAGAGCTTGCTGCGCATTCGGGAGCGGAGGCTGGCCACGTTTATCCCGTGGGGGCCGGCGAGCATCCAGGTCGCGCTGACCAAGAGGAGTCCGTACATTCCCATGAGTCACCGGGTGAGCGGGCTGATGCTGGCCAACCACACGAGTATTGCGACGGTAGGTTAACCACCCACTTTGTGTCGTTCAAGTCTAATGTCCACAGCTCTTCAAACGAATCCTGCGGCAGTACGACGGCATGCGCAAGCGCAACGCCTTCATGGAGGGCTACAAGAAGACGGCGCCGTTTGCCGAGAACCTCGACGAGTTCGACGAGGCGAGGCAGGTGGTGGCGGACCTGATTGGCGAGTACGAGGCGGCCGAGGACGCCGATTACCTCAACCCGGACACGGGGGAGAAGCCCACGTCTGCGGAGACGGACAGACGTATGTGAGGGGGCATGTTGCGTCTGTGGCCGGTCTACCTAAGGCGCAACGATTGATCCAGGGCCCCCCATGATCTTGATGGAATCATTTGGCTTTTGTTTGGCGTTTTTGGGGCGAGGGAAGATGGTTTGAAAGACTGAAGGAAAAGAAAGGGGCTTTGCTTGTGTGGCCTGGGGGTCAGCTGAATTCGAGTTTTGTCTCTAACAGGGGAGTTGCTCCGTACTCTTGGTCGTCGTGACTTGCTGAGGGTCGGTTAGCAGACGTCGACACGGGCAAAACGTGACTAGTCGACGGCTTCATTTCAATACCTCCGGTAGCTCTCGGAACCGGGGGGGGGGGGGGGGGGGGCAAGAGGGGGGGTAACCCCCAGAATCTCTATACCTCCATATCTCATCTCGATCGAACTTATCTAGCCCCCAATACGTATCGATGTCGCTGGGAAGCGGGCTCTATCTTGATGCTTAGAAACCCTATCTTTGTCTCTTCCAATCTCTGGACCCCCCCCCCCCCCCCCCCCCCCCCCATGACCAACGACGATTGTCTCTGCTCGAATTCCTGTTACGTTTTGCTTGCCATGGCTATAGGTTGTGATTTGATACGTCACACACCCTTTTGTTTGTTAGCTAAGTACATCTGCCTTCTCCAGGTCGACCAGTGAAAGTCGTCTCAGCCGTGGGGGAGAGGTTAGGTTAGTTGGTAGGGCGTGTGACTGGGGAGTGTGTCAAGTAAACAACAGGACTCTTCGAAGCAAGCCAGTCCGATTTCAAGGAAAAAGAAAAACGCCTCTTCTGACCAGGCAGCGTTCAGAGCAGAAAAACCATGCCACTCTGAGACATTGGAGTGTCCCTTCTTGCTCGAAGTTGCGCCCACGCCATGTGTCTTGAGGGTTCTAGACCGTCTATCTTCCTCACGAATGAGCAGACAAAAAAAAAAATAGCACCCCCCCCCCCTTCTCCAAGCCCTTTCTCTACCGAGTGGAGATGTTTGTTTTTGGCTGGGACCGGTGAAGACGACTGGACATGGGGATGGGTATTGGACCTTTGCCATTCTGCTCTGGAGAAAAAAACAATAAAGATGTGAGGCCCGATGCTGCGCCGCAGAGTGCGTTGCTGCGGGTTCGCAGCGGGGAGTTTTTTTTTTTTTTTTTTTTTTTTTGCTTTTGTTTTGTTTCTCTCGGGGTGCGTCTACAGATGACCCGGTTGGATTGTCTTGACTGTTTTGTTTTAGTGCTTTTTGCCTCGCTCAATAGCGCGGTGGACATTTGTGGTGGTTTTGGACTCAGTTCAGGGAGAGACGGTTGAGAGATGAGGGATCAGCAGAGGAGGGCCAGGGAAGAAAAGATGGCAAATGCGAGATGCAACATGCGAGATTTTGAAATGCGACCTGCAAGATGGGGAAAGTGGGACTCTCTGCTTCTCCTTCTCCATCCGTCGGATCTGCTCGTATAGAACGACTCAATGATGGATACTTGAGAGAGAAAAACGGCAAAAGTACGGCCCGCGGTGTCAAACGCAGAAAGGTTACAGCCACGGAGGGAAACTCAATCTCGATGGCAGAGTCCCAAGACCACGTCCAAGGGAATGAAAATGAATGGGCTGTGTGCTGGGGCTGAAGCTGGGGCGGCTGGAGATGGAGATGGAGATGGAGATGGCCTCAAAAAAAAAAAAAAGAAGGCAACCAGATGCTGGATTGCTGTCAGACGCCACCATATGCAGTCAGCGCCGGAAAGGGAGTGATTACCTACTTTCTCCTCTTTCTGTTCTGCCGAGTCCTTGACTTGTATGCCTCTTCTCCCTACCTACATCCAATGCTGCCTCACATGCTCCATCCCCCCCTCCCCTCCCCTCCCTACGTATCGCCCATTCCCAATTCCCCCTCCCAACGCCCGCAAAGGCCAAAATACAAACACAAAAGAGAGAGTCTCGAAGCCATCTCGACTCCACGTGGCTTTCCTAAGGGAGAAAAGAAAAGGAATGAGCCCAGCCGGCAGGTATGGAGTCCCCACGCCCGCGCCGCAGCCCGCTGGGTTTGCCTCGTTTTTGTCTCGGTCTTGGGTCTTCTGGGTCTTTTTAGTACTGTTATTCTTTTGCCCTTCAAGTGGAGAGAGAGGGCGTGGGAAAAAAACGTGGTTGTGACGAAACCTATTTTGCGGGCTGGCAACGTGGGCGGCCCCAGAAGTATGTGTGTGTGTGAGGGGGGATGTGTGATATGTGATATCTCACTCGTGAGAGAGGCACAGCACAGGCGGGGGGGAGGCAGAGTAAGAGTGACAGACAGAAACAAAGCTATCCCAAAAGGCAGGGGATCCATAGCAGGGAGACAATGGGCAGAGAGGTTCTTCGTTCTCGATCCAGGTCCCATTTTTGGTCTCGTTTCGCGTTGGACAACTACAGGGGAGGCAAAAAAAGAGGCAAATGAATGCCCTTGTTACTGTTGTTTGCAGAAGGGGAGGAGAGTAAAAGTCTCGATGATGACCTGCGTCTCGGCAAACTCATCCGCGGGGGGAAGGAGGGGGGGACAAAAGGCAGGGGAAAGAGCATCGAGCCAAGGACTTACAGACAACGCAGCAAACAATGCAAGGCAAGCAACCCCTGGAATGCCCCGGCTGGTTGCCTTCTGCCTTCTTCTTCCCTCATCTTGCTGCCGTCTGCTGCAGTCCTGCTCTTGCTTTCTGCTGCACCGTTACACCCTTTCATGCATACACGCACACCCCTCCTCTCGGAAAGGGGGCGGGAGATCTGGACTGAGGTGCAGATTCGCGTGCTTGCAGAGGTGGTCTCTGATGGAGTGGCACACGGCGGGGAAACGAGAAAGGAGAGTGGGACAAGGAAAGGGAAGCGGGAGGGAGAAGTAGGGAGGGAGAGGAGGGAGAGGAAGGGGAGGGGACACGACGCATACGAGGTGTCGATGGCCGTCTGGATGTGCGTGTGTGTGTCTTGTGTATGTGCGTGTGTCTGTGTCTGTGTCTGTGAGCGTTCGTGTATGTTATGTTATGCCATGTTCGTGTGTATAAGTCATTCAGCCAGCAACGCATATCAACCAGACGAACTCCAAGCAAACAAAGAACCAACAACAAAATCCCGTCAACACAAACCCAGCACCACCCACACCACCCATCGGCACGCACGCCACCTTGCATCTGCTGCATCTGGACTTGTGTGGATGGCTTGGGCATCAACGCACTCCATGTCCCTTCACTTCCCTTGCCTTGCCTTGCCTTCCGTTCCTCTCTCTCAGCGGTGCCCAACCATGCCGTGCTACATACGCCAGCGTGCAGGAAAAGAGCCACACCTCGGCCAAGGCAAGGTACCTCGCCTACCCGTAATGGTTCGAGTTTTTTCCCTGAATGATTCCTGCATGTATGGACTCCAGCCTGGGCCCTCGACGAGGTTGCATTGAACAATGACGGGGAAGGCGAGCGCAAACAATGGTATGGAAAAGCGTCTGGCCGTCTTTGGTAGAACTACTGCAGCACAACGTAAGGACGCCCATTCGTACCACCACCACCACCACGACTACCACTGCCACATTCCTCTTACCAGGCAAAAAAAGCAACATTGAAACCTCCAGTGTCCCAGTCCAAGCCAAAAGAAATGAGAGAGAGGAGCAAAAAAAAAGCAACTCCCTCACTCAAACGCACGTTCCCGTGTTCCGATGAGCTTCAAGCAAGCTATCCGTTCGTCAGATCTGCCTGGACGCCGCAGATAGACAAACCACCCACGTCAGACACCCCTCCTCACGCCCTCACTCCCTCCTCTCTCTTCCCTATCCTCCTTTCCCTGCCCCCGGAGGCAGAGAGAGAGAGAGGGGTCGTGCTTCCGGGGGGGCGTGTAATTGTGTGATTTGTGTGATGCGTCAGGTGTGATAAGTCCTGATAGCCATGGCATCAAGCCAAGGGAAGAAGAAAAGGCAGACCTGCCTCGTTGCTCATTGCTGCCGCTTCCCGCCCTGAAGAACGGTGTAACGCCGCCCGTCATCAACTTCGGACCCCGTCAGACCATTCTCTGTTGCCGTTAGAACAAATGGAGGGGGAGCATGAGGAGCATTCGGACCAAGTCACGAACAATCCGTCACCGGGACCATCAAGCAAGGGCACGTCATGTCAATTCCATCTAAAAGTGCTCGACCTGGCCTCCGCCATGCAGCCAAGAGAAGAAAAGAAGTATCCCTCTTCACAAGTCTCCCTCCGTCTCTGTCTGTCTCTCTCCTTCCCTGTCGCGCCCACCTATCTAAAACGCTTCGTAAAGAAACCAGTCTCGGCACTCGAGTATGACAAACACCCTCTGCCAATGCAATGTAGCCGCACGTCTCCCTCGACATATGTGCTCCTTCAATCTGAACTGCCCGCCCGCAATTTTACCCACCCAAAGTTGAGACAACTCCTTGCCCAGCCTCCCGTCCGCATTTGCATTTGCCTGCCCGAATCCCGCCTTCGAGGCTGTGCAAATGTCCCGTACCAATCCGCCAGGCACCGGCAAAAACGAGAACGTAACAAAAAAAAAAAAAAAAAACTCCAAACTGCAAATGTCGTCTGCCATAACTGATTTCCATTGCTCCATGTCCTCGACTATCCACTGTTGCGTGCCAGGAGGACCTCTTTTTGTCTAGGAATCCCTTTGTCCTAAATCTCCACCCCGAAAGTTGAAAACTATAACCCCGACGATCCGTAGATACTAGAAAACGCCGCCAATGCTGTAAACCCTACCACCTGAATCCTGGTGAAACATATATACATGGAACGACTGAATGCGTCCTTCGTCAAGTCGGCTATTAAAAACGTCGAGCGTCGTCTGGCCCCGAATGCGTCGATCGTTTGGCCAGTTGCAGTTGCAGTAGCGTGGCAACCTCATGGTCGAAGGCCATCGTCGGGTTTCGGTCGGAGTGATCGAGCCTCCAGTTGTCGCTTCCTCTCAAGCTTAGCATAGTGAAGACCACAAGCATTGCACAGAGTTCGAGCACCGTCCGGTCCGCGTCTCCACTCAGGCGTGTCAATCCGGTTGCAGCTGTGGCATCGGCCAGGAGGTGCCGCACGCTTGAGTAATGTTAGAACTGACTTTATCCGACATGTTGGACTGGAAACTTACTCCACGACGCTTCTTGACCTCAGTGATTCCGTACTGAGGCTTGAGCCCATCTCCGTACATAGGCATGTCGTGCTCGTCGTCGTAGCCTTTCGACTTGGCTCCTTCGCGTGCTCGCTCGTTCTGGATCGACGTTTGCACCAGATCCCGGACTTGCTCTAGTGACCGCTTGATGTGTTCGACGTTGCCGAGCATGTCGCTGACCTCGCGTTCCGTTGGTAGCCTCTCGGGAATGGCGTAGGCACCGTGCTGTTCCTGGGCAATTCGGCTGTACGCCTCTGCAAAGTTGAAGATTGTGCGTGAGGAAGTGCCAATCTGTTCACGGTTAGGCAATGATCATGTCATATCGAAACACCATGACTTACTCGGTTCAGGGAGTCCTGGTAGTTCCAGCTCTCAAAGTGTCGATTGACCGTGGCGTGATCGTATCTGCCACGAACCGAGTAGTCCTCCTCCGGGTGGGGAGGCCTGTGATCATACGGAGCTGGAGGAGGCGGGACGGCGTGGCGAGGGGAAATGGGATACCCAGGCAGTGGCATCTGCCCTGGGGGAAGCTGTCCGGTTTGATATGACACGGGCGCGTGAGAAGGCGGTGGCGCATGCGAGTAGACTCCGTTCATGGCGTGGTGAGGCTCGGGGACCTTCGATTGCTCAGCGTGGTGGTGCTGAGGGAGCATGTCGGGCTTCGACGTGGGACTCCCGCGGCGGTCAGATACCGGAGGTAGCGATGGTCGGCTAGAGTATGGCGGCCGGGGTGAATCAGAAAAGGCAGACATGCCATCTTGGCGTGGAGGGAATGAGGCAGCATGGAGAGGTCCAGGGGAGTTGTGCTTCTCAGCCTCGGAGAAGGATCGTGGGCCCGATGAGAAAGGCGAGGGCAAGCCAGTGGCAGATTGAATGGCTGAGTGCGTGGGGGGGTAGTGGGCAGGCTTGGCCCCTTGGATCACCTCTGAAATAGAGGGTAGCGACTGGCGGTTGGGGGACTCGGTCTCGTCGATTGACCTTCTGGGTTCGGTTGACGAAATCATGTTGGAGATGCTAGCAGTAGACGAATGAGAGTAAGGCACCGGGTACGAGGAAGGCTGAGGTTGGTAGTGGGCGGTCGGAGTGATGAGAGTTGCCGTGGCCATTGCGGGAGGTTCCCGATACGACCTGTCGAGAGGATCCCGTGAAGTGGACGAGTGCTGGCGATGGTGTTGATACGATGGACGTGAGTGATGTTGATGGAGGGAATACTCAGAGTTTTGAGCAGACGAGTGGTGGCTGTAGAGACGGAGGCTCTGTTAATATGGAAGATGGGAGGACGGGAGGGGCAGACAAATATGAGGACTGTGGTGGCAGCACACTCGTTTTAGGGATTCAACGGACCTTTGCCTTGGAGCAGACCCAACCGCTTCCATAGCGGGTCTAGCAATTACCAATGATGATTTGGCGTAATTTAGGGCGGTAGATTCATCTGACCTGGGTAGATCCGGCTGGGGGGGGAGGGGGGTCTGCCAGGTCGAGACGATGAAGGGGGGGTATGATATTGAACGAAGAGGTTCCGAGGTGGAGGAGCCAGAAATGGGGTCGAGACACGGGACCAGGACTGCGTCGTAGATGTGACGACGGACTCTCAGGTGAGGATCGGGGGGGAGGGGGGCAGGGGAGGGGCCAAGGAGACGAAATAAGACGCGAAGAAGCAAAGAAACAAATAATACCGGGCGAGCCAAGGGGGGTGGGCAGATCTGAGGCGCGAAGGCAAAAGAGACCCTCGTGGTGGCGCTAGGGCGGGACGCTGGCCTGGCAGGGACACCGTTTGGGCTCTGGGAGAGACGGGGTGAAGGGAACTGGGCCGGGGGAGTGCGCGATGGAACTGCAGTGTGCGCTGCGGTGCAGTGAAGGCGCAGCGACTATGGGGACTAGTGTGTGAGACTGAGAGCGTGCGTGTGTGTGTCTGTCTCTTGGGACTAAGACCAACGAGGAGAGAAGTGTAGCAGAGCGTAGCGCAAACTCAACCAGGCGGCCGCCTGTCGCGGAGCTGGCCCAATGGCCGGGGTCTGGGGACGTCCTTTTTCGCAGGCTTTCTTGCCCAAGACAACGACGAGCTGGGCGAGTGGAGCTGTAAACCACTGCACTGGATTGCACTTGTTTCTGGCTGAGCGTCGACGAGAAGGCCGAGACTAGCGACTGTGGTGTTGCTGGCTGTTTTGGCTTTTTGGCTCGCTGTGAAGGGGGCCGATCGTCCAACGACAACGTGGGAAACGGCTTCGGGCAGCGTGGCCAGAGAAACAGCCCTTTGCTGGAATGTGGTTGTGGTATTGACGGCACTGAACTTTCCCGCTCGTGTTTCGGGTTTTCGTCGAACAGTTCTGGATCGTCGATTCGTGCGTGGGAGGGCAACACGCCTTAGAAACAAGACGGCACCTCCTTGCTGCGATTCCGGCGGCGCCTAATAGTCTTACTTCGGCGGGTGGGGGATGGTGGGATGACTCGGTGACAAGAAGAGGTCAATCAAATGGACAGACAAATAGCGCGTATCCGTGTGGTGAGGAAGAATCCGGTGCCCAAGGGGTGAAGCTGCGAGGCCAGACGCAAATCTATGAGATGGGTATGTCGTTGGTGTTGTGTGGCAGTAAAGTTGAAAACGGTGCGAAGTTGATGTGGCAGGCGGTGAGAACCAAACTGGGAAGGATCGAAGGACCGAAGGACCGAAGAAGTCAAGGATGGAAGGCAGGAACGTGAAAAGGCTTTGCAAGGTGAAAGATGCGAACCAAGGGAAGAAGCAGGAGGAGGACAAAATCCGGAGGAAAGAAGAGGGAAGGAAGTGGAAAAAGAGCGAGCAAAATGTGGTGCAGCTGCGAGATCAGCAGTCACCACACCCATCCATCCATCTCCATCTCCCTCTTGGAACATGGGGTGGCATGGGGTTGGGGTTGGGGATGGAGATGGGAGCTGTACGAAAACACGCTGAGCCCTCCCTGCTGAAGAGCGAGGAACGAAGCACCTTGCTGCCGGCCCCAAAAGAAACACCAACTTGCATCCATCCCCAGGCCTTGTCTGCGCCTTGCACTTTGAGCATGCAAGCCAGCCACCTGGGTATCAAATTACGCTGCACACTCGCTGTTCTTCACTATGAGCAAATTCACCACAGGTGTGCTAGCTAATTTGACAACCGCGTGCCAGCCAGTGGCTCACCCAGCAGCAGCAGCACCATCACCAGCAGCACCAGCCCCGGTCGAGGTTTAGGCTCTTGTCAGTCCAGTTAACCATTTCGGGGAGCCATCGCATGGGTCAGCCGGTTCAAGGTATGGATACTTTGGAATCAGCTCGACCTCGCTTTGGCGACCATTGATGACTTTCAGCCAGCCAGATACCACAGAGAGAGGAGAGGTGCACTTTGGTGGCGGCCATTTGCATCATGGCGTTGAGGGCTTGCTGCGGTCAGAGACACCGACGCTGCAACTGCTCTGCCCTCGAGGCGCTGAGTGGACGACGGCGCTCCCCAAGGAGGCTGCGGCTGGCTGTACCCGATACCCTCCCAGCGGACAGGGGCGTGAAGTTCGCTTCCAGCGGAATCTGGTAGGGATCCCCGGGGGGGCAGAAGACGGTTACCACACGCTATGGTGGGGGAGAAGAAGGGGAAGGGCAGCAAGGATTCGAGGGGGCTAGGGAACTGATCAAGGGGGGTCAATCATGGTGAATCGTGAACAGGGGCCGGTCAAGGAGAAAAAAGCCCATGATCCATCGAGGGCAAAAGCGGTTTTTTTCTGGCAAATGGACATGCACAGACAGATGGCCGAGAGATGACACCCCCCCGGGCCTCTACGACCAATCTCGCCTCGCAAATCTCCTTGGACTATTCGTACCCTCTCCTCTCCACCGACGGACTGAAAGACACGGTGAGACGGAGCGGAGGAGTAGCAACACGAAGGCTGAGGCGACGGCGACGGTGACTACGAGCGAGACATTTTGGGGGGCGTTCATGGGCGGCATCAAGACTAAGACGAGGTGACAGTCCTGCATCGAGAGACAGGGCCACGGGCGATAGCTTGGTGCAGTAGCGCCCAGGCTTGGAGATCTCCAATCTCAAGCACTCGAAAGTGGTACGACTGACAGGGTTGTTTGCTTCTGGAGGGGGCCGCGGCGGTCTGGCTGGACGGGCCAGAGCGAACATCAGCCTGCCCCGGACCACTCACAATGGCACCCGACCTGGAACCGACGGTGTAGCTGGTTATTACGAGGGTACGAGGGTGGCATCGGCTTTTGGGGGCGTTTTCTTGGTGCTGATCAGTGATGCTCTAGTGTCGGGGCTGGAGGTTTTGGTTCGATTGGGCTTGCCGTGCATGGGCTGAGAGCGATGGCCGTCGTGAGCCTGACGAAGAAGTGCTCCCCGGTCTGGAATACTACGCATGGAAGGGACGGGATGAGAGATGAGATTGGAGGGAGCCGGTTCGAATCCACGCTTGTTGAGACTGTTTCTGCTTCTGGGCTGGACTCGGCCGTGGCGCCCTCTCCAAGGCACCATTCCATCGGGGACCTTCGATCCAGCGCAACGGCAACCCCCCTGTCGGCCCAACAAGTGTGGCATTGAGAGGTGGAGGAACGCCAGGGCTCCGAGGGATCATGGGAAATGGAGCATGGCTCGAGAGGATGGGGAACCGACAGTCGCCCTGCGTTTGCTGCGACATGGAAGATGCATGCGCAGGAAGGCGAGGAAGAAGTGGCACATGGTGTTGCTCTCGGGCTGGAAACGTGGTTCAACTGGACGATGCGATGAGCGATGAGCCAGATGGGTGCTAGATTTGGCATGACCAACCCAGATGGATGGGCGGTACGGCAGCCAGGTACGTCAGCGACTCTTCATACTGCTCTCTCTCTCTCTATCTTCATCCCAGCACGCACACCATGCCGGGGAGGGCAGGGATTGCAGAGACAGCCCATCATGTATCCGCCACCACGCGAAATCGAAGAAGACGGCGCCGTCCTGGCGGGTGCGCATTACGGATACCCTCAGATGGCCCGTCACCCAATCTCGCCCAGATCAGACATGTTTTCGATTAGCCATCAAATCCTCCGGGCTCAGAGGTGCCTTGTCAGTTCAAGCTTGTCGGTGTGTGTTTGCATGAAACGAATTTGCTCGTGTCCTGCAAACTCAATCATCCAGCCCGGCTCAAATGATTGACGCCGCCCGTCGACGGGCTGACTTCAATTATACAACACAGAACTAACTGCGGACTACGCCTTCTTTCGATCGTAGATGGCCTGCCGAGATGAGATGCAAACGCACATCCTTTTGCCACATCAAGCCCAGCCCCCCTCGTCTCGAACCGATGGGAATTGGCGGTCAATGGGGCCCGAGAAGGAAAGCAAAAAATGCCTGGTGACCCCGTCCTTGCGACTCGTGGTGCACCCATCATCTGGTGATGGCTTCCACCGACTTTCCCTTCTGGACACAAACATGCGACATGCCCGACAAGGCACCTGATTGTTCCAAAGAACACCATTTCTCTGTGAGAGATGTCGCTTGTCCGACGGGGGCCTGTCATGGCCATTTGCTCCACTGTTGAAGCCGTTTTTTTTTCTTCCTTCACCTTCTCTTCCTTTTGACAGACGGGAAAGGGTTCAAGCATGCTCAACATCAAAAGTCAGGGGGTCGTCTGGGAAATGTGATCAGTCACATCGTCTTGTGGTTGAGAGACTTTCCTTGGGGGGGGAACCTTGTCGTGGGTTTAAAAGGGTCCCGGGATCACCCCAGCGCCTCATCGCCGGTCCCAATCTCCGCAGCGAAGGAAGAGAGAAACCGTGCCACACGACTTGGACGGCTTCCAGAATGTGATGGCCCGGCCCCAGAAGTTGCAAAATCTCTCAAAGTCTTCAGCCTGAAAAGGACTTACTTGTGCGGCTAGCTAGTCAGTGAAAAGTATACCAGTAGTCTACGGATACATGCAAGCTGCTTGGGAAGTGCTGATCGTGTCGGTATCACGAAAGGGGGAGACACGAGATGATGGCCCAATTTGTCTTGACGAGGGGCTGCACCGAGTACGTACATAGCTACTAGTTGTTGACACTAGTCGGAGGACAAGACGAGTAGAGGATTGAGCATCTAGGACGTATTAAGAGAGAGAGCCCATAGTAACCAAAACTACATCCGGGATACGAATACATGGACACACACAGAAATGGTTCAAGTGTACCGGACCCCGAGATGCGCGGCAAGATTACGCAGCAAATGTTCGGACCGAACCAAGTCCCCCCAAAACCCGTTCGATTTCCCTTGCCTGCCTGTTGCGAAGCCGCCCATTCTTATTATGTATTTGCCTCGGCTCTCACTGGCTCTCTTTTTTTCTTCGAAGCAAACCCCCTGGGCCTGATTCTTGTTCTGGGATGACAAGGAAAAAGGCGAATGCTTGCCCCCCTTCTGTTGGACTGCATGGGTTGAATACCATAACCCCCCCTGCTAGCGAGTCTGCCCTGCCGCCTTTCCGCGTCATTCAACCACTGTTCACAGTTCCCAATCGCCTGGAACTGTGATGCGGCTTGTCGGGGGAGGGGTGGGTTTGGGCCTTCAACAGCACCCGGCCTGAGGAAGGGCCTTGTTGACACACGACCGGGGGGGAAACGAGGCCATAGCCCAGTCGGCGACGAAGTAAATTGCTTGGAAAAACAACGCCATTTTCAACCTTCACCAAGCGGGTGGTGGGGTTTGGCTTCTGACCTCACTCCCGAGGTTGTGAAGCGCGTATGTGCATGAGGGTTTCTCTTGTCAGGAACTTTGTGCTTGTTTCGCCCGTCTCTCGCATCTCGATGGGCATCGCCCGCCCGCCCGCCCGCCCGCAGCAGCTACACCTGAAGAGCAAGTCTCAGACTGCGACTTGTTTCTGTGGCATGGGGAGGGGACCCGTCACCCCGTCTGTGACCTGCCAAGCTTGCTTTGTTATTTCTGTGTATCTTGTCCGACGTGACGTTACTGAAGGGGAACGGGGACAAATGTGCCAGGTGGACAACCAAACAAACAAAAGGCTTGTATCGTATCGTATCGTTGGCCCTTCAAATCTCTCCACAACAAGGAACGAATTAGCCTCGATCTGCCCGCCCGCGGCACCAAGCAGGAAAGGAAAAACACGTCGGAGAAAGGCACAACATGAACATGAAATCCAATGGTTGGACGCACCGGTTCGGACTTTGGTTTGCCAATTGGAAAGGAGGGGGGGGGACCCCGCCAAATCTTTTGCGTATCGATCTCTGTCTTCTTCCGTCGCTCCGAATTCCCCCAAACCTGACCATTCATCATGTCAGCAAAAAAGTCACAGTTACACGATCGTTCTGCCTGAACAACAATGCTTGCTTTGAGGGAACCGTACTCTTGTCATGGGCGGGGGTGATGCTCGTCCTCCGGTTGGTTCCCTTTTGGCCCATCTCTTTTGCCTGCCAGAAAGCCTTTTCCTCACGTCGCTCAGGGCCATGCACCACACAGCGCGGCTCGGAGAATTCTGCCATCTCTCTCTCCATTTTCCCATGACATCTTTGTGCTTGTGCAATGTCCACGTCCAGGAAGACAAAAAGTCATGGCGCTGTTTTGTGTTCCCACCTGTCTCTCTCACACCCCCCCTTTCACCCTTTCCCCGAATAAATTACATTGGACGAGCTTTGTTGTTTGTCAACCTGCGGCCACGATGGGAGCCTGGTTGGTTGATGGGTGCCAAGCAGCAGCGCTTTGCCGCCTTGGTTCAATTGAACTTTCACCAAAGAAGAGTTTCACTTCTTTTGGTCGCAGTTCTTTGCTTCTTTTTTTTTTTGGTGCTTGTATTCCCCACTGTCCAACTATCTGTCTTGGTTGCCGCTAGTGAAGGGCGGACGAAAAAGAAGCTGACTTGACTTTTGGTGTTGCTCGCCCACCTCCGTCAAAAGCCATGTCGTTGCCATTGATAAAAGCAGTTCTCGCTCAAACGATTTTCGTTACTTTTTCTTTGCTTGAGACTCCATTGCCGACAGTTCCAATGGAACCCGGGACCTGGGAAAGACGTGTAAAAAGGAATGAGAAAATAAAAAGAAATACTACCTACGTATGGGCAACAAAAAAAAGCAACTTCTCTCCCATTGGCGGCGATACCCTTTTTTGTCCCATCGGAACCCGCCATGAGCCATGGGCGATGGATCTCATCAGTCATGCGTGCACTCATCGACGACCCGGTGTCATACGGTTTTTTTTGTTTTTTTGTTTTTTTTATTTTCTTCTTTTCTTTCTTCTTTTTTCGAAATGGTTTTCGCATCTCGCCAAAGCATACATGCCGGACCATCCCCGAGGGAAGGAAAGAGAGCGTAGCAGCGGGATCCACTGGGGGGATGGGGGGGAGGGTTTTGCGATCCGGTGCAGAAATGGGAGAGGTGGTGGTGGTGGTGGATGATGGTATGCTGCTTGCTGCTTGCTGCAAGTGATTTTCTCCATCTCAGAGATCCCCAAAGTGACGGACGACCATCAAGCCCTTTCAGCTAACACGAGAAATACTCGGGGAGGAAGGAGGTCTTGTTCGTTGACGCACCTGGCCGAGACCAAGAAAGAACAATAGACGGGATAAAACTACAAGCAAGCATTCGAACGAAATGCGCCCCCTTCTCTTTCTTACCTGTGCGCGTTCCCGTCTTCTCATGTCGTACCCCCTTCTTCATGTTGCCGTGCTTGAAGAAGCATCCATAGCAAAATGCTACACACGCTGTGTCATGGATGGGCCGTAGGGAAGAGCTGTCATCAACGGCTTTTTTCCACACTTCGGCCCGCCGCTCGCACACACACACACACACATCACACACGTACACACACCCCTCCATTGTTCGTTCTCTTGTTCGATTTCTTTTGGAGTGCGTGAGTTTGCATGTGCGTTGACGGGGCACACGGCCGTCTCCCGTTTTCGTCGGCCCATGCCTTTGCCCGCCTTTCCCGTGTGTACGTACAGACCGTGCTCCCGAAGGTTTTTAGTCACTCTCTTGTCTTGTCTTCTCTGACCCGATGCGGTAATAGGAAGAAGAAGGAAGCAGGAAAAGAAAAGAAGACCACCTTATTTCTCCTCCTCCTCTTTGTTCCCCATGGCGGTTAGGCATGTCCGTCATCGAAGAAAAAAGTCATATGTTCAAAGCCCGGATCCGCTGTCCCCAGATGGAAATGCCCGGAATCGAATCGACGCACTCAAGGCAACACAAGATGTAGCCCCCCCCCAAGTTCCCGTCACAAAAGTCAAGTCAATCAGTGTCGTTTTGCCTCGGCAGTCAGACGCCCATTGGCCGGCGGCAACGCCTGCGCAAACCACGCCATGGAGACGTTCTCTTCTTTCGAGGGAAACCCCTCCTCCTTGTAAACGACAATCGGGTTCAGGGATATGACGCTCGGGAATAGGCAAGGGGATGGGGGACGAGGATGGGGAAGGGAAGGGGGGTTAAAACGATGACAGTGACCCTGCAGCAAGCAAAAAAGGAAATCATGTACGGAGTACCTTGTTACGTTGCTGCATGTAGGTACGAAAGGTCTCGTGGGAAATGGATTGAGCAGGACGTATCTTCCCGGTCGTCTAAGAGGATGGATCCCCATTTCTCCCTTGTCGACGTGAGCGAGTCTCTCTCGCAGAGCCGACGAGTCAGGAGGTAAACTAAAACGTAAATGTCACTGCGTATCTCTTTGGTCTCTTGGTGGCATCACCATTTCTATTTCAGCATGTCAACATGTCAAGTCACGGAAATGTTAAGATTGCCCTCTTATTGTTTTCCTTTCCCATTTTTTTAGATAAGTCCCATGGGCACGGCCTTTTTGTCTTGTTCTTGGTCTTTTTTTGGTTGACTTCCATCGGAAACGGGCAGCGGCGTCTTGCTTTCGTTCGTTTAGCTCGCGGATGCGGATGGGGGGGGGGGGAATTCATTTAGAGCCCCCCCCCTAGAAGCCGTCGAAGAAGGCCGAGATTGACACAAGCGCAACGCCAGCCCGAACAAGCAGCAAGGGCTATCGAAGGTGTTGATGATGTTGTTTCTCGTAGCGGCTTGCTTAATTGCAGAACTTATGTAGTATCTATGGTATGGATGTCTGAATTGAATCGAATTGAATTGAACTGCGGCATCTCTGTCTGGTGTTCTTCTTCGTGTTTCTCGCGCGGGCTTTCTTTTCCCCAAACACCGCCCGATTTCGTCAAAGCTCCGATCTCTCTTTGCCCGAGCCTCTTCCCAGCAAGGCCGAGCGTTGCGGATGGGCGGGAATCATGAGATCTCCACGATGCGGCGTTGTGATTTGGTGTGTGTGCACGGATGGGACAAGCAGACAAGCAAAGACGAGACACAAGACAACCAACAGCTCTTCTTTTGCTGACAGAAGGAGGTTCAGGTACGTACCTACATACATGAGAGGGGAGGGGGGCGCGGTGAAGAGAGGAGTGACGCTGGGAAAGGGAGAGGGAAAAAAGGAAAAGACCAGGGGGGCGTGCAAATGGGAATTCTGCAAGGCAAATACGGCGGTTGGGTTTGTGCGTCGTCGTCGTAGTGGACAAGCGCGGTGCGTATCCGGAAAAGCAACCACCAGACGACCAACAGCAGAAAGTTGTTGAATCGACCCAGGTGCATCCTTGGGGGAAGTCGATTTCCGAAGAAAAAAAAAAAAAAAAAAAGATCCCCCTTCTTGTCTGCATTCTTTTTTTCTTGTATTCGGTACCTTTTTTTTTAAATCTTTTGACTCTCTTCCTCGCAGGGGGGGGGGGGAAGAAGGGAGGAAGTTAAGCTGCAGGGAGACTCGACGGCGCTTCCCTGCAACGGAGGCTTGCGAGGTGGTCTGATGTCGATCGCATCGTGCAACTTACTCGCGGGAAGAGAGGGGCTTTTTTTTTTTTTTTTCCTTTCTCTCAGCCCTTTGGGACCCAGGGCCTTAGATCGAGAGGGTGTAAATGAGCTGCGGCGGCGGCGGCGCGTGTCACACGTCGTCCGGCCCCGGCAAAGCCCGGGTTTGGCGGCTGCCATGGAGTTGCTTGTTGAGTTTGATAGACCAACCAAGACGTCTCTGCCTGTTTGCTGCTCATGTTCGCTGCGTGCGTATGTGCGTGACGGTAGCACCAAACATGGTGGTGGTTGCATCTGGGTCATGAATCGTTCCCAAGGTTCAATGCGTAGCATGTATCATCGAAACTCGCAAAGAGAACAAGAGAGAAACGACCCGGGCCTGGGGTGGCACCGTTGCACCGTCCGCGCCGATCGGGGGCTGCTCCTATACCTGACGCTGAACCTGCCAGCGCGCGCCGAGTGAAGCCCTTCTTGGGGGTTGTTTCTAACGGCAATTTGCACTTCGTGCCCCGTAATGGAACATTGGCAATCGAGCTGGCCAGCTGAGTCGTTCAGGTGACCCGGGACCTGGCCCGGAGAGATGCGGACAATCAACCACCACGCGACATCATGGCGGAGATCGGCGGCGGTCCTTCTCTCACGGTGGAATTGCTTGCATTTCCCCCCTCCCTCAGCTGCTCCCTCTACTTCCCTTGTCCTTTGTGGGCGAGTGGTAGCACGGCCAGCTCATCAAAGCAATCTTGGAGCAACCATCGAACAGGGCCCCGGCCTACCAAGTAAACGCCTCCACGTATTTGTGTGTGTACATGATGGCCGTGTACACGCAGCATGTAGGGTATCTTTTCTCGTACCTCCCTTTTTTTTCTTCTTCCTCTTTCTACCGGTGACGGGGGGGCGTGTGGCCTTTTCAGCCCAAGGGTGGGTGAGGAATTGGCTTCTGTCACGTCTTCCTCCATTGTGGGAATCTGGCTGATGGAAGCCTTTCCTCTTACTTCAATTGGGAATGGGAGGGTCGGCTGTGTCCGCCTCGAAAGGCAGTGGACTGGACTGAAGAGTCAGCACCAAGAGACACCACGTCTGATCTCCACGCTTTCGATCTGTTGCTACTAATTTTATCCGCACGCGCGCAAGCAGCTCTTTTGTTCGTCTTAGCCATGCAGGCTCTCACTTCCCTCCCCCGTGCTGGTCCGTCGTGACACACACCACGGTGGAATGGACACGGCATCAAAGGGCTAGTTCAATTGGCAAACACAGCGTCAGCGTGTGTGCGACGGGTGGCCGCCAGAGCTGATCGAAGTTGGACCGTGGCATCTTTGCGAGGGAGGGCTGGGCGTAATTCGTCCGGGGTAACGCCTATTCGCAGATCGCACGTACGGAATCGGGATTCATTCGCCCTGCAGTTCCAATTCCCAATGGCTTGCTGACCCAACCGCGAGATTGCTTCCCCTTGCCCTTTCCCCAAGGCCGATTTCAAATGCCGTCGTCTTTTAGTTCGGGACTTTGAGGATGGAATCCCCAGTAATTCGTAGGTTTGCTTTGTCGTTGTTGGATCATAACTCCGTTGCTCTTCTCGGGCTCGGTTCCTTGCAAACCCCGACTGCGATTTAAGAGACAAAAAAAACAAAAAAAAAACACCCCAGCTTGCACTGCCGGCGCAACAAGCCGAGTCGGCGTAAAGCCTCAGACCATCAAAAGAAACTTTATCGAACGGTTTTACTGGGGAAAAGCTTTCTCCCTCTTTTTTTTCCCTCACCCTGCGCCTGCTAAGCTGCATTGATGGAAGCCTCTAAAGGCGGGAGGTACGTCACCGTGCTGCCGGTGCTGCTTGCTGACGTTTCCTCATCCAGCTTTGCCGGCGGCGTGCATTCAAGGTTTTTTGCTTCTCGCTGTTGGCTTCTTCCTCCCTCCATCTTGTTTTTGCCCGTCGTCGCCATCTAGACCATTCCCCCCTCGTTGCGCTCGGTCAATGGAAGCGACTTGGGTTGGTTTTCGGCGGATCGCATTGGTGGTGGTGGACGACGACACATCAAAACGGACGGAAACTCTCTCTCTCCATCTCGATTCTCCACGAAACTAACTCTGCCTGTACCGGCCGACCTAAGCCAAAGGTGAGCAAGTCGGGCCCTCCACCGGGACCACACGTGGTGGGCTCAAGATGCAGGGCGGCGGACGAACTGCATCTCGAATCCCACCAACCGCCCGATCCCCATCCCCGTTTCGGACTGCCACGCCGGCCGGCGCTCGCGGGGTCCCGTGTCCCGTGAGAGAGGCTCGGAGAAGACAGGTCACGATGAGATTTCACCCTCCCTCTCGTGGGGGGAGGCGGCGGGAGAAGTCCACCACAAACCGACAGACCGTACGTTGTCTTGGGCGCAAGAGGCAACTCGCTTTCTCGCGCGCTCGGATACTGCCACTGGGGGGGGGTGATGACGGTGGTCCCTTGTCTGCGTGATAGCCATTGGCCCAATTATCCGTTGTCCCATCTGATCATGTCCAAGCCTGTCCCTGTCCAGGCGCGTTTGACCGAGTATTGTCTTTTGTCTCATTGTCTCATTTGTCTCAGGTCCTGGGCAAATCCCTGACGCCTCGTGGGAGCCTTTCATGTGCCGCGCCTGAGAGTTACTTGACACTCGGCATGCATGTGCTGCTTTTGTACGGAGTACTCGTGCATACTCGAGCTCCCTATCTAAGCTTGACCTGCAGAGAGTCCCAATATCTTCCGCAGCAAAGCAATGCATCCGACACTGAAAACATTGGGTGCCTCAGGACATTACTCTACGGTGAAGAAACAGGAAGGAACAAGGGGCCATCTCCATCTCCATGAGCCGTTTTCGGACGGAAAGGCGGGGTCTTCCGTCCGTTTCCACTCCCCGTCACGCCAGCCGCCTTCGATTCCTCTGCCCTTTGCCGGGACCTGGACTCCTAGAGGCATCTTCGAGATGGCCTCGTGCGAGGGAGAGGAGCCCCTCGGGCCCAGGCAGGCAATGCAAGAATCCCATACCGGGGTCCCACGATGGGACATGGATATTCCAGCATCATGGATTCAACGGTCCATCATCCAGCTTTCTCGACCCATCCTGGGCTGCAGAAATCACGACCACCGTGACCGCGGCTATGGAGCTCTCTGCAACCGCAGCGCTCGCTTTCGCGGATGCGGATACGATTCCTTTGGAACTTGGCCTTCGTACCGAGTACCTATGCAATCAATCTATCGTCCCTTGTCCGTCATGCTCACACCCTCAACTAGGTTCCGTCTTCTCGGTGTTGGCCGTGCCACTACTTCGCTCCAACCTCGGCATCCGCCTTGGACTCGAACCGTCTAATGACGTTCGGCTCGCGTGCGTCGATGCAAGCTTCAACGCCTAAACGAATCACTCCGCGTCTCCGTTAAGTCGTCCCCCGGAGTCCGAACGCTCCGTCACCGTTTCATCACAAGACGTCCAGCAAAAGAGCCGTCTTCTCAATTCGAGGTAACGCGATAACAGCTCGCCCACAACGTCTCCAGCCATGACCCCACAACGGTGAAGAAATTCCACGAGGCTTTGCGCGATATCCGGCTTTCGCGGGCTGGGGCACTGGGCTCTCAGCGCCAGCGTCAGCGGACACCACCACCGCCAGGATCGGAAGCGATAAACTGGGGGCGCGCCGGGCGACAAACCCCCAAAAGTCATTTTTTGATGCATCCCCGACCGATCTCATGCAATCGTCAACTGTTCCCCAAGGGCATCTTTCTCCTGGTCAGGAACCCTGGCCGTTCGAGGGCCTCCCTTCGATCGTTCTTTGCAAATCGGCCGTGTGTCACTGAATCATGATCACGGTTTTTGACGGCCCTTTCTTCGGCCCAAGCAACCGCCCTCCCCAGATGTCACGGCCAAGGGTGCATCCTGGTCGACGACTGGGCATCTTCACCCACCCATTTCCCAGAACCCAACCTAAGCGCGGCCAAACGGAGCTATACGGCAAGGGGCAGCCAGGCAGGCAGTTAGTCAAAAGTCTGCGAGGGACGTGGACGTGACTGTACGGCGCATGCACAGGAGTTAAATTGTATCCCCCAAGGTCGCGTCCAGTATTGCCCTCATAGAGTAACCCACGCCGCCGTGAAGGTTTGACGTGGTTCAACGAGATGCTGCTTGGGGAAACCACCCCGGATTCCAGCATGGCCTCAACATGTGATGGATCACGCAGATGGTGTCAAAAACGCCAGATCATCTCTCATTTCACGTCGAGCGGTCAGACCTACTCAGATTCCGCAACCATGACGGATCCAACTCGTGTCGGGGCGAGATTCACAGGACCAAGAGGCAGAATTTGGCTTTGCCAAAGCCGGGGTACCGCTGCGAGATCTGACAAGAGCAATGTTGGACTGCAAATCCTTTCTATTCCCGACTGCCAGCATTGTACCAGATCTCCCCTGCAGTTCTGATCAACTCATATCAACGGCCCGGAGGATGATGCATCGAGCCGAAAACGCCATTTTTTCTTTCCTTGGCCTTTTGACCGTCACATCTTTTCATGTGCTGGCGTCGAGGAGAAGCGCGCGATGGTCACCTACGCACCCCAAGTTGCATTCGAGCGTGCTCCATCGAGCTGGACAATCTTCCTGATGACGGCCTGTTTAGGCTCTCACACCCCTCGCCAAAGGGCTGGGGATGCTGCGTCGCCGGTCGGTTCAACACACCTCGGGCTGCAGGGCGCCACTAATGCCATTGGTCCCCTATCAGGCAGCTCATGGCAGAGGCGATGAGCTGTTTGTGGTCTGTTACGTCCTCAACATCTCACCCCCGGCTAAATAGTGTTGAGAAACGAGGCCTCCATGCACCACCACCAGCTGCGCCGATCTCGCCCGGCTCGCTCTCGTACTGGCCAGGATAACACGGCCGCCACCCGCCAGGCTGGAATGCCATCATCGGCGATGATCTCGCAACTGCCGCAGTCCAGCTAGCCCGTCGAAGTGTGTGAGATGTGGAGGCCCTGGCTCCCAATATCCTCTTCTGACTCGATCAACAAGCCAGCTGTCTTCTTTGGTCATGCGTCTAGACTGTTTTGTCGAGACGGTTGCATGCGAAATTCAACATCAGGTGATGAAGCTTCCCAGAGTGGATTCGTGGGAGGCATCCCCGGGCGAGCGAGCCGATGCCATAGGTCGACCAAGGATTCCCTGGGAGAGCATCCTGGTACAAGATCGCAGAAGGGACTGCAGCCGAGATTTCGTGTGAAGCAACGTCCGGCCGGCATGGCCCCCAAGTCAGCAACAGCCAGCCGATCGGGTCACAATGCTATGACGTGGTCGTGCTTCCTTTTCACGCATCGTTGTTGCACCCCCAGATCCTACCCGACCCCTGGGTCAGCTGCACCGCATGCAGAATGGAAACTCGTCCTCGACGGCGACTCAGAAGGAGAAAGAGCCAGAGTACAGTACCGTACCGACGAGGGCGCTCGCCTCGATGCAGATTGCATCCCATCTGCCAACGACGCTGACGAATCCTGCTGGGCGCTAAGGTCGCATCCCATCCACCGACTAGGGAAGGTTACCTCCGAGGCGATCGGTGAGGATCCCGGAGTCATTGGGCTCCTTTTCCCAAACGCCAAACGGGATGCAGCAGTTTTGAAGCTCGGTGAATGTCACCCAAAGACTGACTGGGACCTGGGGGTCTCTGGGTGCAAAATCAACGACCTCTGATCTTAGCTCACGCCAGCGAGTCGTGGGCGAAGCTTGAGCGGCTTGGCCTCATGGAACCATTCAGGCTGAAGCCCACCCAGTCATGGAAGACCAGTCGCGCACCTCGCAATTATCCAGGGTACCGTTCGGACAAGGGTCGTCGAGAGGGCGGAACCCTGGGATCTGGCCTTGGTGGGGAGGGGGCCTCGACAAGACGATCGTCTGATCCTGGGACGGCGTGGGCGCCCACTAGCTAGATCCTGCCGGTCCCGCGAACACACCAAACAAACAACACACCACTTTCACGCCTCTTGCATTGCGATCACGCCCCTCCTGGCCCTTTCCCCCAGCCAGCCTGCCCTCCAGGAAGAGAAGCTCGGTATTGGGACTCCGCGCATCTGTCCAAGGATGGCTCGTGTAGCTGGCAAGATGTGTCTCGTTCGAGACGCCTGGAACGGATACGTACCGCGGCTTCTTTCTAGGTGCTACGCCATGACGAATCGACGCATCTTCAGCCTTCCAAATGGAGAGGCAAATGGGGTACACCATCTCACCTCGCTCGACCGTGCCACAATGGCAACCAGATTGTGCTGACGTTGGACGTGGCGGCGAGGCGGCATTGGACGAGACAAGAAAAAAAAAAAAGCGAGGCCGGTCTCGATCTCGGACTTGCAGATAAATCGATCGCGATGATGTAGCTGCCTGTCATGCGCGGCCCATGCAACAAGGAGGATCCTCCCTTCTGACCACAAAGCACCAGAGAGAGCTTCCTGTCTTAGTTAGCCGTGTCGGCTTGCACGAGGCGAAAGCCAAACCTCCGGACGGCAGCAAATATACCCCCCCTCCCCTTGCTCCCCTCTCTCGAGCATGAGCAGCATGACTGCGAGGCGAGGGTAAACCTAGACTTTTGGCATGCCAGTCGGTTGCTGATCGCACAACCGTCGGCCAAACAGGGGTCAATCTACAGCAGTGAAGCAGATGACCCCTTCGCATGGAAAAGTCGTCGGGAGTTAGTCGTCATCCTTGTCAGCACCGAAATGCTAGACGGGGAATTGTCGGTCAAGGGCTTCTGCTCCAGGCGCGGGATGCAAGCGCAAGCCACACGCCGCGCCGGTCAACGATTCAGCGGCCTGGATCCGCTTCTTGGCATACTCAGGTGGCCTGATGTTGCGGAATGGCATGGCCGGGCGTGTGTCCAGCGGCATGCTGCTCCTCACATGGCCCAACCGAGTCATTTATATGCGCGCCGGTCGCGAGCGCCCTTGGTCTCAGCCGTCAGCCTCGATACTAGCTAGCAAGGAAGGTTGGTGTGAGGCTGACGGGAGAAGACAGGCATTTCTCGAGACGACTCTCCAAGCAAGCTAGCGAGCGTCCGGTGTCTCCCCGGCACGGTGGCCTGGGAACCGTCCATGGACGAATGGCAACACGGTTACGGCACGCGACCGTTTTGGCGAGGCGACTCAACGGCGCCGAGACAATGGTGGGTGGAAGGGGTGTAACCAGGAAGTTACTTTGGGTGAGTGCAAAAGGTTGACACTGAGATTGCGGTGGTGGTGGTGTCGACAAGAGACAAGGCAAGACACCAAAAAGACTCTAGCGGCTACGAGTTACGGCTACGGCTACGGCCTCGACGGCGGCGGGGAGGAGAAGAAGAAGGGGGAAATGATGCCAGCTCATCAAGATCCGGGTGGATGAGCTCAATGATCTGAGCGTGCTCCCTCCCGAGTGCCTGAAGCGAATCGAAGTCTAACAAAAGACTAAAGGGCATTTGCCGCTTAGCCTCGATCTAGCTTGCCGACCATGTCCGCGGATCCTCTCTGGAGGACGGAAAGACGCTGGAGACGGATGGAGAGTGAATTTTTCTTTCTCGCACCTCGCACCGCTGACTCTCGCACCAACGGATACTCTCGCACGCCCCCCGGTTCCGACCCGTCGTCTCAGCCTTACCAGCTATGGCTGCGACATGTACGGTGCTGCTAGTCTTGTTTGCTTTTGCTTCTTCCTGCCATGGCCCCTGAAAGCAACCCAATCACACCGGCCGAACTGGCCTGATTGATCATACGATGTCCCGAGAGTCTGTCAAACCAGCCTTCCTGCTTTGGCCGTGTTTGTCCAACCTCTTTGACAAAGGAAGGTGAAGCTGCTCGCTCCCGAGGGGAATGCTTCATAGTTTCGGAGGAAACTCGCTGATCCCCGCACTCGGGCTTGGAAGGTGATACGTGTTGGGTTTCATGGCGGACCATGATGGCGAATTGGGATTCATGGCATTTCTCTTTCTCCTCCCCGTGCCGGTCAGCCATCGCATCTCATCTCATCGTTATCGAAATCTCATCTCGCCAGCATCGTGGAGGGGACCCATCAGCGGCTCGTGCCCCTCCCCGCTAACACAACGCCCCCTGAGTCGACGTCGCTCATTCGTGTCCTTCTCATTTATGTATCACGTCTCGAGAAGGAGGAAGAAGAGAGAGAGACTAGCGATTGCTGACAGGCCAGAGGGAATCCACAGTCTGAGCTTTGGGGATAGCCTAGCCGAGGCAAGCTCGAATGGAGCAAACCCCTCGCTCGGGTTCTTGCAAGACTCCGTGGAGATGTTTGCTCCTCGAAGTTGGTGCTTGCGATACGACGGGTGTGTCACCACTAGAGGCCTACATTCCTGTTGGAACGGCATGGCTGCGGACCGGGTCCAAACTCTCGAAAGCTTCAACACTCGACGACTCAAGCTTTCATCTCCCATGTGCAAGACTCGACACGGCCCCACGCTTCGGCAGTCGTGGACGAATACTTCCAGAAGCACGGCCGATGGAGTCCCTCTTGTCGATGAGATTGCTAACGTCATGTTTGCTCAGATGAAATCCTTTGGCTCTGGGACAGAAAACCCTCATCTTTGCGGGTGGGAAATGAGATCAGGGGGGATATGTCGCTGCAATGTGCTTGCGGTTCTCCCCGACCTCTATACGAATTGCTCCTTTGAAAATGGGCACTTTTGAAAGGGACCAGCTCGGAGGAAAAAAGAAAGGAAAGGAAAAGCAAAGGGAAAAACTTCCCCCCTAGTGCCGATCCTCAACTCGATGCAGGCCCCGGGACCCTTCGTTTTTCACAGTCTCTCAGCCATTCGGTTGCCAGGTTTGTTTCTAGTTTCGTTTCAGTGGGCTTGCTTGCATTCCTCTCCTTTCTTTTTCACGTACGTTTCCCTCTCACGAATCGTCCCACTGCTGCAGTGCAGCCGGTCTAGCGCAGCGCAACATTTGCTTTTTTCTCTCTTTTCTTTGGCGTTTTTCTTAGGCTCTATCCCCCTTTCATTTTGGGTTTCCTGGGAAGCATTCCCGGGCTACGCTTTAATTGAGCTTGGCCTCCTCCTCGGCTACGAACCTGGAGGACGCCCCCTTCGTCATCGGTGGAGAAGGGGAAGGGGGAGGGGCTTTTTGTTCAAATCGAAAAAGGCTGGCTGGGTTCAGGGGTGGTTGAGGAGGCATGAGCATGAAGATGAGCATCGAGATGAGGCATGAAAGCTTGTGCATGAGCGGGAGGAGACCGAGAAAAGAGAAGGGTGGCATTGAGATGAGCAACATGACAAGCGTCTTTTGCTTTGGCGGGATCGTCAGTTGACTCAATGGCAGGAGAGACCATGGACGAGACGGAATGGCATCTCATGAGGAATTCTCGTCGCGTTGGTGGAGTCTGCTGAAAAAGCAAAGAATGCAGGTGAAACCTGGTGGAAGACGAACTATCGCATCCCACCGAACGATGGCAAAGAGTAATGGCATCATGTCATGGCTGGGCTTTTCTTTTTTTCCCAAGCCTCGTCAAGCCTCGTCAACTCCCGACCAAAGTCACCAAGTATCTCCGGGAGCTACCTACCTTTTCGTCCAGAGTTTGGAATGGTCAGATTTGTTCATCTCTTGTCTGGCCTGGCCTGGTCTGGCGCGGCCCGCGGCGAACAGGACAAGCTCTTCGCATCTTCTTCCACATTCATCCAAGGAGAAAACGCCATGTTTGACACAGGCGCTGACGGCGAAAAGCAATCATCGCGGCTGGGGGGATCGGGTGCTTGACCAGGACCCTGGGTTTTCAGTCCTTTCCTTTCATTCTCACCTCCTTGTCGATCGTCCGGTCTGGACCTTTGACCTACGGGCTCGCATGCCCTGATTCAGTTGGAATCCTTTTTGGCGTTGAAGCAGGTCGATAACGGTAGTGCCACGCTCGCCCGCGAAGTCTCTCTGCTTCATCTGCCGTGCCGTGCGCCCCCTTCATCTCGATCCCAGACGCCAGCGCCATTCTTTCTCCGGAGGTTTTTGGGCTCAGCAGGGGGGGACAGGGGGGACGGACGGGGTTCGTGAAGAACAAGTTCCAAGCGGCTCCGTCATGGAGATGAACTGGGCAAGCAGAGAAGTTGATGAACCGATGGGCAAAGTTCTCCGAATAGGGTTCGGGAGCCTGGGAATAAGATTGCGTCCTTGGGTAGCGTGGTGGACGGATCGCGAATGCCAATAATAGGACCGTTGTCCACCTCCCCGATGGGAAAGACAAGACTCACCTTGTCACCCAGGCAGGAGGAGAGAGAAACGAAAGGCCCGCATTTTACGATGCACTATGCACGATGCGTTTCTGCTTGCTCTGTCCACGATGAATTGAATCGCGGGACTGGCGGGATTTCGGGACTGAGCAGGGGGTTGGGGGGGGGGGGGGGGGGGGGGGGGGATGATGGAGATGGGAGAATGATGAGATGGGAGAATGAAGAGGAGGATGGGGGCCCAAGCAAGGACAGATCTGGCCCGGTGCATCCCATCCCATCCTTTGTTCTCTCCTCCTTTTTTTTATCCTCCCCCACGGGAAACACAGGATCTGCCAATCAAGGCGGGACAGCGGAAATGCAAATCGGGACATCACAGGGTCATGTCGAGATGCTGGCTTCCGCTTTGGCTTCATGCAAAACCCCAAATTCGGTCCCCTTATTCACCGCCCACCACAACAAAAAGCGTGGGGAAGGGAGACAGAATCGTGGTGGTCCACATCACAAGGAGGCATTCTCGTTTGGCCAATTCTTTCTCTCGTCTCCAAAGTTGGGGAGAGAGAAAGAGGAGGAGGGGGGCGTGTGGAAGAAGTTGGTGATGAGAGAGGAGTGTGATGAAGTGGGTGAGTGAGGCCTTTCCCGCCGGTTTGGCTCACAAGTCTTTCTTGCCAGCACCGCCGCCCGCGCCTTTTTTTTCTACGCCGCCGCCACGCTTCTTGTGATGAAAAGTCGGTCTATGGATTTTATTTTGGGTGTGAGGCATTCACTGTTGTTTGCCTCGTTTCTGTGGTGGTTGTTGTTCCCCCAACTCCAGGGCCTAGAGGAGGGTGTCTAATGCCTGTGGCCTCTGCATTTATGTCTGGCTGCGTAAGTTCCTGTTGGGTCCTAGGTTCTCTCCCCGCAAGTCGGTGTGACTGCTCAAAGTCATACCAAGCTAAGGCTACAGTACCGTGATGGACACACACACACCTACCCACGCCTTTTATGTGATTGTTTGTCCTTTCACTGCCCTGCTCTGCCCTACGCCTGCCCATTATCAACTTGGTGAAAAAAAAGCTCACATCTCAAGAACCGGGGGCGGGCGGGTTGCATCGCCGATCGAAAAAAAAAAAAAAAAAAAAAAAAAAAAAGAGAGCAGGATGGGGGACGGGGGACGGGGCACCGCACGCTGCCTGCTGCTGCGCACGGCGACTACGGCGGGGAAAAAAAAAGGTGACTGTGAAAGGATGTGTTGGCCTGCTCTCGGGGGTTCACTCGGGGAGAGGAGAAAAGGATGTTAATGCATGTTTGCCTGCACTGTGACCAAAGCCTGCATGCATGCAACAGACATTCAATGCAGGCTTCTCTCCTCGAGGCAGAGAGAGAGAAAGAGAGGGAGAGAAGACTCAGAGAGACATGAGAGAGGGAGGGATACCTGAATAAACTAGTGATGGTGATGGTGATGGGGCGGGGGGAAGATGTGATTCAGTTGCATGCGGCTGAGGATGGTTTGTTTCGGGATGAGATCATGAAGATGGGAGAGGGGGTTTGTTTGTGTGAAGGGCGTGCGTGCGTGCGTGCGTGCGTGCGTGCAGGAGGAAAGCAAGAAGGGGAGCAGAGGAGCTCAGTTGGGCTAGAAAGGATCGACGTTGAGCATCATATGCATGCAGGGCTTGGGGTCAGATCTAGGGTATTGCTCTGGGCTTAATGGGCGGTGAGGTTTGCAGACTTCTAGTCAACACTGAGGTGGAGTCTGCGAACTGATATCAGTCAGTATTCGTACAGGTGCCCATGTTGGCATGCTAGAAACAGCAGAAACAGCACGACAGAATGTCCAAACTCATCAGTCTATTCGCTACCCAATCCCTTTGGCTTCTTATAGTCCATGTCCAAGCCGCTGTATATACCATACTCGCAAATCAATTCAAGATACAATCTGTATCATTGCATCTCATACCTTCTGCGCCTTGCCAGACACATCAGCCCAGTCGCTCTTCCGCTTCAGGGAACCATTGCTGTGACCGTTGATCCCGTTCCCGTTCCCATTCTCCTTCACCCCGTCTTGACCCCCTCCGCAACCGCCGCGGAACCCGTTGAGCAGCCTCGGGAGACCGTGGATGTCGAGACCGGCAAAGTTGCGCCCGGCGCCCTCGCGCTCGCCAATGGCGATGACCGCACCAATGAGGTCGTGCTGTATCTCGTCGTCGACGACACTGTCGTGCTTGTACCGCGGGTGCCTGTCGACAAAGTTGCGGATCCATCGAGCCGTCGTGTCCAGCTTGCCACTCGCTCGCTTCCCGATCAAGTCGAGGTACGTTGCGAGTTGGCACCGCGTCGAGACGTCAACGTTGACGCTGTCGAGATAGCTCTCGACAATGGGGATGAGACCGGGAAAGTCCCCGTTTTCCGACCCGTTGATGACATCGTTGATGGTCATCTCCTCATACTCGTCGTCCACGGGGCCCGTAGGCGTGGCTGGTCGGCTGGGATACGCTGATCCAGGCCGGCTGTCGTCTCCCGCCGCCACCGTGTTGGCCCGGGAAGGGCGACTGGGAAAGGGATTCTTGCGGAAGAAGAACTTCTCCTTGAGGACCGCGTCGACTTCATGCGCACGCTCCATGTTCTCGTCGACCTTCTTGATGGGGATGTAAAAGTTCAGGTCAAACGAGAGAATGGCCCGCGTGACCAGCACCATGAAGACGGAGAAGGCTGCATTCTCAAAGTCGGTAATCTGAATCTCCATCGACCGGAACTCGACTCGCCAGCCGATGCTGTTGTCCGCGGGAGGGGGCTTGAATCGCATGTGTTGCCAGTTTGTCGACTGGATGTTTTCAAAGTGGTCCGTCTTGGATAGGTCGAGCTCCTGGAGGTCCTCTTCAAAGACAACGATGGGGTCTCGGATGAACAAGTGCGCAAAGTGAGTGGCGAGTCGATCATCCATGCCGCCGTCAAGAAGCGTCTGCTTGATGTCTTGGTCGAAAACCAGGTCGGGATCGAGGTACTCCTTTCGCAAGCGCGAGTCTGTTGAGATGTAGGTAGAGTTGGACGCATATCTGGACTTGGGTATCCTCCGTTGACCTTCTTTGAGAGGCTGCAATTGTTAGTGATCGCGTTTCTGATGGATGAATAATACCCTACCTTTTCACCCATTTCCTCAGGGGTTCTGCAGTCCACTGCCCGGCTGATCTGATTCCACCGCACGTCTGTGTTGGCGAGGAATCCTTTGTACACGGGCGTTGCGGCGGTGAGAGCCAGCATGATTGGGCCCAAGGGGCTCAACTGATCATACAGCTGTCGGCCTTCGATAATGTTCTTCGCCTGGAAAGTAATTTGTAGACAGCAACTGCCCATTCCAAAGGCCATGGCGTCCATGTGGATGAAGTTGTCGGGGGCTGCTCCGTTGCGCACATCGTCGTCCTCGGGCCAGTTGTGCAATTTGTAGTTGACCGTGGGATCTTTCCAGGGGGTTGGTGTGTTCTTGTCGTGGAACACGGGCACGTTCACCTGGACTTTACGGCCGCGTCGAGACCGGATGTTGGCAGCCAACGTCGGGAACCTAATGTGAGGATTGGCAATCTCGTCCGGGACGAACTGGGACCGCAGCCGGGAACCAGAAACGGGATAGAAGGGATCAGTGAACTGTCCGGGCACGCCGATGCGCGGGAATGTCGTTAGAGTAATTGGATACTCCGTGGACAACATGTGCTCCTTTGCAATCTTCCTCCGCAGCTTCATGTCAGGCTCGACATCGAGCAGTTCCTTGAAGCCAATTCCCCACGGTTTGCCCGGTGTGGCCTCCAACATAAAGCGGCCGAACTCGGGATGGAAGACGGGGATGGGATTGGTTCTGGCGGGTTAGCGAACGCCCCAGGTTCAGCGCAATGGGATCTGTGCATACTTGAGTTTTTGAACAGCTTCATCTCCATTCTGAAGCTCAGGGACACAACCGCCCCTCTTCTTGAGCTCCTTGTCCTCGGCCAAGGCCTCTAGAATCTCTGCTTGCCGCAGTGATAGCAACACCTTGGAGTCATCCTCAGAGTATGTCACGACTAGGTACTCGACCTAAGTTGGGTTAGTTGACGAGAGCATGTCGTGATGCCGGGGTCGACTGACCTCATCCCCCCACAACAAGGCATCACGCTCCTTGCCCTTGGCCTTGTTCCAGATCTCCAGGAGTTGCTTTTAGCGCCTTCGGTGTCAGCATGTTGTTGTGTCACCAGCATGGGGGTCACGTTGCGATGCCGATAATTGCTGAAAGGTATGGGAGGAGAGCTTACCTTGATACCCCATTCTCTGACTTGAGGAGCTCGCTTCTTGGCCTCGGGCCAGTCGAGAGCAGTTCCCAGGGCTCTGCGATAGTTTGTCAGTCCTGGTTACCGTGTCTTTGTAGGGGCTCGAGGCTTTGAACTTACAAGAGACCCATGACGGAGTTGGGGAGAGACTGAAGGAGGAAGAGACGGGCTGGGACCGAGAGGAGACGGCCTTTATGAACACAGACAAAGTCGACGAGTCGATTGGTGCAGTCAAATCAGATACGAACGATGTCCGTGCCTGGCCACGACGAGCGCGGGATGACAGACACCCTGGTTCCCGAAGTGGGATTCCGTGGGCGTGGTGTATGGCGACAGATGAGGCGTAGTCGCAAGATGATGGGATACGACGGGATGAGAGAAAGTCGGCGATGCGGATGACGATGGCGAAGATGGGCCTTGCTGTGGGTGTATATCCGAGAAGAGTGGAAACCAACTCTCTTCCAGCCTTTCGCCTCAAGAGGTAATTTGAATAAAGCTCTCAGTGAAGAAAAAATTCGAAGACAGAGGGGAGTGTGGGAAGAGTTATTAGGCTCCCCGACTCGGAAAGAGTTCCCGCACCAAAACTCCGGCACTCGCTCAGTCTGGGTCGCGTGGGCGGAGTTTGAGAGCGACGACCCGGAGAAGGAAACGGAGACTAATGGAAGAGATGAAGTCGATGGACACCAAAGTTCAAGTGTTCGAATCAATCGTGGAATCTTTTGTTATTTTTTTCCTTGTTGTTTTTGAGTTGACACCTTGGGAAACCCGGAGAGGCAGAGAAAAGCTTATTCCAGACGACGACGAAGACCCCGACGAGGAAGGAAGACTTGGAGTGATGAAAGACGGAAGGTGCGAAGAGGCAAAAACAGGCAAGTTGACGTCAGTGACAGTGAAGAAACCAGACGGTCTGTACCTTCCAATACTGTATGCTCCTTCCTTCATTAATACTCAACGCAATGGCAGGTCAATCGCGGTTAATTTTCTCTTTTCTCTGTGGTTGGCCTGTGAAAAATCCAATGGACCAATCTATTGACCCAATCGCGGTTGGTTTGCTTAGAAATCGTCATCGGATTAGGTCTGGCTTGGATTGCATCATCGGCGTCCCCTCCTCGATTCGGCACCCGGGGAAAGACGAAAAGACGCTACTTTTTATGCACTGTACTTACAGCAGGAGAACTCCAGGCGTTGCCGACTTGTACTCTCAAGGAGATCAGTCATAGAGTATTTTGGTATTGTTATTTAAAGACAACTGCCATCTCTTCCTCTTCTTCTTCTTCTGTTCCTCGTCCCTCCCTCTCAACTTACACTCGCCCAAGAGAGCCGCATCTCCCTTTGGTTTAAAGCCGTTCCCAAACGCCACATGCCGAGATGCACCGAGAAAGTGGAGCAACCAGCGCCCTTCTTTTCACTCATGCTTCTCACACCTTTCGATTTTTCTCTGGTCAGTGAGACGCTGATGAAATGCCGCCATGTAAGCAGCGTCGGCTGCCGGCGGCTGTCGGAAGTCGCTGCTTTGACTGCCGCCCAGTGTCGACGTTTATATACGATATGTTGTATTCGTGCTGTGCGGGCTTGATTATTCAATCATGCCGAATAGGCGCTCGGGAATCTGTAGATCCCGTCGGCTCCTGCTTGTTAAACCCCGCAGTTTCTGACAAGCTCAGGTTGAGGTTGGAGGGGACAATCGTCACTCGCCGTTGACTCTTCAGATCACAAGGATGATATAAACTATATCTCACATGAAACTCAAGAAGACGCGACTTCTTTCATGTGATGAAGAAGGCGTCATGAGCTGACCTATGCACTCGATGCAATATTCGCTACTACTCTTCAGCACGCCGCTCTCGTCTCACCAAAATGGCTGATTCATAAGCACTCACTCGCCCATCAGTCATGCCCCGTATACTCGGTACAATCTATCTGATTTCTCGCTGACAAACTCCAGCCCCCTCCCCCCACAGCATTCGACCAACGCATCTCCCTCAATGGTGACTACAGACGCGGTCATAGCCATCACGGTGCCCAGCATGCACCTACCCCCCTCCCCCTCCGACCTGATCCGGCGCCATCGAGCAAAGTCCCCTCCAACGAGTTACCCGACGAACAAAGAGAACAACTGCAAACTCCCCGTCTTAACCGCGCCAAGCACAGCCGAGGACTCGTCTGCACGTTGGCAACCAACTGGGTTGCCTTGGACTCGACTGAGCCAACCAGCGGCAAAAAAGTCGCGCTACCGCTTTCATGCAGCGGTGTTCCGTTTCGGCTGGTCCCTATGCAAACCCAAACCGCCCGTCCTATGGCGAGCCTGCCTGCATGGCCCGAGGGGGGGCAGAGACGAGCCGATTTGCATGCGGTAACCTCTTCTCGAATGTCATGTGTGGGGGTTAGGAGTGTGTGGGACAAAGACTGGCATCTTAGATGTGTCTCGACGAGATAGGTCAGTCGAAGGCGTGCTGAAGGAGGAAAACCTGAGGGTGGTAGAACGAGGAGATCACATGACACAGCTGGCCGTTTCGACGTCACCCAGCTAAAGTGTCACTGCCTCCGTCCGTCGGTAGCTGGACACTATCCTCCAGTGACTTTTGCTTCGAAGGGCGGCGCCGATTGTTGGACAATCGCGGGGTGAGCTGCGCGAGTAATGCTCATCAGCAAATATTCGCTCTACAAAATAGCAAGCGCTCTCCTCTCTCGGCATTGCACTTCCATTGAGCGAAGAGTGGATCGGCGGTCAATTGGCTCGTCTTGGAGGTGGTGTATGATTGGGAACTTGGGGGCGTTGCATCCCTTTGTAAAGCTGGCGGATTGAGCAGGCGCAGACAAAGTCCTCCTCCCAAACCCAGCCCTCTTCTAGAAGGCAATCCTGGTCGAGATGCCTGTTCCACGCGGTAAATAGGCATTGATGCTGGTATGTATCTTTGACAACTGGAATTGGGTTTCCAGCCAAGCCAAACCTTCATCACCGCCAACACGCTCCATCGCGATGACAATCAGCTCCTCAGATGGCCGCACACACACACACACTGGAACAGCAAAGACCTTTCCCACGCGGCCGCACTAGGGTCGGCCTGCCGGCTGCGGGGTACATCGGCGAGCGCGCGCACGAGGTGAAAGTTGATGGCCTACTGTAGGCCATGATCAGCATTCAGCCCAGAACTCCCCGTGGCCCTCTGGCGGCTGGTCCTTTGCAGCAACGTACAATAGTTCGCCGTCGAGTCCGCCTCGAGACATGCACATGTTGGAAATGTGCAGGTCTCGAGGCGAAGATGGATCGACAGGGTCGTACGATTCTTTGCCATGCTGCTGCTGCGTAAAGCTGCTATGGTCACCTGTGCTGCGGAAAGTGCTCTCGTCGCCCGGGCTTGGGAGGGATGGAGAAACAGGCTCGACGGTGTCCCAGGCAAAGCCCAATTGGTCATGGCGTTGCACAACGATGGTGCCATGTGAACCAACGACGCTGTGCATCAGAGATTCGACGCTGGCTCTATGCCGTTAACGAGGTGGAAGGGCTCTTGGCCAGTCTCTCCCCGCCGACAGCGCTGATGAGGGTCCGAGAAGAGTAGAACATCCACCTTCAGCCCGGCAACGTGACACACCTCCGAATGCTCCCTGGGCCAGCATTGACGCTGGGAAATTAATTCTGCGTCGTCAAGACGAGGTTTTCTTGCCTAACGCTCCAGCAGAATGACTCCCGTCAAAGTGCCTGGATGCCTAAAGTGGGCTCCCGGGACGGCCCCCGGACGCGGTGCAGGAGAAAATGTCTTTTGGGTTGCTCACGCGGTCGAGGCGAGCCGGAAGCGGAACTTGCGCCAAGGCGACCACGCCAGTGAAGAGTGAAGGACGCATTGTTTTCCGTGAGCACACACGGAGATGGTGTTGACGATACTTTATCACTTTCCTTTCTTTTCCCTCTGTCTTGTCTGCCACACTCCCACAGTTAGCTGCGTGGTTGATAAGACGGCAGACGCTGGTGCAACCCATCCATGCCCTGTCGTTCTGCTGCCATGGCCGTGGGACGCAAGCGTCGTCGTTGCAAAAAGCCGGCAGGTCAGCCCAGACCCCGTCGTCCTTGAGCCATTCGTGACAGGGACCAGGGCGACACAACCAGAGACCACGGGGCTATGTATCAAGGAGAGCTCGTTTGCTTTTTTTCCTTCTTTTTTCTTGTGCTCGTGTTCCAGGATGGGCACATCCCGCTGCTGGGTAGGGTAACACGGGCATCACCAGCAAATAGAACGATCCTGACATCATTACATGGTGCTGCGACTGTGAGTGGATGGGTTGGCCCGGGAAAAGGAGGCATTCGACCGTCTCGCAAACGCCCGATATCAGGCCCGTGATATACAGTGGCAATCTAGATCAACCAAGCCTGTGAGTCAGCGAGAGTTTATGCACTGCAAAACACGGCCGTGAAAGAACGACGTCGAACCAGGGGAGGCAACGCAACCATGGATATTCGTACCGTCCTCCAGGACCTTGTGCTTGTGTCAGCTTTCGTCACACTTTCCCGTCTGGCATTGAAGCACGAGAATCGGCGAATCGCGTCCTTGCACAGGGACAAGAAAGACAAAAAGGCCTACGTACTTGGTGTACGTTAGCTTGGGGTTCGCGGGGATCAAGGCCGTCGCTCAGATCACAGATCAACACGTACTTATCATCGCTGGTCCCGTCCGGCCCATTCCATCACCTTACCCACAGGGATTTGGCGCAAACCAATACGTCACGCAAGCTTCCAGCTTCTCCCGTCTCTCGCAACATTGTCCAGCGACCTCTGCCCCAAAGCTACCGCCCCGACATAGCGATACCGTGCTCCCTGCCCCGATAATTGCACGCTACATCACCCGCCTACCACCAAGCCCGCGTCTTTCGAGGCACGGCAGCCCAATCAGGCACGAGTTTCCCCTCCCCCCAGTCCCCTTGCAAGTTTAACTACCACACGGCCCCTCTCTGCGCTGCTTCTGTCCCGCCGCCGCTGCTTCGGGCATCCTCTCCAAACTCCCAAGTCTCGAGACAACCTCCCAACGATCTGACCGACAAAAGCCAAATAGCCCTCCTCCTGCAACCTGCTCCCTCCCGCGGAGCCGTACCACCCACCCACCCACCGGTTACTCGAGAACGCCTTCGCCATGAACCCTCACCAGAAGAACAAAGTCGACGTCAAGGTGAGTCGCCGCCGATTGCAGCCCAACAAGCGCACATGCACAGGCCTGTTTAGAATACCGCCTCAGCTACCCCTCCTACCTCATGAGCCCATCTTGTCATCTGGACATCGAGGGCTAGCCCGCGTTGCCTCTCGTCTCGTGTCGCCATGATAGTCGTCGCTTCATCTCGTCTGCCTACGGACCGCTGACTTCTTCTCCCACCGCTCTAGTCTCTCTCCCCCGAGGAGCAGCGCCTCTTCCGCCTCTACGGCAAGCTCCCATCCCGCTCCGACCACTTCACCAAGGTCCTCAAGGACCGCAAGTACTTCGACTCGGGCGACTACGCCATGTCCAAGGCCGGCAAGGGCGACAGCGTCGACGCCGGCGCCGTCGGCTCCCAGCACCCCGTCCCCGAGAACATCCCCCACCTGAGCTCCCCCAACAGCGGCAACACCAACGGACCCGCGCACGCGCACCGAGCCTCCATCCCCGGCATCCCCGGCGCCCAGGCCGGCAGCCCCATCAAGGGGAGCAGCTTCCTCAAGAGCCAGACCAGCGCCGAGGAGTCGGATGTCGCCCAGGAGGAGGGGGACGAGGACGCCAACCAGGACGAGAACGACAAGCCCGTCGACCAAGAGGCCCCTCCAGCCGTTGCCGGAGGTCCCATCCCCATCCGACGATGAGTGCAAAACAGGCTTTGATTGCTACGAGAAAATCTAGGGCGAAATTTGGCGAACAGGCTGTACGAGGCCCCGACGAGACGAGGGGCAGAAGGGAGGAGAGCTGTCAGCGGGTTGCGGGTATTGCTTTTCATGACTTACGAGTATTCGCACAGTTGGCGTTTGGGAAGGACAAAGTTTCTGGTTCGCACGCAAGGAGTGACTTTTTCCAATCCGAAAATTGCTCGGATGAATTTGGTTTCTAGCGGGGTGTAGACAGGATTCTCGTCTGGTCCCCTCGAGATTATCATGTATTTGAACAATGAATCACACGGCACTTTGAAATTATCACAGGATCTAGCCTTTTCAGATGATGCTTCTCTGAGGAAACTACAGCAACCAACTACACTAAGTGAGGTGTTAGTCTGAAATATATAAAGGGATAGCCTAACTACCCATTGACCCTAAGCGTAGCCTTTTAGGATTTAGCTGTTGCTGGTTGGAAGAGGGTTATATACCTAAACTAAGCTTAGACTAGGTGAAAATCTGATTTTGAATTGTCAAGGTATGATTCGTTGGTCAATAAAAACTTGGCCCCTCCACCCCGCATCTTCTCCCACCACTTTGCCAAATCTTCACAACACTTGACCAAAACATCACAAAACATCACCAACCCATTCATACATGTTCCGCCACCTCTTGAAAATCATGGCCGAATCATCCAAGTCCGTCACCATCGGCACGCACAATGGCGCCTTCCACGCCGACGAGGCCCTCGCCGTGCACATGCTGCGTCGCCTCCCGACCTACGCCGACGCCAACCTCGTCCGCACCCGCGACTCTGAGAAGCTCGCGGCCTGCCACACCGTGGTCGATGTGGGCGGCGAGTACGACGCTGAGGCCCTCCGCTTCGATCACCACCAGCGCGGCTTCACCACCACGTTCCCCGGCCGCGACACCAAGCTGTCCAGCGCCGGCCTCGTCTTCTTGCACTTTGGCCGCGAGATTGTCGCCCGGCGCCTCGGGCTCCCCGCCGACGCGCCCGACGTTGACCTGCTCTACAACCGCATGTACGAGAACTTTGTCGAAGCGCTCGACGCGCACGACAACGGCATCTCCGCGTACGACCACTCGGCCCTCGAGGCCGCCGGCATCGAGAAGAGGTTCAACCAGGGCGGGTTCGGGCTTGGCGCCGTCGTCGGCCGCTTCAACCCCAAGTGGAACGAGCCCCGGCCCTCGGACCCCGTGCAGGCCCAGGCCGCCGAGGACGCCCGGTTCGTCAAGGCCAGCGCCCGCATCGGCGAGGAGTTTGACCGCGAGCTCGACAACTACGTCGACTCGTGGCTGCCCGCCCGCACCATTGTTCAGCAGGCCTTTGACAAGCGCCTGTCTTACGACTCGGAGGGCCGCATCCTGGTCCTCGAGGGCCAGTCAGTGCCCTGGAAGGAGCACCTGTTCAATCTCGAGGACGGCAAGCCCTCAGTGCTGTACGTCTTGTACCCCGAGAACGCGACCCCCGGGGCCAAGTGGCGCATCCAGTGCGTCCCCGACAACAAGGACTCCTTTGTCAGCCGCAAGCCCCTGCCCGAGGCGTGGCGAGGATTCCGTGACGAGGAGCTGGACGGTATCAACGGCATCCCCGGCTGCGTCTTTGTTCACGCGGCCGGCTTCATCGGCGGCAACAAGACGTTTGAGGGCGTCAAGGCCATGGCCGACAAGTCTCTTGCGGCTTAAAAGGTCCCCGGGGGAGTGTGTCATGGGTAACGCCATGACATGATGTTCCGACTTTGGATGCTCGAAACAGAGCATTTACCCCAACGTTGCCCGCCCTCTGACTCCCAGCGACGACAGTGCGCAACCTGCGTCGGCGCATTGACAGAGCCGCCTCCCCTCTGCTCCCCGCTCGCGACTCGGATCCCTACCGAGAGAGCATCTCCAGATGAATGAAACTTGGCGATGCGCTCCCGGGTGCTCGGGCTCGGGACGGGGGATTGCGGCTTGCATAAGGCTGGACCGAGGGCTATCTAGGCCAGACGGGTGGTCTTTTTTGCCATACCCAGGTAGCGGCGCTACCTTTGAAACCGAGGCAGCAGGTATTTGGGAGATCTCCTTGAGATCTTGAAACCGAAGTAGCGGTAAACGCCCGGAGGAATGAATGATGGGGTCTAGCTTGGTGTAGTGGCTAGAAATGAAACACGAGTCCAAATCAAGTTTGACTTGGGTTTTTTTGACCGCCTCTTCTGTGAGAGTGAACTTGGTGACGAGTTGATGTCATCATGTCTCGGGGTCACGGTCCCTGCTTGAGATTGGCCAATCAAGCTTGGCGCTGGGCGAGACGTAGACTCGGTTCAAGACGTCCGGCTCGGCGTCGTAGAACTCTCGGTGTGTTTTAGAGAATGGTCCCGAGACGAGAAACATTACAATCTCTTTCGCAGTGCTAAGTAGATTCTACTTTAGGCATAAGTATCTTAATGCCTAGTTTTCTATGAATCATAGCCTTATTATAAGGCGGTAAGGTACTTATGCCTAAAGTAGAATTCTGCCCGAGCCCTGCCAAAGCGAGATGGCTTCTTTCTTGCATTCCATTCCTTCCATGCCCGAGCGAAAAAAGGCTCAACAACAAACACGCCCAGCACGGGTAGACGCGGGCAGAACACTTCAAAACACCACGAAAGATCAAGCAGCATCAAGATATGCACTGTCAGGATCGATATGCCCCGACGCACAGACTGCACCGCCTCGCGCCAAATAAATTCCCCCCCCCCCCCCCCCCCGTCGCACGCACATCGGGATTAATTATAGCCACATGTTCAATCAACCTCTGGCCCCGTCAATCCCCCGCGTCGCAGACACAGTGGTGGCTTGGGGGTCTTTTCTCTCTCTCACCTGAAGCTCGCTCTTTGCTTGTCTCGATCCTCCCGCCCCGTCCCCTCTTAGTCCCGTGCCAGGTTGGTCTCTCCAGTATAACTAGTCCATGGTTATGTCGTGATGCATTCAACTCAATTCGTCCGTGTGCTGTGTGTCTGTGTGTGCAACTACGCGCCGGACTCGGACTCGTCACCATCCGTGCTGTGCTGTGCTGTACCTTCGCCGCCAAGAAAGATACGAAATGTTCAAGTTCCCGAAGCCTCCGTTTCATGAGCTGCTGCTTGTCGTCTTTTTTCCCCGGTCGGAGACACGCCCCTCTCTAGATAAAACTCAACTTGACGCCCCCCTTCCCACCCCATCACTCCCTTCTCTCCGATGTGATGACGCTCAGGGCAAGAGTGGCTTTTGTGACGGAAGCTTGGGGTGATGGGGAGCTTGGATAAAAAAAAAATTAGGTGATGCGAAGCCCATCACTATCGGAGAGTATGGTGACTTGACTTGACTTGACCTTTTCTCAGGTCATCACCTTTCGTCCGTCTGGCCATCACAGCTCAACGACCCCTTTCACCAACCAGTTCATCCAAACCCCAGCCAAAACACCGTGATCACAGGACGTAGTCGGTGATCGTGCCGCTTCTCAACAGATCATATCCACCCCCGCCGGCCCATCATTTGATCAGCACACCACAACAGACGCCCGAACACTCCTCGGCCCTGCATGAACACACAGACACACTCTGCGCATTCCCCTACTCGATGCGCCGGGCACCGAACAAATAAACCCTAGCTTGGCTTCGTTGGGGGACTTCCCGTCGTAGACTTCCTCTTCAAACTCGCGCCGGGTCACCCTCACTTGACAAGGGACATTGCTGACATACCTCAAGCTTCACATGCCTGGATTTCATAGTTGCTTGACGTTTTTTTGGTCTTTCTTTTTGGATGCTCTACTAACACTAGACTATCTTCGTACCGTACCATATTCTCCTTTTGTGTTATGTGTTCAACAGAGAATCATCCTCGTCAACTTCATCGTTGCTGCCATTGCCTGCTGCCCCCTTCGCGTATAATTCGTATTTTCCATCCTGGTCTTCTCAGAGCATCTTGGAGCTTGCGAAGAAAAAAGAACAAAAAAAAAAAAAACTACAAGCACCCTTTTGGTATCATGCTTAATAAACCAAAACAAAACAAAACATCGCACCATTTTTCCCCTTCCATGGCACCGAATTCCAAATGAGCCGCTCTCTATCCCATCGTCCAGTTCTGCTCCTCGTCTCCCGGAGATAAGAAGAGCTTCAAGCTCCCCGAATAAAAACCGACTCATACCTGGAGCGCGGCCATGTCCAGACCTTGGCCCCCCCGTATACCGTAGTCCTGTAGCCGGTGAAGCGGGGAGAGGTTGGGCATGTATAGTGTATGTATAAGACAGAACAGATAGGGGGTGTATACACCACAAGCTAGGTGAAGGGAGGGTGGGCGAGCCATTGAAAGGGCGGCCGAGTATATAACTGAGCAAGAAAAAAAAGAAGTCACTTGCTCTTTTGGTCCAGATGCGGAAACAAAAACGAGACGAGAAAGAATGCGCCACCAGACGGAGCCAGCCACAATTTCAGTGGCGAGAGGCACGTGGGTACGAGGGGGATCGAGCACATAAAGTGTCGTGGTGTTTGTCTTCAAGCGAGACGAGCGTCGGTGCGTACTCTAAGCGCCATGTCCGAGAAGCATGTCCTGAGAAGAGTGCCCGAGGCGAATCTGAGAAGCATGCCTGAATTTCGGGTCCTTATAGTATCAACTGCTTCAGGTTCCGCTGGATAATCATGTCCTGCACCGAGGCCATGGTGATCTTCAGGAGGTTGGTGTCGGTGGCGTTGGTGAAGTGTCCGTAGATTTCCTTTTCCGTGTTCCGGTTGAGGGCCCGGAACTTGTCCAGGAAGTACTTGCTCGCCGCCTTGTAGTCGTCCTTGGGGCCGTGGTAGTCGGTGAAGCCGTGGTCGGTGATGGGACTCTTGGGCAGCTTCTCCTTGAATAGGTCCATCTTGTTGAGGAAAAGGATCAGGGCCGACTTAATGAACCAGTGCGAGTTGGCAATGGACTCCCAGAGCATGAGGGCTTCGTTCATTTGGTTCTAGGGGAGAGGTCAGCATTAATTCGCGCAATGCGCAAAAGAAAAGGGCTTACTCCGTCCTTGTCTTCGACTAGACATTGGTCGTAGCCGCTGATGGCCACCAGGAAAAGCAAACAGTTGACGTTCTCGAAGCAATGGATCCACTTCTTCCGCTCCGATCGCTGGCCACCCACGTCAAACATTCGGTACGTCAATTGGCCGAGATCGAAGATGGTTTCGGTGATACCCGTCGTCCTCAAGCGAGATCGAAGGAGGTCCTGGTCGTTGGGCACGTATTCCTCGTCCCAGATTCGATCCACGTCGGAGATGAAGCTGAGAAATTAGTATGCGTGTCAAAACACCAAGAGAAGAGAACTTACTATGTGAGGTTGTCGTGTAGGGCATACTCGTTGCCCTTGGCAATGGCTCGCTTGACGCCGCCGTCGGCCCATAGCGATTTCACCGGCTCCAAGTAATCCACGGGCATTCGCTCCTGGGGACTGATCTCGTACTCGACAAGAATGTGGGCCATGTGTTTCTGGGTAGCTTCAGTTAGCAAAACTGGTGTCTCACAACTGCCACAATCTCATGCGCAAAAGCCCCCGCCACCCAAATCTCGGGTCCCAACGGAATTGGCAAAGGGGAAAGAAAGAGTGAGCTCACCTCGTTATCCGGGTTCTCAAAGTCGATGCCCAGCTCCTGCATGGCCTCGAAGATGACCTTAAAGGACTGCACAATGTTGCTGAAGACGACGGGCTTCCACTCGAGCTTCTCGTTCTTGCTGAAGCCTTGTGAGTAGATGAGCTTCATCTGCTTGAGCACCGTCGATTTGCCCGACTCTCCGGCTCCTGCGTTTGCAACAGCGGTTAGCGCGATTCATTCACCATGCATGTGCTATACATACCCAGTAGGAGCAACTTCACCTCCTTTGACATGCGCTTCTCATCTTGGCGAATCTGGCGGTCCAGCTCCTTTGAACGAGCAGTGCCGCGATCGCCCTTGTCTCGGCCGCCAAAACACATTGTGGTGGGCGGGGGAGGATCCGGCAAAAATGCGAATTGGAGTCGCCTTGGTATTGATGGAGGTTGATCGTGGGAGCGAGGACGAGAAGGGGGCGCAAGTGAGAGAAGAGGATGAAGTTCGTTGGTTCCGGGCCCAGGTGGCAAAGGAAGGAAAGCGGAAAATTCGAAGCGAGCCTCAGGCTTCACCTTCGACTGTGTGTTGGGTTGGTCGCGGGAAGGAAGCTGTTGCTCTCTCTTCGGGTGGTAGAGGAGCTCCCAGATGGTGTCCGGATGCAGGGATAGCGGCTCAGGAACAAAGACGGGAGTTGTCGTTCTCGTTCTCGAACAATGTCAGGTATGGGATATTGTGAGGACCAGGAGGAGGGGCCGAGCTTCGACGGGGGAGAGGTACGTATTCGTAGTATCGGCGAAAGATGGTGACAGGCGCAAGCAGAAGAACATTACCGTTCCGCCATGGGCCAAGAGGTCCCTTTATTAGACGGATGGGATGGATTGTCCTTTTTTCCCTACCCAGCAGCGAGCAGAGACCAGCAGCGGCATCCAGGTTCGGTTGCAGGTCGCAAGATGCAGGGGAGGGGCCTGCAAAGAAGCCTGATTCCCTGAAGAGAGGGAGGGGGCCCGGCCGACTGGCGTTGGCGTGAGAGCGAGAGTGGAGAGAGCGTGGACGGCCCTTTGCGGACTTGTATCATCCCTGGCGTAGCGTGGTAACATGGCGAAGGGGCCTTGAAGGGGGCCGGCCAGGGTTCGACGAGGCGACCCTAAGCCGCGGTGGAGAGCACCCGAGAGGAACTGAGCTGCTTCAGGAGTCTTAGACTTTGCTCCCACGCCCGTCCTCTAGTCCACGGGACGGCGGCGGCTCGTTCGCGACTCAACTCGCCATGATCCCTCCCAAGCTCCCATGGGCTCCCACGGGCCAGACCCAGTGCCGCCGTCGTCGGCACCTCTTGGCCATGCGTCGTGCCGTCCGTGTCAGAGCATGTCACTCGAGATGCTCCGGCCACAGACGTGAAGCTGATATGCCTCGTTCTTCAGCCGACCATCGCCTCGAGCCGCTATGCCCGACGAGGATGCCCAAACCTCGACGCCAACCTAATTTCTCACAGCCTTCCCCTTCGCTGGCTTGTCTCGGAATCTCCCCAGACTCCAAAAGTAAACATGTTTCCTACGCCGTCTTCAGCAGAGCGAGCGAGCACACGACTTTGATCCATCCCGTCCATGGGAGCCACCGTTCTGCAGAAGATTCGTGTCTATTCCAAATCCGTCTGGCTTCACGTAAGTGACGCCGCCGCCACGAGCCTATTCGTCCAGCCTCCACGACCACTAGAGACGACCCTCAAGCTCAAATCCAAGCTGGTCTCAACGGGACCCTGTGAAACCGTGGCAGTGTGGCAGTGTTAGCCACTCATCAACACTTGCTTGTCTTGCCGTCGTCTTGGAGGTACAACTTGGCTCCCGCCTAACCTTCAGGGACATCTTAACAAAACATCCGAAGCGGCATCTTGGCCTCGCAAGGTTTGGCACCAGAAGCATGTCTTCCGCCGACATCTATCCAGGCTAGCCTCCGATCCTGCTCAGAAAGTATCTATCCGCACTTCGTATACGAGGATATCCTCATCCAGGACCATGCATGGCGGCATGCGGCAGGTTGCATCTCATCATGTTAGTTTGCCGTGTCGATGGGTGATTTAGCCATTCAGACGCCGCCCGAAAGTGGATGTTGTGCCGTCTACTGCCTTGATCATAAGTGTCGTTGATAATGAGGTGCCATCCACATCCGTAAAAAATGAGATTGCGCTAAAACGGAAACTCGGACATGGCGTTCGACTGATCCACCGCCATGGGCGAAGAAAACGTTTCTCTCATGTTATCCTCCGTCCCTTCGGGCGGCTGGTAGACCAGTGCGACCCGAGCCCACAAAGAATTCAATATGATCGGGGAGAGAACTAGGGCGGCTTTGTTCAGCTTCTGGAGACCCGGCTGTCATCGTCTCAAGTTGATGCTTCCCAGGTCCATTTTGGCATATTATTAGAGCACAAGCTCTGCGCCTATTCCTCCGTCCGGATCGCTGTCCTCGTCGTCGTCCAGGGAGGCGAGAAAGGTTTAAGAGCAGCCCCAGCCGAGGGCACGTAATCAACGACCGGGGTGTTTCAGTGGCCGCTCTCCTTCGGGAGCGTCTGAGGAAATGACCACCACACCGGGGAAGCGCTGTGCGTGGCCGCCTCGACTCATTACAACTGCTAACGCGGGTAACGGCCGGCGTTTGTCCATGGAGCCACGGCCAGGGGCCTGGACGAGACGAGCAAACCTCGCCATCCTGCTGGCCCCAGAATACAACGGTCTTCGGGGATCGTCACGGGAGATGGATGACTAAACGTGAATGCAGGTACCGGGAGCTGGAATGCTGGGGTTGTCAAACAGGCAGTGTCACTGACAGGCAGACCGAGATGATGACCTGCGCCCGGGGCCCATTTCGTCCCTTGTGCATCTTCGTCCAAGTCGCCAAATGGACATTGTCTCCGAGGTGCAGATGGGTTGGTTCTCCTGAAAGACGTGCAAGTGTCGATCGCCCCCAAACCTCAGCCAGGCAAAAAAGGGCCGGAAGGGAAAGGCAGTGCCTCCGAACAGATGGGATCCTTGTATGCCGGGATGATCGAAAAATCCTGCTGCAACATTCGCCTTCGACAACGGTGCCGCCTAGTCTCATGCGCGGGTTTCACGTTGTAGCCAAGAATTCGAGCCTAACAAGACTATCCAGGATCTCAGGAGCGAAGTGCCACCTTCTCAAGACATGCCACTGATTATGGTCAATGCTTTCGTTTTCCCGTTCTCGAGATGGTGGAGCGTTGACTCGACCTCCCGAACATGGAGCGCGAGTGATTGGCCGTGGACTCGGAATCTCCTGATTTTTCCCAAGGCATCTGGCGTTTCTGGTGAGGGTCTGTTGAGCAGGGGAAATTCCGCTCTCCTGGTTGTCGGTACTTTGGGGACGCTGTTGAAGATTTGCTTTTTCGATTCCAGGAGGAGCGACGACTGAGAAACACATTAACCAGAAGTGATTCGGAAAGGCTGGTAAAGCTGCATGGCGCGACAAAAGGAGAGAAACAAAGCAAGTTCCCAAACAACCGGGACGCGACTAGCACTCTGACTCCGCATCCGCAGCGGAAGCGAAAGCGCACAGATGGAGAAGAGGAAGTGAGAAGAAGAAGACTCGTGGCGGTGGTGGAGGAGAGAGAAAAGATGAGATGGGGGTCCGAAGGGGGGAGGCAACAAAAGCAAAAAAAAATAATGGTTCGTGAGAAAGGACGATAACCCCCTTCGTTCCTTCCGCCCACGACGGACTCGCAACTACCTCACCCAGAGTGAGCCGGCACTTGCACTTGCAATTGCACTTATGTTTGCTTTAGGCTCAGCTTGACGAGCTAGCATTTCGCAACGGCTATCTCGCTTGATGGAATTTTGCTTCCTGCGCGGCTTTGTTGACTGACAATACCCTAGATCCTTGCCCACATACCTTTCCCGAAAGGTCTCAACCGACATATGCACTCCATGTATCCGTAAGGAGTACGGAGTTCGGAGCACTCTGTCTCTTTCTCTGGTCTCCTTTCCTCATGAGACGCTCGACCTCGACCTGCAAGTACACGCAACACGTCTCACTCCAGGTTGTTGGAGTCATGTTCGGGCCGGCGTGTTTCCGGCATCCGGCTTCTAGCACTCTTCCACGCTCTGACTGGCTACATCCCCCACCTCGGGCAATGGCCATGATTCACATACCCAGCCGCTTCGTGGCCAGTGCGAAGGAGAGAGTCTTTAGGAAGACTTGCCGGAGGCAGGCGCAGTTCGAGAAGAGGGTCGATGGACTGACTGAAGACAGGATGCTACGTCATTCGGGCGTTTGTGAGTTGCACAGCAGTTTCTATGCAGGAGGATCCGAGGATGCAAGAAAAGACGCACCAAGGCAGGTCGGTACCTGAAGACGCAAGCCATTACCCACGCAAACGCAGGTACCTCGATGCTTGAGGGGACAGCACTTAACTTACATGCACAAGCCCGGGTTGATGGTCTTATTTCCTTGACGAATCCGATAGATGCCCAATAAGATGTGAGTCTTTTCTTTCCAAGTATGGGCCAAGCTATACCCTTGCAAGCCAACGCGGAGAGAAAAAAAAAAATCTCGAAAAGTGTCCGTAAACCGACGGCCCGGGAACTACCCGGCGAGAACGACAGAGTGTCCAGCTTCTAGAAAAGTTTCAGAGAAGAAGTTCCGTTGTCGAGGTGAGCTAGCTATCTGCCCAACTCTTGTTTGGGCTCTTCTGATTCGTGCATTGCCATTTAAACTCTTTGGCTTCTCGCCAGCCTTGCAAATCATGCCAAGAATAGGAACCAACAGCGAATGAGATGTTGTCGACCTTGATGAGGCCCAACAACCAGACAGCGCAACATGGGACTTACCCCAGTATCGCCATGTCATGGAAATGGCGGATGATCAAGCGGTCTGGCGATTTGGTGTTGATTGTTGGTTTCTCTCCGTGAAGGAAGTGGTTGTCGAGTCTCATCTTTCTCTCCAGGTTCCACCACCCCACGTCCCAAGCTTCAGAGTGACGTGCACACTACCGAGAAGGGGAAAAACTTGAGAAGCGAGCAGCTTTAAAAGGCTCTTCGCATTCAGCTTCAACCGCAAAGAGAGCTCTTCTGGGCCAGCTGATTCGCCCATCTTGCTCGGTAGGGGAAGGTCTGAGTAACAGCGAGGGGCGGCTTCTTCCAGTCGGCAACGCAGCCGGTCTGGGACTTCTGGGTACAGTGACCTTGGAGAGACGACATCATACGTCCCGCCTGGAGTAAACACACGTCAACACGGTGAGAGGTACCCGTATCTGGTACTACGGAGCCGCCTCAAACCTTGTACCGTATACTCTCTGCTCTCTGAACAGCTGGGAACTAGGATTAACAAGAGAGGGAAATATGATTTTTGTGTGTGCGCCCGTCGATGCCCGATCAAATCAAAGCCATGAACACATCACAAGTTTTGACCCGGCGGTGGGCGTCGAAAATTTTCCCATTTTTCCCCCCACCACCAGTGCGCACACACCTTAGAGTTCCTCATAAGAAGCGCCACCTCCCACCTCAACCATCACCGACCCTGTCGTCCTTGCAACTCGCATTCAGCTCCAGATTTCACTCGTCGCCTCGATCCCGCTTGCTCTTTGCTCCTCACGCCTTTTCGCGCTCCATCGCAACCACCGCCAAAATGTCCTCCGAAGAGCTGACCCACGAGACCATCAAGGGTACGTTTTATCGACCCCGCCTTCAAGCCACTGCTTGCCCCTCCCTCATGACAAGTCTGCATCATCGTCGGCTCCAGCTCCAACCCGACCCATTGATGCGCACAAATCATCGTCGCAGTTGCTAATCGTCCCCAGATGGCTGGTTTCGTGAGATTTCCGAGATGTGGCCCGGCCAGGCCATGACTCTCCGCGTCGACAAGGTCCTCGTCCACGAGAAGAGCAAGTACCAGGACGTCCTCATCTTCAAGTCCACCGACTACGGCAACGTCCTGGTCCTAGATAATGTCGTCCAGTGCACTGAGCGCGACGAGTTCTCGTACCAGGAGATGATCTGCCACCTGGCCATGAACTCGCACCCCAACCCCAAGAAGGTGCTCGTCATCGGTGGTGGTGACGGTGGTGTTCTCCGAGAGATTGTCAAGCACGACTGTGTGGAGGAGGCCATTCTTTGCGACATTGACGAGGTATGTGACAATTCTAACAACATCACCATACAAGATAAAAAAAAAAAAAACTAACCACACGACTCCTCAGGCCGTCGTCCGTCTCTCCAAGCAGTTCCTCCCCAACATGGCCGTTGGCTTCGACCACCCCAAGGTCAAGGTCCACATTGGCGATGGATTCAAGTTCCTCGCTGAGTACAAGAACGAGTTCGATGTCATCATCACCGACTCTTCTGACCCCGAGGGCCCTGCTGAGGAGCTTTTCAAGAAGAGCTACTTCGAGCTCCTCAACGACGCTCTCAAGGAGAACGGCGTTATTTCCACCCAAGGTTGTATGTTTCCCTTTTTCTTGAGCTCACGGAAAGTCACTGGAGTCCTAGGAACGGCGGCATCGGGAAACCTGATCAAACATGATCGACTCGACCGGCACTGTTACAACAACGGTGCCCTTCCAACCTAGAGATTACCAGAAGCTAGTGCTACTTTCCCAGCTCTGCTTCCGGTAGTCCCGCGTTGCATGTTTTTTACGTTCTTGATTTGCCGTCCGTTTCTGCTGCTACTCCGTTACCTGCATCGCATTGTTGGGTTCTACATAGATTCACTATTACTAATACTGGGATTTTTCAACAGCGGAAAACCAGTGGCTTCACCTGCCCCTGATCACGCAGCTCAAGAAAGACTGCAAGGAGGTCTTCCCCGTCGCCGAATACGCCTACACCACGATCCCTACCTACCCCTCGGGCCAGATCGGCTTCATGGTCTGCAGCAAGGACCCCAACAGCGACGTCAAGATCCCCCTCCGCCGCTGGACCGAGGAGGAGGAGATGGAGAAGTGCCGCTACTATTCTGCCGAGATTCACAAGGCCAGCTTCGTCCTTCCCAACTTTGCCAAGAAGGCTCTGCAATAAGACCAGCGTGTCACGGTGGACGAACAGCGGGACAGGCGGATTTGCGATTGACTTCGACCGGAAAACTTGGATGACCAGGATGGTCTATAGAGCTTGAGAGAGCGCTTACTGCGCATAACGACACGAAAATAAGACTTGGCTGCGCTTCAGGGCGAGTCTCTTCACAATACCTCATGATGCCAACAATTTGATCAGTGCATGGCAATCGTGTGGGATGGCAGCATCTTCCAATTTCATTCATATACGTCATACATACGCTTGCTATTGTAATTACTTTGTCGTCTAAGAGTCCATCAGGGCTCCTCGAATTGAATCCGCCCCTTGCTCACATCGGGGTAGATATCAAACCTCCGTTGCGTGTTGAGCGGGATATTCCGCCTCGGCTCGGCAATCCTCTCATTTTCCAGCTCCCACTCGACAAGCGTCTCGGCCTCATCCGCCTCGACCAGAACCTTTGCCATGGGATCGACGACCAAGCTGTGGCCCCAAGCCGGATAATCGCAGTCCACATCCCGCGCGGGGCTGCACAGCGCCACGTAGATCTGGTTATCCACGGCGCGCGCCTGGCCCAGCAGGCGCCAGTGCAGCGCGCCCGTGGTGGTGTTGAAGGCGCCCGGGTAGATGAGGGCAAAGGCGCCCGCGCGGGCCGCGATGGTGGCCAGCTCCGGGAAGCGCAGGTCGTAGCAGATGGCGACGGCGATGCGGCCGTAACCCGGCAGGTCGACCAGCGTGACCTTGTTGCCCGGGCTGAGCACGTCCGACTCGCGGAACGTCACCTTGCCGGGGATGTCGATGTCAAACAGGTGGGCTTTCCGGTGGGTGGCCAGCAGCGCGCCGTCGGGCCCGAAGATGAGGCTCGTGTTGTAGTGCTTGCCCGTGTCCGGGCCGAACTCGGGGATGGACCCGCCGACGAGAAAGACGGCGTTGTCCGAGGCCATCTTGGAGAGCGCGTGGAACGAGGGCGCGGCTTCGAGGGGGGGCGGCGAGGGGAGGAGGGTTTCGGCGTACTGCGGGAAGTATTTTGTGCCGTAGGGCGAGTTGAAGCACTCGGGGAGCACGACGATCTTGTTGCCGCGGGAGGCGGCGCGGGCGACGTGCGAGGCGGCGCGCTGGAGGTTGGCGGCCTTGTCGGCCGTCGAGGCGAGCTGCACGAGGCCGAGCTTGACGGGCTGCTGGAGGACGGGGTCGGGGAAGGAGGAGGACATGTTGCGGGCGAAGGAGGGTAACGTTCGGAGGATGGAGGAGAAGGGGGTTGCGGTGGTGGTGCGCGGACGGAGGAGTCTCGATGGGGTGGTTATGGTGCGAAGCGCGGTTCGCATGGCTTTACGTTGAAGATTGTTAGGAGGGTTGAGGACGCAGCGGAGCGTCGAGGGCGAAGGGGTCAATGTGCCGGGAGATGAAGCGTCGAGGTTCCGGTCAACGGAGGCGGGTTGGTTCAGAGGTGGGGGCGGGGCAGCCAGGATGGAGAAATGGCGTAATGGGAATTGAATCGGTCTTGAGTGGGCTTTGGCAGTGAGGCAATCGGGCCCTTCGAAGGCGAGGGAATGGGATCGATCGATGGGCCGGTTCCTGTTGGCGAGCACGACAGGAAGCTATCGCCAATTGCCGATGGCGGGCAGAGCTGGACTACCTATCGAAGTGGGAGGCCGAGAGGACGGAGAAGGATGTCCGCCGGAGGGCAATACTGGCAAGAAATGTAAGAAATTTGCTTAAAGAGACTCTCTTTAGAAATACGATCATGGTAGAATTAATTCGTTGTAGATGTCGCATTCGTTGACTTATGGCTGAAGTACTCCCCGTCTGTGTAGGGTAAGCTCAGTTCGGTGTGGTGTTTAGGAGTGCTATGAATGCGACCGGAATTACTGGCATTATAGAGCGCCTGGAAAGGTTAACTATATAGAAAGAGAGACTTTCTATGCTATGTTTCATTCTAGTGGCGATTATATAAGTACCTACTATAAAGACTGAGCGTGTTCAAGATGGTGACTCAGCACCCCATAACATGACCTTGTTCCATCACGACATGATGCCTCATGGGACATAAGTACCACACAGGGAATTTAATCGCTAACCGGCCCGAGGTATTCTTCTCACTAACGTTAACATTAATACTAAACTGCCTACTAATATATCAACTTCAATATCGAGGTTAATCCAGAGTATTCCTACATACTCCTCGTCAACTACCAGACAGCCAGAAGCTTCGGTGGTTGCCCTTTTTGGAAGCCCGAAGCCACGCCATTCTCCACCAGCCACACTTCCTCTCAGCACAGTCAACAAGGCGCAGCAGGCAGACACACACAAGGCATCAACATCTACTTGTTCCCCCCTCCAACAACTCCCCCATCGCCCGTTGCAAGCGCCGTGCTCCATCGCATTTGTTTGCCATGACACGCGTCTCCGTTTACACCGCGGCCCTAATGGTCTTTCTTCCCGGTACGTGTCTTCACTGCAGGCTCCTGGCGGCAATGACGTCGATGTCTGTCCCCGCCAAGATGAATTCGATTGAGTACTGACACGTCCCAGCGACCGTCATGGTCGTGGTGTCAATCTGGCTCCCCAACTGGGTGACTTACTCAGTCACGACGACGGCCGGCGACACGGTCGAGAAACACATCGGCCTGCACCAGAGCTGCTCGAGCCTCGACGACCCGCCCTGTCGACCCTTCCCCTACAAGGAGCTCTGCACGGATGAGGAGCACTACTTTTGTTCCATGTGGAGGACGGTCGGCTTCATGGCGTCCTTTGCCACCATATTGTGCCTGGCCGCGCTCGTGTGCTTCGCCGTCATCATGGGCGGCGGCAAGTACAAGCGCGAGACGGGCTGGCCCTTTATCGGCGCTCTGTTGACGCTGGTCTCAGTGGTGGAATTCGCAACTATCTCTATAGTGGTCGGTAACACCATGCGTTAAGGCGGGCTTGATGGAACTGGGCGGTTAACGTGTGATTATAGGCGTACCTGTTCGAGAACGACGACCAGTTTACCATTCCTGGATGGAATCTCGACATCTCGTTTTATCTCAGCACTGTCAGCGCAATCGTCTCCATCCTCACAGCTGCTGGCATTGTTCTTTCCGCCTACCTCCTCCTGCCTGAGGATGGCTACGCTTTCCTCGAAGATCCTCTTAATGCCTAGGGGCGATTCGCAGCTCTATCTAATTACCACTCGGCTTCTTTTATTTATCACTATAGGGACTATGGTGAACGGGACGGCGTTATTATTCCATGGGACAGAGACAATGGTTGGCAAGGACGGGAGCGAGCCTCTCGGTAATAGGCACTCAAAGCCAAAGTATATAGCATCTGTCTGGGTTGGACTGTATGCCCTGATGGGAACAAGGAATACAGCAGGGTATTTAGCAATACAGTTAAATTGATTGGCTCCAAGCCAAGACTATTCAATACCAATTTGTGGATAGTCGAGGAGCGGGACTGAGGACTGAAGAGTCGCCTAGACATGGGAACGAGCAGAGAGTATATCTGTCACTGGCAGGCCAATCTTGCACTCCGAGTACTTGTCTACAACTCCCTTCGGGATCATCTCGAGATAAATCGAGCGGAAGCGGCCCTCTCCGACTCCCGGGTGACGACGTCACAAGTGTAAGCGATAAGAGACGCGGGGGATAAGCCGACCCCACCTCGAGCTTCTCTGACGAAGCCTCTTGGCTCCCTTTTCATCTTGACTAAAAACGGCCACTTCTCTGGGACCTCGAATTGGCTCACGACTATAGTCCAATCGATAAGTGTCGCTCATCCACTCTCACCAAACTCACATCCCACATCGCAACTTTCACCATGGCCACCGCAACCCCCGGCCTGACCCCCTCGCAACTTGCCGCCTTCACCCGCGACGGCTACCTCATCATCCCGCAAGCCCTCACCCCCCAAACCGTGTCCTCCCTCCTCGCCGAAGCCAAGTCCCTCCTCGCAAACTTCTCCCTGGCCGACCACCCGCTCACGCGCTTCTCCACGGGCGAGAAATCCGACCACGTCGGCGACGACTACTTTCTCACCTCGGGCGACAAGATCCGCTTCTTCTTCGAGGAAGACGCCTTCGACGATGCTGGCAACCTAACCAAACCCAAGGAACTCGCCGTCAATAAGATCGGGCACTACCTGCACGTCCTGTCGGACCCGTTTGCCGCGCTGCTGGACGACGTCGCCGCGAGGCAAAAGGGGGAAGTGAGTCCCGCGGCGATCGCCAACAGCATCGGGTTCAAGGACGCGCGCTGCCTGCAGAGCATGGTCATCTGCAAGCAGCGCGAGATTGGCGGCGCGGTGCCACCCCACCAGGACTCAACCTTCTTGTACACGCGCCCGCCGTCCGCCGTGGGGTTCTGGTACGCGCTCGAGGACGCCACGCTGGAGAACGGATGCCTGAGTTTCCTGCCGGGTTCACACAGGTGGGCGCCCGTGGAGAAGAGGCTGGTGAGGAAGGCGGGGGGGACGGGCACGGAGATGGTGGACAATGACGGGCCAAGGTTCCCTGAAGGAGATGACGGGTTCTATGGGGTTGAGAGACCGGAGGATGAAAATGGAGGATATGTGGCCGGGGAGGTCAAGGCGGGGGATTTGGTCTTGATTCATGGGAATTTGTTGCACAAGAGCGAGAAGAACTTGAGCCAGAAGGGGAGAATCATTTATACGTTTCATATCATCGAGGGGGATGGGAGGGAGTATGATGAGAGGAACTGGCTTCAACCGCCCCAGGAGGGCCTCACCAAGTTGTCCCCTTAGACACGACACTACTCCGCCATATATCAAAAGAAAGAACCAATGCATTCCTATAAAAAAACCCATATGCTGGGCTGTCTAAATTTTCCGTTCCCTTATACCCAACAAGAATTATAGCTGGCGCCGACAAACCAAGTGACAAGTAGGTCCCACGGGTATCTAATACGCAGGTTTATCCGAACAGGGTGTTACAGTGTAAACAAAACTCGCAGCCCTCCCCCATATCATCTTTGTATCATCTGATGATCCGCTACCGCCTAGATGTCGCCTTCGTCCTCGTCGTCTGAGTCGTCGCTGGTATCCTCCGAGTCAGCCTCGTCCGAGGACGAAGACGAAGACGACGAAGTCTCATCGACGTCGTTGGCGCCACCCTGCTCCTCTTCGGACGACGAGTCGTCTGAAGAAGAAGAAGAGCTGCCGCTGCTGCTCGTGTCGTCGTCGCCGCCAGACTCGGACTCGGAATCCGAGGTGTCACTGTCGCTGTCGCTGCTGCTGTCGCTGCTGCTGCTGCTACTGCTCGTCTCGGAATCGCTGTCCAGGTTGGTGCGCAGCTTGCGCCTTCGCTTCCCGGTGCCATCGTTGAGCTTCACCTTCTTGTCGCCGCTCGCCGTCGACGTCAGGTTGTTGTTGCTGCCGGTGAGGGTCTTGGACGACACCGACGACGTGGTGCTCATATCTGTGTCCCCGTCGGAGAGCTCGTCGATGACCAACTCGGCACGCATACGCTTCACCAGTCGCTGGATGATGATGTCGCCATCGTCCGAGTCCGAGAGGTACTCCTGCTCAGCGAAGACTTTCCTCTTGCACCCGACTTGCTGCGACTGCAGGAACTTGGCCAGCACCGTCTCGTACCGCTCTTGGGTGGCAGCGATGTCGGCGGTCCCTTCGGGGAAGACCTCCTCGCGATCCCTTGTCCTAACCTCCAGGGCGGCCTGTACCAGTCGCATTCTCACGAAGCCCTTTAGGTCTTTGATGTATTCGTAGAAGGCCTCGATGTCAGCGGCGGGGATACCGTCGGCATCGAAGAGGTGCTTGATGAGGGTGGTTTGGTGATTCTTGTTGAACTTCCAGCTGGACCGGGCCGTCTTCCATAACCGCAGGTACTCGAGTGCCGGCTTGAGATCGGTCGGGGGTGGGGTTTTCTTTTTCTTCGCGGGGCCTTTGCTTTTCTTCTCGGGAGTCTTCTTCTTCGCGGGCTTGTCGTTGGTCTCGGGGACATTAGCAAAAGTAACAGATTTCTGCCTTCTTAGCTGTCCATTCCGGTCCGTCGTGGTCTCATCCATGCGTGGTCGCTTAGCAACGTGGGAGGAGGAATTCGAGTGCGGCGGGGCGTGGGCGTCGAGTTTTCTCTTGCTGGGTGTGCCCTCCTCGTGCGTGCTGCTTGGGTGCCCAACGGTTGGGCGACGGGCTGCCGATGCGGGCTCCGAGGTGGCAGCTGATTGCTTCAGCGCCTGGCCCGATTTCTTACGAGCTGGCACATGGTGTGCTGGCACGTCGCCTCTGGAGGAGGCCATGATGGGGGGGAGACGTCGATTTGGCCGGGCCAGGGAGAGGGAAGTTTCCTCGCACACCCGAGCGCTGTGCTGTTTTTTTTTTTTCGGGTTCCCTTTTTTTTGCTGCGACTGGAGTCTGGCTTTTCCGCGACAGCGTACGGAGTAGTCGACGGGCCTATCAGAGACAACCAAGACCGCCCAGGTCCAGGAAGACGACGGTAGAACTGCAGGTTCTAGCGGTATGGGAGACCAGGTTGCTGCGTTGAGTCGCTGCGAGATGGGGCAGGCCGGAATTCTGATGTTGGCTGCTGCAACTTTTTTTTCGGGTCGCGACGCTATCGCAGCTCGAGCAGGGGTGCCCCTCAATTGACAGGCCGATAAGCGCGCTGGACACAATTATGGCGACGGCCATTGAGGCGACGAGTTGCCATGGATGAGACTGTAGGTTGAAATTGATGTTGAGGGGGTGACTCAAAAGATGAAATGATGGTAGGATGAGCTACATGGTGAAATAAATTTCCTGGATGTAAATTTGAAGCTCGAAACGTCCCTGCAACGGCTTGACGTAGTGTTCATGTATTTGTGACACCGCCCAGTTCCTGCCTCAGGCTTACATAATCCCCGCGAGGCATCAACTCAGCCTTCCATTGAGCTTCGTGCTCTAGGCAAGCTTGTGCTAACGCGTCGACCTTCCATGCAATAGCTCCCCTCAACAGCCGCCACTTCCATCTCGACACTCCAAAGTCGCCGTTTGAACATCATTGAGCCTTACTTGAGCTCCTCTTCCAAAATACACACACCGAAATTCTAGGAACCCTTACTCAACCATGTCGGGTAAGTTGTCCTAGGGAGCATCGACGCCGACAGCCAAAGCTAACGTCTACCTTCAGCCGGAGCCTACGACCGACACATTACCATTTTTGCCGATAATGGTCGCCTGTACCAAGTCGGTATGTTCCCCTGAACTCTGGTACCGAAATCCCAAACACCACGGCCACCCCGAGCACCGGGCGAGGACCACACCGACCGAACGATGACGTCGAAATGCTGCCTTGACAATAACTGACCTGATGGTAGAGTATGCCTTCAAAGCCATCACCGCAGCCAACATCATGTCTGTTGGTGTGAGGGGCAAGGACTGCGCAGTTGTTCTGTCACAGAAGAAGGTTCCCGTACGTTATTAGATTTTTAACGACAACGAGGTAGGGCGGCGCTGATGAAGACACAGGATAAGCTTATCGACCCTTCCTCGGTCTCCCACATCTTCCAGATCTCCCCGTCAGTCGGCTGTGTCATCACCGGATCGATCTCGGACGCTAGGGCTTTTGCACAAAGAGCCCAGGGCGAGGCTGCCGAATTCCGATACAAGTATGGCTACGAGATGCCAGCTGACGCTCTGGCAAAGCGTTTGGCCAACATTAGCCAGGTCTACACTCAGCGGGTAAGCATATTTCAGCTGTCATCTCCATGTTGCGGAAGTTTAGCCCCTGCCGAATTGGGCTGACATCATCCCTAGGCTTACATGCGTCCGTACGGCGTGGCGACAACGCTGATCTCTCTCGATGAAGAGTACGGACCCCAGTTGTTCAAATGCGACCCTGCAGGATATTACATCGGCTACAAGGGCACCGCGGCAGGTCCGAAGCAGCAGGAGGCGCTGAACCATCTCGAGAAGAAATTGCGCAACAAGGATCATGCCGAGGGATCGTGGGAGGAGGTGGTCGAGTTGGCCATCACGACGCTAAGCACGGTCCTGAGCATGGACTTCAAGAAGGGCGAGATCGAGATTGGCATTGTCGGCGGCCCTCGGGCGGATGGCGAGGAGGGAACCACCCCGAACTTCAGAACCTTGACCGAGGAGGAGATTGACGAGCGGTTACAAGCCATTGCAGAGAAGGACTGAGCGGAAGGACGAGGAACAAGACGGACGGTGAACCAAGGGTCGGTGCGTCTCGTCGCAAGAAAGCAGAGTCCTGATTGGTAGACGGTTCAAGACAGTCTATGGCCAAGACTAGGCGGATTATGCAGGGGAGAGGAGGGACGGGGCTCAACAGACTTGGAGATGGCATCCTGTAGCGACTGTGGGTCCCGTTCAATGTCTCACTAGCCATGGCCATGATGTGCAATAGATTACACCAAGGTTTTCGGGAACGATGTCGACGCGGCTCTTGGCCCAATGGTGATGAAGCTGGCGTGAGAATGCCTTGCGCCGCAAGTTGGGGAGCCTAGGTCCGGGTCCGGGTGGGTCACGCCGGCGGATCATGGCTTGCGTCGTGTGCAACGGGCATGTCACGGAAGAAAACCAGCTTTGAAAAGAGGGCTCCCAGGCGATCGGATCTGGCTGCATGGGATGGGACTGGGGGGGGTTGGGGAGTGGATGAGGAGCCCTTCCCCTCTGGGGGTGTGTCTTTGTCTTTTTGACAGTTGGGCCTATCTTGCTCAGTGCGGTAAGCGCCGATTCGAAGGCTTTCGGGGGGAGACGCCCGTCGAAAGCTGGGAGCCTGAGCGTTGAGACATTGATTACAGATTCAGACGGTGCTGTTTCGACTACAAGTAGTCTTGCTAGTTGGTAGCTGGTATATCGTCCTCCCTCTCACTTCCAAGTTTGTGGTTTGTTGGCCCGGTCTTCTGATGTCCTCGCAGGTGACGTGCCAGAGGGTACGGGTACGTACCTGCGCCTAAATAAAGACACTTCTCTCGGCGGCATTGTGTCTTCGATGTCTCACCGTCACTGTTGTTCGGTGGGGAGGAGGGGGGATCAGAGGGCCAGAGGGGGGTCCCTTTTTTTCCCGTTAGTCTTGGGAAACGGTCGCCTCTCCCAAAGCCCACGAGCAGCGCAGGGAGCGGTCTGCTTCGACTAGACCGGGCTTGGAAGGGCCCCGTTTGGAGATCGATGTGAACCTGTGTGAAGGGAAACGTCTTTGAGCGGCCTCAAACGCCTATTCGTCCAACGCACTGCAGTTAAGGTATGCAGGTAAAGGGCGAAGTGTGAGACAGTGTCTCTCCACAGCAGCATGCGGCCTGCATGCTCCTTCCTGTTTCTGAAGACTATCATTTCTCAGCCAGTTCCACAGCGCAGTCAGTTCAGTGGTTCACAGCCGCGCCGGCGTTGACAAAAAGTATCGAACCATGGAGAAACCCGTAAGTGCGTGCAGCCTTGTCTGTTTGCGGCCCCGAGAGGCTGGCTGGCTGGCTGGTCGGAGGACCTGGTAGAGCTGGAAAAGAAGCAGGGGGGCTGAGAGGATGTGTGACCTGGTGGGGAACATCTCTTCGGAGGTAATTGATGACTTTGGGCAATCTGATCGATTGTCGATGCAGTTGATTCATGGTGTGTGTGTGTGTTCCGCAAATGGACGTGGGATAAGGGTATTTTGGTACTGGTGTCGGAGGAGGAGTGGTGTTTTGGGTATTTGGGCGTCATGAAAGTGTGGTAAGAAGCCATTGGACCGAGGGGCGTTGCCAGAGTTGGGTGTTTGCGCCGAGGAGGCTTTCCAATTACGAAGCCTGCCTCTTGTCTCAGAGGTCACAAAAAATGGTGGTTTCTTTTTTGGGGTGTGCTCGCTCGGGTGCACCCGTTGGATGGATTCGCCGCAGTGCGACATTGCATTACTCAGTTCAATTTGTGCGTGAGGCTTTGCGAGTAAGGAAGTACGTACCTACATTACATGCCAGTCCAAGAGCGTGTCCCAGTCATCAGCCCGAACCTTGGTTGACGGCGTTTCCACGACTCGCGATAACTAAGGTACGAGGAAAAAAGTACCTATCCGTACTAATCCCAATTAAAAAAGAAAGCCCAACGGTTCAGCTTGCTCGGGATATTCCTCACGATCGATGGACCAGAAGCCCCCCTTCCTTTTCCCTTCCAAGTGACGCAATCTGCGGTGCGTTATTCCTGCCTCCAAGGGCTTGCAGTTGAGTTGAAAGCCAGAGAGTGGATGTCTTTTTTTCATTCTCAAACGTTTCTCACTTTTCAAGTTTCTCTGTCTCGCCGAACGCACGCCTTTCCCGATTCGCTCGCGGCCCCGCGTCCGACCAATGGAATTGCCGCACCGCCTGCTCCTCAGCTCGCCCCAAACCGTTGCTCTTTACCGCATCCGCGCGCCTATTGGCCCCGCCGCTTCGACCATCCCGCATGCGCCTTGCCCGATCGGGGAGCGACTAGTGGTTTTCCCCCTTCTGCTTCCCATCCAGACTTTAGCTGAACAAGCCACGCTGCCCCGCTTTTCCTTTTTTTTTCTCCTCTCCGCCGCAGTGAGAGACTATCTGTCGGCGGCATGCGGCTTTGCTGCGATTGAGGGTTGCCCCTGGCAAAAAAGGTCGCACAGCTTGTTGGGGGGAGAACAATGGGCCTGCTGTTGTTGTTAGGGGGTAAATGTGTCCTTTGAAACGGAGGCCCCCTGGGATTGCAGGCAGGACACCCCAAGGTTAGGAGCGCCCGGATGCACTGGACGGAAGTGCATTGCGCCCAATATGCTGGCAGCAAAAATGCCAACCAAAACACCAATTACTTCCCGAGTGAGCCTCACAAACGCAGGGGGGACACACATGCTCCCGTGGGGCAATCTCTCGAAACTACCATGAGTCCATGACGTGCCCTCCTCCCTGTTACCGGCCAGGGATAGGGCTGAGGGGGCCAGCGAGGCTCTAGCCGAACATCTGAGCCTCCTGGTTCGACGGCGGCTTGTTTCGCCACCAGCTCTCCTGGGGTATGCCTCTCTCTTCGACCTTCTTTTCCAGCTTGGAAAGGGTCTGGCTGATTGTGGAGTTCCCTTTTTTACCCTGCCCTTCGGTCTTGGCGGGGGACCACCCACCACCCCCCCGTCCCTTTCTTAGGTCGTTGCAATTGCCGGAGGGCTGTCGTGCGTCGAGAGAGGAGGTGTGTGGCTTCACCTTTTTGGGCTGTGGTGTTTGCATTCCCTCTCTTGAAGAGTTGCGTGTGTGTGTGTGTGTGTGTGTGTGTGTGGGCTCCCGGGCTTCCCCTAGTAGCCGTTCGTTCCCGCACAAGTCGTAGTGGGGAGCCATTGGCCGTGGAACAAGACAAATGGCAGCATTAGTTTAGACTGACACCTTTGGAGCCGTTTGATAGGGTTGGGTAGGAAATGGTTGGCGTAGAAGGGGGGGAGTGTGGATTGGGAGGCCTTCGAACATTGTGTCAAGAGTTCGCGATATACAAAAGGATGCTTTGACTCGCGAACTATGAAGCTGGCTGAGAGCAAGAAGACATTGGTTGTAGAACAACAAGAAAGCATCTAGAGACAGGCTTCTCTGGTGATCGACCATTCCAAACTACCCCCCCCTACCCTCCCCATCAAGTTCGCGACTAATCGACCGTTTACTACTTCTCTTTTCCTCCTTTCTACGCTCTGCTCGACAAAACACAAGTTTACTCCTCGCAAAGACTTATACAACAACCGCACAACCGCACATCCGCCCCCCTTCAACCCTTTGCACTTCCAACTTCAAGGCTATCATAGGCCATTTACGAGTTCAAAAACTTCTCTTCATCTTGCTACGCATCTTCTTTTCCTGCTTCTCCACTCGAATCAACACACTTTTTGCAATGGACGGCTGTAAGTATTTGGCCCCGACGCCCGAAAAGCCCGATTCCTTTCAGCCAGCCCCCTTGACAAGCCACCCACCCCAACATCCACCCCCCTTCCCTCCCTGGAGGACATGCCTGGGACCAGTCACCTTGTTCTCCCGGACCAAAGCCACCCTCTCCCCAAAAGCCCCGCAAGATCTCTCTGTATCTCTCTCTCTCTCTCTCTCTTTCGCTGAGTCACTAACGCCGACCCCCTTCTCCTCTCCTCACAGACAACGAGTATCGCACAGCACGGGTTGCTGATGTCCTGGCCGACTTCCGAACGCTGCAGTACTACATCGCCGCCGCCCCCGTCGACCCCCAGGACGCCTCGGACTACTACACAGAAGGCTGGGCCGCTCTTCGCCAATGTTCACTGGATGGACAGCACATTCTGGAGTGTGCCGCCGACACAAAGGTGCCCGAGACGTCTGGCGGCGAGGAGGAACAGGCCAAGGCCGAGCTCAAGCAGTATGTCTTCCCAGACTTGTCCCGTCCTTTCCCCCTCAACCCCCTTTTGGAAACCCCTTTTGGAACGAAGTAGCGGTAGGAAAGAAAACTGACAGACTTCATAAACAGGGTCCTGCTCGACGCCTATGCGAGACGGCACGAAGCTCAAAAGATCTACCTTCGCCAGGCGGCCGCTCAGCGATGGATCGAGTGCCGCTCACAAGTCATGGCCGCTGGCCGTTCAGCCTCCAAGACCGAGTCGGCGTTGCGACAGTGCGATCGTTCTCTCCGACAGGTACGAGTCCCGTTGCCTCCGAGATCTTTCTACGAGTTTGGACCAAGGAAACTAACAAAACGACTACAGGAGCTGGGGGCCATTACCGACGATTACATCTACACGGAGCTCCAAACGTCAGACATCACCATGGGCCGCTGGACGGCCGAAGACCCGAGTCTTCGAAGCGTGCAGCGCTGGATTCGAACACGCCAATAGAGAAAGAAAAAGACAAAAGAGCACACGCTCTAAAGAAATAGAAACGAAAGAACCGACGAAACGAAAAAACCAACCAACAAAAAAGAAGCAAAAAAAACGACGCCCTCCCCCAGGAAGAAGAAGAACAAGAAGAACATCAACGACCGGAACCCTTGACGACCTTTCCCTTTTCCTCTATGAACGACGAACCGAAAACGAAACCTACGGCCGCGACAAAAAAGACTTAGATCAAATAGGACGGAAGTTGCAAGCACGATACACTCTCGGATGACATTGGGCAATACCACAACGCAAGGAACTTGTCTCGTTTTTTCTGCTCCTTCCTTTTCTCTCCCTTTCTCTCTCTATTCTCCTCTCTTCTCTTCATACCTTTCGTTTAGACTTTTTTTTTTTTTTTTTTGGAACAAAACATATTCCCCGGGTTCTTGTTTTTTTGGGATGGAAATGGTTTTCTCGGGACATTGCCCTGGCATGGGCGGGCTTGTGGTGGATAAGGATCAATGATTTCTTGTCACCCTTGGGGGAGTTTACTCTGGATTTGCATTTTCTTGTTCTTGGTTTTACGGAACTGGATTCCATATAATATAAACTGCCTGGTGCAGACCATTTAAAATCTCATGGTGTTTGTTGCCTTGTTACTCTTTGATGTTGGACTGTTGATCTTGCACTGACGGTGACTCGACTGCTGGGGAAGGGGGTGGGAATTCATAGTGGAGTTCACAAGCGTCGAGCCGGGCTCACAGGTGGAGGACTAATTAACAATGATGCAACTCCAGGGGCGATTAGGGCGAGCCAAACGAACAAATTAAATGGATGCACATCATTCTGGTTATTCTCCTATGATTATCCGTCGACTACTTCGTATGTAGGTACAAGACCACTTTTTACACAATCACGCCTTGCTGTGAACGCACAAGGCGATGCCGGCCAACATGAGACCCATGCCGATGCCCGTGTCTACCAAGGGATGGGTGTTTGTTTAGAATCAAGAACTATCCGTATAGGCACATGATTGAAGAGTCAGGTGGTCGGGCTTACCTCTGCTGATGACCTTGCCGTCGACGAACCAGTCGCCGAGGACGGTGAAGAGGAATGCCATTGTGTTGACGATGGGGACCGTCAGGCTCAGCTCTGCGGGATAACGGGTGGTCACCTGTTAGTTCAATGGGGTACTACTGCTGCTACATGATGCACAGTCTTAAACAGGGATGAGTTGTAACTCACCGGCCTGCCCAATGAGGAGAAAGAACCACACGCTCCCCGTCAAGTTAAGGACCAGGGGCGCGGCGTAGCGCGGGTTCCTCAGGAGGTCGACAACGGAGAAGAAGGCGCCGTAGAGCCTGCTCCGGAGCCAGCTGGACTTGACTGCGGGAGAGTCGAGGACGGGATGGGGGGGCGGGTTGTGCGAGCGGGCGGCGCGGCGGATGAAGGGCGTGGTGAAGCCCCATGCCAGGCCGACGAGGACGAAGCTCAGCACGTAATTGAAGACGGGGGGTGGTTTGTCGTCCATTGTCGTTCGTGTGTCTTGAGGCCAGGCTGGACGGATAATACGGATAGTGTGTGCTGTTAGGAGGGAGAGTTGACGGTTCGTTGCGCGCAAGGACCAACCAGCCAAAAACCCAACCACCCCTGCCTTGCTGGGCGTGTAAGTCTTTGGCGCGCGATTGAGGCGTGCGACAACAACTGCCGACCGGGAGTAGCGGGAAATTGAATCGAGGGAGGGGCTGGTCGAGGAGCAGGGTTGTTGCGGTTAGCAGGTTAGAGAAGCAGACTCGCAAAGCCTCGTCCGGTGCTATTATTGGAGGTGAGGCGCGGAAGGTGGCTGGCGCGCGTGTGCCCATAGCGCGACTAGCGCGGGGAGCCAATTCGCGGCAGCACGGGCCAACATGAAGACAGGGCCGCACAGGCCGCGCCAGGCTGCACAGCCACACCGGAAAATCGATAGTCGCCGGAGGAAGAGCTTCAGAGTTCTGACAGTGGGACCTGCCTCGTGGGAGAGCAACTCCACCGACCCAACTCTTCGTTTCGTCTGCTTCAACAACTTGGACGGCTCCTGCATAGCTTCAATGTGTCAACTCGCGACCCCTGCTCAGCTGGACATGGGTTGTTAGTCCCTCCGAACTTTAGACTTTGCTTGTCCCGATCCAGATCCATCCACCAACCACGCCGCGTCGTTGACGTCTGGGGACAGCTTGGCATCCCCATGCTGCATCCATGGCATCGGTCATGACCGACCGCTGCCAAGCTGCATAGGCGCACTCACGCTGCAGTTGTCGGTTGCCGTGGCTTGCTCCTGATTTGCCCAATTCACGCCGAGACGCGTATGAGACCTCTCTACATCTTGCTTGCTGGTAGTCGTTGACGTTGCAAGAGATACCTTTGCGAGGCCGTGAGGCCTCACGGGTTCCGATATAACGTACCATGGCTGGGTCTGGCTTTGTGTGTTGTGCATTCCAACCTCACTTCTTTCAACTCGGAGACGGCCGATGAAACTATTGCCCAGATAGAGGTCATCCTCGCAGGGCTGATGGCTCCGATCCTCATGACTCTTTTTGCTTGCCCGAACTCGGCCCCCAAATTCTCACCCACATATCAATTCAACCACCTCATAGGTGAAACTCGATGCCTCCATTAACATTTCTCCATCAACATGCTCCTCTCCTCTCCATTCCTCTCCTTTCTCTCCATCCCTTCACAGCAACGCTGACCACCAATCGGCATGACCGGCTTACGCTGGCAAATTTCAACCTTCGGATATTGCCTACTCGGGCAATGACGTAGGCCATTTCTTTCCTCACCAACCGTTGAGCAGTTTTTCCTTTTACCGAATTTCCGTCGCCTTGAACCGCGAGGACCTAGTCTTCCCTCACACGAATACTTCCCCAATAACGTTGCATGGCTTTCCACGGGGTAAGCTTACATACCTACTCATTACCCCGCGTTGACTTGCTCTCGGTAAAAAAAAGACCGGCCAATGCTCCCCTTGGTCGGATGATGGCTTGACCTTCGTCTGAAGCGTTGCTTACTCTCCTCCACAGCCGCGACTCCCGAGCCATGACTCGACCAGGGGGGGAGGCGCGGCCATGAAGTCATTGATTCTGTTTCCATTGCGTAGGAGGTGATTCATCTCGTTTGCCAACGTGGCGCTCAACGATACAAAGGCAAGACCATGTTCACCGCCTGGTGCAAATTCACGCTGTCCGAGTCGATTAACCTGTCCAATCGTGAAGAAGTGATTGACAACGGCCCAGATCTGGGTCCTGTGGACCGGATCTAACCGTTGGAATTGACACAGCGACCCCCAAAAGAACCGCCATGACACCATGGCCGTTGGTGCCTGTTGGAGAGGTTGCCGTGAATTTTCTCCTACCGTCTTCTTTACAGACGAAAGGATTCGGACGTCGCGGAAGCAATGCTCCTCGAGCGTCGAGCCAAGACGGAGCCAAGAATGTTGTCAAACGGTCCGAAAGAGATCAATTGCGTCAACGAAGTAGATCTTGAAGCTTTTGCGAACAGCTTGGCATTGGGATGTGGGAGATATAGAGGCATTGGAGGTGTATAAAGGGCCCTTCCATCGATCAAGTGAATAATGATAATCTTCTCCAACGACCAGTCCAACTTGCAACTCAAATCACAACAAGCACTCCCAACTACCACTCCAATCACCACTCAATCCCCCAACATGTCTGACGCTCAAATCGCCGGTGGTCACAAGGCTGCTATCAACAACCCTAACGTCTCAAAGGAGGCTAAGGAGCACTCTAAGAAGGTCTTGGAGGAGGAATTCGACGGCGGTAATGGTAAGAAATCCATGTCCTCGCACGGCGCCTCCGTCCTGACTTGCAGTGTATTAGTCCCCAAGGCCAATGAGGACATGACCGGCAAGAACCCCGGCAACGTTGCTGGTGGATTAAAGGCGTAAGTACATTGTGAATCCAGCGTGGGCTTTGAAGCTAACAATGAGGAAGAACCGTCAACAACCCAAAGACTTCGCAGGAGGCCAAGGACCACGCCAAAGAGCGCCTGGAGGGAATGGGACAGTAAATATAACGTGTGTCGACTTGGCAGAAGCTTATAGTGCTATCGCTAGCCTGCTATACCAAATATTGGCATTGCTCTGTATCATCTCGTATGTGTCGTGTCGTAAATCTTCGTATCGGCCAATAGTTGTCGCGTTCTGAGAGGGCAAGAAAAAAAAAGCCAATCCAAACAACGCCGTATCACTCCTATCCGTCATCCATTGTTGCCATGCTGTGTGAAGTGCAGGCCATTCCGTGTGAAATAATCTCTCGGAGGTTCCTAACGTGCTTCCGAGTAATCGTTAAGTGCCACGCAAACTGCACCTCGATGGTGACCGTTGTACTGCCGAATGATTTGCTGGGTATGCAGCTCCCATAGCCGAGCGTAGTGATCAGAGCAGGCCGTCACTAGATATGCCGAGTCGGCGCTAAAGGCGCAGTCCCAAACCCACCGCTGGTGACCCGTCAAGGTCGCCTCCAGCTGGTACGGCCGCGGGTCCGGGTCGGGCGAGGGCAGGATGTCCTTGACTTCCCAGATCTTGGCCGTGTGGTCGGCGCTGCAGGTGGCCAGCTTCTTGACGTCGGGGGAGAGCAGGATCCGGGTGATGTATTCCTTGTGAGCGCTGAAGTGCGTCACGGGGACAAGCTGTGTGCCATCAAAGGCTTGGAGGAGGTTCCAAACAAAGACGTTGCCCTGGGCTGTTAGTATTCGGTCGAATCAATACAAGATGGGTCGACCTACGGCATTATTTGCAGCGCAGAGTAAGGAGCCGTCACTGGCTACCGTCACGCTGGACACGGACACGTCCTCCTCTGGGATGAGCTCGTGGGAGCAATTGTTCTCTCCGAGATCCCACACCCTGACGCTGCCTGAGCGATCACAGCTAATAATTTCGCCTTGGTTGGGATGGATAACGACGTCGTTCACGGGACACCCGTGGTTGTAGCTTCGCTGGATGACGCCAGTGCGTGTTTCCCAAATCTTGACAGTACCGTCCTCGGAGCTGGTGCACATCCACTTGCCCTCGCAGTGAAAAGCCACACCGGTGATGTTTCCCTGGTGACCCTCAAAGGTGAGCAGCGGGTTGGGGTTGGTCGACTTGATGTCGTAGAGCTTGATGGTGTGGTGCCCCGCGGCGGCGAGGTAGCGCTTGTCGGGGGAGATGCAGAGGCGATTGACCTGTGAGTCGGGGTGCTGGATGGTGCGCGAGCAAATTCCGGAGAGGGCCTCCCAGAATCTACGAGGGCAGTGTTAGCGGAGGGCGGGCAGGAGGGCGGCGCATCGCGGTTCGAACCTGATGGTGTGGTCGTATCCAGCTACGATGGAGAGTCAGCGAGCTCCAAGATGAGACGGGAGAAGAGAGCATACCTGTTGCGAGAATGACAGACATGGCGAAGATGGGGTGAAGCGCTGGCTTCAGGTCATGGTAGAGTCGGGAGCGGGAAGCGAATGGATGGATCACGAGAAGTTGGTGAAAGTTGATTGTAGCGAAGGTCGAGGACCCTGGTGAGTGCGAGCTTGGCGATGGAGGGCTCCAATTCCTAAATGCGACGCATTTCACACTGTGGAAGTTTAGCGGGGATTTCTATAGGCGAGTTATGCGTGAATCCGACATCACCCCCCTTGACAGCCATGCCTCCTTCCCCAACACTTGGAAAGACACTTTTGGAAGGGAAGATTATTTCCAAGCCAATCCATCTTGGACCTAGATACTTCTGGTTTGCAAGGCTCCTCACACCGTCATTCTTTGAACACGTTAGATACGGACTCAAGCGGCATCTATGTAACCAGCAACCCATCGAAGACCTCCAAGTCCAATGTCTATCCTGGATGTAATCAGCAAGTCGAGGACAGTCTTGCGCCTCTTGCTGACTATCCCATTTGCATCACCGATGCTGACAAAGGCTGATAACGTACTCGTTCGATTCATCGACTCGGTCCCGAGTAGTACACCCACTGCCGACACTTCAGTGCTCCTCCACCGGATCAGCTAAGCTGCAGCTTACTGACGGCTTATGCCAGGCCTCAAACTGTGCACATAATGCCGTCATTCCTGAGACTCTGATGCACCGCAAGAGGTCGCGTGGACAGAATACACTTGGTTGACCTGCAAAGCCCACTACTAAAGATGCAGGTCCAGATGCTGTGCCACACCGTTGTCTTGGGTTTCTATCAGATCACATCCCACTCGGCAGCTTCAGGCAGGTTTATGGGCTCGGAATTGGGCTGTACGTACAGTTATTGCAAGCTACTACTGCGTGCTGAAAGGTTGCCTGGTTCTGCTCTGGAACACGTCCTGGCCAAGGCCGTACTCTCAGATTCGCCGCCAAGTGACAAGTGTTGCTACGTCACAACTGAGATGGACGAATCTCTAGACAATTCACCTATCATTGATAGCCATGCTGACCTGAATGAGCGAGTAGCTATATAACACGAATCTCGAAGCCACGCAACCATAGATTGGGCCGCCACCCCCACGGCAGTGCCGCAGAGGGGATGGCGGTACCATAAACGTTGCCCTATATGAAGAAAGCATCAAAGAAAGAAGAGAAAGCAGCAAATCAGAACCGCAGACTTGAGCCATGGATGGCTGGACCCTCTTGGACATGTATCGGAAAGACATTTACAAGCTTAACTCGGCTAGAGTTGCCGAAGCCGATCAAGAGTTGGAGTTGCGGATGCCCCGACCGCTCGGTCCATGGCCATTGCCATGTTGCCGGTCCTGGCGAGGCGGTCGACCTCCTCCGCCAAGGCTCCCTTGGGCGTTTTGAGGCGGGCCCATTGAGTTGACAAGGTATTCGTACGACACCCTACGAAGCTTGGTGCCGTCGCAGAGAACGCATCTCTGGTTGCTGAGAGACGGGTTACTACAGAGACGAGTATGTGCAAAAAGAAACTTACGAATCTCTCATGAACGAGCCATTGCATAGGTCGCAGGTAATCCAGGTCATTCCCTGGTCGTCAAAGACATAGGCATCCATTGTCAAAGATGAAGCTGCTGAGAGGATTGGAGGCTAGATATTTGTCTCGAATCTGCGTTGGTTGACTTCAAAACAGAAATGGCAATATCCACGTCTGGGAATTCTGACGACTTTTATAGTTGGAACTGGACGAGTCCAACTTGACAGCCGAACAGGACGACAGCCAACTGTAGCCGCGGTGTGCCGCCTCCATCACCAAACTCACCGCCTCGTGTGGCTATTTCGAGTAGCAGCGGCAGAGGCCCTCAAATATCCTGCTGCAACGCCATCTCATCGGCCGCAGCCGGACCCCGTGATGATCACCATCTCCAGGGATGAGGGATGCCGCTCGCCCATAAGACTCACCTCGACTCTTCATTTCGGCCCAACCCAACAGTAAATGTGCGCCAAGAAAGCTGACGTTCTTTCTCCCCGGATTTCTGGTTCTTCGCTGACAGCTGGCTTCCAAAAGCCTGCATACGCGAACCCCACGGGGCATGCTCCGTGATCTCATGCCGTCGACAGCGTCTCGGATTGCCGTGTTTCGAAATGTCATCTGCATTTCTGTTTTGTTTCGAAACGGACCAATTCTAGGTCCTTCTCTGTGAACTTGCGTCTTCCTTTTTACGGCTTTGAAGGGGCACCGAGGCCTAATTCAACTCGCCTCCCATCCTTGGCCCTCCACACTGGGAGCTGCAAACTTGCGGATACATGCAACATACTGCTCAACCACGAGGCAGCTCTCGACTCTGATTTGTCAACCCCGCCGCAGCCGGTCAGAGGTTTGACGCATATGCCCCCGCCGAGCAGCACCGAGGACATGGACCGCCGCGTAGACCGAGATGGGCTGCTGCAGCATGCAGCAAGAGATAGATATGTCGCCATTTCGTGTTCATGGGTCCTTGGAAAGACACCGCCTCTGGGACGTTGCTGCTGTGTCACCTAGTTGAGGGCCAGAAAGAGGAGCAGAGAAGAGGAATACGGCCCGAATCATTGCCGCGAGGAGAATGACAAGTGTCCTTCTGCCGAGGCGTTGCCCTTCAAGCCGGCTTGTGGTGGACGTTTGTTTCTGCCTGGAGAGGACAGTCAGCTTTCATGCATCAACCCGGCGAGGTGCATGGTAGCTCGGGCACGCTTGTGCGAATACTCCCGTGTAATTTCCAACGAAACCACCGATCCTGCAGCTTCCCGAGGGCCAGCGTCGCCTCGAGGAATGGCATCAACGACGGGACCGACAATTTTCGGCGCTCGACTCTTGCTGAAGATGCACCCTTCTCCCCGATGCCACGCGATACACTTAAATGGACCGGGCCGCGGTGACGACAGCCTGACATGTAGGGATCCTGGAACGCTCTAGCCTGGTCGATATTGTCCAATCGCTCATCCAGTGAGGCCTTTTCCCTCATGACCGGTCAGCTTTGGTCTCATAACCATCCACTGACATAACCAGCCATCATTTCCCGAGTCATGGTGCAGAAAACACTCGTCTCCAGCCATTGGCCTGACACTTCGAGCAACCAACCTCCAACAACACTTCGTGTCACACAACCTGTGGTCCAAGTCACGCGTCGTGGCCCGTCTCTGCTTCGGACCCTTTGCCCGCGGAGCTAGCCCGAGCCTGGCTTCACCGGCGGCCCCCTCCTCCAAGAGACGATTGTATCGCCCGCCGCGGGAATTCCTAATCAATCTTGTTAGTTTTCGGCCTTTTGAATGTGAGCGTGGGGAGGGGGCAAAGAGGGTAGGAGGAGGCTATTCGCGGCACCCAACGTCTCGACTCGACGCCCTTCTTCAGAGTCACCTTCCTAGACTGGCCCCTTCTCTCCCTCGACGATGCCTGCTCGTATGACGGGTGGGCAGTCGTTGTAACCGCCAATAGCTTCCTAAGCCGACAGGCTGAAGGCCCCTACCTAGACAAAGAACCACCAGGACCGATAGAACGAGCTCGAGAGTTGCACCAAAGGGGTTGAAAAGAATAAAAAACAAGCCCCCCGACGGCCGAGACTAGTCCTCATCGTACCAAACTTACCCGAGGATTGATAAGCCCGGCCATGCCAACCACTCAACCAAGGGCCCGACCCCCCTCGTCTTAGCGGAAAAGGGAGTGTTGTGACCGTGCCCCTTCTCGAGGCCCATCCAGTGTGTCAGAGGCTTGATTGGCCCATCCAACACGCCTTCGTTTATCGCGGCAAGCCAGGAGAGCCCCGTCATGAGGGAACCGGTCAAGGGCGAGACCCATGGTTAGATATCTATCCTGCACCTACCCATCCTACACGTCCGTATTTTCCCGCTACATCACGGGAACTTCAACACCTCGTCACAAAGCCGTAGTGGTCACTTCGCATGTAACCTTCTTTTGGCGGACATGATCATCCATTCGCATAGCTATCTAGGTGACGTAAGGCGGAACAATACTACTTGATCGAACCGAACACATGGGAATAAATTAAAGAACGACGAGAAAAAGGAAAGGGAATCCGGTAGAACCCATTCTGTCAAGGGCTTCTTGCACTCAAATGTGTCAATCCATTGCCCAGCTTCCAAAGTTGCAACGGTTTGAACTCGTGGCCATTCATCCCACCACCGGCCAGCCAGGTGCTATCGTTCCTTCCGTAGCCTCCAATGCAATCCCTCCCAATCCTGAGAACGCCTTGAGCTCGTCAAACTTAATCCGTCAAGTCATGAAAATGAAACCAGTCTTGCATGTACTAAAATCCTCCGTAAGTCCTTGGCTGTGTCATCCTTCAAAGGGTCGGAGCTGTTGCGATCAGGGCAGACATAACAGCAACTCCACCCAAGGCTGCGTAGCTAAGCACCTCGGCGACACGACGGAGACGCTTGGGCGGCCGACCTCCGTGGCCATTTGGCTGATGCTCGAGCGATCTCGTCGTTTCAAGGGATCTCTTCAAGTCACGGCGACGAGCTCGCATCTCGGCTCTGTGAATATGCTCGTCCTTCAGTGTTGCATCCTCGTCCACGGGCAGGGTCTCCATTTCCTCCGCCTTGCGCTTCTTTGGAGTCGGAATCGGAGCTTGATCGACGGCATTGCTGGCCTTGTCAAGATTGTCGCAAATTTCCATCGGAGCCGGCCCGCCAGCTTCATTTCCGCATGCGACAGGGGCTTCGCTAACCGCATCCTGGGCGACAACCTTCTTGCTGCGCTCGAACTCACACGCTGAGGTTTCGTCAAGCACGGGACCATCATCTTGAACCGAATTGATCTCTTTCGGAGGGGTGTTCAAAAACTGAGTTCCCGAGGCAGCCCATTTGGACTGAATAAGTTCCACAGCCTCATGGGCACATGACCCAATACGAACTGAGCTGCTTTGACCATCGTCCCTTCGACATATGTCTTCTGGAGATGACTCTTCTTGAATGTCAGTTTGCGGTTCATCGGCTTGGGGTTGTTCAACTTGATGGTCCTTGGCTTGGGGCCGTTCAACTTGGTGGTCCTTGGCTTGAGGCTGTTCAACTTGGTGGTCCTCAGCTTGAGGTTCTTCAGCTTGACACTCCTCCTGGGCTTGGGGTTCTTCAACTTGATGCTCCTCTGCTTCAGATTCCTCAGCGAAAAGATAGGCTTGAAAACCACCAGCTGAAGGTCCCTCGATTTCAGATGGTGGGGCATTGGATGCCCGAAGATCGGATTGCTCGGCATCGGATTGCTCAGCACCAGTTTGCTCGGCTTCAGATCGCTCGGCTTCAGATCCTTCGGCTTCAGATCCTTCGGCTTCAGATCCTTCGGCTTCAGATCCTTCGGCTTCAGATCCCCCAAATTCAGATCCCCCAACTTCAGATCCTTCAGCTTCAGATCCTTCAGCTTCAGATTCTTCAGCTTCAGATCCCCCAGCTTGATATTCCTCGTGCTGAGACTCGATATCAGAAGGTTGGCCCATAAAGGAGTCGAGTTGGAGTGGTTCGCTTGGAGATGGAGTGGCTGCTGGAAGAGCAAAGGTTGATTCTGTCAGCAACTCCAGGGGTTTTAGAACCCTTACTGAAGATGGTCTTTCGCTGGCCCAACCCAAACTACTGGAAAAATCACCAGTGCAAGCCAGCTTCTTCTTGTTTTCGTCGCGCGCCATGAAGTAGTCGCGTTTCCCAGTCCGGGACCCCAGTATTTCAGCTGCGGTGTCTTGGAGAGGGCTGCTGAAATTTTGGGGCCCAGTACAGACAGCTTGTGACGCAGTAGAAAGCCTGTGATGCAGCTGAGGAGCGTATGCCGCAGGCCAGGTTGTCGTCTTTGGCGGTTGAACGGGTGGAAATTGATATGGGAAAGCCAGACTGGGAGTCAACATGCCTGCTCCAAATGGACCCATTGGACTATGGTCGATGAACGATGAACTAGCCGGTTCCTCAAGATTGGATAGGGGCAGGGGCTCAGGGTGTCTATTACTGGGAACAGGGGAAAATTCCTCGGGGGCTCTGGCGGCCCAGCCCTCTCGGTTTGATGACTCCCTCAGGAGCTCACAGTCGCCTATAAAAATTAGTCGTTGGACGAGACGACAGTGTTTGGGGTAAACTGACCATCTCTGCTCTCGAAATCATCGCGCTCCTCAAATTCGTCATGTTCGCCATCGAGGGAACCTCGATTTGAGTGGTAATCGGAGCTCACGCGTGAGACAGAGGAGCCCCGATGATATGATTCAATGACAGAACGGTTTGTCATGCAAGAGGACCCCACGGTTGGCGCATTGATGAGGTTGCCGTCTTCATCATCGTTCGCTTCGTCGGCGAGCATATTGGCATCATCCGTTTCGATCGAAACAGGTGAGAATCGCGCGCGGGCTTCTGGAGATGGAGAAGATAGGTCAATGATGGTCACTTCCTTGGTAGGTTGAGGAGTGAATGGCGGTGGCGGGAGGGCGTTACTCGTGTGGTCATGATCCCCTCTGACGTTGGAGGTGGGGTAAGTCTCGCTCGACCTCAGCCTCAGAAACCCTTTGAGCATATCCGAGCTGTTGCGGATGCTGCTGTCCCTATCACTTCGTTCATCATCGCTGCTCTGCCATTCGACATCGGAGTCATCAGGTACTGTAAAAACCTTGGTGCGATTGTCTGGACTGTAACTAAAATTAGGAATCTACACGCAAGAGACCGGCAGGATCATTTACTTACTCAGCAGTCCCGAACGTGATATTCGCTTCCATCATGCAAGGTGAGTACTTGTCTGCACCTCTGTCTATGGATATCCCGAATCGTAGAATGTCGCCTGAGCTGAGCTGCGATGAGACTCTTGGGGAGAGGAGATGGTCATTTTTGTATGTGCCATGGAGGGAACCGGTGTCCATAATGTAGACTTTCTGTGATATTGGTCAGTGATCAATGACGCCGCAACGCGGGGGTCAGACAGAAAATTTAGGAGAAAAAAAAACGAACTCGTACCTGTTTGTTGACATCGAACTTCATGTACGCATGGTCGCGGGACATGACGGGCGAGTCGAACCAAGCATTGTTGGTACCAGCAGTGAAGGCATTATTTCTCCTGCTCGTGCGCCCGATGGGGATCCGAGAGTTTCCCTTCGTCAAAAACAATCGTCTACTGGGAAATGCCAAAGAAGAAGGTGGGTTTCGGCTGCTGAGGACGACGAGGGCTGGGAGGGGATGAGGTTAGCAGTCGAAGACGTCTAAGATGATGGGTACGGCCGAAAGCAAACCTACCCTCGTCGCGATACTGTGGCACGGCCATGTCTTTTCGGCAAGGCGGTAACGCCCGGGAAAGCTGTGGCCTCAAGAGACGAAGTAGGCTCCGATGATGTTGTAGTGAGGGGTTGTACGTAGGGACTTGCCGAGTCACGGACAGCCCGGGCACGCGGGAACCAACGTCGGCGGACCGTCAAGGTGAAGGCGAAGTGTACTCTTGGTCGAACCGTTTTTTTTTTTTTGGCGCCGGGAGTGAAGAGGGGGAAAAAGTCACGCACGGGATGAGATGGGATGTGGTCTTTATTTGAAAGGCCAGAGGAAGAAATGCGTGCGAGGCAAGAAGGACGGAAAGGCACAGGATGAGGTGCTGAGTGAAGCAGTGTGACCCGGAAGGTGAGGACGAGGTGGGGCAACCGGGACCAAGGTTGCTGCCGTATCAGGCAGAGAGTGGGTCGCGGCAAACGATAAGCCTTATCGCCTTCTCATGTGCACGGCAAACGTTAGCTGCCTCAGTGCTAAAGTGGCCCTTGCACGGGTTGTCAACTTGAGTGGGGGAGCCGCCTGAAGTTGGCATGACGGAGTGAAGGAGGGGTAAAACGCCCACTGGAGGAGCTCAACATCACATTGTCACCACTCCTTCAGCGTCGAAACTGTTGGGTTCGGGTCAGGATACGACATCACGGTGGCTTAACTAGAAAATGAAAGAATTTTACCGAATTTTCGTATGGCCTGGGGCTTCTGACAGGCGGACGGGCCTGAATTGGAAGCTCACATTCACTGATAAATGCACTGCCCCGCCATCTATCAGCACAGTGCGCATGGGAGGTTTGCGGACGGGGGTGTCAGAATGACGGCAGGCAGCAACAGCTTCAAAATGTGCCTGCAACTTGAATATAAGTTAGCAAGAATCACGCGAAATTCAGCCCCGATTCCTCTTGATAGTAGAGGCGACCATAGCACTGGAGCGAATCCGTGCTCATGTCCAACTTGGGACCGAATCCTTCCATGGTTGGTGCCTCTCAGATGATACAGCGTTGCTCGCACAGTGCACATACTGCTTGGTATGACTGCCAGCTGTCTGGGTTTCACACTACAAGAAGTCGCCTGAATGTCATTACTCCTTTGTGCCCAATGCCAACCTTGATATTTTTATCAACTGCGCCTTCCCAGAATTTCAAACACCCCCGGCGTTGTAAGAAATGTTGCCGATTATCATGTGCGATTGAATCACTCCTCAAACTGTGCACGGAAGAATGTCCTAGATTGAAAACACCCCGTCGTTATCATTGAGCACTCCAGTGTCTCGGCCTCTGCTAGACGCGAATCTTGTCTCACATTCTGGCGCCACCCCTCCCTCGGTTTTCGCCATTTCAAGAGCTATTGAGCTGTGGACTGATGCTGAGCTTCTGGCTTTTGGCGAGGTACCTGGGAGCAATGTGAGTGGTTCGCAATGGCAGAAGGCAGCCGAGTACTACGCCAGCACACGCGCCGACTGCTCATTTGCGCAATAATCTGACACGGGCTTCAATTAGAGTCGATTACAGACACCCGAGTTGGTGGAGGAGGCAGGCGGTAGGCAACACTGGCGGAGCGGCTGAATGGCGGCCATCCAACCATCGAGTCCCTTTGCCCGAGAGTTCCGCCAGCAAAAAGCACTTTCTCGCCTCAGTCGTTCTCGTGTGTTCTTTGGTCTTACACACGACAATCTACGCCAACCAAGCCCAGTCGTGGGATCCGTCATGTTCGCCTTGCACGTCCAGCAAGCAGAGTATAGTGCCTGAATGGAGCAGCGCGTCCCGCCTCGACCTGGTCGATAGGCCGCGACCACCTTTCTTGGGATTCCACAACTAGCGGGGTTTCGTCTTCTTCTCGGATAGGGTCGGTGTCTTTATCATGGAAAGTCCACTAAAAGCTTTCACGAGACACTGCTGAGAAGGGCTTGGGCGAGAATCAGAAGGAGCCGTGGGCGTCTGGTGACCGGACGGAGGAAAATCGGAAGATGCGCACAGTGGGCAACGCATGTGCACGGTGAGGCTGCGGAGTCCGGAGAGCGGCGACTGCCTAGGGGACGGAACGGAGCGAGAATGCAGAAACAATTGGGGATCTTCTAGAATCCTCAGTTGAGAGCGTTTGGATGAATATTTTTCGTGGTATTTCAAACGTCTCGCCTTCAGACACATATCTGCATCCATCGTCATCGAAGGTCATGAAAGGAGAACGCGACCCAGCGCGTAAATTGATCCCTTGATCGATGACGCCGACTGGACAGGGATTAGCTGTGGAGAGGTGCTAGCGAGGCATCCGCCTGTGGGACAGAGCAGCGGGGAGACGGGGAGAGACAGCTCCAGGCTCCATCGACAATTAATTCATGGAGGAAGCGCTGTTTTCCTACAAACGGGCTAAGATGAGGTGGTGTCCGAACCTGGTGATCTGACAGGACGAATGATTCCGGTTCGCCACCGTGACGCCAAAGGCTGCCCAAGCATGTTCAAGGGTGTCGAGGAGAATCTGCGTGTCCGGAGAATCTGCGTGAGCCCGTGTCCAACCAAGATGGCATGAATTTCAGGGACTGTGCTGGACAGGGTTACGCACCTATCATCCGCACACGAATTAAATGGCGGTACGTACCGCAAAACCCTTTTGATAGCCCTGAGTTTGCCTGCCCTGGCCATAATGCGCATTCATTGACGGCTCTGAAAACCTTGAAACCTTGAAACCGGGGTCGGCATCCACTTTCACGTTCCGCATCCACGCCACCAAAAAAAGCCCAGTCCAACTTGCTTTATTATTCATCCCCGTCCCGTTCTTTTTTACTTTCTTCTCTTCTCCAGCAAACCGTTCTCTGCACCCTATCTTTCGCAACAAACCGTCTCTCACCCCGAACCAAGTCACCTGGACACGTATCAAATGGCCTTCATGTTCTACGACGCCTATAAAACGACAGAAGCCGCCCCCTGTTCCGCCCTCAGTCGAACCAGAACCAAAACAATACCTACCTGACCAACCTCTGTTCCAACATTCAACAAGACGAGGACGCTTGCCGAACAGGATTCTGATCCTATAAAGAATATCTGAGCAAGCCTTCCTCGTCAGCTTAACTCTTACCACAAAACTTCTTCACCTACCGTCCGAAGACGAAACAAACCACAACCAAACAACCAACACATCCTACACAATGGATCTTCGGGTTCAAGCCATCAAGGGTGCCACCAACGAGAGCGGCAAGACCGTGTCCAGAAAGGCCATCAAGTCAGGCCGAGCCTCTGGTGCCGGAAACACTCCCCGTGGAAACACGCCTCGAAACTCGCCATTCGCCTCGCTGATGGCTTCCCCCGCGCATTCTGCAGCACCCAGCCGCCACGGGTCCGACTGGAGCGACAATGACTTGGAAGATGCCATGAGCGCGAGCACTGGCTCCAGCGAGGTCCTAGAACCCCTCGACGAACCACAGACCCTTTTCAACCCTCAACGATTCATGAGCGAGCTGCAGGACCGCAAGCACAACAACAGCGAAAGCCGAGAAGGCCTGCTCGAGGGCTACATCCGACACCTGCGATGCAACTACCGACCTACGATCCACGAATGGCTGGATGATGCGGCCACGGAGCTCGCCGAGCTGTTCTTGCGCTTTGCGAACCGTGGCATGACGGCGCGCGAGCGCCTGCTCAGCCTCCAAGCCTTTGTTCTGACTCTGGCTACTACGGAAGAAGCCGATGTCTTCGAGGACGGCCACGTGGCCTTGAAGCAGATCCTCCGCGACGAAGATGACGAGGAGTGCGAGGTTTTCGCCATGTACGCTCTAGCCTTCGGTGTTCTTTATGGTGGTGGCTCCGAGGACGGCGCGCAGGAAGTCCTTGATTACCTTACGGAGATTATTAGCTCTGACGGAGAAGCCATTGAAGCACACAACAAGACCCTTGTGGTGACTGGTGCCCTCCAGTCATGGATGTTTGTTGCCAGCCACGTCGAGGACCTTTCAGATGCGGCAGACTTGGCACTGGATGCCTTTGTCGATCAGCTCGACAGTGACGCCATTGACGTCCAAATCCACGCGGCGCACTGCATCGCCCTCATCTACGAGGCCTCGCGCAACCACGAGGCGGAAGCGGGCGAACCCTTTTCACTCACCTACGACCCCCAGCGCCTGATTGGCCGCATGAACGACATGGTCCGAGAGACCCGACGGGGAGTCTCCAAGAAGAACCGCAAGGCCCTCCGAGACGCCCTCACCAGCGTCATCACTTCGCTGGAGCGTGGCGTGGGCCCGGACTACTCTGAGGCAGGGTTCAAGCCCGACAGCCGCAACGGTCTGTCCGCGGCGGACGCCAACGAGGACGGCATGGTCGAGTTTGGATACCGCCAGAAGCTTCGCGTGGGGAACCACATTGCGCCCGTTGACAGCTGGTCGATTTCGTCGCGGGTCGCCATGATCAAGTTGCTCTTTGGCAGCTACCTCCAGCGCCACATCTTTGTCAACCCGGTTGTGACTCAGTGTCTGGATGATCTTCAATTCACCGTGTATGCGCCTCCTCCCAAGCTGTCCCAGGCGGCGAGGGCGGTGGTGAGGCGACTTCACAAGGGCGGGAAGCGATAAGGGGAAGAGATGTGAGAGTGCAGTACGGAGACAGAGAGTGAAGTACAGAGATTGAGAGTGCGAAGTACGGAGATTGAGAGTGAAGTACGAACGAGACTGAGAGACTGAAGAAGGAAGACGAGAGACGGATGGGTAATGAAGGAGATGAGTGTACAATTGTGTACTACTATTATTTTTCATGGGGTTTGCGGTGTCTGATTTCTGTTCTGCTTTTACTGATCCACGGCCAGATAATTTGATCTGGCTTGTAACTTCCTGTATCACATCTTGGTCGACGAAGCCTGGAACTAGCCAGCCTCGAGTCCTTGACAACCAGCATACGAGAGTTAGATAGCTTAATTGAGTGCATTCGTCATTATAACTTCCTCGTTTGCCTCGTTAAATGTAAATACCTTGCCATCTGTCAAATCATCTAATCTTGCCATGTTTGTCGCACTACCCCATCCCGCCGGACCCCGTCGGACGAGATTCTGCTTGTGGCGGCGGATCGATCCGGCCGAAGACGCCGGTTCCGACGTCCGCCGGAGCGCGGCCCGGGGGAAACCCTTGATGTTTGTTTTGATGACATTTCTACAAGGACCAGACGTCATGTAGGAATAATAAACATTTTGATAGTTTAATATTACTCGCATTCAACGAAAACACGTGAACAATGTATCATGCACAAGGTAGTCAGTGAGTCAAGGCTGCATGTTGGCTCCGACAGGGTCATCAAGTAAACATTATTACTACTCTTTAGAGGTTCTCGATATCATTGGTATCGTATTCGTACTGCCGATGCTGTGCTCTGTCGTGCAAAGGGCCAAATATTCAAGGTCGTTGAGAAGGTTCCCCCAACATCAGGTCGCGTGTAGGTAGTCCAATTCTCGGTCCAGGGTCTTGGCAGCCGGTGTCATGCGTCGGTTCGTGTACAGCGCGGCTTGGGCGGTAGTATGTCGATCTTGTCGACTCGAAGCCGGGTATTCGTAATTCGCACATGTTCCAACCTTTCAAGCTACAGTGTAGCTTGGCGTGCCTGGTCCGAAGACGGGTCTCATCGCATGTGCTCTAGCGGCTTCCATATCTCGCCTCAATTAAGCCCGGCTTGATGTCCGGTTGTTGATTCAGCAAGTCGTTTCTCCGGCCCAACCTTCCCCAGAAAGAAGACGAGAATGGCCAATGTTTGATGTAGCTGTTGTTCTTCTGGTAGAATCTGTCAACTTGGCGACTCGCTGCTGACCTCGGTGCTTGGCTCGTCAAGTCTCATACAGTCGTCTGCAGTATCATCGCTCAAGCAACCACACACTGCCCCAAAAACACAACACGCACGACAAGCGTCAGCAACGTGCCCACCATAACCAACGCCGCCGAGAAGACGTGGACGCCAGCCCATCCGTACCCCTCCAGCAGCACGCCGCTGAGCGGACACGCGACGAGCGTGCCGGGGGAGCAGACGGTCATCATGACGCCGATGCGCAGGCCGATGCGGCTCATGTCTTGGGTTGTCTGGGCGACGCAGGCCGAGGCGAGGGGGATGAGCCCGCCGGAGAAGAGGCCGTAAAGAACTACCCATGCCATGTGGCTGACATAGGAACGGATCTTGAGCCAGGCAAAGATGAGGGTCGAGGCGGCGGCGGCGAGGACGAGGAGGACGTTGAACCTGCGAGGTTAGCGGGTGTATGAGAGTTGAGAAGGCATAGTCACTTACCTTCCGAGACGATCCGCTAGCCAACCAGAGAAGATGCGCCCAACCGTAGACCCGGCGTAGCAGAGAGCGTACAAGTGGTTTGCCATGACGTCGCTGGCCCCCTGGCTCTGCGCGTACAGCGAGATCCAGTTGAAGGGGATGATCATGCCGGAAAGAATCAAGACCTCGGCGAGGCAGAGCAGAATAAAATCGAGGTGCCAAATTTCCCTGAAAATACCCCGAGGTGACAAGAAGCTGTGATCGGCCACGACAACCGACGACCGCCTCACGCGCTCCTTGACGAGAATGCACGACACGGCGAGGGGGAGCACGCAGGAGAGCAACAAGACTCGGTTGGTCCAGCTAAAGCCCATCTCCGAGTTGGTTTTTTCGATCACCAGCGGCCAGAGGATGCCGCCGATGGAGGAGCCCGAAATGGCGAGGCCGAGGGCGAAGCCTCGCTTTTCGTCGAACCATTCGGCGATTGCTCCGGTGGCGGGGTAGTACCTGTAATGTTAGAGATGAGTTGGCAGCTTGGGAGGAGTTAGTGGCTAGGCCTTACATCATGGCGTTTCTAATGCCAAAGAGGAATCCTTGCGATAGCAGGATTTGGTAATACTTGCTGGCGTAGCTCGTGCAGACGAAAGACGTGAGGTAAAGGGCGGCGCCGCTGAACATGAGCCAACGAGAGCCGAAGCGGTCGTATGCAGGGCCGATGACCAGACCGCTTGCAAACACCAGAAAGAGCTATAAAATCTAGTTAGCATGGATTTATTCCTTGCGACCAATGGAGATACGTACCTGGACGCTTCCGATCCAGGCGACCACAGAGACGGGATACTCGTTGAGTATGGTCTCGGTGTACAGGCTCTGGAAGGAGCCAAACGAGTTGGTCAAGCCTAGAAGTGTGAGCTGATACACATTCGCCATCGCCATGACGGCTTGGAAGGGGGGAAAGACTTACCAAATGCCGTAATAAAGTTGATGAAGCCGCCAAGAACGACCAACCAGGCGCGAAGACCCCCATCTGGGGCGAGATTGCCTTCCTCGGAAGCGGAGATGTTGTCGAGCGACTGCTCGTCGTCGTTACCGGAAGCAACCGTCGGCGTGTGCATCGAAGAGAAGACGTTTTCTTTGTCTGCCTCGCGCGAGAATTGTCTCGAGTGACTGTTATTGACGTGATCCTCGTCCGCGGGGCCGTCGGCCCAGGCCAGAGCACGAGAGATGGCGGGAGAGATGGAGATGAGAGAGAGTGGCCTTTCATCCTCCGAACTGGGAAACAGTCGGTTGGACGGCTGCGGGAGAGATGCCATTACAGCTGAGGAGTTTGGTGGAAGCAGTTGTTCGAGGGGGAGATATCGCGTAGGCGGGCGGGAAAGAAACGGGCGAAAAGCCAAGAAAAGCGAGGGAAAGAAATCCTGAAACAAAGAAGATGAACGAATGGGAATGCTTGGTAATAAATCACAGCAGTGTGATGATCTTATTCAACGAATGTGACAATGTTCAACAGCACACCAAATATCGCGTGTTATGATGTGTTAGTGTAAGGAGGAAACAAGAGAACGCGAGATCCGGGGGAGATTATGATTGTATATGGCAGGAGAGAGGAGGGGGACTAGTCTGGAGGTGGTTTGTTTGCTCCCGCTGCTCGATGGTGACTGGAGCATTCTGCTAGCCCCTGAGGAAGCGGGATCTGTAGGTGGTTGGAGGGGCTCTCGGGGGGCAAACACCGGAGAGTGGTGGTGCTGAGTGGTGTTAGGGGGGGACAGTATGGGTGTTTTCGAGTGGAAGAGGAGTGTGAGGGGAGTTCTTGGTGTTCTTAGGTTGAGGCAGCTGCGTGTGGTGAGGGGGCATCTCCAGCTGTTCCAGCCTAACGTGAATGGCTCCGGGCAGCATCAAGAATGTGGCCACAGGATGTCAAAGAAGATTCACATTTAATGGTCTGGGTAGGAGTTGTGTGCATATTTCTTATTCTGGCATATTCTGACCTTGTGGTGAACCTGCCCCTAATGACACTCTCGTCTTGCCAGGGCGTTGCCACAGCCTAAATTAGACACCTCAGGGCAGCACGACAGTCGCGCGGGTAAGTAAAAGAGAATCACTGAGCATGGGTAATCGTTGTGCTTGAATTGGTTTCTTGTCAACATATCATGATGCCCCTGGTGATGTCGCTGACTGCCCTCCAATAATGTCGTCGTATACTAGCAAACACGAAGCCACGCAGCCAATCTCGCGACTCTTGACTCTTACAAAGATTATCCCCGGAGTACATCGGAGCTTCCTTGGGAAGACGGCATTTGTCTTCGTCTTTTCCATCCTCAACCCGCCTCGATCCATGCTGGCTCTTGGCAGCTGACACGACTCTGCTGGCCAAACACGTACAAGACCAAAACATGTCCAATAACACCATCTCTGCCACTTGCACGCCCCTGAAAGTCTCCATGAGATAGTACGCGTTGTCCACGGTCATCCATGCCAGCAGAGCCGCCTCGGCAGTCAGCGTCGCGCGCACTCACGTTCCGAGTCCCAACGGAACCCCAGTCAGCATCCCCCGAAACACCTAGAGAGACCTCGAATAGACGGTGAAGACTAGACTCACGCTTGGCGTAACACACGAGATGTCCTCGCGTCTTCGGCCTTGGCTCGGTGGCGAGATGCTTCGCCGACGGGCTGCGCGGATGACGAGACGTCGCTGGTCCATCGAATAAGGTCGGGCCACGAACCAACAAAGAGGTGTCGGATGGGATACAAATATGCTTGATTATCCTGGAGTAATTCTCAAGTGCCATTCCTTTGCAGTTTGAATTCTACCCGTCTCGACTATGCCCTTCTTCCAGTCTTCGATCCTCCTCACGGGGGCCATGTTCGTCTACCTCTCCGACATTAGCACCGAAGAAGCCCCCCAGAAAGTCCCTTCTTACAAAGGCCAAGGTACTTTTTCCTTCCTCGGCGACGCACTCGAGTACGCCACGCGCCCCGTCGAGCTCATACGAAAAGCCACGGCGCAATGCGGCAACATCTTTAGCCTCCAGATCCTCAACGTCTACACGGTCTGGCTGCGAGGAAACGCCCTCAACAAGGTCTACCTCGAGACGCGAGAGGACGTGTGGTCTTTCACAGGCGGCATGGTTCGTGAACCTGGCCTATTCGAAGGGCGGCCTTCAACTGACTGACCCCAACAGGGCATCTTCCTCAACAAGATCCTCGACGCAGGGTACTGGGACCACTACCGCACGTTCCTGTCCTCGCTGAGCAGATACGTCAACCTCGCCGCCGCGCAGGACCACACGCGCTTCGTCTCCGCGACCGAGACGCAAAAGGCGGCGGGGGAGTGGCTCGCGGCCGAGGGGGTGCCCCTTTTCGGCTCCGTGTCGCTGCTCGTACACCGCATCATCGTGCGGGCCATGATGGGGCAGGACTTTTACGAACACAACGTCGACGAGCTGGTGCGCCTCCTGCACGCCATGGAAGCCGACATTGGGAACCTGCTGTGCTTCGTGCTGCCCGACTGGGTGCCGCACCCGCCGGCGCGGCGGCTGAAGAAGGCGAGGGAGCGCGTCAGGGATATATTTCTGGAGCGGCTGGCGCAGAGAGACGCCGCGGGAGAGGATACGTTTCGACGACTGCCCGACTACGTAGCCTTCACCATGGCGGATAAAGCCACGGCGGCGCTGAGCGGTTACATGCCCAGCCACCACACGCTGCTCATGTTCACGGCGCACACCAGCACCGTCGCGGCCATCAGCTGGCCGCTCATCTCGCTGCTGCGACACCCGGAGACGCTGCGGCGCGTCACGGCCGAGTTGAGGGCGAGGCCGCACGAGGATTCGCTGCTGCTGCAGGCGTGCATCCGCGAGAGTTCGCGGATGTACTCGGGGTTTCAGATGCTGCGGCTGGCGAAGAAGCAGGTGGCCATCCCGGGGACGAGCACGATTGTTCCCAAGGGGGCCGTGGTGTCCATTAGTCCGTACTCGACGCATCGCGACGCGACCAACTTTCCCGACCCGGAGACGTGGCGGCCGGAGCGGTGGATCGACGGGACGGCGGGGGGTAGTTTGGTGAGTGCGAAGGAGGGCAGCTTTATGCCGTTTGGGGCCGGGAGTCATCGGTGCGTGGGAGAGAAGATGGCGGGCATCATGGTGTTGAGGACGTTGACGGAGCTGCTGAGGGGGTTTGACGTCGAGTGGGCGGACGGGGAGGGGCCGAGGGAGAGGGATCTGGAGGGGTTGGACTTTGGGAAGATTGGGTCGCCTTGGCTGAGGGGGGATGTGAGGGTTAAGGTGAGGGCAGCTGAGGGGACTTGATAGGGGGGCTTGATTAGGGGGGTTCTTGGAGTTGATTTGGCGTTGCTTTGGTCTTGATGGAGCGCTGATTTGAGCATTACTTCCTTGTTGATAACAAGGTACCATGCAATAGACTGCCATATTTAATCTCGTCTTGGTCGTATGCTCGAGGAGCCCACCGTAAGCCGCCATCGATCGGAGATGTTGATCCAACCTGCGCCGCAGTGACGTACGTGTTCGTGCATGTCATGTCATGTCCATGTAGTTTATCATCAGTACCATTCTGGAAGCAGACCACGACGCATCCTCGATCCTGCCGCCTTGTTACACAACACCGGGCGACTTGGAGCCGACATGACTGCGTTCGCCCGGTGAGACCTTGCATGGGCCTGCATTCGGATGCTTAGTTTGCCGTCCACTCAGCCATGCTGCAGTTTATTCCCCTTGGGTGGCGTTCGCGATGCAATGGGCGTCAGTCTATCATGAGTGATCGAGTAAAGAGCATCATATTGTCACACTACTGTACTCGAAACCAAAACAAGCCCATCCGTGACCGTAATTCCAACCGTAACACCAATATGTAGTCCAAACCGTCGACCATCAAAAAGGGTGGGAATCTGGTATCAACGAACCAACAAGCCAAGAGAGAGAACAAGCCGCCACCAACACAAAATAAACCCCATCACCACCATCACCTAACCCTCTCCAATCCCCTCCTCAGAATCCCGCTCAGCTCCCCCACGCACTCGGGCTCAAACGCCCCATCGTGATACCCCCCAAACGGCACGCTCTCGAAGCTGCGGAACCGCGCCGCGTCCCACCGCATGCTCGCCTCGCTCATGACGGTCCGCATGTACTCTGCGCTCTCGGCGTCGCGCCGCGCGTGCGTGGCGTTTAGCGGTTCCGGGCGGCACTTTACCAGCAGCACGTCAAAGTCGGAGGACACGCCGGGGGCGAACAGGTCGCCCTTGGAGACGCTGCCGATGAGGCCGATGCCCTGGTGCACGTGCAGGTTGATGTTGAGGAGGAGGTCTTGGGCTGAGGAGTCGCTTTCGTCCGGGCCGTAGGTGTCCCAGGGGTTGATTTCGGAGGTGTCGGAGCAGTCGGAGCCGGAGTCGGAGTCGGAGTCGGAGCAGCAGGCGGAGGTTTCGGAGCTGCTGCACCGCTGAGAGAGCGGCGTTAGTGTCCCGGGGCTCGGGTCCGAAGAGTCGTAGTCGAAGACGCTGGAGGCGCGGGAGCTGCCGGTTGCGACGCTGCTCCAGGTCGTTTGCCGGGAGACGGGGAGAGGCATGTCGTCTTGATGCATCTCCATCTCGTCGTCGAACTCGTCCTCCCCCCCCTGACTGATCCGCGCATACGTCGCCCTCGCAAACGCCCTCCCCTGCTCCACGCTCGCAAATCTCGGAAACGCCTCCGGGTTCGCCGAATCAATCATAATCACCTTGAGCACCTCCTCCCGCCGGGCCTGCAGCTCCTGCGCCATAAACATGGCCACCATCCCCCCCATGGACCACCCGCCCAGCAGGTAAGGCCCGTGGGGCTGCACGGCGCGGATCTCCTCGAGGTAGACCCTCGCCAGCTCGGCCAGGCTAGAGGGGTACTCGACGTGCTGGTGGCCAAGACAGTGCATGTGGTTGGTGATGCCGTAGACGGGGCGGTCGTCGTCGCAGAGGGCGTCGAGGCGCAGGAAGGGGAGGGCCACGCCGGAGATGGCATGCACCATGAAGAAGGGGGTGAGGACCGAATCCTCGTTGCCTTGGAGGAGGGTGATGACCTCCATTGTCAGTTCTAGAAACGTGAGTCTACCGGGGAGAGAAAGAGCTTGGATAGATATGTCTGGGGGGGGGTCGTTAATGTGATCTGCTAGGGGTTGTTGTGTCTTGGCTTCCGTCGACGTCGGAGATACTTTACGAATGTATAGACGATCCCAGTTTGGGTGCTTGCTTTTGGTGCGATGATTGGACCTTGGAACTTGACAGCGGATTAATGCAGGACAGTAAGCGGGTTTGAGGAGGGTGTCGAGGCGTTACCGTGCGAGATTACTCGATGTGAACTTGTAGAGACGAGGAAAGTAGAGACGAGGAAAGAGTCGGAGCGCCAATATCCAGTACCGGGCTGTTGAGACTGATGTCTGAGGTGATGATGTCTGAAGATTGTCACGCCAAGACTTATATGGAAGAGTTCATGTTGATGTATAGATATCCCGTCTGTTCTGTCCGTAGGCACAGTTTTGCTCCGTGGCCACCTCGTCGTTGGGATGAGCCCTCTGAGAGGCAAATCTGCCACCGGGAGCCGTGAAGCAAGTCCCGGAATGACTCCATCCGGCACGGAATAGCAGAGAGAAGAGTCGGAGTCATTCTATAGCCGTGTGGCTGAGGGTGTGCTCTGGGCAGTGAGATGGTCTGGTCGAAGCCTGCCCAGTCGTGAGTCTAGACTCGGTCAGATAGCAAGCCGCCTCGAATCGCAAATAGAACATGAGGTCTCTCTAGCAAATAGACACGCCGTCTCGGCGCTGACCCTGCGCGCCAAGAGCTACTCCGCGAGGGGGCGGAACGGAGAGGCTTTCGGAGCGCGGGTCGTGGATAGACTTGGCCAACGGAGACGGAGGTTTGTACAAGAAGGCGACGGACGTCCTCCGTTTTGAGTCGAGGATATAAGCCATTGTTTCTACATATCTCGCCACATCTTATAGCCACATAGCACCACACCACAGCTTGGGTTGCTTCCTGCACCATCATCTTGACCTTTCTCCTACAACCCTCACACACCGTCACCATGGCCAAACTCCTCCTCGCCCTCACCACCCTCCTCCCCCTCACCCACGCCGGCCCTGGCCTCCGCCCACGCATCTCCAATGCCTCCAACTCCTCCTCATCCACCACCAAAGCCTCCCGCTACGACCTCCCCCTCTCCTGGGCCTCGAGCGGCTTCCTCACCACCATCGATCTCGGAACCCCCAGCGCCCAAGTCTCCGTCTTTGTCGACTGGACCTGGATCAGCCAGTTCCTCGTCGGGCCCAAGTGCTGGGGCGCCTACGACCCGGACGCGTGTCTGTTTCCGGACCAGAAGCACTGGGACCCGAGGGACTCGTCGACTTTTAAGAACTTGTCGGGCACGTACGCGGATCGGACGTGGCGGCCGAACCACTTCTTCTTTGAGGATCCGTTGCATGCCGAGTATGGCTCCGATGTGGTGGGTGTTGGACCCGTGACGAGCGAGATTGTGGTGCAGGTGTCGGATCTGCACTTTAATGCTTCGGCGTATGGGTATGAGTTTCCGTTTGCGGGGGTGTTTGGGCTGTCTCCTGTATACATGGGCGATGCTGGTGAGTATCCCAACCCCCTCAAGACACCATATATTAAACTCGTGTAGCCGACTACCAATCCCCCTTTTACCAACAATGGTCCCAAAACCTCTGGTCCAGCCCTCTCGTCGGCTTCGTCTACTGCTACGAGGAATCCAAAAAGGCCACGTGCGCCGGCAACGACGGCCTGCAGTCCCTCGGCGGCATCCACACCAACCTCATCAAGGACAACAAGATCTGGTGGTACAAGCACCAGACGTTCCACGACGTCAACAAGCTCGACTTCATTTACGACCCGCCCATCTACAACTACTGGGGCATCGAGCTGGCCTCTCTCAAGATTGGCGACGAGGTGCAAAACGTGACGCGCACGTCCAAGGCGTCCGGCAAGGCGGCCATTTTCGACCACGCGAGCTACGGGAGGGGCATTCCGTTGACGATGAATGCGTACGATCGGCTGGTCGAGCTGACGCACGGCGTGCCGGTCACGTTGGCGTCGCCGCCGAATAATGGCGGGGGGGACTTTTACGTGGTGAATTGTGAGGAGTTGGCGGGGTTCCCGAACCTGACGTACGAGTTTGTTGGGCATGACAAGGAGTGGATGGTGACGCCGGAGCAGTATTCGGAGAAGCTGGATGAGAGTTCATGCGTGTTGAATGTGAGGGCGTTGGGGAGCGGGGATGAGTTGTAAGTGCTGATGATGAGTGTATGGTGTGTGTGCTGTGCTAATGGTGGCTAGTATTGGAAACTTTGGCGAGACGTTTGCTAAGGATAAGTATATCATTTTCGATTTCGAGAAGCTGCGAGTTGGCATCAGCGATATTCAGTGGTAGAGGGATGAACTTGAGTTGGACTCGTTGGGTGTTAGGGAAAAGGGAAAGGGAAAGGGGTGAGGAGATGGAAGAGGAAGAGAAGAAGCAGAATGCGAGGTCAATGGCAGCAGTAAACATGTTTTCTTTGTTTATAGACCAATTTAGACTATGCAATATTGATAACTACCATGAGTTGAGATTGTTGTAGTTGATTAAGCTGTTCATTTGCCTCAAGTTACTCGGTACTTGGTCAAGTGCCATCCGGATAAATCTGATTCAAGTTTGGAAGGGTGATTTACCAAGGTAGAATGATTAAAATTAAAGCAACTCGCTGGTTATTAATGAAAGTGGGTAGTTGGATGAAACGAAATGGCAATATATTAGACAATGCATCTTGTATGCGAAAGCCCAACCTCGAATCTCGCAAATCCAACCAAACAGCTGCTGGTTCTCCTGCACATGAGTTGGGAAGAAATTCACTAAGTTCCATACACCGGGGCTAAATAATCACCTAGACATCATCCAAAATCCCTCTCATTGGAGCCTCACATTAGTGCAGCTTATTCCTTCATATTTAGAACCCACAAGTATAAGCCTCATCCTCTTCCGTATCCATCTCCGGGACACACGGAGCTCGACGCCGGCCTGGCATGACTTATCAGACTATGACCTCCGCAGCTGCTCGGGCTGGCGGCGAAGGGGAGAGGAATGGGCTGACGCGGGATTAGCTTAGTTATACTTATAGGGGTGGGAGTGTCTTGGGTACAAGCAGTACATCAGCACAGCACGCAGTTCCCTCTTCTCTTGTCTTGGATCATCTCTTGTTCTCTATCTCGTCTTTGACTCTTCTCGTATTTGATTCTCTTACTGCTTCTTGTTCCCTATTCCTATCTTTAGATCTCTCTTGGTCTCTTGTTTCCTTCTCGCCAGACACGCTTCACCTCACTCTTCTCAAAATGTCCATCGACGCCCAAGTCATCATTGTCGGCGCCGGCATCGGCGGCCTCACCCTCGCGGCCGTCTGCCGCCAGCTCAACATCTCGGTCAAAGTCCTCGAGCGCACCTCCTCGCTCACCCCCGTCGGCGCCGGCATCTCTCTCGCCCCCAACGCCCTCCGCCTCCTCGACCAGCTCGGCATCTACCAAGACGTGCTCGCTTCGGGCCAGAAGCTGCGCAAGCTGCAGATCTGGCGCAACGACAAGCAGTGGAACACGCTCGACCTGGCCACCTTTGAGGGCACCTACGGGTACCCCATCATGTCGGTCGAGCGGCACCACTTCCACCGGCTGCTGTACGACGCGGCGGGCGGGGAGAAGACGGTCGTGTTGGGGTGCAAGGTCGTGGATGTGGTGGACGCGGAGGGGAAGGCTGTGAGCGTTGTTCTCGAGGATGGGAGGAAGTTTCGCGGGAATGTGGTTGTTGGAGCGGATGGCATTCGCTCGGCGGTTCGGAGGTCGCTTGCGAGAGCGGCGGGCATGAAGGACGCAAACACCATCGATTTCACCGGCCGGGTGCACTTTTCCGGCATGACGGCGCCGCTGGAGAACTGCGGCGAGAAGGAGCTGGGCGTCGGGAACTGGATGCTGTACGACCAGGCCATCCTGACGACCTGGCCGTGTCCCGATAACCGCCAGTGGTACATTGGCGTCAAGGTGAAGGCGATGCTCTCAGGAGGTGCGTGCATGGACTGACAGTCTGCAGAAAGCCGAAGGCCCCGTCGACCAGAACCGCTCCGTCTGGGGCGCCACGACGCCGGGAGACATCAAAAAGGTCTACGGCCGGGCCTTTCACCCGTTTGCGGCCAGCGGGCAGTTTGGCGAGAGTGAGTTTGCTGAGTGAAGGAGTGAGCGAGCGAGTAAAGACTTACGCCTACAGTCATCGACAAGTCGGAGCGAGTCATTGCCAGCAACGTCTGGCACGAGGTCGAGTTCCCTTCCATGGTCCAGGGACGGGTGGCCCTGCTTGGTGATGGTGAGTGATTCCCCGTCTATAGCGACAGAATACTAACAGCAGCAGCCGGACACAGCATGACCAGCTTCTTCGGACAGTGAGTACCTACCCAACACCCCATCTACACAGCTAACACACTCAGGGGCGGCTGCCAAGCCATCGAAGACGCCGCAGTGCTGGGCAACCTCCTCGCGGGCCTCGCGCAGAGCGACTCTGGCCTGGAGCGTCCCCAGGGCATCCTGCAAGAGTACGCGGCAACCCGCGAGGGCCGAGTGCAGCGGCTGTCGCGCTTCAGCGACAACTTTGCGCTGCTGCACACGGCGCGGGTGCCCTACGGGTTGGGGGGGATCCTGCGGTGGCTGCTGTACACGCTGGTGCCGACGTGGTTCTGGATTAGCTACCTGGGGTGGCTGTACGGTTACCAGCCGTTTGTTGAGAGGGGGGTTTTGAAGAGAGTGAAGAACTAGACTGGGAGGGAAGGGGAATGGAACAGGGCTGGCTCTGAGAGGGGTGGGGGATGTGTCTGAGAGAGAGATGGAGAGGATGGTTCTGAGAGGGGTGAGGGATGTGTCTCTGAGCGGCCGAGTGGTTCATGTTGGAGTGAGACGGAGAGGGGACGGAGGGAGAGGGCTGCTTATTTTGACTTGCTCGTAGACTGCTCTGTTTTGTTTGTACTTTTGTTTGCATTGTTTAGTCTTTGGTTTGTAGTTTTCGAACCTGCTGCATCTTTTTATTAGATTTATCCTCTGACGGTTCAATCCCACGCAGTTCATTTCCCAATTGATCTCGGCATGCTCTGTTCCGAGTGAGACCTAGCGAGTAGCCACGAGCACGAGCAGCCATCAGTAGCCACGAATAGCTTCAAGTGCAAGTCGAACACCAAACTATATTTAATGCGAAAAAAGATCGAGCGACCAGAAACGGAGTTCCAGAAATAGGTGCGAGATGGACATGGACGCGTAACGGGATGGACTTTGATGTTTCTCTTGCTCAACTGGTGCTGCTCCCACTGCCTCAAGATAGCACGGCAGCACCGCAACTGGGGACTATGCCATCCTTCGCGTGGCTGTCTTGTTGCATCATGCATCGGCAAGACAATGACCCAGGTCGAGAATATCTCTCGGGAAGTGATTGAAACGAGAACAATGTATCTGGACCTATTTGCAACCCTCTACTTGGGCAGTGTTTGACGCATCCTCATGGGTCCTTTCCGTCCTACCTACATCCAAGACGAAAAGACATAGTACCTACTCTATGTAGCCTTCCGTCCAGTCTCCGTCGGGCCACCGCAAAACGGGCTGTAAGCCATGGGATAGACGTGCGCGGGTAGCACAGCCTTGCGGCACATAGATTGAGGGGGACCAACATGGAGACTCGAGTGGATGAAGACTCGAGTGAGAGATTGTGTGAGTGACCTCTGCAAGTACCTCGCCATGTTTTCACGGAGTACCGGGTACGCCCGCAGAGCTCTGCCACACGCCCCTTTGGCCAACACTGCCACCGTCCCAAAAAGGCCCCTCACTCCTAGATCCTACTCCTCCGTCGTCGCTCCGTCAAAGTCACTCCTCGCACAATCCTCACTCACTCCCCCTCAGCCCTAGCAAAGCTTGCCAAGAGTAGAAATGCCATGCTTGGACAGGGACCTCCACGACAAAAAACAGAACCTTGGTCTGTCCCACAAGCTGCGGCCTTTGTCGGATGCAAGGTCCTTCGAAACTGTTCCAAGATTATACGCTACATGTACAGTGTGTCAATGGCGGCCGGAATACATTTACATCAGCTTCGCCCGCTGCAAGACATCGACTAAGCCAGCCCTCAGCACTTTCCAGGCCACCATTTACAAGTGGTTCGCTTCTCTGTTGTTTTTTTTTCGTTTCTCTTTTTCCTTCTTCTTCTTTTCCTTGCATTGGATTCTTGAATCTTTCTTTCTGCATCATCGCCCTGGTATTTCCTCGACTATTCCGCTTACTCTGGGCTTACGCCCGCACTTACACCCACCCACGCATGCCACCATCTTGACCCAACTCCCCTCTCCTTATATATTCATCATGTCCTCCAAACACCCCCTGCGAAGATCGTGCGCCTTCTGCCGAGCCCGGAAGATTAAGTGCTCCAACGAAACCATCTGCGAGGCCTGCCGCCGCCAGGGCGCCGACTGCATCTACGACTTCGAGCCGAGCCGGCCCAAGACGAGGAACGCCAGCCAGGACAGCACAAAGTCGGCGTCTCTGGGTGTCTACCGCGGGGATGTCGCTATAGGACTGGGCCGCCAGCGGTCGACGTCGGTCGGGTCGCCCAACTCGCCTCCTGTCGTCATGGAGGAGGTTGCGTCCGAGGTTGGGGAGACGGTCACTGTGGCCATGGCCCTCGAGCAGAGGTTCCTCGAGAACTTCTCGGATGTAGACACCCCCCGGAGCAGCCCCTGGACCGAACGCATCGCCGCGTACCACCGCGCCCAGCAGCAACAACAACAACAACAACAACAACAACAACAACAACAACAACACTCTCGCAAACCCAGCTTCAGCCCGCGCAACGTCCGCTACACGGGCATCCTCTCGCTCCTCACGCACGACATTGTCGGCCTCGTCACCGACCAGTTCGGGTCCCTCGGCTGCCGCCACGTCGAGGACGGCGGCGCTCGCTTCTTCCTCGACGGCCTGGCCAACGACGAGACCCCCTCCATGTTCGACGCCAACCCGCCGCCCGCCACGGGGAACCCCCTCGCCGAGTACGGGCAAAGGCAGCAGACGCAGCTCATCGACGTGTGGTACTCGGTGCACCCGCTGTCGTTCCTCGTGTCCAAGACGCTGCTGCTGAGGGAGCTGAGGGACGGTACTCATGATGAGATGCTCCTGGCGGCCATGCTGGCTGATGCCAACTTTTCTATTGGTGATGATGTGAGCATCGCCAGGGGACACGTGCTGCTCCGGTGGGCGACGGCCCAGCTTCACTCGCGGCCCCTGAGGCCGGCGGCCAACGCGGCCCCCAACGGGGGCAGCTCGGCCGGAGTGTCCACGCGCATCCTCGGCGGCGTCTCGACGGCTCAGGCGCTGATGCTGCTGGCCTGGAACGCAATGTGCTCGTTCCAGCTGCGCCGGGCCATCTGCTACATCGGCCTGGCCGGACGCATGGCTTCCGAGATCAAGGACCACATCTCCGGCGCGGCGGCACCCGTGTCGTCCAGCCGCATCAACGGCATCGACGTGTTTGACGTGGAAAAGGAGATTGTGGCTTACTTGTACTGGACCACCTACTCGCTGAGCCTCTGGGCCTTCATCCAGATGGGCAACGGGCACTTTGCCGCGCTGCTGCCGACCTCGCTCACCAGCATCTTCCTGCCGGTGACGGAGGCGTCGTCGGTCATGATCCAGCTGGACCTGGTCTCGGAGAACTTTAGCACGCTGCAGAAGCAAAAGAGCGTGATTCGCGAGATGTGGCCGCTCGCGCACATTGCCAGCGTGGTGGCCTACATCTTTGCGCTGTACCCGCACGACGCGGACCCTTCGGAGGCTCCCAGCACAAGCTTCTGGCAGGAGGCCCCTTTACTTGCCTTGCAGAGAATCCAACAAGGCGCCCCGAACAAGGACGTCGCCGGCGTCTGCCGCGAAATCAACCGCGTCCTCACCGAGAGCATCCACCTCCTCGGCCGGCAAGTCGCCGAGGCCTCCTCGCGCAACCTCGTGCTGGTCGTGTACCACGCCATGGCGGTGCAATTCCTGTTCCCCGCGCCGCAGCCCACGCACCCGGACGAGGCCATGACGCCGGACGTGGTCGACGCCTTTTGCGCGTCCAGCGAGGACGTGCTGCGGCTGCTGGCCCAGACGGCCGACCAGCCGCCCGACCTGTTCGGCCTGACCCCTTCGCTGAGGGGTTCGTTCCCGGACGTGTTCTGCATGGCGCTGGATACGTGCGCCAGGGGAGTGGAGGCGGTAAGGAGGGGGTTCCAGCCGGCGGACGCGGGGATGCTGGCGCACTACGAGGGGAGGCTGGGGCGGTTGACGAGGCGGTTGCATGATGCGAGTCAAGGGGATTTCCTGAACCAGGGGAAGGCGATTCGACATGTCAGGAGGAGCTTGCGGGCGTGTTTGCGGAACGTGGGAGGGGGAGGAGGTGGTGGCATCTCTGGGGGCAGTTCGGCGGCGTCTTCTCCTGGAGGCTGTCACGGGTCGCTTTCAGAGTCTCCGAGGCAGAGCCCGCTCGGTTTCGACGGAGGCATCCCTCACATCTCCGTCGACGCGTCCTCGCCGTACGAGTACGCCTGCGCCGACACCTCGACGGTAGCCTCGTCCATGCCGTCGACGTCTTCCTCGCGCTCGTCAACCGGCACGTCCACGACGACGACGACATCCTTTCCAACATTTGAAGACGTCACTAAACCCGACTGGCAAGCATCCGATGTCATGTTCACCGACGTATTGGACACCAATGCCCTTGGGGTTCCCGACCAACACATCAGCATCGCCGAGCTGGTCGACCTGCAGAACGGCTGGTGCCCGCCCATGCCGACCATGATGGACTTTGACATGGCGACGATTCCGTGCGGCCAGACGCAGTGGGAGTGGCCTGATGCCGGCATGGACGCGGCTGCGGCTGCGGCGCAGGACATGGATTCGGTCTTTTACTACTTTGATCGACAGCAGGGGAAGGTCTAGCTGCCTCGATTCCTTTCTTCTCAACACTTTGTCTTCTCTTCTCACGCTCGTTACAAGGGGGATATGCAGGTCTGCTCGATCTGGCAGTGGCCGAACCCCTATTTTCTTACCAGCGGTTTTTTCTCTCTCTTTTTTTATGTTTTTTTTTTTATTTTTTTTTTTTAGTTCTCGGCGTCCGGGGTGCATGCAGCAAGCATCGTCTTCTTCTCTCGTTCAAGCGTTTTGTTCCTCCGAGGCTTGCATAAGCCAGGCAACCGCAAGCCTCAAAAAACATGGATACCAAAGGGAGGGGGGAAGCACAGCCATGTACACGGTGTGACGGGCACTGTACGGCTCGTTGAGGCAGTGAGGCAGTGTGGCCGTTCGACTGGCCACCATGATTTGATTGTCTTTTGCAGTTTAGAGTACGGGCATGGGAGGTTGGGACGGGACTTGCGAGCTGAAGCTGAAGTGCCCCTCAACAAGGTCATGCGGGTTCAACAAAAACAAAAGGAAAAAAAAGCAAGTCAAGGGACAAGACACGGGAAGAAACACGAAGGCCATCTTGGGGAAAGGGAGCACTGCGATTGGAGCATGTCGACGTCTTTTCTTGTTTCTTTTTTTGGGCCGTGTGGCCGGTCTAGAAAGGGCTGAGTCGAGGGGCCGTCCTTGAGGAGGGCGAGGATAGAGGGGTGGCTGGAATTAGACGACAAATCACGACTCGTCCTGTCGCGTGCGTGCCTGTTTGGTGACTTTTGGTGTGTTTTGGTGTCTTGTTTGTTGTTCAGCTGAGTGGCTTGATTGATTTTGTCGTGGTGACGAGAGACAGAATGCTCTCATGATGGAGGCAAGGCACCGTCCAAAACGGAACGGACAACGCCAACAAAACGGACTCTCAAGTGCCGATCCCTGGAGAAGGAGGCGTTAGCGGCGGCAGTGAAGCAAAAGAGGAGTTGCACCGAATCCGCTTCCCTCGCTTCCGCGGGGCAGGGGACGAAATCCTGCCGAGGAGATAAACAATAACAACAGTTTGTATCTGTGCTTGTTGCTTGTTGTGAGTTGTTGTTCTGTAGAAAGGATGCATGCGTGATATATCTAGCCAAGGTATCCAACGGCAGAAATGCATGCTTTCGCCAACTTCGGGACCGCACTATAGCGCACACGGGAAGCCCGTAATTCTCCCGGAAGATGCCGACGGGAAGGGGGGGGGTCAATCAGCCAACAGCGTTGGTGTTGGTGTTTGGTGTTGGTGCGAGGAGTTGGAGAAGTGCTTGTTCACACTTCACACCAGACGAACAGATGAAATACTTGCAGTAAGCGTGAGAAACCAACACAAGAGCAAAGAAACCAAGCCTCGGAACGCCTGGCTTGGACATGTACGACGTGACACCAAGAAACAAACAAACAAACAAACAAGCAAGCAGTCTTGAAACAGACGCTTCCAAACGCTCCCAACCGCCAGACGCGAGATGCGGGCGAGAGGACGTCGCCTGGCTGGAGGACGTCTCCTGGCGGACCCGAGAGAGGAATGCATCTCTCGACGTGGAGAGCATACGCGGTTCAATTTATCTGAGGATATCCGTACATGAGGCGGAGGATACATGAGAGCGGACGAAAAAGGAGAGGGGGAAGAGAGGACGACGCATGTAGGTTCGTGTGGTTGAGAGGAGCGATGCGACGGTGGTTTGACAGCTGGTGCTACCGGAGGGGTGGTAAGGTGAGCTGGTGAGAGCTTCACTGAGTCAGTGGTGACAGCTTCCAGTCACAGCTTGGGCGATGGCTTCACCAGCAGCTGCGATGGCTTCCAGCGACAGCCACTCCCCCTCCACGAAATCTCTCTTCCACTTCCCCCCTCCCCATCCTCCATCCCTCGCCTCCCCCGGCGTTGAGCGCCCCTCCCGCAAAGACCATCTCATCTCAACCTTGAGAGGTTTGTTGGTCCTCTTCTCTTTCAACCCATTGCCACGCACAAGTTCCCTACAACTGCACTACACATGCGACCGCGGACGTCCAGCCTCCCACGGGATGCATGCATACGCCGGAGTGTATTGTCCCGCTACGACGCCCGACCGCAGGCGGTTGGCACGGGGCTTTGAGCAGTCCCTCGGCTTGGATCGAGGTGGATATACGGACTATCCAAGACCTCTACCTAGGCAGAGAGCATGGGGAGTTTGGGGGGGAGAGCTTCTGGAGTCGAGGGAAATGGCTTCTTTGAGTCTTGTCAGCATTCACTTCACATCGCCGCACTGCACCACGTTTCCCGACGCTGCGTTTAGCGCAAGCCACAAAGCATCAAGACCTCGCAGGTCTCAAGAGAAGAGGAAGAGAAGCAGTCCCACACATGCAATGCAAGCTGCGGCTGACACGGTCCCGGGCCCCGTTTCGTCTCGCGTCAGAGAAGACACGGTCAAGGGTCTCTCTTCTCAGTTTGATGTCTGTCCACGAGCCTCTAGAGAATGGATATCCGGGAGGCACAGCCGCGCGGGACATGATTTCGCTTTGAGAAGGAGATCCGATGCTTTGCTGTCGAGTGATCCTTCACAACAGGAGCTTTGGTCAGTGTATCATCCCGTTTCGTCACCGTATCGCCATGAGGCATTGTCCAATCAGCAGTCCAAGACCAGACCAAGAAAATACGCCCCGAATATCTTAGTGCACGCCAAAACCACCAAAAATAATATCGCCAGTTGTAGGGTAAGGTGTTTAGCTTGCATGGTTTTAGCCCGTCCCATGTTTAGCCTCCATGTCTGGACTGCCCGTGGTGTCTAGCCCAGATAATAGCATAAATCGGACAAAAATATCCTCCTACGTGTGCCCTCTACAGCTTATCATGCCAATCCGCCCGCAATGCTTACCCTTCCAGCGTCATTACAGACCATCGACAGAGTGCTGACATGCTTGTGAAACCCAAGAGCTCATTCTCCGTCTGACGCCTCTCAACGTTTTCCGAATATTCCTTCCGTTACGGCGCGGCTCACCGTCTGAACCGGTGGTGAAGACAAAGGTTTGGCGAGCTCGATGCCTTTTTGGATTGTTATTTTTGGACTCAAGACATGTCTCAACGAACGAAGAACTATGGCTATTCTGTTGAACCCCCCGCATCGAGGCTCAGTCGCTCAGCCGTCTCCCATTGTCTGAATGCTTTCATACAAACCCAGACTGCGCCGTATCGTGCCATTCGCAAGTCTCGCTGCATGCGGTTGCAATATACACGTTAATATAAAACGCTCTCCACAGAGGGCCATCTACCCGTCCAGCAAGGAGCGGGAGGACTCTGGGCCATGGACCATGGCTTAGCCACGGGCTTTGCTTGCATGGGTACTCCGTACGCTGTATTGGGTGAGTCGGTGCATTGGACCTTGCAGAGCGTCAGGCCACTTTACGGTGGATGATTTATGTATGTTGGTTCTGTGAGGTCAAAGAGGTTTGTTGGTCGTGGAAGTGTAGATGGGTGGATGAGATGGAACGGAGAATTTCCCGACTTTTTCCTTGTTTGCTTATTGGCGATTGAGTGCGGGGAGGATGAACCATCTCACCCGCCGAGATGCGGGAGAGTCTTGGCTGGAACGTGTGCTTCACATGCTGTGGATGAGTACATACTATGATGAGGACCATGGATGAGAGTAGTGAGGGACAGAGATGGGAATAGAGATAATCAAGCATCAAGGAAAGCAAAGAAAGAAACACCAAAGACCTCACTGACCAAAAACCTGTCCAGTCTGCTCCGTGCATCAATCTCAGATCCCATGCTGACACAAATCCCTCCGCCCACCCCTCCCCCCTGCAAGAGGCGTGCCCCAAGTCGCGGGTACACGCTCGATACTTGCGAATCCCTTAGCCAAAGTACCGTTCGTCAACCACTTGAGAAGCTCTTCCCGCCAACACTTCTCCCCCCAAACGGGTTTATGCTTGGGTTTTCGCAGAGGAGACCTGTCGTGGCAGTGCTTCCCGCCCCCTGAAGCACACAGATACAAGGACCAACACGCCTAAACGCACTGGAAGGAGCCGCGGACAGCTCCGCGATACCCTCACGTCCATGCTGAGAAAATCCTTCCACCGAAACCGTAGCCAAGGAGAGGTCAGATTTTGAATCCCTCAACTGCCTCTTACTCCCGCGGCCCTGCCGGTTTAGCCGCGTGCTGCCAAAATGTCTTGGGATTCTACTCCGGGACCGTTCGGCCGCGGCCAGCAATGCCTCGCCGTGGGACGCCGGAGGGTTGGTGTGTTTTGGTGATGGCTTCGTCGGTCTTGTTCGGTAATGAGGAGAGAGAATGTTTGTGTGGTTTTGGCGATGGGTTCAAATATGTGTCTTGGTCCGCTGGAAATAAGTCTTGTTCTCACCAGCTCACGCCCATCTTTCCTTTCGCCTCATCTCCTTCTCATCTCTTTCTCAGTCTCAGCTTGGTGCACAGCATCTCTTTTCTCAGCTTGGTGCACTCAGCATCTCTTCTCAGCATCTAGCTAGCTTGGTGCATCAGTTCTCAGCATTGTTCTCACTTTGTTGCATCTCCTTGCCTTTCGCACCTCAGCACAGCTGCAACTCTTGTCTTCTGTTTATCATCTCCTTTCTCAGTATCTCGGCATCTTTTCTGTTCTAGACTTCTCAGCTCTTTGCTTCTATCTTTTCAGCACCTTGCCTTCAGTCTCAGCTCTTTGCTTCTCATCTTTCAGCACCTTGCCTTCAGTCTCAGCATCTTGCTTCAGTCTGCCTTTGTTACTCTAGAACCAAAGTCTCCTCACCTCCATCATGTCTCAAGACCCCAGCGTCATCGTCGGCATGGCCTGCCGAGTCCCCGGCGCCTCTACCCCCAGCAAGCTCTGGGAAAACATTGCCGCCCAGCGCGACGTGCAGCGCAAGATGCCCGAGGACCGCCTCAAGATTGACAGCTTCTACCACCCCGAGTCGTCGCACAAGGGGACTGTACGTTTATACCTTCCCACCCATCCAAAACCCTCCTGACTGTGATCGTAGACCAACGCCCGCTACGGCTACTTCCTCGACCAAGACATTGGCGCCTTCGACGCCAGCTTCTTCGGCATCTCGGGCAAGGAAGCCGAAGCCATGGACCCCCAGCAGCGCCTCCTCCTCGAGGTCGTCTACGAGGCTCTCGAAAACGCCGGCCTGACCCTGCAGGACATCAACGGCTCCAGCGCGTCCGTGTTTTGCGGCAGCTTCACAAACGACTACAACGCCATGCTGACAAAGGACCTCGAGTACTACCCCAAGTACACCGTCACCGGCACGGGAGACGCCATCCTGAGCAACCGCATCTCGTACTTTTACAACCTGCACGGCACCAGCGTCACGATTGATACCGCTTGCTCGTCGTCGCTGGTTTGTTTCCACCTGGGCAACCAGACGCTGCAGAGCGGCGAGTCGGACATTTCCATCGTGGTCGGCTCGGCGCTGCACTACGACAGTAATGTGTATGTCACCATGACGGACCTGGGCATGCTGTCGACCAACGGTCGCTGCGCCGCCTTTGATGCTTCTGGCAGCGGCTACGTTCGTGGAGAAGGCATCGCGTGCGCCATCCTCAAGCGCAAGAGCTCGGCCGTCGCAAACGGAGACTCGATCAGAGCCGTCGTCCGCGCCACGGGCTCCAACCACGACGGCCGCAAGAACGGCATCACGCTGCCCAACTCGGCCGCCCAGGAAGACCTCATCCGGTCGACGTACCGCAGCGCCGGCTTGGATCCCCGGGACACGCAGTACTTTGAGGCGCACGGCACGGGCACCGCGGCCGGGGATCCGATCGAGACGCGGGCCATCGGCGCCGTGTTTGCCGAGGGGAGAGACGATCCCCTGTATGTCGGCAGCGTCAAGACCAACATTGGCCACCTGGAGGGCGCGTCGGGGCTGGCGGGCATCATCAAGACGACCATGGCGCTCGAAAAGGGGCTGATCCCGCCAAACATGCACTTCAAGACGCCCAACCCCAAGATCGACTTTGCGGGCTGGAAGATTGCCGTGCCGACCGAGGTGGTCGACTGGAAGACTCCTTCGGGGGTGGCTCGACGCGCGAGCATCAACTCGTTTGGCTACGGGGGGACCAACGCGCATGTGGTTCTCGAGGAGTGTCCTCATGTTGAACAGGAGACCAAGGCCGTCCAGCCCATCGCCAACGGCGTGCACTCGCGCCCGTACCTCGTCCCCCTGACGTCCCACTCGGCTAAGGCGGGCGAGCTGGCCGAGCAGTCCATGGCCTCCTACGTCGACTCGGGCGCGGGAATCGAGGACCTGGCCTACAGCCTCTCGACGCGCCGGACCATGCACCAGCAACGCTCCTTTGTCGTCGCCTCGCACGCCGCCTCCCTCCGCGAACAGCTCTCCGTCCCGCGGCCCTCGGCCCCCTGGACGCCCGCTCTGCAGACTCCGCCCCGGCTGGGCTTCGTGTTTACCGGGCAGGGCGCGCAGTGGCATGCCATGGGACGGCAGCTGATCGAGGAGTGTCCGCACTTCCGGCAGAGCCTGCAGCGGTGCGACGAGGTGCTCAGGGCGCTGCCCGATGCCCCTGAGTGGTCCATCCTGGCCGAGCTGCAAAAGACAAAGGAGACGAGTCTGCTCGGCGAGACGCTCTACTCGCAGACCATCTGCACGGCGCTGCAGCTCGCGCTAGTCGATCTCATGGCCGCTTGGGGAATCAAGCCCAGCGCCGTGGTCGGCCACTCGTCGGGGGAGATGGGCGCGTCCTACGCAGCGGGCATTCTCTCGTTCGAAAACGCCCTGCTGGCAGCCTACTACCGCGGCCGCTACATGTCAGCCAGCACCGACTCGGGCGTCGCAGGCGGCATGATGGCCGTGGGCCTCCCGGAGAACGAGTGTCTCGAGGAGCTTAAGCCGTACGCCGGCCGGCTCAACATTGCCGCCGTCAACAGCCCCTCGACCATGACCGTCTCGGGCGACAAGGACGCCATCCTCGAGCTCAAGGATCGATTGGCCGAGCGCAAGGTCTTTGTGCGCGAGCTCATGGTCAAGCAGGCCTTTCACTCGCACCACATGTTTCCCCTGGCGCCGGCGTACGAAGCCGCCCTAAGGGGGAACAAGGCCTTCAAGGCTAGTCCGCCTACATGCCGCATGTTTTCGAGCGTTACCGCCCGCGTGGCGGATCACGAGGCCATGGGCGCAGAGTACTGGGCCGCCAACATGGTGCAGGCCGTTCGCTTCTCGGATGCACTCACGGGGATATTGCTGGATGAGCAGGACGACCAGAATGTTGATGTGCTGGTCGAGATTGGACCGCACGCGGCGCTCAAGGGCCCCGCGAGACAGACGGCCAAGGCGCTCAAGATGGAGGTCCCGTATGTATCCTCGCTGACGCGGGGGGTGCCCGACTTTGAGGGGCTGTTGGCCATGGCGGGCACGCTGTTCAGCTTGGGATACCCGGTCGACCTGGTCAAGACCAACGAGAACCTCAGCCGGGGCGTCGACGGGTCGCTGGTGGCCACTTCCACGGGGACGACCCTCGGAGACCTCCCGACCTACGCGTGGGACCACCGCCGGTACTGGTCCGAGACGCGCGTCATCCGCAACCACCGCCTCCGGCCCTTCCGGCACTCCCTCCTCGGCCACCGCGTGCCAGGGTCCGTGGCCCGCCACCCGACCTTCCGGAACTACCTCCGGGTGAGCGAGCTGCCCTGGCTGAGCGAGCACGTCGTCGAGGGCAAAGTGGTGTTCCCCGGCGCGGGCTACATCACCATGGCGATTGAGGCCGCCTACCGCACCGAGCAGCTCGCGTCCATCAAGACGGTTGCATTGCAGGATATCGTCGTCAAGAACGCGCTGCTGGTGCCCGAGACGGACGAGGGCGTCGAGGTGTTGCTCGAGTTGAAGCCGGTGACGCTGTCGGCCAAGAGCCACTCGGATACGTGGTACGAGTTCAATGTGTTTTCGTATGATGAGAACGCAAACTGCACGAGTCACTGCCACGGACGGATCAGCCTCGAGAGGGGCGATGCCAGTCCCCTCGAGTACACGGCCACTTCGAGCACGCACTCCCCCCTGACGGAGCTACGCACCCGGACGAACCGGTCCATGCCCGCGGGCACCTTTTACAAGAACATGGCCGACCTGGGGCTCGGGTACGGCGACAAGTTCCGCCTGCTGACGGGAAACATTGAGAGCGGTCTCGGCTTCGCGGTTTCGGACCTGAGATTCAACCCCGCTGCTCTGCCGTCTGCCCCCGGCGACGAAACGCTCATGCACCCGACCCTCCTGGACTCCTTCTTCCACGTCATCTTCCACGCCGTGGAACAGCGCCTCGGCCGGCCTCTGGACGAGCCCTACGTGCCGACGTTTATGAAGACACTGCGCATCTCGGGCCGCTTCGCCGAGTGGCGCGAGTCGACCGACCCCAAGGACTTTCTCGTCGCGTCCTTTACCAAACTGCCGTCTCCCCGCGTGGCCATCAACGACCTGCTCATGCGGGATGCCGCGGGCGAGCTGATGATGGAGATTAACGGCCTGGAAGTCACGGCTCTGGGCCGCGAGGCGCCCGAGGGCCAGGGCCCGCGGACGTTGTTCTACAGACAGCGGTGGCAGCCGTGCTTCGAGATGTTGGGCGACGCAGAGAAGAGCTTGGGTGAAGTTGTGGACGTGTATGCCCACCAGTTCCCGGACAAGAGCATCCTGCACCTCTCGGCTGATCGGGAGCGCACGCTGGAGGTTCTAAGGACGCTGGGGGCGGGCAAAGGCGAGAGGAGGCGGTTCCACAAGATGAATGTGTGGTCTGCGACGGGAGCTGTCGACGTGGCGGGGCTAGGATCGCTAGTTGTTAGCGAGCAGCCTGAAGTCGGGGCCTATGATCTTGTGGTCGCGAGCGAGGGAGGTGACGCCGCCTCCTTTGTCAACGACACGGGGTGTCTCTTGCTCGACGGGCAAGACGACCTCGTCCCGGCTGACTTGGACGCCGTCTTTGCTTCCAAGAGCCTCAAGGCCTTCAAGAAGCACACCCCCGCCACGCAAATCACAGACCTCACCGTCGTCATGCCCGTAACACCCTCTCCGCGGATCCTCTCCGTCCTCGCCTCCCTCAAGGCCTCCCTCCCCGTCACCAGCCTCACCACCCTCCCCGCCCTCGCATCCGGCTTCCCCCTTTCGTCCAACGTGGTCGTCCTCGCCGGCCTCGACGAGTCCATCTCCTCTCCCCAAACCTTCAAGGGCGCGCAAGACCTCCTCGTCTCCCTCGGCAAGACCATCGTCTGGCTGACCGAGGGGGCCACCATGGAAGCCGCCCGTCCCGACTCGGCCATGTTCATCGGGCTCGTCCGCGCGGCCCGCTCCGAAAACGACACCATACGGGCCGTGACGTACGATTTCGGCTGCGACTCGTCGGCCGAGAGCGTGGCCGCCACCGTGGCCCGGGTATTCGCCCACCCCTCCCTGGATGAAGACGAGCTGGCGGAGCGCAACGGCGTCGTGTACGTCCCGCGTGTGGAAGCGGATGACGAGCGCAACTGCAAGCTGCGCAACGGACCGGGCCGGGAGCCGCACCTGGAGGAGTTTGGGAGGGCGGGGGAGCGCACGCCGCTGGCGCTCAAGATTGGCAAGGTTGGGTTGCTGGAGACGCTGTACTTTGGCGAGGACGAGGAGGTGATGGATGGTGAGCTTGGGGAGAATGAGGTGGAGGTCGAGACGAAGGCTTCTTCTATTAACTTTCGTGAGTCCCTAAGCCCCTTACACTTACCCCTATCCCTCCCTGACCCCTATTCACCGCAAAAACTAACCCCTTCACCCAGGCGACGTCGCCGCCAGCATAGGCATCATCGAAGACTTCAAGCTCGGCGACGAATGCGCCGGCATCGTCACCGCCGTCGGTTCTTCGGTTACGGGCTTCGCCGTCGGCGACCGAGCCGTGGCCCTCCGCCCCGGCCAGGGAGCCCATCGGTCCCTCGTGCGCAACCCGGCCAGCTGGTGCTACAAGCTGCCCGACTCCATGTCGTTCTCCGACGCGGCCGCCATGCCTTTGATCCTCGGGACGGCCTGGTACGCCTTATCCGATATCGCCAGACTACAATCCGGAGAGAGCGTGCTCATCCACGCCGCTGCCGGAGGAGTCGGCCAGATGGCCGTGCAAATCGCCCAGCGCGCCGGCGCGACCGTCTTTGCCACCGTTGGTTCCCCGGCCAAGCGATCCCTTCTCAAGGAACAGTACGGCCTCCCCGACTCGCAAATCTTTTCCTCGCGCGACGCCTCCTTCGCCAAGGACGTCATGTCCGCCACGTCCGGAAAAGGCGTCGACGTGGTCCTCAACAGCCTCGCCGGCCCGCTGCTGCACGCGTCGTGGAGCTGCGTGGCGCCGTTTGGCCGGTTCCTCGAGATTGGCAAGCGGGACATTCACGAGAACAGCACGATCGGCATGGACCCGTTCCGACGCAACGTCCTATTCGCGAGCATTGATCTGGTGACCATGTTTGAGAAGAACGAGGCGCTGGGGGAGAGGCTGTTCAAGGAGTGCTTCGCGTTGATTGCCACGGGGGAGATTCGCGTGCCTGCGACGGTGAGGGAGGTTTCGTACGCGGATGTGGTCAAGGGGTTTAGGTTGCTGCAGATGGGGAAGCACACTGGAAAGGTACCCCCCTGAGATCAAGATCCCCCCCTTTCCAAACAACCACTAACAACTCTCAGATCGTCCTCGTCCCTCACCCAACAGACCTCGTCCCCGTCATGCGCTCCGGCTACCGCAACACTCAGCTCTTCCATCCCGCCAAGACGTACCTCCTCGTCGGCGGCCTCGGCGGTCTCGGCCGCACCCTCTCGCAGTGGATGGTCCGCAAGGGCGCCAAGAAGCTCGCCTTCCTGTCCCGCTCCGGTGCCGACAAGCTCGAGGCCCAGGCCACAATCGACTGGCTCGAGACGCGCGGCGTCGAGGCCCGCGTCTTCCGAGGAGACGTCTCCGAACTCGCCGACGTGCAGCAGTGCGTCGACGCCATTGGTGATTCGCTAGGCGGCCTCTTCCACGCGGCAATGGTCCTCCAAGACACACCCCTCGAGACCATGACCTACACGCAATGGACGCGCTGCTGCCGGCCCAAGGTCCAGGGCGCAAAGAACCTCCACGAGGCCACCCTGGGCATCGACCTCGACTTCTTCGTGTGCTTCTCGTCCGTGGCCGCCGTGGTCGGCTCCAAGGCTCAGGCCAACTACTCGGCGGCAAACTGCTTCCTCGACGCGCTCATGCGGCGTCGTCGCGACCTCGGCCTCGCCGGTTCGACCATGAACGTCGGGGCCGTCAGCGGCGTGGGCGTCGTGGCCGAGAACGAGGAGCTGCAGAAGATTATGCTGCGCATGGGCATGGACACCATCAACGAGGAGGAGCTGCTGTACCAGCTGGAGGAGGCGGTGCAGATGGACAAGAGCACGGCGAGCATCTCCCCGAGGGGATGTACTGCTCATCAGATTATCAGCGGCGTCGGCCTGATCAAGCCAGACGTCTACTGGGCCAACAAGCCCATGATGCGCAACCTGTACGCCAACCACGACTTTGGCGCCGCCGAGGGCGACCAGCAGACCAAGAACGTACTGGTCGCGCTGCGGGAGGAGCAGGACGTCGAGAAACGGACGGCCATCCTGCTGGACGCCTTTTTGGAAAAGATTGCCAACGTGCTGGCCACCCCACGCGACTCCATCCTCCCCAGCAACCCGCTGTCGGCCTACGGCCTCGACTCGATCGTGGCCGTCGAGTTCCGCAAGTGGTTCCGCAAGGAGATCCAGGTGGACATTGCCCTGTTTGACATTCTCGGAGCGGCGTCGATTGTCACGCTGGTGGCCAAGACGGCCAAGATGGTGACCTCGGCAGCGGCCAAGAAGACGGAGGAGAAGACGGCCAGCAAGGACGCCGTCGAGGCTGAAACGAAAACCGACGACGCCACCTCGGCCATGGCGTCCGGCCAGCTGACCAAGACGGAGCGGTCCGGCGTGGTGCCCCTGTCGACGTTCCAGTCCCGCCTCTGGTTCGTCCACAGCTTCCTCGAGGACAAGTCCTTCCTCAACCTGCCCATCGTGCTGCGCATCAAGGGCACCCCCGACTTTGCCAGCATGCAGGCCGCCATCCACGAAATGGCGGTCCGCAACCCGGCCCTGCGGACGGCGTACTACGAGGGCGACGACTTTGCCGTGCAGGAACCCCTCGACGACTTTGACCTGGGACTGGACTACCGCGACCTCAGCGGCGAGGACGATCCCCAGCGGTCCCTCGACGAGCTGGTGCGGTACAACCGCAGCATGGAGATGAACGTCGAAGAGGGCGAAGTTGCCTCCTACTCGCTAGCCAAGCTGGGACCTGACGACTGGGCCCTCGTCGGCATGACGCACCACATCTCCATCGACCGCGCAAGCCTGTTCCCCATGATGTCGCAGTTCATCGCCCTCTACGACGCGGTCCGCCTCGGCAAGGATCTTTCAACTGTGTCGGCTCCTGAATTTGACTACGTCGACTTCACCCTCTGGCACAACGCCCGCCTAGGTTCGGACCTCATGGCCCCCGACCTAGCCTGGTGGCGCGAGACCCTGCGGGACATTCCCACGGCGAGCAAGCTGCTCCCGTTTGCCAAGGTCGGGGAGAGGCCGGCGAGGAGCGACCCGCGAAGGGAAAAGGTGCTGGACAATCTCGGGCCGAAGCTGTTTGCGCGGATGAAGCGCGTGGCGGCGCAGAGCGGCGGCACGCCGTTCCACTTTGTGCTGGCAGCGTTTCGGGCGTTTATCTATCGGTACACCGAAGAGAAGGACGTGGTGTTGTTGATGGTGGACGGAAACAGGCCGCATCCGGATACGGACGCGTTGATGGGGTTCTTTGTGAACCTGGCGCCAGTTCGCTGCAATGGTGAGTCCGAGATGTTGCCCTTGAGTTGTGCCCCCGAGTTGTGCCCCCGAGCTATGCCCCTGAGTGGTACCCCCGAGTTACCCCTGAATACTAACATCTCAGACTCCTGCGACGTCCCCTTCAACCAACTCTTCCAGTCCACCAAAACCCGCGCCCTCGACGCCATGGCCCACAGCGGCGTCCCCTTTGATACCATTGTCGATATGATCAAGGTCAAGAAGACGTCGCGCCACATGCCCGTCGGCCAAATCGCCGTCAACTACCAGATCCACGGCCCGGTCCCGACCTACACCTCGTCGGATTTCGTCGTCGAGTCCATCGAGTCCGACGACATCCCCACCGCGGCCGACATGCAGCTCGAGGCCCTCGAGACGCCCGACCACTCGCTCGACCTCAAGCTCGAGTTCTCCACGGCCCTGTACGACACGGCGAGCATGACGCGCTTCATGCAAAACTTTCTCGTCTTCTTAACGAGCTGCATCCGCGACCACCGCGTGCCTGTTGACGAGGTGCCCATGTGCGGTGAGCTCGAGACGGACGCCCTCAAATCTCTCTCCAACGCGGAAACCCGACCCAACTGCTGGGACGGCCGCTCCGTGCTCAACCAGGTATCTCTCGCCGCCGAGCGCAGCCCCCAAGCCCTCGCGGTCAAGACGTCTGACGGGCACTCGACGACATACAGACAACTCCTCGACAACGCCACGAGCGTCGCGGCGGTGCTGTCGGCGGCGGGCGTGAAGCCTCGCGATAGAGTCGGACTGCTGGCTCGTCCCGGCGTGGAAGCCATTACTGGCATGCTAGGCGCCTTGATGACGGGTTCGTGTTATGTTGCGCTGGATACGGACTTTGCGCCGGACCGGTTGTCGTTTATGGTGTCTGATGCGTCGGTGAGGGTTGTTCTGGCCGGGCCGGGGGAGTATTCCCTCGCGGCGGACTTGGCGGCCAGGGCGGTCAAGCCGCCAAAGGTGATAATGATTGAGGATGCGGCTGCGGCGGGGAGGAGTGTGGTGCCGCGGGAGAGGCAGATGGATGATCCTTTTTACATGATTTACACGTCGGTGAGTACCCCTGCCCCCTAATCCTCCAACACCACTCACACCACACCAGGGCAGCACAGGAACCCCCAAAGGCGTCCTCCTCACCGAATCAAACACCCAAGCCATGCTCGCGACCCTCTCCCGCGACTACGCCTTCTCCCCCGCCGACAAGTTCCTCCACCAGTCCTCCATGTCCTTTGACCTCTCCGTCGTGCAAATCTTCTCGGCCCTCGCCGCCGGCGCCACCGTCTGCGTCGCCGCCTGGGAAACCCGCAAGGACCCTTCTGAGTTGGCCGCCTTTATGAGCAGGGAGAACGTCTCCGTCACGTACTTTACCCCAACGCAGTTTTCCCTGCTCATGGAGCTCAACCCCGATGCGTTGAAGAACTGCTCGAGTTATCGGGTGGCCTTTTTCGCGGGCGAGAGGCTTCCCGTGCGTGTTGCTAGGGGATTTTATGATCTGGGCACGCCGGCTACGCTGTACAATACTTGGTCCCCCTCAGAACTCGTCGTGCAAACCGCCATTGCCAAGATCGACCCCCCCGCCGAGTCGGACATCAGTCTGCCCATTGGCTTTCCCATGGACAACTGCCGGCACTACCTCCTCGACACCAAGGGCAACCCCGTCCCCGTCGGACAGATCGGCGAGCTCGTCGTGGGCGGTGCCCAAGTCGGCGCCGGATACCTCAACCGACCCGACATCAACGCCAAGTCTTTTGTCACCAACCCCTTCGCCTCCAAACAAGACATCCAGAGAGGCTGGACCCGCATGTTCAAGACGGGCGACCGCGGCCGCTTCCGCCCCGACGGCCAGCTCGAGTTCCACGGCCGCATCGCCGGCGACAAGCAGATCAAGCTGCGCGGGTTCCGCGTCGACCTGGGCGAGGTCGAGCAGGCCCTCTTCAAGGAGTCGCAGTCGACCGGCAAGGGGCGCGGCCTGGTTGATGTAGCGGTGGTCGCCCGGTCCGTCGACGGAGACGAGCAGAAGCTGGTCGCCTACCTGGTACCCAAGACGCCCATCGCCGGCGACGACCGCGTGGCCGTGGCCTCGCAGCTGCACCGCCGCGTCAAGGCCTTTCTCAACGACTACATGCTCCCCAGCGGGTACCACTTCCTAGCCTCGCTTCCCGTCACCATTGGCGGCAAGGTCGACCGCCGGGACCTGTTGACTCGCCCCCTGGACCTCGTGCACCCTTCCTCCAAGCCCCCCAAGCCCACGACCGGAACCGACCTCGAGGCTTCGGTCCTGGCCCTCTTCCGCGGGACGCTCGGCTCCGACATATCCGTCGACGACTCCTTCTTCGAGCGCGGCGGCAACAGCATCCTCCTCGTGCGTCTGCAGGCCAAGATCAAGAAGCAGTTCAAGCTCGCTCCCCCCCTGCCGGCCCTGATCCGCGAACCTACTGCTGCCGCAGTGTGCGCCTTTATCCGCCGCGCAAAGGGCGACGACGGCTCGGGCAAGAAGCGCGGATTCGAGAATGTCATCAGCTGGGCCGTCGAGGCCAACCTGCCGAACACGAGCCAGTACATCCCGCGCTACGGCATCCCGCGCGTCGACCGCGACGAGCTGGACACCTTTTTGCTGACCGGCGGGGACTCCTTTGTCGGCCTGCACCTGCTCTCCGAGATTCTCCTGTCCAAGCCCTCGGCGTCAGTCCACGTGCTCGGCTCGACGTCGCCCCTGCAGCTCCCGGCCATCATCGACCTCCTCGACAAGTACAACCTCTTTGGCAAGCTGACCCGCGACGCCATCACCTCCCGCGTGCACTGCGTCCCCGGGACACTCGACCAGACAAACTTTGGGCTCTCCAAGTCGGCGTTCCGCCAGCTCGGCGAAAAGGTGCAGGCCATCTACCACCTGGGCGGCCACGTGTCCCTGCTCAAGACGTACAGCTCGCTCAAGCCCGTCAACGTGACGCCCATCTTTGACATTATCCGGCTATCTGGCATCGGCTCGCGTTTATCGGATATTCATTACCTCTCGACGTGGTCTGTCCCTCACCTGCAGACCTGGACGGGCTGCAAGCGCACCCGGGCCGAGTACGCGACCTCTGAGGAAGACGCCCGCCACTTTGAGCCCCCAACCGAGGACGAGGCCGGCTACTTCAAGACGCGCTGGGTGGCCGAGAACATCCTGGGCAAGGCGGCCGAGCGCGGCTTCCCTGTGACCATCACGCGCGCCTCCAACCTGACCTCGGCCGAGGGCGGCAACGGCGCCCTCGACGCCGGTGACGAGTTCACCATGCGCATCGCCCTCAGCATGATCGAGTCGCGCACCGTTCCCCAGATCGGCACCGCCGACCAACCCAGCTTCGCCCTCGACGTCATCCCCGTCGACTGGCTGGCCGCTAACTTCTTCGCCATCACCACCGAAAAGGCCGCTCTCTCTTCCGTGCCCGCCTCGGAGCTGTACACCTCTACCCGAATGTACCACATCACCAACCCGCGCCCGCTGCAGCTCAAGGACCTGGCGCAGGTTGTGGGGGATATCCGGGCCGACCACCAGCCCGCGCAACTGGTGAGCCTGGACGACTGGATCCGTGGGTTAGAAGCCGCAGGAGAAGGAGAAGCAGGCGAGACGGTGCGCAACGAGGTGATTCGGCAGTACCTCTCGACAGGGTACGTCATGTTTAGCCTGGAGAACCGGGAGACGATGGAGATTCTGGAGACGCTGAGCCCGAATGTGGAGGAGCGGTGCCCGGCTGTGGATGCCAAGTTGTTGGGCGACTTGTGGCGACGTGTGAAGGGGATGGATGTTTAGGGGTTGATGTAGGCACAAGCCTGGTGGTGGATTTCTTTTGTCTGTCGTTACCGAATAGTTTGTTTTAGATTGCTGAGATGCTGAATGAACATTGCTGAGAACTACTGTCTGATGGGTGGCTGTGACACTCGAGAATATGTGCGCAGTTAGCTTGCCATCGCTGATCCAAGTCTTCTGCCTAGGTTTCCCGAAAGTCGCTCGATTCGAAGACTGATTTGCCTTTTCATTTTCCCCAGCAATACCAATTCGTAGATACATAAGTTACTAGCCATCTATCCAAGTCTTGACCCCTTCCAACAGCGGCCCTGCGACGACTCCTGGAGCGACTCTTGCCGCGCTTCTCACTGTTGTTCTTGGGAACACTAACACGGGATAGATGCTCACCCTGGTCGCCCAGGTTCTTGATCGCTGTTTGGAAGCCACTCTTCCATCAAAGCACAGCCCCGTTGGCTAAGTGGTATAGCGTGTCACTAGTAATGACAAGATCACTGGTTCGATTCCAGTACGGGGCAGTAGTCCAGCTCCTCAAGAGCTTCTTTTTTTTGCTTCTAGCATGTTTAGAACCATTGTTTTTCGTTCCTAAGTAACTAACTTTTTGTTCACATGCTTTTTGGTGCTTCTGCCAATGTTGTGACCGACACTGTAAGCCAATGTGGGGCCTATTCTCTCCCGGCTTCTGTCTCCTCAGGCAGGCACTCCAGACTTGTCCTCTTCGCACCTTCCAAAGTCGTGCAGACATGGCTTCACCGTTCAAGTCCATCATTGGAATGTAGTCTTAATACTTCCATTTACAGAGTCATTACGCCCGCTGGTGACCCCATCCCCCTTGTCCCGAAAGCTTACCCCCTTGGCAGTGCAGCTCGCAACAGGGGAACCAACAGATCCTTATCTCTACAATCAGACGTTGCAGCCTCGCAACTCTGTGCTACACGCAATGCGACTCGGGAGCACGCCTTCCTTTTCACCGACATCGACTGACTTGCTGGCACGGTGTGGGAAGGATGTAGGGGGAGGAGCTATGGGGGTGTATATATCGGACTGGAGTGTCTCGATGAGCCCGCTCAAGCAGCGATTCTATTATTGTGGTTTTTTACCTAGTATCCCCTCTTCGCAAATACTATTCAATTGGGCTGGGGGTGACTACCGTTCAGCAACCATCTTGTCAAAACAAAGCCGAGATGTGTGTGCAGGGTAACCAGCTCCGTGAAGGTGAGCAGCTCCAACAATTATCCAGACAGACAGAGAGACAGACGTCTAATATTACCCGAAAATTTTTAAGGATTCAACAACGAGTTGATGAATTATCATACTGGCAGTTCAAAAAAAAAAAAAAGGCCTGCTTTCTTGCCGCCGTTTTCTGACCGTACCTGGCGCACTCACGGTTGGAGCCTTGTCTTTGTTGCTCTGTATTCAACACGGGTAGGTGAATCAACCGTCCGTCCGCATTCATCAAACCAACCGACATAGCTATATAAAAACTGTCTTACATATACGGACTATAAACATACATTAATTCCATCGTCCTCTCTTCCTCTCCCACCCTCAACATTTCCCCTCATTCGCACCGTGTCGATCCCTAAAGCCCGTATCTTATCGCTGACGTCAGCTGACGCCTGAAGCTCAACTCCAAATTCGGATTGTGGGTGGTCACCTCGACTCGACGACAAACCTTCACTCGCTCGACCTGCTGCGCCTTGACTTGCGCATACTCGCCTCCCCCTCTCGCCTCCCAAACCTTCGTCTCCAGCTTCAATCCCGCCATGAAACCAATCATCGCCGTCCCCGCAACCTGCGCCCTTGTCTACCGAGCCTGGAGCCGCAACTCGCTGACTCCCGCCGGCATCTTCGTCGCCGCCCTCACCGCCGTCGCCCACGCCTACCATCCTTGGAACCTGCCATTTGTGCTGCTGTGCGTCTTCTTCCTCGCCGGAACACGCGTGACGCATGTCAGTCTTTGCGCCCGCTCCCCGCGCTTGCGTGGCTTTGCTGACGGATGAAACAGATCAAGGAGGATGTCAAGGCGAAATTGACGGTGCCATCGAAAGGATCGTCGGGGGGAGAAGGGCCCAGAACTCATGTCCAAGGTGTGTAGTATGAGCTGTCAACTTTCTTAGCTGTCCCAGCTAACACCCCAGTCCTTGCAAACTCCCTCATGGCCTCAGTCCTCTCGGTCCTCCACGCGAATCAACTGCGCACACGAGCCGCCGCCCTCGCGAACCCCGACGTTGCCGATCCCAAAGGTACAATGTGCTTCTCGTGGGGAGGAGACCTCCTCGTGGTCGGCATCATCGCCAACTACGCCGCCGTGGCGGCGGACACCTTCAGCTCCGAGCTGGGCATCCTGTCCAAGGGCGAGCCTCGCCTCATCACCTCGTGGAACCTCCGCAAGGTGCCGCGCGGGACCAACGGAGGCGTGTCGCTGCTGGGCCTGGGGGCCGGGCTGCTAGGGTCCATGGTCATTGTCAGCGCGTCCATGCTATTCCTCCCCACCTGCAACCCGGACACGGCGACTTCAGTCGGGGGCGGCGTCCCATGGACGACGCTGGAGCGACGCAAGTTTATGGGCTTCATGGTCGTCTGGGGCCTCCTGGGCAGCGTCTTCGACAGCGTCCTCGGCGGTCTGTTCCAGCGATCGGTCAAGGACGTGCGCTCCGGCAAGATTGTCGAGGGCGAGGGGGGCAACCGCGTTCTCGTGGCCGAGTCTCCCGAGGCGAAAGCCGCGCATAACAAGAAGACGGCCATCAAGGCGGCCATACTGCGCGGCGAGGGCGACGCGGTGACGGAGGAGATGAAGGGGTCGGCTATTGCTGATGATGACGAGGAGGATGTCTACGATGCGACCAACAAGCACCGCAAGGCCAGCTTCGGCGATGAGAAGCCTTCGAGGGTGGTGGAGAGCGGGTGGGATTTGTTGGACAACAACGATGTCAATTTTTTGATGGCGGTAGCGATGAGCGTGGGCGGCATGGCCGTGGCGAGCTGGTATTGGGGGATTCCAATCGAGAGCGTTATGAGTGCATAGGGATAGCTCTAGAGGATAAATTACGGAGTGTCTATCGAGACTTATGCAAGGACTAGATATTGGTGTTTGGGTATGGTACATGGCGGGAAAGGACAACAGGTAATGCGCAAAGGATTTTGATACTCGCGTCGCTGCCCCGACTACCTCACCTAGCCTCGCCTCATGTCATAAGCCTGATCCCCGCAACAATCTCTGCTGCGATACCCAAGTATGCGTTTTGGACATGCCAACTTCCACATTCATTTCCAAAGAAGCGACTTGCGAGCCCATGACCTAATAATGCCAGCCCTTCATCCGCCCGACCTGAATGAAGGGCAGCGTCCTCCGTCGACCGCAAGACCAAGACAAAAGAAAGAAATAACAAGAAAGCATCTGTCAAATGAAGCTATTCGAACCATCAAAGTCACAAGAACAGAAGGTCTACTACCTACGCTGGACGTATCTCAAATCCACGACATGAGCATGTCGGCTCGACATTACCCAACTAACCTGGCATATCCCGCACAAAAGAATGAATTGACGATTTAAGCTACATAGTCGAACTTTAAATGCAAATAAACTCGCCCAATTAGGCATTACACCCGACATGCAGTGGTAGCCATGTCACCAACACCAGCTACATGGTCTAACATACCTAGTCCGGGGGGGGGGTTTCTCATACGTTGCACTTGCAAGTCTTGCCGACGACTCTCGCTCACAAATCCCGCTTTGAAACACCTCAGATTTAGTCTTGGGAATCCAGTGACCGCTGCCAGCTGTTCCCGCCGCTCTCTGCGAGGCTTGCTGCCGGTGACTCCTGCGATTTGCCCTTCACCTGTGAGGTTCTTGGCTGTATTGTCGCTGTTACCAATTAGCCTCGTCAAAACCTCTCATTAAACGCACCCAAAACTTCGAGTCTGCCCTGATCATTATTTCTACTGCCCGGTGCGAAAAAGGTTACATGGAATCTTGTCATGTTGTGCGCGGGCTGCGCGACGGTCGTCGCACCCCCGGTTTACATGTCATGGATTCAGGCACGAACGATGAAGGATCATGGAGACATGAGCCGGCACGATCAGATTCTCCCATTGAGTTCAGGTAGCCAGACTTAACTTTTCATTTACTAAATCCATGTTTTTGTATTTGGCAAAGAGGATGTTTCTCAGCTTGGGTGCCAGCGAGTCAAGGTACATGTGAATGTTCGTTGAACCAGATTGCCCAATCAAGAAGATCCAAATATAGAATCAATGGTTATAAAGCGGGGCCATCTAGGTTTCCTCTTTGCCATTCAGCACACACTTAAGCTCTCGTCTTGAGCTGAGAGGTGCTCAGCCTTGCTCTTAGATAAATCTAACTTTCAGCTGCGGCGGCTCTAATAAGACAAAAGAAATACCTACAAGACAGGCGGATAGTTATTTACACTGTCTGTGTGCTCATGGGCTCACGCACTGCTCGACATTTCCTTGAGAGTTGCGGTGTAATAAGGGATGAACCCCCCTGCCTTTGGATACGCCAACTCTGCACCTGGGACTGGGCGCATCTGTCTCACCGCGGTCGCAACAATGTTGTCGTTGTGTCTTGTCATGTCTGATATCGCCTCGCTTGTCGCCCCCCCCCGTCAGCTCATTGTCACTCCGTACTCGGTACTTGGCGAAACATCAACATCCAATTCTACCTGAATGTGGATAGTAAGATTGCTAGTGACTGTGTCTTTCAGCATTGCAGCCGAGTTCAGCTGCATTGGCCGATGAATATCGGGACATGAGCGGAATCCCGAACCATTGACTAATATCACCAAGTATAAATCCAAGGCTGACAGTGATCATGACGTTAAAACAACGTCAAAAGCCGAACCTGCGCCACAAGGTCACCAAAAACGGAGCACAGCCTGGTTTCTCCTGATGACGTCCGGTCGCTTAAATGACGTTCCCGTCGTCGATCCGTGTACTGTGTCCATGGCTTGGCGACGGACAGCGCCCGAGCAAACATATGTAATGATTATTAGAATCATGGACACATTTTCGCACAGGGGCGCACACACGAGCCGCAAAAAGGAGAAAACCCAGATGTGCTAGGATCATCATCTCCCGCCTCCCGAGTCTCGGCGTGAGGCCGCAAACCCGTGTTTCGTTGTTGGCTCGGTAAACACCCCGGTCAACGGGTTGAAGGAGATCAAGGTCAATGGGGGTTGATTAACTTCACAAATAAAATTCTGGTGAGAATATTGAGGAGAACCAATCCCTCGCGTTGCCTTTCCAAGCAATCGCGGGGGGAACCATTGCAAGTTCGGCAGAGACGTCCGGACCTGGGGGAATCGGGCGAAAGCTGATTCGCCGGGAGCAATTCCGGGGACGCGAATCCATCACCCAATCCACGATCCGAAAAAAGCTTGCCTGTCGAATCAATCTGGGCCGGATTGCAAGAGTCAGTTTGTACTGTAGGTTCAAAAAACTTTGTCCCTCCCCGGGCGCACGGGAAACGTGGGAGGGAGAGTCTCGGGTGCGGGCGCCTCCTCCGCAAGCCGGCAGTGGAGGACGGGCAACTCCAAGGAGCTCCCAAGGCTGCCAATGGGGGAGAACTGGCACATCAGCTTTTAGTGATGGCGGTCAGTTGCAGCAGTGCAGGAATGGAAAGACGGAGCTGGCCAATCAAGGAGACGGGGCAATTTTGGAACCTGTTATCAAACCTGGGGAAAGGAAGTCGGAGCGCTGGTTGGCGCGGAGCCGTTTCGATTGATCATTTCTTCGTGTCATGGGGAATCTCGTCTTGTCATTGGACGCGGCCATTTGCCTCAGAGTCATGGCAGTCAAGTCAGCCAGATGTACCTTTGTACCTTTGTCACTTCCTGTCGTCTCGGGCGTCAGGGCGATCTGCGGCTCCCCGCAATCTTGGTCGTACCCTCGCAAGAAAGGCACCTGGACCTTGGGGCCTGGGGATGGCTTCTCTAGCGCTCCGTGCTTTCTTCCTGGAGTCCTTTTGAGTTCTCGAGACTGTTTATTTCTTTCATGTTGAGGACTTGCTCGAGGTGCTTAAAGCAATGCTCGCGTGGCCGCTTCTGCAAGGGGAAGTACACCACACGCACCTAAACGTCATCTGACTGTTTTCTTATCTTCCCCTCTTTGCGCCTCTACGAAAGCTCCATGGTAAATTCCTCTTGCTGCCCTTCAAGGTGTCACGCACATGGAAGGATTTTTTCTTTTCTGTCCCCTTCCAAGACGAAACAAGGACCCCTGGTTGGGAGAGACATGGGCGTTTCTGCAGGGAGACGGAAAAAAATGTGTGCGTGCATTGCCGCCCTTGCTGCTGTGAGAAGAGAAAGGTGTCCCACTTATGATGAGTGAGATGAACGGTTCGTTTACAGGGCGCACGCCCAATCCGGGAATATCAGGCAGGGAGAAGCGATGAGATGGTCGGAGAGACGTCCGGGATAAGGGAAGGCGAGGACAAAGAAAGAGTCATTGTTCCTGTCATTGAAGAGCCGTTTGATACAAAGTAATGACACGCTTTTAGTACGGGAATGAAGAGGAAAAGGGATTGTTGCGGACTTCGTGGGTTCCGAAGTGGATGGACGGAGGGTCGGAGCAAAGCCGCCAGGTACCGAGTGTACGAATACTTCTCAACCTTTTGCTGGACAGACACCTGAAAAGGTCGGTCTGGGGAAACGGAAACTTGATTCAAGAAAACTCCCCCAAAACTCTGATTTCCTGCGCCATGTCCCCTGAGCGATTTAAACCAACACCCCTCGAAGTCCTGAGACCTGAGACTTGAGTTGCTCCCTCGATCCAAACCTCACGACGGCTTCACACTGGCTCCCGAGCCTTGGGAGCTCCACGGTGAGATAAATAGCATTATGCAGAACATGGCCCTTGGCCAATCAAAGCCCGACGATAAGATTCGTCCTCTAGAGGTTTGGTGAGCAGTGCCAATGCCATGCATTCTCATCGGTGGCGTACACTTGGGCATGCGGCCCCTCTTCTTTTGTTTTCTTCGTCCTCCCAAGCCAAGCCCGGGACACTTGCATTACATGTCATGTACGGTCCTGGAGCCATAAAGGTACTTTGCCGGTGAGGCCCTCCGTCGGGCAGCAGTCGAGTACCGGTACCCATCTGCGGGAGTGCCGAGCATGTATTTTTTTTTTTCTATTCGCGTCCTCTGGGCGGCTGATGCTGCGGCACAGACTCAAACAACAAGAGGGGGGGGGGGAGGACCTTTCTTACCCGAACGAGCCAAAGTAGCCCCTCGGCATCACGAAACGATTTGGTAACAGAAGCAGGGACAAACCGGAACGACCGAAGCATTGGGCAACGGGAGGAATTAATGACGGGAGGTATTGCCTGAGAAAATAGGTACGTACGAACGAAGCCGAAAGGCAGGGCCTGAAAATACCCAAAAGGAAGAGTTTTCAACGGCAGAGAAATGTTGGGGGCGCTGCGATCCGGTTGTTGGCCTGCAGGTTGGAGGGGTTCGCCCGCTGGCCCAGTCTCCAAATCTGACCTCCCCCTTGTTAGGTGAAAGAGGAGCAGCCATTAAGCTACGGATACAGGTCACCGAGATGCATGTACAAAGTCACTGATGTGCGACTTTGTATGTAGCCAGTCTGACTGACTGACTGACTCTGACTTGGATGTTGCGGGCTCGCCCCCTGTGATCAGTGGTCACCATGCATTTCTATACTGGGACCGGGACATGGGCCTCAAAGGACCGGAATATCCACTGCTGTTCTACAGAACTACTTACCTGAGAGTCTGTAAGTACATGTACCTTGGCTTGGCTGATGACTTGCAACAGATAATTGGACCGGATGCCGTCTTCCCACCGAAACGGGGAGTTTCGTAACCACTCAAAGTTTCCTTCTCCCGCACGTCTCATCCATGGACCATCAACCTCAAATGCGCACCTGTCATTCCTCTTACCCCTCGGGAACGCACAAGCCAGGTCAGGTCAATTTTTGGGGGGAGGGGGGGCAAAAAATACCACGTCCCGCACTAGACCCCGGAATTGCTCACCTGGGAATATCGCACGGATGTTGGATTTGACGTTGGGAGGGATGGATGATTAACAGGTACGGATAAAAAAACTTGGGGGGAAAAGAGACGAAGATGGGGGAATTCAATCGAGGAGCGGGGGCAAGCGTCAAAGATTGCTCAATCAGGCACTTGCTCTATCGGATGACTGGACTGAATTATCATCTACAATCTGGGACAGCTGGCCGTGATGGAGACGAAACGGACCCGTCTCGCGGGCTCGGTCTGGAGGAACAGTAATGAGCACACGCCGAGTGGCCGGGGCTAGGCTTGACGGCTTCGCGGGAAGAGTCTCTATCTCATTCTCCCCCCATGCCATTGGGAATGCCTCTCACTTTCGCTGCCTCTGGAGCTGGGAATCACCTCCCACCCCACCTTTTGAGCAACTCGCCTTGTGGCCCTTCACGCGGCGTCGTCTTCCGAACGATAAGGAATCGAACGAAGAAGCAGCGCGTCTCTCTCGCAGCCCCGTAGCCCGTCTTGTCGGGGGCTTGCGCCGGTTTCGCCTTGGACTTGTTGCTGGCAATCGCGTTCCCCCGTTCCTCCCCCCCCTCCCTGTGTGCATGGGGCGTCTAGCGAAGAGTCACATCCATCTCTTATGCGCCGCACACGGATACGATGAGTTGCCATTTCTCTCTCATCCCTGGGTCTTCACCTTGCAAAAAAACGTTTCGTTTTTGTTTTTTTTGTCGCTGAGCCAACCCGGCCCGGTGGTGAAAAGTCTGGGCTGTGGTGGCTGGGGGTCTCACTGCCAGTCAGATGTGCGGCTGTGTTCAAGAGGAGCACCTAAAAGCTCCATGTCTTCTCCATCTCGGAGGTGAAAGGTACCTGGCGCGCTGAGACCGGCGGCGGCACCGCACACACGCCCCCGTGAGGCCGAGGCCGCCCGTTTATGTCATTGGAACCGGTGATTGATTTGCCCCCTTCGGTCTTCCCTTCCCTTGCTACTGTATGTTTCTAGGAACATCCATCACGAGGCCGTCGTCGGTCTCGGTGCTTCTGAAGCCAGGGGATATTTTTATCGATAACCTTGGAATTGATAACACCGTACCGGCCTTGTGAGTGGCCGGGATTCCCGCTGGACCGGCTTTCCACGTCCGCTGGTGGGATGGCCACCACGCAACGAACAGTCATCATTTTTTGTCTGTTGCTCTCTTCAGACCGTCCCGGGGCGTGCATGGAAAAGGAGAAGGGATTGTCGGATACTTGCTCGGCCGTGTACCTTTGCTGGAAATGTCAGGCACGAATTGACAAGACGGTACGTCACCGGTCAGTACTGTACTTGACCCTGTGCGAGACGGGTGCCAATAAGAGCAAAGATGCGTGCGTGTGGCACAGGGTCCCCTTCCATATCGCCACCCCTCCCCCTCCCCCCAGCGACGGCACCCCACCAAATTCGAAGCCGGCAGCAGCCACTTCGCACACCCCCTGCATCCGGCCAGAGACTTCTTATCTTTGGTGGGCGAACAAGTTTAGAGCATTGTAGCTTTCAATGAAGAATCCAACAACATAAAACCCTCACCTGCCCCGGACCTGCTATCGCTGTTCTTCTTGCTATCTTTCACATCTCTCGTCAACGTCGTTTGGATACGTCTTATTCTTTCGTCTGCTTGTTGCTGCTGCAATCCCTTTCATTTTCCCCTCACAAACCCACAACCCACCGCAAAGATGGTGAGTCGTCCTGCTGCTGCTGCAAGGTACCCCTCCATGCTAACACGTTTCTGCAGGCTACCGTTGTTACCTCGAGGACTGAGACCGTACGCGACCACCCAACACAGAATCCAATCCGCCTAATACTAACAAGCAACAGCTCAAGAAGTATCTGGCCCTTGACCAGAAGGGCTCGATCATGGCCGAGTACATCTGGGTCGATGCCGATGGCGAGACTCGATCCAAGTCCCGAGTAAGTTGAATCTGGATCCTCCCTGTTTCCTTCCCTGCCCTTGTTGCCGGATCTTGGCCTCGGCATTGGCTTTCGCCTTCGCCTTGGCCGGTTCAGCGTCATGGCTTCAGGGTCTTTGAGGAGGCTGAGTCGCCCATTCGCCGGCTTCGGTGTCGCGCTTGCCCGAGTGGCCAATGACGGCCCAAAAATAGAGACCCCGCCAACCCATTGGAATAAATGGGGCCGCGGGGCTGCTCTTCCGCCCATCGAAAGCCGGCGGTGGCCGAGACCTGACGTTTGACGATTGAAGAAGCCATTTGCTAACGGATTCTGCCAGACCCTCAAGGAGAAGGACTACAAGCCCGAGGACCTCCCCGTCTGGAATTTCGACGGCTCCTCCACCAAGCAAGCCCCCGGCGACAACTCGGACGTCTACCTGCGCCCCTGCGCCGTCTTCCCCGACCCCTTCCGCGGCTCGCCCAACATCATCGTCCTCGCCGAGTGCTGGAACTCCGATGGCACCCCCAACAAGTACAACTACCGCCATGACTGCAAGAAGGTCATGGAGACCTACGCCGACCAGGAGCCCTGGTTCGGTCTCGAGCAGGAGTACACCCTCCTCGGTGCCGATGGCCGCCCCTACGGCTGGCCCGCCGGTGGTTTCCCCGCTCCGTAAGCAGCCTCGTCGTCAGTCTCGGAGTAACCGCTAACAACCACACAGCCAGGGCGAGTACTACTGCGGTGTCGGATACGGCAAGGTTGTCCAGCGTGATATCGTTGAGGCTCACTACAAGGCCTGTTTGTGTAAGTCGCCTTGACACCCGATCCTCACCACTTTCTAACACAACACAGACGCCGGTATCAAGATCTCTGGTACCAACGCCGAGGTGATGCCCGCTCAGTGGGAGTACCAGGTCGGCCCTTGCGAGGGCATCGAGATGGGTGACCACCTCTGGGTGGCTCGCTTCTTCCTCGCCCGTATCGCTGAGGAGTTTGGCGCCAAGATCTCTCTCCACCCCAAGCCCGTGCTAGGCAACTGGAACGGCACCGGTCTTCACTCCAACTTCTCCACCAAGGCCATGCGACAAGAGGGCGGCATGAAGGCCATCGAGGAGGCCATCAAGAAGCTCGAGCCTCACCACGAGGAGTGCATCGCCGAGTACGGCGAGAACAACGAGCTCCGCCTCACCGGCCGCTACGAGACGGGCTCCATCGACCAGTTCACGTACGGCGTCGCCAACCGCGGCACGTCAATCCGCATCCCCCGCGAGTGCGCCGCCAAGGGCTACGGCTACTTTGAGGACCGCCGTCCCGCCTCCAACGCCGACCCTTACCGCATCACCAAGATTCTCCTTGCTCGTTCTCTGGCTTAAAGCGTTTTCTGTTTAATAAAAGACTTTTTTTGTTGTGTTGGCCTCCGGGTTCACATTTGAAACGGGTTCTTGGCGCGAAGGGTATGGGATAATCTAGTTCATAGATAGCATGACGAAGCTGGTTCAGCACGATCCAGTAATTTACACGACTTGACTTGATAAGATGTCTGTTCTCTTGAGTCTGTGATGTTGCTAATCCGATCCGCATGTTGAATGAAGTCTGGGGGTTTGGGTGTTCCTGCCTGATCGGGAAGATCCAAACCTGGAACAACGGTTAAAAAGTGGGACTATCCCGACTTCGTCTGCTTGCGAGCAACAGCTTCGAAGAAGAAAGTTGCATGTAACACGTTTGTCGAAAAGCTAATCGCTTATCGCGGTACTCTCTTCTAGGAAGAAACCCCTCGGACACGAGCTTGACCCAAGGTCTAGCCTCACACCCAACCTCATGCCTTGCTTCCTAACTAACCTCCCCGACGCACGGATAGACGTGTTAGGCGACATGTATCATTCGGCGCTGACATCATGGAGCTGGTATACCTTCAGGGTTGAGGTCTCCTTTTACATCTGGCAAAGGTGACAGCTCAACTCCCATTGAAGTTGCCTAGAGTTTGGAAAGTTATGCCGGCCGCATTGCTCGTGCGAATCACTTCCATTGCCCATCGCCCAATATCTCGATTGTCCCGGTAGTCCCGTTCGGTGTACATCAGTGCATCGAGGGCTTTCTGCGCGCCGACCGAATCCGCTCGGAACATGTTTGTTAAAGTCGTGCACCATTCGTTGATACTGGTTGATTCGCGCCTGTCGACGTCCGAAACCAGGCCTTCCCACCAAGTGAGCCCGTTTCCCTTGAGGGGCTGCGAAGGGCTGCGATAAGTTGAGTCAACAGGACTATTATCTTTCCTTACCCAGCTGTTCTCCAGTCGGAGGTCTTCTTTTAGCCGTGGTTTTTCGCCATATTGGTCAGTCGCTTACAGTTTATTGACTAGTACTGACATTAGGGTCTCAAGAATGAAGAGGACCGGCTGCATGGGAAGCATCCAGGAGCGTAAAAGCGGTCTATTCTTGAATGTGAGAGAAGCAGAATTTGACTCTAGGTTACTGATCTGGCTTGCATGTGCTTAACTCTGGCACTCGACCTCGGCAGCGAAACATGGGATTAAGAAGAAACACATACCGAGCAGGAAGCATCTACCGGCGGCATATATTGTTGTTTACGCAACGAGTTTGCCGGACCAAGTATTCTGGCTACTTTGTGTCAAACTTGAAAATTTGTTGCAATTTTGGCGTCTGGATGTTCGAGTTAGTGTTGCTCTCTTGTTTGAGCAAGATAATCGCCACAATGGATGTCTTGGTCTTCCTAGTTCCCATCTCGTTCGGCAGGAATACATGCCTCTGGGTATGGAGGATCTGTTATCTTTTGGTGTACTTCTGGCATTTTTACCTCCTGTCTACCATCACAGCGACGTTTCTCATAGCCCTCGCCGATAGCTTCCATGAGGTCCTCAAGTTTCGTGGGTGGGTGGTTCTTTCATGTGGTGTCAAATTTTGGCCACACATCACGGATGCAGGCTCTCTTTGTACGCAGCGCGTCCCTCATCAACCAGGAATGGGCATATTGCCGCTGATTTATTCATGTGATGTTTATGAAGTGTTAATTCATGGACCTACGTCTTCCTACATGGCGAGTTGTTGAGCTTGAATGAGCCAAGGTCCGTGAAAGTTGTGAAACCCCTTAAGTCGAAAGACTGGGAGACCAAAAGCTGAAGGAATTGCCTATCTTCCTTAAGCACTTCCTCAATGTCTCCTCGGGCGCTTCTGCCTGCCTCCTGCCAACATGTCTGCACCATTGGGAGCCGCCCCCGGTCCCCCCAAAATGAGGGTCCCCCTCTGTAGTCCCTCGTCCATGGATCCCTCATGGACTCTTGACTCCTCACTTCCTGAGGAGTCATCTTCCTCCAGCCTTCCCAAGACTGTGACTCGCGTCAAGGATGCCAAGATGCTGAACACGCCCTACTGAGTCGTCGATGGTTTGGATGTCTACCGGTACTAGCCGCGAGGAAGTTCTGCGCTCGACACTGACTGCACCACTCCATCCCATTCCGTCTTCTGTGTGGCGTAGCCGACGATGACAAGGGTGGTGGCGAATCTAATGAGCGCGTTTGGGCTATCAGTGGCTTTGGCGTTTTTGAGCGGCGCATCTCGACCCGCGATGGCATTGACTGGATTTGCGAACGATGATCAGACGGGTACCTCCTGTCCCCTGAGGTCGATCAACCTCCAAGTTGTGGGTTTGCTTCCTCTACTGGCGCAAGAATGTTCCCTTAACCTGTACCATAGGGACCACTGAGTCATCTAGATATATATTACGGCGCTTATGTTCATATTTAGGAAGATTTTAGCAGTCCATTGAGTCCAAGATGGGGAAGAACCCTCCGTGGCAGGCAACCACACAATTTGAATAGCTTGCCATTAACAGCCAATAAAGACACAAAGGGGAGGATTCAGTGTAGAGACGGTGTATTGGAAGAGACGAATCACGACAAAGCAACCTGCACTAGAATGTATCATCGTCCAAACCATGCTCTTCTCCCGCGCTTCTACCCATATGGCACTCTAGCCCACTGACAGGCACCTGCACGGCCAGCTCACCCTTGTGAATGACCCTTCATCAGTCGGACACTCTTTTGATGAATGCCACCAGGCTTGGCCTCCGCGAGGGCTAAGTGCGACAAAGCGCAGCATATCTCGGCGAAGCCTTCATGTCTTGGGCGTCTTGGCTTGCAGTCTCAATGGCTTTGAGAATATCCTTCTGTCTGGCCTCAATCGCTTTTGCGGCTTTCCGGATCGCATCGAGGTTGGCTCGAATAGCCTTAAGTTCGGTTCGAGTCTGCTTGATGTCGGTCTGGGTGCTCAAGACGAAATTCGGAGCACCATGGCAGAAACTTGAGCCCAAAGTGGCTCCAGACGAGGAGCAACCGAAGCCAACCCCCGAGAAACGCCTTGGCCTCTCTGGGTATTAAGCTAGCGTCCCGCGAAAAGGAAGTAATTCAGTTGGAGTGAGATATAGCCCGGGATCGGGATATTGGTTTCCTGCGACCCGAGGCCGCCGAGAAATCTTTCTAAACTCTCAATCGGCGCTTTTTGTCTACTAGTAATAACCTCCAGAGACACCAAATAAAGAAGACGCGACTTGATGATCCTGGAGAAATACGGTTGATCGAGCCACATTACGGCTGGACCTCCGAATGCCTTTTAGCCCTTTACAAATAGGGTGATAGGATGGGACATTGACCTATATTCCAGGTGCATTCTGTGTTTCTTAGTAGCTGCTAAAAGGGATTTTGGCTCAAAGAAATCCTTCTAAAGTAAGTCATAGTGATGCGAAAAAAGGCGAATAAAACCGACGATTCATCCAATATTAACGTCTGCCATGATCGCGTTCATCTGCCCACCAATATTTGTTCAATGTCACTTTTTGGTCTCCCTGTCTTGCACTGGCCCGGTTGCCTTGTTTAGACTTGTTATATAAACGATGCTCCAACACCCGATCATCCATCCGTCTTACTGGGTATTCAGTGTCCAACTCACTCACAATGTCAATTCACCGGCTAAACTTCCATCAATAAGTCCCAGGTTGGCCATTGGATTGACAATGCACTTGTGATCCGTATACGCCTTCACTCGGCGTGAGGGGTGGGCGACTGACAATTCGGCATGGCAGAACAAGTTGGAGGAAACAGGATTTGGGATGAGAAATGGTACAGACCCCGCTGAGAAAACGAACCTAACCTGCCAGCTTGAGATACTGAACTCGTGGAGGAGATGATGGAATGTCGTCCATGGCGCCCAAGTACCTTTCGGGGCCCAATGCATTATTACCACATTCATGCTCGGAGAGAGTGAGAGAGACGGCCATCTAGAGTACCTAAATTATCGATCAACGTGCAGTTCAGCTACCGATTTGGGTATAAGGTCACTCCGACATGTTCATCATCAACCTAACCACCAGTAGCCTTGTAAGACTAGCATAATATCAGACTCAAAAGTCGGAGTCATCGCACTCTTTTTTCTCTTTTCGCCATTTATTCATAGCACCTTAAGGCTATCTTTCAGACTCGAGTTGCCATCCATTGACTCACCTGCACCTTCCAATCGCTCAGCCAGCCTGAGACCATACCCGAGGAAGGAGCTGCCCAACGACGGAGAGCGGCCAAGGCAGGAACCAGAACGCTCCTGCCTCAGCTTCTACTGGTAGGCGACTGCCAGTACTTCTTGGATTAGTGGTACGTACCTACCCGAATGAAAATATTTCGCCCTTTCCTTGTTCTTCTTTCTTTTTCTTTGGTATTTTCTTCGCCCATGATCGAACGCCTTCGCCTCACCCCGACCAAAAACCCTACTAGCTCTTCTTCATCCTTCGTCGTTAATTTTACTTCTATGTTTCGATATTGTTTGAGACGGAGACTTATCTTTCGGCCGAGGCGCTCAGCCCAAGGGCAATGCATGCCAAGTTGGGAGTGGCAACGTCTACCACACGGCGCCGACCAAACTCAACAACAGCAACATGCCATGGAGGCCTTTCCGACCACAGCATCGCTCATATAACAGCCCTGACGGGAACCAGGGTCGATATGATCCAGAGTCTTGCTTACCATACTCGGACGTCTTGGTATTCGTAGCTAACAATGGCTCAGGTAAACGTCACAATAGCACCAGAATCCGCCCCTCTCGTTTGCGAGTGTCAAGATGCCCAACTAGATCAGGATCAGCAACCAGTTCCAGGATCAGCAATTTCTTAGAACCGAAACAGATCCACGGCATTAAAGACACATCACAAGAGCCTGTTGGGGCTAAATCGAAGCAGCCTAATTGGACGATGGGGTGTCTTTAAGCAACAAATGGGACTGCTTTCGGTTGATATAGGATTGTCTTTGAGCTCCCTTGGACGCTGAAGAGATGGAGGAAATCATTTACTTTGGATCTTCCAGTCTCAAAGCGTGGGTACCATAGCACCAGCGCCAATCCCCGGTGGTGTGTCCGTATGTGTGCGATACGACACCATCGAATGTTTGGAACGTTGAGGATGTGTCGGCAACGTGATATACTGACCAGCGTACAGCAAGACCACCAAACATGTTGCGAAGGCACGAAGCTGCGCCTTGCCCGTGATCTTACCCGAGAAAAGGATGAGTAGTCCCAGTCGGAGACGAACTAACACGTCTTTTTTCGAAGTGCAGCCCCATCCATGTTCAAAGGCCAAAGCCCTGACCGCCGACAGTCTGAAGGATGCATTCTCACGAGTTGCCCGGGCTCGAGAGGCTCTGGCCCAGCAGGAGAAAGAAAGAGCCAAGCAGATGGAGAATATCATCAAGAGTACCACGGGCTTGAAGCTGGGAGAGGCTCTTGATCAGATGAGGATCCACGGCCGAGTCCAGACAGCTCAACGAGCATCTAAATCTCAGCAACTTCCAGCAGACCCGAGGGTACACCGGTACATACCATCCATTGGTATTTATTAGTACGTTTTCCACACCTTCGCTCTTGCTAACTAGGTATACTAATTGAACTTCCCCTCGTCAATACGTGCTCGGTTCTTCAACCCAAACCTCGCGGGAGAGATGTGCTGGACCCAGCTTCCGATGAAGACCGCAAACCCCCGAGTCGAGCGTCATCTTACGGTCTATCGGTCTCTAAATTGCAAAGTTTCACCTCCATCGATCCGAACCACTACTGGATACTACCCAGCGGGGTCGTTGGTCTTGCGAAACCCAAGCACCTGAGCGTATGGAATTTGCGTCACCACCGGAAGACGTTCGCGTCTGCTACGCGACGTCAAGGAGTAACAATGAAGACAAAATTCAATTCTATTAAGCTGATCTGGGACTATTGACTCAGTCGACCCCGATTCAGAGGTATGGAGAAGCAGAAGACCGACAGGCTCAGCCAGCATGACCAACTACGAGGCCATCTTCTCCCCAGATGAATGAGACGATATGCCGTCCTTGAAGAAGCCAATTGGAGGCAAGACTGAAGATCCCATAGACAGCAACAATACTGTCCGCCATGTGTCAGGCATGGAGTACCTAGCAGTTGGTTGGAAAACTCCTCAGTCCCGTTGGGCCTCACAACCTGGCTCAGAAATGGAACCCGCCGGATAGCCGCCTCCGGAGAGACATGATGGACGCCCTGAGTTGCATATCTTGGACAAGTATCGATATCCTCCGCGTCGGCTATGAGTCGGAAGAGCCTTTTTCTACGGAGGAGCACGCCGTGACCATGCTGATTTCTGTTGAGAGGGACTCTACGCCTTGGAGATTCTTTGCGAGGAAAAATAAGCACCCTCATCAAGTAGGCCGTTCTCAAGGAATCCGGACTAGAGTCCTAAGAAGAATCGTCCGGCGATGTGAATAGCATCTTCGAGCTGGAAATAAGCACCGATCTGTTTTCTAGCCAGGTAGCTATCTACCTGGGCGAGGGCTCCGGAAGAGGGCAGTCCCAGGAGCGGGACAATGGTGAAGGGCGATGGGAAGTCGGAGAGACACTGAGGAGGGGAGAATACAAGGAAATTGGGGAGAAAAGGGGAGAAGAGAGGGGGATCACCAATTCCGTTACCTTGAGACGGCCATTCAAATCTACGACCGTCACACCAAGATATTCTTCGTCAAAAACTTCGACATCCAAGACGCGATACTGACGGACGACGTTTTCGAGGGCGCACCAATCGTGCTGGCCGGTTCAGCGCTCCCCAACCGTTGGGATGTGATCTTCCCTCTGGACCGGGCGATGGGGCGGGCAGCTAAAAGCATTTCCTGCAGACACCACGAGGCAAACACGACAATCAAGGTGAAGCGAAACAAAACGCCAGACGAGGACCCAGAAAAGAAAGCGAAGGCACGAGACACAGTATGCGAAGAAGAGACGAAAGACACGAAGAATACGCGGCCGATGGGGTCAAGCCAAGGCCAAAACACTCGGAATCAGCATGAAGAGAAAACATCGATTCATAGCGAGGTCCTGGAACAGTCATTCAGAAATTTTAACGGACGACGCAATGAACACACAGCATTATGGCCTTGGGACGACTCTGGAGATTGCCATCAACATAAGTGAAGTTGCTTCTAATTGTCAGCGGAGGGTATGTGGCTAGTTTAACTTATTTGATTATCTACTAACCCATTAATCTAGGCAAAAGGCCCATTGTAGAACTTCGAAGCAGATCCCATATTCATTACGAGACTAGGATGGTTCGAGAGTTCCAAGCCCAACTCCCAGGGAGGCTTCATGGCCTCTGGCAAGCTACGTCAACCCAAGAAGTGACGACAGGAAAGCGAGACTCCACGCCGAGCGTGCCAGAGAGAGCACTGCCGTTCAAACTCGGACAGCCAAAGTAAATGACGGGAAATCGGCATCATTCTTGCCGTGCTTGCTAATCAAGTTCGAGAGCACCCTCGTACGGAGCCGTCGCCCAGTAAGTACCAATGGCGTGGACGCCAGACAATGAGTTGGCGCTCTTATACGTATAAGGGTTAGTAGTCCATCTTCCCTTTGTCGGAGTTGACAGACAACAGGAGTGAAGCAACGAGCTACCTGGGGGCACCTTCTTTCACTTCAACAACAAGCTTCTCATGGACGCGATTTCACTACGTTCCAGAGACCCATCTCCCAGCGCCGACGAAGCCAGAAGCACACGATGGCCTCGAGTTGCTCCAACGACCGAAGCGCCTGCTCGATTTGACGAGAAGCACCTATTTCTCCAAACGAACATGACTTCAGTCGACGCCATGAGTCGATCTTATTCAACATTGGCGGGTATTAATTAAACCCGAGGGTGCAAGAAATCTACGTCCGGCAGCGCCACCTGGTCACGATCCAAGCTGGGAATTTCGCACTACTGGAAACTTCACCCCGTCGTCTCAGTCGAAAAATTCGACTCGGCAGCAGTAGGCATGATATCGGGGTTGAAACAATTATCGTCTCTGACTACTATGTTTCGACGCGGAACCTCTGCCGTCCCGAGCGCCTTGACGGCAACAATAGGCATTCAGCCCGGCGGCCTTGCTGATCGGGGAGTCACTACTTCTTTTCGCCAGTTTTATCGTCACCTTGCTTCGCGTCACATTCTGGTGTGCGCTCTTTCTTCCTCATCAGTTATTGACACTCTCTACGGGAGAAGTCAAAGGCCTTGAGCCCCCATCGCAAGAACCGGTGCTGGGAGACCAGGCTTTCTCATGGTGGTTATGTATTTAGTAAGACTTGCTCACAGTCAGCTGATTCCTCCCCAAATTCATTGTCGTATTGGACTTTGATGTTGATGTTGGTTGGGAGATCTTGTTGTGCGTTGGTGTCATCAATATGTCTTGTTGCTCAATTAAGGTGGTCACATTTAAACAAAAGGTTTCATGCTTTAGGATGTTCTGTAGGATAGATAAAATGTATCTAAACAAATTAACTCAACGAATGCTGGCTTCAAGTCGGACTTCCCTCTGCCTCCTGTCGCATGCTCGCAGCGACAGTCTCATTCCCCACTGAGATTCTCTCACCTGGCGGCGGCGCAATGCTTGCACCACAGGACCCAGATACACTTGCTCATGATGACGTTTCTAGAAATCGCCAGGGTCAGATAAGACTTATACTAAGGAAAAGAGACTTTAGAGGTGGCAGTAGCAAGGGATGAGGGAGCAGAGGAAGACGTCCCGAGACGACGGAGGGGGCTTGACATGCTTATGAGTGATGTGATGAGACAGACTTGCTGTCGCCAGTTATGACTTAAGCAATGCCCTGCCGACCTAGATGGCATATCATAGATGGCCCTTGGGTATTCTATGATGGCTATCTTAATCTTCAACTTCCCAGCCTTCTTGGCCCCCTTCAGAGGGTGCCGTTGACGGTGGGCTTTGCAGTAGTCATCACTTCCTGGGTGACAATTTGGGCGAAAGGGTTCTTTCAGTTTCGTTATTATTGCTAGAAATCGATTTCTTTTTTTAATCTGTTGACATTGTCTTCTTCATGCACCCATCCACTGATTATGAAGCGAATCGACTCGGCTTCCAACATAATTGGAACAGCCCTTGTCTTTCGTCCCCGCTGGAGATATGGGCCCAAAGTCTCGGGAATCAGATTTCCGTGGGAGTTTAAAGTGGCTTCTTGGAGTTTGAAGAAGATGAGTTGGTGATCATCAGCGTCGAGGAAGAAGCTTGCCTCCAGTTTCCTCTCAATACCCCATCATCAATAAAAATTCGGTTCCATCCACGAACAGGTGTCCAAAGACAAGGTCTCTAAATCTAGCACAGCTGCTTAGAGAGTCCAGAAACACCCCGGAGTATTCGACCATCAATGTATAAACTAAGTTATTCGAGGGGCAAACTCGTACATCTTTGCCTCCCTTGACCGAGAAGGGGTAGGTCCAGGGACCAAGACAGCTTATCCGTTCTAGGCACGACTTGATGAAGCAACAAGTCAAAGAACAGTACCTTCTCGCGGTTCTTCTGGAATGAAATACTACGAAGCTACGTCTACTCCGGGCGTCTCTGTCTCCAAGTAGGTAGTCAGGGAAGAATTGTTACCGAGAGGCACGCGGTCGCAGCGTCCAAGATGAGACGTGCAACCTCCATGTAACGATATCTTCAAGACAGGGAGCAGCAATATCTTTCATTTCAATAACAATTACTAGAAAATGCCCAAATTCCTCTACAAGAAGATGACACGACTTCTCCACCGCAAACCCCCATTTCATTCGTCGCGTCCTTTTCGTCCAGGTAGACCTCTGAATGCAAAGCAAAATCGCATCTCGAACGGCTGTGTTTCGAATGGCAATATTTGACCAAAACCCACCAAGCGTACCCATCGAGATGCGATTTATTGTTCGTTAGTAGCGATTCGATTCATCACAACGGGCATAAACGATAGGTAATAGAGATGCTCAATAATAATGCTATTTCGTAGGAGTCCCTCTGATTAGGACACTACCACCTCATGAATGAAACCTATCACCCCAATCCACCCTCCTCACCCAGGACTATTCCCTCAACCCGAAGACATACCCCATTAAAGTATAACTACATAACCAACATGATTCTTCAAGCCCGTCATAATCTCTTCATAGCTAATTTAAAAAACCCTAATCCAGGAAGCTCAATCCTCCCAAGTTCAAGCATTTGCGGCCCCGCCAACTCAAGACATTCCATTTCATCCCCCCAACACCGTTGAACGCCCGAAAAAAAACGACTACCGTTACAAGTCCCATGATCTGTCCCATTTCATTTTTTTTTCTTCATTTCACTGTACGTTTCCCGTCATCAAGCTCTCCAGTTCCCAGGGACTCAGGGTGCTCCTGCGCCGCGACGTGGTCCTGCTGGCCCGGCGGTTGTTGTCGCGCCGCCTCTTCCCGGGCTTCAAGGGCAGCTGGTGGTCGTCGACGGTCGGCGAGGGATCGCGCTTAATGGGGTCGACGTCTTCGGCCGAGCCCGTCGAGTCCTTCTTAGCGTGGCCCTTTGGTTCCGACTGGGAGTGCGTGATGGTCGGCTTCTTGACTCCGCGGGTGCCGCGAGCCGCCCGGAGCTTGGCCCGCACCCGCGCCGCGTCGGCTTCTCGTTCGGAGGCAGCCAGCTTGGCGGCAATGGTGGCCATGGTGAGCGGGCTCTGTTGCGGAGGCTCGGCCCGGGGTAGTGGCAGGCGGGACGCGTTGTTGCGTCGTGGAGACCGGTTGGGCGATGGCGGTCCGGAGCGGCCAGAGGACCGGCTGGTTTGGGAGCTCTCGACGTCTCGTCTTGGAGGCGTCACGGCCCTCTCAACGTCTCGTCGTGGGGGAGTGACAGCCCTCTCGGGTGCCTTGAGCAGCGCCTCTTCGAGAGAAGCCGACGAGGACGCGCGGTTTCGCTCGTCTTGATTCTCCATCATGACATCTGGTCTCTTCAGGGGCTTACCCAGATGAAGGGACCCTCGATTGCCAGCCGAGGCCGAATCCTTGAGGGGGCTTAGCTTTGGTGCCTCCGGTAGAAGCGACGAATCCAAGCTGGACTGGAGAGCGGTTGATTGCTGGAGGATTTGCACATTAGGCTCCTCCACGTCGTACTCGTCCACCGGGACCTGATCAAAGTCGGACTCGTCGCTATCTTGGTCCGACAGGTCGACGGCGCGCAGACCAGGAGACCGAGACGGGCACGGCGACTGCAGTTCCTCTTCCGACTCTTCGGCAACGGCAGAGAGCCGCGGCGCAGGAGCCAGAGCTGGAGCCAGCGCGGGAGGGATAGCGGGAGCCAGCGCGAGAGGCAAGGCAGGCATCATCGTCTCCTCCACGTCCTTGACGCGAACGGGACTGAGCCGCAATCCCATCTGGAGCTCCTCGTCGCACACCGGACGTCCGCTGGCAGCCATGCGCTTGCGCCAGCCATCAATCAGATGCACGGCCTCGGTCCAGCGGTTCTCCATCTTGACCCAGCCGTCCTTGAGGTGAGCAATCTCCTCCTCGCGGACCATGACTTCTTCGATGGGAACAAAGGATGGGTTTGTGAGGATGGTCCTCATATGATCCAGCACCGAGTCCAGCTCCGCAGCCATGTCCTCCAGGCCCTCCTGCTTGACCACCAGAGCGTCCTCGTGGTTCCACCCGCTCATTTCCCGCAGCTGGCCCATGACGCGCCGCATCAGGTTGACAAGGGCCTCGTTTTCCTCGCTCAGGTCCTGGGCGAGCTTCGCCAGGAATGAGTTCGTCTCGGTGCGCAAGTCGTAGTCGTCGGACGCGGTGCTCCGGGAGGGAGCCTTCTTCTCCGCGCCAATGTCGCCCGTGACCGTGATGGATATGACGGCCGAGTTCCCGCGAGCTCCCCTCGCCCGGCCGGCCTCCCCTAGCTGCCTCTTGAGCGTGTCGATCTGGCGGTCCCGCCGTCTCACGTCCGTGGTGCACGTCGCGCGCGCCTGAGCCACCAAGGCCTTTGTGCGCGCCACGTCGTCCTTGAGGCCGCGCACTTGGGCATCGGCCGACTTGAGCTGCGTCTTGGCCGCCGCCTCGGAGGCTTCGGCGATTTCGAGCTTGCGCTTGGCGTCGACGTACTTTTCGTTCAGCCGCGCCATGTCGCTTGTGTTTTTGAGGTTTTCGGCTCGGAGGTTTCGCAGCGTGGCCGAGAGGGATTCGCGGTGTTCGGCATCGCGCTGGAAAAAGATCATGTTAGAAGGCACAAGAGAGAAAACGGACAAACTCACGTCTCGCCGCAAAATCAAGTCATTGAGCACGCTGACGATGCGCACCATGAGCTCAGCATTGTCGCCGTCGACGGCCGGGGCAGCAAAGTCGATCCCCTGGCCATCGCGCAGCAAACCCCGCGAGAGCAGCTGGTTGTTGATGTACAGCGAAGCCGTACGCAGGTTTTCCGTGTCGATCATGCTGCGTGCGTAATCAACCGAGGTGTTGAACAAGAACCATGGCCGTCGGATCGGAAAGAGAGCAAGGTCGTCCCAATTTAGAGGAAGCTTGTTTGGGTTCGGTTGCTATGTGGGGGAAAGTAAACAAGATGACTAAGGCTCCAATGGGGGTCGTGAATGGGCAGAGCATGGGGCCCAACTCTGTAAGGCTCTGAACCCCGCCCGAACAAAGACTTCGGAGACAGCTGGCACTGCAGCGATGCATCATCCGATGCTTGCTCTAAACCTGCAGGACGCGACCACATGGCTTTACGAGAAGGAGAGAGGGTCGACTTATGGGCCGTCGCCTAGGACACAACAAAGAACACGCAAACACCTCGCACTTGTTTTCGTCAATCACCGTCGCCAAAGCAAGAGTACAACGCAGGCACTCAATTACGATCCCCAGACGCAATTGTCAGAAGCAATTCTCCATAACCAATTCTCAGAAGCAAGAGAAGCAATTGCCCTTCATTTCCTCTCCAACAGGGACAGGCTCTCAGCTGCTTCCGAGTCTTCACGACATGTAACCTCGTTTCAGCCTCGGCCGTCATTCACTTTCGCACTACATTTGCCATTGCATCAAACTTCCATCCTCATCTCGACGCCGTCAGACCTGCATCATCCCGGTAATCCATCCGAATCCGGGCTCAGCTGCACGAAAAGTACCCCAACATTATGCCCGTCATTGTCAATGCATGACCCGATAGCCTCCAGTTTGGTCCACCTCGGAAAGTGTCATCTCGCTCGATCGGAGCGTCGCCCCGCCGCTTCTTCATGTGCTGCTGAGTGTCAGTGACGTCCGGTACGAGGCTGTAGCGTAAATCTTTGGTGCCGAGATTGGCCTTGAGCCATTTCAGACAGGTTGAGAAGATATATATTGCGGTTGTTTTCGGCACACGGATCGGAATCCGTTCGTTGGCCCCGCGCGTCATCATGTAACAAAGCACAAACACAAACGAGGCATGACTTACTTTCAAGTCTCGGGCCTGAATTTCCCCCGCTTCTCGCGCATGGCATTGACCTTGCGCTTGTCCTCCTCGAAGCTCCTCAGCAGCGCCGCCTGTTCCGCCTTCCGCCTCTCCCTCAGCTGGAACCGGTAAAAGTCCTTCATCTCCGACTTCTTCTTCTCGTCCTTCTCCACCATCTTGCGTTTGGCCTCCTCGGCCTCGTTGCGGCCGGCGGGGGCGGCTCGTCCCCCGCGTGTCACCGTCACGAAGCCGTCCTCGTCGGGTTCGTTGCGCAGCCGCTTGGCGAGCTCGGTCGCCTCCTTCTCCCTGCGGTTGAACGCGTCGAAGAAGGCGTGGACCGCGGTTTGTGTGGCGTGCTTGTCAGCCCGCGAGAGCTGCAGGTGGGATGCAACCCACGAGGATCCAAGATGGTTGCCGTCGCCGCCGCTGCTGCCCCACGAGGGATATTTCCTCGTCTTGTGCACCTTGGCAATAGCCTTGAGCACTAGCTGGACGCTCTTCTCGTCGGCCAGGAGCACCACGGCCGTGCTGCTGCTGCGCTGCAACCGCCGGGGCCAAATTGGAGGCAGCTGCGACGCCTGCTCCTCGCGTTCCCTCTCCTCCGCCTCCACTTCCTCGCGCTTTCTCTTGCGGAAGCCCGCGAGCTTGATGGCTTGTGCGGAATCGACGGGGAGGGATCGCGTCGTCGTCGCGTCGTCAAACGACATGGTCTCGAACCGGCCGGCGCCAACCAGCTCGGAGAAGACGGCCCTGAAGTGACCTTCGGTGCTGTCGGCTGGGATGTTCTTCAGGAACAGACTCCTCGAGTCATCGGCCGTGGGGATCTTTGGTGCATTGCGGCGGATGCGAACTTCGTGGATCGCGGACGAGGGGTATGACGGCGTGCCAGGGATTTTGATGGGTAGAATCGCAAAGTCGGCCATGATGATTTTGTGAGGAGAGTGAAAAGTTGTTCGGCGGAAAATAAGTTGTCACAGTGTTATCTAAGATAGCACTGTGTCACATACACACCTCCAACTGCGATTCGGGATTCACGAGCGTTGAGAATCCGAGACAACTTCAATACTTCTATTTAATTTTAGGCGGGAATTCTACCCAAGTACCTAAACATCAAAAGGGGCGGTAATTAAGCCTGCCCAAAAATCATGATTGGGCAATTAAACGCACGACGTAGGTTCTGTCTCATCACTCTTCTTCACTGAGGCGCTTCCATCACAGTGCCTCCTGTGAGGTGAGTGAGGCAGCAAATGGGGGGCAGGAGGCTGAGCGAAATCCTCTAGTCTGGCCCATGATTCCCTTGTAAATTTCCTACCAGCTCATCAGCTGCCCTCTCCATCAAGTTTCAAGCACCGAACCCAGCACACCTTAATTTACGTACTGGGTACGGCAACATCCGTTCGTGATCCTCTCGGTAAATCTAGTACCAACGCTTGACGGGAAGAGACATGGAACATGGATTTGATGTCATAGACTCATGATTATCATGGCTTCCCCCGACTCACATACCACTATGGCTTGGAAGCCACGCTGTAGGAGTTTGGTGCGGTAACCCCTCCAAAACAGTGCCCATGGCAAGAACTGCTTGTCCTCGATAGTGCCATCAGTCTTCTACACAGCATAGTTCCTAACATTGTCACCGGTCCTCGTTGCCAAAACATCTTGTAAAAGCCGTTGCGTTGAATTTGTAGCAACCTGAAAGAGGCGGAAGCTGTCATAGGCATCGAGAAGGAACCCGCACAGAGCGTCTATATAAGTCCCGGCATCTCCCATAACCGCAATCCTCAACCCAACCCTCCAGACACCAGGGCTTCTTCGCGTCATGCTCTCCACCCATTCGGCTCTCCCCTTGCGAATGGAGATGGCTTGGCCGAAATCGAACCGTCATTGCTTTTCCATATCGCCTACATAAGGCTCGTCACCCAGAATCAAGCCTCATTTTTACCATCCCCCGTATCCAACTTACTACACTCCTTCAAAATGTCACCACCCAAACGATCCCTTCTCACGTCCTTACGCCGATTCATCCTCGGATACGACGGCGATGACACTACCGCGATGCCTCGAATGCTGAGCTGGAGATCGTCCAAATGGTTCATCATCCTGACGGTGGTGCTCGGAATCTTTGTAGACATCTTCCTCTACGGCAGCACCGTTGTGGTCCTTCCCTTTGTTCTCGAGTCCCAGGCCGGCGTCGCTCACGAAGACATCGGCAAGTGGACCGGTTACTCGATGCTCTCGTACGCCCTCGCTTCGCTCGTCAGCAGTCCAGTGGCCGGCTTCTTGGCAGACAAGGCGAGGAATCGCCGAGGGCCACTGCTGGTTGGTCTCGGCTTTCTCCTGGCCGGGTGCGTGTGTCTCTGGGCAGCCAATAACCTGGTCGTCCTCATCCTCGGCCGCGTACTCCAGGGTGTCAGCGCAGGATTCGTCTGGAGTATCGGCCTCGCGCTCATCGCTGACACTATCGGGTTCAACGAGGTTGGCGAGGTCCTCGCATACGCCGACATTTCTCTCTGTTTCGGGTTGGCATCCTCGCCGCCGATTGCGGGAACGCTCTTGAAGTTGTCCGGCAAGAACGCAGTGTACGGCCTAGTTCTGGCCATGATTATCCTCGACGTCTTCATGCGGCTGTTCCTCATTGAAAGGAAGACGGCTATGCGTTTCGACCCCTTTTCCCCATCCTCGATCGAACAGGACGAAACCAACGAAGAGTCCAAGGCACAGGAGGTGGCAGCAATCACGAGCCAGCTTAATGCGGCCGACTCTTATTTGAAGTATGCCTCGGTCCTGTTCAGGTCTTGGAGGATGGTAGGAGCGTTGATTGGTACGTGGGCCTCGTCTCACATCTTGTAAGTCATGCCTCACCAAGTTTGATGACGAGTACTGACAAGGTAGAATCACCATTGACGTGGTGGTGCCAGTCTACTGCGAGGAAAGGTATGGTTGGGGCTCCCTTATGGTCGGAATGCTCCTCTTGACCTTTTACGCCCCGTGCCTGCTGTGCATTCTCACGGGCCGCATTGCTGACCGACACGGACACGATGGCCGCTGGCTGGCTATTGGAGGATTCTTGGGCTGCATCCCGTGCTTCCTCGGCCTGACGGCGGTGGAGATGATACCCGGTGGCTTCCCCGTGCTCTTCTGGATTCTGATGCCGTGTGCTGGTACGGCCCTGGCTGTGGCCAACACGCCCATCATGGCGGAGATCATCTACACGCTCATGTCCAAGCAGGACAACTATCCCATCCTGAAACGCAACTCGGGGGGATATGGGCTTGCGTACGGCATATTCATGACGGTGTTTTCGCTCGGGTCCGCCACGGCGAGCGCGGTGTCTCCGCTACTCCTCCAGATGGACCACGGGTGGAAGGTTGTCATGTACTCGCTAGCAGCCGTGTGTCTGGCTGTGACGGTTCCAGTTGCGGTGTGGTCGGGTCGGAAGGCTCCCCATGGTCGCTTGGGTATGCGGAAGCCGCGTGACGAGACGAGACCAACCGGGTAGGCATTGTGGCATTCAGGGGCGGTTGGGGCGGTTCGTGTAGTTCAGAGCGATTCAAAGGTTCAGCGACCCCAGTAGCGATGGCGTGGCACTTTCTCTCATCTGAGTTTGTATGTTCCATCGATATAGCATAGCGATACCCTTAATGGAATGAACAATGAGTATGAATCATACTGCGGGGACTGTCAGCAAACTAAGCCTCATCCTATCAGAATGGGCGGATTAACTCACGGATATAACACGCCGTCGAATAAATAACTTATTCCGAGCAACTCCTCCTCCTCCTCCTTGCACTTGCAACTATCATGATTTCCGACCTCGTCCTCAGCCGCCCGTTCGGCGTGGACAAGCTCTTGGAAATTCGCACCTCCACCATGAAGAAACTTGCCAGCATCGACGTCATGTCGGGAATCGACAAGACGATCCGTCATGGTCCCGTCAAGTTGACCAAGCTCGGTCTCGTGGGCGACGAGCACGATCCGACCTTCCATGGAGGGCCGGATAAAGCGATTCTTGGCTGTGAGCACACCTCTGTCGGTATCTCTCTGCCAGCTCACTGACGGAGACAGACTGCTCGTCGCACTACCGCGACTGGCAAGCCTCGTATCCCGAGCGAACTGATCGCTTCGTGCCCGGCGGTTTCGGCGAAAACTTTGTCACGGCTGCCATGAACGAGCGCAACGTGTGCATCGGCGACATCATTTCCGTCGGCCCCGAGGTGCTACTACAAGTGTCCCTTCCTCGGCAGCCGTGCTTCAAGCTCAACCACCGCTTCAGTCTCAAGAACTTTGCCCCCGTCACGTACCAGACCAGCCGCACTGGATGGTACTACCGCGTGGTGCGCGAGGGCAATGTCAATGTGGGCGACGACATACGGCTGGTGGAGCGGCGGTGGCCGCGCTGGACCATCGAACAGGTGCAAGAGTATTTGCATCGCGACACGACCAACTTGGCCATGAACGAGGAGCTAGCCGAGATTGAGGCGCTGGGCGAGGAGAGTCGGGGGCAGTTTCGCAGTCGGGTGGCGAAAGCGCGGCGCAAGAAGCGCGACGATGCTTGGAGGGACTTTGAGGTGGTCTCGCGCCGCATGGAAACGCCGCGCGTGGTTTCGCTCGTCTTCAGAGCCGTCAAGCGAGAAGCCGAGGCTGAGGGGTTCGCGCTAGGATCGCACGCGCGGCTGAAGTTGCCCAATGGGCTGGTGAGGTCGTACTCTCTAGTCGCGACGGCGGCCAGGGGCGACGAGGACGTGGGCAACTCGTTTGAACTGGGCGTCGCGTTGGATCAAAACAGTCGCGGGGCGTCTCGATACCTCCATGAGGCGGTCAAGGTCGGCGACGTGATGCAGGTGGGCAGGATCACAACCGACGTGGTTCCCGCCAAGTCGGCGAGCATGCACGTCCTGATAGCCGGCGGCATCGGCATCACGGCGTTTCTAGCCCTTATCAAGGCCTTTGCCTCCATCAACTGGGCCTTTCACCTGCACTATGCGGTGCCATCTGCCGAGGATATTCCTTTTGGTGACCGCTTGGAGCCACTGAGGAAGCACATAACCATCTACAACAAGTCCAAGGGCGAGAGGATGGACATTGGCCACATTGTGAAGACGCTGCCCTGGAATAGTCATCTGTACGTCTGCGGCCCGAAGCGAATGATGGAGGCCACCAAGGTAGCCGTCGACGAAAACTGCATCCCGGCAGGCGAGGTTCACTACGAAGCCTTTGCCGCCGACGTTTCGGGCGATGCATTCGAGGCCGAGGTGGCCAACAAGGGTAGGGTCGTGCAGGTGGGGGAGGACGAGAGCCTACTCGAGGCGCTGCGTCGGGAGTTTGGAGAGGTGCCGTCGAGTTGTGAGGTGGGCAACTGCGGTACCTGCAAAATCCAGCTCAAGAGCGGTTTGGTGCACCACAGAGGGGTGGCGCTACTCCCAAAGGAAAAGGAGTCGTCGATTCTATCGTGTGTATCTCGGGGGGTTGGGCGCATCACTATCGAGGTCTGACTTGATATGCGTCCCAATGGGGTCATGTGCTTTGATTCCGGTGAGAGGTGGTGATCCAATTGGGAGGTGCGGCTGAAAGCACGGCGTCTAACAACTCCTGAAGCATTTCAGCCGTCTCGTATACAGGGAGTGCGGGGGGGTCATAGCTGCAGCCAACCAACATCATGACCAGTGGTGTCGAACGTGTATCGGTTAAGTCATGGTACTGGGGGTCGTCCTATTCGGCGTTTGATGAGGCTCTGCGCAAGAGAAGGGAATATGTTGTATGGGGCACGAATGGAGATAGCATGGAGGCTGTCGGCTCAGAAGGTCGTATGTACGGTCCAGAAAGGCTGTCGCTCGTAGGCAGCCAAAGCTATAATCAGCAGGCACCCTATGTTACATGGGATGGGGTTGGTGAGGGGTTGGTGAGCTGGGGAACTTCCAGTTGGAAGGAGCGGATGGAGGGCTCCCTCCCTGGTCGCGTCACCTACGGGACCGTGTTCTTCGCACTTTGCAAGCAAGCCGTATGCATTTGAGCCTCATCTTCTGTCATCATGCAACCTCCGTCAAGCCCCATGCTAACTCCACGCCGTCACACGAATGCACTCGCTAACTGGCCTTCGTTCGATTGCATGTCGCCAAGCTCATTCATTTTGACGAGCGTCACGGTCTATCGTTTGTGCGACCGTGACGTTGCTAGGCAGTCTAGATGTGCAAAAATCGCCCCGTCGGAAACTTCAGCAGCCAACTGAGCGAGTAATCTGCACCAACAGTCAATATTATTGATGTATGCACGCCTCACATTCCGGAGAGCTTGACGATTCGCCCACATTCCTTGCCAGTGTCATGATGGCCCTGCTCATATCACCCCAACCATGCAACGCCCCCTGGCAAATACGGCCACGATGCTGGTCCTCCGCGTCTCCGCCCCTTCTGGTGGCTCTCGCGCCAAACTTTTCGTACTAGCCCAAGTCGAGAGGGTTGCCCACAGCCTTCCATGATGGATACAAGGTAGTATGTGCTACCTGTCGCAGAGCCGCATCCATTACCGTGCTGGGAAGCCTCTGTCTCGCCTGCTCACTTCTCTGTCTTGCCTTCCGTTGCCAGAAAACTCAAAAGGCAGCCATGGCCCTTCCCGCTTGGTTTTGTTTGCATCATCATGGCACTTCCAGATCTCTTCAAATTATAGACTCACATGTCTCATTCTCATATTCTTCCTCGGGCGGTTCGGACAGATGCCTTTATAGCCATCAGCCATGGGCATTTTACACCTTCCCTTGGAGATAACATTTCAGATCGCGAGGTCTCTCGACGTGGATGGTCTCTTCAACCTGGGCCTAACTTGTCGTGCCATGCACTACCAAGTCAATACGAATCCCATCTGTCGCTTGGCATTGAAGGCGAGTCTTACGACTTCGTGATCCATCTGACAACGTCGCTGACAAGGCCCAGGAGGCTAGTTTCTCACAGGAGATGAAAGAGGCGCAGGCCTCAGGTGACTACGTCAAAGCCATGAAACGCTTGGCACAACGGAGAAGTTCCATCCGAAATGCCGAACCGTTCTTGGTAGCCGTTGCGGCCGAGGGCAACGACTTCATCTACACGGATGGGATGCTCTGTTATACTATGGGCTGCGAGGTGCTGCGCCTGCTGGACGTGCACCGCTCGGCGACAGAGGAGTTGGTTGTGGACATTGTCCATTTGCTGGAAAACGTCGTTGGAGGCTTCCATGCTGACCGGCCCTTCGATTTTCGACCTGTCCACTGTTCTAACGGCGTCTTGTCGTGTGTGTGCAAGTTCGAAGTGGATGGCCGCCTTCGTCATTATATCGTGGTTCTCGGAACCGACGGAAGACTGATTACCTGCCATTCGGTTCTCAGCTCCCGCAACATATTTGTCAGAAACGACCGGGATTATCTCATCTTTGGGTCCGAGTCCGCCATCTTGCAAGATGGTTCTATTTGCTGGGCCATCTGGCGGCTTGATTTAGCAAATGGGAACTTGGATGATCCGCTGGTTCTCAACGATGTGGTTGGATCATTTATTGGCCATAACGTCTGTTTCGAAATCTTCGACGGCTACTTTTACTCTCTTTCAACCAAGTACACCCGTCACCCACGATATGGGAGATGGAACTCGTTTTACCAGGCTTCGCGGTTTCCTCTGAAGGTGGCGACTCTGGACAGCATCGAGTGGCCACTAAAGGGTCACTTGTGGCGGCGAAACGTCGAAAAGGAAGGCCACGAGGACGAGCGCTGGGGCAAACTCCAGCTCGAGAAGGATGAGACGACAGGAGAGTTGCTCATTGTCGAATGCCGTCGCGAGTGGCCTCTGGACAACCCCAAAAGTCAGCGGACCTGTTACAAAAAGGTGCTTTGTTTCACTAACAGTATTACGTCAACAACTTCAACCGACGATAACAACGGCAATGGCAACAACAACGACGATGAAGATGATGACAACAACGACGACAACGACGACAGCGACGAGACCCTCAGCATGGTCAGAGCACAGGAGAAGCGAGCTCCAGAGGACATCCACATGGGCGACAACGGGACTAACGGTTCCATGTTGATGCTGCAGGACTGCTTCGTCCGGTTTTACCACGTCTTTGCCCAGTCTTTTGTGGACATTGAACTCATCGATGACTGTATCAGGCTGCGAGTGCGACCCAAGCCTGCAGGGAAGGCAGAAAGCAAGAGCCGAGCGAAAGACTCATGCAAGCAACCCGACGTCTACGTGTATGACCTCGGGCCAGCCTATTTCAAAGACAGCCTGATTTACAATCGCGAGAACGCCGTTACGCCCGACAGCCGGTTCGACAGAGTCGAATACGCGGTAGACGACCGAAGCATCATCTACGCGCCGCCCCCAGAGCGAAAGGGCACACTCCGGTCCTTGGTGCTGATATCTTTCGATGCATCGATTCATCTACTACGCCATGGAAAGCGACGGCCCGAGAGTGATTCAAGCAAGAGCGAAGCCGATGTTGCATCCGGGATCGATGCAGCCTCGTCGTCTTCTCTTCTTCAGTCACCAATCGAGCCGCATGAGCTCTGGTGTAGCATGCAAGAAGCTACATACATGACAGAATTGCGTAGAACAAGTCATCACACTCCCTGGACGTCGACCTGTCCTGGTGAAGCCGGCTCCGCGTTTCCCGACGCCGGGCCGACGGCTCAGCTGCTTTGAGGCCGGCGCCGTGTCTGGCCTCGTCGCATGGGGCTTGCTTGTGACGCCAAGCGTAGGCAAGGCGTGATGACTTGGCAGTGCGCCGGCGAGGTGTGGAGGACAAAAGCATGTGAATGTGCGCCTCGTGGACACGGGGAGATGGCCCAGATTCGCCCTTTGTTGAAATGGCTCATTGGGGTGGGACAAAGGATGTACGAGGATAGTAAGTAAGGCTGGTAGGTAGGAAGACACGAGGCAAGTCGTCCGCCTCATGCGCGAATTCGAGGCACATTACAGAGAAAAACAGAGATGATCCCAAGATGATACCTTAGTTGACAAGTCAATGCAAGTCCCAAGTCCCGATGCTACCACCCATGCTGCATTTGGCTAGCTGTGCGAGAGGAAAGGAAAAGACTCAAAGAAGCCAGACTGAGAAAAGAGAAAACGAATGGGATCCAATGGGTCGCAACCAACAGTATCTTACCAGTAGACTTCATCACAGTGCGACAGTGCGAGCCGCGTTTTAGAGGCTCTGCTCTCCCCCTCCGGTCGTCTTGCGTCCCCCACTCTCTTGGGTGTTGAGGCTATATTCGTATGGTTAGTGACAATTCATCATACATGGGATGTGCACTTTTCTTAGAGCGTGTTATCCGAAACGAGGCGGAAAATGCCTGAATGAGATCAAAAAAGCGCCCATACTGAGCTTGATGAAGGGGAGTGGGGGATAGTACGAATATGCATGCGCGTTCAGAGGGCTTAGACGCTATCACTGACGTCCAGTGATGGAAGTCTGGTGACGCCCACAACCGCAGTCCAGGCCAGTCCAGTCCAGTCCACCTCCGACAGCCTCATTAAAGAAAAAGAAAAATCTGCGGGCGTTGAAATAACGGGCGGGAATTTCCAATCAATTCTGGTTATTATGTTTGTTTTGTTTTTTTGTTTTTCACTCAGAAAAAGAAGTCCCTTGCCGCGCCAAAAAAAAAAAAAAAAAAAACGCCAAGCAAGCATGCCCATACTCCAGACCCCTCTCTGCCCCCCCCTTCCAACGAAGTTATCGTTCCCCCCTCCTTCTTCCGTAGAGGTGGCCTCTCTCTCTATTTCCTTATCCTACTCTCCCCCCATCCGTCTATTCTTCTCCGGGTATTGATGGGGTAGCGGCTTCCGTTCCTGGGGTATATGGCCATGGATCCCGTTCGGTTTCGAGCTGTCGGCGAGACAGGTCGACGGCGAGGAAAGTTTGTTGTGACAGTGACGGTGAAGTGGTTGGTTTGGGTTTCAATCTTGTGTCCTTCAGCTTCCTAGCTGCACGTAGTTTCCTGAAATTTGGTCAGTCTTCACTGCTCCGTCGTCATCACCATCCATCCATCGCATCCACATACCTGGAAATTGTCCCTGTTTGCCATTTAACCTGCCCGTCCACCACTCATTCTCGTTATTCGTCCTCGTGACAATCTCAATCGTGTCGCCGGCGCTGAAGCTCAAGTCGCCCTCGGCCTGCGCCGAGTAGTCGTACAGGGCCGTGACCGTCTCGGCGGCCGGGACGGCGCTGAAGCGGCTGGGCTTGGGCTTGGGCGGCGGGGGCTTGGGCTTGGACTTTGCGGCGATGGCGGCCGCCAGCCCGGCCTTGGCGCCGGCCGGAGGGGGCGAGTAAGGCGGCGGAGGCTGGGTGTCGGTCGGCGAGGTCTGGGCCGCCTGGTAGGCGCCGACCTTTGGCGACGACGACGATCCCGGTGCGGCGAGGCTCGAGGGGCCCGGGGATGTGATGGCTGGTTTCGTCGAGTCCTCGCCCTGGGTGAGCAGGGCTTGGGGCTTGGAGCCCTCGAGGGCCGGGCGCTGCTGGTATTTGGGCGGTCTCCTCTGGCCCGTCGTCTTGAAGCGGACGATTGAGAGGGCCTCGGCCTGTTCCTGGATGTCGCCGCGCTTCTGGATAAAGGCCTCCTCAATGTCCAACGTCAGGTCAAAGTAGCCGATATCGCAGCGCTGCATCCGCTCGTGCAGCGTGTAAAAGATGTTGAGCTGCATGTAGTAGAAGCTCTGGAAGAGGGGCTGGATGAACTGACGCTCGAGCTCGAACAGCTTGGGCAGCTCGTCCTTGAGCAGGTCGTTGAAGTAGTTGAAGTCCTGCGTCGACTGCTCGCACTCGCCCTCGAGCTTCCACATGGCCTTTTCGTCCTTAGCGCTCCGCTCCTTCTTGTCCTGCAGCTTCTTGAGAGCGTTGCGGTGGCGGTCGTAGTCGAGTCGCTTGTGTTCGCGCTTCAGGGCCGTCTTGCGTATCACCTTGATGACGTCGAGGAGTTCGGTGGCGGGGCGAATCACCCTAGTCTCGATCATCTCCAGCTCGGGAGTCAACGTCTCCTGCAGCTCCTTGACGACGGCCTCGTATTCTTCGCAGGCGGCGATGCCTTCGGGGTTCCCCTCGACGATGGCCGAGTCCGGATCGGACACGCGGCCCGAGATGGGCTTGTAGATTTCCGTCATGGCCTGGCTGAACTCGATCTGGTGCGAGAGCATGCCATTGATGGCCTCAAAGTATTTTTTGGACTCATCGTGGAGCTTCTTGGTCTCTTTTTCGAGTTCTTGGAAGCGGCGCTCGGCGTCGATGTAGACGGCATCCTTTGTGCTCTCGCCAATGTTGAATCTCGACTTGAATGTTTGCGGCGCCTGAGGTTGTCAGCACGTAGTAGGGGAGGGCAAACCTTGGGGGAGCGCGTTGGCATCATCAACCACCAAAGTTCCAAGGCAGATGAGGGGCACGGCTTACCCGGATGACGCTTTTCTGGAAGCCTTTGAAGCTCATGGTGATGGTGGATGTGGCAGAAGTATGGGAGAGCGCCTGGTGGTTTGGGCGATCGTGGCAGAGGCAGGTCGATGGCGGGAAGGGGAGAAAGTGTGGGAATGCAATCCGTTCCAAGATATCCAAGCTGCGAGGCCGCCGGGTTGAGAAGCCATCGACGGGTGGTGACGACGGGGACGTGGCTGTGCAGACCCAAGAATTTGTGGCGCAGGGTCCCAGGTCATTTTCGTACTTTCTAAGGCACCGCTTCAGCTGCCTTCGGCTTGGACGGCTTTACCAGCCAAGGAAAAAGGCCCCGCGTCACCACTGACAGGGACCAAGCGACAGCCCGTGCCACTCTTCCTTAATGCCAGGAGATGGGTGTTTGCGTCACTTGTGCTGTTTTCCGGGAGGATTCGAGGCTGGGAGCTCTGTGTGGAGGCTGCTACGCCATGGAGAGAGTGGTACAAAAGGGGAGGTAGGTAAGTTCGTGCAGGGTCTACCCAGTTGCTTCAACCAGTCCTGAGAGGCCTTGTACGAAGTATTAAAATGCTGCCTATCGCAAAAGGCCGTGGTTTACTCCGTACGTAAGTGTCGGATCCATTCGGACCTATCCTTATGGATTTCCCGTTGCGGAGGGCTTATTGCGGAGATAATGAACCCTGGAGCCCCGAACGGAGGCAAACACAAACCAACCTCCAGCTACCAAACATCACCTATCGCGCAAATATTCTCCATTATGGTAGGAAAATGTCAAATGTCGCTGAATTCAATTCACCGACCTGGACCCTATCTCCTCTCGCCCCTTCGTCTCCCCCAGAAGAACGCCGTCGTCATTTTATGCGGGGATATGTAGCTTCTCGGCCAATGATATCTCCGGATTCTTAGCACCGCACCGAGAGCGGAGACTTGAATGACAAATTCTCGGCTTCCAACTCAACCACAGCTAAAATCTCGCCTCTCCGCTCGCTGGCCGGCTCGTCAATGCAACTGTCTGCACCACACAATCACCATGGCTAGCAATATCGCTTCTTGCGCCTTGAGGTCGGCAGGCCGCCTGGGCGCCAGCTCGCGCCTGACTGCCGCTCCCGTGCGACGTCTGTCTCGCTCTGCCATTGTCGCCGCCAGTCGCCATGGACATGGACAGGCCAGTCGCGGATATGTTACCGATTCGAAGGCGGACAAGGCAAAGGTCGAAACGGTCATTAAGCTTGACAAGAACGACTTTGCCGACATTCCCCTCTCTTCCGTCGACGCTCCCACGAATGCGAAGATCAGCCCCATGGCCGGTAAGTGACAAGGGTCCTCCCCTTGATATCAGCCAGTCCGTTAACAGTACGCAGAGGTATTGAAGCAGGCCACCGTCATGGAGGAAGGCCAGCGGCCAATCTATCTCGACATGCAAGCCACCACCCCCGTCGACCCCCGAGTGCTCGATGCTATGATGCCCTTTTACACCGGCGTCTACGGAAACCCCCATTCTCGAACCCATTCCTACGGCTGGGAGAGTGAAAAGGCTGTCGAGGAAGCCCGAGAGCACATCGCAAACCTCATTGGAGCCGACCCCAAGGAAATCATCTTCACCAGCGGCGCCACCGAGAGCAACAACATGAGCATCAAAGGCGTGGCCCGCTTCTTCGGCCGCTCCGGGAAGAAGAAGCACATCATCACCACGCAGACCGAGCACAAGTGCGTTCTCGACAGCTGTCGCCACCTTCAGGACGAGGGCTTCGAGATCACCTATCTCCCCGTTCAGAGCAATGGTCTCATCCGCATGGAGGACCTCGAGGCGGCCATGAAGCCCGAGACGGCCCTGGTCAGCGTCATGTCCGTCAACAACGAGATTGGAGTGATCCAGCCCATTGCCGAGATTGGCAAGCTCTGCCGCAAGAAGAAAGTCTTCTTCCACACCGACGCCGCCCAGGCCGTCGGCAAGATTCCCATCGACGTCAACACCATGAACATTGATCTCATGTCGATTTCCTCCCACAAGATTTACGGCCCCAAGGGCATCGGGGCTTGCTACGTTCGACGACGGCCTCGCGTGAGATTGGACCCCCTGATCACTGGCGGTGGTCAGGAGCGAGGTCTGCGAAGCGGCACCCTCGCCCCTCCCCTGGTGGCGGGCTTTGGTGAAGCTTGCCGCATCGCCAAGGAGGAGATGGAGGTATGTAACATGGATATTAACACAGGACACGACTAACACACCCCAGTATGATTCGAAGCGCATCAAGTACCTCTCCGACCGCCTCCTCAACGGCCTCCTCGCCATGGAGCACACGACTCAGAACGGCGACCACGAGGCCTTCTACCCCGGCTGCGTCAACGTCTCTTTTGCCTACGTCGAGGGAGAGTCCCTGCTCATGGCCCTCAAGGACATTGCCCTCTCATCCGGCAGTGCTTGCACTTCAGCGTCGCTGGAGCCCAGCTACGTCCTCCGGGCTCTCGGAAACAGCGACGAGAGCGCGCACAGCAGTATTCGATTTGGTATTGGCCGTTTCACAACGGACGCCGAGATTGACTACGTGCTAAAGGCGGTGGAGGAGCGTGTCACGTTCCTCCGAGAGCTCAGTCCGCTGTGGGAGCTCGTGCAGGAGGGTATCGACCTCAACACGATCCAGTGGAGCCAGCATTAAGATTGACAACGACACAAAATACGCGAGGATGAGAATGTCAGCGGAGGATGGCCGACTGCACCCAGTCGTGTCTGTATAGCACTGTAATAACAACATACCTACTCTTTTCTCTGGGGTGTGATGATGGGAGTCACGGAAAGGATGAATACATACAGGGATCGGGCTCTCAGAGCAAGAGAAGGAATTCAGTATTCCGTATTTATGCAGTAAAGGATCCATCGAGGATGACTAGATATTGACTGACGAATGGATGCCTGCCTTGTGTGCATTAGTACCAAGTGCTTCTACTGATGACTGTGCCGTGGCGGTACGTACCTTGGATATTTAAGCCTCCATCCTGGTTTGGCCTGGGTGCTGATCGATGTTCACCAGCGGAAGACCCTGGATCGACCAGAATACGTAATTCGTCACTGGACAGACAATTCTAGAATAGAATGATATCAGAGAGGAAGACTCATTGAACTAGACCTACCCATTACGCCACTGCTGTCAATTGTTTGGGACAGCGAGACCCGTCTGCACGGAGCGTGGAAGAGAAAAGAAAGGAGTCGTTGACGTCATCGTCCAAGGTCCATCAACCCAACCCAGCGTTGAGTGACAGTGACGCCTTCCACGTGGGTTTGAAGTGATGCACTGCTATCAAACGTCATGACATCATCACACTCTTTGCGGAAGTCCTCATGGGAACTACCTGCCATGATGAGGATGAAGCTTGAGCACATGTTTCTCTGGATATAAAGTCTGCTTGATCCAACCCTTCTTCTCATCTCATTCACACTCATCTCACCCTACAACCAATTCAACTCAACCTTCAACTTCAATTCCAACCAAACAACTCAAAATCCAAAAACAAAACCACCACAACTCAAATCATCATGTCTTCCAGCAACAACCCCTCCACCGGCAAGTCGTACGTCGAGTCCGCCACGGGTGCCATCCAGAGCACTATCGGCAGCATCACCGGCAACACGGGCGACAAGGTCGAGGGCGAGGCCCGCAAGGACCGCGCCGACGCCGAGCACGCGGCTTCCCACGCCGCCGTCAAGGTGCCCGGCGGCACCATTTCCTCGTCGGGCGTCGCTCGCGATGACCCGGACCGCACCCAGGGTTCGTGGAACCAGACGGTGGGCGCTGCCAAGGAGACGGTCGGAGGTCTCATTGGAAATGAGGTAGTTTCTTATCATTGCTCAAACTTGTCCTCGTTAAGCAACTAACCCATCTAGTCGTTGAAGCAGGCCGGTCGTCAACAGAATCTCGAAGGTCAACAGCAGGAGGCTCGCGGTCAGGTTAGCGACCTCGGCTCTGGCATCGGCCACCGCGCCCAGGGCACCATTGGTGCTGCTGTTGCTGGCCTCACGGGTGACAAGGAGGGCCAGCAGCACTACCAGCGAATGCATGACGAAGGCAAGACGCAGCAGCGCGGTGTGGAGGCCGACCTTCAGAAGAAGGCCGAGGCTGAGGGTCGCCACTAGGGAACTACATGTATAATGATGGATTTTGATACCCTGTGTTACGGAACGGAGATGGATGGGCCATTACCTACTATTAGAGACTGGTAGCTTTAACTATGTGACAACCACTTGATCACAAAGAGTCTGCATGATGAATACAAATCACTTGATCAAAGAACATGTCCAAGTCGAATCACCAAGTTGATAAGCACATCACAGGAGATGGCAAGTAGCAAAACACGCTTTATTCCACGCCATCACGTAGCGTCGTAGACAGTCAGCTAAAATAACTGTCCTCGGCATTCTTCTCTTATCCTCTTCTTCCCCTTCTTCTCTCTCCGTTCGCTCCTCGCCAAGCACCCAATGCTGCAGCGCAGATCCAACTTCCATAAACACCTCAGCATGATTTCCCATTCAAACGTGACAAGATAAAAAAAAAAGAGCAAAGATTTTTCCCTCGGTCGGGTTAGGTGGGTGAAAACATGAAAAGCCCGCCCGGCGGCAGAAAATCAACCCGGGGGGAGCCAGATGCGAAATAATTTTTTTTGGCCGTTTCGAGTGAAAAGAAAGAAGCAGGCCGTTGAATGGAAAGTGAAAGGCAGCCTGGGAATAAAGATGGTGAAAATGCAAAAGGGAGGGGAAACGTCGTAGAAGCCTGCGAGGCTAGGGACATTGATGAGGGAAATATTTGCAGACGGAAAAAAGACTTGTAAAAAGTATTAGGTACATGAGCTCGTAAGCGGTGGGGGGAATAGATGTATCGAGTAGTCGGTCGTAAGAGAGAAAACGGTCGATCGTCTATGCTATCGAGGACTTCTTTCGGCGGCCGAACATCTTTGAGAGCCCGCTGCCGCTGCTGCTGCTCCCCTCCTTAATGGAAGCAGGCGGTGGGACGGGCTCGGGCGGAGGCTCCGAGTTTCTCAGAAAGGCAGCCAGATCCGACGTGCGCGTGGCGTTGGACACAGCCTCGCGAGGCTCAAATTTCTTCATGGGCACACGGCCCGACGAGCCCGTCGAGGGGGCCATGGACGGTCGCGGGGCTGCCTTGTTGTCGATGGGGCCGTACTTGTCGTATCCGGGCGGGATGTTGACCTGGATGGGGATGTATCCCTTTCCGCTTCCGCCGTTGCGGCTGCTGAGCGACCGGGAGTCAATTTGCGGCGAGGCGGGCACGCTGCCGCTGTGGGAGTTGCTGCTGCTGCGCGTGAAGCGGCCGATGAGGCTGGGCGCGCTGGCCTTCTTCTTGGGCATCTTTTGCGAGATGGGCGGCGCCACGGGCTCCGGCGGCGGCTCGTAGTTGCGCAGGAACTCGGCCAGGCTCTCCTCCTTCTTCGCGGGGGCCCTGGGCGCCGTCATGAAGCTGGCGTCGTCGTCTTCCTCGTCGCTGAAGTCGATGGCGTAGGGGTCCTTGACTCGTCGCGTCTTGCGCTTGGGCATCATGTCGTCGTCGTCGAACATCTTGCTGGATGGTGCGGCCGGTGCCTTCTTGATCAGAGCGGTGTTGGAGTTGATGGACGAGTGCATCGACGGCATCGACGTGTCCGTGGCGTGCGTCGACGCTTGGCTGTAGCGAATATCAGGGATGGAGGCGTCGAGGGCTCGTCCGCCGGGGCCCGATAGCTCGTCCGACTCTCGGAACGGCGCAACGGAGCGCGGGACACGGCCTCCAGGAGCACCTGGGGGACCTTGACGGAGGAAGTCGATCAGGTCCGAATTGCCCGTTCGCCCGCCTTCTGTCATGGGATCGCGAGGCATGTAGCGATTCCGGTTGCTCGTCGAAGACACCCGACGAGGCTCGCTGGGAACAGGGGATGGCATTCCAGTTGGGTTGCTGCGGAGAGGAGCGGGACGGTTATCTCCTGCTGGACCGGTAGATTTAATAAATTCTGCAAAGTCCGCTGTGGATTCACCTGGAACGCGGGCATCTCGCGCCGCCGTGGGACCGCGTGCCGACTTGGAACCCAAGGGAGATCCTGTGACCCCTTTGGGCTTCTCGTCGGCCCGGTGGTGAGGCTTGATGTCGGTGGCTGCAGACGACGATCGAGATCGGTTGTGTGCCTTGTCGTCGTTCTTCCACGAAGCCTTGCTGACGAGGGGCTGGTCGAGGGATCGTTTGTGCTGCGTCGATTAGCACCTATATCATCAGCTCTCATTCTTGGACAACTCACATCCATATCGCGCATGTTCTCTGGCGTCAGAGTATAGGTAATGGTTTGGTTGCTCTGGATCAGCTCCTCAAAATTGCGAGCGACATTCTCCGAGCGCGTGTTATTCTCCTCGGAAGTCCGTACAGCCTTGAGACGGGTGGTGCCTGATGAGGCAGAGGACCCAGAGGTGTGAATGGGCCGAGGAGCAAACGAGCTCGGTGCCGCCTCCTCATCGTCGTCTCGCGTTTTCGAGCGTTCAACTGAAACCATGCCGATGCTGTGGGTAGGCGATGTCGGCGCCCTATCGTTACGCCAGCTACTCTGCGTCGGCGTCTTTCGAGAAATCTCGGCAGCCCGATCCTCTGGGAGAGGAGAGGGCGCCCCGGGTGTCCGCAGAATGGTCACCTTGGTTCCTGACGAAGACTTTCTGTGAGGCGAGGGCTGGGTTTGGATGGGCAGGCCCATCAGAGGCTGTGGCCTCCTGCGTTGTTGTGCAGGGAACTCGGCCACAGATTGTGTCAGGGGAGACGGGTTGAGAGGGTAGTTTCTAGTCTTCTGCTCTCTGGGAGCCTCGCCTTCCTCCTCTTCAGACTCGGAGATTGTGGTAGCATTGGAAATAGATCCCCTCATTCGATCAACCGGCGATCGGCTCTTCGTATTGGACGCTGCCGCGCGAGATACGGATCCGACAGCCTTGGGAAGCTGCGGCTCTTCGGTGGACTTGACAGACAGAGTACTGCTGTGGTTGGAGTGGTTGGATATGCTGATGCTAGCTGGGCGGGCTCGATCGATGGTGTCGACAGACGGTGACCTCGATCCGCTGGGACTCTTAGGCCCTGCGACCTCGATGATACGCGCAGAATGCACGCTGTTGGACCTCTTCAGGGTGAAGGGGCCCCCGGTGTCGGACAAGGCGGGAGAGACGCTGCCGGCGACCGACACCCGAGACGAGGTCATGATTTCGGCCTTTTCATACGTGCCATCCTCATCAGTAGGCGTTCGGCGAGCCCGGCGGAAAGCAGACGCCGCCGAAGTATCCGTCACAATCTTTGACAGACGCTTCTCCTTGGGGACTGATTTCCTGGACGGTTGAACCGCCTCGGGCTCATTCTCCGGGACTGCCTCGTCTTTGGACACCTCCTTGACTTCTTTGACTTGTTTGGCCTCCTTAACCTCCTCGACTTCCTTGACTTCATTGACCTCCTCAATGGCCTTCTCTACCGTCTCTTGGGTTGGTTTGACAAGAGCTCGGAATGGTGACGTGCCAGGAGTCGGGAGAGAATTGGATCGCTTGCGGCCCGTCAGGTTGGGAGTGTTCGGTTGCGAGATCGGAGTTGGAAGCCCTGGGCTCGCGAGCGGGAGAATCAGTAGACTCTTGGGTCGCCGTGCGCTCGTGTCCTCCTCCTCCACATCCCCCTCATCGTCGCTGTAGCTCGCAAGTCCGGGAACTTCAATCTCGTCTACATCATTGCTGGCCATTGGGAGCGGGATTTCTTCAGGGGAAACGTCTTTGGCGTCCTTTTCTTCCTTCTTCTCGTTCTCGCCGTCGCTGTGCGTGATGGTCCGACTGAGATCAGTCAAATTGCTGTCGCGTCGCAACTGGCTTAACGATGCCCTCGAAAATGGTCGGCCGCCAGCGTCGTAGGTTGGAGATCGGATTCTCTTCTTCCAGCCCCTCCACAGTCGTCCGAGTGTCCGGTCCAGAGCAACTCTTTCCATGTCCGCCTCTTCGACAACGATGCGGTCCGCAATGTCGGTAGGGTTACTGGTGCCCTCCTTGAGATCTTTTTGGAATCTAGCACGCAGTCTATGGTACGCGGCCTGTCCAGCGACGGTGAGCGTAAGCTCACCCATGTATTCCAGGACAGATGTCAAGAAAATGGCAACGGCAGGTGAAATGACGGCAGAGATTTGCTCGTCGGCCCCAATCTCGAGGTTCTCCTGCTCCATGTACAAATCCTCGTCTTCCTCTTCCATGTCTCCCAGCGAGGAGTACACCATGCATCGAAGTCGCGTGCGCTTCCAAACCAGCTCCAGATCCCAATCTCGCGATGGATCGGCGCCCTGTGGCTGCACGTAGTCGTCTTCATCACCTTCTCCGAGATATTCTCGTAGCTCCTCGTCGGCGTTGTTGACGGCATCTTTGGCAAGTTTAGGCTTCAAGACTTCGGTCACGGCCGGTCGCAGGGCGGTGAGTGTGGTAGCTCGGGCTTTGGAAAGAAAATTGAAAAGGAGCTGATCGAGAAAGTTGTTGACGAGGAGCAGGGCTTCTGGCGATACCAGTGCGGTTTCCCCAGCGGGTTCGATTCCGTGTTGGTCGTACCAGGTTTCGGCGTGGGTGTCGTGGTCGTTTGTGACGATTTGTGAGGCAGCCGAGGAAGCTATAAAGGCCGCCTCGGGCGACACGGTCAAAGGGGGCGACATCAGACTCTGAGCGATTGTCGAAGGCCTGTCGCTGGAAACGCTCTGTGTCCGAGACCTCACGCCGCGGGGGGGAACGACGATGCCAGACGTCGGTCTCGACATGGTCGCGTCGGGGTTCGGGGACGCCATGGGTGGCTTCTATAGGCGGGTAGACCTCGGCCGTCACCCAATGCGCAGTGTAGTACGAGAAGCGCTCGAGAATGGTTTGTCGCGGCTGGTAGGCACGAGGCAGGCCAAGGGAGTGCAAGCCCGGGTAAGCGCAGGCGCAGGCTCGGAATGGCAGTCGAGAGACCTCTTTGATGGTGGGGAGGTTACACACGCATCGATTTTCGCGGGAGGGTGCTGGAGGCTGGGTTGTGTTAGTGGACAATCCAGTCGAGGAGCTGAAGCGGCAAGAGAACAAATCAAAGCCACAATCAGTAGTAGCTGCTGTCCAGCGGTTGGGTGCAGCGCCGAAGCCGGGAACGAAGCAAAGCTCTTGCGTAACCTCGACTCGCAGCCGGTGCGACCATTGGAACACGGCAACAGAGGGACCACGCGAGCGACAGACGTCACCTCGAGACTTCTGGGGCGTGCCAATGGCGGGTGTCTCGCAAGATTCCAGCAGTGTCGGCCCGGACGTCTCAAGGGTGCGTCGCACGAGAATGTGTACGGGGACAATTCGTTTGCGGTCGCGTCTGGGCGCGATTCACCGGTTCGGATGGCAGTCGATGCGCAAGCAGACAATGTGCGGTTCGAGACAGAGAATGGAGGTTGGGAATAGGGATGGGCTCGAAAGAACGTACCTCTTACAATAACGGCAGAGACAGGACGCTACCTTGTGCCGGCTCGGATTGTTGTGACGGCGCAAAAGCAAGCAAGCAAACAAGCCTTCACTCGCACCAGCAAGAGCGTGACGAGGTGAAGAAGGAGAAGTTAAAATGAACAAAGTCAAACCAGCGCGCCGGTCGAACTCCTGGAGGTGACGGACGGCACGACGGTAGTGTAGCACTCGTTTCGCTCTTCGCTCGGCCCCTGGGCCAGGCTTGGATGGGTAAGTACAAAAGAAGGAGTCGACTGGCGAGTGAACGGTGGAGGGGAAGGATTGGGATTAGGAGTGGTGCTGGTCCGTTTAGAGTGGTCCTGGCCCCTGTGAGCCTGTGAGCTGGAGCGATGCGGGAGCGACTCCGTGGTTGCAAGGATAAGGGACGACGCTTCCAGGCACACTTACAGACTGCCTGGAGCAGCATAACCTGATGCGCCGTCGGGGAGCTGTGACAGCATTCTAGTGCACAAAGGCGCGGGATTGCGGGCGTGTGGAGGGTTGTGCGCGTGGTGGATTGTGCTTGTGGTGGATGGTGGTGGGTTGTGCGTGTGTGGTGGACTTTTTTCCATCTTCTGTCGACGGTGGGCCCACTGGACCGTATCCGTTCCGCATCCAGGGTTCGAGTCAGGGCTCTCGTTCGAGCGGGCGGGAACAGATCAGGACATGGGAGTTTTGCTGCGGGTGGTGTTGAGCCTTGATTGTACGAGCGACTCAGCACGTGTTGCACAAAGGGAAAAGCAAGGGCCGGAGGGAAGACTCCTCGTCCATGCGGGCAGCTGCCATCGAGATGCTCCTGCACGATGCACAGTTTGCGACACGGTGCCACGGCCACGTCGACGGTCGACGTCCACAAGGATTACAGACGCCCACTGCAGCTTCAGGCATGCGTCAATCAATCCCGCTGCCATCTTCGGCCGGTGGCTGCTTTTCATCCACGGCCGTCCCGTTGCTCAGATCAACCCCCAGTTGGCTCGTCCGTGCATCAGTCAGAGTCAGTGGTCGATGATCCGGGAAGGCTTGGAAGGCTTGGAAGGCGTCGAAACTAACCCGAAACAGTGCGATAATCATCCGCCTGCACAGTCCACCTTCCTTCCCTTTTTGCTTCTTCTCGGAATTTTCTCGCTGGCCTTCTTCCCACACAAAGCTCATACATTCACTTCATCGGACCGGATCCTAGCGTTTCGTCGACGCGACCCGGTCTGAGACGATTAGAGTCGACGGTTACATCGTTGCTCAGTCCCCTAACCGGGGTTGACAACTCCACACGACATCCAGCTTGTCCAGCAATGTTCGTACCTACCTCCTACCCTAGTACCTATCGCCATCAACCTCTGCATCTTGACTGCATGTTTCAACCTGCACGATCCAACGTGCTCCGGGTCTCACCTATTCCTTGTCCCGACCAGTCGATACCTCCGGCGAAATGTCACCATCGTGATAGCCTCATGCTCCATGAACATGGTGGTTGGCTGGTCCGTTTGATTTGATACCTCGCACGGACTCGCGCCGTCGGACGCCCAACATCCCACGGCGTGCACTGGCACTGTATCCACAAGCCACGCGGATCAATGGAATGGAGGCAAGCATTGGCACGGAATAGGAGACAGCTAACAATGCACAGCACGGCAGCCGAAAGATGAGACGCAACATTGAGTCCGACATGCGAATGCAGGTACGGAGCCGACCGGAACCTGGCAGTCATCAATCAACGGCACTTCTGCGGCGTAGTGGCCTCCAGAATGTTTCTGTTTCATTTACGAATAGATTCGATACATGCCTGCGGAAGAGCACTCTTCCCAGACCAAGATTGAAAAGAGTGGCCAGCATTAGCCCTAGCCTCGTTACACAGCCATTTCCGAAAGCAAGACAAGCTCCGAGCCAGACGTGATGCCTTCACCGGCTAGTCGCCCTCGTGGCCCGAAGCTTTTCGTCCTTCTGGTCCTCTTCCAGACGAAAATTTCCCCCGCGTCCGATACCATAAAGTCAAACAATAACAGCATGTGACGGTCGGATATTTTCATGAAGCGGTCTCAGAGACAGCTCCCAGCCCCGCGGGTCGGCAGCACAACAGGCTATTCATACCTGGATAGGGAGACGCGGGTGTGGTTCCCGTCAGAATGTCTCAGACATTCAGATTCAGCCCGCCACGGTCAAATATGTATATCTAGACTTGTGCTCTGGTTGGCCCCCAGCCGCCCAACGCATCAGCCATTTCATCACACCACGGTCACTCAGCTGGCTACTAGCACGACGATGCTTGATATCTATCGCCGTCACTGTTCTCCTCTACTCGCAGTGGTCGACCCAGTGGAGGTGATGCCACTGCACTAGCTGACGGGACGAGCAAGGTTGCTCCCAAGTCAGGGGTGTCCCAGCCTTGCTTTGACGCACAGCGATTGACGTGCCTGGACTCCAGGTTCTCACAAATTGTTTGTCAGTTCGTCTGTTGGCCAGCTCATCGAAGCCAGCCCACAGAAGGACGTCCCGCCAAGAGGAGCAAAGGAATACCGAACCAGCCTTTCGGTGACAAAGCCTCTGCGTCCATGGCTGGCTGAACCGGCAAAAGCAAATAACGCTGCAGGGGGAAGAGAACCAGCGTCAGCTCAGCCTACGTGTCTGATAGAACGGGGGTCACTATCCCGATCTCGCGAGGCGGCGTCAATAATACCGAGCATCGCCGCATGAAAAAAGCAGGCTCGGCCATGTCAGCATCAGCCTGCCAAGTCTCGGGGTGCTAAAATTACACCTCCCGCTCGCCGAGGTGCAGAAGTGCAATATTTGCTCGTTTCTGTACCACGTCGTCGGGACCAACTATTTCGCGTGGGTGGTATAATATGGTTCAGCTCGGGGGAACGTGGCGTATAAATGTTTCAGCTCGTTTGTGAATAAGCGCTTGGTGTGAGTTGAGGGTGCGCTTGTGTTTCTGTTGACGTGTAGATGTGTATGAAGTTATCTTGGCTTGCGTTACTCCGAACTCGTCTGGCTAACACCGTGATGAAGGACATAGAACATGTCAGAAGAGGGACGCAACGTTTGATTCAAGAGCGAGTATGTGGTATTATCTATTAACACTTTTGACTGCAAGTAAGCTCATGGACAGGCTGCTAGTATCTGGCTTCGTCGAGTGGACAAAGCAAACTCTTAGCTTCGTCAAGTTACAAGAGCAAACCCCAGAGGCTAGTTGAGAGCCAGTCCCAAACAGACGCTTCAAAACGTACAACTCGGAGGAAGAATCTCCCCCAGAACTTCTACAGCGAACCAGCGCCGAGAAGGATGGATGCCTCCCGGTTCCGTTTTCCCAGAGGCTAGTTGAGAGCCGGTCCTCCAAGCAGATGCTTCGGGGCGTATTCATACAACTTTGAAGACGAATCTTCTCAGGAAACTTCTACGGCGAGCCAGCGTCGAGAATGATGGATGTCTCCCAGTTCTGTTTTCCCAGACGCATTACCCTTCTTTCCCCATCATTATCGTCTCCTCGCAAGAGCACTCGGCGATACCGCAGTCGTCAGCTTCCATCCAGGCAGACGCCGTTCAGGAGCAAACTCACCATGCGCAGAGGACCGTCTTCGACAGGCTGTGCATGCCCCGTTCAGAGTCTGCACGCCTTGGATGATGATGTTGGGACATTCCAAGGCCACGTCGGCGCGGGGGCAGCGGGTGGTGATGGTCCGGACCCAGCCCACGTCGCAGTGGCGGCATCGCAGGTTTGTTCCGTAGCACATTGTGCAGCGACTGATTAGGTGTATTTATCCAGTGGCTTCGTCAAGTGGCGGGCTGGCGGGGGTGCTGACTGACGTCGTGGTATCCGGCTTGGCTGGGGAACGCCCGTGGGATGGATAAGAGGCATGGGCTCCCACAGGGGAATAGGATGGGTGGCTCCCAGGAGGGATATGAGAGGTATTAGAAAGAAATAGGTAAGCTTACACACGGTCGTCCATGAAGAATCAGAAAGAGAAGAGTGTTGAGGTCTCCCCCTGAGGTTTTATACTCTCCAAGATTGTGTGTTCCAAGGGACCTAGAGGGATATACCACGTTCCTTGGTATCTGACATGATCAGGTAACAAGCAACGTCGCTCATTGTCCTCAGAAACGGCCTCGAACAGAACGCCGTGTTTGAGAATGCACATGGGCATGGTGCAGGAGGTTACCCCAGGGGCATCGTCAGCGGTGAGAGCAAAGGCCGTTGGTTCCGTCTGGTTGTTGGAGAGATTACAGAGCTTGGCTAGAGCTGAGCCAGAAAGCGGTGGCGAAGCTTTGCGGTCGACAAAGGTAAGTCCAGTTTCGTGTTGTTGCGCAGAGAGACCGGTGCGTTTCTCGTTTCTTGTTTCGTTGTTGAGGGTTGTTTCGTGGGGAATGTGACGTGTAGGATCTGGACCGGCGGTGCCGAGAGATTGAGATACGGGTCGGATGGAAATGAGCCAAATATAAACACGAAAGAGTGTTTCTAGAATGGAGAAGCGATATTTGGTGCCTTAGGGCGGACTTTAGAAGGAGGCTAGATGTTGGGGAGGAATATTGCAAATGTGAGTTGTCATATTGCAGGGCTTCAGCCTTGTTCACTAAAAAATAACCGTTCAACCAACGGTTTAGGCTTGGGAGCTTGAGGGCAGAAGTTGTGAGCTGAGTGGTGAAATATGCACGGGTTCAAGCTTCTGTTGATCGTGCTCGTGAGTTGTGCTGCTCTGGCCAATGGGTTGTTTGCTGGAGGTTGTTTACTTGGACGAGCGCGACAATAACAACAACATCATCTTGCACAAACACTCAGCAAGACACATGATATCCAACCTTCAGAACTTCTTCCTGACCTCTAGACCTTTCTACTACCATTCAAGCCTCCACCAAAAAGCCAAGATGAAACTCTCCTGCTCATCCCTCCTCATTCCCAAACCCTTCCTCCTCCCCTCCCTCGCCCTCGCCCTCTTCGCCGTCCAGCTCGGCCTCTCCCTCGCCGAACCGACCTTCTCGCACCTCCTCCGCGACATCCTCTGCAAGCAGCACTACAAATCTCCGGCCGACAAGCTCCTCCCTGGCGCGCAATGCGACGTCGAGCCGGTGCGGCGGGAGCTTGAGGTCCTGCTGGAGGGGATATTTATCTCGACTACCGTTGCTGGTAAACCCCCCTCCCCCCCTCTCTCTACAATACCTTGAGGTGAAAGAACTGGACTGGGCTAATTAGTGGTAGGAATACTTGTCGCTTTGCCCACGAGTGCAGCTTCTGATCGCTGCGGCCGCTCCCCCGTACTGGCCATGAGTCTGCTGGGCATCTGCGTCGCGCAGCTGTACGCCATGTTTGTGGTCTGGCAGTGGGAGACGGTTCCGGTGCGGGCGCTCTGGGGGGTAGGGGGTTTCTTGCTCGTTGGCGGGGGACGGTGTGTGGTTGAGGCCATGGTGTTTGCCATTGTCTCTGACATGTCATCCGTGGGGAATAGGTCAGTTCCCGGCACAACAACTTCACCTCGCGAAGACCTGCTAATAGCGAACACACCAGGACGACTTGGTTCCAACTCCTCACCTCCTCCATCCTCGCCGCACAAGTCCTCGCCCCCTTCATAACCACCCACCTCCTTGCCCCTACCCCCTGGCCAACCCTCTTCCTCTCCCTCGCCCTCATCTTCCTCCCCGGCCTCTTCTTCGTCGCCCTCACCCCCGAGTCCCTATCCCCCCAATCCCGCGCCACATCCCTCGGCACAACCCCTTCCGACGCGCGCCGCCTGGTCCTGCGGACACTCACCTCCCTCGTCGCCCGCCCGGCCCGCTGGCTGCTCCCCGGCTCGAGCCTCGTCGTCCCGCTCGCCACAGTGCAGACGGAGATGCTCACGAGCCTGATGCACCTGCTCTTCGACTGGCCGACTTCCCGCAAGGAGCTGCTCGTCCCGCTGCACAGCCTCGTCAGCCTCATCACCCTCCTCCTCATCTTACCCCTCGCATCATCCCTCTGGATACGCTTCTTCGCCCGCCCCGTCCGCCGCATCCACGCCATCGACGAAGCCCTCTCCGCCCTCAGCGCAACCCTCCTCCTCCTCGGCTCCCTCGCCCACCTCCTCACATCCCATCCGACCCCCCTCCTAACCGGCCTAGTCCTCACATCCCTATCCTCTGGCCTGCCGCTACTCTGCCGGTCCATGATCGTGACCTGCGTCAAGGCCGAGCGGACAGGCACGCTATTCGGCGCCCTGGTCGTGGCCGAACAGCTCGCGTTCCTGGGGCTGGAGGTCGGGCTGGCGAGGCTCTTCCGCGTGGCGCTGGACTCCTGGATGGGATGGCCGTTTTGCGTGTGCGCGGGGGTCGCGGTGCTGGTCGGGACGGCGACGTGGTTGGTTCCCGGGTCGTGGAGGAGGGGGGAGAGGGAAGAGGGGGAGAGGGAAGAGGGGGAGAGGGGGCAGGAGTTGTGAGAAGGTGTTACAGCAGCCTCCTGCATTAGTAACTCCCCAGGTAGAAGCACGACATGATTTGCGCCTAATTGCATACGACTCAGGCAATGAATTCCCCCAGTCGCGATAACAGACTTCCCGCCCTAATCAAATCACGGCATCCTGCATCTGCATCCTCCCTTCACCGTACGTATGGAATTATTTTCTGCCCTGCCCTGACGTGGCCCTCGCTACTGCTTACCTGGGCATAGCTGTCCATGGATGTCTCACTTCGGGCCGGCATGCTTCCAGCCTCTTTTGAAGGATGCACTTGAGACAAACAAATTCAATTTGATTCAATTCAATTCAATTTCTCTTCTTTTCACATTTCAAGAGACATCAACTTACCATCTACCTAGTCACCCTTTAGTCCTAACGTGAAAATGCCCCCTCACAAATCCCAACTAGGCGAGCGCGCCCTGCGTCACATGATCAAGACCACGCCCATTATCGACCACCACGCCCACCCGCTCCTGCGTGTCGAGCACGTCAAGCTGTACCCGCTGCTGACCGTCTCGACCGAAGCCCACGGCGATGCCATCGCCGCCGCGGAAACCAGCCTCTCGCACATGCGCGCCGTGCGCCAGCTCGCCGCCATCCTCGAGTGCGACCCGACCTGGGAAGACGTCGAGGCCGAGATCGCCCAGCGCCGCGCCCTAGACTACGACGCCTGGATCGCCCGGTGCCTGGCCGGCGTGGAAACCGTGCTCGTCGACGACGGGCTGGCGAACCAGGATGAGGTGCACCCGTACACCTTCTTTGATCACTTCGCCCGCAGTCGCAGCAAGCGCATCGTGCGCATCGAGGCCGTCGCCGCTCAAATCATTGATCGCGTGCTCGCCCAGGCACACTCCTTCAACGCCTTTGTCGACAATGTCTTTGACCAGTTCACCACGTCGGTCCGGCGGGACATGCGAGACCCCGAGGTGGTCGCCTTCAAGTCCGTCATCTGCTACCGCACCGGCCTGGCCATTCCCGAGAACCCCGACATGGCCGCCGCGAGAAAGGCCCTGCGGCCCGTCTTCGACAAGAAGCAGCAGGACAAGGAGCATCTCACCTTTGACCGTCTGGAACACCCGGGCCTCAACGAAGCTTTTGTGCACCGTCTGGCCCGCCTGATATCCGACATGAGCCCCGAGCACGAGAAGAAGCCCATACAGTTCCACACCGGCCTGGGAGACAATGACATCACCCTGAGCAAGTCCAGCCCCGCTCTCCTCCAGGACTTCATCAAGGCCTACCCGACCGTTCCCATGGTCCTCCTACACGCCAGCTACCCCTACATGCGCGAGGCCGCCTACCTGGCCACCGTCTATGCCAACGTCTACACCGACATCGGCGAAGTCTTCCCCCAGGCGAGCCGCGACGGCCAAGAGGCCGTCATCCGCCAGGTCCTCGAGCTCTGCCCATACTCCAAGCTGCTCTGGAGCACCGACGGCCACTACTTCCCCGAGACGTACCTCCTGGCCGTCGAGCAGGTGCGGGAGGCCATGGGCACCGTTCTAGTCGACTACTTACTCAAGGGAGACCTAAAATTCGACCAGGCCTTGAAGCTGGTCCACGACGTCTTCTTCAACAACGCAAACAAGTTGTACAACCTCGACCTCGACCTCGTGCCCCTGGATCTCATACCCGAAGGGGAGCTCGTGGCCAGCACCGCGGAGAATGTCCGCCTCTTGACAAACTTCCTCCACGGGAGAGAGACGCCTCGCTTCTTGCGCATCTACTGGAACGACATGACCGCCATGCCTCGCATGAGAGCCATCCCCATGCGCCGCATCTTTTCCATGCTGAGCGACGATGAGGAGCTCTCGTTTGGTGTGACCAAGGCCAGCCTGGGCCTGCTGCAAAACGACGTGCCCGCGCCCGGCGTCACCCCGACCGGGGAGTACAAGCTCCATCCAGACCTTTCTACTCTGCGCCTCGGCCCTCGGACAAGTCACATCACCGTTCAGGGAGACTTCAAGGAAAAGGACGGCTCGCCCGTGGCCCTCTGCCCGCGAAGCCTCCTGAAGAGGGTTCTTGGGGAGGCGGCCGAACAGGGGTTGGAATTCGTTTTCGGCTTCGAGATTGAGTTCCTACTCACACGCCGCATAGACGACGAGAGCAGATACGAGGCCCTGGACGGAGACGGCCACGCGTGGTCTGTAGGCAGGGCCATGGAACACCCAGATGCCGCCGACTTTCTCGACGAAGCGATTGACCACCTCGACGCTGCCGGCGTCTACGTCGACATGGTGCACCCCGAGAGCGCAAACGGACAGTACGAGGTGGTGCTCCCCAAAGCACCCGCGCTGAAAGCCGTAGACACGCTGCTCTACGCCCGAGACATCCTCAACAACTGCGCTACGGGAAAGGGCTTCCGCATGACGCTGCACCCCAAGCCGTTTGCCGCGGCTTGCGGCACCGCGGCCCACGCGCACATGTCCATCTCAACGGCTCGCGGCTCCGACCCGGCCGTGTATGAGCCCTTTTACGCCGGGGTGCTCAAGCATCTCAAGGCCATCGCAGCCTTCACCTACAGCAGCATGGCCAGCTACGAACGTGTAGTCGACGGCTGCTGGGCGGGCGGTACGTGGGTGGCGTGGGGTACGCAGAACCGCGAGACGCCGCTCCGCAAGGTCGACGGCAGCCACTGGGAACTCAAGTGCATGGACGGCATGGCGAACCCGTATCTGGCCATGTCGGCCGTTGTGCTGGCGGGGGTACAGGGTGTCGCAGACAAAGAGGCGCTGATGTCCCAGGACTGCGAGGTCGACCCGGCGACGCTGACCGAGGAAGAACGGGAGCGGCTCGGGGTGCGGGAGAAGCTGCCCACGAGCGTGGGCGAGGCCCTGGCGGCGTTGGAGGGTGATCAAGCCTTGACGAAGCTGCTCGGGCCGGAGCTCGTAGAGAGGTATGTGGCGGTCAAGAACGCTGAGACGGCCATGCTGGAGAGTATGGGTGAGGAGGAGCGGCGGCTGTGGGTGATGGAGCGGTATTGATCTTGACAGCTTAAGACGCATAGAGATACACGACAAATGGTCAGGTAGATAGGCAAGCGGGAAAGAAGTAGAGCGGGCGATGAGGATATCTGGACTTGATCAGCTTCATCACCACTGCGTTGATAACTGCCTGCACGTCATATGCACACTCAGGACCGAACCCCGACTTGGCGCCAGCCGCTGTGAAGCTGTCAGCCACAGTGGAGATGACGATGGAGAGGCGCGGAAGCTTGGAGTCGTTGGCGGGTGGACGCAGTTCATGCCTGTGAGCTCAGCCGGCATTTGAATTGAACTGGGACACGAATTCCCATTCATTCATTCTTGATGCATTGTCGCCTCGTTCTTCGCAATCATGGCCACAGTCGACATATCCTTATGCACAATTCGTCAATGGTGGTGAGCTGTCAAAGCCACACGCACACATCCCGGCGGCCGCAGCTTCCACGATCCACCCATCCCTTCTTTGAGGTGCATGCAAGGACAAGGGCGCGGGAGCATCCTCTCCGAAGGAAATCAAGATGTCCGAGGAGAGATGCAGGAGGGGCCCAAGCTCTCAGCGCATGTGGCTCGTTGGAGCTGGTCTGCTCAGGTGCTTTGGGCTGGTCCGTGTGGTGGTGATGAATTGATGCATATCTGGATCGGGGATGCGTTCTGAGGGATGTGTGCCGATGCGATGCAGCTCTGGAGGGAATCGCGAGGGAGGTTGTGTTTTGGCATTTGAAGTTTAAAATTGAGGGCTTCCAGGAAACATTGGGACACGTGGATATCCAGGGACGTATTCGTACCTTCCCGCCGTATCCATCAATATTCCCACATCGGATTCCTTTTCAAACCTCGAGCATCAAACATGGGAAACTGCTGGATCCTCCACATTCAAGCCAAGAAGGGTGATCAGCATCCCTTTTGGTATTTCTTGCATACACGTAAACATGCCCCCGGCGCAAGCACCAGCGTCCGGTGCTTGAGTAGGATGCGGTCTAGACCGGTCCATCTAGGACTCGTCGCGCCTCCTCTTTGTGCGTCTCTGATCCCTCGAGAAATGGACAAATTCAAAATGTGATGCCGTATGAAGCACTGTATTCGTACGAATACCTACCCGGTGTGCCGAACTGACCGACTTGGCTCTGGGTGACGACCACTTTGCCCCCCGGCGAGTCCGATGGCTTGAAATGTCCGTGTTAGCCGTGATCTTGGCGAGCCTCAACTTGAAGTGTCGATTGAAAACCCAAGAGAATCTCCTTCCTCAGCTGCAAAACCACTTGAAACCAACCAGCATCTTCCCAATAAGCTTCATCGCTAGCATACTACGTAGTACTCCAAGACTCCACCGGCGCCCATCTCCTGCGGCTGTTGCCCATCGAGGACGGTCATTGGAATCGTGAATTGTTTTTGTCCGTGCTGAAAATGCTGCAATTGAGAGTGTTGGCGGCTTCTTCGAGTCTGATCTGACCCAAACACCAGCAGATCTGCTGCAGCGCCTACAAACTAGTTGTCAGTGAATCCACTGGATCCAAAAAACCTCAAGATGCTTCCTGGTTCCAACAGTTCCAACACTATTCTCCTTCTTCGTATTCTTCTCGAATTCACTTTCATCCTCTTCCAATAATACTCTCCCTCTTTCAATATCCCATCTTCTCAAATTTTGTGGTTTCAATTCCTCGCGCAACCACCAAACCTAGTTGGGCTTCTCACCACCACCACCAACCTCTAAATCCAATCCGGGTCCTCCCCTTCCCCCCCTTCACATTCCCAAACTGGCCCTCCATTCTCCATTTCCATCAGCTATCCGCTTTTCTCGCCCTGTTATCCGCCTCATATCATCTTGGGCCTCATCAGATCAACATCAGCTTGTATCACATCGTCTCGCGCATCCCTCTTCATCTCGCCCGGTAGACGACTGCTCCATCTCTCCTCTCCACACCATCTCCACGCCATCCCACAGCGCCGGCGACACACCCCCGGCAGTTTCCACCAGCTGGACGGGTACATACGAAGACACCTGGACCACCTTGTTCTTCTTTTCGCTGATCCCCCGTCTCTCTGTCTCTCTCCAGCAAATCCCAGCCCTCCACCGTCCATCGGCAACCTCCAGTCCAACGTTGCTCAACGGCCGACAAGGCAACATCGAGCTTGACTCGCACGCCGCGCGCCTTCGCTCCAATCGACGCGAGTCCCTTCCTCCCCTGGTGACCGGCCTCGGAGCCGACCAGATTTTATCCTCCATCCTCACCACCCATTCCCGGCTTCCCTTCGCTTCCTTCCCCCGGTCTTCTAACGAGAAAACGATGCCGCGTCGCCGAACTCAACCTCCAACCCCCGTCCTCTAACCGCCTACCATGAGGATCGCTATTCGCGAGCAGCTTGCTGCCCTCGTCCTCCTGGCCGTCCTCGCCTCCCTCGCCGTCGTCTCCATTCCCACCTGGATCTACGTCAACCGATTCGTCGTCAACGTCGAGCGCGAGGGCTTGACGCTCACGGCCTCGCTCAAGGCCTCCCGCATCACCGCCGAGCTCGATCTCGTCCAGACCAGCAGCTACACAATCACGTCGCGCATCCTGCTGCAGGACGCGCTGTCCAACTTCTACGCCACCGGCGATCGCGACTGGGACAATGCCATTGAGGATATCGAGAGTGCCCTTGCCGTCACCTCAGACACGGGACTGTTGCAGGTTAGGCTGTACTCGAGGAACAAGACGGGTGCTTCCAATGGCGGCCTATTCAACGTCACCACCAGGAACATCAGCGACATCACCCTACCCTACACCAACTCCAACGGCCAGTCTGTGATGCTGGGCGACTCGGACATGGGCTATCCCCCGAGTCTGTTTCCCAACATCACCTACATCAACCTTCACATGCCCAACAAGTACCGGCCCAATGAGACCGCCTACGCCGCCGAGGCCTTCCCCGGTGTGCGCATCTATCGCGACGGCGGTCTTCTCCTTGGCCCTCTGGTCCTCAACGAATCCGCAGCTCTGCTGTCTGTTACCGTCCCGGTCCGCGACAACTCGGATCAGTTCATCTTGGGCTACATGACCGTTGTCACACTCGCCTCGTCACTTACCCAGGTGCAGGAATCCCGCGAAGGGCTAGGCAAGTCTGGCTCGGTACTGTTGATCGGACCAACCGAGGGCTCCAACCGCTTCAGCTCGTCCACTCCAGCCAGCAACTCGACCTACACTCCCAACAGAGAGACGTTTGGCAATGTCTTGGTAAAATTCGTGCTTCCGCCAGAAACCCCATCTCCATACAAGGACCGACACTCCAAGTACCAATACTCGGAGCAGGCCGACAACAAGGCCTTCCCCGTCAAGCAGTATCCCGCCGCCCTCGATTCATTCACCAAACACTATGAGACTGTCAACAATGCCAGCGCCCTCCTTAACACGCGCAACGAACAAAACGCCAGGGTTGCTGTTGGGTTCGCCCGCACACAAACCCCCTTGGTGAATTGGACCGTGTTGGTGGAAAAAGCTAAGTGGGAGGCATACGAGCCCATCAACAATCTCCGGAACATCCTCCTCGGCACCGTCTTTGGAACGGTTGGATTCATCATGTTGCTAATCGTGCCATGTGCCCATCTCAGCGTGATGCCAATTCTCAAGCTCAAGGCCGCGACGGAAAAGACCATCAACCCCCCAGGTTATGAGGATTCGTATCTCGGCTCCGACGACGAGGAAGATCTTCCGGGCTCCGGCGGCGTCTCACAACGGTCCAAGAAGGGCTTGTTTGCGAGCTTCATGCGGTGGGCAAGAAAGAAGCCCAAGAGGCCTGCGTCAGACCGCGACCCGGCCCGTCGCATGTTCAAGATTCCCGGCAAGGTCGACATTAGGAAACCGATCATCCGGGACGAACTGACGGAGCTCACGCAAACATTCAACGACATGAGCGACGAACTGGTCAAGCAGTACATCAGTCTCGAAGACAAGGTGGCGGAACGAACCCGGGAACTGCAGGAGAGCAAAAAGGCTGCCGAAGCGGCAAACGAGAGCAAGACTCTGTTCATCGCAAACATTTCCCACGAACTCAAGACGCCGCTCAACGGCATTCTCGGCATGTGTGCGGTGTGCATGGAAGAAAACGACTTGTTGAGGATCAAGCAATCGCTCAAGACGCTGTACAAGTCGGGAGACTTGCTGCTGCACCTCTTGGAGGACCTCTTGAGCTTCTCCAAGAACCAGATCGGAAACCAACTGAACCTGGAACTGAAGGAGTTTCGATTGGCTGATATCCGGTCCCAGATTCTGACCATCTTTGACAAGCAGGTCCGAGAAGGAAAGATCAACTTCTCGGTCCAGTTCATCGGCGCCGACAATATCGAGTTGGATGCGAACCCAGACCCGTCGGAAAAGGAGACCAAGTTGCCTGCTTTGGGCCCCCACGGGCGGCTAAAGGACATGTGCTTATGGGGAGACCAGCACCGCATCCTGCAGGTCATCATCAACCTAGTCAGCAACAGCTTGAAGTTCACGCCGCCCGACGGGAGAGTCGACGTGAGGATCAAGTGCCTGGGTGAGGTGGATGCTATGAACGAGGATGAAAGCAGGACGTCTTCGTTTTCAAGGAACTCGCGCAATAACTCGAGGACAAGCCGCACACGCGGCAGGGATCGAGGCGGCGCCAGTCCCACGCACTCCAGCAGCTCGGGGCCTCTGGGCACCCCTGGTCGATTTAACGGAGCCGGCACTGCCCTTTCCATCAACCCCATGGACCCCAAGGCTACGCCATATATCAACGTCCGAGAGAGATCGCCAACGCCGCCTCCTCCAGGGGCCAAGTCGTATCTCTTCGAGTTCGAGGTCGAGGACACGGGTCCCGGTATCCCCGAGCACATGCAGCAAAAGGTCTTTGAGCCGTTTGTTCAAGGAGACCTTGGTCTCAGCAAGAAGTTTGGTGGCACTGGACTGGGTCTGAGCATCTGTCACCAGCTGGCCGGTCTGATGGGAGGCTCAATAACACTGAAGAGCGTCCCTGGGACAGGCTCCCACTTTACCATGCACATTCCCCTCAAGTACATCAAGGACAGGTACGTTTTCACCTTTGTTTCGGAGAAGCAACGACTAACGTTTTAGCAGAGCGTCAAGTACAGCCTCAAGTAGCATGAAGTCCCGGCCAAATAGCGTCGACAACACCAACAACACTGCCGTCGCTTCACTTGATATGGAGCAGCATCGCAACACTCTTACAACTCCCAAACCGGCCGCCGACATGAAGGCCTCCAACCAGATCAATCCTCAGCCACGGTTAGTCGGGCTCAGCGCGCCATACTTTGCCGCGGACCCAGCCGTGCCTAGGAGCACGGAGCAGAAGATGTCTGCCCTCGACGAAGCCAGGGCGAAAAAGACGGGGCAGGGCAAGCTCCGTGTACTTGTGGCCGACGACAACTCGACCAACATCGAAGTGGTCAGCCGTATGCTGAAGCTCGAGGACGTCTACGACGTGACCATTGCCAAGGACGGGCAGGAAGCCTACGACCTCGTCAAGGCTACGTTTGAGAAGAACGAGGCATACGACGTCATCTTCATGGACGTCCAGATGCCCAACCTCGACGGCCTCCAGAGCACGCGGCTGATCCGCGAGATGGGCTACACGTCGCCCATTGTCGCGCTCACGGCCTTTTCCGAGGAGAGCAACGTCAAGGAGTGCATCGACTCGGGCATGGACGAGTTCCTGGCCAAGCCCATCCGGAGGCCCGCCCTCAAGCAGATGCTCAAGAAGTTCGCCACCATCCCCGAGGAGCCTGAGACGCCGAACCTGCCCAAAAAGGGGTCGGGCGAGAAGTTTCCGGATCCCGAGAAGAGACCGCCGGCGAACGGGAATGGCAATAGCAATGGCAAGTCTCACGGCGTGCTGTTGCAATCAAAGGAGAGTTCCAACGGTACTCCCAAGGAGAGCAACGGTGGCCCCAAGGAGGGCTCCAACGGCGCTCCGAAAGAGGGTTGATTGATCACCTTCGGAACTCTCATGATGCTTCAAGATCTGGCCAATGATTTGGATCCTTGTATTAATTTTTTCACGACCATTACCGTTTTTTAATCTCTTCCATCAGCCTCCAGCGCGTGCGAACGAGCCAGCCATCCCATTCAACCACAACACACATCAGCCAACAGCCAGCAGCCAGCAGCCATATCCTCAGTCATAGAAGGAATCTTAACAACTCCATTGGCGTTCAATCTTACTGCCGAATCTCTTTTTTCCTCTTCTTCGTTTTTCTCACCCTGGGTATCAGGCTCACGGCAATATTTCTTTTGGTCTTCTTTTGACGTCTTTTAACGTATATATATATCCCTTTTTTTTGGTAGGCACGGCAGGTAGGTTTTTTTTCATGCATATACACCACTTGTCCATACACGAGAAAGCGGTCCTAGGCACGGGAACGGTTTTTGTTTTTCTAAAGTAATTTGTTTTTTCAATTGCTCTCTTTTGCATTTCTTTTTTGTTCGCAAAAAAATGGTGGTGTTGGGGAGGGAAGGGAAAGGGGATCGGATGAGAAAGGTGTTGGGGGGTAAGGAAAGAATATAGGAGTCGACATGGTAGAAGAGAAAGATGAGAAGATGAGACGAAGCATATATACATATATATATTCCATGTAATGATATATATGCGCACTAATCGGCAACTCGAGGATGACTGGCTTTTCCCCATGACATGTCCGTTGTGTAATTCTATCAAGGGGCAATGTCCAGTCGACAAGAAAATAGTGACTGAGCACTTGGCCTGCCTTTTCCCAGTCATATCCACGTGGCCGCACAACGACCTCGTTTCCTGATCCATAAAACAATATCACCAAGTCAACCACGCAACCAACAGCAAGCAAGTGAATAGCAGCTCATAATCATTCAGTATTCGAACCTATGTCGACCCGAGTCAGTAAACAAACCCCCCCATTGACCCAATCACTCCTCATTGCTTTGCATTTGCAATCCCAGTTTGGTTCGATTTCATCTGCGCCCCAGCCTAGCCCGGCTCGTTTCTGCCATTCCATCCATCCGATGGGAGCCGTCATATGTCCCAACCAATCGTTAAAACATAAAAGCAATCCGCTGTTCATCCCAACCCAGACAAGTTTGTCACTCCGTACCTACTTAGGTAAAATACGCAAAAGGAAAGAAAACTAAGAAAAAATACTACAGGACAAGAGGAGGCGCACGAGGTGTGAGAAATAGAACGTAAAAAAAGGTGGGAAAGGAGAAAAAAGAAACTAAGAGGAGAAGCCGAAGAGAAACACAACAGTCGTGCATACTCTCGCACTGCAGCTCCCTCCGAAAGCAAACGCCAGCGGATAAATTCCAGCCGCTCTCACCGACCAGAAGCTAATCCGGGCACCGAGCCTCGGACGAACCGTCGCAAACCGAAGAAAAGAAAATAGTTAAGGGGGGAAAGCAGCTAGGAAGGTCATGAAGCGGAAAAGTCGTGTGCTGTGAGGGCCCAGGAATCTGTTTGGCCGTGGTTGACAAAACGGCGTTTGTGTTTGAAAAAGAAGAGTGGCGCTTGGAGGCTCTCAGACTGTGAGGCTAAGTGAGGTTCTGCACGATCAAACACGGAGAGGCTGCTAGATCTCCATGAGACCGGCAATATCCTCGCTCATGCGTCTGTCGTACGGTCTGTCCAGCATGTCGACATCTTCGACATCGTCGTCGAACTCGTACTCGTCGTCCGAATATGCCACCAGATCGCCGTCTTCGCCACGATTCCAAAACAGACCGTCGTCGTTCACCTCCTCGTCGTCCTCGTTGAACGGCACCAGCTCGGCGCTTCGGTCTCCCAGCCAGTAGTTGGCTCGTTTTTGAGCGCCCGCAGAGGCGAGTTCCCGTTGTTGGTGGTGGCTCGCCAAGTCCATGGGTCTTAGGCTCGGGCTCTGCGACGAGATGACAGGCACCACGCGGACGTACAGGTAGGCGACGCGTTTTAGGGCTCGGTTGAAGAAGAAGTAGTGTGCTGCCCAGATGGCGCTCTCATCCTCCTCAAACGGATCCGTGTCGGGGTGGTAGCTAATGATTGTACACTCGTTGAGGTGCATCTCCTTGTCGATCAATGACCAACATTGAGGTCCCCAAACCGAACTTGAATCACTGCCGAGGGAGGAGCTGAGAGACTTTGGTTCGAAGTTGGGGCGCACGTTTTGGAGGATGGAATCGAGATTGATCATGACCCGACGCAGGTTTCGCTCGCGCTTAAAGTCGCCAGGCCTTAGGACGTGGGAGAAGTCGTAGTGTGGGTGGCTCGCATTTAGCGTCGCAATCAGGTAGGCAAAGGTGCGCCTACTCGACAAGTCGGAGAGGGGCCCGAAGGCACTCGAGTGCGAAAACAGCTGCATGCTCGGCGATGTGGCCAACATGTGTTCGCGCTCGGGCGGCGACAAGCTGTCGCCGAGCTTAAGAAGAGCTTCATGTTGCGAGTTGAGATCCTTGTCAATATTCTTATAAAGCTTCTTGTCGGATCCCGTCGATTTTGTCGTGTAGAGGTCGCATCCGCCAGTGACGTTGCAATCGGGCGTGTTGAAGTTGAGAGCGCCTGTTACAGCCTCGAAATCTTGTACCGGTAGATACTGAACGAGCTGGGTCAGCGTCGAAGAGGGTATTCGGGCGAGCGATAGCGTCGCATACCTTCATCTTGCCTAAAGGTCAGCGAGACAGGTCGAATGGGCGACGGAGGTAGTTGTCGCGACGGTAGATGGAAGGCGGCGGTGGTAATAATGACGATGCGGTCGGGGATGGCGGATTGCGTCAGCGTGGAGTCGGCGATGTGGCCTGTGGGCCGAAGGGAGAGGAAGGTTGAGTCGAGAGGAGTCGCGATGCGATGCGATGCGACACGATGCGATGCGATGCGACACGATGCGACACGATGCGATTGTTGGGGAGATGACTTTGGGCGGCGCGGGAATTGAGGCAATGGTGGAAAGTCGACGTGAAGCGTCGCGCGGGCGGAAGGAGTTGATGGGTTGGAGCAGTTCGGGAGGGATCAGCCGGATTGGGGAGTTGGCTTCACTTAACAATCGGGGGAGGAGGGAGTGCCGGAGGTTTACCCGGTTGGCGTGGGGTTTGTCGATGGGAGGAACGTAAAGCAAGTGCCGCTGAGACAAGGCGATTAAAGCAGGATGAGAATTGACGGAACCGGCCAGCAATTGAAGGCTGGATAACGGTTAGGGTGGTGTGTTGGTGACGAAATACCGGGTATTAGGAAGAAAGGAGAAAACGACGTAAAGCGACGGAATTGAACAACAGGTGAGCAACAAGCGGTAGGTCCAGCTGACACTGCATCCCTCGACGCAAGCCACGAGGAGGCCTGACACCTCACCCTGGAAGTCCGTCGGTCAACCCGCCCCGTGCTCGGATGCCCAGACCTGGAAGCGCCCTGGATCCATCCGCTATCGCTCCGTCTCGGCATTCGGACGATTCGTCGTATCCTGCGAGATAAGTAAGTCACCTGCTCCGTCATGAACAGCTGCCAGCCCATCAAATGGATGACAATCCACTCAAACCCCTGAGCCACCCGGGAGCCAGACCAATTCAACCCAAACGGGTCTCTCTGGGGACCTGTTCGCCCGCTTGGCGGCGAATGAAACCCGACCGTGTCACCACGAGCCCCAACTTCCACCTCACGCCGTTTCCGAGCCTCGCTCTGTGCATCGCATACTCGGTGCACGAGGGGAAAGAGCTATCATTCATGGATTGCCCAAGGGGATGCGTGTAAATTGGAATCGTCCTTTGTACCGAAGCTGTCGGCGGGATATTCCGGCGCCGCCTGAAGCGCGTGCAACCGTCGTCAACGTGCCGACTTTCGTGGCTCTCAGGGGCATGAGATGGAACGGTCCCAGGCGAATGTGAAGGAGCAAATTGGATGGGATCATCATTCATTTCTCTCCACCGTCTTTCCGCTTGTCGACGCAGCGCCTTGCTGCGGAGAGTCGTCCAGCCTGACGGCTCGTCGACATGCCTCGTCTCTTGATATGAAAGAGGGTGGTTTTCCACCGTCCAAGATCTACAAACAAGGCCCTTAGCCCGAATAAACTCCAAACACCACCAGCGCCGGGGTTCCCACCATGTAATCATGCGTGTCTTCTCTTCCCATCGAAGAGATTGTCGGCCCGAGCCTTTATCATTCTAAGAGCCCCATGTCTTTGAGCGATTCCGCGATTTCATCCTCGACCTATTGCGCCGCAGTCAATACTGGGTCAACACATCATCACGTATTCCGTTCGTCGCCGGTCTCTGGAGGGCGTCGCTCGGTCGGTCCGCGGCATCTTGTCGGTTCGGGCCAGGCAGCCATCTCGGGGGACAGTGACGTCTACTACATGAGCTTGGTGACTTCGTCCTCGACCTTGAAGGTTTGCGTTAGCATACACGAGGCGAAGGACGCAAAGCCACAAAACCCATGCTAGGTTATAGGAAACGATCAGTACGCACCTCCATGTCCTCGAGCGAGTCCTGCTGTCCGATACATCGGAGCACGTTCTTTTTGCTGCTCTCTTGAAGTTCACCGGCAAGCAGCAATTCGTCGAGAATGTAGTATGCCTTGGTGAAGGAGAAGATGATGTCCAGTTCGCACACGTTCCCGTAGTACTTGTCCATCTGTTCAACGTATCGGTGGATGATTTCGAGGGTGATCAGCTCGTTGTCCTCCGAAGAGCAACCCGCAATGAAGAAGAGCGAGGCATAGCGGCGGTACACAATCTTGGTGTCTATGATTGAGCTGTCAATAATCATGGTCGGGTGTTGGGGAGAGCGGTCGCAAAGGGCAACAGACCCTTATATTCGAGGAAGTTGCACATTCGCGTTCGGCGGGCGAGGACGAGCTGGGAGACGTCTTTGACGATCTTTGCCTTGTCCTTGGGGGACAGAGTGGTGAACCATTTGGCAAGGCGCTGCGGTCGCGGTCAGTGGATGCAGCTGGGAGATGCTTCAAAGCAACGCACCACCTTGCCCTGGCGGGATAGGAGAATGAGGTATCTGAGGCATCGTCAGTGGGCGGCAACAAAGGCGAGGGCGAGGAGACGGCGGAGAGCGTACTGGATCGCCATTGTGATGAAGTCTGGCGTCACCGAGCCGGCTTGGAGACGTGCAGAGGGGGAAGAAAGGTGTCGCGTGGGTGCGTGGGATAGATGATAAGTTCAATTCTGGACACGGAGCAATTTGGCTGGTTGGTGACGAGCGGGCCAAGCTCAGTTGGAGGAGGAGGAGCTGGGTCAGGCACCCAGATTTCCCCAGTGGACCCAGGGCAACTTCAGCGGTTGCTCCCTATAAACTAATCGACTAGGAAGGCAAATGGACAATGTGCATCCAATGATCAACTCTTATTTGCAGGAATTCCGTACTGCAAACTTTCGTCTTATTATCTCTCAGCCGTTTCTGGACTGATTACACCCTCAAGGTACTAAGTCAACCACCTATATAAATCCTAGACTATTCGTATCATGTTTCCAAATAACACCCACCTGGCAACATCACTCTCCACTCGCCGACTGCTCATCCACACTCATCCTGCACAACGACTCCCCTCAATGATGATTATTATTCGTACCCGTGATTACTACTCTCAACACCCACGCCCTTTGCGCGATCACATCATTACTAATTCCCCCTCTACTCTCATCCTCCCCCCACGTTCAACTCCGCCGGCTTCCCTTGCCCGCTCTCCGAACCACCGGAGGGGTGGGAACTAGCTGCTAGTCCTGCTATCGTTTTCCCGCTGATAAAGAGTTTGCGACTCGAGACGCCTTTTTTTTTTGTTTGCCGACTTCGCCTCGACTTCTTGACATCTGGATCGCTTCCGCCCCTCCTCTTATACTTCCCTCTATCCTCCCATCATGACGAAACTCATTCTATCGACGGGGTGAGTACTCCGTTCTCGTGCGCGCATTTGCATTGTGCTGACAAACTCGCAGCAATGTCATGTCGGCGGGTCCCTCCATCATTCGCAAACCCGGCGCCGCCTCGCGATCCAACCTCGAACTCGTCAACTCACTATACGAAAACTTCAACGAAGCCCAGCGCGATTATGCGACTCACGCGCCCGCGACGAACAGCTTGGTAAACGGCGGAAGCAGCGGCGTCGACGTGTGGACGGAGCGGAGTGACGGAACCCTGTACATCCCCCGCATCAACTGGGACGCCGCGGGGCTTCGCGAAGAAGTCGGCGAGTACGAAATCACAGTCAAGTTGTTTTTCCTGCCTGGCTGCCCCGCGACGGGGCGGAAGCAGTACGCAAGGGAGGCCCTGGACCTGGTCCGGAAAGAATTGGGCATCCAGTCCATCGACCTGCTGGTTGCGTCCTTTCCCGGCGTCTCTTTCGAGGGCAACTGCGAGTGGGAGGCGGACAAGGCCAACGGCCAAAAGGGCAACCTGGAAGAGGAGATCCTCACCTGGTCCGTCTTCGAGGACCTGCACCGCCAAGGCCTCGTCAAGCGGCTGGGCGTGGCCGAGTTTGGCAGCGTCAAGCTGGGCGCCTTTCTCGAGCGCGCTTCGGTTCCCCCCGCCATCGACCAGATCAACCTGCGCAACTGCTGCGACGTCCCTCCGCCGCTCAAAGCCCTTGCCGAGGAGCGCGGCATCGAGCTGCACGTTCACTCGGACTGCACCGACATCCTCCCCCGTGGCACCCTCCGGGAGCTCCTCGGCCACGGGCCCCGAGGTGCCGGTGTGCTCTCCGATGCCGCTCACGGCGGCGCTGGGCTCGAGGGGGAGATTCACCCGCAGTGGGTGGTGAGGTACATGGCCTTTGTCAAGAACCGGGGAGTCATTGAAAACAAGGGATACTTTGCCGGTGCAGAGCTCGCCGTTTAGGAGGAGACTCAGGAGCGACACCTGGACGGCTGGGGTGGATTTGGTGGTTTTCCCAAAATAGCGAGCATCACACACACGGAGTTTTTAGACGATTCTGATGGGCAATTTAGATGCAACATGGCATTTTTCCTTCTTTTTTGGTCCTATTTTTTTTTTTTTTTTTTTTTTTACTTGGGCTGTTTCCACATCAGCCCAACATGCTCCGTTTTCGACCCCTCATCCGTACGTCTTCGAGCTTCTTGAGCACGCCGGGGGCTTGCTTGAAGGTACCTCGGTACGCATCCAGCAGCTCGTGAAAGATGCACTCTGCCCGCGGGTGTGTGCTACCAAAGGCTCGCTCCAGCACGTAAAGGTCTACGGCGCGGTCCTCCTCCGACTGGCTACCGCTGGCCAATCCCAAGTCGATGATGACGACTTCTCCGCCCAGCAGCTTCTCGCCGTTGGCCTCCTCGCTCGGCGGCGGCGGGTTCAGCATGAGGTTGCTGGTGGTCAGGTCGCCGTGCACGATGCCGACCTTGTGCATAGTGCCCACGGCGGTGCCCATGCGGCGCATCAGGTCCTTGAGCTCGACATCATCCTCGATGCCCTCGGTGCGCTTCCCCAGGCGCTCGTTGATCTTGGCCCTTACGGGACCCCCGTGGATCCATTCCAGCATCAGCCAGCCGCCGTTCTCGTCGACGGCGTAGACGGCCGGGACCCTGACGCCGTCGCGGCGGCACTTGGCCAGGATGCGGGCCTCGGAGAGAATGCGGTGCTTCGTCAGACGCTGGTCGAGCGTCGGGTGCCGCCAGGGCTTGGGCGGGCGGTACTTGAGAGCGCACGGGATGTCGGGGAGGAGGTACGTGGTCTTGTAGAGGCGGCCCTCAGCGCCTTGGGTGATGAGGGTTGGCGGGGTCGACGCGGGGTATTCGAGAATCTTGGGGAGGGGGAACTGATGGGTTTGAGCCGCGGCTGCGGTGGGTTCGGTGGCTGGAGTGGCCATGGTCGTGTCTCGGTTTATCGAAGGAGATTCTGCCCAGATGATGCAGTATGTAATCGAAGGAGTGTGGTATCGACCGTCTGCAGAAGCGTCAACGTCCTAGCGGCGGGTGGGATGCGGCCTGAGGAGACGGGCCGGAAGAATCACGACACGCGCCGGTGGATGGGATGGATCTCTTCAGGTTTGATCCCAGCTGGCCCTGAGCCGGTCCTGCAGCGCAGCTCGATGGCGAGAGTCCACCTTGGTGCAGCATGGAAAATTTGGAGGGAAAAAAAAAAAAGATGGAAGCTGAGTGTACGCGACTGGCTGGGAGCGTCCCAGTGGTGCGTTGGCAGCGCGGCCAGATCGATCCCCACTGCCACAGAAAAGCCGGCGAACTGGTTGCGCAAGGCGATCACGCTTCATGCACTGGAGGGGCGAAAATGAACAATTTGGTCTACTACTTATTTATTTATTTAGTTATTTTGTTCTGTTCAGCCATCAAAAGACGAGAAATTTCCATCTCATCCTCGCCCTCCCTCTCTCGCCCCTCGTCTTCTTTGCCCCTCCTCGCCTTCGCCCCTCAAACTTCCCCCCCGAGCCTTCCGCTTCGGCAATGGCGTGCCTATAGTGCCCCTCTTCTCAAACTTCCCTCGCCGCCAACCTGTCGCTTCTCACGACCTGGTTAACCAGCCGCCATGTGACACCCAAGCACTTCCGTTAGCTGCAGCTACCAGGGTCGAACAAGGGGCACAACGAGACCAGAGACCCGTCCCCAGCCATCACCGCGAAAGGGGAACCAAAAGGGGACCTGGGCCTTTCTTTCCAGCGACCTATCGGCTGCCGCAGGCGATTGCGAAGCGGACCCAACGGCGCACACAATTAATGGCGGTTGCGCTTTCGTTCGTCATGACTGATCCCTCTCTAGTTTCGCCCCCCAGTCGATCCTGCCACTCACTCCCAGGACCAACTCCCTCCCTTCCTCCCAACTACAGACAATGCACGATAGCCTCACCCTCCGCCTCGACCTGCCATCAAGACGCTCCGCTCCATCATGGCCGAGTCCGGCTCCCTCCAGTGGACCGTCATACTCGTCCTGACCGCCCTTCTGCTCTCCGCCGTCGTCCTCGCCCAGATCGCCTCCGTATACACGGCCGCCTACCTTGCCGCGCCCCAAGAGGTGGCGACCTTTATCGACACGGCCGACTTTTCCGTCCAAGAGAACGAGAGCTACGATCGCGACGTCGCAAAGGTGAAGCGCCTGGAGGATAAGATCCGCCTGAGCCAGTTGCTCCGCGAAATTCAAAAGGCCGGCGATGACTTGCGCGAGGACCTCAACGCTCTGTCTATCGACGATGGCACCACGAGATTGAGCACCAGCGCGAGGCTGCTGTGGGCGTCGAAACGGTCGCAGCTGGCAGATCGGGTGCGGAGGCTCGACTTGTTGCGCATGCGTTTCCTCGTCGTCTACATGGGCATCATCACCTCGCAGTCACAGGCGCATTCGGAGAAGCAGACCCTCGTGGTTGCGCCCAGGGACGTGGCCGAGAAGTCGGTGGCCCTCCACCTTCAGACTCCCCTCCGACCCAGTCTCCCCAAGGCCCTGACCGACGGCATCATCAATCGCCCTCCGCTTCGCAGCTTTACTACCCAGGCCATCGGCCATCGCGAGCATGTCGCAAGCCCTCACAGTCCACACAGCCCACACAGAAAGGGCTGGGCCGGTGTCGTTGAGGAACTCCAGACTTCCCCCAGGATGCACAAACGTCACGCCTCGATTGAGCGGGCAATGTCAAGAACTGCAAAGAATTCTTGACAAGTCCCCTTAGGTTTCCTTATTTTGTTCGCATCCCAGTTTCTCCCTTTGCGCGACAGCATTCAACTTGAGGATTTCGAGCGGCGTTTGGCGCAACGAATGGGCCAGGGTTATGTCAACAGCATTCGGTAAAGAAGACGGTCTTCTTGTGGTTTTCTTTTTCTCCCATGTTTCCCGATTTTCTTTCTTCTTTCCACGCACACTTTACTTGGTTGCGGCGCCAAGACGCCGGGTTCGTTTTACGAGGGATGAATGTATGAGAAGCATTGACGCGGGCCCCCAGGAGTTAGGGTTTCTACTTTCTTCACGAGTTCACTTCACATAGATGGGATACGGATACCCTACTGCGCCGCCTTATGCCCGGTCTCCTTTTATTTTATTTTATTTCTTATTTGCGAAATTCTTCCTTTTTCTTCTTGCTTCATCTGGCTGCTTTATTCGGCTGCTATGGTGTCTCCGTTATGTCGTGTTACTTCTGTTTTCACATACCCCATTACTTGCTTCGGTCGGCCTCGACATGATCTCAATGAGACGCAGCTCCGGGGCCGGTTGCGTTCCTCTCCCCGACTGTATGACCTTTAGGACTAGTTCTTATGAATAGGATTCGTGCATTTGAAACGTACCATCAAGTGCCACGAGGAAGCGGCTCACGCAGTTGTAACAAGCAACCTAACACGAGCGCTTAGTGAGGACGGACACGACGTGAGCATTCACCCCTTACTGTTGCCGTGATCTCAACAATCTCCTTTTCACCGAAGAAGGCCCGAAGACGGTCAAACGTCTCGTCCTTGACCTGCACGTTCCTAGTCATCTCCTCCGTGTACAGCACCACGGCCCAGAGCTTGTCCGACAACTCGGTGGGCCGCTCCGAAGGGAGAGCGTCCTGCCTGATGGCCTCCATGCCGGCCTCGGAGACGCCTCCCTTGACGGCAAGGGGCGCGTGGTGCGACCACTCGTACCAGGCCTTGTTGCAGACGGCGATGCGCGAGATGGCAATCTCGCGGACGTCCTCGGGCAGCGAGCTCTGGGTGCGCACGGCGCCGAGGAACGAGTTCCAGCCGTCGGCGATGGGGGGCGCGTGCAGCAGGGCCAGGTCGAGGGGCTGGAGGGGCCGGGGTGCTCGACGGGCCTGGATGCGCGAGACGATGGCGGCTTCGGCGTCGGAGGCGGTCGGCACGGGGACGGGGACATAGGGGACGCGCATCTTGGATGGTGGTGTAGGGTAGATCCGATGCCGGGGGGAGGTTGAGAGACGGGCACGAGGTGTGATGTTGGGGCTTGATGTTGTTGCCGTTGGACGATTACGGGAGGATACAAAGAGCCTTATGTAGTATGAAACTAGTAAATTTCTCGCAATGGAAGCGCCATTGACCGGAGGCATATTTTCTATGTCTGCGCCTGGTTATATCTTCTCCCGGATTATGTATGCGCGGGGTTGCAACTTGGGACTATAACTCCCGTCTCCACTTCCCGAGCTTCGGTCCCGGGTGCGGAGCAGAGAAGCGGGACTGGAAATCGGGATGCATTGGAGCGATGAGCTGTCAAAAGAGCCGGAAGCTGCAGGAACGATGATGCGCTACTGGGGGATTTGCACATGTAAGCAGCCGGCGTAAGATGGGATAGAGACCATTTAGGAGGCAGTTTCGGCTAGTGACGGAACGGATGGTGCGGCGAGGATATTTTGCACTTTTTAGGACTGTGTTGGCTAGTTTGTATCGGCAATTGGTATTTTGGGTGGCAGGAGCACCAGTCATTCAAAATTGATCATGAGTTTGATGTCGAGTCCAGAGTACTCAAGCAGACAACAGCACCTAAACTTTCTATTGGCCCATCAAAAACTACGGATAAACCAGCTATAACCCTAACAACTCAACAATAAGTACTAAAATAGGTGTCCGTAAGTGCTTGTATTGTCGGTCTACTGCGTACGGAGTACCTGTAGGTACTAAAGTTCTTCAGCGCAGGCCATCCCCAGAGCAACCTCCAAGCTTGGATCGCAAATCCGTGGCGGCGTCACGTGACAGGGAGCTCCCTGAGCTGTCTTTATGGGTCATTAACGCGACATGACTTTTTCGCGTCGGCCGGAAACCCTTCAAGCTCACTCCCCCCTTCTATCACCTGTCAACGTCGCCTCTGTTCGCGCGCCCATCAGTCACGATGGCCGAGATCAAGATTGACAGCAAGCTCTTCCAGGAGCGCATTTCGCACTTCGTCACCGCCTGGAAGAACGACCTCCGATCCAAGGATGGACTCTTCAACGGCGCCTCGTCGTTGATAGTCATGATGGGCAAGGTTGAGGAGATTCCTGAGTTCCACAAGAACAACGCCATGCACGTATGTCACGCCCAAAGCCCCTCGGCAGTTTCTGCGCCCGCGACGAATGCTAATGGGAATGAATCAGTTTTGGCTCCTCGGATACGAATTCCCCACGACCTTGATGCTCTTCACGCTTGACGCCCTATACATTCTCACGACGACGAAAAAGGGTGCGGAAAAACCATGTCCTCGTCACTTCGTCGGCTCAATTTCGCTGACCATCTCGCAGCTAAGCACCTTGATCAGCTCAAGGGCGGTCGATTTCCCATCGAAGTACTTGTTCGAGGCAAGGACGCAGCCGTGAACGAGAAGCTGTTTGTCAAGATCGCCGACAAAATCAAGGAAGCAGGAGTAGGTGGCCAATCCCCCCAGGCCCGCATTTAGGCTGCTAACGTCTTGCGCCACAGAGCAAAGTCGGCACCATCGCACGCGACACCTCGAGAGGACCCTTTGTCGAAGAATGGAAGAAGGTGCTTGCCGACAAGTGCAAGGATGTTGAACAAGTCGACGTGTCTGCCGCGCTTTCGACTCATGCCTTTGCCGTCAAGGATGAGAGCGAACTCCGAGCGATGCGAACCGCTTCCAAGGCCTGCGTGGCCTTGATGACTCCCTACTTCCTCGACGAGATGTCCAACATACTTGATGCCGAGAAGAAGGTCAAGCATTCAGCGCTTGCTGAGCGGGTCGATAAAAAACTCGACGACAACAAGTTCTGGAAGACGGTTCAGCTTCCCTCCAACGGGAAGCTCCCCTCGGACCTCGACCCTGCGCAGCTGGACTGGATCCTGGGTCCGTCCATCCAGAGTGGTGGCAAGTACGATTTGCGGTTCGCGGCCGAGCCAAACGACGACAACCTCCATGCTGGAATCATCATCGCCGGCCTGGGGCTTCGATACAAGTCATACTGCTCCACCATTGCGCGCACATATCTCGTTGATCCGAACAAGAGTCAGGAGAGCAACTACAAACTCCTGGTTTTGGTCCACAACACCATCATCAAGGAGCTCCGCGACGGCATCCAAGCAAAGGAGGTTTACGCCAGGGCCCTGAGCATCATCAGGAGCAAGAAGCCGGAGATGGAGAAGCACTTTCTCAAGAACGTGGGCTGGGGCATTGGCCTGGAGAACAAGGACCCAACTCTCGTGCTCAATGCCAAGAACCAGCGCCCGCTGAAGGACGGAATGACGCTCATCATCAACACTGGATTCCAAGACATCGAGAACCCCCAACCTCAGGACAAGAGCAGCAAAGTCTACGCCCTTGTTCTGACCGATACCGTTCGAGTGACGTCAGCCGAAGCGGTCGTTTTCACGGCTGAGGCCCCTACCACAGCGGATGCCAACTCGTTCTTCTTCAAGGATGACGAAGAGGCCGAACCTGCTCCCAAAAAGGAGAAGAGGGACTCTCGTGTCGGCGCTGTGGCTACTAAAAACATCACCTCAACGAGACTCCGATCAGAGCGAGCCACCGCTGTCGACGAAGACTCGGACAAAAGACGACGTGAGCATCAAAAGGAACTCGCTCTCAAGAAGCAAAAAGAAGGCTTGGCGAGATTTGCCGAGTCGACCAATGATGAAAATGGCGCCGAAGTGAAGAAGTTCAAGCGGTTCGAGTCGTACAAGAGAGACAACCAGATCCCTCTGCGCAGCAAGAACCTTGAAATCATCGTGGACACGAAGAACAGCACCGTAGTCCTCCCCATCATGGGTAGACCGGTGCCTTTTCACATCAACACGATCAAGAACGCGAGTAAAAGCGACGAAGGCGACTTTTCCTTCCTGCGAATCAACTTCCTTTCTCCTGGCCAGGGTGTGGGAAGAAAGGACGATCAGCCGTTTGAGGATGCTTCTGCACACTTCGTCCGAAGCTTGACATTTCGATCTTCAGACGGCGACAGATACAACGAGATATCAACCCAAATCTCAAACATGAAGCGGGACGTTGTCAAGAAGGAGCAAGAGAAGAAGGACATGGAGGACGTTGTGGAACAGGACAAACTTGTGGAGATAAGGAGTAAGTCTCAATTGCCTAGGGCTCTATACTGTTGCTAACTCTTCTTCAGACCGCCGGCCAGCTGTTTTGGACAATGTCTACATCCGACCTGCAATGGAAGGAAAGCGAGTTCCTGGTAAGGTTGAGATTCACCAGAACGGTATCCGCTACCAGTCGCCTCTCAACGCCCAGCACCGCGTGGACGTCTTATTCTCCAACGTCAAACACCTCTTCTTCCAACCCTGCCAGCATGAGTTGATTGTCATCATCCACATTCATCTCAAGGATCCCATCATCGTCGGCAACAAGAAGAAGACCAAGGATGTGCAATTCTACCGGGAAGCCACCGACATCCAATTTGATGAGACGGGCAACCGAAAGCGAAAGTACCGGTACGGCGACGAGGACGAGTTCGAGGCCGAGCAGGAGGAACGCCGCCGGAGAGCCGAGCTCGATCGCCTGTTCCAAGGGTTTGCCCAGAAGATTGCCGAAGCTGGCCGCAACGAGGGCATCGAGGTGGATATGCCTATCCGAGATCTTGGTTTCCACGGTGTGCCGTTCCGCAGCAATGTCTTTGTGCAGCCCACCACGGACTGCCTCATCCAGGTGGTCGAGCCTCCGTTCATGGTGCTCACCATTGACGAGATCGAGATTGCCCACGTGGAACGTGTCCAGTTTGGTCTCAAGAATTTCGATATGGTGTTTGTCTTCAAGGATTTCACCCGACCGCCATACCACATCAACACAATCCCTGTCGAATTCCTGGACCAGGTCAAGGACTACCTCGATTCCTCCGACATTGCCTTCACCGAAGGACCGCTGAACCTCAACTGGCCGACCATCATGAAGACGGTCACGGCCGACACGCACCAATTCTTCGCCGACGGCGGTTGGTCGTTCCTCCAGGCCGACTCTGACGAGGAGGGCGGCGACGCCGAGTCGGAAGAGGAGTCTGCCTACGAGCAGAGCGACGGCGACATGGACGAGGTTTCCGAATCCAGTGAAGACGACTCCGACTTTGGTAGCAATGCCAGCGACGACGATGACGACGAAGATGCCGAGCTGGATAGCTCCGAGGAGGGCGAGGATTGGGATGAGCTCGAGAGGAAGGCTAAGAAGCGAGACCGCGAAGCTGCTCAAGAGGACGAAGACCGCGGCAGCAAGAAGAAGCGCAAGCGATAGATTTATCGATTGGCCAGATGCCAAGGAGGATCAGGTTGCTTCCCATTGTTTCCTTTGGACTTTTTTTCTTTTTTCCGGTTTCGGCTGTACTAAAACCAAAATTCTCCCTGCGTCGCCAACGCGCGGGGTAGGCCTCCAAGCTGTCGATAGCTCCATATGTCCTTTTTCCTTTTGTTTTCAACCTTTTTTTCTCTTTGTGTATGATGGACAGGAGGAATGCAGATTTGGGTTAGCTGGATTAGTAATTGCACGATTTTATTGTAGTGTCGTATGTATGTAAATGTAAAGCCGTTGATGTATATACCGCATGGTCATGACTCTTCCGCAATAACTCGTGCGCTCAGCATGTTATCCCTTGTTTACTGACCTACCCTTGGTTTCTTAGTACTTGAGTATCTCAGGGCCTTGAGTACCATGACTTTCATCCATCCCTGTGTTTGTACCTACAGCATTGACGAAGTCTCAGCACCTTGAATCTCTCATGGACATGGCTGCAATCAACTCTTCGGTATTGGGATCACAAAAAGCTACTGTTCACGACCAGGCGAAAGAAAACATTTGTCAAAGACGAAATCAGTCTATTCTCACTTCCCTCGTCACACTTTCAAATCAATTGAACAGGAAAAAAAAAGCACGCCCATAACTCCCTATCCCGATAAAAGATACAACGAATACTCAGAAGCATTTATCCACATGTCTCCCTCTCTCTTTCTCTCCCATGTCCTGCCCCCCCTCTCATGGGAAAATTTCTTTTCGCTTGGAAGAGCACGAACCCGTTTGGCGTGCCGCAGACGAGAAAAAGCAAAAAGCATGCATCGTGGCGGCGAGAGAAGATGCAAGTCCCAGAACCCAAACCGATCTTTCGAATCAAAAAAAATGCACGCGAGCGAAGAGCAAAGGGACAACAGCTCGAGGTACTCAGTCGTACGTCCAGAGCAGCAAAAAAACAAAAGCAAGAACCAAGCGATCCAAACTGCGAAACTTCTGCTCCCAGGGGCTCCGGGTCTCCGGGGCTCTCACGTTCAAATTCTCAATCCCGAGACGCGGCATAGCCCTTCTTGAAGTCCTAATCGAGAGGAGAGGCAAAGGGATTCCGGCTGCCGCCGGCGACGGGTGGGCTGGGCGACGCCAACGACGGTTGCGACGTGTCGGGCGTGTGGTTGGGATCGAGGAGCGCCTTGGAGCATTCGCGAGCCGCCTAGGCCTCGCCGGGTCGAAGCTCGCGGCCCGAGGCCACGGCCGTGCTGGGACCCGACTTGGCGCCGGGGGCGTTGTTCCACGACAAGTACGTGTGGTCTCCGAGTTTCCTTCTCGTTGTTAGGAGTCTACTTCGGGATATCAAGGGGTGAAATACTGACCTTGGTCGGACGAGATGAGTCACCGTGAAGATGGCGCCGAGAAGGATGCAGACGCCGCCGACGACGACGTAGGCGATGCCGAGGAAGGGGTTGCGGCCGCCCATGACGGTTCTCGTGGTGATGATGATGGACTTGGTACCCTTGTAAATGTCGGTCGGGAAATCTAGAGAGTCAGCCATGGTTCCAGCGAGGGCGACCAACAACCTACAATCATCAACAATAACCTGGTAGCGACCCGCCGGCATGGAAACGGAGTCGTTGCGCTGATACAGCTTGCTAAAGGTGGGCAGACCGGCCGTACGCATCCAGACCTGGAAGGCCTCCCACTCCTTCAAGTTTGGCGGGGGGTTCTCTGCCGTGTAGTTGTTGGGATATCGTTTCATCCAGTTCGGCGGGGGCAACACCTGTTCATAAGTATAGCTCGTGTTTCCATACAGGTCCTTGTCGCTGTCCCAGGCAATATTGGTGTTGTTTTGCATGTGGTACGTCCACGTCTCGTTGTTTTTGGCGTTGCGAGGGTTCATGAGCACGGGGCTGGAGAAGGAATCGTTGAACATGGAATTGGCAATCAGACCGCATGGGTAGTAGGGCTTGTTCACCGATCCTACACCGTATAGAGGCGTGCAGTCCGAGCCCTTGATTGCGTCGTATGAGCGGTCATCGCCCTTGAGCTGATCCGCGTCAAAGGACAAGACGTATCGACGATGGTTCTGGTAGAAGTTTGTGAGGTGATAGTAGAAGAGAACAGGGGGCCCCATGCTCTCGGGAATGGTGAAGCGCAGGTAGCAACGGTTGGTCAAGACCTTGACTCCAGTGCTGACGGTGACATTCACATCCTTCTCGACTGCCCACTCGGCGCTGACGCTTCCATTGTTGCTCTTAAATGCGGTGTGAACTGCGTCGGAGGGCATAGAATCGAAGCCGTCGGAGCTCTTCTTGGTGTCGTAGGCGGGCGCAGTGCTGTTGCAGTCGGTATATTCGAGGCGGATCTCTTGGACCTGGGTGCGCATTAGAATCGGAGGTGCTTGGCGAATGTCTGGCGGATTGGAGGGGCCGGTACCTGAGCGCTCGCATACAGCAGAAGACCGCCAATGGGGGCGAAGATGATGCCGATGACGAAGAACAAGGGCAGGACCGTCTTGGGAGTCAGGATGGGCCTTGAGGGTGTCAGCATGAAGACCTCCAGCCACGGCCCCGCGCGGCTACTTACTGCCATGCCTTCAAGCGCTGCTGTCGAAAGGCGGTATCTGTTGCAAAACCATTAGCTGCGAGGTCCTGACGGGCGATGCGCCGTCGTTTCCGAGGCATCCTGAGTACTCACTCGCTGGGCGGCGGCTCTTCTTCTTGTCCGGCTGCTTCGGGCCGTCGTTGGAGTCGATGGAATCGGTGTGGTCGATGCCACGCGGAGAGTCGGCCATTGTGCAGTTGCCTCGCAGAAGGGTCCGCTTCGCGATAGTTCCTATAGGTTTGGCGGGATGGTGGGAGGAAATAAAGAGGCGGATTTGCTTTATCCTAGGGGGTTGTCGACGGCGGGTAGGTTGGGTCGTTCGCGATGTGGCTCGTGAAGCGTTACGTGTTGGAGATCCGCCGAAGTGGCTGTGCTCAGAGCTACAGTGGGGCTGTGCCTGTCAGCTCGCGGTTCTACTTTTGTCCGTTCGTATTGAAGCTTGGCATTTGTTCTCACGATGGATAAAGATGAGAAGTTGAAAGAAAAAGATCAAGTCGATTTAGCCATTGTATTTGAAACTACTAGCCAGTTGATGAGCGAATCTGTCTTCAGCCCTGCAATGTGTGGGAAGAGAAATCACCCACCTTGGGTTGCATCGAGAAGGTCGGGACTGGGCAGGGAAAGAGTCAGAGTACGTACGCCGTGATAACTCGAAATCTTCACGAGGTGAGCGATATAGGCAGAATTGGATCTTGTTTGGTGGCCATATCTGTATCGGCTTGGGGGATGCTCGTATGCGACAGCTTCACGTATCGCCGTCGTTCTACCAATGGGCAGTGACAGTGCCCTCCAACCCATAAAATTGCTTTGAACTGTTAGAGCGATAATAATTCTGTTAATCTGATTGAGCCGATTAAAATAATATGTACTGGGCCTCCGCGCTCGTAAACTCATTTAGTCCTTTGCCCGTAACCCGATGTCGACATGTGACGAAAATAATCGTTCAGATGACAGTGGCGAAACGAGACAAGATGAGATGCTGAAGACTCAAGACTACAAGAGGCAACTAGGCTTCATTCACCTAAATCCCCAAGTCTTTCGTCCTGATGGTCTGGCTGAGATGCTCCTGACATTTGTCTTACCTTGACAGTATTAGTCAAAACGGAACACAAGCCTATTACGAAGAGAGAGAGAGAGACGGACGCGCAACAAAAGAAAAGCTGAATAGAAGGCAAAAATAACACTTCACCTGAGATGAGAGTTTTTATTGCCGACGTGGGCCTGATTCGAACAGACGCCTCCGAAGAGATATGATTTCTAGTCATACGCATTAGACCACTCTGCCACCACGCCTTGACTTGACGGAAGGTCGAATTGAATATGCAGTATAAGAAGCCTCGCGTCCCCACGGAGATACAGACTTTGTTCAACTACTTAAAGCCAACATCAAGAGGCGCGGAGATACAAACGTGCTCTTCCTCTCTCCTTTTGAAACGGGCTTCAACGGAAACCCCGGCCAGCTCCCGCGGGTCGACAGGCAGACGGGTTCTTCCAGAACTCCACCTGACGCTTCGACAAATCCCTTTAGCAGTGCTCAGGCACATTCTACTTTAGGGATAAGTATACCTCCCTAATATTCTCATGGTATATGGTGATGTTATTAGGGAGCAGAACCTATGCTTAAAGTAGCATGTGCCTCAGCACTGCTAAAGAAATAACCTACGGGTATGCCAAGACAGCCAGATCTGCATGTCCTGGATCGTTGCTCAACAGCAACACACTGCAGACATGAACTTTTACCAAACAGGCTCCAGGATGCATCAGTCCGCGAGACAAAGTCGAGCGGGAAATGCACGCTCAGACCGATAGCAGTTCTCCCGTGTTGATCATTGCTCGACTTGTTAGTTCGCTTGTTGGTTGCAGGACTCTCCACTGATAAACTGAGGAGCAAGATTGACAGGTCCGGCCAGTACGGCGACGTGCGGCGCCGCAGCGGTGGCAATGGGACCGACTCCAGCTGTTTGTTTAGCCCTGCAGATGGAGGTTGGGACGGGACGTTCTCCGTATGCCGTCACCTCGGAGGCCGACGGCCATGTCTCGTTGAGGGTGAATATCCTCAAAATACGTCGGACTATTCGTAGTATTGCATTCAAACGCCAGACAAGAACTGCATCCATTCCCCTCCGAATGTGATACCGGGACTGAAGCCAACTTAATGTCATACCCCGTCTCAAGTGGAAGTCATCAACACCCTGACCCCACACGGCTCGTAGCTTGAAAGTCTAGTGATACTGCAACGCCGTGCACAGGCAGGACGGCCAATCACCTCGTGTTGTGGGCAAGAGGGAGGAGGAAGAGGGAACGGAGATGGCTTCACCGCTTCATGCGGCCAAGTGACGATTTCTGAGACATTTGACCACCTGCCCACGGCACAGCAGAGATATTCCGTCAACTTGTTGAGCAAGACGCAAACACGTGTACAGGGGATGAGATACCCGAGAGGCAACCCATCGGAGTAAAGAGACTGTGCGGGCTCGAACCGACATTTCATTTCACAGAGATCAGCCAGAAAAACCGGGTTGACGAAATCTGAAACTGACGGTCAAGACAATCAGGAGTTTCAGTGACAATCGGAGGATTTCTCTGGCACAAAATGCATGCAGAGTTAACTGGCGACCTGGTACGAATACGTATCTGTACTCAGATCATCCACGATCGACATGGAAGGTTCGTGTTTCGAGGTTGGGACTGTGACTGCCGAATGCGAAAAAGGCGTCACGACCACTGGAATGGCCGTGCACGTGATGAGGATTGGCGTCAAAATGGATACCTTTTCTTGAAGTACCTCGCCAATTCACACCCTCCTCGGTGACGCCGCTCATCTCCCTCATCAAATGATCAGGCCCGAAAGTGGGCGTCCCCAGCCATTCCCTCGATTCACCGAGTGCGAATTCGCTCTAATCGACCATGAATGAACTGCCAACTGACACGCACCAGCGGCGGTGCGACTTGGACACTTGCATTCAGAACGCCATAGACGAGACCCAGGGCTGGGCGTTGGATAGATGAGCTGCTCATTTCCCATGATGACGGACCCCGGGCACCTGGGGTTTTGACTCAAATCCAACCTGCACCAGGGCAACATTGGAAGTATTGCGGATGGAGGATGCAGCTCCCTGACGATCTGGTTGACGTCCCCCAACCTGTTTTTTACGGGGTCTGAAGAGTCTATTCTGGGAGAGTTGCTGACATTAGGAGTCGGCTGCTGAACCGAGGATCGTATTCTCGGGGCGTGGCTCTTTAGACTACCCCACCGGCACACTCCAGGACGTCGACTTCGGTACGAGAGACAAATCGCACAGGTGGTGGTGGCAACGAGTCTGCAACCGATCGATTGCCTTCTTCGACCTCCTGCTGCAGATGTATCCAGCGAATTTCGACTTATACCAACGAAGCCCCGGGCTTTTTAGCTACAAGATGATTGCTCAAATGTTAATTCGATTCGGGCAGCATTCCTTTACCCAGGTCACGTAGACCTCCCATTCCCCGCGAGGAGTCGACACTCCGCAGACGAAAGAAGAAAAAGAATGCCTGGGGACGAAAGTACTTGGTAGGAGCCAATCAGAGGCGCTGGGGGAAAATGGGCAATTCCGTCACAACCGGATTTGCCGTGTTACCGTTTTGCCGCCCACAAGACTCCCCGCTCGTGTGCATGCGCTCGCAACGCAAGGGAGCGAATAGACACGGGAGACACGACGTCAAGCGGTCCTCATCAGTGGCAGGCACCGACAGGCCATTCCTCATCCTGAACCACGACGGCTGGTGTTGGTTCCGCGCTGGTGCAGACCCGAGGCCAGCTGGCCAGCTGGGACCCGGCCGCTAACACTCCCGTCTGCGAGACACTCGGCCGCACATAGAGGGGGAAATGATCACCAAGTCGATGCTGGCTGAAAGCTACAGCGCGCCCGCGCTTGACCCGAATCCGTCCAACCTGGCAGCGATGACAACGATAGTCGACGCCGCACACGGACGGACGGCGAGACGGGCCTCGTAAGTTACCTTTCAACTTTGCTGGGAACAAAGGCTCGGGTAGAGGAGGACAGACGATTGTTTGTACAGAATGAGAGGGAAAAAGAAGTACGGAAAGCCGTGGTGGAATAAAATAGAACAAGAGGCGTCCCGCGCAAGCAACCTTTGTTCGGCCCAAGGTCAGTTGAAAGCAACTAGCAGTTAACGAGCGCACAAGGGGCACCGTCCCGTCTTTTGATCACTAACTGGTTCCAGAAGGTATCCAGACTGTTGGGGAACACGGGGATTGCCTCGCAGATGCTTGGCTGGTGTTTGTATAAATGGATCACATCCCGCCCCGAGGCAGCAGCACAAGCCAAAACATTTATCAACAACCGACTTTTCTTGCATGACGTTGATGATTCCTTTCGAAACACGGTCGAAGGATCTTCAGCTTGTTTGACGAGGCGCAGGCCCAGCCAGTTAGACAGTCACCTCTTCACTGCTTGCCGCTGTCGCTGTCGCGTTTCGCCCTCGCGCCCTGAAGGCCCAACAATCCAGCGAAGCCCCAGCTGACGACAACCCTCCTCGGATCCCCCTGGTACCGTCCTAGGACCCTCCAAACTCAGACCCAGGGCCGAGCCTCATCAGAGCCACCAGCCACCCACGCCAACACCAGCACCAACGCTCACTGGGCTGACGCCTGATCGACGACGACTCTTGACGCCTTTTAGGCCTGCTCCAATTCCGAAACCATCGTCACAGCGCTTGGGCGATTTGGCCTGGGGCTGAAGAACCCTGACCCCGGATCCGTTGGGGACAGCTGAGAAGACATTTCCGCCGGGTCATCTTGGGTCATCTTATCCGCCCAGCGAACAGGTTACAGGCCTCACCCTCGCAAGGTAAGCTACATTTTTTTCTTGTTGCCCCCCTGCGATCCCTGCGGTCCCCAACTTTGGGGTTCCAGACGTCGACACTCCACCCTCTCGTCATGGCCACACTCTGCTGGCCTTCTGCGCGTCTTCGGCCTGCGGCAAAAGGGCCACGCATTCTTGTCTTGTGTGCTTTCTTGGCCGAGTGCCGGACTGCGCGAGCCAAGCCTCATCGAGTGGCTCTCCCCAGGCCACTCGATGTCCCCCAAGCCCTCATGGATTCCGAAGATCCGACTACGACCATGTGCCAAGCGGCATCGACTAATAATTAACCCAACGCCCGGATGACGATGGATGTAATACTACCGTCCTCTGATTTCATTCATAACATTAGTCCTTTTTTCCGTCTCGCCTGGCCCTGCTCCCATTCCCCATCTGCCCCTAGTAGGGACGGTTTAATTTCTGCAAGAAAGAAGACATTCTCTTCTTTTCGCCGAAATCAAACACTTACAATCAATTCGTCGTCGAAGTGAGCAATCTCTCTTCTGGCTTCTTCTCTCGTGTCTCGTCTGCAGACTTTCCGAGGCTTTGCCATCTTGCGTGACCAAACGGGCATCGCGCTTACACGGACGGCATCGTATCTTGTACTTGCCTGATTCGGCTTCTCTGCAGAGTGGCCTTGAATCGTTGCCTCCGGATTCAGCACCCGACCGCTGTTGCTCACTCTCACTCTCTCACTCTTACCCTCACTCTTACCATCACGCCTCTTCGTGTTCCTTATTCCTTTTTTTCTTCTTCCCTCTTCTCATTCTCCTCTGTAGTATCAACCTTTAAAATGTCGACTAAGTCTAAATCCATACCTCAGATCCAAATCATGGAATCGAGTCCAACAACGACAAAGACCAGCCGGCGGAGGGAGCCTCGAGACACAGGCTTCCCCGAACCCTTCAATGATGGTTTGTTTGCCACTCTTTCTTATCATGACGCCTCAATGCTCACCAGTTCCAGTTCGCAACACTACCCTCCCTCACCCCGACGCCGATACGTCAGGAAACGCCGTCATCAGCCAAGAAGACTTCGACCCTTCACGCGCCCTGTCTCGCAGCCATCGCTCGCTCTTGAGGAGGAAGAAGCGCCACACAACGAACCACGGACGCATCTCGCCGCAATCCGAAGCCCTCTATAGCGTGCTATCTCTCGTCAATACGGAAAATACCGACTCGGACAGCATCAAGGCCGTCAGCCCCTCTCAGTCTCAGTCCAGCGTCCGCTTCTCCAAGGACGGAACTGAGAGCATCATATCCCGGAGGGATGACGAGACGCCGCCCACGTCACCCGACGTGCCGTCCCACCGCTCCAAGAAGGGCCTCTTGCCTAGGTGGCGGAGGAACTGAATCTTGTTTCGGAGGAAGGGACCTGACGAGGAGAACTCGCACAACTTAACGAATACACGGCCAGACATGACGACGAGCGACCCTGCAATGACTTGACTTCACGGAATCCTCTTATTCTCTCTTTTTTATTACTATCAAATACTTTCGACAGCGCGGAGTTTTTTCAGGCACGGCGACAAGGAGGGCACGGGTGGCAAGGCAACTTTGGGGAATAACAAGGACGACACAGGGACTACACAGGGATCATCGGACCAAGGTTGGACAATGGATGTCCCTCTGGAAGGGGCAAAAGGGTTAAAAAGAAACTTGTCTACAGATGACGAAATCGTGGATCAATGGGCGAGACAGAACTTGATTGCCCCAGCCAGAATGGAAGCTTGTTGATGCCGTGCAAGACATTATGGCAATGGCTCTCATGGTTAAATCATCAAAATCAAGTTTTTTTTCTTCTTTCCCTAGACTTGCATTGCTTCTTTGTTCTTCGCGTGAAATGTGCTGGTCGTCTACCGTCCTGTATATGCATGCGCGTAACTCCTTCCGTGTCTCGAGTGTATGGGCTCGGCGTGCATCCGTCGCCTCACGGGGCGTCCCCCTCCTCCCATTTAAGTGACAAAGCTAGCTGCCGCGGTACGTAGTGTAACTGTAGGGCCCCAGCAGCAGGGGAACGTGGTACGTCTGGCCCTCGTCGACGCGGAAAGCCACGACGACTTCGGGGAAGAAGGTCTTGTCTGCGCCAAAGTAGGACGCGGTGTCAAAGGTGAGCTTCCACACCGACGAGGGCGGCGACGACTCCCCGGAGGACCCCTGTTGCAGCTGGGACAGTACGTCGACGAGGGTGTAGACGGGGACTTCTCCCGCGGCGTGGTCGGAGCTGTAGGGCAGCCAGGCGAGGATGCGGCCGTCGTCGTCGGTGGCAGACTCGAAGGTCTTTGGCGGGGCGGTGGGCGGGGTGGCGCCGCCGGAGAGGCGGACGCGGACGCCGCGGGCTGGGCGGCCGGTGGTGGTGTCGAGGACGTGGCACGTGATAGGGTCTTTGGATGGTCCTCCGGCCATGGTGATGGAAATATGTGATTGTGTGGTGTTGAAGATGGTTTGGATGTGGTTGAGGAAGGAGGTGGTGGGTGGGGGGTGGTCGTGGTGTGACGTGGGAATTGACGTCAGGTGGGGTGGCGAGTACGTAGTAGATCTTAGAGATGACAAGAAGGGCGGGAAGAGTAAAAGAGAACAAGACGGGGGAGCGCTCTTTGGGGAGATGTTCTTCGAACAAATAACAGATGAGGGAGTCAAGGAGGCGGAGCAGTCGGGGGCGTTATGTACTGGACCCGGACAATGTAGGACTGAGGCAGCAAAACGACGGCTCGTCCCATTGAAACCTTGGGCTCTTGTAGGTACCCGAAACGACGACACAAGTCCTAAGAGCAATTGGATGAGACGAACGAATAAAGCCGGGCCAGAGATGGGGGTTAATTATAGGCAGCCAACCCAGCCCAGCCCAGGTTCCATGGGCAGCTTGCTTTCAGCTCAGCCCAAATGCGGCCAACCCGATGCAAGGTTTTTTTGGACCCATCACGCGCGTACTGTACCGATCTATGCCTTGGTCATGCTAATGGCCCCCTTTTTCTTAGAATCTTTTCTTCGCTTCTTGAATCTTGTTATCGCGAGTCTCTCGCTTGACGCCGCTCGCCGTTGGGAGCTTAAGGTGAGCGCGGGTCGGAGACCGGTGGACGGGGCCGGCCACAAAAGACTTGGGGAGGGGCCCAAGTGGAAGAGCCGTAGGACTGGTTGGCGGGGTTGATGCAGGGTACCAAATGGAGTTGGTGTCATGATGTTGGGAGTCCTATGGGTAGCTAAGGGACCTGGGAACTGGGAACTGGGAACTGCAAGGGATCATCTCACAATGGACAACCAACACAGCGGTGTTCAACTGCGAGCCTGGGGGATTCCCAGTGAGTATCCGTATTCGGAGAGCAAGTGTGGCTGATGACCAAATCAAGCCTCAACGTGTCCGTTGCATGTGACGGTGGATGGACCCTTTTCCTTCCCCCCTCCCCCTCCAACCAAAAAAAGGGCCAACCCACTTTGCCAGCGCCACACGCAAATGCAAAGCTTCTAGAAGATACCGGCAACACGACGAGAGTCCCAAGTGTCAACACCATCCGGACTCGACCTTGGCAGCGAACACGTTGTCGTCTCAGCTTCAACCTCGAACTTTCCTCGACCTCCCCCCCAATCTTCACAACCCCACACTCAGTCCCCCCCGAAACAACAAAATGTCCGCCATCATAGCCGACGAGGCCCTCGAGCCCTCCCTCCAATCCATCCTCGACCAGCGCAGCCTCCGCTGGATCTTTGTCGGCGGCAAGGGCGGCGTCGGCAAGACCACCACGTCGTGCTCGCTCGCCATCCAGCTGGCCCGCGTGCGCCGCTCCGTCCTGCTCATCTCCACCGACCCCGCACACAACCTGTCCGACGCCTTTTCGCAAAAGTTTGGCAAGGAGGCGAGGCTGGTCAACGGGTTTGATAACTTGAGCGCCATGGAGATTGATCCCAACGGGAGCATGCAGGACTTGCTGGCCGGGCAGGCGGAGGCGGACGATGTGAATGCCATGGGGGGTGGGATCGGTGGCATGGTTCAGGACCTTGCTTTTGCGGTTTGTTGAAACCATTGCTCCTGGTCTCCCCAGCACTGGCTAATGTTGACAACATAGATCCCCGGTATCGACGAGGCCATGTCCTTTGCCGAAGTCCTCAAGCAGGTCAAATCCCTCTCCTACGAAACCATCATCTTCGACACCGCTCCCACCGGCCACACCCTGCGCTTCCTCCAATTCCCCTCCGTCCTCGAAAAGGCCCTCGCCAAGATCTCCCAGCTGTCCTCGCAGTACGGCCCCCTCCTCAACGGCTTCCTTGGCAGCAACGGCACCCTCCCCAACGGCCAGTCCCTCTCCGACATGACCGAAAAGCTCGAGTCCCTCCGCGAGACAATCTCCGAGGTCAACACCCAGTTCCAGGACGCCGACCTGACCACGTTCGTGTGCGTCTGCATCGCCGAGTTCCTGAGCCTGTACGAGACGGAGCGCATGATCCAGGAGCTGGCGGGCTATGGCATCGACACCCACTCCATCGTGGTCAACCAGCTGCTGTTCCCGAAGGCGGACAACCCTTGCGAGCAGTGTGGCGCCAGGAGGAAGATGCAGCGCAAGTACCTCGACCAGTACGAGGAGCTATACGCCGAGGACTTCAACGTGGTCAAGATGCCGCTGTTGGTGGACGAGGTGCGTGGCAAGGAGAGGCTGGAGAGTTTCAGTGAGATGCTCGTCAAGCCGTATGTGCCGCCAGAGTAGAGGGGAAGAGAGAAGAGAAGACGAAGATAAGAGAGAAATAAACGAAACCATAGGTAGTCTCGAAATTATCGCCAGACGATATAACACAAAGATTTCTGCTTCAGGGAGAGGATATACACGAAAGAGCAAGACTACCTGAAAATCACGACCAACAGCAGGAGTCGGTTGGACATAGGCATGGAGTTGATGTTTAAAGAAATGGTTTTAATACTACATACATTATCTACGAACAAGCCATAGTCCCAGCAAAAACAGTCACATTCACAAGAAACAAGAGAGACCAGTACCCAGAACATGTTCATCGTGTATTTTTTTTTTGTACTTCTTCATTCGCTTGCTTGAATTATCTGGCTGCCTGTGTCTCAGCTCAGTACTCGAGTATGCTTTCAAGCCGTGTTTCTCGCAAGCAATGTATCTTGCCATTCAGGCCCGTTCCCGTATGCCCCTCCTTCCTATCCCAAGTCCTAATACAATAAAAAAGAAGGAAATAATAATAATAAAAAGGAAAAATAATGTTCGTCTCCCGTCCCCTCGTGGAGTTTCCGCCGTTTCGCCCAAGTCCGAAGCAAGTCATGAAGCAAATCAGAGAGAGGAGAAACCCAAACCCCGTCCAAAAAAAAAAACGCCCAAAGGAGGATAGAACCTGTCGGTCGACATGAGTTCCGTGATGATTCATGAAAGAGTCGCTTAACAACGCATTGGAGCGGTTCGATGCGAGAGCAAGGTCCTCGACTCACAGCTCGCGATAGTCGCTGGGTCGGATTCGCTTCTGCTTGTTCTGGTGACGGTGGGGATTGACGGGTTTGCGAAAGTATGCGTCCTCGTCGGGGCCTGCGTTCTGCGAGAAGTTATTGCCGTTGCCCTGGAAGCCGTTCATGCCACCGTTCATGCCATTCATGCCGTTCATGCCACCGTTCATGTTGCCATTCATGTTGCCGTTCATATTCCCATTCATCCCCCCATTTTGAATGCCGTTCATGCCGTTCATGCCGTTCATGTTCATGCCTATGCCCATGTCCCAGCCGTTCATCCCTCCAAAACCGTTCATCCCCGGAAAGTTGGGCATGCCCATCATGTTAGGCATACCGGGCATGTTGCCCATGTTTGGCATACCCATCATTGGCATCCCCATGTTCATGTTGCCCATGTTGGGCATGCCCATCATATTCGGTATCATACCCGGCATCCCGTTGAACATCATGCCGTTCATGCCCATGTTCATGCCGCCCATGCCGTTCATCATGTTGGGCATCATGTTCTGGTTCTGTTGGTTCTGCATGGCCTTGGGGCCCTTGGGAATCCGAGGGTTGTCCAAAACGTTGTCCGCTGGGCGTTTCTTTGGGTTGGCGTCGTCGGACTTGGCTTGGTCGGCAGGACCGACAATGGCTTTGGGACCGGTAGGGGGGGCCTTGGCGACGGTGGAGGACTGAGAGGTTGGCGATTTTGACGTTTCTTTGCCGTTGACATCAACTGGCTTCTCTTCCAAGTCTGGCTTTTGGTCGGCAGTCTTTTCCTTGTCGCCGCCCGTTGCCGCCTTTACTTCGGTTGTCGGCGATGCTGGAGGCGTCTTGGAGGCCTCCTTTTCCTTCAGGTACTCCTCGATCTGCTTCGAAATCTCTTCGTCTGGCTGGAGATCATCGATCAATACGCCTTCTCTCTGGCACGCGGGGCAGATGAAGTCGCTTTCAATGAGAGCATTGGTGATGCAATCATTACAAAAGGTCTTCTTGCAGCAAGGGGTCTTCATTGGTTCTATGAACAACTTCTTGTCAATCGAGCACTCCAAGCCTCGCTCCTGAACTTCCTTATCTTCGGATGGGTTGGATTTGGGGTTGGAAGAAGTCTTTGCCTTGGCTTGAAACTGTTCCCAGGATGCCTTGTCCGGCTCTGCAATGACGAAATCGCCTTCGGCGTTCACCATGATGCCAGAGGGTCGCTTTGACTCGTCTCCCTCGGTTTGAGCCAGGACTACAGACTTGTCGACCTTTTGGAGGAATGAACGTGGGATGCCGGTGGTTCTCTTGACGCGTGGTCGGTTGTCAAAGTCGGGATCGTCATTCGTAGGACACAGCTGAATCCAGTGGCCCTTGTTGCCGCATCGGTAGCAAATGTAGCCATTCGGAGGGTCATGGTCGGGAACATTTGCTGGCCGCTTGGCCCCTGCCTTGAAGACGGGTGTTTGGCTACAGCTGGTTAGCACTGGCACCCTGGTTTCGTGAAAAGGCCAACTTACTGAGACATCTCCTCTTGTTGGGCAGACCACTGCTCTGTCTGGGCTGCAAACATGGCAGCCATCTTCTCTTCCTCAGTCATCGCGTTGTTCATTTGGTTGATGGCATTGGAGCTGGGTTTCGATGATGATGCTTTGGCGGCCTGTTCCTTACGACCAGCATTCTTGGCCGTCACTGGCATTTTGCCAGACACATATCGGGCGGCACGGCCTGCGCCAGGCTTAAGGGCAGGCTGGCGTCGCGCCACCACCGTGGTTGATCTCGGAATGATGGTGGTATCATCATCGTATTCTATATGTTTGTGAGAATCTCTTCCACTCGAGGGACCATGACGCTGCTTACCTTCACTGTTGTCATCGGTGTAGATGAAGAGGTCGAAATCAGTGCCGTCACCAAGACCACTCTTGATGATGATTTCGCGCTTGAGTTCAAAGACAGAAATACCCGTACCGTCGAACTCGACCCTGGTGGGCTCTCTCTGAGACTTGAACTTGAAGAAGACTGATGAAGTCATTGTGAATAAGTTTGCCAATGCTTCCTAAAAAGTACGAGGATAGCACAACAAAGCGGCAATGAGATGTCGGATATTAGGGGTTCGGAAGTCGCAGAGACGAAGATACGTTGGTGACCAGATATGTTGCGACCCGTTCGCACAATAGCACTAAGTAAGTAAATTTTTTTTTTTTCGTTTGTCTGCAAAAGAAGAAATCCTTGTTTGACTTGTCTTCTTTCTTGCACTCGCGTGCCTCTCTCAACTCTCAAAATGAACGGAAATGAATCAATTCTGATTGTACTTGGAGGGAACAATAGCGGCAAGGGGTCAACGGGTGCAATGAATAAGGAGTACAGCTGGCAAGTGCCAGAAGGAAAAGAAAGCCCTCAGTTCCACCACACGTCCCAGTACCACGATAAGACAACCTCTGATATTCTGTAGCCTAGAGGTTAGCCGTCGTGCCAGTGACTACACGCTCTTGAGAAGCAGGTCGAGTGGGAAGCGAGGTCGGAAGCAGGTTTAGATCTTGTGTCGAGGGTGGCGAGATGGTTTCGTGATGGCTCGATAACGGGGGCAAAGGGGAATGGAACGAGGCGCGTCGCGGTAGTCAAAGACACGGCGAGAAGTTGGAGATGGGTCATAAAGGACCAAGAGGACTGTCGGCCTGTCGCGTTGCCTAGTGATGGCCGTCCGTGATGTTGAAGAAAAATGGAGACGTTGTATGGAGGAGGTTTGGAAAGAGGAGTCAGGGGATCTCCAGGGGGATAAATAGAATCTGCTGGTCGTTAATGCTGACGAAGGTTTGCAGTTGTTTCGGGGCGGACCATCAATCTTCCGCCTCCGCAAATTGTGGGCTGCCTCAATGATTAGGCATCAGTGAGCAAATGCAGAAACTGAGACATGTGACCAATCCAGCCGAAGACAGCTCAGCAACGAACTGCAGACGGCATTATTTCTCTGACTAATCCTCACGCAGCACTGCTTCATTGGCTGCCGCGAATAGCCGCCCATTGATTGCTAGAGCTGCCCCCGCCATAAGGTGAGTTGCCAGCTGCGTTGCCTTATTGCCAGCCCGATAGAGCAGGTGTGCTACTGGCGTCCTCGTGTTACGTGGTAGGAATGCCCCGCACATTCCTGAAAACGGCAGCTCTCTGTTTGCCTCGATCCCCTTCGGTGCTTCCTAGACGTGGTACTTTTGCTTCAATAACACCAAGAGCTACCCGACCTCGAAGCCTGACAAACCCCGTTCCTCCTCGATCATACCTCACAGACGCCATTCGTTCTCATCAAGCACAAAAGATGGCTCCTCAACTCGACGGTTTCTTCAAGCAGGTCGACAGCTCGGCCGATGACTTCATTGAGCGCCTGCGAAAGGCCGTTGCCATTCCTTCCATCTCTGCCGACGATGCCCGCCGCCCAGATGTCGTCCGCATGGGCGAGTTCCTCGCCGATGAACTAAAGACGCTCGGTGCTTCTGTCGAGCTCCGACCATTGGGCAAGCAGCCCGGCAAAGAGTACCTGGAGCTCCCTCCCGTTGTCCTCGCACGATACGGCAACGACAAGAATAAGCGAACCATTTTGGTCTACGGCCACTATGATGTTCAGCCCGCTGAGAAGAGCGACGGTTGGGCTACCGAGCCCTTTGAGCTCTCCGTCGACGAGAAGGGCCGCATGTTCGGTCGTGGATCTACCGATGATAAGGGTCCCGTCCTGGGCTGGCTCAATGCCATCGAGGCTCACCAGAAAGCTGGCGTCGAATTTCCCGTCAACCTGCTGATGTGCTTTGAGGGTATGGAGGAGTACGGCTCTGAGGGTCTGGACGACCTTATCAAGGAGGAGGCCAAGAAGTACTTTGCCGACGCCGAGGCTGTCTGCATCTCAGACAACTACTGGCTCGGCACCGAGAAGCCTTGCCTGACATATGGTCTCCGCGGATGCAACTACTACTCCATCGAGGTGTCTGGCCCCGGCGCCGACCTTCACAGCGGCGTCTTTGGCGGCACTGCCCAGGAGCCCATGACGGATCTTACCAGGCTCATGGGATCACTTGTGAACACCAATGGCCAAATCCAAATCCCCGGCATTGCCGAGCAGGTCGCTGTCGTGACCGCCGACGAGGACGGACTCTATGATGGCATCTCCTTTACCATGGATACCCTGTACGAGTCGCTTGGAAGCAAGACCACCATCTATGAGGACAAGAAGAGTACCCTGATGGGGCGATGGCGATATCCGTCTCTGTCCCTGCACGGTATCGAGGGTGCTTTCTCTGCGCCCGGTGCCAAGACTGTCATTCCTGCCAAGGTCATTGGCAAGTTCTCGATCCGAACCGTTCCCAACATGGAGATTGACAAGACGAACGAGTGTGTCTACAAGTACGTCGAGGAGCAATTTGCCAAGCTCAAGAGCAAGAACACCATGAAGGTGTATGCCCAGCACTGCGGCAAGTGGTGGGTGGCTTCGCCCAAGCACTGGAACTTTACTGCTGCGGGCAAGGCCGTCGAGCGTGTGTGGGGTGTTGAGCCCGACTTTACTCGCGAGGGAGGAAGGTAAGAGTTTGAAAGTCGACTTTTTGTACTTCTGCTAACATATATCTAGTATCCCCGTTACCCTGACCTTTGAGGAGGCCACCGGCAAGAATGTGCTGCTTTTGCCCATGGGAAGCTCCACGGATGGCGCGCACTCGATCAACGAGAAGCTGGACAAGCGCAACTACATTGAGGGCATCAAACTGTTGGGTGCTTATCTGCACTACGTTGCCGAAGAGCCCCAGAACTAAGCATTCAAAATGTAAAGAAACAATCTTAGTTATCTGAGTTGAATTCTGTCCTGACCATGGTTCCTGTGACGGCCCCGCTTCTATGACATTGATGTGGTGATATTGGACGGACCCCGCCAAGCACGCACTTCTGGCTCTGGTGGTCTATGACTCCACTAACCCCTCCACCGCCTTATCGATTGTGAAGAAGGGTCCTGTGATCGCATCCCGGGCCAGCCGCTGGAGCCCAGTGACCAAATGACCTTTTAGTTATCATACGGGAGAAGACGGACACTAGAACGGGCGCCGTATCATGTCGAAATATTTCTCCCTTAGATTTCTTACATCACCCAATATTATCTTGTCCACGACGCTCGTGCTGTCGTCGCAAACCTGGTGTCACTCTGTGCCTTGCCTCACCTTCTTCTAGCCTGCGCTGGCGTCGGCACTTGTGGACGCCTCACCCGTCATACGGTTTCTTCTATCGCGTGGCCCACTCGTCGAGAACGAGACAAACACCAGATCGACGGAGAAAAGGGCGCACAGAGACCGTTTGAGCCTCCTTTCGCCGCCGAGATGGTTCGCGAGAGTGGCATCTCGGCTACCAAGCCCCTCTTCCCCCGCTACCTTCTTCCCAGCCTGAAACTGCCCTTTTCTCGCCGCCAGTCGACCTCTTCCTCGTCCTCCTCGACCGCCTCGCCCGTCTCGTCGGCGAACACGACGCCGGCCAGTTCGCCGCCCGGTAAGACTACCTTGACCAAGGTCATGTCCAAAGGCCACCACCTGGCCCGCGTCGCCCCCGATACGTTGCGCTGCTCGACTTGTTCGGCCGATCTCGCCCTGGCGGCCCAGATTATTTCCAAGGGGTTCACGGGACGATATGGCAGGGCCTTCTTGGTCTCTCCGCCAGCACCTCCGGCCGAGCAGTCGCTGCTGAATATTCGTGTGGGCCGGAACGAGAACCGGCAGCTGGTGACGGGATGGCACGTGGTAGCGGACATTTCATGCTCATCGTGCGGAACCAAGCTGGGGTGGAAGTACGTCGATGCCAAGGAGCAGTCGCAACATTACAAGGTTGGCAAGTTCATTCTAGAGACGGAGAGGGTGACGACATTCCGAAGCTGGGAGGACCTACAAGAGGGCGAGGACGAAGACGAAGACGAGGTCCTCAAGAGGGATGCAAGCAGCGACGAGGTTGTGTTCGACTCGGATGACGATGACGAGTGCGAAGACATCTTTGCCGGAATCTGGGATGCGGAGACGGTGGCCACGAGGAGACGCAACATGGTTCCGCGTAGGAGCCATTCTTAGAGGGCAGGCTCCCGTGGTAGACGACAGTTTGGCCGTGTCATACGAGGGGATGAGATGGACTGGACAGTATCCAGTCTGGCGTCAAGGATTGATACCTGGCTTTGCATTGGTTATGCGTTCGATATGAACGACATGAATACCCGGACGAGAGGGAGAGAGCCGACTGCATGGTGACCTGTAACTATACAGCTTCTTTTCGGAGAAGAGTCGGCATGGATTGGTCGGTTGATACCCTGGGAAATACAAATACGACATCTCCTTTAGTAGTTTATGAATTTAATTATCAATAGATATTAAGTAGGTCACATTCACACTTTGTAGTAGTAAGAGAGTTCAAAAGGCAGCGGAAGATAGCATGTTTGCTAACGGAGTTGCCCGAACCGGCACCTCCTGAAATTCCCTGGATGATGTGCTGTACAATTCTGTGACGAATATGGAAACAACCTGGAAGGCTTACAGATAGGGGTCGAGAGAGACAAAGGCAGGGGAACCAGAATAACTAGAACCTACCCGTCCGTCAAAGGACAAACAACTTGCGTGACAGGATGTCGGTGAGACGCCAAGCGAGAGAACCCTCATTCGAACGGCAGGGCCCGCAACCAAGACTGGCCAGAACAATCATTTTCCCCTTATTTCCAACGCATTAATAAAAGAACGTGCCGCCCCCAGGACCCAAGGGACATCATGTGCCACAAGATGCTGGTCGTTGGAAGGTGAGCAGTCGGTGAAGGAATCCTTGTTGGCCCAGCAAAGTCCCCTTTTTCCATCATCTATCTCTCTCTCTCCGGCTGGAAGTCCCCGACCCAAGGGCCCAGCGTCCAGTGCCCAGTGCCCCCCCCGGGCGGACTTGGCACGGAGGGCCGGGAAACTCGTTCGTGAATCGTGATGCAAATCGTAAGCGGTTCCCTGCACGAGCAGGCTCCGGCAATCTTGGTTTGTCAAAGGATGGGCTGATGAGTGCTTGAGATTGTCCCAGCGCAGCGGCTTTTGCGTGTATGCACCTGGCTCTTCGTCTTTTTTCTGCTGTCCACGCGGGATGACACCCGCGGTCGGGTGGGGCCAGGGTGGGAGTGGAGGGGTGCTGCCCGCTGCGGCGGCGCTGTTTCCCGCCAGGAAGACGGGGTGTCTCAGTGGACAAGGCCCTGAAAGTTTAGGGGGCTTGCCTGCCTGGGCTGTCCCATTGGTGGGGGGTCCCCGGGGGCCATGCGCCATCCCCGCGGCTTGGGAAGGTTGGACCTCACATTGGATGAGTGGGTCCTCCTCAGCGCAACGGCAGAATCGTCACTGTTGGCCACGCTGCGCCTGCCTCCAATGACGAGCAGTGCAGAGGAACCTGCATCTGCACCTGCATGCTGGAATGGGGAAAGAGCAAACTGAGTCGCCAATGTCACCCGCCATCACCACCAGCCTGCATCCAAGCTGCGACATGTGCGACTGAGCATCCCCCCAAAGAATTCACTCCTATTTCCACAATTGATCCGCATTCCCCCCACGCCTTTGCCCATTGCTCACCGTCTCGAACCGCCTTGAGAATTTCGGTCAAGCCCCCGAAAGCCGCCTCATTCTCAACACAGCAGGCTCAGCACTGCATTCCATCCAGAGGGGTCCAAGCTCTTTCTTGTCTCGCTCCCCCGCCACTGCCCCTTCCACCTCTTCTCACCTCTCCTCCATCTCGTCAACCTCCATTCGGCTTGCGTTCGACTTCCGTCACCATCGGCTGGGCTACCTAAGCTATCGTTCCCTGTGACCCTGTCTGACACCTTCGTCGCATATCCGTACCTCACACCTACATCTTTACATACCGGGCAGGGTTCTCTTCTCTCCCACTTCGTCTCTCGCGAGTGACACCTCGCGCCTCCCGCTGCCCAGTGCGTTCTGTGGGTTCTGTCTGAAGACAGTGGGTTATAATACGAGCGACATCAGCACCCTCCTCTCGTCCATTGCCTCTTGTTTATGGCTTCTTTCGTCTGTTCATCCTCTGGAACAGATTCTTACTTGTATCTCTTCTCCCGTGGTTGAGAACTCGCCCCGGGTCGCCTTATCGCTATGACGACACCTACCAACCTGGCCCGCGGCTCCGACGACTTCGGAGTCTACGACGATGCCAAAACATACTACAGTGAAGAGCGCCACAGTCGCAACTTTGGCCCTCGTACGAGAACGTACTCGCAGGTAATTGGCATTGGAACCGCCTGGATCTGACTTGTGCTAACTATTTCGTAAAGAACAGTTTGATGAAGCAATTCGAGCGAATTGGACTGCGAGAACCCTTCCGTCGAGGAAGTCATGGTATATACCTTCTAGCGCACAAGCAAGCACCATGGTCTAATTGTTATGATTGCAGACGAAAACACCCAACAGAGCCGCCGATTTCTTATCCAAGTAGAGCCCACCCTGGAGAGTCTTCAGCAGCAGGAAGACACGGACGGCAACATGCAAATCACAATCGAGGACAACGGTCCCAAAGTCATCTCGCTGCGCACGGCCGCTTCGGAGGGATACAACCGATTTGACGTCCGAGGAACATACATGCTGTCCAACTTGCTTCAGGAATTGACCCTGGCCAAGGAGTACGGTCGAAAGCAGATTGTCCTGGATGAGGGTCGCCTGAACGAGAACCCCGTTGATCGTCTTTCTCGTCTTATCCGCGACCACTTCTGGGAGGGCTTGACGAGACGAATTGACGCCTCCAGCATTGACATCGCCGCCCGGGATCCCAAGGACTGGACGGACGATCCCCGCCCCCGCATCTACGTACCTATCGGTGCGCCCCGCCAATACGAGTACTACAAGCAGTTGGCCGAAGATAGACCTGAGATGCGCCTCGATGTTCAGTTGCTGCCCGAGAAGATCACTCCCGAGCTTGTGCGGGACATGAACGACAAGCCTGGTCTCTTGGCCGTCGAAGTGGAAGAATTCGACGATCCCAAGAGCGCCACCGGAACGTCTCTCCGAGGCTTGCCGTTTGTCGTTCCTGGCGGTCGCTTCAACGAGCTTTACGGATGGGACAGCTACATGGAGTCTTTGGGTCTCTTGGTCAACGATCGTGTCGACCTGGCCAAGTCTATGGTCCTCAACTTTTGCTTCTGCATCGAGCATTACGGGAAAATCCTCAACGCCACCCGGTCGTACTATCTCTCTCGATCCCAACCACCCTTCCTGACCGACATGGCCCTGCGGGTGTACGAGAAGATCAAGCACGAGCCTGATTCCAAAGAGTTCCTGAGACGGTCGATCCTCGCGGCTATCAAGGAGTACCACAGCGTCTGGACCGCGGTGCCCCGGTTGGACCCCGTCACGGGTTTGTCCAGGTATCGCCCTGAAGGTCTCGGTGTGCCGCCAGAGACGGAAGCTACCCACTTTGTGCACATCCTTGAGCCCTACACCAAGAAGCACAACATGACGTTCCCGGACTTTGTGCGAGCGTACAACCATGGCGAGATCAAGGAACCCGAGCTCGACGGCTACTTCATGCACGATCGCGCAGTGCGAGAATCGGGTCACGATACCTCGTACCGCTTGGAGGGCATCTGTGCCGACCTAGCCACCATCGATCTCAACTCGCTACTCTTCAAGTACGAGACGGACATTGCACGAACGATCCGCAGCGTGTTCGGTGACAAGCTGACGATCCCCGCCGAGTTCTGCGCCGGAACGCCCTACAAGCCCGGTGAAACCCTTTCATCGGCAGTGTGGGATCGTCGAGCCAAGCGCCGTAAGCTTACCATGGATAAGCTTATGTGGGACGAGAAGGAGGGCATGTTCTTCGATTATAACACTGCAACCCAGAAGCGTTGCACATACGAGACATGTACCACCTTTTGGGCTCTCTGGGCAGGCATTGCGTCGCCGAAGCAGGCGGCCGACATGGTTCGAAAGGGCTTGCCCAAGTTTGAGGCTTACGGTGGTCTGCTGTCTGGTACGGAAAAGTCTCGAGGAGAGATTGGGCTGTCCCGACCTAACCGACAATGGGACTTCCCATATGGCTGGGCGCCACAGCAGATGCTGGCGTGGACCGGATTGCTTCGGTACAGCTTCACCGAGGAGGCCGAGCGACTGGCGTACAAGTGGCTGTTCATGATTACCAAGGCGTTTGTTGACTTCAACGGCGTGGTGGTGGAAAAATATGACGTGACTCGGCCAGTCGACCCTCACCGAGTAGACGCAGAGTATGGCAACCAGGGCCTCGACTTTAAGGGAGTCGCCAAAGAGGGGTAAGTTTTCAGCGGTGAATGGTTTGACAAAAGCTAACATGTAGCAGATTCGGGTGGGTGAATGCCAGTTACGTGTACGGGCTGCAGATTGTCAACGCACACATGCGACGAGCGCTGGGAACGTTGACGCCGTACCCGACTCTGATCAAGGCGATTGAGCAGAACAACGAGAAGGCGTTGGCTGGGTTGATGGTGTAGGAAATCAGTCAGATCCTGTAACTTGGGTGGTTAAGATGTCAGCCAGTGCATGGTGTTGAATAAATTGCCTCGTCGGATTAACTTGTTTGCCAACGTGAGGGTAGTCGTCGTGCCTGCCAAGCCACGGGAATGGGCGGGGGGAATTAAGCCGGTTCCCGAGCTGCATGAGCCGAGGGCCATTGCGGTGGATGGGGACGGGAGTCATGATAAAGGTTGTGGACTGTGTTGGCTGTGAAGAGGCAATATCACCGAGGATGAATTGATGAGGTGGCTTATACGGGAGACGGTGATGTCGACGGCAATGCATGTGAGATGTCTTGGCCGAGTGGGATAAACAAGACGTCGGCATCTCGGGAAGTGCCCGAGCTTACTCGTAACGGGGCACGTGAGGTGCTGTTTTCTCAGAGATGCAGACTGCGAGATTGACGCCAGATGACAGATGTGTCTGGTTCATGAGACAGGGGGGAGCTGTAGCAGCTCGGCGGAGAGAGTTGGGATTACGTTTTGGCTCGGAGGACCGAGAAGAGGAAACTTTTTTTTTTTTTTTTTTTTTTTTGGCATGCATGCATGTCATCCGGAGAAGTGAGTGCGGCTCTCTCTCTCTTCTCAGAGTTCAGCTGGTAGGCATGTGAGAACAGAGAGAGAGGTCCCTCCGCTGGACCGGACCTTCGGGCAAGTTCCGTTGCGATGGCGAGGGACAAACGGTGGACGGAGGTAGGCCGAGATAAATGGTGAAAGGGCTGGAGCTGGAGCTGGAAATTGATGAATTTGGAGACCTGCATGGGCATGGGAAAAGTTGCTGATGATGAGGTGGGTTTACGATGGGTGATGTACGTAGGAGGGAATGGGATTGGGATTGGATTAATGTGTGTGAGAAGAAAGGGTATTTGGTGAGAGAAGGGCTTGGTTGATTGATTGAGTTGAAGATGGGTGAACCGTTTCAAACGGAACGGGGGGGATACGGTAAGGACAGGTTGGTTCGGTACGTATCGGTCAAGGTCGGTGAGTGGGCGGTGAAGGTTCACCTCGGCACTGGTGTTCCACAGCTGTGACTCCAAAAACCAAAGGAAAACAAGCGGTTCCCCGCATCTCCGAATCGTCCCCGGGCAACCTGACTCAAACGGCACCTCGGTCGCGCCCAGTCCAGAACGAATTCCCTGTGTTTCCCTTTAAGCCGAGACCGACGTCATGTGGCCGTTCACCGAGAGCTTTGGGTCGAAGTCGAAGGCAGGAGACCGGTATCACATTGCCGGTGCTTTGGTCGGCTGGATGCGGCTCCAATTTGCAGGCGCCTGGATGAACAAAAACCAGATGCATTCAATCTTTCAGCCTCGGCGACTGTCCGGGAAAGCGTGGCTTCCCCACACCCCCGGAGCCGCCTGCAGGTCTCTTGCAGGGTCTCGTTATGTGGCTACTGAGAACGACGACGATGGGAACGGACTGTGGCCGGGTGAAGGAAGTCAGATGTCCTTTGGTCCCCTTCCTTTCTCCAAGAGTGGCTGAGATGGACTACTTCCGAGAAAAAAGGAAGTTATTTGGAGAGGTAAAGGATCTCGGGGTGGTTCCGAGGTACAATTGTGTCTGAGAGATACAGTGAGTGCTTGTGATTTTCTGCACTGGCTCGACCAGAGTTGGCCATAGGCCTGCCATTGGACGTTGGCAAGAGTCAGGAGTCAAGATCGAATGCTGATAACCTGGAGAAGACAGGACAGACAGACCACAGAGAGTTGGAGGAGGAGGGGGGAGTGCAGCAAAGAGGGCGTGTGAATTCTTCTCCTCGACCCCAACTTCTCTCTCAAGACTTCTCCAAACGGATACGCACCTTGGCACCAAAAGCAACTTACCCCGGAAGCTGTCCGCCACTCTGGAGCCTCTTCCTTTCTCCTCCTTCTCCACCCCCCGTTTTTGGGGGGGGGGGGCTCCCTCACCAGTCTAGACTCGATTCTAAGAGTACAGCCGCCCGTGGGTCATGGCTAATGGGGTTTGCTCGGTCGCGGAGGGATGGATGGATGAATGGAGTTTGGGGTTGGAACGAAGTTTCCCGGCCTGGCTTGTACTTAGTATCAGCTTCGCCCACGTTTTCTCGAGGGGAGTTTTCTTTTTGGTTTGGATTCACTCACAACCAATTCGACTTGATACCCGGGGTTCTCTCATAGGCTTCACTTAGACGACGACACCTTCACTCCCTCCTCCAATACTACCCCAACACACAATCACACACAACTACAACAACAACAACCGCTCAACATGGCCGCCCACAACATGGTCAACCCCGCCGTCAGTCCCGACATCGAGGACGAGCTCTTCCAGAAGGAGGTCGACGCCGTCAAGGCCTGGTGGAGCGAGTCCCGATGGCGATACACCAAGCGTCCGTTCACGGCCGAGCAGATTGTCTCCAAGCGCGGCTACCTCGCCGTCAACTACGCCAGCAATGCCCAGGCGAAGAAGCTGTGGGGGATCTTGGAGAAGCGATTTGAGGTGAGACTGCATGGGAGAGAGTGAGGGAGATAGAATGGGAAGCTAACTGGATTAGACTCGTGATGCTAGCTACACGTACGGTTGCCTCGAGCCTACCATGGTGACTCAGATGGCAAAGTACCTCGACACCGTCTACGTTTCTGGGTGGCAGTCTTCGTCGACGGCGTCTGCGTCGGATGAGCCCGGTCCCGATTTGGCCGATTACCCTTACGTGAGTATCATGACTCCATCATGACTCCTCATGACACTGACATGTGTTTGTAGACCACCGTCCCCAATAAGGTCGGCCACCTCTTCATGGCCCAGCTCTTCCACGACCGCAAGCAGCGCCAGGAGCGCCTCAGCGTGCCCAAGGCTCAGCGCGCCAAGCTGGCCAACATCGACTACCTCCGCCCCATCGTCGCCGACGCCGACACCGGCCACGGCGGTCTCACCGCCGTCATGAAGCTCACCAAGCTCTTCATCGAAAAGGGCGCCGCCGGAATCCACATCGAGGACCAGGCCCCGGGAACCAAGAAGTGCGGCCACATGGCCGGCAAGGTGCTGGTGCCCATCAGCGAGCACATCAACCGCCTGGTGGCCATCCGCGCCCAGGCCGACATCATGGGCTCCGACTTGTTGGCCGTTGCGCGAACCGACGCCGAGGCTGCTACCCTTATCACCACCACCATCGACCCCCGTGACCACGCCTTCATCCTCGGCAGCACCAACCCCGCGCTCCAGCCCCTCAACGACCTCATGATCCAGGCCGAGCGCGACGGCAAGACGGGCGCCGACCTCCAGCGCATCGAGGACGAGTGGCTCGCCGCCGCCAATCTGCAGCGCTTCGACGACGCCGTCCTCGCCGCCATCGACGCCTCTTCGTCATACAACAAGCAGGCCCTCAAGGCCGACTACCTCTCCGCCGCAAAGGGCAAGTCCAACGTCGAAGCCCGCGCCGTCGCCACCAAGGTCCTCGGTACTCCCGTCTACTTCGACTGGGACGCCCCCCGCACCCGCGAGGGCTACTTCCGCCTCAAGGGCGGCTGCGACTGCGCCGTCAACCGCGCCATCGCCTACGCGCCCTACGCCGACGCCATCTGGATGGAGTCCAAGCTGCCCGATTTTGCTCAAGCCGAGGAGTTCGCCAAGGGTGTTCACGCCGTCTGGCCCGAGCAGAAGCTCGCGTACAACCTCTCGCCCAGCTTCAACTGGAAGGCGGCCATGCCGCGCGACGAGCAGGAGACGTACATTCGTCGGCTGGCCAGCTTGGGCTACTGCTGGCAGTTTATTACCCTCGCAGGCCTGCACACCACGGCGCTCATCAGCGACCAGTTCGCCAAGGCGTACAGCGTCAACGGAATGCGGGCGTACGGCGAGCTGGTGCAGGAGCCTGAGATGGACACGCAGGTGGACGTGGTCAAGCACCAGAAGTGGAGCGGCGCGACCTACGTGGACGAGCTGCAGAAGATGGTGACGGGAGGGATTAGTTCGACAGCGGCCATGGGCGCGGGTGTGACGGAGGATCAGTTCCATTAGGGACTGAACGAGGTGAATGAATCAGGGCTCGTGATGAGATGCTCTGAGTGCGAACTGTAACAAAAAGAAACATGTTGTTTGTTTCCAATGCTCTTTCGACTAGCCATGGTTTTCTTTTTTTTGGACAAGACTTCTGAGTTCATAGGTAGTCAGTCAAGTCATATATGCCGGGGACGGTGTCTCGGTTTCATTATTTATACAAGTACGAATACATCTCGAGAAGAGAAGTGACTGCAACTATTCATCACTGTCCACAACCAGCAAAGCAATAACCAAGACCACAATTCATCAATCATCGAATTCACCATCTACCTCCCATCCCCATGCAAACACGCTTCAATCCCTAATCAAACATGACATAATTCAACACGCTGCTCTCCGTCCCTTGCGGATCCGACAAAACCACCTCGGCGCCTCGTCAACTCCTTTCCAGCCGCTGCCGTCCGCCCGGAGGCTGGAGCCGCATATTTTTGCTCCACCCAAAACTCCCGGCTACGAGGCTCGGTACCAGGGGCTACATCTTTTGCCGCTCGGAGGTTGTCCGGTGCACCAAGGCAAACATGAAAACATGAAAAAGCGACCGAGGACATTACGTGCTTGTTGTGCTTGTTGTGCTGGCTGTGCAACTTGTGCTGACGTGCAACCTGAGTTGAACTGGCAACTTGTGAATTTTGCAACTCCCGCTTCTCTTAATCCTAATCCGCCTCGGCCAGTTGCATAATCAGCTTGGCCGCCATGTCCAAGAACGGAAACGGGCTCGTCACGTCCTTCTCTTCGAGTAGTCGACCGTCCAGCGTCTCGTATCCAGAGCACTTAAAGTCCACCAGGTAGACACCGTGCTCCATTTCGTAAATCTGAATATCCAGGTGCAGCGCCGCAAACGGTCGCGTGTCCCACTGGTACTGGTATGCCTCGCTTTCTTGCGGGTTCCACGACTTCTTCTTAAGAGCTGCGCACCGTTAGCATCAGAGCCTTTACCTGGAAAAGAGCATACGTACTTGCCGTGTCCCACCGTACAGTAATGTGCCATGGGTCGGCCGGGAGCCTGTACCGGTTCATCGGGTCGATGCTGTTGGGATTCCGTGAGTCGTAGGAATCGAAGCTGGCGTCGCGCGACCTCTCGGCTCGTTCTTCGGCTTGCGAGGCATCGTAGCCTTCGTCGGGGATGTAGGTGGCACCCAGCTTGTTCAGCGACTTGTGAATGCACAGCAGCGCTTCCCATGGCGAGTTTCGAGACCGAATGCCAAACTGCCAACGCACCGGCTTGTTCTTCTTCACCGGGTTGATGGGCGTGAGCCCCATGGGGCGCGCGTTGGCTTCGTTCAGACGCAGTTGACTCTTGGAGTGCGGTTTCAATCGACGGAGCGTTTCCTCCTTCTCGGCATCCGTTCGTGCCACCGGGGGTTCATCGTTGACCAACACCTTGGGCGGCGAATTCTTAAGAGTGCCGGCCTTTTCCCTCTCAATGTAGTCCTTGTGGTAGGCCGGCAGACTCGAAGGCAAGATGCCAACCTTATTCACGTACGGTCGAGGTCCCGTAGTGGCCTGAGAGATGCCGGATCGGGCCGATGACATGCTCAGCATGGGACTTGAGCCCTCGGGCTCTGCCAGCAGTGCGTCGGGGTTTTCTACACAAGTCAGCCTTGTTCTTACTGCGACAAGTGTGCACGTTGCAGACTTACGGTTGACCTGCATCATCTTGTTCTCCCTCACAATCATGTACGCGTCCTTGATGGCCGACGGCTCCGCGGCCTGCAGGGCTTCTTCGACATCCGTCTTCCCGTAACCCATCGTTTTGCTAATCTTGTCCGTGACTTCGTTGTGTAACCGCTCCTGCACCCTTTCCGGGGCGTTGGGAGCAATGTCGCTCTTCTTAATAGCCTTGTTTGGGTCCACGCCCGTATTGAAGAACTCCTCCACAGGGGGCTGTAGGTACGACGGTAGATCCGTCATGAACCAAGGGTCTGCTCGGATGTCCTCGATGGTGGCTCGCTGCACGGGGTTGACCACGAGCATCTTCTTGATCAGCGTCGCCGCGCCTTGAGGCATCCACTGGGGAATGCTGTAGGTGCCCTTGGCAATCTTGGCGAACAGGCTGGGGATGTGCTCGTCGTCAAAGGGGAGGCGCCCGACCAGCAGGACGTAGAGGATGACGCCACAACTCCAGACATCCACCTCGGGGCCGGCGTACAGCTTCCCGCCAATAACTTCGGGGGCCGCATAGTTGGGACTACCACAGCTCGTCTTGAGGAAGTTGCCGTCAGTCATGATGTTGCTCAGGCCAAAGTCGGCAATCTTGACGTTGAGACTATCGTCGAGGAGCAGGTTCTCTGGTTTCAGATCACGGTGGACAATCTTGTGGCGATGACAGTACTCGACGGCGCATAGCATCTGCTGGAAGAATCGACGAGCTTCGGGCTCCTTCATACGGCCGTGCTGGACGATGTAGTCGAACAGTTCGCCGCCAGCATATTCCAAGACCATAATGATCTCCTGGGAAGTCTTGATGACAGTGAATCTATGCCAAGGTCAGCATCAGGGTCACTCGGACGTTTCCGCTTGGGGCTATCAGTACAATTTGATGATGTGAGGATGGCGTAGCAACTGGAGGTATTCAATCTCGCGCTCAACGCGACCGGCCATGTCGCGGCTGATGAGCTTCTTCCTGGCGATGATCTTCAGGGCCACCTGCTGTCCGGTTCCATTATGAATAGCGAGCTTGACCTTGCCAAAGGAACCTTCGCCGAGAGTCCGTATAATCTTGTAGGCGCCTATACGCTGCTCCGTCTTGCCGCGGTCCTTGAATTCGCCCGAACGAGAGGATCCATGTTGCTGTTGCTGGGGAGGTTGAGGAGGGGGTTGCTGCTGCGGTCGTCGGACGTGGGACGAGGAGAGGGAAATGGTGAGCTCCTCGTCCTCGAAGCCTCGGGGGACCATGATGAGGGGAAGAAGGCCGAAGCCGAGGCCGGAGGAATGTTCGAGACGAGGAGGATTTAATCGATAGGCGAGGACAACCGATACGACGATGACGACGATGGAGAAGGTTGAGTTGAAAGGGATGTGGAGGGACGCCGAGGGGCCGGGTCACAGACGAGTGCGTGAGGGAGTCGGCGGTCGGAGGGGAGGAAGACGACGAGAGTGGAAATAAGATGATGGGCGGTGGACGTTCCAAGAAGCGTTTATCGAGCAACAAGGTCAGGCAAGGTAAGACGCAGTGAAGCACAGCTCGCAATCGAATCGAATCGAGGGGATGCCCGCAATTCAAATGCGGAACGATGTGGGTGAAAGGTGGGTTGTGGTTGGGTTCATTCTGGAGGGGGACCAGTTTGCACAGGTTGATGGAAGGGGCTAAGCCAACATTGGCTAGTAGAGAACCTGGAGCCAGTCAGCTCAAGTCGTTTCCATTGTCTGTGCGCACCTTCCTTGTTAAGTTACGTAGTGCCGCAGCCAACAGCCCGAAAAGAGCCTAGTCAATGTGCATATTCCGTACTGCGCGTGCAAAGCGAGTGTTCGGTGGAGGGGTTCCAGTGCGTGCGCACAGCTGCTCAAGGACTCGGCCACTGAATTCCAGCCACTCACTCGCTGCAAAGGGTCCTAGCAATGCTGCAGTTGGCCCCACCAGCCCACCAGCCCACCAACCCACCATGCCCCAGCTCCGCTTTGGCAGGTTTGGCAGGTTCCCAATGGCATCAAATCATGCAACGGATGAATTGGCTTTCAGCTTCGTGTCCATTCTCGGCCTTCACGTAGTCAAGTCTGCTTTAACATGACAACTCACCCTCCAATTTGATCAGCCGCTTTTGCATAAATTAACGCCTTTCAGTGGTGGAGATTTCGTGTTGAGAACAAGCGCCTGGGCAAATCAGCGAATCACCAACCCTCATCGGCCCATACACAATATGCACTCCTGGCCTCATTCATTTTCTAGCCTGCCCTCCGTTTCATGGTAGCGCCGCTGAGACTGATGTTCTGGCTCATCAACCCTTGGCCTCCTCTTGCTTCAACCTCTCTACCAGCTTCCCTCGCAAAAAGGGACTCAATCCCAAACTGACCAATTGTTAGCAGCAAGTCGACACTTCCTTAGCAATACTCACATCCCCTCCTTTGTCAGAACGCGATACGTCCCGCTCGGCTGCACCTTGCCAATAATGGTTCCCGTCTCGTCCACCTCAACGCTGCCAAGAATGTCCTCGGGCCAGGCTATCCTCCCAAAATCGGGAGGGTTCCTCGCATCGCTGAGATGAACGTATCCGCCCCGTCTGGCTCCTTTGGCTCCTCCTTGTGCACTGGCGCCGCCAGCCCCCGACCCTCCAGCTCCGCCGCCGCCATCTTGTCGTCGAGAACCGCCCCTGCCTTGCCGCTTTGCGGAGAAGAAGACTCCGCCAGAGCCGAGGCGGGATCCTCCCGGACCAGCAAAAGCTAGAGCTTGGCTGATCAGGCCCTCATCTTGGTGGCCAAACTCGGATATGACCTCGTTGAGGATGGTCACGAACTCGGGGTTCTCGGTGAAGGTCTGGGGAGTCGGTGGGTTTTCCGTCGTAGTTCCAATTGCCAGGCGCTGTAAAGGAGGTTCGGTCTCGAGATAGGTAAGAACTTGAGTAAAGGGCGAGTTGGGGTTGTTGAGAATTTTCTTGACCGAGGTCAGCTCTGTGGAAGCTTGGAATGAGAACCGAGAATCGAGGGACTGACGATGGATGGATTGCTAGCAAGGCTAGATATCAATCGGTTTGACACCAACCTATTCCGGGAAACGAGACGAAAAGTAGAGGGTAACATGTCGATTAGATGTGTCTTGATTCTTCGGTAAGCTCCAGCTCCAAAATATCGGACGGAAATGATGGCCCCGCGGCGCATGAGGTCACTTCCAATGCGTGACGCGAAATATGTCCTTATCGCGGCGATATGCAATAACCAGAAATCAATTAAACGCGTCAACGCGCTTACGAATTGTCACAGGTGCATTGCGGGACCACCAAAGAGGATGCAGTTCGCAAGACATTGGACCTGTCATGACGAAATTATAACCAAAATAACCAAAAGCCAACACCATGGACAAGACGCCCGCGCCAATCTTTCGCAGGCAGCGCCCTCCCGCCTCATCGGCGATTCCTTCGTCCTCTCCGTCCTTTGGCACCCCAGTTCATCCCCTGAAGCCCTTCGCCGTCAACGCCCCGAAAGCCGCCATCCTTCCCATCATCCTCCCTCCTGCCACTCTACGACCCCTGGCATTCCGAACCTTCACCAAGAAACATTCCCTCACCCTCGCTTCGTCAGCACTGCAAGAACTCGCCGCCTTCATCGGCCGACACTGCGGCTCGGGATGGCGCGAAGAAGGCCTCGCCGAGAGGGTGCTGGAAGAGGTCGCCCGTAGCTGGAAGAACTGCAATGGCGGCGTCATCGTCGAAGGCGGCAGCAAGGAGCTGCAGGGGATCCTCAAAACCCTCGAGGGTAACATGAGCGGCGGCAAAATCACACACTCGGCTAGGGGACTACCGCGGGGCGACAGCATGCTTGACTTGAAGGACGACGACGTGCTGAACACGAGGTTGGGACTGCGGCCAAACGTTTTGACGAGGGAGGACAGTAATCGGAGCTTTGGCATGTCTGGGTTGGATGTTGAGGAGGAACCGGACGACGAGGAAAACCGCAACGACCCCAGGACTTGGCTCAAGGTCATTGACGCTTTCCAACAGCCCAGGTTATGTTACAACGTGAGCAAGAAGCATTTCGAAAGGTAAGTCATTCGGCGTCGCATTGATCAGGTTCAAGATGCTGACCCCTCTCTAGAGAAACCTCAGCACCCTCACTACTACCTCCCGCATCCCACAAAACCACCGTCTTCCGCAACCGCTACAACGTCATCCACCAACGCCTCCTCCGCAACGAGTCCTTCCAAACATCGGCGGTCTCCTCGTCCCGAAAACGCGCCCCCCAGCGCTCCACATCCACGCAACAGTCCCTCAAGCTCACCCCCATCGCGAACCTCCTAGGTCGACATGGCAGCAACCATATGCTGCTCGGCCAGCTCGTGGTCCTCCCCACAGGCCAGCTCGCCATCAGCGACATGACGGGCACCATCGCCCTGGACCTCGCCCAGGCCGTCGCCATCCCCCACGACTCGGCTTGGTTCTGCCCGGGCATGATGGTCCTCGTGGACGGCGTGTACGAGGAGGAAGACGAGTCCGTGGGCAAGGGCCTCAGCGGGAGCAGCGGCGTCGGCGGTACGCTTGGTGGCCGGTTTCAGGGCTTCTTCATCGGCCAGCCGCCGTGCGAGAGGCGAAAGGCCACGCTCGGCATGACGGGGCCAGACGGCGGACAGAGCCAGACGATAGGCGGCGGCTTCGGCTGGATCGACTTCCTCGGCGTCGGCAGCGAGCGAGCCGTCGGCAATAAGATGCGCAGACTCGAGCGCCGTCTCCTCCAGGCCCCCTCGCAAGAAGACCCTGTGACGCCCTCGCGGAACCGCGTCGTCATCCTCGGCGAAGTCAACCTCGACCAGCCGCGCGCCCTCCAAGCCCTCCGCAAGATCCTCTCCGTATACGCAGCCGAGCTCGAGGGCTCCTCCCCGGTCTGCTTCGTGCTTATGGGCAACTTCACCCAGCACGCCGTCATGGCGCGCGGCGGCAGCGGCGGCAGCATAGAGTACAAGGAATACTTTGACGCTCTGGCGTCGGCCCTCGGCGACTTCCCTACGCTGCTCCAGTCGTCCACCTTTGTATTCGTGCCCGGCGACAACGACGGCTGGGTCTCGTCCTTTACCGCCGGCGCCTCGGTGCCCCTGCCGCGCAAGTCCGTCCCCGACATGTTCACCTCGCGCATCCGCCGCGCGTTTGCCGCCGCCAACGCCGAGGCCGGCGGCAAGTCGGACGGCGCCGCCGTGTGGACGTCCAACCCGAGCCGGCTCTCCCTCTTCGGGCCCAACCACGAGATTGTCCTGTTCCGCGACGACGTCTCCGCGCGTCTGCGCCGTACCTCGGTACGCTTGAAATCAAACGACGCCCACGCCGAGACTACCCAAGACACCCCTTCCCAAGCCCCCATCTCCCTCGACGACGCCACACCACCACCACCACCACCACCCACCTCCGATGACGCAATGGACGTCGACGCAGCAGACCTTCACCCCTCCTCCGTCCCCTACGACATGCACATCTCCCAAAAGCTCGTCAAGACGCTCCTCGACCAGGGCTACCTCGCGCCCTTCCGCCAGGCCATCCGCCCCGTCCACTGGGACTACGCCTCGGCGCTGCACCTCTACCCGCTGCCCACCGCCATGGTCCTCGTCGACACCACCGCGCCCACATTTTGCCTCACCTACGAGGGCTGCCACGTCATGAACCCCGGCAGCGTGCTCGTCCCCGGGCGCACGAGCGTGGGCCGCTGGATCGAGTATGAGGTTGGGGGGTCGGGGAGGCCGAGGGAGTGTACGTTTTAGGGGACCATGGGGGACCATAGAGGAGTTTGGACTACCCATTTCATAGACCGTAATGATGAGCATGAGCACATGGACAAGAGCAGTAACATGTCTGGTAAATCTATCCATGGAATATACACAGAAACTACTATAATATCATATCACTTCCGCAGTGCTGGGGCAGATTCTACTTAGGCATGAGTGCTACTGCCTAATTTTCTGTAGAGAATAATAACCTTATGATTAGGGAAAAGTACTTATGCCTCAAGTAAAACCTACCTTAGCACTGCGAAGGAGATTCGCCCTTGTACACCCACTGTGCTTCCTATTTTATCACAAATCCCAAGTCTCGCCTCGTACATATATATATACCTATCCCAATATCTAAGCGTCAAAAAAACCACCAGACTCCATCACAGGTGCTCGCTCAAGAAAAGCCCAAAAACTCACAATCCCACCAGGTCAATACCGCCTCTACTCCAACAGCAAAGACTCCTCGTGCAAGACACCAAACAGGCCCTCGACCTCAAGCTTCACCTTGTTCAGCTCGGCCGCCACCTGCAGCGTTACCAGCGTGTAGGCGTACAGCAGGGCGTAGTCCTTCTCCTCGACGTACACGACGCCGTTGCCCGCCAGCTCGGCGCCCATATGCTCCTTGCGGAACTGGTGGATCTTGCCCAGCAGCCGGTCCTTGTTGTTCTCCACGGTCGGGATCGCGTCCGTCAGGGGGTACTCGAGCATGATGCACGACGCGAGCACCTGGAAGACGTGGCAGAGGCGCTCGCACAGGCGCACCCTCTCGGACGCGGTGAATTCGAGCAGCGCGCGTTCTCCGACCGAGAGCCGGCTGCGCTTCGAAGTGATCAAACGCATGGCATAGAAGCCGTCCAGGATATGCTTCGTAGACCGCATGATGCGCGCGTAGGCTGCGTCCGGGAAGGGACCCCGAAGCTCGAATTCCGACTTTGCCGAGTTTCTCAGGGCGTTGAGCTTAAAGGCTGTCGACGGGTCAGCCGGTTGCACTCACAAATAAACGACATTTACAGTACCATAACGCTGCAGAGCCGCTTGCTCGCCCTCTCGCATGTAATCGAGAGTGTTGTTGCTGTGAAGCGAGACAGTCAGGGGCCCTCGCTTCCAAATGAGGCCCATCTGGAGGTAGAGAACAGAGAGTCCTTCCCTGAACTTGCGTCGGCCAGAAATGGGCCACAAGAGTCGACAGAAGACGACACCCCAAAGGATGCCCAGCGTGACTGAGACGACACGATGAAAGGCAATGTCAAGGATGAGAGGATTCGCGCCACCTTCGTCGTCGTCATCGTCGTCGACATCCTGCGAAATACTGTAGGCATAGAGCGTGCTCACGTTGTAGGCCAGCAGGGCAATTCTTCCCAGAGGCGCATTCTTAATCGCCAGGATCCAGTAGAAGTTGCATAGCGCCACAATGCCGCCAAGGATCACAAGAGGGATGGGCTCACCTTGGCTGAGAGTCCACGATGCGACAGCACATGTGGCACCAACGAGGGTTCCCTTGAATCGAGCAGTCCCAGTTGTGTTTGAGGCACCGGTAGTCATACCGGCGACAATCATGAAGGACAAGAGACCCCATTCGCCTCGCCATGTCTGGTAGATGGGTCGTGTAGATGGAATAAAGGCCAGCATAGCCCAGAGCAAAGCGCCAATCCCAACTTTGATGCCAAACAGAATGTCGTCCCGCACCAAGAACCTTGATAACTTCAGTATCTTCTCCGAGAAGTTGCGCTTCAGCTTACTAGCCTGAGGCGCAGCGTCCCAGTTAAACGTGTCCCGTCGTTTGATCATGGTGTCAGGGATTCCCTTAGGAACCTGTGACTTCCTGAGTCTCCTGACGGGCTCTTTCGGAATAAGGCTCTCGCGTTCGGGGTCGGGTTCTTGCTTTGTCAATGATCGAAACGAAAGGTACTTCCAGAAATGGAGCCAACTCCAAGATCGGCTGTAACACTCAGTGGTGTACTTCAAATCTTCCAGGGCATCCAAATAGACGTCCGTCTCCTCGGCTACTGCTTGCAAGCTGAATGAGAAGTGACCGCAAGCAGCTGCAACCTCTTCAATGTCGGCCTGGACCTCCTTGGATCTCGCGCGTCCCAACTCGATGACCCGGTAGAGTTCTTGCAACGATTCGGCTCTTGCAGCATTGTAAAGACTCAGCGCATCGCGAAGGCTATCCCTCAGTTGCACATTGACTGCAATGTCCGCGTTGGGGTCTTCTCCAAACGCCGGTTCCCGCAAAATCTCCGCAAGCGTATGGGCGAGAGACTTAATCGAGGGTCCCAACAATTCGATAAAGACGGCGAAGATTTCCGAAGGCGAGTGAAATGTGGCCTCTCTGTGAAGAGCAGACTCGGACTTGTTTCTCGTGTTCATCAGGCGCTCCTCCTCGCTTTCACCAGACTCGTCGATCACGGAAAGACCACTGACTGACGTCTCGAAAAAGGCAGAAATAGCACGGTTCATGCCCGGGGAAAAGTTGGAGGGCGATGGCGAAGTCGTGTCCTGGTTCTGAGAAAACGAGGGGACTTCTCGAAGCAGTGTAAACTGGTTCTCGAGCGAACTTCGAAGCCCTCCAATGGCCGAGGACAGCCCCTCGATGGATCTAACCAGACGTCTATCGAGGGGGTAGAGGGTTTCTTGGCCAAGAAAGTAGTGCTCGAACTTTGCCTCTCGAATCACACCGCTCATCTTGGCATAGGAGGTGTTGTATTGTGCAGATACACGAGCATAATCGGCAGACCAGAGTTCATCCTCGGTTCCGGAAAGAAATCCTTCTGTGATGGACGACACCTTGTCACCCAGTGACGTTGCCCCGGTCATGACGGATTTTCGTAGTACTCGCCTGGCCGAAACGTTCCAAACCAGCACGTTGACGCCCACGGTGAAGGTGATTCCAATCACAAGCATCTTAAATACTTGAACAATCTTGTCGTCGTCAAAGTATCCGCCATGAACAGCCTCCTCTTTTGTGATGATGGAGATGATAGCAATGGAGCACAGCGTAGTGCCAACGTTGACCAAAGGGTTGTTGAGCCTCTGCTTGACCCAACCCACGAATCCGAGACCGAAGCCAATGCATACAACCAGAATCAGTGCGTGGGCAGCCGCTGTTATGCCAAGCTGCGCCCGAAAGATGACGGCGATACACATGGACAGGAGCGAGACCAGCACGGCGTAGATGACGGCAACAATTGCAATAACGACGGCCTCCAGCATGCTTCCGACGCTCCGAGCAGGGTGAAAATAGACTGTCAGAGTCGCCGTAATGTGCTTTCCATCTCTATTTCCCAGGAAATGCGAAAGCGGCGGAAAGAAGGTGCCCATGCTGCCCAGCACGTAGGCCAGTGTGCACTTGAGAACGCCATGGCCTTCGTCCGTCTGCAGCCATGCCCAAGCCAGGATAAATGCAATCTTGATGTTGTTTGTGAGTATCTCGAGACGTTCTCTGTGAGTTTCGGCGGAGCTCAGTGATCGGTACTCGTAGCGCGGTTGCTCGGTCGTGTTGGTGTTTGCGTTGGCGGCGGCGCGTAGCGAGAATTCCTGCCTCGATCGCTCCCCGGTTCTGGGGACAATGAAGGTTCCATTTCTAAGTTTCTATTCCAATGGGTCAGCACGAGTTTTGTACGCGGGTAGCCGCAGGCGATTGCATTCGTACCATTCTTTGCGATGGCCGCTTGGGTGGCCAGGCGGCGGTAGATGAGGTCGCGGGAGAGCTCATTCTTGTTTCGCGTCGCCTTGATCTTGGAGGCGTTGTCGGTTTGCAGCGATCTTCATTCTCTGATGGTCACGGGCTCCATGAGAGAAGCAGCGTCTATGAATTGTCGGGTGTTGCAGTCTCGAGGAGAAACGCGCATTGGACTGGGCAAATTCCCATGGACACTCCAGGCGTTAACGTCTTTAAATTCAGTTGGCGAACTTGGTGGGAGGTCAGCAAGTACAACACAGCGGGCTCCTGCCATGTTTTCCCACTGGCGGATGACGCTGCTCCCGCTTTGTTAGCGCCGCCTTTGTTTGAGGCTGGAGCTCTGGTGGAGACTAATTGGTCCCTCCTTCCGAGACTCGATGGAGATTGGAGGCGGACTTGAGCGGCCCGTCTGAAGGTGTTGGGAAGGCACATCCAACGCAGTTCTTTACCTGCACCCAGCCGGCTAATACTTCGTTTCTTCCTCATAATCCTCCCAATTCCCGCCGCCACATTCCTGCCTCTCACCTCTAACCAAATCAACCAACTCATTCTGTGCTGGTCTCAGCACTTTCATCCCTGCCGTCACGGACCTCAGCAACAACAGGGCAATCGACTCCCATGTCGCAATCCCAGGCCCCTTGCTCGCTTCCATCCCTCCTTGCGGCAGCTCAGTCACCAAAACATCATCCTGGATTGAATGTGTCATCTATCGAGCATTGCTAAGAGCTGTCGTGGGTTGGGGAAGTACAAGGTTGCAGTGCTTCGGGTGAATTGTCACGCGGCCAGACCGTCACATGAGACACACCCAAGTATCCAACTGTCTTACAAAGTTAACATCGTGTTGCACTATGGAAAGAAAAGGGAGCTGCGTTCCTACAGAAAAGTTTTCTTGCTCCCCGTTCCCTTACATCAGCTCAGTCTCAGTCGAGTGACCAGACTAGTTTCGTTGGCATCTCACACCCCAGCTTTTGCAGATCATCCTTGATCGGAGCCGCGTATCAACGACCTTCAGAGCCCAATAATTCATTTTTTTTAAAGGCAGTTGTCGCACACTCATCACATATGCCCTATCCTGCGTATTCGTATATCCGCCAGCGTGAGCGCTTAGGCCCGGCTATTCATACCCAAAATCGCGCTCTTGGGTTGACCACTTTTCCCGTCTTATTCCAGCTGGCAGGCTGTGTTCAGCTCTCCAAACAGGCATGTCCGTCATGGAACACCCTTGCTTTCGGTTTGTACGAGAAATCTTCAGGCCTCATTCTGGCCATGCCAACAAAGAGGAAGCGGTAAGCCCTTTGGATTGGTGAAGTTGCTGAGCTAGGCCAATACCCGAAAGTCTTTAGACGTTCCCCACTCCGAAGTCATTGCCGTGGTGTCGCAATTCAACTCGTAGCTCGACGACTTTCTCTTGGCAACTCACTCGAAAAGCACACATCAAGCCTGCTTTCGATCACGGAGAGCTAACATTACGGTTGAGTTTATCCGAGTTTCGTCACGTTCCGTGACTTGCGACTAACATCCTGATACAGACTTCTCACCTATCCTGCCGTCAACTCTATGCGCCGGCTGCTATCCACTATGACTGCCTCCGCACCCAAACGGTTCGTGCCGCTGAAGCAAGGCACCCAGGACCTACCTGTCGGTGCCCAGAACCTACGAGGAGTAGTCTTTGATATGGACGGCACGCTTTGGTGAGTGGTTCGGGCATGCAGCATCTCAACCGACTAGGTCTCGTTTGAGTCACCTTACCCTAGACTTGCGGCAATGATATCATCAACTGAACCCTCCATCGTCACGCCCCTCTCTTTGCGGTTGCGGCGGTTCTGTCTGTTCGCTAAGGTTTCTAATTCTTCTCAGCCTACCCCAAACCTACATGTTCGGTGAAATGAGGGCAGTCCTTGGCATCCCCAAGACGACTGACATCCTCGAACACATCGAGACGCTGCCCATCCAGGATCAAGCCGCCGCCTTGGAGTCCATCCGGGCCATCGAGCGCACTGCCATGGAGTCCCAGACGCCCCAACCGGGCCTCGCGATCCTCATGGACTACCTCGACGCAAAGGGCATCCCCAAGGCCATCTGCACCCGCAACTTCGAGGTGCCCGTGCAGAACCTCCTGGCAAAGTTCCTAGACGGCTCCCGCTTCCACCCCGTCGTCACCCGCGACTTCCGCCCGCCCAAGCCCGATCCCGCGGGCATCCTGCACATCGCCGAGAACTGGGGGCTCGCCGACGCGAGGGGGCTCATCATGGTCGGGGACTCTATCGACGACATGACGGCGGGGAGGAAGGCCGGCGCCGCCACGGTGCTGCTGGTCAACGACGTAAACCGCGCCCTAGCGGAGCACGCGCATACCGACTTGGTTATTGAGTCGTTGGATGAGCTGGTTGAGATTCTGGAGCGTGGGTTCACGGGAAAGGTATTTCCCGAGGATGAAGTCAAACTCTAGTTAGGTAGATTGCCATGAAACACAGTGTCACGAAGAAGACTACAAAAACAAGACGATTTATCCACCGCTCATGTATGAGTGCAATAAAATATTCGAAGGCCGTCTCTTACAAGGCTAGACACAAACTACTACAGAAAAAGGGGGCCAATGCGCAACCGCTGTCTCCCAGAGCGTCAGGGTGTGCGAGCCCAAGTCATAGACCGAGACCAAATGTGCCGAGATTCAAAGGAGATTTAAACCCATCATCTCTGTCAAGGATCATGATGAACAACGTCAAACACTGCGCCGAGATATGCTATACGAACATCAAAAGTTCATGCCGCCGGGGGTAGGGGAGGGAGGGAGGGAGGGAGGAAGAGGGAGATGTTGCATGTGCGGCAAAGGGGCCGGAGAAGGTAAAAAGGGACTTTTTTTTTGTCAGAGACTCTCCCCGGGCCGGGGTTCGCGGGGGCTCTATACGCCGTAGCTCGGGTTCGGGGGTAGACCGAACGTCGCCTGCCTCCGGTTCTCCCTTCGCAGCTCGTCTGGCGTCTCCTTTCGGGGCGGAGGGGGAGGAAGGGGACCGCCGGGGGGCGCGGGCCGCACGGGTAAGCTGAAGGTGTTGCCGCCCGAGCTGGCCGGGCCGGAGCTCTCTGGGTAGCCCGACATCTTGGGTATCGAGTTTGCTGAGATGCCCCTGGAGCCGAGGCCTGGGTGGGCGCTGACGGCGGGACGGCTCGAGTTGTACTGGTCTCGGGGGGAGACGATGCCGGCGCCCACGATGGGGATCTCGCCAGACGTGGGGGTGTGGACGCCTCGGTCATCAGCCTGGTTCTGGTAGGTCGGGGAGTCGCTGGAGCGGAGGAGCTCTTGGGTGGCGGGGGAGAGCTGAGGGGCGAGATGGGACTTGCGGTTATCACGTTCCATGAGGCCAAACGCCCACTCTCTAAGGTCGACTGGTGTCCTCTTGGCGGCTTGGACGAACGGATCACGGTCCTGCTACGGTTAGTTTTGGTATGCGCACGCGGTGGTTGGGCCACTCACGAAAAGTTCTTGCGGGGTTGGTCGGCGCTCGGGTTCCTTGTACAGGCACTTCTGGATCATGTCCTCGAGAATGCTAGGGAAGGCATCGCTCTTAGGCAGCTTGGGAGCAGGCTCGTGGACGATCTGCTGCAGGAGATCCAGGATACCGGCGGGCTCGCAGTCACCGTCGGAAAGCTGCTCGCTCACGGCGAACGGGAACTTGCCAATGGCGAGCTCCATGATGCTCAGGCCGTAACTCCAAACGTCCGACTTAACCGTGTACTTTTCTCCTTGGATTCTCTCGGGGGCCATGTAGGTGGAAGTGCCGACGAAGGTGTCTGCGATGGAGTTGATAAGTTCGCCGGAGACGCCAAAGTCGCACAACTTGATGTGGCCTCGAGAGTTGACGAGAATGTTTGACGGCTTAATGTCTCGATGCATGATGTGGTGCTTGGTATAGAGATATGTCAAACCGCCAAGGGTCGCCTCTGCGATCTTGCCCAGGACGTCGACACGTACAGGACCAAAGACGCGTGAGACACGGTCAAGAGATCTGGGAATATCATGATTAATCTCCCGACAAGACCATCTCGAAGACTCGCAACGTACCCAACATCCATGTACTCCATGCACATTATCACATCGTTATTCGGATTCAAAAAGGCACCATAAAACGTCACAATGTAGTCGGAGTGACATCCGTGCATAATCTGGAGCTCTCGAACGATGCGCTTGCGCATCTCCCTCTTGGCCTCGACATGGATTACCTAGTATTGAATTAGTGAAAAGGACATTGTCTGATAGAAGAGCAAAGCGAACCTTTCGGGCCATGACGGTCCCTGTGGTGAGGTGCTTGACCTTGCTGACGGTGCCTCCATTTCCGGAGCCCAGCTCCTTAAGAATTTCCAGGTCGTCAGGTCGGAGGTCCAGCTTGTACTCGATGCCAATCTCCAACTGGCCGTCCTTCCCGCCGTCGTCCCGGCCCGCATCAAAGTCGTGGCGGCTGTTCTCGGCGGTTGGTGGGGGCTTGGGAGCGGCCTTGAGAGCGAGGCCTTTGACGTTTTTGCGCTTCATGGAGCGCGGAGCAAAAGGGTCGGCCATGGCGGAGGGCGGGCGAAACGATGCTCGTTCGGTAGGGGTGCGGGAGGATCGTGTTTGAATATGAGGCGCCGCAGACTTCGGATCAGACCAAGAAGTAGGTCCTTAGGTGCGGTGGTGGTTTGGGGGGCGTTCCCCGCGGTGAAGGAGGGAGCGGCGACGGTGGACGGAGGGAGCAGGAGCGTGCCGCGATATTCAGGAATGTAGTTGGATCGGTGGAACAGAGTCGAAGGCGTTCGAACTCGTGGAGGCAAGAGAGATACTGCAGACGAAAGGTGGCGGTTGCGGCGGTGATGGAGAGAAAAGGAATAGCAGATGCGCAATGTCCCGTCGTCTATCACAGATGGTGTTGCGCTTGTTCGGGGTCAGGGCGGGGTTCGGGCCACGGATAACGTGATGAGAGTGGCTGGCTTCGCGCTGGACCGTGAGATCGGTCAACAGAGGAACGAGTTTGCAAGTTAGGCGCCAAAAATGAAAAAGAGGAGGCCACGGCGGATAGAGAAGAAGGATGGCTCGGCGCCTCTTTTAAATCGGGAAGCCTGCCTGAGGAAAACCAGCCGAGAGACACAATCACCGGGTCGGTTGGGAGCAAAAGGAAAGGCGCTTGGGGTTAGGTGGCGGACCACTCGGGCTCGGCCGTCTCAGGTCGGCAGGGCTATAGCGACTTTTTGATATTGATACCGAGCCGTTTCGAAGCACTGGTTTGTCCCGTCCGAATGAATCGTGCCCGCCCATGGCTTGATCATGGCCATTCAGACGGTGCGTCGAGAGGGCAGCCATGTCCTGCCCGTCTCAAAGACCGTCAGTGATCCTCTGATTGGCTGCTCGTCGACCCTATTCTCTCCATTCGGCACGGATGCCCAATACCACTCCCACCAGTTGCACCACCTGCACCATCTACCTGCACCAGCCTGCATGGAGCAATCAATGGAGCAATCAATGGAGCATCAACGGGGCGAGCCCCTTGAGAGCCCCGACGCGCTTAGACGGGTTCCCAAACCTGCCTCAGGTAGATGGAGGGGGTCTGCGTGTCGCTCTCGCTTGATACGGGATGAAAAGCCCCTCGTCGAGTCGTCATCAGCCTGGATTAGTAACGGGGATTCTAGAAGCCTACTCCTTCCGCCGTGCGTGCATGCCTGCCGATGGGTGTTGTTTGTATAGGTAAGTTACCAAGAGCCCGGAGTTTCATATGCATCGGTCAACTGTCTCAGCTCTGCGCATAAATTACTTTACGCGTTGCATAATTGATCAATTCCTTCCACGCGCCATCTGCTATATTTCAGGTACCAAATGTTTGCACAAGTTTCACAAGGCAGAGAGTCAATGCTCGTCAGATGACTCTACCCAGCAAACAAAGAAGTTCAACTTGGGCTAGTTCTTAGGTTGCCCGGATCCCGGAAAAACACTTTCTCCATGATCCACCCTCCAGTCGCGACTTGGCTGACCGTGCCTTGAGCTGCGCTCTCCAAAAATTCTGGGAACCTTGGGAGGCTCCCGAAAGCTATTCTCTTCCTCACGTATACTGGCCTCTCCATTGGTATTGGTTTTATTTTCTCATTCTTTCATCACTACTGCCGCCGCGTTCGAATTCTCGCTTCCAGTCCCCGACCCTTCCTCTTTACAATCGCCGCCTTGGCCAGCCAGACAAAGGGTCTTTGCTGCGCGACGAGGTTCGCGAACCGCCACCATGAGCCACGACATGCGCGATTTGATCTCCGGGGAGGCCGAGTTGGATGAGTCTGACGACGAATCCCAGGATGAGGAGGTTACTGGGCGCCGACGCAGACAACTCCGAGTCGAAGATTCCAGTGAAGAAGAGGAGGACGACGATGATGAAGAGGAAGCCAGAAAGGTTTGTTGCCTAACTCTCCACGTCGCATATTCCTGTAGCTGACACGTGTGCTATCTAGGTTCGTGAAGGTTTCATTGTTGATGAGGATGAAGAGGAAGAAGGCGACGAAGGTGTCGAGTCTGATGGTGACGTGCGGCACGTCGTGAAGCGGAAGCGAGATCGAGATCGCGACCAGGAAGAGCAGCTCGACGAAGATGACTTGGAACTCATCGGGGAGCAATTTGGCGAACGCCCCAAGCCACAAACTCAGGTAAGTCTGATTAACCAGTTCTCAGGCATTGGTGGCGCTGACGGATGGCCAGTCCAAATTCAAGCGCCTGAAGCGAGGGCACCGCGATGAGGATGACCGACGCAACGAACCCCGAGGACTCGAAGAAATATTCTCAGATGATGACGAGGAGGTGGCCGATCAACGACCCTACGGTCGACGCGCACAAGTCGACGAGTTTGACGACTTCATCGAGGAGGACTATCCCGAAGACGAGGATGAGCGCATTCGTCAACTTGAAGATGCCGAAGTTGCACGACCCAGAGACCGCGGCGTTGGAAGCGTTGTCGACACCACCGGGTTGGACAAGGATGCCCTGGATGACATGGAAGCCATCTTCGGAAACGGCGAGGACTACGAATGGGCCCTGCAGCTGGAAGAAGATGAAGAGGATCGCGAACGAGAGGAGCAGGCGATCGAGTTGAAGGACGTTTTTGAGCCGTCACAGCTCAAGGAGAAGCTCCTCACCGACGAGGACAACGAGATTCGCTTTACGGACGAGCCCGAGCGATTCCAAATCGACCGCAAGGCTTTCAAGAACCTCCAGCTTTCGGCTGAGCAGTTTAGAGAGGAAGCTCGTTGGATTGCGAACCAGCTCTGGCTTAAGAAGGGCCTGTCACCTGAGTTGCAGAGCTCCTTTGGGAAGGCTGTTGGCAAAGTCCTCGAGTTCTTCATCGTCGACGAGGTGGAGGTTCCCTATGTCTTCCAGCATCGCAAAGACTACCTCCTAAACACTAGAAAAACCCGAAACCCGAACCGCGATGACCCGGACGCTCCCGAGTATGTCATCAGTGCCGACAAACTGCTCAACCAGGATGACCTGTGGAAGATTCTCGAACTCGACATCAAGTTCCGTTCGTTCGTCGAGAAAAGAAACTCTCTTGAGAAGACGTACGGCGGCCTGAAGTCGCTCGATGTCCAAGACCTCATCATCGAAGAGATGATCCCCGAGGCAACCACCATGGAAGAGCTCCAGGACCTCCTCGACTACCTCCAATTCCAGTATGGCCAACAGCTCAAGGACCTAGCCGCCCTTTCTGGGAATGTTTCGCAGCTTAAGAGGCCTGGGTCCAAGTTGAACTTGTTGGACCGAGTTCGACAGGGCAACTATTACACGTTTGTCCGCGCCTATGGCATCACAGCGCACCAGCTAGCCAAGAATGCCTTGCGCCTGGGAAAGAAGGTGACGCCAGATGACGATGCCCAATATCCAATGGATCTCGCAGACAGCCTCGTGGGTCCAGCTTTCAGCACGGGCGACCAAGTCATCAACGCAGCGCGCCAAGTATATGCGGAAGAGCTCTGCGCCAGCCCCTACATGCGCAAGCATTTCCGAAACTCGTACTACCAGGCGGCGGAGATCAGCTGTCGCCGAACCGACAAGGGACTGCGCAGGATTGACGATACGCACCCGTACTACGAGATCAAGTACGTGCAGAACCAGGCGATTGCCGATTTGGTGCACCAGCCTGAGCTGTTCCTCAAGATGATGAAGGCCGAGGAGGAGGGTCTTGTCGACATCAAGCTGGCCATGCCTCCCCGATATGAGTTCAAGCGTCAGCTCTACCAGGAGTTCGAGTCGGAAAACTTCAGTGACCGCGCTGAACAGTGGCGAGAGGAGCGCAAGAAGGTGCTGGACCTCGCATACCCCAAGCTTGAGAAGATTGTCGCCAAGAACGTCAAGGAAGTGATCCGGACCTTTTGTCAGGATGAGGTGCTCAAGTTGTGCCGAGAGGAGTACGCTAAGAGACTCGATCAGGCTCCGTACAAGCCGAACGGAATGATCCTGGGCACGACACCGAGAGTGCTGGTACTGTCCAATGGCATGGGCGATGCCGCTCGCGAACCCGTCTGCTGGGCTTGGGTCGAAGAAGACGGCCGCGTGTTGGAGCATGGAAAGTTCAGCAACCTCGGCCGTGACGAGGGACAGCGAGAAGAGTTCAAAGAGCTCGTCCAGCGTCGCCGGCCCGACGTGATCGGCGTCAGTGGCTGGTCCGCCGACACACACAAGCTTGTCCGAGACCTGGAGACTCTGGTGAGCGAGAAGGGCCTCATGGGACCTGAGTTTGACGATCCCGATACCAACGACTACCGGACGGAGCCACTGGAGATTGTCGTGGTCAACGATGAAGTTGCTCGCCTGTACAAGGACAGCGCCCGTGCCGTGGCTGAACACCCGAGTCTCCGGCCACTTACGAGATACTGTATTGCCTTGGCTCGCTACATGCAGAACCCGATGAAGGAGTACGCCGCTCTCGGCAAAGACGTGATATCGTTATCCTTCCACCCGTGCCAGAACCTTCTTCCCGCAGACAAGCTGGCCAAATATCTCGACTCTGCCATGGTGGACATGGTCAATCTCTGTGGTGTGGACATCAACGAGGCCATGACGGATTCCTACACGGCCAACCTCCTGCCTTATGTTTCCGGCCTGGGCCCTCGCAAAGCAACTAGCGTGATTAAAGCGATCAATGCCAATGGCGGCGCGGTTAACACCCGAGACGAGCTGGTGGGTGATCCCGATAGTGGCAAGCTCCCCGTGGTTGGCCCTAGGGTTTGGAACAACTGTGCCAGTTTCTTGTACATCATCTACGAGCCTACCAACCCGTCGTCGGATCCTCTGGACAACACGCGTGTCCATCCCGAAGACTACGAACTCGGCCGGAAAATGGCAGCCGATGCCTTGGAACTGGACGAGGAGGATGTCAAGGCCGAGACGGACGAGAACGGTCCCGGAGCCATTGTTCGAAAACTATTTAAGCAGGAAGAACAGGAAAAGGTCAACGAGCTTGTCTTGGAGGAGTACGCCGAGCAACTGGAAACGAATTACAGCCAGAAGAAGCGGGCAACTCTGGAGACAATCCGCGCCGAGTTCTTGAACCAATTTGAAGAGCTGCGAAGAAACTTTGGCACACTCAACCCCATGGAGATCTTCACCATCTTCACGGGAGAGACCAAGTCGACGCTCTGCGACGGCATGATCGTGCCGGTGAATGTTCGCATGGTCAAGGATGACTTTGCCATTCTGAAGCTCGACTGCGGCATCGAAGGCAGGGTCGAATCGCACGAAGTCAGCCACCGGTCTCTGAGAGACACGCTCAGCCAGGGCCAAACGGCTCAAGCCAAGATTATCGACATCAACTACAAAGATTTCATGGCCAAGATGACGATGCGAGAGGAGGCGCTTCGAGTCCCGTACAAGAGACCCATCCCCTATGACCACGACGGATGGGACTACGCACTTGAGGCGGCAGATAAGGAAGAGTTGCGGGAAAAGGACAAGACGACGGGCCGCACACAGCGCGTTGTCAAGCACCCCAACTTTAAACCCTTCAACTCGACACAGGCCGAGGAGTTTCTGGGATCGCAGCCTCCCGGTGAGGTCATTATCCGACCGTCGTCCAAAGGGAACGACCATCTCGCCATCACGTGGAAGGTTGCGGACGGGGTCTACCAGCATATCGATGTGTTGGAGATGCAAAAGGAGACGGAGTTTTCCGTTGGAAAGCTGCTCCGAGTTGGCAAGTACACATATAGCGATCTGGACGAGTTGATCGTGGAGCATGTTAAGGCCATGGCTCGCAAGGTGGAGGAACTGATGCGACATGACAAGTACCAGGATCGGTCTCGAGGAGAGACTGGTAAGTGGCTCCTATTATGTTTGCATAGAACATGGGCTAACCCAGACACAGAGAAATGGTTGACGACGTACATTGATGCCAACCCCAACCGTTCGGCTTACGCCTTCTGCATCGACCCCAAGCACCCCGGTTACTTCTGGCTCTGCTTCAAGGCCAGCCGGTCCTCGAGGGTGATAGGAATTCCCATCCGGGCCATCCCGCAAGGCTTCGAGCTCAAGGGTTATCAATACCCCGACATGCGAGCGCTGTGCAACGGCTTCAAGCTCCGATATCAGAACGAGTTTTCCAAGATGGGACGGAGGTGAAGGCTCGACCTTGGAGTAAAATGAAGAGGGGGGGAATCGAGCTACTGAGGCTTTATTTTTACTACGTGTTTGATTAGCAACGAACTTTGGGATGAAGGAGGCTGTGTATCTAATAGGCGCAAGTCACTCGTTGAGAGGAACGGGGACGAATTTGATTCAAGTCACGAAAATTGACCGGTAGACAACCTGATGATGAGGCTTGAAGCTTAGCCATACCAACTTGCGCGTGAGGTTTCCATGACGCAAGACAGCCTCGCTTATAGGAGTTAAGAGGTGGTTCTTGTGTCCCTCCGAGATAGGGACTTTTCTTCTTCCTCCACGCTTGAGTCATCGCGGCGATGGCGATCAAGAGAGCGAAAGTTGGGTCATATCTTGCGCGATACGGGTTGAGAGTTCGTTCGCAGATCCAAGGGACAGTGCGAGTTGGTATCACTGGCGATGGCATCTTGTCAATCGGTGGACATTTGACGATGGAATCGTGATTCTTATCAACGTGATGGGACTGTATCGGTAGTATTCCTTCGGACCCGATCCGAGGGAAGATATCATCAAGCGTCGAGATTACGAACAATCCCCAGGCAGGAAAAGAACAGCTTGTCCTCTGCTCTATTGTCGTCATGGTGGAGTTGTGGTTGCCTCGAGGCTGATCATGGGATCTCTCTTTCGTGCCTGGACCAAAGCGGGCGCCTAAGCAGACAGCTCAAGCTCGGTTTGATTGCAGCGGCATCGGCGGAGGCTTGGAATTGGGTCGAGGTGAAGCGATCGAGTCATGGTGGGAATAGATCAATTGGCGGGTATGATTGGATGATTTTGGCTTGAACTAGGGGGAGGTTCCGTCTTTCTTGGTGTGATGGGGCTATGAGGTCATGCGCAACAGGAAAAGCACACCACGAAAATGACCACCCAGCCCGGACGGGAGCGAGCGAGCGAGCGAGCGAGAGGCGGGAGGCGGCATCGGAAGCGAGCGAATGGCTGTTGCGAACGTCTCGTGTCAATTACCGATTGATAGAGCTCCAGGAATGGCCTCGCAGCACAGATAACATGACGACGAGCTCTGCCTTGAAGCTGAGCAAGTCCACGATACCTATCTTCAGAACAAGGGGGGAACAGAGCTCGGGAAAGCTCTTGGGTGCTTGCTCCGGGTTGGACTGGCGTGACGACGGTACCTGCGTGGTGTCCTTTTTTTGCGCCGCATCCCAAGGTACCCCGGACAGGCTCCCCGCAATTTGCGCATGGCCTTCTGAGGACTCTTTGGGCTCCCAATTCCAACACGGGAAGAAGTCATCTGGCGTTGCTGACTGAAACTTGCGGTATGCAAGAAGCGAGCCTCTCGCCGCTGGAATTACGGCAGATGAGCTTGGAGAGGTCGGGTTGATGCGCCATTCAAGGACCCCTCCCTCTTCATCTCAGCTAAGGGAGAGGAGTGCGCATCTAGGCCCAGGGAGGGGTTAGGGAGAGGCGGGGAAGCTTGAAGCTCTCCTCGAAATGTAGCCTGGCCTCGTCTATTCGTGTACCTACCCGTTGTACTCGTAACGAGAAACGACGACATGTTGTCGTGCATGACGAAAAGAAAAGGCAAGCACGAGCAACTCCTTGTTTCCTCCCCTTGCTTGCCCAGGCGCAAGGGGAAGTTGGAACCGAGATTCACTCGAGGTCCCATGACGCTGAGCTCTGACAAGTCTGGGTCGATGATGATCAAAACACGACAAAAGGAAAAACAGGCGGTGATGAGACAAAGCAATGGCTAAAAATTGCAACTCCAAGTTGCATTGTATTGCTTCTACTACCCTCCCTATGTCTCTTCACGTCGTCCTCTCGGGTGTCCCGTCGAAGCTGCCTTCCGCCGCAAGTAGAGTTTCCTGCGGCTAGTTGCGTCAGGTCACGCGATGGACGGACGGGAATGGGGACATGATCCCAAGTGGAGCTCGAGGTGGATCCACCCCCGCCCCCGACCGAGACCAGGGGCGGGTCGCTGAGGAAGGAGCGAAAGGGAGGACTCGAGGGAGGGAACAGCTAACGGGCAGAGAGGCAGTCAGCTCAGCCATTGTCACGATTCTTTGCTTTGCAGGAGGATATTGTATGGAGCTCATATCCGCCTCTCGGTCAATTAGGGATTTAGGCGCCTATGTTGATATGACTCTTGCGAACCGATGACTTTCCAGCGGGGCCAAGAGGTCATTCGTCGTTCCGAGATAGCAGCCTCAACCTCCAAAGGCAAGCAACGTCCAAGGGTTGAATCCGCTTGGTTGGGCTTGGGGTTCCTTCCCTCCCGCGCCTCCGGGGCCCGGCACTGAGGGAAGGTACCCAGATTGTCCTTGACCCTGAGACTGCCTCCTGCCTTGGTGTTTGTTGGGGGAGAGACCGGGATGCAAAGGGAAGGAGGTACGCAGACAGGCCATGACCTGATTGGGCGTCCGGTGATGCCATGCTTCAACGAGCGTCGCGTGACCGGTGACATTCTGGGCATTTCGGGATTTGGAACTGTTTTGCAATCTACTTATAAAGCTGAAGGCTGTCCCCCTTTCTCTATCCGACTTCATCTCTACTATCTAATTTGCAACGCGACACAACTCAATTCCAACTCCATCTCGAGATTGACTCGACACTCATCCACGCACTGGCGCATCACAAATCGTACCTCGCATCTCTCGCACCTCACACCTCGCACCCACCATTTACTCATACATCTCCCAAACAAAGAACGACCCATCTCCCCACGAACCGACACTCCAATCCAAGTGTCGATACCCAATTCAGCCGCCTATTATCTTCTTCACCACTCCCACACCAACCAAAAGTAAGTTTTGCCTTCTTATCGTTTCCCGCCTCGCAACTGGTGGCACTCCCTGCCGTTCCATCCAACGAGAGCCCCGCCCGCACCTCGCCCATCTTCTCCGCGTCTCCCTTCTCCCTTCTCCTAGACGGGACGCTACTTTGCCTGGTGACGTTTGGCCCGTCTCCTGTTTAAAAGGGATCCAACCCCTCATCATCTCGGTCATTGACATTATCCTCTCTTGCTCTTTTCATCATTTCTACTTCTATCCACCTGACAATCATCACTGCCTTGACTCTTTACACCATTCACACTCACCCACTCCTCACCAGTTGGACGCCATCTTCTTGCACTAGACGGCATTTGCTGACCATCTCCTTGCAGTGACTCGCTCCCACAAGGCCAACGACCGTGACCACAAGGGCCTCGCCGAAGGCACCGCTCTCCCTTCGGAGCATCTCCCTCGTTTCTTCGCCAAGAGCGGCCACGCCGACGTGGACCCCAAGAAGGTCAAGAAGGACGGGTCTGGCCGAGGCAACTGGTGTGTATCCTCCGCACTCGATACTCTCATATACCCAACACTAACACATCAAAGGGGCTGCTTCGGTGACGACGTCGTCGACGAAAACTTCCGCTTCACCAACGCTCGCCGCCGCTCCAACAGCAGCAGCTTCTCTCACATGACTGAGTTCAAGACCAAGTTCGAGGTCAACGAGCCCGAGCCCGTCTTCGAGGAGTCGATCCACGGACCCTCTGAAGACGAGGAGGTCGAACTCGTCAAGACTGACTCCTCGGAGAGCGGTCGCTCGTCTTCCTAGACGACCACAACCGAATCCTCTGAATCGAGGTCGGTAGTCGTACCCGGTCACTGCCACGAAACGGCTTGACACATTGGGGGTCCCAACTGTATTGGAATTTTACTTGCTTCTTCTCCTTCCCTTGCGATGAAACGACACGAAATGAAATGAATGGAAACTATACAAAGTCAGGGAAAGGAAGTTTATGGGCACATTCGGGGCCACTGGCGGAGCCATCGGATGGGGATATGGGACGGAGTTGATGGACCCTCGTGACTATTTGCAGATCTCGAAGTGGATGACGGTTTTTCAATCATGCCAGCTCCTGAGGGAGTTGGATGTACTATTGTATCAACACTTAGCTTTAACTATTGACGGGGTGGACGTGTAGATGAGCCAACTGGCGGAATCGATACATTAATCCCTTTGCAGCTGACTATCTGTTTTGGATGCGAAGTGACGATGCGCGAGTTTGGCCGGGCTCGGCCATGCTGATGCTTGAGATGCAATGGGTGTTAGTTGCAGCAGTAGCTCGATGTGAATTGTTCGGGATACAGAGGCGACGAATGACTCGTGAGAGTTTTCAGCATGGCCACTTCGACTGCCAATATCCGCCCGCATCCCTTTGTTCAAATGACTCACTCAAATCTCGATGCCACTGGCATCGTCGCCCGGAGACGACAAGTATCTCCCTTGCTCCCCTGGACGACGGTCAATTCACCCCGCCTCCCTCGACGTCGATCTTTACTCCCTCTTGAAATACGCGAGGCTTTTGGCTTGACGTTTGGGGGGGGCTACGCGAGAACGAGGTGGCGTTGCTTATTGGCCGCAGAGGGAATTTCGACGGAGCGGGCGCTCAGCGTTGGCACCACCTGTGATAGATTGTACGCTGGGCGAATTGGCTTTTGGGTGGTTTGGGGGGCGGCTGGATGAGAATGGTTTTTCTTTCGAGGCGGGCGGAAGGGATTGGACACGCGCTCGAACGTTGGACGTTGGACGTTGAAAAGAAAGTCCATCTTATCGGCTATCGATATCGCATTCCCTATCATTATCTCGTTCCCATGAACTGAACTGTTTTGATCAAAGTGGAGAGCTCATTCATGGGTTTTTCTGCTTCTTCTCCCAGCGACCCCGACCCAGCAGCTGCAAGGCGCCGGAAGGAAGTTCCACCCATGGGAGTGGGGGGGGGGGAAAGCCGATGCGCCTAACGTTCCACGGGTTGCCGGGTCCGCTAAAAGGCGCGACCTTAGCTAGGAGCTCTTCAGTGCGAGGTGGAAGGCTGCGAGGCTGCCAGCTGGTCTGTGCGCGGTTCTTTTTTGGTGGTCTTGCATTGCGATTGGGATTTTTGACTTGGCTGTTTGTTTAAACTTGGTTTCAATTTTTGTGACACGACGACACGACGACTTGCGACGACAAAACGGCGTACGAGACGATTTACAAACATCCTCTGCAATACGTCGCGCAGAAACACATCGATCGATAATTCCCCACTGAACCTACCAGGGGAAAAACTACTCTTAAACCATAGTGCCCATCCTGCTCCTACCAAACGTCGCAAACACCAAGACATCGAAAACAACCACATCCTGCCATCGGCACATCCGCCACAATGGCCGTCCCCCCAGCATACCACGAATCCCTCCCATGTAAGTATCCCCCCTTCTATCCCCTCCTCCCAAATCTAACCGCTCCCAGATATCGATCCGGAACCAACCCCCGAAGCCCTCGCCGCCGCCCGCGCCCTCATCCAACTCGAAGCCTCCTCCTCCCCCCAACAACCAACCTCTTCCCCTCCATCCCCAAACTTTTCCCCCGCAATCCAAACCGAACTCCTCCGCCTCTCCTCCTCCTCCCCAACCCAAACCCCCTCGACCTAACCCGCTACGAAGCCCCCCCCAACATCCCCGCCCTCCACCGCCCTCCCCTCCTCTGCCATCTCCTCCACCTACCTCTCCTCCCGGTCCCTCAACCTCGCCCTCCTCGACCGCCACGGGAAAAACGCCTGGCTGCTCGGCAACCACGCCCTTGAAGCCGAGCTGGCGTCCCTGGAGCGCGACCTCGCCGATGCCAAGCGAAACGTCGACCTCGTCAACCTCGAGCGGAAAGAACGGCAGGACGCCGTGGCCGCCGAGATGGCCACCCTGGACGAGACGTGGCGCAAGGGGGTGGGCCGGGTTCTTGAGGTCGAGGTGGCGGTCGAGGAGGTGCGCGCGAGGGTTCGGGACGAGTTGGCGCGGAGGGCGGCCGGGACGCGGGCGTAGTAAGGACTTAGTTGGGTTGTGGCTTGTTGAGGAGAAAGGATGAGGCAATAAGAGGCAAGAGGACCAGAGGACGAGAAGACGAGAAGATGAGAAGACGAGAAGACGAGAAGACGAGAAGACGAGAAGACGAGAAGACGAGAAGACGAGAAGACGAGAAGACAAGAGGACAAGAGGACTAGAGGACTAGAGGACAGAGGACAAGAGGACTAGAGGACAAGAGGACTGGAGGATAAGAGGACTAGAGGACAAGAGGAAAGACTGCGTGGCATACATGGTCACATTCAACTGGATTGGTGCTTTCGTACCACAGGCGTTCATACCAGATTGGCGTAATTGTACATTGGGAACACGGCATAGACTGTTAAACACGGCAAAGCTGAATACAAAACAACACTGGCAACTTGAATTCTACAATCTATCCCCATCATACCTGACAAAGGGGGGAGGCACATGTGACCATATAAACCTCATGGTTTGAACGAAACCATCACTACTACAGCCATGTTATCATAGGGAAGCGAAGGTGAGAAGAACCTCTTGAACGCCGACACAAGCCTTTCCTCCAGTCAATGCCGTCCACCACGGCAACCATGTAAAGACAAAGCGAAACAACCCAACACGCAACAGGAGCTCGACATGGCGGAAATGGCTCAACAATCCATCCCAATTACCCACGCGGATCTTGGTCAGACCAAGCCATTTGTCCAGACTACTCATCGTAATCAGACCCGTCTTCCTCCACCTAACTGGTGTGCAGGGGGTCCATCTCCTCAACTCCCGACTTGACGCCTTCGTACTTGGTCCGTCGCATGCGGCCCTCGACCGGTCCAAGCAACCGCTGGAACGCATTCTTGCCCAAGCTGGCAACTTTGACGTCCGACGTGGCCACGACACTAGCAGCACGCGGAGCGTCGTTTAGTAGCGCAAGCTCGCCAAAGTAGTCTCCCTTCTTGTAGTGGAGGACCGTGTTTGAAGGATCTCCCTTGTAAGCCTCTGCTTCGCCATTTTCCAGGAGAAAGAACGAGTGGCCAGGGTCGCCCTCTCTAATGATGATGTCTCCCTTGGCGAACTTCTTCGTCTCGAGGGCATCCGCAATCTTGGACCGCTCGTACGGGGTGAGCGGCTTGAGAAGAGGGACTTCGTTGAGGAAACTCTCGTACATCCGTCGTCGGGCAAACGTAGACTCCATAAGAATACGCCGGAACGTTAGACGATCGAGGGCCCAAAGGGTGCATCCACCCTCGGCCGAGACGACCGTCGCCGCGCGGGGGGCGTTGTACATGAGCGCGAGCTCGCCGAATGAGCCACCGGCCTGGATTTCTCCGACCTTGTCTCCCATACCATCGACACCAGGTTGAAGGACCCCAGAAGAGTTGACGTAGACTTCAAAAGACCCCTTCTCAACAATGTAGAAGAAGTCACCAGCATCTCCTTGGATGATGACCTAACACTGTTAATACCCCCTATTGAATAATTCCAAGGCTCGCCTACCTTGATTCCCTTGGCAGGAATTGGTTTCTCGTTCAAAGCGCCTAGAATCTGGGCGCTTTGCTCATCTTCGAGGTGACTGAACAGGAAATTGCCCTCAATGGCGCGCTTAAGGCGTTCCAGCTGCTCATCCGTCTTCTTGTTGAAGGGAGGGGTCCAGTTATCGTAGGTATCGGCGCTGGGCTTGAGCGACTCTGCTGACACTGAAGTTCGGCGCGAAAAGTTGTACTGAGCTGGGTAACCGTCAGGGTTGGGGGGGTTCCTAGAGCCAGCAAGTGTTTCTGCGGCCCCATCTCCGCCTCCGCCAAAAGGACCCGAGAAGAGAGCAGCGGCAGGGCCACCGAAGCCTCCAGTCGTAGGAGAGGTAACGGCATCGCTCTCCTCCTCCTCGATGACTCGCTGCATCAAGTTATTCGCAGGAGCGTTTCTGTCCCCAAAGGGGTTGCTATTCTCCCCAAAGGGGCTGGCGAACGGGCTCGACATGACGCGACCGTTACAAGAGCCCAAAAGTATAATTCCCAGAGCTATCGCCTGACCGATGAGGTTCACGTTGATCCGTTGAAATCACGTCGTTGGAGTTCGCGCGCGCGGTTGGACAACGGTCGGCGGGGTTACAAGAGTGGTAGGCGGGGCCTGGACGTTTCGTGGTAAGCTTTCTGGAGACACTTGGACATCGATGTGGTGGGAGGAAAGACGATTTGCGCGGGATGAATAGCGGTGCAACCCAGTAGATGTGAATAAAGAGGAGGGAGGGGTAAAGTTGGCAGGCAGGGACAAAGACAAGGATAGGAAGTGGTAACATACAAGAGCCCTTGACTTGTCGAGGCGGATCCGATGAGCTTCGAAAAGGTTAGCCAACGTCGAGTTTGGGTGCAGGCAGAGCCGCCAAAGACAATTGGGGAAGACAAAGAAGATAGAGAGCTCAAAATGTGAGCTGTGGATGTGCATGGCCAAAGCTGGACGGGGCAGAGAAAGTGAAGCGGGAAACGGGCTGCAATGCGCGCTTGGGCGTGAGGTGGCGTGGGCGGGGCTCATCAGATAGCTCGACAGCATGGCGTATCGAGGACACCAACGAGGGGAGTTAGTTGTGGAGGAAACAGTGAGATGAAGCTATACAGGATGCTTCGGATCGTAACATGTTGTGATTGACTGGAACCGGCTGCTGATGAAGTCTTGTTTGAGCGTCGACGATCCCCTCCATCCCATGCAGCCCTGCACTCTCTCTGAAGCAGGCAATGCAGCCAAGGCGGTTCGGCGTGATTGCACGCAGGAAGAGATGAAATGAGGAGCGATTGAACGAGCAGGCAACGGGCACGGGGTTGACTCACGGTGGTATCCTGGTCGAAGAGACCCTGGAACTCGGGTTGACCGATGACGATATTTCCGGGGTCGCGGGAGGGTTGGTAGAAGAGAGGCCTGATGGAGGTTGAGCGAGGGAGCGAAGAGAATAGGCCAAACAGGGTTGAGGTGCGACGGCAAAGGCGAAGGCGAAGGCAAAGTGTTTGTAGGCGACGGGCGAAAAGAAGAGATACGGTTGGGAGGGACCCGGAGGAAAGAAAGATGTCAAAGATGTGGAGGATGGAGGAGAGGAGGAGGGGTATGACACGGGCCTAAAGCGGCCAAGAATCGACGACGGGAGCGGCGAAAAAGAGGAGCCAGGGAAGAGCTGAAGTGGGAGGGAGGAGCTTGGGTCTCACTCCCCTTTCTGGCGACGGCTTGGAGCGTTGGCCGCTTTCGAGACGTCTTTGGGACTTGCACTTGCTAGTTGGCTCCGTCTTTCCGGTTCCCTCGTATGTGTGCTTGCGATGTTTGTTGTCGTTTTGGAGAGAGGCGAGAGCAGGAAGGAGGGGGAATGAGGTAAGTGGGGAAGGAACGAGAGAGCGAAGGGAGGTGAGGAGGAGGCAAGCAGTGTAATGACAAGGATAGATACAGCTGCCAAGGTACAAGGGTTAAGCTCCAGCCGGTACTTTCAGATGGGAGCGACGCAGCGGCAACAGGCAGATAAGACGATGATGTATCCGTAGGTAGGTCAGAAACGAAGAAAGAAAGCAGATGAAGCAACGAACCTGGTGTGAAGCAGACCGACGAGAGGAAGAGTTCCAGTCCAGTGGAGGGGCCTGCGCCGGGGAAGCTTTCTAGAACGATGCGCACGGGCCACGGTACGATCGCAGCGTTTATTCCAGAAATCCAGATGCACCTTCCGCTGTCATCATTTTTATATTCAGCGCAGGTCCCGCGAGGCGGATGAAATGATGCATCTCGCAGCCACTGGTATTCGGTCACCCCGGCGTCCGAGCCCCTCTTTCCGCTGTCGACGTCTGAGCAGCCTGCACACCGAATCACCTGCAGTGTAAGGGTGCGAGGCGATTCCACGGTACTGCTTGATCCATCACCTCCATTATCGCCACCTGTTTCCTTCACTCTCCTGCAATTGCGGCCGCATGCAAAACACCCAGGCCGCATTCCGATCAGTGCGTTCCCATCGACACTCCCCCCCGAGTCCCCCTTTGCATGTTTGCAGCAAGTCCTCGCTCGCCAGTGACGGGAGCGCACACCAAGCCCGGAGTTAGCGTGTGATGGCCAGAGACTCACTGATCAGAGTGGGTTCAATTGTTGCCTTTGCCTGCACGCTACGAGAAAAGCTTCTGAGCCTCGTCGACAACATGTCATGCTTTCGTCTCACCATCTTTCCAGCCGCCGCCGCCAACCGACCAAACCAACCGCCTCGTCACATTCTCCGTCTTGATAAGTCGCCTTGGCCGGCTACACACAAACGGAGTATTAACTTGGTAGTACTTATACTTGAAGAAGCATGTGCCTCAGGACTGCCAAAAAGATTCGATGCAAGACAGCAGGCTCTAGATCCCCCAGTTCATCACGCATCGAGCTAGTCCGTTGAGGCGTCCAACAGGATGCATGCCGCCCACAAGCATGTCTCACTTCCTCGCCCCGTCCCCTAACCGGGCATCCAGTCTTCCAAATGTGCAAAATCAACGATTCAAGCCCATCTCTTCTCTCATATTACTATGCATGAGAAAAACTAGTAGCCCTCTTGCCCTCCTGCTCTACTTAAACGTAAGAGCCTTATATATGGAGCTGCTCCTTATGAGTCTTTCGGGTATCGTTCCTGGAATGCTAAAGTACATGAAGTTTGAATCCGTCAAAACCAATCCACCAGTTTCCCCGTCGATCAAAACACGCCGCCGAGGCCCTTCCCTTGCGGATGCTAGAGTTACAGTGTCGCAAGAAAGAAGACCGATGACTAGGGAACGAAAGGAAAGGAAAGGAAGGGGAAAAAAGGAATAGAAAAACGCGAGAACAAACAAAAAAAGAAAAGCGAGTACCAAACCCCAGGCGCCCTAGATAAAACATCATGTCCGCCCATGCAAATACCTTTGCGTGAGCCCCAATCCCATGCCGGTAACATGGCTCGGCTACCTTTCAAACGCCGGCTCCTTACACCCCGTTCATTCCATATCCGTTCGCTGAATGACACTGTCCTCCCGACGCCGAATCTTATAAGCCACCAAACCTCCCAGTCCTTTGTTTTTATACATGGGACTTGCTGCAGAGCATCAACCCGCTCTCCCTCCGGAGGCGTCTCTGGATTAGTCTCCGTCGAGCCTCAGAGATGGGACTGAAGGTAGAAACATAGGCCAAAACTTCCTTCCGTTTCGTTGCGTGTCTTTGCTCCCACAGCCTTTCCTCCCTTTCCCTTTCATCTCTTTGCTCCAGCAGCCAGCGCGCCGTCTCGGGATCTTGTGTCTCCGATTCAGGGAACTCTAGCTAAGGCCCAGCCTTCAGGCACGAGTCCAAAACGGAGTCCAGCATGGCCATGTCGTCATCTTCGGCACCCTCCCACCAGACCTCGTTGTCAATCTCCATGGCATCTCCGTAGCCGTTAACCTGCTGGTGATGATTCTTATCGCCGTTAACGAGAGGGGCCGACACTTGCTCGGCTGGACCCGTAGGAGCATACCCCGGGACCCAAGAATAGTCGCTCCAGTTCTCGAGTTCGCCTTCCCTGTAGCCGTAAATAACTTGCGTCATCAGGACCGGAAACCTGGCCATGCCGCTCTCGGCCATTTCCAAGGAGACGCGGAGGTCGCCCATGGACAGAGGCCCGCGCTCGCTGGCAGCCTTGGACTCGACCGGCAATAGACCGCCCTTGTCCCTTGTGACTTCTCCGCGCATGGCGGCTTCTTCTTCGTGGGCGAGTTGCTTCTTGTACTTGTGCGTCTGGACCCAGGTCGTGCCAACGCTGAAGCCCGCGCTGCCGGAGTCGCCTGGGCCGTTGCTCCTCGTGCGGCTGAGCACTTGTGTCAAGATCTCCTTGATAAACGTCTCCACCGCCAGCGACATGAACTGGGGAGCGTCTGCTGTGTGTCCGCTGACTAGCCCGGCCTCGTAGCAGGACGGTAGCATGCGACCAGTAATCATTCCAATGTCGGGAAACTCGCCCGACTCGATGGCTAAAGGTTGTGCGAATCGTTTTCGAATCTCTAGATCAAAGTCTGGAAGGTCTTGTCAGAATTCTGCTGGCGCATGGCCGCGATAAGACTTACTCATATTATTTATACCAGTCGTAGCACTGGGTGTTGCATCCGAGACCAAGGATGGTTTACGATGCGTCTCGGTAAAAAGATTTGATATCGTCTCGTGAGCATTCCACTGAGTCCGGTTAGCATAGATATTGGCTCGAGGCGGGCGGCACAAACATCATTGTGAGCCAAGTCTTTGATGCGCCGTCGGTCCTTGGCTGGGAGCTGCATGACATGTCCCTTCAACCTCCTCTCGGCGGCATCGCCCGAGACGGGCTTGCTCCCCGCGGTTGTCACAGGCTTGTCGTTTGCACTGACCCAGGGCGCCAGGCCCTGGTCGGGCATCTCGCGGGTGACATTTCCGTAGATGGCGGTGATCAGGTTGTTGTGCAGGTGCATGCGCTCTCCGGGCCCGGCGAGCACGGGGTCGATGCGCGCCGAGTACTCGGCCTGGTTCAGGCGGCCGATCAGGAACTCGGTGGTCGACTCCTTGTACACGACCCATTGTTCCGGGCCGATGGCGGCCTTGAGGGCGGTATACAGCGGCTCGAGGTCGATGCGGGCGGGGATGATCTGGCTCGACTTGCCGACCTTTGGCAGGCCCGGCCCGGCGCCGGCGAGCGTCTTTTGCAACAGCACCGGCGTGGTGAGGCTGACTGAAGGCCGGCTGCTCAGAGCCGCGGGGTCGATGTCGGGCATATCGAAGACGATGGTATCCGTACGAATACAACGGGGGGGTTAACGGGAGACGACGGCGTCGCGTGCGGCAGTGTAGCGCGGCGCGACGCGGAGAAAAGACGCATGAGGCGGACGCAGGCGAAAAGGCGGACGAGTTCCGACGACGGTGAGGGCGGTCAGGAAGATGTTTTCGGCATTATAGGGCCATTGAGGGGATGGCGATTTTTGGTGGTGCTGCGGTTTGACGTCGTTTGTGGTGGTGGCAGTCGTCAGATGGAGTGTCTGGTAAAAGGTCGTCTAATTTTTGCTGCGAAAGAGCCTGACGCTTATGGGGAGTTGCGCACGGCCGAGGTAGCCTGTACATTCCCTGCCGGCTGTCTCCGGTGGCGAGAGAGGTCTCGGCTACCTGCTGAGCCCGGCACCGACCTGCCACTGTCCGCTGCAGTGCGGTGCGCTCCCTGAGAGCTTCCTCCCGCCGGTCGCGTCTGGCGCGTCGAGACAAATTCCGAATATCTCAACTCACAAAGGGCTGCACTACCTGGTATCCTGTGCGATATCCCACGCCCGTTCTCTCGACATTCACTGTGACTCTTTAACCAATCCATCGACATAAAGCCCCGTCGCTTGCCACAATGCCGCCATGGCTCCCGACAGAATCACCAATGCCATCGACAGCTTAATAGCCCACATCGTCCCCAGCCTTCCCAACGACACCGAAGAAGCCGCCCAAGAGCGCCACGACACCTGCTTCGAGCTGGTCAGGGCGATATTGGATAGGTTCGCCCCCTAGAATACAACCCCAAGATGTCTATAGAACCCCAAGCTAACAAGACACGCACAGCCCTTCTCCCGCCCTCTCATCCGACGTCAACCACGCCAACGACCTGATCAAGCGCAAGCTCATCCACAGCAACCCGAACCAGGCCCTCCGCTTCTCCAACCTCTACTCCCGCCTCTTGTCCCTCCCCGTCCTCGAGCACAAATGGGCCATCCTCTACCTCCTCTACCAGCTCGCCGACTCCCCGGACCCCAGCGAGCCCCTCCCCCTCAGCCCCGTCAAGCCCTCGGCGCCGAACTACCGCGAGGCCATCAGCCGGGACGCCATCAAGCGTCACGGCCGGGAGCGGTCCCTCAAGGCGAACAAGCTTGAGGAGGAGCAGTTCAACGATGCCTTCCAGCCAGAAGGCCTAAGGAGCCTCCCGCCAAAACCAAAGGAGGGGAAGCAGCAAGCCGCCGAGGACGCAGACGCGAGGCCCGAAGCCCCGAAACGAGACGTCTCTCTCAAATCAACACTCTTGGCGAGCAATTACTCCGAGATCGACCCGCCAGAATCGGTCATCTTGCGAGATCTACCATTCACCCTTCAAGGCCTATCATCTACCACGTTGCCATTTTCAAAACAATATACCCTGAAACTACCTCCCACCCTCCCGCTACCCCTCGTCTCCCTCCTGCACACGTTAGCCGAACCCTCGCTGTTGTACCGCGGCCTGGACGAGTTCTGCAAGACCCCCGGCAAGAGCCTCCTCGCCCAGAGCCTGCGCGCCGCCATCAGCAGCGAACTGCGGTCCTACCTGAGCCTCATCGCCACGCTGGAAGGTCAGATACGGAGAGCCCTGGCGTCCCTCGACGAACATGCACCGCGGGACGGGATAGGAAAGGCCGGCGTGACCCTGAAGAGGTGCGTCGTGTGGACGCGCGAGGCGACCATGGGCCTCCGGCTCATGAGCCTCATGGCCGAAGAGTCGGAGAAGAAGAAGGGTGGCGGGCTCATCTCCATGATCCATAGCTTCTCGTCGTCCCACGGCGACCCCGTGGTGGCGGCTTTTGCCGAGCGCATGCTGGGCAGCTTTACGAGGCCCTTCTACGACATCCTGCGCCACTGGATCTACGACGGCGAGCTGTCGGACCCCTACCAGGAGTTCTTCGTGCGGGAAAAGGCGCCCAGCGACGACGCGGCTAAGGGTAAGGGCGCTGCCAACGTGTGGGAGGATAAGTTTGAGATTGCAAAGGATATGATCCCAAGCATCATCACGCAGGACTTTGCGCAAAAGGTGTTCCTCATCGGCAAGTCGCTCAACTTCACTCGCCATAGCTGCGGCGACTCGCTGTGGGTGGAAAATTACTCCAAGGCGGCGTCCAAGGAGCTGCGGTACGGCGACACGGCCACGCTGGAGACGTGGATCGACGAGGCCTACAAGACGACCATGAAGCGGCTTATGGACCTCATGACGACAAAGTTCCACCTGTTCGACCATCTGCAGGCGCTCAAGAGCTACATCCTCCTCGGCCAGGGCGACTTCATCGCGCTGCTCATGGAGTCCCTCGCGGCCAACCTCGACCGCCCGGCCGGAGCGCAGTACCGACACACGCTAACGGCGCAGCTGGAGCACGCCATCCGCGGGTCCAACGCGCAGTACGACTCGTTCGAGGTGCTGCGGCGGCTGGATGCGCGCATGCTGCAGCTCTCGCACGGCGACATTGGCTGGGACTGCTTCACGCTTGAGTACAAGATCGACGCGCCCGTCGACGTGGTGGTGACGGAATGGGGCAACCGGCAGTACCTCAAAGTCTTCAACTTCCTGTGGCGCATCAAGCGCGTCGAGTTCGCCGTCATGTCGACGTGGCGCAAGTGCATGACGGGATCGCGAGGCGTGCTGCAGAACCCCGACGCCGCCGTGGACCAGACGTGGAAATCGACGCGCGGGGTGCTGGCCGAGATGATTCACTTTGTCGGCCAGCTGCAGTACTACATCCTCTTCGAGGTCATCGAGTCGTCGTGGGGCGAGCTCCAGAAGCGCATCCACAAGGAGGACTGCACCCTCGACGACCTCATCAAGGCTCACACCCGCTACCTCGACGACATCACCCACAAGGGCCTCCTGGGCGCCAGACAGGGCGACCGCACCTCGTACATGGTACAGCTCAGCGAGATACTCCGCTGCATGCTCAACTACCGCGACTCGGTCGACGGCCTGTACAGCTGGAGCGTGTCCGACTTTACGCGGCGCCAAGAGGCCGACGTGCGCAACACCACGTCTCTCCACCCGCAGCAGCAGCGGCAGCAGCAAGGGAAGCAACCGCAGAAGAAGCGGCCCCATGTCGACGACGCCGACGCTTCGGCCCTCCCCGCCACCGAAGCGGTCCCGTCCGAGTTCCCCGTGCTGCAGGAGCGGCTGCGCGGGCTCGGTTCCACGTTCCGCACGCGGCTGCAGCTGCTGCTGGGCGATCTGGCCTACCAGCCCGATGTGGACATGCGCTTCCTAGGCGTGGCCATGAACTTCAACGACGTCTACCAACCATCGAGGCGCAAGACCAAGGCTCCGCCGGCGGGCACGGGCGCTTCGCTGGCAGCGGCGGAGCGGTGAGGTTATGGTTCCGAGGAATGCGCTGGTTCGAGGGGAGGGGAAATTACCCGATGGATGTTTGAGAGCGATCCCAGCAAAGAGGATAAACAAAAGGCTCGTTGGAATGCCGCCCAATTCAGGGGAACGTGGTGGTGCTGTGCGACAACTCAAACCTCGCTCAGCCACGGAGATATCTCTTAACCCCTCCAGATAGTCCATCAGGGTCCAAAAAATGACGACACGACTGCTTTGAATGACTTCATTTGGGGTCCCCCTTCGTTTTCTCGGCCCCGTGTGTCATAAACATGCAATGCGTGCGTGCCCACCGCGGGGGAGAAGGGGATGGGAAGAATAGGGGCTTCCTTGGGGTTTCCTGTCCCCCCTCCAAGCAATAACCAAACTACTCTCTCCCGGAACTAGGTAGAAACGAGCAGAAGTCCCGTAAAACAAAAACGGGCAAATTTGCCATGTGGACTGGGTCATCGGATCGAATAAAAAGCTCTGTTCATCCGGGGAGCATATCCCGAAAGGCGCAGCGGCCCAAGTCCATGCAACCAATCAAGCCGACCTTTACATAAGAAGGATTTCTTACTCGGTGCTCTTGAACAAAAAAGCGCCTCCAAGGGAGGGCGGAGCCGAAGGGAGTTTCGTAAGATAGGGGGCGTGTAAGACATGACCAGAAATGAAGAGAAATACGGGCGTGTGTGTTCGTCTCAGATATTGCTGATGTCATGGCGGTCGTGCCTTCGATTCCATTTCAAAGTCTGTGAGTGAGGAATGTAGAAGAAAAAAAGTGTTCAGGACTGAAAACATGTAACCCCCCAGCATCGATGGCATGTGTTCTATCAAAAAGGCGTGGGGCCCAGGGCGCAGGCTCTTTCGTGACAGCCGACGCGTGGCGTTTTCTAGTGGTTCTCTCTTGGCTTCTTGCTTGTTTGTTCTGATATTCCGCCAGGCCGCAAGTGGGTTGATTTGCTTCCTATGCGTTCGTGGTTGGGTGACTCCATGCGTTGTTGTGTGGTGGTGTTGTATAATCACGGCGGTCAGGACAAATGCAGTCCCGTCAGGAGATTTCCTCCTCGTCGTCGATTGTCTGATAGTTTCTCGATCCGAAAAGCCAAAATGTCAGGAATTGTTTGTCCGAAGTCGCCGGCAACAAAAAAAGTCTGACGGTAACGGTCCCTCACCGCTGCCCGAGCTATTCGACCACAGGCGCCTAACCTTTGCGAACGTGGCAGCGGCATCGGAGGCGACTGGCCCTGTTCTTCTCCTTCTCGGCGGCTGTTTGGGCACACGTATGCCCATCTCTGCGATACGGGCTGCACTCCTCTGTGCGGATGCCCAAAGCAGCACAGCATAGATGGCTGTGTCGGTGAGACGGGTTGGGGTGATCCCCCGCAACCAGTGATTCTTCAACGAGGTAGCAATATGGAAGCGGCCGCATGGAGACGGCCCATGTAACCTCTGCCAGCAGCGGCCTCGCCGTTTCCTTCACTCGGTCGTGTTTCCTCCCTCCCTCTCCAGATTCGAGTTTCGCCTTGACGAGGCCATGAGATGACGACTCAGCCAGTGTGTGTGTCGCCTTGCTTTGACCTTGTGGTGCTGATTCAGGCAACAATATCGTAATCGGGGCTTTGACTTACATGCCCACGCGACAGCTTGCCTCGTCTGGCCGGGTCCAACCCAGTCCAGCCTGATATAGTGCGGGAGCCATAACAAAGGCTGACACTGACACTGACACTTGGCTCTCTGCCTCACCTTTAGCCTCGATAGCGACGGGCCAATGACTCGTCACACTGTGTGCGTCCCGTCTCCCGTCTCCCGTCTCCTCCCTTCCCCCGCAGTGACAGCCGTCTCATCACACCGACCGCCACATTAGCCAAGCTGGCAGCCACGGTACGTATCTTTCCGTCCCAAAAGCGGTACGGATACGGTACGTACATCCCCCCCTGAAGGCCCTGAATCCAGGAACGCGGACACGGCGTCCAACCCTTCCAATTCTCCGCAAGGGGGGATAAAATAAGAAGACCGAATCCCCACACAATCATGTTCCGGGTCCCACTCCGTAGCTCTCCGGTGCGACGCCTCGGCAGGGGGACCGTCGAGCTAGAACATGGAAGCGCAGCCTGAAGGGGTCTGAAGGACCTGGCGAAGGTGCCAGAAGGAGGCCCGAATGTCGTCTCCAATCTGGCACCGGGGAAGCGCGGGATTGCGGCATGGCGGGTAGCAGCATGAATTAGGCACCGCCTCCAGAAACAAGGAGACGAGCCAAAGAAACGGTGAGATGAGTGTGACGGTGATTGTCGTCCAAGCCGTGTGTGCCTTCTTGTGCACGCCGCTGAGCTGCCGGTTTGCTTCTCCCCGTTCACTAGCTCAAGTCACCGCAAGAAGTAGTGACGTCTGCCATTGGAGGCCAGCGCCAGTCTGCATATGCACAATGACTTCAAGCTGACTGGAGCTGAAGCTAGGGCGTGGTGATGGACGCCGGGATTGGTAGACGCACTCGGCATCACAGCCAAGGCCTGGAAAGACCGTCTCTGTCTGGACCAGGCCGCCCTCTGCGTGGCCAACGGGAAGAGAAGCCTCTGTGATCAGTCTGATTGCCACAACTTCTTGTGTAAACCTTCACACCGTGCCTAATACGAAGCGCGGCATGGCTTGTAACGCTCGGGTGTCGTCTCGTCGAAAGTGCCTGCATCTCTCGACTCTGACTTGCCAGCGCTCCGGCTTCCGGCGGGTAAAGGCATGCTTCCCGGCTCCCCTTGGCCGATGTAATGTTTCGTCCTGCTCTGGTGGCTGACCGGTCGGTAAGGGTCGACAGAAAGAGTGGTCCTGTTGGAGAAAAATTCGTCCATCCGGCCCTTCCTGTTGTTGCCTCTTGCTGATGTCTCTCGGTGACCATTTTCAAGTCATCTTCGGAAACGTGGGCGGATATCCGTTGGACGGGTCAAGGGTGGACGCCCCCCAGCATAAATTTGCGTCCCCCTGGCCTCATCTCGCCTTTCTGGAAGAAAATCCTAGACGACGCACGGCTGCACCGACTCAAGCTCCGTCTGAGCCTGTCCGGATGTACGTACTTTGGTATTTGTACTCAATACTCTGGAGCCCGCGGGATCGACCTCTGCTCGAAGGGATTCCCTGCTCTCCCGTCTCAATTTCCCTCCTGTGAAGGGCACCGGCGGCTTGATACTAGCTGCCTGTCGCCTGATTTGGCAAGAGTAGCCGCATTGCTAATCGGCACACCCACGTGGTACGTAGCCACGGCTCCGATGAAGAATATCTTCGTATCGTCGCAATGGCACAGGAAGGCAACAAATTGTTTTCTCCCCCTGACTTCCAACAACCTCGGGACCAGAATAGAAGTTGCTGCAACAAACCTGCAGGCTGCCAGAGGTGCAGCGCTGCGTGGCCAACGGGATGGTCAGGTTCGAATGTGAGCTGAATGAAGGACTTGGAGGGTAGACTCCTGAATCGTGGCTCAATCAATCATCAGCGTTGACGCGCGCCCGCCAATGCCGACAAAAGAAAAACAGCCCCCCGAGGTGGACAAAAGAAGCAGGTGCTGTACGTGGACGAAACAAAGAGGGAGTAAGAATTCCGTAACAAGAGCCAGAGAGATAAGAGCTCAATGCCAACATCGGCCGCATGGTGGACTCGAACTGAGAACATCACGCCATCCCAAGGATTGATGCCAGCAGGCGACTGCCGAAGCTCTTTGCTTCCTTTTTCCATCTTGAATAGGCCAAATTGTGTCGTGTAACCGGGCCTTTGAACGACCAGTAAATTTTTTCGTCTGATGCCGAGCAGAGATGCCATTGGGCCTGGCCGCTGAGGTGGATAAGACGAAATCACGACTTCCATGGCCGATGGCTTCCAGAAGGAAACTCGCCGTCATGACCCAGCAGCCCCATGCTTGAATTTGCACCGAATGCCAGGGCGTCAGCGTTTCCCCTTGTCCCGGGCCCCCAGAGTGTCCCAGTCCCCCCACGCGCGTGCTTGTTTCCTCCTCCTGCTGGCTGCTGACGGCTGCTGGGTCTGGTCTGCAAGGGAGAGATTGGCCTCTCGTACATTCCCTAGGCCGGTGATGGTGGTCTCGACGACGAAGAGGCATGGGTTGGCAGGTGTGCATTGTAACACAGCGATTGTGACGGCCTGACCGAGTCGAGTCTGCCTAACAGACGTGTCCCGTTCCTTGTGCTCCTGTCCGTCAGCCTAGGCTCGTCTCGCAACATTTGCTCTTCGTGCTCACTGATGACTCTCGCTCGCCCATTGCATCTCCTTGAGACCGGAAGAACCGTCCGCTCCTCTCGCTCCACGCACGCCCCTGTTTGAACATCGGGCCTCCGCCGACTTGCAAATTTTTAGCTTGAATGTCTCTCCCCCCGGACTGCCACCTTCATGTTTCCCAGCCAAAGGCGAGCCGGGGCGAGCGCAAACTCCACACCCCCTTTCCCACCATTTGCACGCAGCTCCTTGCCTCTTCCACGACGTGTCAGACTCGGACGCTTCCTTCGGAATCTGAGCTGAGAGGACCTGCTTGCCTGCTGCTCCGCGTGGGCGTACGGTATCAGCACGATGTTTTGACTGCAATCACCCATCTGCCGGCTGCCTTCCAATTACACGTCTCCTCGTCATGGCGCAGTCGAGTCCCAGTCGCAAGGGACGGGAATCATTGGCCGGGTGCTGATCGGGGCTAGCGTACCCCAGAGCGCACTTCTTGCACTTGTAATAAACTTGTCTTGGCTGGAGCCACCTCGTCGTGAGGCATGTATCGACGGCGTAGCCTGTTGGAAGGCAGCCCTAGAGTCAGGGACGGGCGGGCACGGGTACCCTGCTTCAGGTACAGTAGGGCACCCCAAGGAGTTGCAGCGAAACGCTATGCGTCCCTACCGGGCCCGGGACCTAGAGAGAAGAGATGAGCTGCGAGTGCGTAAATGGTTCCAAGGCCGGTACCTCCGTCGTCGGTAGCTGGGGGGTCAGGTCTTCCAAGGCCAGGCAAGGGACCCAGGGCGTGTCTCCCGTTCCGTTCCCCAGGTTTTTGTCTACTCCCGCGCCCACGCCCGCGCGCCCTTGTTGCGTGTCTTGCTTGGGATTGGGACTTGGGTCTTTTTCTTGGGCCGGCGTTGGCCTTGTCGTGCTTTGGTTGGGTTGGGTTGTCTCTGCCGCCATCCATCATATTCGCCTTGCCCCGGCCGGCCGTGACTGCCACTGGCACTTGCCTCCTTCCTCCTGCCTTCGCTCCTGCCTTCGAATAAATAAGCTGCTTCCTCCCTCCCTCCTTCCCCGTCTCCTTCCCTTTCCCCCGATCTTTCCGTACCTTCCTTTAAATATTTCACCCCCGTCAATCGTTTACCTTCCCAGTACGAACACCTCATACCAATTTTCATCTTCTACTCTTCCTTCGCACTCAACCCCGTCGGCTTCCAATAACTTATATCCCATACCCCGACTACACCATCAAAGATCCTCTCTCCCCATTGAGAACTTCTTCAAGGCACGCACCGAAAGTTGCACCCAAAAAATCCTTCATCTTTCTCCACCTGCAGGGCCCTGAAAGCAACTGCCGTCCCCAACAATCCAGCATCATCTCCGGTCACCGCCACCGACTAGTCGAAGCCCTTACCCACAAGTTTACTCAAGTCGCATCTTTACGTACGTATAAGAGAAGTCTTGCGCACGTGAATTACCAACTCACACGCACGACCAGATTACCATTTCGCTATTCACAATGCCCGGCCCTCTCGCAACCTCGCCTCTGGCCATCCCGCCATCTCCAAGAAATATGAGATTGGTCACGCCCCAAGATCTGCACACCAGCATCAACGCGACCCTTACATCCAAGAACAACCGTCCCTCGACACCTGTACACCACATCCAGGAGGACGACTATGCCGTCCCGGCACCACCGCCACCCAGCCCCGTCAGCTTCAGACCCGAGCACTGGCCTACATCGAGTCGCCGCTGAGCGACGAGCTAGGATGAGACGTCGCACAGCCTCCCATCTAACCCCGCCTCCACAATGCGTGCGGAGTGCGAAGGCTCGAGGACTTCTGTGCCACATGTTGCATTTCCTGTACAGTTGGCGTTGGAATGGGGAGTCCATCTTGAACCGGTCTGGAGTCTAGGGCAGCCATGGCAGTGCATGGCTCTTAATGAAGGGGGTGGGACAGCCACATTAGCATGGGCTATGTCAATGGGATTGGAGCAGCGGTTTCAAAGGCGTATGTTATGGTACAAGGGATACACAAAATGGCCCGGCTTCTTTTTTGTTTGTGATTGTTTCTTCCGAACGAGGTAGCATTGTGGCTATTCAGGGCGGTATGTAGTCGCCTAGGCAGTCCATGAATGACGTCTTATTATTTGCAAACTTTGTCCTCAATCGAGTCGAGTGAAAGGAATGCCTGCAATTGCTGGCAGTAATGGAGATGACTGACTGACTTATCAGCCGTCTCGACCAGGGCTCACACCTTTTTGTCTTAGGTAATAGGCTGTGTAACCTCGCAGAGACATACAGCTTCGTTAATGATAGCACGGTGTCGAGCACGGGCTCAGGATGAATGGAACAAACAAGTCCGTGATTATTTAGGAATCAACTACTCTGTAGGAAGGTACCTTACGAACAGGTCTATCTTTTACGGGGAACATTGATCCTTAGAACAAAGAATGTTATACGGCAAGGGGCAGAAATCAAGGAACGACGCCATGGTGACGCCTCGAACAAGCCAGGCTGGGTTGGATGGCGAGGCAATGCTTCGGCCATTGGCATCCCATTGGCACCACTGCAGCGAGCACATGTGTATCGCGAAAGGTCGTCTCCCGCCGTTCGAGCCGCGGAAGTAGACCAGAACTCGGCTCGAAATGCAATATCGCTGCTTGGAGTACCTGCACGGCGTATTGTTCGCTGCATTTGCTCGTGGCCGGGGGTAGAAGACTTATCCGACCGAGCGGCACTAACACATGCCTCGGCAGGTCTCGTTTAGATGCATATTCAAGGAGTGCGGGCGGAGTTGCACCAGGTGGTGGTTGCGCTAATCGGGGGCGCGACACCAGATTCGCGCGCGTTCAATCCTCCATGAGGATGTCACTTTACGCGAGGCAAACACGCGACAAGGCGCGTCTGGACGCGTCGAACATGGCCCGCTTCACTTTACTGTTTCCCCAAGCGACGGAGATGTCGACTAAATTATTCCCTGCTTGTATAGAGTTCCCTTCCCACTTTCCACCTTGACAGCTTCATGTTCCAGCCCACCTTCTAGTTTTTTTTGTGCAAGAGTGCTGCATCGCGGTTTCTTTGTCTCACAACTTTCCCTTTCAGCCAACCTTTGCGTTCTTGCCATTGATAAATCGCAACTGCGTCCAGCTTTATTCCTGCAGCGGGGCAGTCACAACCTGGTTCCTGCTTTGGTCGTTCCTGCTTGTTTATCCCCCCTCACTGTCACACCAACTAAGAAGGAAAGAGTTCGACAATGCCTCGACTGGCCAGGCGCACCCAGGCCTCCAAGGCTGTTGCCAGCCAACGGATCAGCAGCTTCGCTCGCGTTTCCAAGGGACAGGCCTTCACAGACGTGGCCGTGAAGAAGATTGCCATCGAATCGACGACGACCACAACCACCACGACGAGGAAGCGGAAGGCAGCGGCCGCAACTGACGATGAACCGTATCCCCGAGTTACGTCTCGAACCGAATCCTTCGCTCCCAGCAGCGACGACGACGATGAAGAGGCCCTCCCCACCAAGCGTGCCCGTCGCCACGAACCTGAGCCGAAACCCGTCGCACCACAAGTCCTCAAGGCCATCGTGAAGGGAAAGCGCACCGCAAAGACTTTGCCCTCGAGCACCGAGACGGCGCACAAACCCATCAAATCAACGCTCATTGCCAAAACGAGACGGCAGGGCAAGTCAATCCAAACCAAAATCGATGGAGTCTTTAAGAAAACCACGACGAGCAAGCCCGAGGATAGAAACCACGCCGCTCTTCCCCCCCATCTCGCGGACCTCGTCAACATGCACCGCGCCTTCGTCAAGACCATCATGATCCACTTCGCCCACAACGGCACCGTTATACCCGTCGACTTCCGCACGATATCCCCGCATATCTCCCAGTCCTGGGGCAAGAGGCAGGTGACCATTGAGGACATCCGTCGATGCATCGCCATCCAGACTTGTAGCAGAAACGCCTCCGTCTCGCCCTTCATTGTCTCCGACTATGGCCGGGGAAAAGTCTGCGTTGAGCTGGTCCAGAATGCTGCGCCCATCAACGAGGAGCGCCTGTACAGGCAGTTCGAGGAGAACCTGCGGACGCTGTGCGAAGACAAGGCCGCCGACGACATGGCCGACGTGGACATCTCCCTCGGCAGCCTCTCACTCAGCGACCTGCCCCAAGCCGCCATCAAGGACATGAGCGTCGGCAGGTCGCTGAACCCACTGCTCCGCAAAGGCCAGCAAGCCCTCTCGGATCTCAAGAGCGGCATCGCCGCCAAGCAACAGGACAAGGAATCCAAGCAGGCCGCCGCCGCCAGCAACCCCCTACTCAACCCGGACGGCACCAAGATGAACCTCCTCGACCGCCTCCGCCTCAAGCAGCTCGCCAAGGCCAACGAGCCCTCCCCACCTTCCCCCGCCGAGCTCCAGCGCCGCGCCGCCCTCAACCGCGTCGCCGACGTGTCCGCCACCATCTCCATGCTCAGCCTCTCCAACCCCGCGTCCCTCCCGCGCCAGGCCTTCACCATGACCGTCCTCCTCGAGAAGCTCAAGGACTCGCTCAGGATGCCCATCTCCAAGGAGGAGGGCGCCGTGTGCATCCGCCTCATCGCCGGCGAGGTGGCCCCTGAGTGGCTGCGCATCGTCTCCATCGGCGGGAGGGAGAACGTGGTGGTGCAGAGGAACTATCAGCCCGTCGATCGGGTCATCAACGAGCGCGTCCAGAAGTTGTTGGCTTGAAAAAAAAAAAAAAAAAAAAAAACGAAACCCATTCTACATTTGCGTCTTGTGTTTGAATCTCGGAATACCCATGAGTGGTGGTCTTTTTTGTTACATTGAGAAGGAGTTGGGAGCCGCGGCATCATTCATCATTATATCATAGTATGCATAGCATTGCGTGGTTGGGTCAAGTTGACATTGGGAAAAATCATGAGGCGAGGCGTTGAAGTGTTGATTACATATCCATCTTGTATGACCGACAATGAACTGGTCTCTCTTTGATCTGAACTTGGCTCCTTGGTGACTTCATAGTGACTGCCCACGCATAAGTTACAGACATCGAACATCTTCAAGTCCAGATCCAAGGTCCTCCACCAGCCCCCAAGAATCGTTTGCCGGGCTCAACTTCAAAACCGGCCGTTGGCATCGGAATGATCCGAGAATATCGGACCGAAAAGGTGGGCCCCGGCCCCGATGCCGACACGGCTCCGACAAGTCGTCACCACGAAAACAAACGACAAACCCCCCCCCCCCCCCCCCCCGCGGAGGCCAGACGCTCCTCTTCGGAGTCAAAGCCGCACTACCGCCCGAGACAACCCTGGACTGGAATCTCACGCATATAGCCAGTGAAAACCGACATGCCCCGCGCGGTATCTCCCATCTCGAGTAACTCCGGTGCTGGCGGCGTTGGCCGAGTCGTATGGGACGGACGGGAAGTCATCGTCAACGTGAACAACGCGGCGTACATGATAGTAATAGCTCCACCGCCTTTGCTGTTTGGGGCCAGTGAGTCAGGTTCTCGGAAGATGGCTGGTAGGTGATGTCGAGGGGATTGGACGTCTGGGGCAAGTCAGGAAGTTCCTTTCCTTGCAGAAACGCGACGAAGTGATTTCAGGTCAAGGTCCATCTAGCCATCCAAGACTTCTAGCGAATCAAAGACGACAGCCAATGGAGTACCTACTTGCTCACAGTCCAAAAGGTTGCCTTGTACACGACCGTCCCTATTTTTTTCTCCTCAGCATAACCGCGGCATTAGCTCTCAATCTTGCCTCCTTCATCGTCTTTCGAGCAGCGTCTGCGTTTGACGGCACGAGTTCTATCCTGATTGGGCCTGCATGTATTGCGCAAGTGCATCCTTTCAAGGCCATTGATCTCCTCGTTGTCCCTGCCAATAGTGAATACTTAGAGCAATAGAAGGGCGTCGGGAACCATAGGCTCTTTCGCAGTGCCAAGGCAGATTCTACTTTAGGTAGTACTATCCCTAGTAATAAGGGTATTATCCATCCATAGGATATCAGGCAGTAGTACTTAGGTATGCTAAAAGTACCTGCCTAGAAGTATGCCCCCGCCCCCCTCAAGAACAATTCTCCCCAAACCACCCGCGCCCTTTCTCATCTCTCCCCATGGCCCTCGACGATCCTCCCGTGCCCCGGCACAACGACAACCACATTGCCATCCCCCCAGCCACGAAGAACTGTGTTACTATTACGGCTTGATCAGCCGGCCGAAGCTCGAGCACAGATCCATGGAGCCCCCGATCTTACGTCGACGCTCCGTTTCCCTTGGTAAGCTGCTATACCCCGTCGGGCGACATCCCATCGCCGACTTATGGAACAACGCAGATGGGTCTCTCCTGCGGGACATTGTACGGGCGCTCAACGGAGTCGAATGGATCACCGTTGATGTCCTGCGCCTGGGCTATCAACTGGACATGAGCCGAGCAGGAGTTGCCGAAGAGCCTGAGCCTGAGCATCCGGTCACGCTGCTCATTTCCGTCAGGGAAGATTCTACGTCATGGGAACAAGGCCACGCAGTCGGGATGTAGTGTCACGAGATCCTTCAGCAGCATAGCATTTCCGACGTCCACTGTGAGATGCAGGAATCCCACATCTCGCCTCGCCGCCTACGAATACTGCCCCCATGTCCGCCCCGAAACTACACTCGGGCGATGTCGACGGCATCTTTTTAACATACCTCGGGCATTACACTTCCACCTTAGACCGCCCAACGGTCAAGGGCACAAAATGTCTCTATCTACGTCGAAAAGATACCGGACACGTGCTTGCGTTAAACTGTAGGCACGTCGTCATCCCCAAGACAGCCGCAAACGAGGACTATACCTATGATGCGTCCAACCTGGAGTCTGGGATAGCGGTCATACAATTTGGGGATAGTACTTTCTTGGAGATGAAGGAAAGTATTTCTATGGGCATGCGGTCCATCCAAATGGGGATTGAGCACCTGAGAAAGAACAAGTGCAAGAGCTCAGATGCGAAAGCTCGAGAAATGGACGCATATCTGGCCACTCTATCCAGCTACCAGGAGAGAGAGTGGAAGCTCATGAGCTCCAAGAACGAAGTATTCGCATCATCGGACATGTGCTATTCTCGCCCAAATACAGCGTTGGGACCCGTGGTACAACCCACCGACTCAGAGATTGGGCGCTGATCGAATTGCACTCAACCAGGTACGAAGATCCGCTGGAAACGCTCAGGAATCTCATCAGCGTGCCCATAGATGTATCGCATATGCTCAATAATGCACTGAGGGTAGAGAAGTACCCGTTTCAGCACAAGTTTGTACGGAACATGTTCACCAGCACTACGGAGATTCAGGGTACCATCCCAGAGGCGGTGATGAAGTGACCTCTCGATGATGTAGCCATTGCTGTGGCGAAGTACGGAATGTCGACCCAGTTCACCATTGGCCTTGCGAATCAGGTCGCGTCCCTCACAGGAGAGCCCATTGACGGCATCTTCTTCACGTCCGAGGAATGGTGTATCTTAGGTCAGAAGAAGTACCGTGATGACAGAAGAGAGTCATTTTCCACACTAGGCGATTCCGGGTCTTGCGTTTGGGATGTTCAAAGCAGGATTAGTGGTATGTTGACGTCTGTCAGCGATACAACATTTGTCACCCCGATCGGGTGGTTGCTGGAGGATATGCGGGCATATGGGTATGATGTTGAGTTAGTTGGCGAGGAGGAAAACAATTAGTAGTTAGATACATAGCCAATTCCTACAGTACCCAGTGGGCAAGCTACTTACTCAGGTAGACTCATATTTCTCCCTATAGGTCGTCTGTATACAGGTCCTTAACGACGTCCTGGCAATTCCTAGTGATTGCGTGGAGGCAAATAGACGAGGCAGACAGCGGAGCAGACAGAGGAGCAGACAGAGGAACAGCCCATCCCAGGCCCACGGATCGAGCCGAAGGCGAGGTGCCCGCCGCAGGCGTCTCCCCGAAGGGGCAGCCGAAGGCTTGAGGGGGGGGGGGGGGGCGGGCGGTTATATTTGTGTGAGGGAGGGCGAGAGGGAGAGAGAGGTCTAGAGGCTCTAGCCTTGCTTAGTAGCACTAGGTGGCAGACCTGAACCACCCTATCAGCGTACCGATTTTATGAAACCTTCAGGACTCGGTGCATAGAAAACTCTTGGTCGTGGAGGATCCTTGGTCTCCTTTAGGGCAACCCTGGGAAACATTCAGACGACCCCAACCCGCCCTCGAGAGAATCTGACTTGCCGGTACTTAGTCGGCTGCATAGGATCCGCGGTTGTGTTGCCAGCAGTCCAAAGCATCGGGGTCAGCTAGTTGTTCAGTGTGACGGCAGCGCACCTGACTGTCGTCCGATGGGGCAAGGAATGGCGAGAGGGCACAGCGGGCGAAAATAGAGGCAGAATGGAACGAGAATGCAACGGTACATGCAGAGGCGGGAAGGTGTCACAGACGAGCCGAAGGGAAACCCCGATCCCGTCACCAAACAAGCCGACACGGAGCCAGGCTTGGCTAGTGAGAGGTGACACGCAGACAGGCCGAGATTGGCTGGAATCGAACGCAGCAAATAGACGTGAAGCGGGCCAGGGAGCGGTGCTGGAATGAAAGTTCCCTTGCTTGTTTCGAAAATGTATCGCAAATATTTCGAGTCGATATGAGCTCCGCAATACATCTGAACAGACACGCACCTTAATATTCTGGCATTAAACAAACACCAATTTAGGTCACACGGAGGACTTGTTCTGTCTTCTTTTTCTTCTGCAGCAGACGCAGCAGCACTGCAGAAAGACAAATCCCGGCCAAATAGCCCGAACACCAGAGCGCTCCACGGCTCGACAATTGTCATCCTTCCCGTCAGCCTCAGATCTCACATCAGATGCAAAGTTTGGCGTCTAAGCCTCATGGGTTGAAAGGGCTGAAGGACCGCAGGCTAGCGCAAGCCATAGGCATGCCACTCGCAGCACGAATTTCGTGGCCGCGAACAAAAGAGTGGGCGGCGGCGTGTCCATTGGTTCGGGCATGACGACGTGCCGTTGCTAAATAAAGATGTCGGCGACTGAGGCAGTGGCAGTGGGCCTGGCAGGTCTCTCGCCTCGCCACCGCCATCAAGAACTGGTGGGCGATGCTCCGAGTAGAGTTCTGAGGTCGGCGGAAGAAACATCCAGAGGCGGCTCTGTCAGAGTCAGCGGACGTCGTCTCTCGAGTCAAGCTTCGTTGGATACGAGCTAGGAAATAATTATGCGCAAAGAATCGCTCCAAGACGGGGTGGGATGGATCCCTCGCGTGGGATGGGCTCAATGGGGTAAAGATTTGGGGAGTCCGGCCCGGGAATCTTGAGGGAATGAGATGAAGATTTCTGGGCAGGGACTCTACACTTGTGAAAGGCATGCAAGGGATGCTTCATACAATCAAAGGCCCGGTGAATGGTGGAAACGGTCATTGGCGTTACCGCGGGGCCCGCTTGATCAATATGACGCTGGAGCGCCCCCAACTTGGAGATTACAAGTCCAGGTTGATGCGACCTGGAAATGAAGCCCCCGTCGGAAGGCCCGTTACGGGAATCCAGCCTTCTGCAATGGAAGACGTTGCGGAAACGTGGCCGGCAGGCAGGACTGCCTAGGTTGTAGGAGCAGGAAGGACAAGCTTTTCTTCTGACACGGAGAGCCATTGGGCATCGCGCCCAGATTGTGAGCCAAGGATGGAAGCCAAGAAGACGAAAGCGAAGAACTGCGTGCAACCGGTTACACCATCGACATACGGGACGGGGGATGTTTGGAATCCCGAGGACCAGACGAGAGGTGCACAGGAAAGAAGCTCTGCATACGCACATTGTCGTGGACAGGCGGGTCGTGATGTATCGGTCGGTTCGGGGAGGTTTGCGTTGGTGGTTGTGGCGGTCGTCTATTGCTGCAGTTGGTGCTGCAGTTGCTGAAGCCGAAATATCCATGTAAACTATCTGTATATCTGACACCTAATGCGGCCGTCTTCTTCCGCACAATATCTGCACCCAGCGCAAATTGTCGAATTCAACGAACCTGCATCCCACTACGTCAGCAACCAGTTTCCGTCTGGCGATTTCACTCACAGGGACCCCCGTTGCTGTCGGTGTTGGCACGCCCCTCCCTTCCCCCTGGCCTAGTTCGTGTCAGCAACTGAGCGGCCCCTTGACAATCTCGTTCGTACTGGGTCCTCTTTTGCTGTTGATCATGGCCGACGTGATGTTTATTAATGTCAAGCTCGTGGGTCTATCTGCCGTGATGCTTCGTTGTTTGCCAAACCAGGTCGTTTTTCCACGGGGAGCCACTCGCAGCCGCCGCCTCATACGAGGGTATCATGGCTCTTGGGCTGAATACGAGCATCAGAGCATATTCGCCTCGTTGCATGACGGGGGCGAGCGACGGTCCGGTTGGGACTGGAGGTGGAAGTGATGACGAGCTTGGGGAGAAAAATGAAGAGGTTGAGAGGTCGAGATAAGTTGCCGCATGTACCTTCCTTCCGGAGCAGGTGAGAAACCACCTTGGGAAGGCGGTCGGTAGTTGGATTAGAGCCAACGGCGACACTAGGCGGGAAAGAGCAGTAGAGTTTCTCTCTTGAGCGGCCTCGGAGTTCGAAATAAGGCAAGGGCAAGGAAGGGGTGCCATCCGGTGAGGAAATTGCTCCTAAAATGCGAAATTGCTTTTCTCTTTTCCAGCGATAAGTTCATGCCGCCTTCACCTCGCCAGAAAAACGACTGCAACCAAGCACAAGCACAAGCACACCACCAGGAACAGAACAGACACGGCCGCAACTCCAGAAGACGAAGAGTATTACTCCGTACGTACATACGTATCAGACAGGACGCGTGGCGGGAAGGGTCCATGCCGAACAAGTTCCAGCGACGTCCGGCAGGTCTCAGCAGGTCTCAGCAGGTCTCAGCAGGTCTCAGCCGGTCCCAGCATGACCGCCAAGCGGGATATGCTGGGGGTGGCACTTTTATGGGCCGTCGTCCAGAATGCTTCTTTCTCATTGACGGCTGGAGGAGACAACGACTGCGGAGTACCGGTAGCCCATCTGCACTGCAACAGCTGCATATAGTGGTCGTGTTCAATGTCCAACGCCCAATCCGATGCCATGCTCCAAGTCCACGGACTCGTGTGAAGATCAAGGGAACGCAAACAAAAGTAGGGTCGCGTTGAGGATTCATTCGTCCATCCCACAAGCTAACTTGAAGCTGCATGGGGCACACACCGACCGAGGACAGTGCCCAGCCATCTGTGCTTCAGGCCATCCAAAGACCAAGACGAATAAGAAAGATACATTATCTCGCGAAACACAGGAGCCGCCCACACACACACAACACCACGCTGCCTCGCACGCAGCTGAAGGTATCCGGACAGTCAATCTAGAACGTGACAACTTCCCCAGCCAGTGGCCCGTTCGCCAACTTGTTGAGGAGCCGCGACTGTACGTACAATGGACTCCTGGTTTTTTCTGCTGCGTACCCCATGGCACGTCCTTCAGGACACGCAAGCGCCCAGGAAAAGAGCCTCCAGTGACAGCGAAAGTGACTCGAGCAAAAAAGGACCCTAATAAAGGACAGTGAGAGACCACACCCTAGCTCCACGGGTCCACGGAAACCCCGGCAAGAGCGCCTTTTTACCAGGATCCGGCCGGGATGCGCTGGGATGCGGCTGGGATATGGCGCAATGGCAGGGGCTGCAAGGCTCGGCCAGCCGAGCAGCTTGGAAGACATTGTCTATCGATTGCCCGACTGCACGCCGGAGACTCTTTGCTGGATGGGCAAGCCAAGCATCGTGATGCAGTCGGGAAGCTGCCAAAAGCCACCGGGTCTGATGGCGACGAAGTGCAGCATGTCAGATCCGCCTTGGTTTCGGCTGGATACAAGGCGGGTCTCGAAATTGGCCCGTTTTTCCATGTCTCTTTCTCTCTCCCATTGTTTCTGCGCACCGGCCCCCAAAAAGCGACCAAGTTCAATTGCTGGCGAATCCCAATCAGATTCGCCATGGCTCGTTGGACACCAATGAGACCCTCGTCCTCGTAAAGTACATAGAAAGGACAGTACGAGAACGGTCCGTGGACATGTCATGATTGGTCCAAGGGCTCCCCAGACGGCGGCGCCGCTCTGAAAGGCGACACCCCATTCGCCGCCGAGAGCTGGAAACGAGGAAGCCAAGACGAAGGTACATACTGTACATGGACGGGACCAGATCAAGGGGGGGCCGTTAGGGGGGTGGGTGTTGTGGGTGTTGCCCGACCCTCCACTTCCACTCCTCGCCCTTTTTTGGTGCATCGATGCTCCGTCTGTGCATTTGATGACTGTTCGTGTTCACCATACTGTACGAAGTACAAGAATAGGAACCCGTCGTCGTTTGCACGTATAGCTATGCACGTACGGATCCTCGAGACGAGACGAGACGAGACGCGTGGGAGCGGATGCAGTTCTTCCAACGACGGCCTGTCACGTCGCAGCGTCGCAGTTGACTCGCAACTCTCACATCAGATAGCCAAGCGATTAGGCGTTCGCTGGCTCGCCGGCCCGTTGATAGACAACGAGGGCCTAGCCCAGCGTGCTAAAAACAAGGTAGCAAGCCGAGCGTTGAGCCTTGGGCCTCGAAGCCTCAACATGAGCACGTATCCAAATCGGAGGCACTCGTGGACCAAAGTCCCGGCTGGTGTCCTTCATGCCATGCTCGTTGCTGCTAATTAACCCACTAACAGCAAAGGTCGCCCGCTGACGGGCAGCCCATTCAAAGCGCTGTCACTGCGACCACGGCCGCAAGATGTCTCGCGATGTGGGAAGGAACCCGATGGATCAAAGTCATTCGTACACGTCTCGTACGGGCTCAGCGACCGCCACACTCTAACCACGGGGGTACGCACTAGACAACGCTGCGTTGGTAGTGACTGCTTTGGCACTGCTTTGGTCCCCTTCCGTCAGCTGCAGCATCCAGCAGCACCCAGCACAGTGTCCTCTGCCCGTAATGCCACAGTCCACCTGTCCTCTCCTCTCCTCTCCTCTCCTCTCCTCTGCCCTCTAACGCTGGATCGCTAGGTAACCCCCCTACCTACCTCCCCTACAAAGCGGACCCTCTTGCGGGCCCTTCACCCCTATCGTCCACTGCGAGGCCCTGGTGCCCAGGATGCCAATCCCTTGTCCCGTCTCCCTATTCCCCTGCTCTCTCGTCTCTTCCTCTCCTGGCCTCGCCTCTCTTTTTTTTCTCTCCCATCCCCCTCAAAGCCACCGTCTTCCTTTTCCCCCTCCCCTCCTTTTTCACCCCCGTCCACGCACCTTCGCTCTTCCGGTCTGTTCAACTCCCTCCGCAGCCGTCCTCCTTCAACTCCTTTGCGATCTCGACCTGCACCGCGCTGCTGAATCGGCTTCGCCCTGCCCAGTGCTGCGTCGCGTCGCGTGATATCTCTTCCTCCCGCCTGCGTCGAAGTCTGATGTCAAGGTGGCAGCGTTGACTCCCTTTCCCGTCTCTTCGGTCCTCCTCTTTCGTCGGTTCCCTTTGCAGGTTATCTCGACGACTGCCAGTCGTTACTTTGATTTGCTTTTGGTCAAATCTCCTCTGTTCTACTACCGCGTTGACTTAATTCCATGACGGCCGGCTCCATACACGACATTCGCTCTGTCCTCTCTACCTGAGTAGTTTCGCCGAGGAGAAAAAAAAAAAGAGAACCCATCCACAAACACGACTCGAGACCTAAACCGCAACACCCAACAACCGACAAACCCGATTCCTGTACGATCCGCCTGGCCAAGCCCGTGAGCTCGTCGGCCTTCCCCCCCCTCTAGAATGCAGCGGCGCCATTCAGTCACCATGGCCGCCCGCTCGTCAAACTCGCGCGTTCCCCTGGGCAGGAAAATTGATCCATTGCTCCCATATTCGATCATTTCGGAGAAGACCAAGAAGCCCCGGCTTCGCATGCGATCTCTCTTTGGTCACTGCCACTACCGCAGAATCCTCACCTGGCTACTAGCCGTCGTCTTCCTCATCACCCTCGTCATCGTCAAGTCCAGGAACAATGTCGGAAGCTATTTGGGCCACTCTGGGACGAAAACCCAGGCCCCCGTCGCCACGGCCACCGTGGTAAACTCTAACGGCGAGACCGTCGTCATGCTCACAGGAGACTTGGACGGCGACGGAAAGCTCGAGACCGTCCCCGAGGATCAGTACATCACCGAGGACGAGAAGAAAGAGGCTGCTGAGCAGCTCCAGAAAATGCCTTGGCTCAAGTTCCCTCAGTTCGTCTCCCCCAAAACTATTCGATTGATGTCAGCCGGTCTAATCTCTTCATAGTCTCGACGGATACTTCCACGGTCTCCGAACCATCGTCAACAAGGCCAACTTCCAACCCGAATACCCCAACAAAACCGAAAAGGCACCACTCCCTTCCCCCGCCATGAGTGACCACATGCCCACTCCTCAACCGTACAGCCCCTACGAAACCGACAGCGACATCAAGACTTGCTACCTCGACGCGAAGAAGTCTACTCCCGCCCCTCAATTGTACGCTTACAACGGCATCCCTCAGCACATGCCCGACCCGGCCATCGGCTCCTACAAGCTCCTGGGCCTGCGGGATGACATTTGCATGGACCGCTTCGGCCGATATGGCCCCTACGGTCTGGGTTACAGCAGAGCCCACGGTGGCATCGACACAGGTCTCGACACCGAGAGCGTCGGGTCCGAGGCGGTGTGGGCTGAGACGGGAAAGATCGACTACAGAGAGGTGAACTGGGCTGAGGCCCAGGATGCGTGCTACCGATCCAACAAGAACCGCTTCCGCGAAATCGATCCCGACACCGGTGAACTTTCTAGCACTGCCGGTAAGAAGGGCCGCATTGCAGTCGTGATCCGTACCTACACTGGATTTAAGTGGACCGAGTTGGCTGTCCTCAACTTCCGTGCTTTGATCAACGAGCTCTCCCTGCTTTCCGGCGGCGAATACCACGTCCATTTCCTGATGCAGGTTCGCAACATCGACGAGCCCATCTGGTCCGACAAGTGGACTGTGCAGCGCATCATTAACGACAATGTCCCCGCCGAGTTTCGAGGCCTCGTCTCCCTCTGGAGCGAGCCTCAGATGAGACTCATGTACCCCGGCCGATTCCCCGAGCCCATCGAGAACCCCAGCGGAGCCGACGTCCACGGAATCTACCGCAGCGCCCACTTTCCCTTGCAGGTCTTCGCCCTCCAGCACCCCGAGTACGAGCACTACTGGAACTGGGAGATGGATATGCGCTATCTCGGCAGCTACTACGAATTCTTCGACCGCCTCGCCAAGTGGGCAGCCAAACAGCCTCGCACCCTCCTCTGGGAGCGCAGCGCCCGCTACTACATTCCCCCCTTCCACGGCAGTTTCGACAACTTCAGCGAGACGGTTAAGAAGGACACCATCGCCTCGGGCCGCGCGCCCATCTTCGGACCTCTCTCCTTCGAGGGTAAGGAGCAGCTGCGACACGACGAGTGGGGTCAGTCGATGCTACCCGCCACGTGCAGCGATCCCTCGGACCGATCCAAGTGTGGTGTTGGCGAGGAAGCCGACATCATCACGCTCAACCCCCTCTTCGACACGGAGCAGTCTGGTTGGGTCTTCTCCGACGACGCCACCGGCTACAAGACTCCCCCTCCTCGTCGCTGCGCTATCATCACGGCTTCGCGCTTGTCCCGTCGCCTGCTCATGGCCATGCACGAGGAGGTTTGGCGATACCACCACACCATGTTTTCCGAGATGTTCCCGCCAACGGTGGCGCTGCACCACGGAATGAAGGGCGTGTACGCCCCCCACCCCGTGTACCTCGATCGAGCCTGGTATCCGTTTGACGAGATCGACAGCGCCTTCAACGCCGGACGCGACCACTCGACGTCGGGCCCCGGCAGCCCCTTTGATCAACTCAACGAGCACAACCACAAGGGTACCAGCTGGTACTTCAACAGCGAGTTTGCAGGTCTATTGTGGCGCCGCTGGTTAGGCTACGCCCAGATGGACGGCCGCGGTAAGCACGGCGGCCGTGCCAACGAGGGACGTGAGCGAGGCGGCAAGGGCGAGGAGATGGACGCCAAGAGCAGCGGACGACTCTGCATGCGTGGGTTGCTGGTGCATCCGATCAAGTTTGAGCACCCGTCAGAGAAGCCATAAACGAATTCTTTTCACGTTGCCGTTATGAACAAGGCAAAAAAACACCCGTCCCCATTTCCTTCAAAAACGCACACGACAGACACCAAACGCACATACGCATCTTGCTGGGGGCATCTGTACAAAATATACCCACGACGACCGAGAGCACGCCGAAAAATTCACATAACAATCATTATGAAAGGGGGAGTTCCGCGCGCATCTCAGCAACCAATCGAATTAGTCTACTCGTCTGCCGCTGCCACCGCCGCTGGTTGATGCTGGCCGCTGCTTGCAGACGGCCACGCACGCCGAGGCTCGACCCAAGCCTGCCATTACCTAGACGCCTTATTACTCTTTAACCACGTTTCTATTTTCCCCTTCCGAGTTTGGGTACATTGGGCAGCGGGAAGAGAGGTCGGGACCACCATCTTAATACTATCCAACCCCCCAACCCCCCAACCCCCCCCCCTTCGGTTCGGAACGACGACTTATTGTGTTTCTTCTTATTAAGAAAACCAACTCCCCCTTATTTGTCCTTTTTCTTTTTACACCGTCTGTTTTTCTTTTTGCTGAAGCAAATCCCGTTGTTCGTTTTTATCTTGTGTGGCATGTTGTTTCTGGGTACGAGGCATCCGGGACCAGGAGCGGAAAGGGTAGGTTCTCCGCCCATGCTACCTACGGGGCGTTCTGGGCTTTCAGGAGGGGGTAGGGGGGGATGGAACTTTTTCTGTTTTTTTTTTTTTGGGAAGACAAATGTGAACATGGTGCGCGCTTGTATAGATTCGATCTAGTTTTAGAAGAAGGTCGTAGGTAGGGAGTGGAATTGAAACAAGGTTCGGAAACATTTGCACTGTGCTTTACATTTAAGGCCAGGTTTATTGTTTTTGGGTCTCGATTCAGTTGAAGATTCTTTCTTTGTTTTCTTCCGGCTTTCAAGGGACACGAAGCTCGCTTGCGTGGCCTCTTGGGGGCGGGAAGTGGGAAACATTGGAGATTTGGTTTCGACTTTTTTGAGGGGGAGAAAGGAGTGGGGAGGGGTGCGTGGTTCATGCGCGGGAAAAGAAACAAGACATTTCTGTCCCAAGTTTCCCAGTTCCCGGGCATCGAAGTAACATTGATGATGAATGATTGCGTGGTGGGGAAGGGGGGGGCGCCTGGAACCTTTTGGGGGGGAATACCGCAGTTGCCGCTGTTGCCGTGGATGGATGGAGTCCTTTTTTAATACCGAGCTGAATTCTTGATACCAGGAGATGGAGACAAAAAGGCAAGGGATGGATCATGGAACGTTTTTTTCAGCTTCCTGAAGGGGCGGGAACGAGGGGGGGGGCGTGGGCAATTGGGATTGGATTTGGATTCCATTCGGAACAATATATTCGTCAGAGGCGAGCATGCGCGTACGGAAGGGAAAAAAAGCATTATTACTAGGCAGTGACGTAAACTTGCCTTGGTGTTAGTCCCTTTTGTGGTATGTTTTTCTTTTTTTTTTCTCATTTCTTAGTTATTTACTTCTTTACTCCGGGTTTCTTCCTTCTTTTTCGCTTCCATTGGTAAACAAGAAATGCAGTAAATCCATGATATTCGTACAATGATTAGAATCCTGATCCGTATCTGTATCCGAACTCCGGTAGCCCACTCACACCTCCAGAAACACCACGCCGAGATCCGAAGCATCAGAAGGAAGCAAGGTTGGGGGGAGGAGGAGCAAAATCGGTCTAAAAATCTACGACGGCGGGGTGTGCCAAGACGAGGCTACTCTTGTTCAGCTGGCTGGCTCTGCTGTGAGCGGTGTGTTGTTGAAGAAAAGAGGTTGGGGATAGCGTCAAGGGAGCTGATTGGAGGCCTGGGGTAATTGTCTTATCTTCAACATGCTGTGTCTAGTCTACTGAGTCGGGGCTAAGGAAGAGCACGAGGGACAAGTCTGTTTCGGAGACGTGCAGGACTGCACACTCGAAGCACGACAGGTAGCAGGTCTCAGAGTTCCCGGTATCGCCATCACTTGGCGTTTGATCACCCGACAACTCAACACGATATGCTTAAACTCGAGTCGCAAGGTTAAAAATAAAGATAAAATAAGTCAAATAAATCTTCATATTCGTTCCCAGTATACCCAACTCGACTATGTCCCAACACTCCCCCCGTCTTAACCTGGCCCAGTCAAGTCCCTTCCCTTCGTCAATTCGTTCAAGGCGCCCAAAATCCCAAACGCTTTATCCTCCATCCAAAAAAGCCCAGCTGGAATTGGCATCGTGTATCTTCTCTCCTTGCCGAGTTTCACATCAAGCCAAGCCACGTCCCAAGAGTCCAAGAGAAATAGCCAAATCGAGCAATGAACCCAATCCAGTCGTCAAGAGCTTTCTCATAGCCAAGAAATCACCCAGCTGCCAAGTTCCTGGCCAATGCTTAGACAACCAACTGTCTGAGGATGCCGCCTCCAACAGACCCAAGCCGCCCAAAGTTCGAGAAAAACACCCAAAAGCCAAAGCGACATGGTAGCAATCCTCCCAAGGTATCAAGCCCGCGACACCGCCAACACCTTGAACGCCCGCGGTGGGCAACGGGCCCCCGAAAAATGAAAGGTAGAAGAACGCGAGTGTACGAAGCAGCCAAGCATTTGTTGCGCGCGTCGTCGACTGTCCATGACAGCTCAGATGCGGCATGCAGTTGCCATCTTCTCTGGGAGAGATGGAACTTGCAATCGACGTCTCATCAACGACTGGAGTCGCGTGAGAACCGGCCTTGCGGCCCCTCCAGTCGCCAACGAGCAACCCTACTTCCTCAGCACAGCATCGTAAATGCTGACTAGTCCCGTGATGGCAGTGCCAACCAGAATACCCTTGTAGCCGCCATACACCGCGTTGTTAAGTCGCATAATGGACGCTTCGGGCAGGAGGCCGTAAAGGGTAGCACCCTCAGCGTAGACTACGTAAGACAGCAGAGCCTTGACGATGCTGAACGTCAGCGGGTCGACAACGTACTCGTTACCACGCGAAATAGAGCGGCGACGGCTCGAGCCACCGCTATTGGCCCGGAGGTTGAAGTAGTAGCCAACAATGCAAGGAACGATGGCGCTGGTAAAGGCCCACACCCAGGCCGGAGACCAGAAGCTCGACGTCAGGAGCAAAAACATGTCGGGGAGGTAAACAGGATAGTCAGGAGTGTTGAGGGCCTCGATGGCGGGAAAGGTAAAGGCAAACGTGTTGGAGAGAATCTCGGCGCGGATGTTCCAGATCTCGAAGGCGGCGATGCTGAACAAGATGCTGGTGACGGTGCTCAGGGCTGCGCGCGTCACATCGCTAACCTCGTGAATACCACTCTCTTGGACCATGGAGTGAACGTGCTGGCGCACGACCTGGGCTGATCGATCGACTGCCTCAGCAACATCGGCGGGAGTTGCGGGCAGAGGGATGCGCGCGGCGACTTGCGACAAGGCACGAGACGGCGTCGTGACGAGAGCAGTCGAAATGGGCTCGGGCTGCTCGTCGGTCCTAGATTAGAGAAGTCTTCGGTCAGTTATTGACTCCTCACCAACTCCCATTTCGTCGCGCGTCGGCCAACGCGTGTGGCGCGTCGAGGGGATCGCGGGGTTGAAGGCGACTCACTCAGGGGTGATTTCTTCAGACAATTTGGTTGGCTTGAGGGTTCTTCGCCGGGGGACCTTAATGCCGTGATCTTCATCGTCCTTGCGCAACTCCCTCTTGACGGGCGAGCCAAGAGCCCTGGAACGACTGTTGAAGTATCCCGTCAACTCGGGATGGGAGACGAAGCGCTCCTCGTGCTGGGCAAGGTAGGCATCGAGCGCGGCGGCAAGCTCAAGCTTCTTGTAAGCCTCGTAGCTAGTTCGCAGTCAGCGCGTCGGGGTCTTGCGTGGTTTCGCATGAGCGATTTGAGCATTTGCGCAGCGCAAGCGCGTCGTGGGAGCTTTGACGCCATCATCAACATTGCAGCAGCAGCGTCAAGGCGAAGCGCAAAGCATGGGCAGCGATTGTGATAAGCGCGCATTTCGTCGCCGCGAAGGAAGATGGGTGCGCGATTCTCGGCGTTGAGATATATACTCACTTTTCCAGACCGACCTTCTCGGCAAGTTCGACTAGGTCGCCTTTGCGCTGGTTGTGCAACCAACTGGCCATTGTGAGAGTGGGAACGACGCTGTCGCGTAGACGATGTGATGAGAATCAATTACGGGAGATGGGAGCGGGTAACGGAAGGCTGAAGCAGAGTGTTGTGGCGATGTAAAGATGGCGGTAGATGACGATGATGATGATGGTGGGTTGTGGTTGCGAGGGTGATGGGATGTGTGGGCGGGCGTGTTCCGCGTGAGTGGCTGCGAGTGTTGTTTATGTTTTTCTACTTCGTGCAGGTGCTCCCCGCCTCCACTATTTCCTCTGTCCGCTGAGGTGCCCGCGTGTTTACCTCGCACTTGCCTTCTGCGGTCATAAAGACAAAGGGTGGGGAAAGGCCCACCACAGCTTCAACACAGCTTCAACTTCCATTGCCTTTTCACTTGACGACCTTGAGCTCGAGTATGTCTTTGATGTTGAAAACACTCTCGCCACCTTCTCGAAGGGTCCAGTACACGGCTTCATGGTTCTACTACGTAAGGTAGTAGCCCTATCTACACCTTTGTATCCCTCACGCGTCTATCCAATCCACAAACCTCTCCTCCCCCCTCTTCACTAACCTCACTGGTACATGCTCCTCGTTCAACTTCAACGTGAGCACTGAAACGGACCTCAGAATCTTCTCCCGTGTGCTTGTCTGTGCCATCTTGTACACCTCTGCCCTTTTCTCCCGGTCCATCTTGGCCACCTCCTCGCCAGCCGCCCATTCGTCCACTGCCAGTTCTAAGCTGTGGCTCCGGAACAACACGGCCAGCGCCGCGATGATCTCGACCTGCGCAATCCTACGCCCCAGGCAGGACCGTGGACCGTCGCTGAATGGCACGTACGAGCCGCGCTCCGGGCGAAAGAGCTGTGCGCTGGTGACGGGGCCCTCTGACTGCCCAAAGTCTTCGGATTGGTCGCCATTCTTTGTCTCTATGCCTGCAGTGCTGGTGTCCTGGTTCTTTCGAAACCATCGCTCCGGTACCCAGTCGTTCACGTCGTCCTTGCCCTCGTAGATCTTACTAGGTCGCGAGGGCCAGTATCGCGGGTTTCGGTGTACCGAGACGGCAACCAGGGAAATCTTGGTGCCTTTGGGCAAGAGATGCTTTTGCCCATCCACGGTGAGCACTTGGTCCTGGTCAGGGGAAACCTTCTTAGGCATTTCCACCACGGCCGGCATCAAGCGAAGCGTTTCGTTGAGACATGCTCCTAGCATGCTGCCCATCATTGGGTTGATCAGGCTCTCAAAGTCCCATGAGCTAGGGTCCGCATCTCCGAAGATATCGTCAATGTCTTTTTGCAATCGTCGTTGAGAAGCTGGGTTGGTTGCTAGCTCGATCAGGATGAAGTGGATGGCGTTGGCTGTGGTCTCGTGTCCCGCAACCAGCATGATGAAAGCATTTCCAAGGATTTCGTCCCGCGAAAGAGCGCCCTGCTTAGGGATAGCCTCGCCTGTGCCACTCTCGACGCGATAACTGGATCTGACCAATTGTCCCATCAGGTCCATTCCCTCAACTCGCTCTCCGTTGCGAGCTTCCTCGATCTTCTCGTCCATAAGCTCCTGTAGGTAGTTGCACCAATCTTCGTGGGCATCAGCTGCGAGTTGGGTTTTCGACAGTGGGATCAATCCTATTGCTGTCAGTCGGGTCCTGTCATGGGCTTTAATTTGAGACGTACGCAGCAACCAGCGAGGGGCCAGCAAGAGCAGGATGATATGGTCCAGCAGGGTTGCAACGGTATTGACAAAGCTCAGTTTATGGCCGGTCACAGGCTCGGACGAACCATACTTGGCCAACTTCGCATCAGCTCCTTCTGACAAGGTCTCACCAGGCCACAGCAGCTCTAAGCCAAATCCAACATACGAGATGATGTGGAGTGCGAGCTTCATGGTGTCGCGGTCGAGAGAATCAATTGACTCGTCTCGTTCACCAGTCGGCCCTGTCCAGGTCTTTACCATACCTTGAGCTTGCCGAATGGCCTCCTTGAAGACGAGAGCCGTATTTTTCTCATTGAAGGATGCAGACGTGACCTTGCGGTGCATCCGCCACATGGCACCTTCAGAGGTCAAGACATTGTCGCCAAACTGGCGCAGGATGTCGTAGGTCTCTGTGAGTTTGAAGAAATGGTCCCGGCGGAATGAGATTTGAGAAATGGCCTCGGCATTAGCGACCATTACCCAGACCATTCCGGGACTAACGATGATGAAGATATCGCCATGTCGGGCGAAGCGCTCATGGCGGGTGCGATACGAGAAGTTGGGGATCAAGGGGCTGGTGGATTAATTCATATGTCAGCCCTGATACTGAAGCCTCGTAGTGGTGACGACGTACTCGAGCCATTCTTCCCACCACGACTCCGGAAAGCACTTGATTACGGGAATCCATAGCTTGTGAGTGATCTGCCAAGCGAGGTTGATAGGCGAGCAAGCTATCCGAGCAATGCGTCAGTGGCTTGGGCGGTCGGAGCGGAAGACCAGACTTTACGGGCAACGATGTATGGGAGGCCGGTACTTTTGGCCACGGCAATGTTGTGTCGCAAACCCGATATGCAGGAGTAGGTTGCACAGGCGGCTGCAAGTCCAGCGAGTACAAGAAGCGTGTGCATTGTGGGAATTGCAGGGTGTCGTGTTGGTTGAAGGCGTTACACAGCCACTTTTGGCCGACTCACATGCAAGTGAGATGTCGAGTGGCAGCTACCGGCTTTGGATATAAACAGTGACAAGATGAAGGAAATTCAACGGTGGTGGTAAAAGGAACAGCAATGATGACATTGGCGTGATCTGGAGTAGGCGAGTTTTCACAGGATTCGATATGCGACTAACTTAGTCGACGCCCATGTCGCGTTCCCAAGCGGGTTCGTTTCGGATGCGCGACAATCCGAACAAAGCTAGAAACAGCTGCGTTGACATTGGCTGAATCGTGCCTAGGGGCTTGAGACTCAAGTGTCCATTCCGACAGCCAGGTCAGTCTAGGGTAAGATGTGTTGTCAAGGAGGCCATGATCATGGCCAGGTGCCAACTGGTGCAGTCAATCCTCCCAGAGAGGCCTCCTTTATTATGCGGAGAAACTCGACGTCGATACCTCAGATTGAGTACGGATAAACATGTGTCTACCAGATACCAGGCAATATTTAATTTAACCTGTCGTGTCCACCGCAGACGGACTGACCCCTCAAATCTCGGGGCGGGCGAAGGACGTGTCCAGTGGCACTTGGAAAGTATCGAGCAAAGGTTGTTGCCAGTGGGAAGGCTGGTAAGTTTGGTAGGGTAATTGAATCGTTCAAGTCGGGTGCCCGCGTCGTGAACAAGTAGGAATACTCCGGCGAAAGATTAAGTTACGAAGGAATCAGCACTGAACAGAAGTGTTTCAGGCATGCTTGTGACCAAAGGTACCTGGCACTTTCCGTGGTACAGGGGCTTTCCACGAGTTTATTAGCCTCGACCCCCAACATTCAACAATGCCCCCTCCCCTGCAATCAATCAAGGAAGGTGGAATCCACCAGGTCATGTCACTTCACTGACGGAGTCGACTTGTCGCGACTCAGCTTCTCAACCTCCGTCCAAACAACGTAAACCCCTTTACGAACCAAAAGTTCTCGCCGACTCGACGCCTCAACTCGACGACTCGACTCGATTCCTCTAGTTTTGTTCCAGCATGTTGCCCTTGTCTGTCGAATTGCCAGAGCTGATAACCGTGCTTCGCGTCCTTTCTGTCGCCTCCCTCCGAGCGTAATCCATCCTCTCGCACCTCGTCTGACAGACCATGACGGAACAGACCATGGACGAAGCGACGGATAAAACAAGACGATCGCCTTCTCCCTCCAACCCCGAATTCCACCTCGCTCCCGCTCCCGCCCCTCAATACCCCAAACGAAACTCGAGCCTCCTACCGCCTCCCGATGGCAAAGTCGCACCCCACGATGTCCAAGCCCCCTCACCTTCAACCACAACTCAGACCCGAGACTTTGCGAATGGATCTTCGCTGGCTTCGGTGCCCCAGTCAATGTCGGCACCCTCTTCGTTGAAAATAAAGTCGACCGCTACTTCTACGAAGGACCGCACCCCCATCGAAGCTGAAGGTGGCGATTGGCAAGGTCAAGATGGGACCGCCGCTCCTGAAAGGAAGAGCGTCCAGTTTGCTCGACCCGACCCGACAGACTCTCCTGCCGCACACACGCGTAACAATTCCTGGGAAGAACCTGACACACCGGGCAAGTCTCGCGGAATTTCCTTGGTGTCCAAACTGAAAGCTCTGGCTGGAACCAGCTCGCTCCAGACGCCAAAGTCCCCCAACGGTCTGCCCGAGCTCGGCTCCCAGTCCATGACCAACTCCCCCACCGGTTCTCGACCAGGCCGCGGTATCCCAGACACTCTTACCGAAGAGGACAGCGATGCGGACGCCGATGCAGAGGAGACGGCCGACGAGGCTAACGCCACTGACCCGGCCAAGTCGACCAAGAAGAAGCGCAAGATGCGCCGTCCTAAGAAGACAAACCTCTCGAATCCCACGACTCCCAAACGATTTGCCCACGAAGCCGGTGCACCGAGCACCTACAACCGACTGCTCAAACGTCGTGCCAGCATGCCCGACACCTCCAATGCCGACTATGGAGTGTCGGAAGGCGAAGGTCGGGATCGTCTAGGGAGGATATATCGACGAGGCAACTCCTGGATTACCCCGCGTCAAACTGGCGAAGAGGGTGACGAGGACAACCAGGTAGCTGTGGGACGTCGGATGGGCCACATTCGCCGAATTACCGTCTTTGGAGGCGGTGGCGTGTCGGATGGTGATGCGATGACCCCGAGACGCCCATTCTTCAACTCTGAGCGTGCTTCGACATTTGGTGCCCAGAAATGGAAACAAGTGAAGAACACCCTCAAGCTCCTCCGGCAGAAGAAGGAGGATCGATTCGACTACTTCAAGTCGGCCGAACTCATGGCCGAGCTGAGAGCTGGTGCCCCAGCCGTGTTGATGCTTGCGAGCATGATCCAACGAGATGAGCACGGGAATAAGAGGATCCCAGTTCTCCTGGAGCAGTTGAAGCTACGCATCACCGATAGCTCCCCAGTTCCCGACGACGACAAGGATCGCCATTGGCTGTTCACCATCGAGCTCGAGTACGGAAGCGGACCGAGCAGAATGAGCTGGACCGTTGTTCGCACCCTGAGAGACATCTACAACCTCCATTTGCGCTACAAGTTCGCCATTGGCAACGAAAAGTATATGCCGGGACGCCTCGACCTGGGCGGTCGTCCCAAGCAACCTAAGTTCCCTTACAGGGCTTTCCCTTACCTGAGAGGAGCTCGCAAGGGGGGTGGCGATGAAAGCGACGACGAAGACCAAGCGAGCATTCGAGGCGAGGACACGGCCGGGGAAGCTACTGCTACTGAGGCGCCCGAGGGCATCCTGAGCGACCCCGACGTGATGGGCCTGGCCCCGAGGAAGAAGAAGCGCAGCCTCCTGAGCATGAGAAGGCGATCTACCGGAATTACCGACCCCGGCGACCTGTCTCAACCCGAGGGTCCTGGTGGAGTGCTTGACGTGGCGACGCGAAGACAGCGCTACGTCGAGAAGCAGCGTCGCATCTTGGAAAAGTACCTTTCCGAGATGATTCGATGGCTCATGTTTAGGGCCGATAGTAACCGACTTTGCCGATTCCTCGAACTCTCTGCGCTGGGCGTCCGCCTCGCGGCCGAAGGAAGCTATCACGGCAAGGAAGGCTACCTTCACATCCAATCCTCCAAGGGTCTCGACTTCCGCCGGGTACTGACGCCGGCCAAGGTGATAGCTCGACACAGCCGCAAGTGGTTCCTCGTGCGGCAGAGCTACATTGTCTGCGTCGAGTCGCCCGAGAATATGAACATTTACGACGTCTATCTCGTGGACTCCAAGTTCCGCATAGTGTCGAAGCGACACAAGATCAGACAGATTGGTTCCGACGAGAAGAAGAAGGAAATCGACCTGACGCTCGAGGCCCCCCCGGAGAGACACCACACTCTCACCCTGCACACTTCGGAGCGCAAGGTGCGCCTCTTCTCGCGCAACCAGTCGGTGATGAAGCAATTCGAGGACTCGATTAATGAAATGCTGAAGCAGACCTCGTGGTACCAGAAGAAGCGGTTTGATAGCTTCTCGCCCGTGCGAACGGGCGTGTTTGCGCAATGGTTGGTTGACGGCCGGGATTACATGTGGAATGTGTCGCGAGCCATCAACATGGCAAAGGACGTCATCTACATCCACGATTGGTGGCTGTCTCCCGAGCTGTACATGAGAAGGCCGGCAGCCATCAGCCAGAAGTGGCGGCTGGACAGACTGCTGCAGAAGAAGGCGAGAGAGGGCGTCAAGATCTTTGTCATTGTGTATCGTAATGTTGAAGCGGCGATTCCCATCGACTCCGAGTACACCAAGTTCTCGCTGTTGAATCTGCATCCCAACATCTTTGTCCAGAGATCGCCGAACCAGTTCAAGAAGAACCAGTTCTTCTTTGCGCACCACGAGAAGATCTGCGTCGTCGACCATGACGTGGCCTTTGTGGGTGGCATCGATCTCTGCTTTGGACGCTGGGACTGCCCTCAGCATCCCATCGTCGACGACAAGCCAACGGGCTTCGAGCTCTCCGAGACGCCCAGGGATGCGGAACACTGCCAGCTGTTCCCGGGTAAGGACTACTCGAACCCTCGCGTACAAGACTTCTTCCGACTCAACGAGCCGTACGAGGAGATGTACGACCGCAGCAAGGTCCCGCGGATGCCGTGGCACGACGTTGCCATGCAAGTGGTGGGACAGCCAGCTCGAGACCTGACACGCCATTTCGTCCAACGCTGGAACTACTTGCGTAGAGGTCGGAAGCCGACGCGTCCCCTCCCGTTCCTCCTCCCTGCCCCTGATGCCAACGTCGACGAGCTGGAAGCCCTGGGTCTCACGGGCACCTGCGAGGTACAGATCCTGCGATCGGCCACCACGTGGTCGCTCGGCATCGAAGACACAGAGCACAGCATCCAGAACGCTTACGTCAAGATGATCGAGGACTCGGACCACTTCGTGTACATGGAGAACCAGTTCTTCATCACCAGCACCGAGGCATATGGCACCCGGATCCTGAACCGCATTGGAGACGCCTTGGTCCATCGCATCATCCAAGCCCACCAGAACGATGAAGACTGGCGGTGCGTCATAGTTATCCCGCTGATGCCCGGTTTCCAGAACACGGTCGACGAGCAGGAGGGCACCAGCGTTCGGCTGATTCTCATGTGCCAGTTCCAGAGCATCTGCCGAGGAGAGCAGTCCATCTTTGGCCGACTGCGGGCTCTCGACATTGAGCCCGAGGATTACATCAACTTCTATTCTCTGCGGCAGTGGGGAGTCATGAGTAACGATGCTCTCGTGACGGAGCAGTTGTACATCCACGCCAAGACCATCATCGTCGACGACCGCGTGGCTCTGATTGGATCGGCCAACATTAACGAGCGATCAATGCTGGGGAGTCGTGATTCGGAGTGTGCTGCTATTGTCCGAGACACCGACATGATTTTGTCAACTATGGCTGGAAGGCCGTATCAGGTCGGCCGCTTTGCTCACACGCTGCGTCTCCGTCTGATGCGGGAACACTTGGGACTCGACGTGGACGAGATTCTCGAGGAAGAACGCCAGGCCGAGGCGGAGGGCCAGGGCTTCGAGGAGGAGATGGTCGAAATCTACAACGAGGCCGAGGCCGAGGCCGGGCCCAGCAAGCCCCGGCGACCTGGGCCGCAACATATCCCGAGCTTCAACCACGACCTTGATTTGGCGGCAGCCCAGCAGATGGATGAATTCCCGGGCTCTAGCTCGATCTCGAGTCCCTCGACGTCTGATTCCGAGGCTGTTGCGGAAAGAAAACGCGCCAAGGGCAAACAGAAACAGAAGTTTGACGTTACGGGCTATGGCCCTGACCAGTGGAAGCAGGCACAGAAATCTGGGCTTGACGCCGGTCGAGATTCCGTCATTGTCAAAGGCCGCGAGGTCCTCGTCAACAGCATCGGCAACGAGGGCAAGGGAACTCTGGAGATGCCTGAGACGAAGCGCAAGTCGACGTCCAGGGAGAAGAGTCCTGGCCCGAACCAGGTCCGGAATGATGGGCTGCCTCCAATCCCAGCTTTGAACCGGCGGACTACTGATCAGCTGGGGCTGCCTCGAGCAGCTCAGTTGCCGACGCTGCCAATGTCAGACGATACCGATATCGGCGGTCCTCCTCTGCACTATGACCCCGACACTGGGCGGCCTCAGACGGGCTTCGTGCACCCCATGGCGGCGGACATTGAGCTTGCGCACATCGATAAGGACTGTATGAAAGATCCCGTCAACCCTAGCTTCATCGACGACATCTGGGCGCGCGCTGCCATGAACAACACCAAGCTGTACCGCAGGGTCTTCCGGTGCATGCCCGACTCTGAGGTCAGCACGTGGTCCGAGTATCGCGAGTACATGGCCTATGGAGAGCGGTTCCGCGCAAGTCAGGAGCCCAGGTCGCGACAAGATTCCGAGTCTAAGCCGCCGCCCAGTCAGCCCAGCCATCGCGGTTCGACATCGGCGGGACTCGGCGTGAGCGCTCCGGGCCTGGATACGCTGACCCAGGCCGTGGAGAATGGGAGCGAGAAGGTTGTCACCAAGGTGGCGGATAAGATCATGGGGTCTCACACCGAGGAGAAGATTAAGATTGTGATTCCTGGAGACAATGCAAAGGATCTGAACGAGAAGCAGCTCCCGCCACTACCGCAGGACGTCAGCCCGCCAAAGACGGCAGATAATGGCGGTAGTCGTCCGATCGAAGCGCCATCCCCGGTCTATTCTCTCGGCGACGTTCCCTTCCCTGCTCTCGAGAACACGCAGACTAGGTTCCTGGAGCCTCAAACCAGCACTCGGGATCGAGACCGACGGACAACATTTTCGACTCTCGAGAAGCCTTCCTCCCGGGAGACGAATGTGCCAGGTCCGGGCCAGATGGGGTCGGTTAAGCGCCGCCGCAGGGCCACGACAAAGAACAGCCGCCGTGGATTCACCATTGACGATATGCCGACGCGGGCTCACGCCGAGGACTTGCTCAACATGGTCCAAGGAAACTTGGTGCAGTTCCCGTACGACTGGCTCCTCACGGAAGAGCAGAATGGCAACTGGGGCTACCAGGTGGATGGTGTCGCCCCCTTGGCAATCTAGTAAGTGACAAGTTGTGTTAAGTATATTGAAGTAATGGGTTACTAACAATTTGTAGCAACTGATTTGCGCAAACCATAGACATCAGATTGGACTTTTGGAACATTATACAGATGCATGGCGACGGAGTTTCATTGGGAAAGGAAGCATTATTTGGGCGCCCTGTTCAGAACAACCGCCATGGTTTCTTAAATAATCATACATAATCTTCAGAACGACCTACATATAGCCTTTTTTACATGTATATTACATCCCACGACCGGTCCTGTTTAAACCTTTTCGCTCACCCAGATGGCCCCTCGGCATCCGGCTCGGATCACGCCCGTGAGAAGCCAATGCGGTTCTGCCTTTCTGGCGTCGTGCTCGACGGCATGATCCAGGTGCTCCAGCTCCTCATCGCGGATCCTCCTCAATGTCTTGACTAAGTCAGCCAAGTCCTCGCCGACCTCGTAGCCCTCGGCCTCCCAGCCGGTAATCATCTCGAGCAGGGTGCGGATCTGCTCGTTGTAGTGGCCCCCGATCTCCGTCTCGACGGCCTCGGTGCAGGCCATGGCTGCCTCGTAACCCATGACGGCCGTGGTCCAGCCGAGGCCGGTGGCCATGACGGACCAGAGCGGGTAGAGGGCCGTCGGGCGCACACGGTGGCGGTAGATGAGCTTGTTGAAGGTGTCGAAGTGGCCTTCCTCCTGGTCGTACATGTGCTGCATGAGCTTGCGGAGGTGGGGGCGACGGCGGAGAAGGACGGGGGTTTGGGCGGCGTAGATGAGGACGGCGGCGAGTTCGCCGGCTTGGTTGACGCGGAGCTGGATGTGTTAGCTTAGCTTGATCTAGAAGAGACGTGAGTTTTACAGCCGAGTCGAGAAAGTCGCGCTGTTCCTTGCTGAGAGGCTTGCGCTTCTTGGGAGCTTCGGGCGAGGCCGTCGCCACGGCTGCTTGCGTGTTGGGCGTGGTGGCTATCGTCCGGATGTGCGGTTGGTATCGGAGGGCGAGCGGCCGGGCGCAGAGAGCCCGCATCGGGCGGACGAGTGCTCGAGTGGGCGCCATTGTTCAGAATGGCTGATGTACCGCAAGAGCGACGGTCAATTTGGGGTGTAAGGCAGTGTTGGAGCCTGTCTGTAAACGTCCCTCCATTTCCCGAAATCGAACCACACCGAGAACGGCGGTTCCAGTTCCCGGTCGGTGGGTGGGCCCGCCTGATGATTCACCGTATGTTCACCGAGACTGACCAAACGGAGAGATTACGGGACCGCTTCTCACCACGGATCGGACTAAATATTTGCCGAAGAGCCCACTCTCCACGTGCCTTTGGATGACATAATCGGCCAATCACGCTTGGCTGCTGGACGACGCAGACTGGTACTCAGAGGCAACCTTTGCTTGTCTTTACACTTTTCTCTCTCCCGCTTCAATTAACAATTTAGCTTCTTTCATCTCCTCGCACGATCCCCGAGCTTTCCCACGAAACGCCCCCGTCTTCATCCCTTCTGCACCTGAATCTCTCTTCTCTCTTCGGTTTACTCGCGACACGACAAACTCGGCCGGCACATTCACCCTTGCTTGAGCGCGTCGCGAGCGCTGCGAAATAGCCCCTGAGGAGGAATCGGAAAACAGAGTGACGCAGGCACAACCCAGAATCCATCATGGCCGACATCGATGACGAGCTGCTCGCCCTCGCGGGTGGAGATTCCGAGGACGAGGGCTCCGTCGTGTCCAGGGAGGCGTCGGCGTCGCCGCCGGCGAGGAAGAGGTCCTCGGACAGGTCGAAGCGCAGGGGCCGGAACGATGATTCGGAGGAGGAGGGCGAGGCGTAAGTGGCTTCCCATCTCTGTTCATCTACTCTACGCGCATGGCATCTCGGATGTGCACCCTGAGCTCTTCGGTTCGCTGACACTGGCGGTTCAGGTCGTCGGCTCCCGGCACGCCAAACTCTCTCGAATCGGCGCCAATGGACGAATCCGATTCGGATGCAGAACCTTCTCGAACCCGGTCTGCCCCCGCGGCCACGGATGATGATGACAAGTATCCTGTCGATGGCATGTACATCAGCCAAGCGGAAAAGGCGGAAATCATGGCTATGAGGGAAGTCGAACGGGAACAAATCATCGCCGAGCGAATTTCGGAGATTGAACGTCAGCGACAGAACCGGCTCCTTCGTCAAATGGTTAGCAACGTGGAAAACGAAGAGCGCAAGCAGGTCAAGAAGAAGCGCAGCGCCGACACGGCCGAGCTGGAGGACGGCGACCGGAAACAGTCGCGGGCGCGGACGGGTGGCAAGGGCGAGTCGGCAATGGACTCGCTGCGGAGAGCTAGGGCGGAGAAGGCCAGACGAAGGGAAGACCACGAGAGGCGGAAGGATGACTACTCGGATCGGGGTCGATCCCGGGAGCCCGATGACAGCGACGACGAGTTCGCCCGCGGTCGGTCTCACACGCCTCATGATGACGGGCCGCGTGATGTGCCACCGGCCGACCTCCGTGACTACGACCGTGTGCGCTTGGGTAGGAACGAGTTCGCTCAGGTCTGCTTCACTCCCGGGTTCGAGGCGGCCATTGTTGGGTGCTACATCCGGATCGCACTGGGGCCGCATCCTGAGACGGGAGTCGAGCAGTACCGCATGGCAGTCATCAAAGGTATGTACGAGTCGTGAGACAAGTGAACACTATTAACTCTATCAGGATTCACGACGAGTCGACCTTATGCGCTTAACGGGCCCAATGGGTCGTTTGTTACCGACCAGTACGTCAAGGCGGCGCATGGAAAGGCCGTTAAGGAATTCCCTTTCATCGCTGCTTCAAGCGGAAAGTTTACAGATGTGAGTAGATGATATGTGTTTTTAGGAGTATGCTAATGCGCGGCAGAGCGAGTTGAACCGATACCAAGTTACTTGCGCCAATGAAAACGTCACTCTTCCAACAAAGGCCCACCTTGGGCAAAAGGTCGATGACATCAATGGACTGATCGACCACAAGTGGACGAATGAAGAGATCAAGGCAAGACTGAAGCGCAAGAACGAGCTGAGGAAACGGTTTGATCCCGCAGAGCGCGAGCGCGTGGCACGGTTGGTGGAGGAAGCTCGAGAACGCGGCGACGACGAAAAAGTTGAGGAACTCACCGAGGAGCTTGACAAGCTCGGGCAGCGGCTCGCCTTCAAGACCAGCCTGGGGCCGAACAAGAACGCAGACGCGCCCAAGGGCCAGACGGAACAGGACCGGCTGGCGCAGCGCAACCGGGAGAACCGAAAGTACAACGCCGAGCAGGTGCGGAAGGCGCAGCTCAAGGAAAAGGCAAAGTCCCGCGAGATCGAGATGGCCCTCAAGAGGGGCGAGGCGTACGAGGGGGACATGTCGCGGCGGTTGAGGACGAAAGCCAAGTTTGTCTACGACGTCAACGAAAAGGTGGAGGACAAGCCGGCTTCGTCGACGGGCACGAGCACCCCCGTCAATGGGGGGACGCCCAAGCCGGCAGCGAGCAAGTCGTCGCTGTTGCCGCACCTGGCCAAGCTGCAGGAGGAGAAGTACTTGCAGGAGAAGGGGATTCCGACGATTCACCGGCCGTTGATGGACGATGACGTGATTGGGTCTTTGGACCTGGACATGGACATTGAGATTTAATGGCTTGACGAGGGATAGTGACGGGAAAAAGGCAGGGCGTTGTGGTTGATTCTCGCGTTTGACATGTTGCGGCAGGTATTTCGTCTCGGATTCGGTAGGGATGGTTAGAGCCCAGGTTAGAAAAGATACTCTTGCAACTAGGTTGAGCAGTTGTGATTGTATTGCATGTGTGTGTACCTCTGTGCGTACGAATCCTCGTCGCATACTGTATCATCTACTGTATCTATCTGGGTTCATATCTGCATTCTATCAAACTGACCAAATCCAACGCTAGTCTATCCTCACGCCACAGGTCCGTCCAGCGTCCGGCGATCCTCCAAGTAATCGAACCGTCCCTGGGCCCTCCGCACAAGATAGTATCCCATGACGAGCAGCTGGAACACGACCGACGTCCAAGCCGCGCTCACCGCGTCCCGCACCGAGCCGACGACGCCTAGTTCCCGACGAAGCACGGTGCCGTCGAGTTCGTCTTCGAAACGCGAGCAGACTTCTAGGTAAAGTTTTGGGTCGTCGGTGATGACGCCGTCGATGAGGGCTGCGGCTGAAAAGACTCCTTCATCATCCTCACCTCCACCATCACCATCAGCACTCCCCTTTTCTGTCCGAGCACACCCCCCCTTCCGGACATTCTTCCTCAAACACCACTCCATCCACCTCGGGTCGTTGACCGTCCAGGTTAGGAGGAGCTTGTCGGCACGGCGCGTCTCGCGGAGGAACATGCGTCCCGGGAAGCCGAGGAGGGCGCGCTGGTTCATGTTGAAGCCGAGGTTGGAGACACGCAGGAAGTGGTGCGAGTAGAGGAGGGATGCGCTGATGTGGGCGAGGGGGTAGGAGGGGAGGAGGCGGCGGGCGGTTTGGAGGAAGGAGGCCTGGGAGGTGTTAATATGAGGGGGGGGAGGGGAATAGGGAAGGGGGAGAGAGGGGGGAATGAGGAGAAAAGGGGGACTTACGTTCCAGCAGCCTAGGACAATGCGTTGAGACCAAGGAACGGGACCTTGCACCTCGTCAAGAGTCTTTGCAATGGCCGAGATGAGGTCCTCGGGGTCGTCGTCGATCTAGTCACGACATGATCAGCATGTTCATCCAGGAACGAGGTTGCATGGCATGACACGATATTCACACTCCACCCCCCTTCACCATAACCGAAAACCCCTGAACGCCGAGGAGCAATACGAACCTTGATATCTAAAACCACCCAAATCTTGTGCATCCGCGGGATGGCTAACCACTCGAGTAGGTCCCGCAGCCTCGGCAGCGGCTCGTTGGGTTCCCGCACGGTGCGCAGCGTCTTGAGGTAGGGCCAGTCGCAGTCCTTGATCTTTTTGTCAACGCCGTAGCAGCGTTTGAGGGATGGGTCCTACCAAAGGTTACCAACTTAGTTTCATACGAATACCTGGATGAAGAGGGAAAGAGAGAGACTTACATGAGACAAGACAACTACGCCATCGGCAGACAAGTGCACATCCGTCTCGATGGCATGCGCTCCCACCTCGACGGCTCCCTGGAACGCAGCCATGGTGTTCTCGGGCCACGAGACCTTGGCGCCACGGTGGGCGATGGCCTGCGGGAGGAGACGAGACGGGGAGCGCTGCGAGGGGAGGGCTTTTGCCCAGGGGGCTTTTCATTCCACATATCCTCAGTCAGTGAGGACTCTCATGATGATCATGATAAGGACCAACCGCGTGGCACATCCCCGTGCTTGATGAGCGGCTGTGACTCGTCCATGGCCGTTCTTTTCCCGCGGGTCATGATGAAGTCGTCGTGCGGGCGAGACTGAAGACGCCGGAAGCGGCGGGCGTTGGGGATGAGTGTGAGGCGACGACGTGCGGGTGTGGACATGGGAGGGTCAAGCCACAGTTAACGCCACATGGACAATGCAGATGCACGACGATGGAAGAGGAGAAACAAGGTGATGAACACCAACTTGCATTGTCCATGTTATGTGTGTTGTCTGAAAAACAGACCGGACTTATCTCGTTTAATTCCAGCCAACCACCGTCGACAGAGGTTGCGCGTGCCTGGTTGATCACCCGTCCCATCCGTTTTGGGGTGCTTTGGATCGGAGTTGGCAGGCTTAGACTATCCGTTCCCCGGATTTTTGAGTGCAATGTGAACCAGCCACAACCAGCCACAGTTCAGCCAAGAGCAAAATGCCATAGAAGTACCAGCCACAGGCGGGAAGATGCGGCAGGCAAAACACGGACGGGGCCGACCCAGACCAGACGGAGCAAAGAGTTTCGGAAGGCGTGGGGGAGAGTCACTTCTGTATCAGCCACAACTGAAGTCTCTCCTTCAGCTCTCTTCCAACGACAGCGCAGGAGAGGGGAAACATCAACAGAAAGCCAAGAGGCGATTACGCCAATCCATTATCACCCAGATACCTTCGCTCCTCGCTCAACTCAGCACACGTCCAGCCGAACTCCAAAGCGGTCCAGCCCCCGAGGCTCGTCATCAACCTCTCGTCAGCGACCGACCGGCCATTCCGGTCTCCGGTCTGGACTCTCACCCTTTCACTCTCACCCTCTCTACTCTACCCTTCCTTTCTTTTTCCTCCCCTCGTCTCGTCTCTCTCCCGCGCCTGTCAAAAACCCTCACGCGACATCTGCATGCAAATCATCCTCCGCCCACTCCCCCCCTCCCCCTCCCCCCAGTCAACCCCCCCTTGCCTCGTCACCACCCCTCGCCCTGTCTGTTGGCTCTCTCTCTATCGCGGGCTTGGCCGCCTTGATAGCATGAAAGAAAGGGAGGTCCCGGGTGTTCTGGACGGCAAGTACGACGGGCGCAATCGCCATCCTTCTCCGCAAAGTGAACCACCCACCCCAGATGGATAAGCGATAACCCGGGGTTGAGAGCTCGTAACATTTCCTGGGGAAACAGCACAGCACAGGCGATATCCGTAAGCTACCTCAATGGTACTGCACCTCGAGATCCAAACAAAGTACACCGCCTGGATCCCGAGCCTGCGTTGAATCCGCCCCGGCTTTTCACCTGCTGTCGGCGGTCCGGCTGCCCCCGATTCGTCCCTTGGCACTCCGCTCTCATCTGCCTGTTGCAGACAGCCTGTGCAGCCTGGCAGCCTACCCAGCGCCGTCTCAAGCCTCGAAAGCCTAAGATTGCGTGGCATGCAGACGAGACGCCCGAATCAGTGGGGTAACCGCTGCTCAAGGCATCAGGTGAAGAGGAAATCGACCAGTTTCAGGCAATCATCGACCAGTGTCCAGCAAGCCGCCATCTGTCACGAGGCAAACATCAAGTAAAACAAACTTCTTTCTTGCAGTCGAGCACCTCAGCTCGACGCGCTTCTCTACACTATATACTTGGCAAAGCCACAGCCAGCCATTCTCCGTGCTGATCGACATGCTGCCACCTCCCCCAATAACAAGAAACTGATGGGTTCCAGATCCAGGCCCCAAATATCAAAACATTAATCGACTAATTCCATCCCAATCAAAAGGCTTATCCCAGTAGACTCCGTAGGTATTCCAAATCACACGTGCCTTCCCAAAAAAAACAATCCAAAAAGCCCGTCAAGCTTTTGTAAAAACACCCGCGCGCCCGCCAAGGTATCATCAAATTTTGTCCCCAGTCCTTTTCACATGCCAGTGTACGTCGTTTCCATGCGGTCCATCATGTGCGGTTGCGGCATCATCTGGTTTCGGTAGTCGACGCTACCCACGCTGAGGCCCAGCTCCGAAGGTCCAACCTCTTCCCCTGAGCTGAGGCTCTCGTCGCTCATGCTCAAGACGCTCTGCGGGGGCTCGGGGTTGTTGCCAAAGTCGCCGATGCTGAACCCCGTCAGGTCCCAGTTGTCCGGGGGCCAGTCGCCGCAGTTGCTGACTGTGATGGACGCCTCGTTAACCATGGGATTGCCGCCGTAGATGGCGTCATACACGTTGTTCAGTCCGCCGTCTAGCGAGCCCAGGAGAGTCTCCCACTCGGTGCTCGACACTCCCTTGGCCGCCGCCGCCGCAGCCATGGGCGAGTGCACCATGTTGGGGTGGGGAACTTGACCGGGCTGCATCTGCATGCGGTGCTGCTGGGGCGACGAGGGTTGAGACCCCGAATTGCCGAAGGGCATGAAATCCAGGTTGGGTCGCGAGAGCGGTGAGCTCTTGACGTTGCCGCTGTTGTTGGCGATTTGCGACATGGACATGCGGTGGTCTCGGTGAGCCATGGATCCCTCGGCTTGCACGTTGTCAAATGATTGCCGCGATCGAGATCGGAAGAACTCTGGCCGAGGGCCAGTTCCCGCCGGCATAGTCATGCGCCGAAGTTTCTCCTGCTGATGCACCAGGTCGCTCTCGCTGAAAGCAGCTCCAGGAAGTTGACCGAGGGGCACGTAAGGTGTGTTCTTCTGCTTCGGACCGGCCCCGGCTGGAGGCGATCCTCGGTTGGATGGGGCCGGCATCGACGCCTCACGTGAAGAGGACCGCATCGGCGATCCGATAGGCTCCTCCAACGCCACCAGCTGGCTGGCCACGCGCTTGAAATCCAGAGCGCCAGACACCTGGCTCTTGTCGAGCATCTTGACCACCACATTCACCAGGCGCTCGTCGTCGCGCATCACCTTGCTGTCGTTCTTAAGGTCGATCGACTGGTACAGCAGCGTCATGCCGCAGAGAACAAGCAGGTCCGTCTTGTTCATGCAAAAAGTAAACGTCATGCTGCGCTCCTCCAGAAGCTGGAGAATCTGGATAATGTGCTTGCTGGAGCCGGCGACGGACAGAAGAGCGGGCGCCGACTTGGGTCCCAAGCTGGAGCCCACAGCGGGGCGGTAAATAAGCGTGCGAATGTAGTAATAAGCCAGGGCCTGTGGTGTTTTGTTAGCACCAGACTGAAAATACCTCAACGCCTATTCGACATACCAGGAGGGGCGATCGGCTGCCAGTGACATCTGTGGAGGGCTTGTCCTGCGCAAAATTGAGTCGCAGATGCGCCGGCAGCCCGTCGTACCAAGCATCGAGCTCGGCCTCAAGCGATGACATCTGCTGCAGCGACATCTCGTGCGAAGACGACGCAGGGTAGTTCTTCTCCAAGACCTTGGCCAACACGCGCGTGGCACGGAACAGGGCCAGCGCACTGGACAACCGAGTGTACTCGCCGGGAAGGGTGGGTTGGAAGCCCTTCTCGGTGACGTATTCATCATCGGTATCAGAAGGATACTCGGCCTGGACATCCTCCTCCTTGAGGAGCTTGGGAAGTCCGAGGATGGCAGCAGAGAAGCTTTCACATGTGTGAGCGGTGCATTGTGCAAGAGGTGTCGATAGACTTACCAGTCGAGAGTGTATAGGGTCCAGAAGACCTTCTTTCGCGTCTCAATGGTCAAGGCGCCGAAAGAGAAGCGCTTCTGGCTCTGGTGTAGGCCGAGGCGCAGCGACAGGCCAATAGCGATGCCCTTGTAGTGCTGGAGGCGCTTGTAGTCGGCGCGCATGGTGCAGTAGAGGAGGGCCAGGGTGAGACACTGCAGAGTGTTCATGGTGTTCTCCATGAGAACGGCATCGAGGGCCTTGCGCCACTGCTGCTCGCACAGGGCCAACTGGGGGAGGTCGGGTTGATCTGAAGAGAGGCCGGCAATGTTGAAGACGAGGTACAGCTGGGCGAGCTTGTGATTGCTCTTCACCTTTTCGGGGTCGGCAACGAACTCTTCATACACGTGAAGGAAGGTGGGCTTGTGGAGGACGGGGAAGAGAGGTGCCCACTCCTGGAAGTAGACGTTGACGCAGCGGTCAGAAAACAGACGGGGAGGTATCCTCTGGGACTGGTCGGAAATCTTGGGGCCCAGAGGCTCGCACCCTTGGATATGCAAAAATGCCTCGGGATTGAAATCCGTCGTGGGCTTGCCGGCCTCTTGGACCTTGCGCTTGAAAGACTCTATGCGATGGAAATGTGTTAGAAGGCCGGCAAACCAGTGGCAGTTAAAAACAAAAACTCACCGATAAAAGTGCGACCGCTGGATGCGCCCATAAAGTAAGAATCCGAGTTCTCAACGCCGAGGAGTAGCGGCGCGGCCTGAACTCGGAATGTGTCTTCCTTTGTGGAGTGGGCTTCGGGACTGGCGGTAGTGGCCGGGCTGGCGGCCGTTGATGAGCACCGGGCGCTGTTGCCGTGCATCTTGGAAAGCATGTCGATCTTCTCGTCCTTTTCGTCCAGCAAGTCCTTGAGTTCTCTCACTTCGGCCTCTAGTTGTCGCACGCGTTCCTCGAGAGACTCTGTGTAGCCGCGGGGGAAGGCGCGGCGGCTGAGCTTGTCGCTGGTCCGGCACTCGAAGCCGACGTTTGAGCATTGTGAGCAGGTTGGGCGGATTCCGTCGCAGCGGATCTTTTTGCTTCGGCAGCGGTCGCAGGCTTGGGCGATCCTACTCTGGGAGCTGGTGCCGACCTTGATGACCTTCATGGGGAGGATCCCGGGCATTGTGGCGGTATAAATGTGTGTTGTTGGGTGTGGTTGTGTGGTGTGTGTAGTTGTATATGTGAGAGATGTCGTTGTGGTGAAAGTCGATGTCCAGGTCCTTTGGGGCCGTGGCGTCGTCCTTCGTGTCGACGGGTTTAATTCATTCGCTCATACCAAGGGCGACTGATGAGATTTTTGAGAGGTTGATGTTTTTCTCAAGCCGAGGAGATACCCGGGTGTATATCAGTGCCAACTTGCCAAGAGCCGGTAACAAGTGGGTGTGCGGTGTTTAAATAAAAAAGGGCAAGACATAAAAAGGAAGAAAGGCTTCGGGGGTATCAAGACGGGAAAAGATAATGGGGAAGAGATGGAAAGATATAGGGAGATATGATAACAGAAGATCCAGAGGAAAGACGGAAGGGAAAAGGACGAGGAAAACGGGTGAATTTAGAAGAATTCGGAGGGTGGGAAAGCGCAGAAGAAATGAGGAAAACGGAAAACGGGGGGGGTGTGGCCGTGTGGACGTGTGGACTCGGTGGGAGGAGGGTGAGGCAGGCGCGGAGGACCATGAAGCCCAAGAAGACGCGAGTGTGGAGATGAAATGGGAAAATCCTGGGGCAAGACGGGTCTCCGGGGTGGGAAAGCTCGTGCCCACACAACGCCTCGCCCCCTCCATCCTCCATTGCTCTGCCGCGATTGAAGGCGGTGGTAGTGGCAGGTGGCAGGTCCTAGGTGCCTTTCTCGTTGTCTTCCATCTTAGGCAGTGAACGGGATGGAAGGGATGGTTCTTGGCTACAATACAGTCAAGTACGAAAAGAGGACAGCACAGCACAGTACAGCACACCAGTAAATTCACCCCCCTGCGACAACCTGCACAAACACCACGGACAGCAACCAAAACCCGAAAAGCAGAAAACGTCTCCAGCTCCTGCCGCCGCCGCCGACTGCCTGACCCAGGCGCTAGCGTCCAGTGGGGACCCGCCCAGGCCAGCCAAAGCAGCTGGGGGACCCGCGGTACCTCAGGTACGTACAGCCGCAGCAGCGACGACGGGGAGGGGAGGGGGTGGCACCTGCCCAAGGTCAAGCCAAATGTGGCCGGGCCGGGGAGTGTGAGTGCGTCTCTCTCTCGGGCTCTTTCTTCTTCTGTTTCTGTTTCTCTTTCTGCTTCTTCTTGTTCTCCTTTTTGGTTGGTCGGTGTGGGAAGAGAAAAAGGGTGTGCAAGGCGTGCCTCGAAGCAATTGGATCGAATCAGGTCGACGACGTGGTCAATTTTGCTTCCTTCCATTCAACTCATACACACCCTCCAAGTCAATCGCAACATCCCGTCTTTCGCTTCGTCTCCCTTTACAGAAGGAAAAAAAGGGAGTGGAATTTGTCGCTATTTGCTTTTCGTTCCCTTTCTCGACTACGTACTTACTTGTCCATCATCTTGACCCTTTTTTTCTTCCTCTTGTCTGAGGATTCCGGGGCATGCCGTAGGCAAATACGGCCTTTTGTCGAGGGATGACCCCGGACCGACCACATGCCTGCCCTAACATCGGTCTAGAACGTCAGCTTCGCAGGAAAGAAAAAAAAAAGAAAAAAAAAAAGAAACAAATAACACAGCAATGCAAAGAGGCTTGCGAGCGAAATAGGCCCTAGGTATTTCGCACGTAGTGCCAACGGCATTTTCCTTTTCCTTGCACTTTTTTTCGAAACGCCCGTCCAAAAGAAATCGTCGGCTGAATTCGGAGAGCGGGCGCTTTGCCTCTTTCCTTGCCTGTCCTGCCCTATCCCTCTTGAACGGATTCGAGAAAGACCACGATACTACCCTCACTCTCGTTCGTTGCGAAAATGCAACCTCGCAACCCAAGCTGCGGTTCCCCCTCATTCTGAAAGTCGTCCGCCCAGTGTGGCTAGGCTTCCCCCGAAACGTGAGGCCGGTGTATTGCGGAGAGACCGTGTTTGGGCTTCCCATGTCATTCATTTCTCTTTTCAGCTCAGGTACTCGGGTTCCTTCGAGAAGCATAGGCCAGCGTCGCATAGGCAAGTGTGAAATGCCTACTACTAAGTAATACCTAGTAGTGGTAGTCATCAGAAAGTAGAAGGAAAAAAAACCAGACCACAGCTTCCCCCAAAAGAGAGAGTCATGGTTGATCAAACAAGGGACATGACACCACCATGCGCAACTCTAGAACGTTCGCAACAGCCCACCACGCACCTCTCTTGCATCCGATCCCTCGGCCACGGCGACAAGCGAACAACAAGGACGACAAGGCCCAACAATCATCACGCATTGAAAAAATCTCATTCTCGTCTCGATACCCCGGATTGTTCACCCGTTCCCCCAAGATGCGGGGAAAAGCAAACCACCACCCCCCGGCGAGCGTGGAGAGAGGAGGGGAGGGGAAGGGGATGGGATGGGGATGGGGACATGATTGCGCTTCCGTCTTCTCGGTCTCTCCAGATTCCTTCCTCTCTCACCTTATCAACTTACACAGCTCAACCTTGAGTCCTCACACGATCAACCACCACCCACCCCTCCCCCTCCTTTTCCCACTTCACTCCGCTTCCCTTCCCATCCCTCCCCCAGCTTTCTGCACGCGGTTCCCCCATGGGAAGAACACAAATCCCAGTTTCATGCACTCATCGCCGCCGTCCGTTTTTTGCCCTTGGCGCACCGTGCAAAGTCGCTCCACCTTTTTCCTTTCAGGCCATCTCCGCGTCTTGCACACGCCACTTTTCCTCGCCTAGTGCCATGTTTTTTTTTTTTCTCCAAGCGACCATGCCCGTAATGCTTCTTCTTTTTTGCCTCCCCCCCCTCCCAGAACGCAACTCTTGCACATGGCAACTCTTCTCAAGGTGAACTAATTCAGGTCTGCCACGTTTCCCACCTTTCCATTCACCATGGTTACCCCCCCCTGTTGAGCTGCGACTCGTGCTTGGCACTGGGACCTCCTCCGTCATGATGGCCTCTTTCCACAAAGTCCACACACACAACTCCTTCTTAGCCCTCGCCTTACCCCGGAGCCGCTCCTTACCTGCACCGACTAGTAGGTTTAGTTCGCACCATTCCACGGCTCTCGACTTCACAACTAACACCAGCATGTCTCTTTCTCACGGACATCGTCCGTCAAACAAGGTCAGCCGTTTTTCTGAGATTCACTCGCAATGCCCCAGGCAAAGTCCTTTGATGACCGACCCTGCATGCCCACGAGGTACCCAACATGAGATCTATTACGCGGGGTGATGCCACCGAGGTACGTGCACTCCCCTTCTCTAGGATCGCAGATGCGGTCGACAGATACATACCCCAGAAAAAAAGATAACACACAACATCCGAGGGAATCGAGATTGTCCGATTCCTGAGGAGTAAGGAACCATGATCACAGCATCTTTCTTGCCTTTCCCCAGTCTGGGGTCTCCAGGATTTCGTGTGTCTTGACCACACCCCGCAACCTTTTTTTTTATGGCGAGAGAATCTGGGGATCGGGCTTTCGAAACGTAGTGTACAACGTAGTCCAAGGGCTTATTAGTTGGACAAGGATAGTCTTTGAGCTTCCAACTCGACGGAACTCTAAGCCACCCTCCCTTTTTTTCTTCTTTTGAAATTCAGGGCTTAATTATTAGGTCGCACTGTGACAAGCTCTGCGGCGTCTGTTCCATGACCCAACAACTCGGAACCGTACAGTATGCCACTGTATGCATGCAGAGGCGGGTTGCATGTACGTCTGAGTGTCACCGAGATGGAGGCTAGTTGGGATGGAAACGCATAGTGGGAAAGACTCACCGCGGTGGGAATGCGCCCAGTGCTACTTGGAACTGCTTCGTTGGCGCCCTAAGCTTCATCCCATCCCATTCCTGTAGCTACTGCGTTGTACGAACAATCTCGACGGCAAACAAGATTCGCAGTTCGCTCAGGCGAGCTCCCATGGCGTCGGTCTCCAGAGGCTCCGAGTGTCTCGAACCTCCCATCGCAGCTCCGCAACAGAGTCAGGCCCCCGTCCGTGCCATGCTGAAGAAGGCGTCTGGGCGTTAACTTCAAGTCAAGCCCGGGGGAGCCGCAGTCTCCACTTCGGAGCCGCAACGATTGCGGCCGCAGATCCCTGATCCGCAGCTAAGCTATCCGGAGTCTGGAATGGTACTTCACCGTCTCGAATTCGAAAAAGCTTCATCCGTCATTTGCGACGCCTGACTCCTATTCCAGTCCCGTGACGATGCCTAGGCAAGAAGACGCATCTGAGATGCGTTCCAGGGGCGAACCGAGCCAGCCTCTCCACCGGGGAGCAGTGACCTTGGTGCGCTGAGACACTGTTGCCTCCCTTTGAGGAATGACTGTACCAATCTGCGCTAACAAGCCTCTTGGCCCAAGAGGCGTGCGACATCCGCCCTCCGCCCTCTGCCGCAGAGCTTGTTCTCCCTTTTTTAAAACAACCCCGAGTCCCGTTCCAACCTGGGCCATCGGTCAGCCTCTAGCGCATTGTCGCAACGACTTCGGATCCGTCTTTGACGCAATTTCGACCTACATGCGATCCGCGACGAATGGGGAAGTCTACCCATCGAATGGCAAGTGTGGAGATTAGCCCATCGCAATCAACCTTTCCGCAACACGGCGTATGTCATCCTCGACGCAGCAAATGCAGAATCCCCCTTTTGTCGCGAGATCCAGCTGTAGCCTGCCGCCTAGCTTTCAGGGGACCGCGAATGGGGTCGCTGCGACTTCGGTGGTTGCACTGGTGCCACTGGTGCTTGCTTGCTGCAGCGTGGGATGCCCGCCGCAAACGGGGTACGCCCTAGACCCTTCTCCTCACGAGAACAGCCCGGGGAAGACGTGTGACGGGCCAAAACCCCAACTGCCTCCCCCGCATGGCACCAGAATGATGCATCGACTCCGGCCTCGTGCCGGGCCCAGCAATCCTGGACCATGCAGCATGCATTGATGCGGTTGCTGACGCCTCAGCCCCAGCACTGGGAGCAAGATCCATGGTCCTTTTTTGCCTTCACCTCTGCATCGCCTGCCTACACGAAGTCGACGTCTGCCATCGTCTGGCTGCCGCCGCCTCCGTTTTCGGGGGGCGAGCCAGGCACGACGTGGACTCTTGTCCAGGGAGCAGAAGTGCCCGTCGCCGCCGTGGTCGCGCCTTGAGCAATTTCGTGTGCGAGGTCGCACTTCCATCAGAGTCTTGTCTGTGCGCGTGCCCAATTTCTAAATGCATATCCCCTGGCATCAGATAATTCCGACACCCACGGTCGCGAAATCGCTGCCGGGCGGCTTGTCAAGTGGTGCCGCTGCTTGGAACGGGTCGCGCATCCGCCCCGTCAACTGCTGCAGGAGAAAGCCAGTCAACCGGCGCAGATTGACGCCTTCAGTTGTCCTTCCCAGAATGAATTCAAAGACAACGGAACCTGGCCGAAATAATGGCCGCCGCAGCGAATGGCAATCCGGGGGGACTTTCCATTTCGGTCGCTGATGTGCTGGCCGAAGCACACCTCAAGGTGTACGAGAATCTGCCGGAGACTTCGTGCAGAAGTAGCGTCCAGTGTCGTTCGCTGACCGTGGAAACGCGCATTGGCATTGAATGCTTTGGGGTAGCTGGGGTACTTGGTGCAGATGCTAATGCCGGAGCTGGAGAGAGAGTGCGTGTGTCAAGTGTGGCTCGCAATCCATTGGTGCAAAATGTTGGGAAGGAAAAGACAATCGGTACCGATCAACGGCGAGTTGCGACGAACTCGAACGACATCTTCTGTCCTCCAACGTCGAGGCTTCGGGGAGGATCCGCGGAGGGTCCCCTCAAGTCCAAACAAGTCCAGCCAGAGATACCCCGCGTAACCGAGGAAGTCGAGTTGTCAGGGCCGAAGTGGTGGGGCCAAGGTGTGCTCGGTCAGCTGAAGTCGTCCTCCTCATTGGCTGGCAAGTCTGGAGCTTGGCCCGATTCGGCCGCTTCCATAGATCCGAAATATGCCACCACGTGGTCGTCCGCTAAAAGGTGGGTCCTCTATTAGCCGGCAATGACATACCGTGTTAGTGACTAGATTTGATACGTTGATGTGGTGATGTGCAGTGTGCGCAAAGCGGTGTATGAAGGCTTGTCTCCCCGGTTTCTGGGATACTATCCAGATCAGTGGGCCGGGGGGAAAACGCGGAGGCGTTCGGTAAGTTTTGGGGGAGGATGCTGGGGTGAGGAATCTGGGGAACTCGCCAAGCATCTTGCTTGTGTGAACATGGGAGAATGGGAATTCTCAACTCAATGCCGAACAGCGAGAATCCCGTCTTGACATTGCCACTTGGCAGGGAATTTGCATGAAACACGGCAAAACAAAGGAAAAGCCAAATCGCCGGGATTGGGCCCACGTACCTCGTTGTCCAGCGTTGCAACCGCGCTCTCCAGGACGCTGGTCTCAATCTCCCTAAGCCTCACGGCTTCTCGGTAACACTCCTCCCTCACCTGTCCCGACCGGCGCAATGGCTCGAGATGATCATGGGAAAAGCCGGAGCTGAGCCGCATTAACTGCGTGGACACCAGTTCGTGCAAGATGACAACCACCCGGAGCCGAAAGATCTGTTGGAGGGGGTGTCCCTCGATGAGAGTGCCAAAGTCGCGTGCCCGTCCTGTCACATCCTCGTCCTGCCAGAATAGCTTCAACTGCCGTTCCCCGTCCGTGCCCTGCAGCACTCGGAACTCCAGGCCGTCCTCTTCGTTGAGGCACATCAGGTAGGCGAAGGCGCTGGACCACTCGAGTCCCCCATCTGTCCGAGATAGCTGCAAAACTGGTCGTTCCTTGAAGATGTGGAGTTTGGCCTTTCCGAGCGGATCTTCGGGCATCGCGTCCAAGGGGAGCACTAACTTGTGCACGGCATGGTCGGCGTCAATGAAGCCGTAACTGAAGAGCATCTCCGCAGCCGACTTCTCTTCTCCGTAGGATATTGTGACCTCTTCTCCACCTGTCACCTCCACTCCGGGCCGCAGGGTTAGCACGACGCCATCCTGCTCATCCTCCTCGTAGTAAGCGGTTGGGCGAGACGAGTGGTTGACCATGTCGAGCGCAGGAACCATTGCGACCCCAGCTCGGGGAAGTTCCAGACATCGGGATCGGTACCAAGCCTCGGCCAAGATCCAGTCTCGGATAGTGGCAGTGTCCTTCTCCCAAAAGAGCGAGTTCCAAAACGCCAGACCCGAAGATTTTTCGTGCAGCTCATCAAACTGTGCCGTCAAGACGGCCAGCTTAGATTCCAGCGCAACCTATTTGCCCAGTGTTAGTGCCCGTTTGCTCACTTCCCCAGATCATCCTCAGCCCTCATAAAAACCTCCACGGGGTAGGTTGCGGTTCCGCAGTTGAGGATGGTTTAGGCATTTTCATAAGCTGGGGATGGAACTCTGGTTCCCTTGGTTCAGACTTGCCTCCAACGAGGTGCCCTGGAGCAGAGCTCGCTCATCTTCCGACCACATGGTGGGAAGGGGAACTTGGCGTGGCAGGAACTTCATGTACTCGGTCCATGGCGTCGAGGCGCATCCTCTGGAACCCACATTGCTGCGGTTGGACGAGACAAGGTGAGCCATCAGGTACAGTATGATATCCTGGCGGGCAGACTGGACCTTTGGGTTAGCGAGCTTGCCGATTCCAGAACATTAGGCCTTTTACCTGGTGGCCGGCGACTTGAAGCAGCTGGCGGAAATTTTGGTCGACATTTGCATATTCCTTCACGGTGGCTGCCGACAGCACTAGGTCGTGGGGGATTCGCAGCAGCGTCTTCGGACTCTCGCCGACGTCTCCATTTCCCTCTCCGCTGGCGGGTGTCGTCTTCGGGTCTGTTGCTACAACCAGGCCGAGTCCCTTAGTGTCCGTCTCTGCGAGCTTGGTGTTGTCGAACTGAACATCGTTGAGGCGTGCCCAGGCGGGAAAGGCATCGATTGGCAGCTTCGTCGTCGATGACATGGTGGAATCAGGATCGTGTCGGAAACGAACGATGAACGAGGGCTTTTAAAAAGGAATCGGATCTTGGAGCTCTGGGCAACCTTGGCTGATGGTAGGGGAGATTGACTTCCGACGGTTATGCAAGAGGCTGCTCGCAGGCCAAACCTGAGGGCTTTTCGAGGGCAATAGCTGATGGGACTTTGATGTCCGGGAACGCAGGAGCGGAGAGGCCCACTGGATCGATGCGGTGCTGTTCTCCCGGGTCATAGCCGAGGACGAATCGTAAAATTTTCCAGGGGCCGAGCGACTGGGGAACTAGAGTATAAGGGCACGACGTGCTGCCTCTTAACCGAGGGTTTCCTGGGAAGAGTTTTGCGGATGGAAGGTCGAGAGTATAAAAGTGAAGCCATTGCGGCGAAGAAGCTTGGACTTTGACCTCTGAAGTTGAATCGATCTTGGAATGCCCTTGCCAGATCTGATCAACTGTCCCATGATTGGTCATTGTGGTACGAGGCGCCTGGACAAGCACCCATCCGGCCGATAGGTTGGGCAGTCGTTGTCTCAAAAATATTCATACGTATTCATACAAATAGAAGAACCGTGGCTTACATGTCAAGCAGCATTGCATCAATGCTGTGCAACCATCCTAAACCAGAATTGTGACTATTTCATGCTCATCCCCCTCCCCCTCTAGGGTTATATCATCAATCGTCATAGCTCCAGGGTATGCTGCCATGTCAAGCCGGATTACCAATCAAGTCACCGCGACGTCGATACCGATAGGCAGGAACGACCATGAACACCTCATCAAGCGTCAAAGGCTTACCTGGCGTACTTTCCCTGCTGGATAATTGCACATAGTCGAAATCAATTTCTTATTCAGCATACGTTCTATTCTCTGACTTGCATTATTGACGCTTTTTTTGCCTTATCATTTGCATCACATATCAGACTTACAACTCTCCACGCTACCACCATGAGCACCGCAGCGGAACCTTCGGGTGCCAACACGGTTCCTATCCCTACCTCGCAGTATCAGACCAGTCCTCATGTCTTGGATGATGAGACGGCTACGGAGCAGACGCCCCTGTTGCTTCCACGATCAACGTCCATCTCGAGCACCGAAACTCTTGGAAGTGGCCGTCCCCATAAGCGACAACTTGGAGTTAAGAATGCAACACCAACACCACCCGGTTCCCAAACCAGCCCCCCGAGGGCTCTTGCCTTGGCTCTGAGCTTATGGTTCATGGTATTTCTACAAGGTGCGCTCCCTGCATTATTTGCCTCGAACAATCCTTACTGATAGTCTTACCCTACAGCAACAAACATGTCTGGAATGACTCTCATCCAAGGAACCATCGCCGCAGAGCTTCGTACCTATGACAACAACGCCATGTGGTTCAGTAGTGCCTACTTGATAGCCATGTCCTCCCTGGCGCCTATCGCTGGTCGTCTGGCTACCATCTTCCCCCCCCGTCTCCTCATTCTGTTCGTGGCCGGGCTAATAGCCACGGGGGGTTGCTTCTGTGCCGTGGCTGGAACATTTGGGGTCTTTCTCGCGGGTCGAGTCGTCGCTGGAATCGGCGGAGCTGGCGTGCTGACGCTGACCGTCATCTTTGGACTGGAACTGACGACTGAGCGGACACGCGGGACTGCCATGGCATTTATCAACGCTGCCTTCACGGCCGGGGTATCATTCGGAGCCATCGTGTTTGGAGGATTGATGCCCGTGATTGGATGGGTAAGCAAACATGGCGAGCACGCTGATGAGTTATGCTGACACGATACAGAGGCCGTTGTTCTGGGCTCAGGCTCCCTTTGCCCTGGTTACGGGCTTCGGCATCTACCTGGCGGTTCCGACGTCCGAATCTGAGGATAGAGGCACCGTCATGGAAAGATTAAAACGGATTGACTATCTGGGTGCTTCGCTTCTTGTCAGTCCACCACTGTGTCTTGGCCATCTATCGGAACCTTCACTAACATACACACAGGTCCTCACCATGGTTCTGTTTCTGTACAGTCTGGCGGTTGAGATCCAGGTACTGCCCTTAGTTACATCCCTCATCACCTTTCTCTTATTCCTCGTCGTTGAGCATCGCGTTGCAACAGACCCTATCATCCCGGTAGCAGTTCTCTCCTCCCGAGGAATTCTGTTCTCATGCCTTTCCCAGCTCGGAACCATGTCGGCACGCTGGAGTGTTTTGTTCTACTCACCCATTTTCATGCTCGCGGCCCGTGGAGACTCGCCGGCAGCTGCGGGATCAATTCTTCTCCCAACCAATGTGGGCTTTGCTCTTGGTGGCCTCGTCGTCGGATGGCTACATATCAGACGTGACGGTGCCTTCTGGCTCCCATCGGTACTTTCGCTGCTCATGTTTAGCCTCAGCTTGTATATCCTATCCCTTGTTGCCTCCCCCGACTTGCCGATTGACCTATTCATCTGGGCGGTCCTCTCGAACGGGCTTGCCACTGGTGCTGTCATCAACTACACCCTGGCACATGTGCTTCACTTGAGCCACAAGAGTACACGCTATATTACCACCAGCCTGATAGCGACATTCCGAGGCTTCGGAGGAAGCTTCGGGACGGCCATCGGCGGTGGGATATTCTATCGACTTTTGCGCAGCAGTTTGGTATCTGGGTTCCTTGACCTCGATGGCGGAGACGAACTGAGCGATGAGAGGAAGACTCTGGTATCGAGGCTTGCGGGTACGCCAGGAATGGTATTCGGCGGCGATCTCAACGGGGCAGAACGGCAGGTGGCCGTTGAGGGCTATGCTGGTGCGACGAGGGGAGTCTGGCAGGCGGCTACAGCACTTGGCCTCGCCATGGTTGTAGCTCAGGCTGCAACGGGATGGACGGCGCCATCAGGCAATGCAGAGGATGACGATGCGACGGGCGAAAATGCCACGGAGAACGAAGGCGTCGGCGAAGCCTAGCGGATGCTTGGTGAGCAGGTAAGAAGGTGGTCAGGTTTTCATGGCTAGAGTTTGGCTCTAACACAGGAATCCAATGTTTCTGGAAACAGGTTTGAGCAGTTCCATGATTCGGCATGTGCCGTCCCTATCTCACGGGTTCATGCCCTCGGTCCGTTTCAAGTTGGCCGGCAGGCAATACGAGAAAAACGGTTTCGATGCAAGCGACTTGTGTAACGACGGGGCTCATCTATCGGGCTCATTGTGCAAGCGAAGGCCTATGCGTTCGCATCTGTATCTCGAAAGGAGAAAGGCGGCGGCGTTCCCGTCATCAAAGCCCCGGCGGACGGCCACATTTCTTCCCAAGCTTCTTTTGCTCAACATTTTCTTTTCTCCGAGTCGTTGTTTTGGATAAGGACAAGATGCGCGTCATGTTCGAGAAGGAGAGGAGAAGAGAAGGGAAGAGAAGGGAATAAGGAGAATCACACGCCCCCCTCATCAACCCAACTCCCGAGGCTTTCTTGGTTCCCTTGTCCAGGACGCACCGTGAGGGTCAGCCGAGTGTTTTAAATAAAAAGGGCCGCGTCGATATCACTGTTGCAATGGACAATGACGGTGAGGGAGGACGACGACAAGGCCAGGCAAGGCCATGACGCGTTTGAGGTGCCAATGTCTGATTGTCTGGTGAGGGGGGACGAAACTCACTCATCAATGAACGAGGGCCTTGAACTGAAAGGCAAAAAAGGCCAAAACAAAATCAGAAACTCACCCCTGCCGGTTTCTGGCCAGATCTTCCACGATGTGCATTCCTGATTCCATCAACGCACGTCTCCGCCCCGTGCTCCGTGCCAATTTCGCTCCCGCGCTCGACGGCCTGCCGAAGCAAGCAGCAGCCTCTCTTGGAACAAAGACGGCGGCCCGCAATCCCGAATGAAAACCCCTTGTTCCGGCTGTCGGCGGCGAGGGCTTGTCAGCTTGTTCGAGCTTGTTCACCCGGGGGGTGGTCGCTGGTAACCCTGTGAGAAGTCACCCCCGGACCAAACTCCCTTCCCATCCTGGACCTGGCGAGCCAGGTACGCAAAGAAGGATCACGTACAGACTGGCGTTGACTTGGACAGAAGGGAGAAGCCGTTTTTGGGGGAGGAGATTCGCTTATGCCTCTCTAGCGTTTTGTCTGTCATCCGCCCGCGTCCCAAGGCCCGGGGCTCGGTTTCGGTATTCCTGCAAGTGACGGGCCGGGCAAGGACTGTGCGCTCTTTCAGCTGCTTTGTCGCAATTAGAGTGGCTGTAACTAAAGCTGTAAGCGATGGAAGAGTGAGGTGCATGGAAAGAAACGAGGCCAGCCTGCGCCAGAGTTGTTCATGTTGATTGATCTATCGTCCCAGGTTGGATTGGTCACTCTGTGTCGATTTACGAAATGGAGCTGAACGACCTCCATCGGAAACAAAAGACGTGTAATATGGGCTTATTATAGTCAAAATATTGCTTATTCAAAACTTTCCTAGCTGTTTGGTGTTGTTACATGGATGGATGAATAATTCATCCATACTGGCCTCAATCTCTCCCCTTTCCCCCATCCCAATTAAAGAACGGCATCCGAAGTTAAAAAAAAAAAAAACCCTCCCAACAAAACCAAAACTCATTAACTCCCGCAAATATGCATATACAAAATAGATTTTGTGCCTGGACATGGAACGCACCCGGCTCCACCCAGAGCATGCGTTCTGTTCGCCCGTTCGTGCTTCATTATGTACAAAGAACCGCCTTTTCGTTTACCCCCATGTCCTTTCCCTTGGTTGTTGGTGTGTGTTTTCGTTTGTTGTAAAACAAAATTGCCGACCTGTTGCCGAGAATAGATAAAAAGAAGATGAAACAAAAGAAAGAAATAAGTATTCGTTTTGAAACAGCTTGGCAAAAGAAGTGAAATTGTTGTTGTTTGATTCATCCGTAGGTTGAGGTCACCCTTGGATGTTTGATGTCCCGCATCAGGAGTTGGAAACCGAACCACCGAGGAAGAAGTCCAGGTCGCTGCCGTGGCCGTTCTGAGACCGCTGCTCATTCTCAGCAAGCTGTTCGAGAAGCGTCAGAAATGGGTCTTTCTCTTCTCCCTGGGCCGTGCCAATGCTACCGTTGTTGCTCCTGTTCCCGGGGCTCGGGGCTGCTCCCATGGTCGGCGTGTGGTTGAGCTTGGCCGCGTGTTGCTGCTGCTGCTCCTCGCCGTGCCATGCTGCGGGGCTGCTAAAGGCATTCGTCGGAAGTGTTCCAAACATAGCATCGTACCCTCCGTTGGCCTCGTTGATCACCACGGCCCCGTTGTGGTTCACGCTCGAACCAGATGCGTAGCTGTAAGGGGGGCTGAAGGGCGCACCCCCAATGCCAGCCATGCCCTGGCCCGGCGCGTGGTGTGTCGTGGGCGACAGGCTGAAGCCTGCAGCCGCTGCTGCTGCGACGGCAGCACTGTTCGCAGATGTTTCATCGATATGGTCGTGCAAGCCGCCCATTTGGGGTTCGTGGTCGTGCGGTATCGATGTCGGCGTGGCAAGAAGCCCCGGGGATGATTGCGGTACCATGCCGACCGTGTACGAGAAGGATCGTTGAGGGTGCCCTGGTGTCGGGAGACCCGAGGCTGACGTCGATAGGCCTGAGATGACCTTGACTTCGGGTCGCTTTCGAGGCATCGGGGCTGTGTTCTTGCGCTTGAGGTTAGGTCGATCAGATCCGTTAGTGGCTCGAGTGCTGTACAGCTCGTGTCCCGTGTAAGTATCGGCTGCAAAATCCACCACCACGTCTGACAGGGTCAGGTTGGCTGCGTCGAAGCTGAATGACTGGCCACCAGGGCCACCGATGTTGGAGTATCGATCGAAGAAGTCCTCGCTGTGGAAGCCGGGAGTGTACCGCATCCCGTTGCGCGCCAACGTCTTGACGAGTTCGCCATGGGCGTTGTAGATTCCCTGTAGTGTCTCCCTCTGGTGTTGAACGCAAGCCCACGAATACCGTAGCTCGCTCAGCTGTTGCATTTCCCGGGACAGGAAATCTGCCGAGGATCCAAAGACATTGACCTCGCCACTGCCGCCTTGCTTACTGTAATGTGCCCCGTGGATGTGCACAGTTCCGGCCGTGCAAATGCAGTATCCGACGAATGCAGGCCACTCAATCGTTCCCGTTTGCTTCCCAAATTCGATCAATTCCGCGATGGCGTTGGCATGGAGAAAGCACATGTTGGTTGCCTCGATTTGCCATGATTGATGCTGTCCGGTCTCTGCGAGCTCGGCTAGGTCGATAGGCAGGAAAGGTCGGTAGATGAGACAATGGATCAGGTGGTAAATAAGCTTGCTCAAGACGAGAATTGTCGAGTCCGCCTGGCCGAACAAGGTACTCAGGCTCGAGAAGATCTCCTCGGTACCCGAGGCCCAAATGTCCACATCGTGTCGAATCTTTGAGAGAGTGGACAGAGAGTGCCAAGGGAAGTGAGAGTCGCCCTTGACGCCACCAGCAGCGAGATATCGGTTGGTGTTACCCAGTATCCGTGTGATGTCGATGAGCATCCCCGTGCTCCCTTGGGGCTTTTTGCCGCTGCCCTGGAAGTATTGAAGGTTCGAGCCGGCTTGGAAGAACTCTCCCTCAATGGGAAGCGAGGACGAGTTTGGTGACCAGCATGGGAGGCGGAGGAGAACCGAGTTATCGTTAATGAGGCACGGCCTCTTTGAACCCGTCGTCTGGAACCGATCGATCAGGTAGCAAGTCCAGAAAAGCCGTCTCCGCATCTCTCGCTCAACAGGCGTCATACGAGCCTGCGAGTCCATCTCTCGGTGGATTTCGAGTGCCATGGCCATTCCAGTGGCGTTTGCTGCAGAGTGTTAGTACATGAGAGATGTGACTACGGGCCATGGAGGTATTTACTCATCAACATGTACGCCCTCTTCCCCTTTCCTGCCGCTGTAAAGGCGCTGACTAACAACAACAGCGCTTGGAGCGCATCAATGGACGGCTCGTCGGTGCTGATATCTTTCCTTGCGCGAGTTGCAAAGTCCTCGCTGAGTTTGATCGCTGCCTGGTACCCTTTTGGATGGGGCGTATATCTAAATTGAAGGGTTAGCCCGCCATTCGGTGTCACGTTGCCTGAACGCACCTTGCTGCGACAGCCGAGATAGCATTAGAAAGATAGGCCGGAAGCTGATTCAACTGAAGTCGTTGTCTGATGGAAGATTCGTCCAGAATGTAATAAGGCTTGCCATGGAAGCGGGTGAAGTAGGTATCCAACAAAGCGTCCGTCTGAACGGGGTTTGGGGACGGTTCTCTGCCAAACAGTCAGTTTCATCTTCTTGGCAATCTGGAATGTTTTGCGGTCGGACCTGTTGATGGGAGTCGCCGGAGAGAGCATTGTCGTGTCCGTGTCACCCGGAGATGGTCGGCTCTCGACTGCAACACGCTTCGCAGCAGGCTCTCCCCCGTCGCCAGTTTGTGAGCCAGATCCAGAAACATCCGTCTTGGTTGTAGCAGGAGCGGTTGCCGACGTTGGAGAGGCATCTTCGTCGTTCTTCTCCCGGAGTTTCGCTTCTAGCCCATCCACCCTCTTTAGCAGCGCCTCTAGAACATCTGTCTTTGGCCCACGTTTTTTTGGTACAGCATCTGTGCGAGCGCGCCATGGTCAGCACGTCTAAAACACCACCAAGACCCCAGAGCAATGGCGAAACTTTGAGCGAGGTAGATAAAACTTACCATAGATACACGGGCACTGGAAGACCTGACAGGCCTCACACGACGGTCGAAGTCGATTGCACTTTATCTTCAAGGGTCGCGTTAGACAAGAACGACTTATACGCGGCATCAGCAATCCTTACCTTTCTCTTTCGACACGATTTGCAATTCATAGACTCTCGAGGCTCGTTACTCATGCGTCGTGGCGGGAGACGCTCGATGCCGACCTGTGGCCGGGAAATGGCCACAGGGTGGACTCCGGGCATGTGAGGAACGTTCATTGGATCGTAAACAGTCACGGTCATGTCCTAGGTTAAATCGAATGGAAGTTGAGGCTCTCTGAGGCGATGGCGCGTTCACTTTCTAGCGAATCTCTGGAGAAAAGAACGAGGGGTAGCGGTCGTGGCGGAGAATAGTAAACCGGAAGAGGCGAACAAAACAACAAAGGAATAAGGAATGGCAGTGGGCGTTTCGAGTCGTTAGTTGGGATAGTTCATTCCAGATGATTCATCTCCCTGGTCATCCGGCGATATACAGTCGTGAACGAGAGTCGGTTGTTGCTGCCCAGAGGTTGTCTGGCTTGGGTGACCGTCGAGGCTGAGAACAGAACCGGATAAATCAAGACTGTCAGTCCTCTCGTTGAAGGCAGAATCCAGAAACGGGCAGACACCTCGGCAGTGGGACTTGCCAGAGGTATAAGGACGGAGGACGGGAGACGGAACGGGTAGAGATGGGGTTGAGGATCAGATGTAGGTTGGGTGAGTCGAGCTCAGAAGACAAAAGGTAAAACAGGGACGCCCTGTCTCCCAGCCCCGGAGCCCAGAATTGGACGACTGACCCGAACCCCAGTCAACAGTCTCATTTTCGAGGTTGCTGGTGTGGAGGTGGCTAGTGACAGCGACCGGGGGCCGACGATGATGGTGGTGTCGATGGTTGACGGTGGGGACAGCGAGTTCCTCTCGGACTGGGCCAAAGATGACGGACCCCCGGCTCTTCTGGGCCTGGCTCTGGCCCTGGAAACCTGCAAGAACAGTCCTGTTTCCCGCCAGCGGTCCGTGGGCGTTGCAGCACAATGTGTATGTCGGCCAGACTCACCCATTGGAGCGCTCCCAAGGGGATCCTCGAAACTCCATCATGAGAGAAGCTTTCCGAAGCTACCCCCAAAGTCAAGCCTCCGCCCCCAACGCAAACACCCCCAAACGACCAACCGGGGAACGGGAGCCCTGGCGTCCGCCACAACACCCTTCAGTAACCGCCCCGATGGACGAGAAAGTGTCACGGTGCTGGGAGGTCCGACATGGGCATCTAGCTTAGTGTCGCTGGTGTTCGGTTAAGTGGTGAGCGAGAGAACAGGATGAACAAGGCTCCAATAGGCCCTGGGGCCACAGGCGGCGAGCGGCAGGCTCTCTGTCTCGAATTGACTTGGGACCACGCCGCACCGCTCCTAGAGGTATGATGTACAGGTGCCCCATGCGAGGTGGGTTGGCGCAAGGTAGGGACGGGCGTGCGTAACGGGTGAGGGTAGCACCTGGCACATGGAAAGCTAACACCGCCGGCCGACGGCAGAGGAGACGTCGGGAGGGATTCGGGGCACTCGAGAGAGACGTCGTTGGGCGCCACCTAGACTCCAGACGGCCAGGCCACGCGAGAGCCAAGCTCCAAGACCAGGAAGTCGGGCTCTTACAGGGGCCAGGCGAGCGCACGGCGGTGGAGAGATAGATAGCTTTTGTCAGCGATTCGCATCGTTGGAGCCGCCATGCGTGGTGCAGTCTTGTTGGCTTGTGTGTCGTCCATGCAAGGGTCTTCTCCGTCGTCCTGATACCTCTGACCCCATCGGCCGTCCCCTTACTTGGATGTGCGAGATTCGACTGGGTATTGGGACGAGTAGTCGGGCTGGATCTAGCCATCCGAACGAGCCAGAGAGGGCGAGGGGGAGTGAGGATGGGCGATGGCGAGGTAGGACGAGAGAGGACGAGCGAGGTAGGGCCAAGCCTGCCATGGTTTCGCATCTGACAATGGAGATATAGGGACAAGGCTTGACGCCCAGGTCCATGTCAATGCCGGGCCCAGGGAGGTGGATGAGCGTTTAGCAGCAGTGTGCCTTGCACTTGGACCACATATGGCAAATTCCGTTCGTGAGTGAGGCAGGACGTGTTGGTTTAGTATTTTGAGAAGCCGTGAGAGGTGCCTTCCTTGCAGACATCGAAATCCCAACGGCGGAAGGAGCAAGAAACGCAGGCTTTGAGGTTGGGTCCTTCCAATTCCAGCTTGTTTCGATTGTACGTGCGTGCCTGCCCGTTCTCTGTTGGCCCCGACACTTCCAAGTTCAAGGTCATTACGGGACAGGAAGTAATCTTCGTATCCGTCGTGCTTTCCTCGATTGCATTGCTGCATTGCAGGTCGCCACCGCACCGAAACCCCCGAATCCCGTCTATCTTAGGTTTTTTTTCTTTTCTTCCTTCATGCTTACTTGAAAACCTAACCTTGCATGGGACGATTCCTTCGGTGAAGCTCATATTGATCCATCGACACTCCAACCACATCCAGCCCAGTACGCAAAACGTGCTTACCTACCCGAGAGCGCCAGCGTGAGCCTCGCATTTGCATCTCGCAGTCGTCATAGCCACTTCACCCGCTGCCATGAGGCGCCTTCCAAGTTCCATCCCCAGTGGCCGCCGGGGCAGCGGGGAGACTGGCCTCTGAGGCGGACGTGGACACTGACAGCCCCCAGCTGCAATCCCTCCACTCCATGTCTGGTCAGTGAAGCACTGGGCACCTCGCTTAAAGCCACGGCGGGGCTGCGGCGTTGTTTGGGGCGTGCCACTGACAACGCGATAGGTCGACGACGCCTTTTCCAACGTCCTGAAACCCAGTGGGCTCGTCCCTCGAACAACGCCTGCTTGGCCATCTGCCATTTCACTCTGCCATCCGTTTCTCGCTTTCCTGCATGCCTCCTTTCGATGCTCCTCTAAGCAACCACCGAATCACACCGTCTCGCCTCGCTACACCTGGAGATCTTAGCTTCCAGCCATGCTTCCTCCCTAGCGGCCATCCTTGCTCATCTCTCCAAGCACTCGACGTCCTCGCCTCGACCGTTGGGACCCCAGGCACCATCCTTCGAATGTACGAAGTACTTCTGTCGAATCCACTCTAGGGACTACTCTATCTACCCGACCCCTTGGTCTGCAATATTCCAGACTCTTTCCATTGACTCGCCACGATTACACACACGACTAGGTTCATCTTTGGTGCTTCGTTCATCCCAGCTCCCGTGAATGGGGACGAGATCGCTCCCCTACCGGTACTCCCTTACACAGGGTGTGGACCACTGACAGGACCAGGGGCCTTCCCCTAAATGCCTCTTGCTTGTGGCTTCGTCCAACTCACAACTGCCCCGGTCCTTCACCGTCTTGTCTCGAGACTATCCACAGAGCCACAGCTACGGTCCCTCTTTTCTCTATCATCATGCTCGATCCTCAACCGGCCGAGTGAAGTACAGCATCGGCCACTCACCGGCTTCAGAGATACGAATAAGCGCTGGTGCTGGGTGGCCGTATTCGAACCCACTCGGGCGTCAACGTCTCGCAAACTCCGACCTGCGGGTAGCCGTCTGGGCTTCTGTCAGTCTTCCGGGACATGTCCAACAGGGGATCAAGATGAAGGACGACATGACGTGACACCCTCCGCGGGTATGTTATCCTTGACTGAAGCATGCTCAGGTGAGCATCGAGGCCTTTTCCTTTCCCAAGGACTTCTAAAAATTTTTACTCGTGTATCATCTGGTCCGATTCGACAAGCAGACCGCTCACAACTCTCACTAGACGACACAACCCCCTTTACCGCCTTGCTTACATATGATGCGTCTCTTTACTGCCAAGTCGGGATGCGGCATAGTATCGAACAATGGCAATAGTCATTTACGACATTATCGGTCCAAGTGACACTGACAAGACGTTGGGACTGCATATCCCGATATGCGGGTACGAAGTCACTCTAGGCCGCCGATATGTTGCCTCATAGGGCTTGCATTGACAGGAACCAGTAATGAGGGGGCATGGCTGCATGGCTTCTGGCCACGCTGACACCCTTGACGTGGGTGATTGATTCGCATGGCATTTGATCATTAACAAAGACTTGGATGAAATTACTCGACGGCCACTGCTTCTGCTCGTCTGCCTCGGTCAGACGCTTTCTCTCTCTCGTCCATTTTCGGTCCACTCCGTCGAATCCAGAGAGGTGCGCTTCATCGATGCAAGCTAGCGTCACCCGCTGGCGCGTGTTATCCACTCCCCTCGTGGTCGGCATGCTCCCCCGATTTGGATCTTGGGCCCGGCCGGGACCCTCTCCAGCCACCCACTGGCTGCCGAAGATCCCTGTCCAAGCTATCACTTTAGACAGCTAACGCCCGCCTCAGAGTTCGAGACGGATTGGTCTTGTCAATTAATCTTATACGTGGTTCCGAAGCGCCGCTGGGTCGGTGCGAAGAATGGTGCCAGTGCTTGGTGAGAGCCAGCGCCGTTACTTGACACACGGCAAATGGTCGATTATGCAACAACGAGCAAAAGCCTCACTGTGGTCCTCGACAGCTTGGATGAACCTGGAGCCGACACATGCATGGCTTCCAGGTCCGGCGGCCAATCCACCCGAAGGCCCGGCGTCGTGTATCAAAACACGGCCCTTCTGGAAGCAGATCACTGCTGAGTGCCCTGCAACGCCAGCCTCCCTGCCTATTCGGACTCCCTCTCGAGCATGTCGGCCTCCGCTTTACCCCAGGTGCCCAATCCGTGCCCAGCATGGGTTGGCCTGGGACACCCACCTCGTCGAACCATTGTCACGCTGCGACCTATCCAGACCCCCGAAACATCCACGTCGATTCTCTGGTAGGCCGCTGTCAGCCTTCTCACAAGGGATTCACCTAAAACTGAAACTGGCCGCGTGGATGGATTCAACCCGAGATCGATGGAGGCCGTGGCATGCCAGGCCTTCTTACTCAGCAGCCTCCCTTTACATAATGTTCCCCCCCAAGACGACTCCAGGGATGGCATGGTCCCATACTTGAGCCGCCTGACGGTCTCCCGCAGTTGGTCAAGACGTCGGCGCCCTCAACTCTGCGCTGCCAGGCTCCTGGGACGGCTTCGTCATCGCGCCCCCAGCACTGGGGAAAGCAAACCCCTGTTGGAATTCTGGGCAACATGGCTTAAACTATGGTTTCTTATGCCGTTTACATGTCTGGCTTCTGTCGGCATGGCCCGTTTGAGAAGAGAACACTGGCAGGCACCTTTGAATTGTGGGGGATTCTTCGCCCCTGACTTCCACGGTTCACAGATCCTTCGACTCCCATTGGCAAAGTCTAAATCGCCTTACTCAGACTCGTGTTGAACTGTCCCCAAACTCAAGCTCGTAACATACATGATTCGAGTATGCCAAAGACTCTGATTTGCATAGGACTTCTCCTATGTCGATGGGCTATCGAGAAGTTGGAAAGGCTGAAGGCTTCAAGTCTCGAGAGAACAAGCAAACACCATGATCCCATTCGCTCACTACTACATTGCGGGCTTGCGTGTTGCAAGGTTTGCGAAAGCGGTGACGAACTATGGTTTGCGGTTCCTCTTTCTTTTCGTCTCTTGTTCCCCTTTCCCGGTGACTCGTTTTGAAGTCGTCTCTTTCGATACTAGCACCCCCTGAAGTCCTAAGGCTCGCGCAGCTAGGTCGATGGCTAACGAGCGCCACCGACGAGAATTCTGTCGTCGCCTTCGGCAAGCATCCGCATTATGCCTAGTTCTCTTCCCGAGCAATGACGACGTTCAAATCTCGCCATGACCGGCGGTGTCGAGATCCACCGTTTGTGTGGAGAGAGAGGGAGGTTTCTTAAAGTTTTGAAACTACCTCGATGTCAGCTGAACAACTCCAGACGGTTCCCTTGAATGCACGTGGAAGGGTGTTTACTGTTGCGAGTCTTGCTCGACCAGACTTTCATCCCAGAAGGTTTTTCTAGGGATCCATATTCCCACTCTCCGATACGGACCGAGAAAAAGTCCCTTGGAGGGGGGTGCCTGAGGGCCCCGTTTCATCGTATCAAGAAGATTAGCTTCAGCTCGCCGGTTACGGGGCGTGGTCAGTTCTTGTGCCTCGTGCCTGGAAACGCGCCTCCGACCGTCCGTTACTGTTTGTTGCTCTTTGTTGTGTTTTTTCGCCTGGCACGAATACGCGCGAATACGGACAGCATACATAGCCAGATCTCGGGTCGGCGCCAACACGGCCACTACATGGCTCCCCTAGTTGCACATCATTCTTCGAATCTAAAGACGCCAGATCTAACCAACGCAATTTGGCCAAGGAGCAAAAGAGGTTGCATTCGGTTGAGTGACGGTCTGGGAATCACACGGATTGCCTCGTCCAGCTCGATGTGCCGGGGCATGCTGTAGAGTTGACGACATCAGGAAGTCATGGCCGCCGAAAGTCACGAGAAGCCGTCCTTTTGAGTCTCTTTCCAATCACGACTCCGAGGACTACCAGTTTTGAAGGGACGATCAGAGTGGACTCTCTCTCTCTCTGATCCTTGCTACGCAGGCTTCCTGATCAACAGGCTCGTCCTTGTCGGTGGTTAAGTGCCTGCTTCTCGTATCGCTTGCCTTTCTCCGTTTTCTCTTGGCCGACCCCTTGGACAGCACCCACAGACGACTGGATTCGACACTGCCCCCTGGCTCAATCGCTGCTCACCCGATATGTCGGTGTATAGGGAGAAGCCCCCAATGCAGCAGCTACCCACGCTCCCACTCTTTCAACCGAAGCGGTACAGCTCCCTTACTTACAATGTGATACACTTGCAGTCTCGACTTCCCCTCTTCTCCGGAACCGCGGAACGCGTCACTGTTCGCTCCAGAAGACTGCATGTTTCCGACCTCGCGTTTCGCCCAGTCTCACGCTGCATCTTGTTGGCCTCCTTTGCTATTTCGTCCTGCGAGTGAGTGAGTGAGCGAGCGAGCCAGCCGCCGACGGCTCGAATCGGTGAGTCGAGATGGGAACGACGCCAACCCCCCAGGCCCCGGGGACTGAATGCTACGCATCACGGCATAAGCATAAGGTGGTCTGCAAGGTTCTCAAGGAGATACCGACTCGTGCAGAAGTGCTGGTCGACGGTGGACCTTTCCTGAATGGCGTCTTCTCTCCGGCATCTCTGCCGGACTCCTCTCCTCTCAGCCCGCCGGCGGCCAGCCCGTGAGAGCGAGGAGAGAGAGGCTTCAAAGTTCGCGGGTTGACCGTTGCCCCTGTCCCGGCCGTGGGAGGCTCCTCTCTCCTCTTCGTCCGAACTCTGTTTGCCAAGCAGGGTCGATTGCTTTATGCGTCCCGTTCATCTCCTCCGCATATCCGCCACACTCGCCTCTTTTCTTTTGTTCACTGTCACCTCAGCCCCCTCGTCCCTCTTACACTCTCGGCCCGCATCGTCCCAGGCGATCCAGATGTGGTCAGAGGCAGATCAACAAGCTCTTGACCGGTGCCGTGCCAAGGTCTCCGGCAGGCTTCCCCTTCAGACCTTCCCCATTCGCCCCTCGGTACTCGTTCGCCCGGTGTCTTGACCCTCTTTGCGTTGACCGTTGAGAGAGCACCCTAAGCGCCCTCTGTTGGGCCTCTCTCTCTCTGGTCCGCCGGCGCCAAACCTGTCATTATTGCAGACCGGGTTTCGATTCCCTCCTCTGGGGAACGCCTTCCATGAGACCCGTCACCCACGTCCTCTTTTCTCGCCTCTCGCTCTCTCACATGCCTCCCCCTCTCGTCCAAAAGCCTACCACTCGGAATGGCACGGCGCACATGTTCGCCTGGCCCCCACCCCCCCTTCCCCTTCCTTTTGGCAGAGGTCCTTAATCGCTGACCATCATCTTACTGTGTGTTTCGATGTCATGTGAGGTTTGCACCGATCCGTTTTGAGGCCGTTTGAGACGATGCTCTACCGTCCAGCGCCCCTCCTCCCCCCCTCCGGCTACTGCGAGAGCGTTTCGCCGTCCCTGCGAGAAGGTGGGTTGCAGGTGAGAGACGTCTCCATTTTCAACTGACTCTCACTCCCTCCCTGAACGAAAGGGGAGGGGGTGTGTGGACTGGGACTCTTTTTTTTTTCTCCCTCCCCCAGTCCGACAGCGAGGCAAGCGCCCTGAATCTCACACAGGGCTGTTTAACCCTCTGGTCGATGGAAATGTGGCGGGCTCTGGAGAGCGAAACTGAAAAAAAAAAAAAAGAGCAAGGAAGCAAGAAGAAGCAAGGGGTTCAGCAGGCATGACGTGTGCGCATGTAAAGCCTTGTCAGCAAAGTCTCCATTCCTCGACCACTCCCGTCTTGTTACGCCTTCAGGGCTACGTTGTCACCTACTCCGCATAAACAGAGTATTATCTGGCAGTGTGTTCTGACAGTGTAGCATCACAAGTGCCGCCATTTTGCACACATTTTTAAATGGGGGGCTGATTTTCACTATTAGATGTAAAACCTCCACGCGTCGTGTTTCCTGTGGCTGGCTACCTAGATCTTCCATGCATAATATGCCATCTGCTATGCTTGCCAAGTTTCAAAAATAAACATCGCGCCGCATAAACCACACCGCCAGCTAGTTCGTCCCGTTGTATGCTGTGCTAATGTATGCACATGTAGTACAGTTCATCACACAGATATGTTTCAGCTTGGTATACAAGGCAATCATCCTGTCATTTACTGTCCCGGGCCTTTCCTGGGCTATCCAAACGCCACAACACATGCAATCCACACACACTCTCTCTCCCTCTCTTTCATCTTCCCTCTTTTTGAATGTCTGTGTGTGTGTGTCTCTGCCTCCCCTTGCAAGCCGTAATGGATCCCCCCTCGAGGGCGCGGCAAACATTCGCTTCCGGGTTTCCCTCTCGCGAGACCGTCTCTCGATACGGGAAGCCAGGGAACTAGACCAAGCCCCCCGGTCTCGGCCCTAGAATCATGACAAGGCCAAAGTTCCACGCCCACGGCTTTTGGGGGGGGGGGGGGGGGGGGCCCCCCCCCCCCCCCACAGAGAGGGGCATCTTTGATCTTAAGGCTAGGCGCTGACGGTGAGAGGGCGGCGCTTGGCATGGGCCTACCGTTGGTGCGGCTGTGCCGAGCAGGCATGTTGCCTCGCTCTCGCCCATTTGCCTCTTTGTGTGCAGCCGCCCTTCTGTCTACAGAACTTGCCCCTGAGGCTGCAAGGCTTGTCCAGATCTTCGTCCGAACGACCTCTCGGTCCTTTTGCTGCTCGACACACCGTCGCCCGTCTCGGCTCCAGTGCTCTATCGGCTATACCGAACGCTTTGACGTCTGTCCTTGTCGAGGCCTACTCGATGCCGCTTCAATAGAGGTTGCTTCCGCTTGCCAGACGCACAAAACTGTAAGGTACGTTCTGACCGACAAGGAGCCGCATAGTCTCGACCGCCGTGAAGGCCGCAACATCGACTGCCCCATACGCGGCAAAGCCGCTCTTCTCGGCGATTTGACTTGGATCAGATGTCCGTCGGGAGGTCCCATCCGCCAAGTCGAGAAAGACCCTCTTCGAAGTCGTCGACCCTCGAGAGCCGTTGCTCCCAAACGCCCGAACCAACATGCCGACCAAGTTGCTCTTCTCCGGCCCCAGCGCCGAGACAATGACGAACGGAGCGCTTTCATCTTCGACCGATCTGGCCCGCTGAAGGCTTTCCAGGCTGACAAACGGTTCGATGGGAGGCGCGTTTCGAAGGAGTGCCGATGGTGTTCGGAACCCCACGGTATAGATCTTGGAAATCCTGAGTCCCTTCATGGCGAATATAACAGGTGCAGCATCGTCTGACGACGATGCCATGACTACGGCCGACCGCCCAAAGTATGCCGAGGGAGCCAGGTCGCGGGTGAGCGTGCTCAGGATACCTTTCCAGCCTGCGTTGTCGAAGACAAGTGTCGAGGTTGGTGCCAATCCGGGTTGGATGACAGGCTCGAGAGAATCGGTTTGCCGGTGTCGGGGGCTCGATGGGATCGAATGCGGCGATGATGTCGTTGATGCCGAAAGAGACCTGACAACGATGGTGTCCACGATGCCAATCACACGCGCAGCTTCCGTCAAGATGGGGCCAGTGCCCCCATTCAAGCCCAAGAAGAAAGAACTGTTCTTGGTCAGAGTTTGGTGAGAGAGTCCCGGGTTGAGATAGGCGCCGCCAAAGTGCTTCTGGTTACACCAAGCCTCCATACTTCCGGGATTGTTGGGGTGGCGATCGACGACTGCGAAATGGTGAGGAAGCCCCAGCTCGTTGAAGCACTTCTCATAGAACGGCGCCTGTGGTGTGGCACTCCTAGATGCTGTGCTGCTGATACCATATATCGACTTCCGTGGTAGTTGGCCCAGTGTAGACAAGGCGGCGTTAATCTCCGCCGCGCTCAACTGCCCGGGCGCGGCAATGATAGGGAGAAGAGGGTGAGTGATTGGCGTGAAGACGGGGTTGAGGGTTCTCGAGAACTGCCCAGTTTCGCCCATGTTGACCGCGGAGAAGGGGGGGGCGTCGGGGTATTCGGATCGCATCTTCGACCGGAAGTACTCCAGCTCAAAGTTCTCGTTGTGCTCGTTGATGATGGCAATCATCTTGATGATGTCGGCGTACGGAATCGACTGTTGGAAAACCTCCTGCGCATACTTGGATGGCCATCGAAACGTCCCCGAGAAGTCGTGAAAGGCCGACATGATTCGTGTGTTGCCTCGTTGCTGATACAGTTTTCTTCTGATTTCCTCGGGCAGCCAGAGTTCCACATCGATATACTCGACACCCCATTGGATCGCCCGATACAGATAATCGTAATACACTTCCGGTTTGTCCATCGGAAATCGTCCATTCTCGCGAGTACATCGAGTGGTGAAGATGATTGGAAGCTCCGTCCGTTGCCGAAGCAGCATGACCTGTTCTCCTACGTAGCTTAGGCTCGGGATATCTGGAAAGGTCCCATCACCGAGAGGCTCCTGTAACAGATCGACGCGGATTTCAACACCATCGGCACCGACAGTCAGAATATCAAGATTTGGCAAAGCGGCATGGACATCTGGAAAAGTGGTGGAGATGAAGTACGTCCTCGGCTTTGCCATCAATGCTTCGTGATGACTGATCTGGCCCAGAGTGAAGGAGGTGAATCTTGCCAGATCGCGGCGGAAGAAGGGCGTGTCTGAGTAAAGGAACTCGTAGTCACATTGGGCTGAGAGGTGAAGGTCCGGGGGCATTCCTAAGTTGACACAGTGAGCGTTCACGGCGACAACAAGCTCCCTGTCACGGGTAGCTACATCGCCCACCGCCATCGACGCAGCAATGCCGACAACGAAACCGCGATCATCGACAGTCACTTGGTTGAAACTGTCTCTGCTTCTAAACGGGACACCAAGTACTTCCGCAAACTCGGAAACGATCCGGTCCTGCCCGTGTCCAAAGATGATGACAACAATTCTAGTATCCCCAGTGACCGGCGTGCCACCAAAAGAACTCTCATCGATCATGACGGGACTCTGACTTTGCCGATTGACGTCCATACCGGTGGGACTCGACGATGGGCCGTCGAGGGTAGCCGCGGGGAGCGAGCCTATTACTGGGCCAAGTGGCGGTTCCGCCATCATTTGTTGAACGGCGGCCATCTAAAACTTGTCGCGGCAATGGTCTGGCGCGAGCACTTCAGTTTCCTGTCGCGGGTACTGGGTTTGATCGAACGAGTGCTAGAAATCCCCGAGCGATCTAGCGAGGTCGAGTCGCATTCCAAAAAAATCACTGATATACCCCATGCGTCGGGGGCTTCTCCTGCTGTCTCCGGCGAGCAAGTCGAGCGTGGATCGGGGCGGCAGGCTGGATGGTGCCTTTTCGTGATGAGTCGAGAACTGCGGTCAAAGACGATGTGTCCGGTTCAGATTCGAATCGTCGGGGAACTCTTCGCGTGGCGAATCGGCTTTCGAGGGGCTGGGATCGAGTGGTTGACAATCAAAGGCTGTACGAACCGGCGGGACACTGAAGGCGAAAGTGAAGGTAGCTCGGTATGATGCTGGGTGAGGCTCAAAGCTCGAGAAAGTCGCAACTGAGGTGCCGGCGCGGGTATCTATCTATTTGTGTGGGCGCAGGCTTGGGAACGGACCCCTTGTGGAGATGTGGTCGGACTATGGGGTACGTCAGTCGTAGTCGAGGCGGGTGGTGAGAAAGCCGAGGGTGCTGGTGGGCGAGAAGTGAAGGCGGACAGAACGACGAGTGGGCGGAAGAAGAATGACAATAGAGGCAAATTGGCGACGGAGCGAATCATACCTTGGAGCTACTTATGAGGGCAAAAGGTGGGAGGAGCCAAAAGAGAGTTGAGCGTCGAGCTTGGCAACAACGTGGAGAGGGCGAGATAGGTATCGTATGCGGCGAGGGATGGAGTCGCTAGGACGCCAAGCGAGGATTATTTGGCCGATGGGGCGTTTGAGCCTACCAGATAGGGCGTGGCCGGGGCGAAACAAGGGAGAGGATCCCTGACCTGGGGACAGGCTCGAGAGGATCAGAGGGAGCGAACAGGGGCTTCGACCATGGCGAGGCCAAACTGGTGAGCTGTCGTTGGTGGAAGGGAGTCGGAACCAAGACGGTGGGTGCGGGAGGCGAATTGTTCCACCACAGGCGCTCAGCTGTCCGTTTGACGTGAGCGAAGAAATGCGGGACGAGAGGGTAGAGGCGAGCAAGCAAGCAACTTGAATGGACCCGATCTGACGGCACCGACTCGAAGCACCTGCACGAGAAATCCTGGGTCGCCTTCTTTTTTGTTTCCCGTGGTTGATTGCGCTTTATCAGCGGTGGGGGGGATTGCGGGATGTGGGATGTGGATTCGCCCAGGTTGTTGTTTACTAGGTCGAGCGATGTTAAAATGCTGTTAATGCATGCCGTTGCCGTGCTGGCATTAGATGGGATGGTGGCTGATCGATCAGCAGGGCAAATTTGAAGGGACTGCGGACTTGCGCCGTTCGGGGAATTTAGGCAACGGCCGGTGCAGTGGCGAAGGATTATGAAGCCGAGAGCCAAACGTGGTTGGAGGGATGAGACGGGATGGGATGGGATGGGATGGGATGGGAATGGGTTTGAGTTGGGTGAGGTTGGGTTGGATTGGGGTGAAGGATGAAGACGGACGGTTTGGAGGCAGCCGCGGAAGTTTAGGAGGACTTTTGGCATGTTGGAGTTACATTCGGGGAAGGGGTTATCGAAAACGCCTCTACCCGAGAGAGTAACCATTCTAGGTTCGAGCGAAGGCGACACTGAGTTAAGGAGGCAGGTATCCTCCAACATGCTCCAAGGCAGTGAAAAGTACCACCGACCTATGGATGTTACTTCCTTCCCTTCGGCTCTAGGGGGTTACTCGGAGTGGGGGTAGAATAAGGGCACATTTGGGCAACGGAACAGAACGGACGAGGCACGAATGCAGGATGAAGTTGCATGGACGGGAAAGAAGGGGGTGACAAGTGAGGTCGCAGCGCGGAGGAGACATGATACTGAGCATGGATGGATGGACCAACCACGAGGCAATAGTAATAAACGAACGAGCTGCACTACAGCTGTACCTGTCAACCCCCAATCTTACAGCTCTGTCCGTCTAATGGGCCGTGTCTTGGAGGCATGAGCTCGCAACTACTGACAAGCTTTTCGCAAAGGGCGCCCGGGTAATTAACCAAGTATTCGTAGTGCCTTGATTAATTAGTCGAGGAAAATGCTCCAGTTCGACATAGGCCACCTGCAGCGGCCGATCCTCGCCTCCATGCCTAATAAATCAAGGGGTTTTCTACAGTCTGAGTCTAGGCCCCGGAACACCTCCAGCTTTTCCGTCGTGCACCGCCACGATGCAGATTCGTATGTCCTTGCCTGCTCCCACACGTCGAGACGGACGACTCCCTAACAATAATGATAATAATAAATAGATACGCTCCATATGCTTCAGCATCATCCAGAGTGTCCTTGGAGGTGGAGCAAAAGTGCCAAAGCGAGTCTGGGCAACCACCACGATGGGCTCCCTTTCCACTTCTGGAGCGTCAATTCTCCAGGCGACGTGATAGCTGGAAGTTTTCAGCCCACGACATTATCCACCAATGGGACTCGTCCATCCCCGCAATTTGCTTCTTCATGCATCAACCTTCTTGTCGAACCCTGCAGTTTGGGACTTGGGGGTTGTTTCGGCCGGGGGAGGGAAAGGGCCCCCCCGATCTTTTGTTTCAAGGCCATGCGACCCGAGAGTAAAAAAGATGAAAGAGAAGAGAAAAAGATTGAAATCGAGTCTCTTTTTTTTTTTTTATTCCGCGGCGGGTTGCACGCGGTTTGGAGACGGGAGGGGACAGGGACAATATGGCGCAACTGTTACGTTACCAAGCACTGGGTGCCTTACGTATCCCCTTCTGGTTCGTCCCGTGTCGTTTCGGCCTCATCTAGCTGAGACGGAACTTTTTGAGTCGCCGGGACAAACGAGTCAAGATGTTCATAGTCTGAGGGTATCTTCTCGTCCTCCTCCTCGGCAAGGTCGTCGGCCCATGTCACTATCGTGGCCGGGCCGGTCTTGTCTCTGTCGACCCAGTTCCCCCCAAGATCAATACTGGTTATACTCGTGTCATACCACGCAACCAGTGACCACATAGACTAGTTTCCCCGGGTCGCGGGAGAAAAACCAAATCCCCCTCCAAGGGGGCGTGCACCTTCTAGCCTCTCCCCTCCCCCTCCGGTGGTGACGGCCTTACCGAACTCCGAATCACCATGGCGGGAAACACCAACGACATGGCAGATTTGGCCCATTAGAGCGTCATGCAATTGAAATATCTCGTCGTCTTCCCGGCACGCCGTGACCCGATCTGCAACCCGCCGGGCTTGTCAGTTGATCAGTGCATCGAAATAAGCAACTATTGCATATAAGGTGCAGCTGAGATGTACCTCCATTCATGCAGTACAAAGTACATGCATCATCCTCCTACCTGTACCCAAACAAGCCCCCCTCTTCCGTTTGATGCTCGGCAGCTTCTCCGATGTCTCGGGCCCATGCTCCGCCGAACCGGCCACGAGTCTCTCCGGAGCAAGACCCACCTCTCTCTGCCGTCAGGATCATATTTCCCACGAATGAGACCTTGTCCCGTCAGAGTTTCCTGTAGACGGAACAATACGAATCCGACCTCATGGACGTACACAACATGTTTGGTATCGGGTTCTGGTGAGTCAAACACAACCTTTACTCACCGGATCCTCAACTGAGGCGCATACGCTGTACTCGCAGGTGAGAGAACAGGTAACCCGCCGCACCGGAGCTGAGAGGGCCAACATGAAGATCAAAGGACCTTTGAGGCCCAATCGCGGTTGAAGGACAGTTCTGCACGAGGGGACGAGCCAATTCGACAGCAAGAACGAGAAGCATTCAATTTTGCATTGCAGCAACACGAGGTCGGCTAACCAATAACGATACGATAGTCCATCGAGACACGCAAAGAAGGCCTCGGATTGAGCCGAGCTGAGATCCAACGCTCAGTTCTGAGACCACACTCCCATCATGTTACCCTCGGTGTCGATGAGTCTGGCAAAGTGCCCCATGTTCCCTCCGATCTCCGTCTTGGGGCTGTCGACGAGTATCAGTCATGCTCTCCAACATGGTCTCCATCATCTCCGCCCTCGCCAAAAAAAAACTTACAGGACAGTCTTGCCTCCAAGCGAGGCGGCCTTGTCGAGCGTCTCAGCGCAGTCGAGCACGCATAGTGTCGGCAGGATGGGAATGGCGGCCGGGTTGCCGGGGGCGTGGTTGACGACCTGATACTTCTCCTCGACGTGCATGAAGGCCCCGTGGAGCGTCTTGCCCTTGCTGAAGAAGTACAGGCCCTTGACGCAGTCACTGCCAACGGGCGGCTTTCGTTCCGGGCTGACTTCCCACCCGAAGAGCTCCGAGTAGAACTTCTTGGCACGGTCGATGTCGAGGACGGGCACCTCCAGCCAGGTGATCTGGCCGACGGAGTCCTGTGGTGGGGTGTGAGGGGAGAGTTACGTATGCTTCTAGGGCGGACTACTGACCTTAAGGCAGTTTTCGTCAGTTGAAGACATTATCGATAGTGGAAACTTGGATATTGTGAGGTTCGGTATGAAGAAGATGTTGGAGATGCTGGATTGACACCCAGATGGTGCTCCAACCCCGCTCGTTTTATACTTCGACCTTTACGCTCGCCTCTCAACAGCAGCACACCATTTCTTCGTCTCATCAAAGCAATCACCCAACAACTCCGTCAGAGGCGTTGCTGCCTGGACGTGGCATTCCATCGAACCAATGGTTCCTCAGGACAACCCACGGGGGCACATGACTTCGTGTCGTTGTCGCGCATGAAGCGCCTGGGAAATCAGGGATACGGCGCGCCACGTCGCGCTATCCAGACGATTAGTGATCACTAAAAAACGGCGCGGGGTTCGAGCCTGGTCGATTTGCGCCATGCGTAAGAGGGGAGTGCGGCCTGAGAGTCTAGCGTGAGACACGACTGCCGAGTTGCCGCCAAACATTCACGGCAGTTTGTTGAGGCTGGCGAAACGGGGTTTCGTGAAGGCAGATTGCGAAGTCTCACCGAAGAGGTGTCGAGGGCGAGCATGATCTGCATGGGCGAGGTTGGAGGGAGGGTTGTTCCTCAACGTAAGTTGAAGCGCACGTGACCTAATCATTGCTGTGGTGATGTTCATTACGAACGTGGTACCAACATACACGATCCATATCCTTTAATGGTGCAAATTTTCAACGGATCACAACAAAATATGCTTAAAACCAAGAGCAAATTGAATCAGAGTAGTCAATTATCGATATTTGGAAACAGGTACATATAGATAGAGCCAAATGCTTGCCACACGTCCCAAGTCTTGATTACCCTGTATCAACATAGCTCAAGCTCCAAGGGGATAGCTTGCTGAGCCAAGACCCACTCTATATGTAGCGACCAATTAACTCCCCCAGATGCAAGGTTCAGGCGTGTCATACCACCTGCAGTTTGCGTCGAGCGTGTCGCAAACTCTCTTTCCTGCCCTGTCGCATCTCCCATTCGCTCCTTCTCTGCATCATACCCTCCTTGCAGAACGACCATTTTTCATCTCTCCGGAGCCAACCCCCTCAATTTCGCATCACCCGCATCTCCAATTGTTTCTTGCCTACCCGAATTTAACATGGCCGACGCCAACGAGCAGATCGCACCCGTTGTTGACGAGGTCGCAAAGCCCGTTGTCGAGGAGACGGTTGACGCCAAACCTGCCGACAAGGAAGAGGAAGAGACCAAAGCCGCCCCCGAGGCCGCCGAAGCCACTCCCGCGGAGACGGCCGAACCCACCCCTGAAGTCGAAGAAGACATCAAGTCCAAAAAGGTCACTCTCGCCGACCTCTCTGCCAAGGGTACTGCTCTGTACGCGCAGAAGAAGTACGAGGAGGCCACCGAGGTCTTCTCCAAGGCCAGCATCCTCCAGGCCGAAATTAATGGCGAGACCGCTCCCGAGAATGCCGAGATCCTGTTCCATTACGGTCGCAGCCTTTTCAAGGTTGGCCAGAGCAAGAGCGATGTCCTTGGTGGCAGTGCCGATAAGCAGAAGAAGGCTACCAGCGATGCCAAACCAAAGAAGTCTGCGGCCGGCCCAGTAGTCGAGAAGACGACGGAGGAGAGCAAGAAGGAAGAGAAGAAGGAGGCACCTAAACTCGATTCCAAGAAGCCCCTGTTCCAATTCACTGGTGACGAGAACTTTGAGATTTCCGACGAGGAGGAGGTGAGACTTACCGCTCGAAACTGCTTGAACGAACCACTGATGAATCCCTATAGGCTGTCGAAGCCGAAGCCGAAGAAGAAGAGGAAGAGGAAGATGATGATCTCGCCACTGCCTTTGAGATTCTCGACCTTGCTCGAGTGTGCTACTTGAAGCTGCTCGAGGTTGTCGATCAGGCAGAGTCCAACGACAAGGGCAAGGAGGTCTCTCAAGGAGACTCCCCTACTGCCAAGCACATCAAGGAACGTCTTGCAGATACCCACGACGCCCTTGCCGAGATTTCCCTCGAGAACGAAAGGTGCGCCACATGCACCGTCTTCCCCGTGGGGCGCCCCTAACACGTGCTCGCTAGATACCCCAACGCCATTGAGGATGGTCGTGTCTCTCTGAAGTACAAGCTGGAGCTCTACCCCGAGGAATCGGAAATCGTCGCCGAGGCCCACTTCAAGCTCTCCCTGGCCCTTGAATTCGCTTCCGTCACTTCCCAGGAAGAGGAAGGCGCTAATGGCAAGCGCGAGGATATGGACCAGGGTCTGCGCGACGAGGCTGTCAAGCAGATGGAGCTGGCCATCAAGAGCTCTAAGCTGAAGTTGCAGAATAAGGAAGTTGAGCTTGCCACCATGGCGTCCCCCGAGGACAATGAGATGGCCCGCCAAGATATCACAGAAATGAAGGAAGTCATTAGTGATATGGAACAGCGGGTATGTTGCTCTTGTCTTATGGTCGAGCCCGTGGCGTAACTGACTTTTCTAGCTTGTTGACTTGCGCAACGACCCCATCGACACCAAGGGTCTTCTCGGTGCCGATGCTAACCCCCTTGGAGGCATCCTCGGCGCCGTCACTGGCGAGTCTGCCTCTGACACTAAGGCCCGAGTCGAAGAGGCCAAGAAGACGGCCACCGACTTGACCGGCCTAGTCCGCAAGAAGGCCAAGGATGTGGTCCCGGCCCCGGCCCCGGCCGCTACGACTGCCACGCCCGCCACCGCGCCCGCAGCTGCGGTCCCCGAGCCCGAGACAAACGGCAAGCGGAAAGCCGAGGAAGAGCCCGCCGAGGACAACGCGGCCAAAAAGGCCAAGGTCGAGGCCGCCGTCAAGGCCTAGATGGAACAACGAATGGGCCCTGGCGATTCGGCATGATCTGTCACGGCAAACCTGGAGTTGGGAGTCTTTGAAAGAATTATCATATGGATACTTCTCCATTGGAGGGAGGGACCGCAAGGCTAAAGGGGGGTCGAGCCTTGCCTGGTAAAATGAGGATTTGGGAAATGCATATGGCTGGTTTGGGTCATGAATAATTGCAAAGGGCGGGTTTTGGTCTGTTGTACAATGATAATAATTTTCCTTACGTTGAGAAACAGGCGTAATGAGACGCGGTGCGCAAAGGGAAGCCATACCAATCCGTATACACCCACGCGTGCACACCGAGTTCATCGGGCTGGGTCATCGTTGAGATATGGTCATGGTCATGGTCGGTCGGGTCTCGAGGTCTTCGTCCCAACAGCCCTTCCAGCAGCCCGTTTTCCCTCTTCTGTGACGGCTGTTGTGATGATGGTTTCTTCTCTCTTCAATATTCCCTCCCCAACCTGCGTGGAGGGCTGGAAACATTAACACATACATCAACCTCGGACCGACAGGGAATCTTGGTACGTGACCGGCCAGTCACGACCGAAGTACCTACACCGATCACGATCGAAGACGTGCAGGATTTCCCCGATGGACAACAACAGATGATCCTGCAGCCTGACGACAGGACGACCGACGAACGACGATCCCACAACGAGGACGACCGAGGTGAAATGGTGCCAATCACCATCTCCATGACAAGAACACAAGTTGAGGCAGACGCACGAGCTCCTTATAAAGCTCAGAAACCCGTTCCAGTACCCGACGGAGTGGCTACGCGAAGAAGACTCCCCGTAAGGTACTCGAGCAAAATGGGGTGTGCATTTGAAGCAGGCCGCAGCATTAAACTGTCTTAACCCCAAAACCAACCATCTCAATCATCTCCAGCATTAAACTGGCTCAACATCAAATCCATCATCTGAGTTATACTCCAGCATTAGGCTTTCTCAACCCTCAAACCATTATCTCAATTATCCTCCAGCATTAGGCTTACTTAACCCTTACTAATCATCTTAGTTATCTTTCAGCATTAGGCTTTCTCAAATCTAAAACTAACCATCTTAGTTATCCTCCAGCATTATGCTTTCTCAGCCCCAAAACCAACCATATCAGAACCATCATCCCAATTACTCTCCAACATCAAACTATCTCCACCTCAAAACCATGCTCTCGAATATCCTCCAGGAGCCACTCAATCGGCGTTATATATGTAACATCGTTGCCCACTCCAAACATCTCACCCGGGACGCCGCTTGTCAACATGCCACCAGCGCGGCCTTGGGCGTCCCACACATACGAGCCAGAGTTTCCCCCCTGGAGAAACCTTGCCTGTCTCTAGAGGTGAACGGCCTGATGCTGAGCACACACCATTCCTCTGAGATGTGCTCCAAGAGAGGAGGCTGTCGTATAAGAGACGTTGCGCTGTTTGACAGCTCAGTCATCAGACCGCTGGTGGCGCGTCGTTGGGCAACCAGGACTGTTGGGTCGTTGGTTTTATTACTCGATGATGTCGCTGGGCGCCTCATCTCCGCTTCTGGGATCGCACCTCGAAGTCGGATGGAGAAGGGATCCTTATCGAAAAGCGACACCATTTGGTCGACAGTATCCATGGACGTGCCAATAGACTCGGTGAGGCTCACCGGGGTCTGGAGTGGATTGCTCGTGGGTAAAGAAAGGAGCGGAATGGCAGTTCACGGCGCCGCAGCCGGAGAGTAGGCAGCAGACCAGCCGACCCGAGACTCCTTCATCTTGCAGTAAATGTCGTACATCCCATGCTGCTGCAAGATGTCCCGACAACGCATCACGATGGGGTAGCCTTGGGACCACGGGATAGAGTTTGGAACCACCGAGATGAACAGCGTTACAGGCTGGTCAAACTCCTCAGACGAGCCATCATGTATATCGTACCTAATGCGAAGAATGTCAATGGCTACCCATCGGACACTCTCAAAAGCCTCGAGGATGGCGCATCGAAGGGGCCCCGTGGAGTCATTCCATAGCTCAACAATGGGATGCCTTCCGACAGGCCTAAAACCTTTGCCTACTGACCAGTCGTCCACAATCTTGTGGCCCCATGGGTCGGAGTTCGATCGGGCTGCCAAGATTGGGTGGCTGGGCAGGCCATAGTGGTAACAGAATCGTTCCTCAGCCCTGGGCTCAGATGGAGGTTGTTGTTCCATTTTGATGGATTCGTAGGATTCGTAGATATGCCGCGGGGGTACTTTTGCGCTTGACGTGAAAGAGACTTTCAGGGCGTAGGCTTGTGGTATTGGATGTAATGGGCAGACGAGGTTCGGGCGAAGGCAGACATGACGGGGTGATATTTATAGGCTATGCATCCTCAATAGTTTAACAAATGCGTCCTCAGGTCTACCTTGATGGTCGAACGGCGTAACGGCGGCGAGCGGGCGGATTGACGAACAGACAATAAGAGAGCCAGACAGACAGACGGACGAAGAGACAGAATGATAGGTGCATCAATTCACTTAAGAGATGAAAAAGAAGAAGGCTTGCTCCCATTCAAATACTGCCCAGAACGACTATATATCCTGTCTATGTAGAGTACCTACCTAACTCCTTGGCAGTGCTAAGGATATTCTACTCTAGGGATAAGTACATCTACCTAATTTCCTCCTAGTGTATGGTTATATTATTAGGGAGTAGCACTTATGCCTAAAGTAGAGGACGTATGCCTAACACTGCCAAATAAATGAACATGGACGACCGAAACCAAGCCAACAGTGGTTTTAGCAATGGACGGCAAAGCGAGACCTAATACCTAAAGTAGACGTAGTACCTGCCCTAGACAACTTACCTTCGGCGCCGGGAAGACGCACATGGAGCGTGGAGGAGTCGAGTTCGGGTGGGGGGTTATTTGGAAGTGAATTCGAACCTGTTTAGTATGCCTCCTGGACTTGATTTGCGAATGGATGGTCGTCGCTAAGTTTCAACGGTTTTTGCAGGGGGTAGTCAAGAGTCCAACTCAGCCGGTTAACTCCGTCGTTGGTATGTGCCCATGTCATTATGATTCGTTGTTATGTCTGGGGTCTTTCTACATCGTGGAGCAGTCCTGCTTGAGTAGAATCACGTGGGGATCCGAAGCCTACCTAACAGTCATTCTCAATGAGCATTCATCTAAAAGCTAAGGCGGGCGCGAAGGGGGGGTCGGGTTAGTCGCTGGGTCGAGAGGGAATGGAGAACTCCCCGTCTCTTCATCCCCTTCCATATAAGTCAAGCTTCTGGGTCCAACACCTTCCCTCAGCTCGGAGGGGGCGCGGAGGGACCAGCGCCTGCTTCCTTCCGCCTTCAACAGCTGGGCAGTGACGGTCCTGCAACTATTGCAGAGGGACGAATAGACGTATAGTTAGTACCTCGCAGTTAAATCTGCCACAGTCGCAGGAACATCTTGAGAAACATGTATATTAAAAGATGAAGCTCCCTGTCCCAAGGTGCCTCGCTCACAAACGCCCTTCCTTTTTGTTTCTTCTTCTCCTTCTCTCATCTATAGCTTGAACCCCCCGCTCGTGACAGCCTTTGCCTTCTTGGCCTTGTTCCCGTCCACGTCTGTAATCTCGCCTTTGCGGTTGATGACCTTTACGCCGCCCTTCTTCAGCTCGGCAATGGTCTCGCGCTGCATCTTGGCCCTCCTGCTCTCTGCCTTCCTGGCGTAGCCGCTGCTGAGATGGCCGTTGTTGTTGACGGCGTCCACGCCACCGGCTTTGCGCACGCGCTCCTTTTCGCGACGGCGTCGACGGGCCTTGTCCTCGCGGGACAGCTCCTGTCTCGCCAGCGGCATGCCGCCCTTGGTGACCACCTCGGCCGCCCTGTTCCGGTCGTCGGACGCGTCGCCGGGCCGGTAGACCTCCTGGGGCGCCATGCGGGAGCTCTCGCCCGCGACGGCCTGCGCCGTGGACGGCTGCGCGTCCTCCATGGCCACCGTGGCCACGTCAGCGACGACCGAGATGGCCGGCGCGACGGGCTTGGGCTTGTAGTGCCAGGAGCTGAGGGCGTCGAGCCGGGCGCTGACGTCGCGCCACATGGCCTCGATCTCCTTCTCCTCACGCTGGAGCTTCTTGTCTGACTGGCTGACGTAGGCGTCCGGATCCGTGTTTTTGACGTGCTCCTCTTCGTAAATCTCGGCGAGGCCCTTTGTCGCTTTGGAATCGTCGAGCTCGACCAGCCCGCGCCGGGTCCCCGCGGGGAGGCCCTCCGCGTCGGGCCGACGACGGATGACCTCGTCAAACTCCTGCGCAAGGATGCGGCGCTTGATGAGCTCTTCGATGCCCTCGGTGACTTCCGGGGTGATGACGGGCACGGGCTTGCCGAGGTGCTCAAACTCGAGGTCCTCCTCGAGCAGCGAATTCATGGGCCGCGACACGGCCGACGCCTCTCCCGACATGGCCCACTCCCGCTTGGCCACCGACTCCGCCTCGAGCTTGCGGATCTCGTCGGCGAGCTTGGCCTGCCGCCGTTCGTGGGCCGACCGCCTGGACTTGGGGTTGCCGGCCGACGTGTCCGACAGCGCGTCGTCAGAGTCTTCCTGTTCTGACTCGTCGTCAAAGAGGTCCCGACGGACGTCGTCCATGGCCCGCTGCACGTCGGCCTCGTCTGGTTGCTTGGGCTCGAACCGCACCGCCTTTCTGGGCTTGCCGGTGTACTTTTTCGGAGGAGGCGCGAAGAAGTCCTTGTAGTATACTTCGTTGGCGTTCATGTCGTTTTCCTCATCGTCCACGAGCTCTTCATCAAAGTCCTCATCGTCGCTTTCGCCCTCTGGTGCATCGAGAGACATGTCTCCAAACGTAGGTCCGGCTTCGTCATCATCGTCCTCTTCGTCTGATGGTTCTTCATCCTCTGCCCGCTTTGAGGCGGTAGGCTTGGATTTTGGCTCAGCCATGGGGTCGGCGGCCCAGTCGATCTCTTCGTCGTCCGGGGCCTGATCGGTGTTGGGATCTCCCCGCGCGTCCTGGTCCTCGAACCATTGTGTTTGTTTGTTGAAGTCGTCGATTGAGAAGAACCCGTCGTTGAGGCCGTGGGGATCCTCGGTGTACTCTCCTTCGGGTGCATCGTCGCCCTCATCCTCCTCATTCTGGCCGTCCTCCTCATCATCGTCCTCTGGGCCGTCTTCGTCATCTTCCAGCTCCTCGCCCGATATTTGATCTTCCTCGTCAATTTCGACCTCATCGTCGGATGCGTCCGAGTTGCTCTCCTCTCCTTCCTCATCCGAGTCCACCTCGAATCCATCCTCTCCAAACTCGATCATCTTTGAGTCGTCCCCATCAACACCATTCGTGACAACTTCGTCCCTTTCCACCATCTCAGCAAGAGCCCCCTCGGAGTACTTGAGCACGCTCCCAATGATCCTCTTGGCCTGCTGCCAGACCTGTCCCGTCTCGAACCCATCAATGTACACCTTGCGCATCTTCAACACATCATCCGATGCACCAACAACCCGTTTCCGCTTCCTGTTCTCCTTCAACCGCTCCTGCTGCTCGTCTCCGACCTGGCCGGCGAAGCCCTCCAGCGTATCCTTGACGAGCCCCAGCGAATCAGTCGGGATGGCGGCCGTGGGTTGGAGGAAGGCGTGGCGGTTGCCCTCACGGAGGCGCTCGAGCAGAGCCAGGACATGGCTGTTGGCCAGCGAGGTGTCGGACTGGCCCATGGCGGGCAAGGCGGTCAGCGTGTGTGACGTCGAAGTGAGAGACGGCGACGTCTCGAGGGCCATGCTCTGCTCTGTCGCGTTGGGGGAGCCGCTGGTGTGTCGGTCGGTCGCTGAAAAGTTGCTGCTGGAAAATTGTCCAAGCAAGCTGGAACTTGAAAGTCGCTTTACGCTTAGCAGTGCGATAGGGAAAATTTTTGGACGGTTTCGCCCCGCATCGCGTGAAAGTCCTGCCCCACAATTGGTCAATCTAATGCCAGGCAGCAAGCGATAAGAAACAGAAGGTCTCGATAAGATAATCGCTTCAAGAATCGAAGTCAACGGCATCTCCATCTAGAAGAGCCAATCCTGGGAGTCATAGGCGATAACTGTAGCTTTCTATAGGACCATCGCTCGAACAACTGTATAATTCGTGCTGCAAGTGAGATTCTGAAGCCCGTCCAAGTGAAGCGAGCCGTCCCAACACTCAAGTCATTCGCCGTCTACGCCCAGTGAACATCTTCCTCTTTAGATAAATAAAGTACCAACCGTCTTAGTTACCCCTTCTTCCACCTGTGCTCATCAGTGTGATTTTCTGTTTCTTTTTCTTCTTGCCCCCTCCGCCAGTCTTAGGCTGCGAAGTACTGGCCTCCCGGGCTTCGATGGCCTGGATTTGCATCGCAATCTCCGAACTGTCAAAGACATCTTCCTCCTTCAACCAGCCATCATTTGCGTTGGGATCCCTAACTGCACTGAGATCTGGCGACGACGCGCCTTGGATGGCTTGCGTGCCCCAGATTGTTCTCTGAGTGGATGGGCTGGTCGACATTGACGCCAATGTCTCGAAGCCAGGCCTCGGATCCGGCGGCGTGGCCCCGGAATGCCCTGTGAGTGGTTGAAACTCGGACAAGTCCATTGTAGGCACATGGTCATCATCGATCGGTTCCATAGGTCGCTGGTATCCCATCGTGCCACGCAGAGCAGCAGCCTCGATTCGCTCCGCCTGTTGACGCTCCCGTTCCTCTTGGGTCTCTTTGTCGTGGTTGCGCTTTCTCCGGCGCTCAATGTCCTTGGCAAACGAAGCCAGAATTTCTGCCGGCACGATGTCAGTCCAGTCGCACTCCAGGAAACTGATGACGCAGCCACGAGGGAGATGGCCGAGGTATTTGGCCCGCTTGCGCAAGGCATCGTCGACAACATGACCCGTGGAAATGTGCTCCACACGGGGTAAAAGGGTCGAGGGGAATGATGAAAAGGAGCCGTATTTTGTCTTCAAAATACGAATGTCCAGGGGTGAAAGGTAAAGATGTGGCGGCGAGCTGTAAAAGTAAAAGGCGGGATCCGGTGACGATTTCGCGGGCTTTGACGGTTGCGTCGTCTCCGCGGTGTTGAGCTCAGCCAACTTCTCCTTGGCGCTTTCAATTGCCTTGATGGCCTTTTGGTTCCACTCCCCATCATGGCCGAACAGAGTCTCATCCTCCTTTGCCTGCTGTTCCAAGGCAGCAATCTCTTCGTCAAACTGGGTAGACATGTACTCGACGCTACCCTTCATGACACGCGCATAATCCAAGACGTTGGCAGCAAAGTGCCATGGAATGTCCTCGCCAGAGTTGAGCACTTCTGCTCCACCCTCCCGGGGCAGAGCAAGCTTCGAATTGGCATTTCGTGCCATCAGTCGGAGCACAACGTCGTCTCCGACCCGAGGCAAAGGGCTTTCCTGGGCCGCGTAGAACCGTACTGGCCGTGCCTCTTGTAGATAGATGCTGTCTTCGCAAATGGGGCACTTCTTCCATTTGGGAGCCTTTCCGGGCTTCGCCTTGTCATCATTGGAGCTGGACTGCATGAAACGAATCAGGCAAGGAAGACAGAATATGTGGCCGCACTTGGCCATCCGAGGCGCAACCGGTTCCGACAGACAAATCGGGCACGACGCCGTTTGAGATTCGCTCGAGGCGATAATCTGCATCACGCCAGGCCATTCGAGGTGTAGGTCGGGGTCGGATGCCTGCTTCTCGTATGTGCTGTCTGGTGACACAATGAAGCGGTAGTTGGCGTGGACATAACGGGCCTTATCGACTGCATGGTACCCAGATCCGGGGCCCCAAGTGGTATTGCGACGATACGATCTGGTGGGAAAGTGATGTTCGTAGTGGGTTCGTGGAACAGAGTAGTCTAGCAGATGCGTAATCGACGTTTGCCCCCGCCTGCTATTGGGATTTCTCATGGCCCTGAGTTCAGCCATGGCGTCCTCTTCGTCGAGATGCGAAGTGCCCCTCTCTCCGAGCCCCGGTCGACGTTGGTTGCGGTGCTTGTTTCGGGAGCCCTGAGCCTTTCGCGGGATGGACTGGGCCGTCGAGAGGCCAGCCTGGCTGGGGCGGCGGGCGGATTCAAAGCTCGACGTCGTCGGTCCGGCTTGGACGGGTGGCGGATTCGAGGGTGATGGAAGGGACTTGCCCGCGCCGGAGTTCGACAAGCTCATGGCCGATGCGGGAGGCAGCATATGTCCCGACGGTCGCAGCGATGAGAACGAACGCTTGTTCAGTCGCTCGATTGACTCACATGCAGTCCGGGCGGGGACTCAACGGGCGCTGCACGCGTGCCACAGCTGTGGCGGGCCAGGTTGGAGCAGGCGAAGAAGAGGTAATAATATCGATGATGGAGAAAAGGAAACGAGGGTAAGTTCAATCTAAGAAGGTTGTTGAAGATGAGGTCTTGAAGGGGTCCAGCTGGGACGGACCCCGAGGATGGATGAAGGAGGGTGGATCGAGAGTCACCAGCGGGGACACTCGTGACGGAGTTGAAGCAGGTCATGAAGTGGGTATCGCATAAGATGGCACTACTGGGAGAATTTGCCGTGCCCGGAGGTTAGTCATCCGGTGAGAACACGTGATGTCACTCGTGATGTTCAGGGGTGATTTGGTTTTGCGCTGCTTACTTGCGCTTCACTGGCAGCTCACTCGCAGCTTCACTTGGTATCAGCTCAACTTCAAACACTCTCACGATTGAGGATACTATGGTACAGAAATTGCGGTATCGATCAAAGCAACAACTGAAAACCAAAGATAAATTAGGTATATGACGATGATCCATTCCTCAGCATTCTCAAACCACTCTCCTCTTCTCAAATGGGATCCAGGGGAATCATTGACAGGGAAAACGAAGACACCAACCCCGAAATAAACAAAGAAATTGCTGAAAAATGACAACAAGATGAGAGAAGAAAACCGTCACGACATTAGCTCATATCCGATCATTCTTTCTCCGCGTCGACTTAGTTGAGCTTGCTCTTGATCTTTTGGAAGAAGGCGCTGATTCGATGCTTCTTCTTGTGCTCCTTGGAGGCGCCGTTGGCAGCCTCGTCTCCCTTGGCGCCATTCTCGCCGGCCTTGGAGCCGTTTTCGGTGGCCGTGGTCTCGGTAGCAGCTGTCTCGGTGGCAGCCGTCTCGGTGGCAGCCGTCTCGGTGGCGGTCGTGCCGTTCTCAGTGCTGGTCACGGGAACCTCAGACTTGGGCTCCTCGGCAGGCTTCACCACCTCGACGGGCTTGACCTCCTCGGTCTTGGGGGCTTCGACGGGAGTCTCGATCTTGACGGCCTCGGTCTGGAGGGCGGGGGCCAGAACCTCAGCAGGTTTGGTCTCAGGCTCGGCAGGCTTAGTCTCGGGCTCCGCAGGGACGGGCGTAACCTCCTTCAGCAGCTCGGTCTCGACAGCCTTCTTCTCCTCGACGGCCTCGGTGTTGGCAGCAGCTTCGGGGCTCTTTCCGGCCTCAACAATGGACTCCTTGACCTCAGCAGGGACCTCGGGGGAAACCTCCTCAGCCTTGGTCTCCGCAACGGCAGGGACGGGTGCGACCTCCTTCAGCAGCTCAGACTCGACTGCCTTCTTCTCCTCGACAGCCTCCGTGTTGGTGGCAGCTTCGGGGCTCGTTTGAGCCTCGACGATGGACTCCTTAACCTCGGCAGGGACTTCAGGAGCAATCTCCTTCACTTCCTTAGAGTCGGGGACCAGCGCCTCTTGGACAGGGGCGGGCAGCTGCTCCTTGACGGTCTCGGGGATGGTCTCGGCAGCCTTCTCGACAACGGGAGCGGCCTCCTCGGTAGCAGTCTCCTTGGCAACGACGCCGGCGGCAACGATGGCACCACCAGCCGTGGCAGCGATAGCGGCAAGACCACCTTCTGACACGCCCTCCTTCTCAGCCTCCTTCTGGGTGACCTCGGGCTTCTCGGTACCATCTGAAGTGACGGCGGCAGGGGGGACGGCTTCCTTCAGCTCTTCCTCGATCTTGGCCTTCTCCTCAACCTCGACGGGCACGGCGCTGGCCTCGGGCGGGACGTCGGCCTTGTCCTGGCTCTCCTTGACAACCTCGGGCACCTTAGCGGCGGCCTTTGGCTCAAGAGGAACCTCGGCGGCTAGCGCAGCCGTGGTAGAGGTGGGCTCGACACTGGAGATCGTGACCTCGTTGCCACCGGCGATGGGGAGGCTTGATTCGGGAATGATGTTGGCGGAGACGGGAGGAAGCGACTCGGTCTCGAAGCCGGGGAGGGCATCGGCCTTTTCGTACGACTCCTTGTCAAGCTTGACATACTTGTCGGTGTTCTGTGCGGTGATGCTCTCGGGGATCTTCTCACCAGGCTGGAGGGTGATGGGGTTCACGAGGCCCTCGGAAGCAGGCAGAGGGTTGATGCCGATGGGCTTGTCGAGCTCGGTGGCAGGAGTGGCGGGGAAGCCACCGGGGATATCTGAGGGCGACTCCTTGGGGGGCTCAGCCTCGGGAATCTTCTCGTTGAAGGACTCCTCGGCGGGAGTTTCGAGAGGCTTCTCCTCGGCGACCTTCTCGTCGAGGACCTTGGACCCAACGGGTTGCACAGCAGCCATGGCGGCGGTAGTAGAGGCAGGGGTGACGGTGTTGATGGTGGAGGCAGCAGCCGCGGGGATGATTTGGTCCGGAGTGAGGAAGTTGTTGACGTTGCCCTCGTGATCAGGCTCCTTGGGGGCGGACTCGTTGACGACCCAATCGTTGTTCACGACAAACTGTAGGGAGCTGTAAGCAGGTGTGCGGGGACTCTTGGACGGTGACTCGCAGCAATTGATGGGAAGAAGAGAAGAGAGAACGGGAGGGGGCGGGGGAGGGGGACTCGTGAGGGAGAGACGATTGTATTAAGGGTAGCGCAAGCAGCAGGCACTAGCGTCGGCGCCCCTCGCTCAGCCTTCTGACTTTTCGACTCCCACTTGGGTGGTCGCGAACAGCGCCATGGCGGGCACAGTGACCAGCCAACCAAGGCTCGGAATGGCTCGTACGGGCTGGCCTGACGGAGATGGGCTGAGGAGCCAACGAGGGTCCTCACCGCCTTGCGCCCACTAACGCATTCCAGCGTTGCCGCTTTGGGGCCTTGGACTGGCGACCCCCAATCTGCGTCATACCGACCCCGACTTTGGCTTTGGGGACCTTTTTGGTGTGGGACCTTTGGTTGGTTTGCACACCGGCGGGTCATGACATGACGACAGCCAGGCCAGGGCGGGCGAAATGGCCTCTTCTCAACAAGGTCTCCCCTCAGGCTCCTCTGCAGCTTGAAATGAGCTCCTCTGCGGGGCAGACAAGGGCAAACAAGGGCCAGGCAGTAGGGCAGACTGGGATATTGCCATGACGAGAGACACCGCCATTGCGCCGCAACCAGTTAGGCTAAAGGCGAGCGAGAGCAAACTGCTTCTTTTTTCTGCCGTGTGATGCCCGTGGCGGGATGAGATGCGCCGGAGGGCAGGGAAAAAAAAGCACGGATGCTATCGTGGCGCAAGCATTGCTCGTCCTTCGAATCAATTCGATCAATCACCGGCCAGAGGGTGATGTACAAGTGATGCGAGTGATTGAGGCCGGCGGCACAAGCGCCCAACGGATGCATGCTGCAGCTCCTTTTTTCCCTTTCTTTTCTTTTTCGTTCCTGAGCGCAAGAGAAGTGGAGGAGGGGCAGAGCAGACAGCTGGCAATGACAGCGAAGCAGCTCGAAGAGAGCTTGCTTGAACTATTGGGGCAATAGCGTGAAGCAAAACTCCAACGTGATCAAAACGAAAGTCAGACGTACCTTGTAGTAGATCTTTTGCGACGCCTCGGGCAGCTCAACCGTCTTTTGGAAAACGTCGCCGACCTTTTCGAGCCTGACGCTCTTTGTCCAGTTATCGAAGGTTCCCGTCACGTAGACATCTTCGGCGGCATGTTCCCTGGTGAAGAAGTACGGGGTTAGCTTGGAATCTGCATGTCTCAGACAACGGGAGGGCGCTATCGTCGGAGTGCGACAACAACGGCGAAGTGCGAACCCCGTTCCGTGGCCAATGGGTGGTTGGGAGGCAACGGGGGGAGTCATAGCTCGACACAGCTATGGTCGCGTGGACACCCACGATACGGACAGCTCGACTGGACGCACCATTTGAAGGTATAGCTTCCCATTGCTGATATGGAGGAGAGGGCTCGGAGGCGGGCGACGGAGGAGGATTTCGAGGATTTCGAGGATCTCGAGAGGTCGAGGATGCGAGGCGACAGGTGCAGATTGCGATCGAGTTCGGATGGAAGCTCTGTGTTGAGGACGGAGTGTGCGTTGGATGTTTGGATGGGATAGAAAGAGATGGTTGGGAAAGGAAACCTGGGAAGCTGATCTGGCCTGGCGCCTTTTGGTCGGTCTGCTGGGGGGGTAACCCGAAATTAAACATGGTTCGCTAAAACGGGCAAAAAAAGTACCTGCAAGAAGTCGGTGTCGGGGGATTAGAAATGCAGAATTGGATAAAGGTCGGGTAACAGGTGGGAGTGGTTATCGGAGATGTTTTCGTCGAGCACGGGCAGAGTATGGCGATGAAAAATAATGATGAAGGTCGAGATCAGAGCCTGACCAAAGGAAGGAGATGTAACCTCGAGTTTGGGCGGACGCGTGGGGGGACAGATTATGAAGCCATGATGATGCGTAGAAGCGACTGACATATGGCGTAAGGCAGGTACACGATTCGCACTGCGACAGGAGTTACGTCGCCGTGACTGATAAGGCAGGAGCTGCGGAGGCCAATTCGCCTGCCGTTTCTGTTTGCGAGCCGTATCTGTTCACCAGCCGTCTCTATTTGCCAGTTTTTTTTTTCTCTGATACATTTTCCGCTTTCGCACAAACAACCCTTCACCGAATATCTGTACGTTGGTGCAAACACGGCCGAGTCGCACGTTATCATCCATGACCTGGCCCATTTGTTCACACGGGGCGGCTGTTTGTTTCTCGCTTCTTCTTTTTTCCCCGCCCCCTCCTTTTTCTCGTTGCGAGCTCTGATGCTGCTGCCCATTGCTGGCCTGATCCTCCAGAGCTGGCCGCATTCGTTTTCGTCGCGCATGGAGCCAATATTGGTCAGTTGACGGTTGATTTTTGTGTGCTTCGTTTTTTTTTAAGCCCTTCTTCCTTTGGTTACCTCAATCGACGAATGATGAGAAACGCCGAGATACAAACACCGTTGTGGAAGCAAATCTACGAATACCTTGGCATGATCCGCGATTGATTTACGGTTGTTCCTAGTTCTAAACCGAGTTAAGCGTACGGATACGGATACAGCATTGGTGAGTCCCTGCATTGTGCATGCTGTGAAGCTACCCGCTTGCAGCTCTTGAATCCGCAAGTGGATCAGCGCAGGAGTGAATTTGAGGCAGATCTTCTCCTCAGTCATCATGGAAACCTGGATTGATTGCTGCCGAGGCTGATGACTTGAAGCACCCATGGCGTGGGCTTAGTCGTCTCACGCTCACAGCCTCGCTCGTGTTGGACATGATGGCTTGGAGCGGAAGCGTCGGTAATTTGGAATCGGGAAAACGCCATTATACGAGAGATGGACGCCGAATGGATATCCATCATTTTGTCATCCTGGTTGTTTGCGACTCGCGGGTCCTTGGCTGCCTCTCGGTCTGAAGCAAACACGGATTGGTTTCCTTACGATTGATCTCCTAACTCCTAGAGCTCGTCCTTGGACTCAGTCTTCTCCGTCTCCTCCGACTTCTCCGACTTCGCCTTCAGCGACTGCACCTTGATGCTAATCTCCGTCTTCTTCTTCTTCGGCTTCGTGTGAGTTACCCAACCCACGACGCCCCCCTCCTCGGGGGTGGGCTTGTACTTGGCCAAGTCCAACAGCTCGTCTAGGTAAGGAAGGGTCAGCTAGCGGGCGTGACCTGTGAATCTGGAGTTACTCACCCTCACATTCGCTTCCTGCGGCAACCCACAGCGGAAGAACGGGATACAGCGCGCCCGGAGCGAAAATGGCCACCTTCTCGCCATCCTTTGACCGGTCGATCTGGTCCTCGGCCGGGAACTCGACGACCGACTTGACTTCGGCGCCGTCCTGCTTCGGCTTTTCAAAGACGGTGAACAGGGCCTTGTCCTTGCCGCCGGATCTCTCCTGCTCCTCGATCCACTCGCGCACCGGCAGGGGCATCTTGTCGTAGTCGACTAGCAGCAGGCTGCGGTCGTGCAGGTGGCGGTCCAGGCCGGCCCAGCCGCCAGGGTACTCCCGGCCCGAGAAAACCTTCTTCAGGCCCGGGGCCCAGGGCTTGAGGCCGTCCGGGTGCGGATCCATGAGGTTGTGAAGGGTGTACTCGAGGGCGGCGAGTGTGAGCGTGGCCTCACATGCTGGTTCTAGGGAGGCGGCGGAGGCGGACCCGAAGGGGTCCTTCCAGTCGAAGTTTTGGACAAAGTCGGGGGGGACTTGTTTCTTGAAGTTGAAGGCGAGCGACGGGCTGGCCAGGAGCAGGGCCAGGAGGGACATGAGAGTCAACTTCATGGTTGCTACGAAGTGTTGACTGGCGGAAATACTGAGGGAGGTTGGGCAGAGGGAGAGGGAGAGGTGAGTTTTAAAGATGTATACTCTACGAGGACGGCCTCACGAGGCTGAATAAATAATCCCGGAGTATGAAGCCAGGCTGTCCAGAAGACGACTTGGGTTGCTGCCATCGGACGGTTGAAGCTCCGGATTTCCTGTTTAGGAGGCGAAGGGGCATTTCGGCTAGGGTTCCGAAGGGGATAGGCGATGGGTTGGGTTTCATATTGTAGAGATATGGCACCACTTGGCGATGTGGTCTGGAGGGTTGGATTATGGGGGATGGGATCTGGCTGATGCGAAGCTACACGAGTCGATGTGTTGGATGTTGGTGGTCGTCAAGTGCAAATGCGTCGATCTGGATCTACGAATGAGCAAGGATTGTTTAAGCATAAGCAGGAGGGGATTAATCTTTTTAGAAGTTCCTTGAACTCAGTTGAATCTGGTTATGGGGTATCTCTACGTCTCGGCAGGAGTAAAGCAAAGGTTGAAGTCGTGATGAGGATCATAGTATTATTATTACTGTGCTTTTTAAAAGACAGCGTCAAGAGCATGAAGCAGTGCGAACACGAACTGTGCGCCCACCATCAGCTCAACGCAACTCCATCCTACAAAAGAGACAGTTCGGTTCATCGGGCCGGGACCAAACGTTCCACTCTGGATTGCTTCAAGACACGATTTCAAGCCACGGTTCGAGAACATCCAACACAGCCTCGCAGATGTGCCCATCTTCAAAAGTTCAAATCCATGGCTGGGCCTTGTCCAGCTGAAAGAAAAAGGGAGCGCCCCGTTTGTTTAAATGGATTTTTGTTCCGAATCCCCTGCGCCGCCCAGACCTTTGAGGCTGCGCCCAGACTCTAGACTCTGGACCAGAAGCAAATCCATGCCGAGTTAGCCGCTGTCACGACGGGAAGCACTCGATGGCCTCGTGAGCGAATCACAAAGGACTTGGACTCGTAAATTGTCTGGTGGAATTGCAGTGGAAATGAATTGAACGCCTTGTAGGGCAATAAATCTCCCCACCTTTTTGTTTCTCAGGATCTGGGCATCTCCTTTAATGCTGCGCAGCTGCGCCCTGTTGCCATCTTTCGTTTCATACATGGCATCATCGCGAACACCCTCACTCTAGACCCCTTTGCGACTGGCCGGGAGGCAGCCTCTGAGGCGGAGTACTTTGAATCCTTGTAGGTTATAATAATTAATACCTTCGATCTCTATTGAAGCCGGGGAGTTTCATCACCTTCGATTAATTCTTATTCTTTAATCACCTCTTTTAGTCGGGTATTTACCGCGCCAAATAATGTCGGAACTTCAACCCTTGCCAGACGGCAAAGCCGCTGGCGAAAAACCAAAGACGTCGTGGCCGCCATGGAAGAAACTCGGGCTGGTAGCCGTCGCAGTGGTTATTATTGGTCTCGCCGTCGGGTTAGGCGTCGGCCTCACGCGGAACAAGGGCGGCGGTTCGGACGACAGCGACGACAGCGATAATAGCACCGACTCCTCCTCCTCCGACGCCGCATCCGGGGTAAACAACACCTCCCTCTGGAAACCCCCCGTCGGCGCAACCTGGCAAATCATCCTCAAGTCCCCCATCGCCCTCGACTCTGACAACAACGCCTCGGCCCTGACGCCCGACGTGGACATTTGGGACCTGGACCTCTACGACAACCCGACCTCGACTTTCACGGCCCTGCGCGCCGCGGGGAAGCACGTCATTTGCTACTTCAGCGCCGGCTCATGGGAGGACTGGCGGGACGACGCGGGGGACTTTGACAAGTCGGACCTGGGCAAGAACTTGGACGGGTGGGAGGGCGAGAAGTGGTTGAATGTGTCGAGCGAGAATGTGCGGAGTATTATGAAAACGCGGATCAAGTTGGCGGCGGAGAAGGGGTGTCATGCCATTGATCCCGACAATGTGGACGGTTATGTAAGTCATCAGCCCCCCTCTCCTCCCCTCCCATTAACAACTAACCCCCCCAGGCAAACAAAAACGGCCTCGGCCTCACCTCCGCCGACGCCATCTCCTACATGTCCTTCCTCTCCTCCGAAGCCGCCAAGTACAACATGTCCACGGGCCTGAAAAACGCCGGCGCAATCATCTCTTCGGTCCTCGACGACGTGCACTTTAGCGTCAACGAGCAGTGCATCCAGTACGACGAGTGCAACACCTTCTCCGCCTTTGTTGACGCCGAGAAACCCGTCTTCAACATCGAGTACCCGGACGACGCGCCAAAGGTGACGAGTAAAGAGAAAAGCGCCATTTGCGGGACCAGCGGCGATGCGAGGGGGAGTAAGGGGTTTAGCAAGGCGATTAAGAAGATGAACTTGGATGGGTGGGTTGAGTATTGCGGTGATGATCAGACGTATACAACTGATACGGACTCGTCATAAACATTCTGGTCAACTCACCCCATCATGATATACTTAGTTACCATCAAGTCCTCAGGCAGTTAAAGCCAAGTAGTCTCGACATAATATTATACAAGCCCAAGCAAGCATATCCACTACATTTTGTCCAAAACTCCAATATCAAACCATCGCGTGGGTATCCAAACAGCAGACTTCCCCTCCAGCCCCAGCCCATACCATATGAAACATTCATTTCCCCTCTCAACTAGCCGCCATGAATTTCGCCCCCCCTTCTTGCTTATACAGCCAATCGCTGTTGGCATCCACCATGAAGTTGGTAATGTTGAACTCGTTGGGAACCGCCAGCTCCGCGCCGTTGCCGTTGGCCATTTCCATGTCGCCGTTGGGAGCCTGCTGGGCGTGGTTGACGCCCGCAATGTTCTCGCCGCCAACTGGTAGACGAGGAACGTTGAAAAAGTCAAACACGTCCAGATACTCCAGCTCGTTTGGAGCCGGCGTACGTGCCGGTGTCACGCTCGGGAGTCTGCTCAGCGCCGAGCCGCCTTGCTTGGGCTGTCGAGAGATGAGAAAGTCGAGATCAAACGCCGTCCGCCGCATGTCCGACAAGATCTTGACCGAGCTCGGGGTCACCCCATCGCCTTGCCGCTCGCTGTCTCGGTGCTCGTCGAGAACCCTCTCGAGAAGCTTGCAGTACCGTGCCGCCACGGGCCAGTACCGCCCCATCTCCCTCAGTGTGTCGACGAAGAAGGGTATCTGCGGAGATAGCTTGTGCTCAATCGTCGATCCGTGGACGAGTAACAGCCGTGCCGACACCCAGAGAATAAAGGCAAACGGTGGACCAAGCTTTTCTAGCATCCCATTATTGACGACAAACTCGCCGAGTGCGGCCACGTTCTCGACGGCGCCGTGGCACCTCTGCGATGCGCTGTAGGACGGGGTGAAGATGGGCGATCGGGTAGTAGGATATGCTGCCGAGGAGTGCAGGCGGATGACGGCGGTATGATAAGTCGCGTGAAGCATGATCCATGTGCAGTTGATGCTCTTGCTGCCGGGGTGGAAGAGCTTGGCCATGTTGCCAAACTCGCCGGGGAGACGAAACTTCCACTGAGTGAGCATGTTGTCTAGCTCCTTGTATCGCATTTGCCACTTTTCCACGTCGCTCAGAGCGCTAATGTCCACTGGCTGCTTGAGGAACTTGTGAATCTTGGATAGGATGCCTAGAATCTCAATGTAATGCGCAAACGCTCCGAGGTTCTCGGGGTGATCGGGCTCGTGCTCCAGTGAATCCTCTTGGTGGCCATCCGTCTTGAACCACCGGGTTTCCACCTTGTGGTTCTTGATCCAGAGATCATCGCGGCACGGAAGCGTGCGGTCAATCTCCTTGTCGTCAAGAGCAAATTCAAAAGCCGTCGCAATCGTGGCATACCTGTCTAGCAGGTAGATCATCCAGAAGAGTCGTCGTCGAGCCTCTTCCTCGATAAAGTCCTTTGGCTCCGAAAGGGTGATGGCCCGAAGGGTGTAGATGGACATGTAATGAGGAGAGACGGTCGAGGAGGTTGTTTCGACGGCGAGGCCAAGCTGTACAACAGAGCGCGTAATGAGAGCCATGATATTCCACCCCGGCGGGCCGTTGCTGCTGCCGCAGAGATCGAGGGCGAGGATGACAAGAGCCTGCAAGGATTTGACAGACGAGTTTTCCATGCCATACAGGAGGACTCGCTCCTTGGAGACTTTGTGATAATGCTCTCTCCGCTCTTCTGTCAATCTCGTGTCTGTGGAATACCGCATCGTGGTCGCGACGATGGCGTGGAGAAGGATCCTGTCGGTTTCGTCCAGTGCCGATGGACCAAAGAGGGAACCGAGCGTCGTCTTTCGGTGAAGGATAGGGCACCAGGTGTTGATGTGCTTAAAGTATAGGTCGACGAGGGCGTACAAGAGATCGTAGGGCGGCATGTCCCGGTCGGGAGGCGTGGTAGTGCCCGTTCCCGAGGAAATGGGTACGGTAGGAGAGTGGCCGGAGTAATATTCCTGGGCTGCCGCGCTGGGCTGGATCGGTGTCATCTGAGGTGGCTGTGTCGACATCGAGGGTAGCTGCTGGGATTGATAGCTTCCATTGATACTCGGCGTCTGTGGCATCCCAAACTCGCCCTGGCCGCTGCCGTGAAAGCCAGCACCGTTGGGCTTCTGGAGGAAGAGCGCCGTGTCGGCCTGAGGCGTGCGAACGGGCTCTGATGATCGAAATATGTGGCCGTCTCGGGGCGTGCTGCCCTGTTCGCTGGGTAGACTTGGGTTGCTATTGAGAATGCTGGGTGGGTGACCTGGAGTGTTGGAGGCGAGGGTTGCTGAGAGGATCTCGGCATGCGAACGCAACACCTCCTCCAGCTTGTCCAAACGCTGCTCCAACTCTCTTCCGTAGCCGGCACGAAGGCCCGGCTTCTTCCGCTCCTTGTACTCGCACACGGCGCCATTGCGACTGCACCAGCCACACGATGGCTGACCACGATCGCATTTCACCTGATGAGGATGGCGGTTAGCGAGTGATTGCGGGAGAGGCTGCTTGCTGTGGCAGTTGTCTGGTGGGGTGGGGAGCGGTTGTCTATTGATAGCTTACCTTTCTCTGCTTGCACAGCTCACATCTGGGAATCGCATGGTCAGTTTGGGATTGGGAAGCGATCAAGATATTGTTCAGAGAAGGGTGGCAAGACGCGTCGAGTTTGGGGTTGGCTTCCTGGTCGTGACTCGGCTCTGACTCAGAGGGACAGGCTGAGCGAGGTGAAGGAGGACAAGATGCACCGCAATGGGACATGGTGATGGTTGATGAAGATGATGTAAGATGGCGACGACGAAAAAAATAAACTTGATGCGCCGTCATGCGACCACACACACTGCTGGACGTATAATGGGCCGAGGCCACAACAAGATGGAATAAGATCAACTTACGATACAGATACCGGCCGCTTACGCTTGCCGTTGCGACACAGCGTTTCATGGTCACCAACATCATCCTCGTCGCTGGGAAAGGTGACAGCCTCATCGCTGTCGTCGGGGCCGGACGGGCGACGCTCTCCCGAAGAAGGAGGGCCCGAAGGCTTCCCGGCCCCGTTGAGCATGGTGAGAATAGCAGGCACCGCGGCGACTTGGAGGGGGACCCTCACTTCCTTGGCCCTGGCAGAGATGTCGAGTGTTCTCGGTGAGATGAAGCAGCGAGATGTCCAAGACGACGGATGAACTGAGGTGAGATGCAGGAGAGACGCCAGGGAATCGTCAGGGAGCGCCTCGCTGATCCGGGACAATGGCTCGCGGGAAAGGGAGTAAAGGAGCCCGAGGCGGAGCTAATGACAAGATGGACTTGGGTGAAAGCTAAACACCACCATCACCCGTTGGAGAACGAAGAGGAGAGCCGAGAGGAGAAGAGAGGGGAAAGAGAAGCCCCGTCCAGGTTTTTCTGCTTTGGTACCTCGTAGGTACTTGGCCTGGTGTCTCATTTGCTTAATCTCATGCCACTGTTCATATTTTTTTTTCGCATTGCTCTGCCTTTGTTTGGCTTCTCACCTTTTCCCGGTGACCAGCAGCTGGAACCCATGTTCCCACCCTCCGGGGCCTCGGGCGGAAGGGCCAGCGAAGGCGGAATACGATTGGTCGGGAGGCTTGACGAGCTGGGATTCGGCCGAGGTGGGCGGGAGGTGAGTGGGTTTGTGGTGTCCGGACCAAAGGGCACCGGCTAGGAGACGTCAAGGAGACGCGGAATAAGAATAGAAACGTGGGTTGTCGGGGCGAGATTGGCTCGATCTATTATAGCTATTGTCTCTGTTAGTGGCGGCTGTGAATAGAGATGCTCTCGTCGGCTTCATTCCTGCCTACCGTGCAGCTGAAAACAAACAGGTCACGCACACCAACTTGCCTCCCATCCATGTCATGACATGGTATGTTTTTGGCTTGGCCTCGGGGTAACCTTTGCACCTTCACATGGGGGCGGGAAGCGGAGAGCGGGGAAGGCTGCCCATGTTGTGATTGGAGCCTGAAACGCTGCCTGAAAATGGTTGCGCAGAGTCGCTTCTGGTGAATGAGGCCATGGTTGACACCACAATACCACAAAGACTTTGGTCTTCTCCTTTTTGTCCCCCCATGCGGAAAAGGAGAAAGAGAAAGCTCTGGTGATGTGAGCTTTAAAGGCCGTTCTGCTTCTGTTTCATGACGGACAAGAGACAACGCAACGGTCGTGATTCACCCTGGTTCCACCCAAGTCCACTGCGATGCTTTCGTTGTGTCAGTTCGGGTAATTGCTCAACCGATCCGATCCGGAAGATGGAGGGTGGTACGGCACCCGTTGCGCGACGGTTCACAGTGGGAGTCGAGCTGAAGTTCGTGATGTGTGATGGTGGCGTTGTCACTTCATGTTGAGTTTGCTTCTTGCCCAGAAATAGGGCGTGGTGGCGAGTTGTGATACTTTATACTGACCAACGCTCCTGCCTCCATCATCATGCCACTTGGGCAACCCCCAGTCAGTCTCTCCTTCCCCCAACTGATGCTCCCGATTCCCGTCCACTGCCCGTCCTTGTCACTCCTCCCCCATTCTTTCACCCCGCAGATCTGGCTTATACTCAATCTCCTCGCCATCTCCCACAACATCACCATACCTTCGCCGATACTGTAGGTGCCTTTGTTTTTCCTTCCATCCGTCCTCGCATATCACGACACGCTAAGTGCATCCCAATGCCGGTGATTCGGTCGTCAACCCCCGAATCACACCCCCACCGCAACGGCGTCCAACAGACCCGGCAGTTTCATGCTCGACATTCAGAATGCCCTCGCTTCTCATCGGCATCATGCATGGTCTTCCACTTACACACCAACCAGTGATGCTCCGTTACTCTGCTTCCCAACATCGTTAACGTGACCTCTGCGACCACACCGGCCAAGACGCACAAAACGTTGCCCCTCCAGTGGAACCGGACCGGCTGTTGGAGAAGCTCCATCAAATCGCCTCGCTCGGGGTATTTGGCCCCGACGAAGACACCGATCAAGTCCCGACCAGAGTCTAGACGGCTTTGCCGGTCCAATCACCCCCACTGCAACCCGTTACATTGCCTCCCAGAGCCAATTGACTATGGACTATTATCCGATCACGAGCAGATTAATACCTGCCAGCCTGGTCGTGTGAATTGTTCATCTGTCTCACTTCTTCCAAGTGTGCTCTTCTCAACACAATTGCTTCGACCTCCCACCTGCCACCTCGTTCACTGCCCATCCAGAACAACTCTTCCAGCTTACCCATTGAGTTCATTGTTAATTGGGCACGAGGAAGCAATATACCTCAATATGGCGTCTGTCAGAGAGTTTCCCACCATCAAGGCCATCCGGTCCTTCATCATTGGCGGTGTTGGTTCAGGTGAGTGCCCTCTGGATATCAATTCGGAGATTCCCTGGAGTCTGGATGAAAGGACTCGACAACTGACTTCCTAACTAGGTGGTGATTATCACAATGTGAAGGGCGGCCATTGGTGCGTTTCAATTAACCGAACCTTCGGCGACACATTCGCCATCACGATGCTAACCAACCTCCAGGCTCATTGACAGCGATATCTCAACACCCTGTTCCAAGTGGGAGCAGTACAAGAAGTCCCGAACCAGCTGGGGAATCAACGTCCTTGGATCCTTCCTGGTCGAGATCGAGGCTTCGGATGGCACCTTTGGCTTCGCCACGGGCTTTGGAGGTAAGACGAGACTGCATGACACCCTCACCACCTTAATACCCCCACCCCCATCAATGGGGGCTTCATTGGAGAAGGATCACCGCGACTAACAATTATTCCAGGTCCTCCTGCTGTCTGGCTGGTTCACCAGCACTTTGAGCGATTCCTCATCGGAGCCGATCCCCGCAACACAAACCTACTCTTTGAGCAGATGTACCGGGCTTCCATGTTCTATGGTCGCAAGGGTCTTCCTCTTGCCGTCATCTCCGTTATAGATCTTGCCATTTGGGATCTCCTGGGCAAACTCCGCAATGAGCCCGTCTACCGCCTCATTGGTGGCGCCACAAAGGAGAAGCTCGACTTCTACTGCACCGGCCCCGAGCCGGTGGCCTCAAAGGAGATGGGATTCTGGGGAGCCAAAGTTCCGCTTCCTTACTGCCCCGATGATGGCCACGAGGGGCTTCGCAAGAACATTGAGTTCCTGCGCAAGCACCGCGAGGCTGTCGGCCCCGATTTCCCCATTATGGTCGATTGTTACATGAGCTTGAACGTGCCCTACACGATTGAGATTGTCAAGGCAACTCTGGACCTCAACATCAACTGGTGGGAGGAGTGTCTGTCTCCCGATGACACGGACGGTTTCGAACAGATCAAGCGCGCTCACCCCACTGTCAAGTTCACGACCGGCGAGCACGAGTACTCTCGATACGGATTCCGCAAGCTCGTCGAGGGTCGCAATCTCGACATCATCCAGCCCGATGTCATGTGGCTTGGAGGTATGACGGAGCTGCTCAAGGTGTCGGCCATGGCGGCTGCGTACGATATTCCCGTCGTTCCTCATGCCAGCGGCCCTTACAGCTATCACTTTGTCATTTCTCAGCCCAACACTCCTTTCCAGGAGTACCTGGCCAACTCGCCGGATGGAAAGAGCGTACTGCCAGTGTTTGGGGACCTGTTCATCGACGAGCCCATCCCCACCAAGGGATATCTGACGACGGGTGACCTGGACAAGCCTGGATTCGGCCTGACGATTAACCCTGCGGCGAGGGCCAAGCTGATTCCCAGCGACTACCTCTTCAAGCTGCCGGCGATTCCCACGCTGGCTCCTCCCAGCCCTCCTAACGAAAGCGCAGAGGCGCCCAAGGAGGCCAGTAAAGAGGCCGAACAGACGAACGGCGTGGTTGCGAAGCTGGCAGACAAGGTTGAGAGCCTCACGACCAGCGTTGCGTGAGGTCGACTTGCTGAAAGACAAGTGTAGACAGTTATTCCCTTTGTTGCATCATACAGGCATGGTTGGATTATGATTTGCCGCGACAAGCAGATAACGATTGGGTTTGGTAGAGATTGCATGTTGATGTATTCATTCTCGGGCTGTATGCATTGTCTCGGGATATAGCCTTGGTAGATTGATATAGAATGCCACGCCTATTACGACTGTGACATACCACATACTTTGCAGACAAGGCCGAAGACCAAGCCGAAGACAGGCTGCAGCCCAACAAGCATGGTGAGATTCGAACGGGATTCCCCATATTTTCTGCTGCAATTGAATCTACCACGATGGCTTCTACCACCAGTTCGTCAGTTGACCACGGGAGCCCGATCCACGATCGTGGGTGGTCCATGTGAGTGGTTCGTCTTTTCCATATTTTTTTTTGTTTTTGGGTGCACACCCCTTCCGGGGGGCCCCTCCCCCCCGGTCGCAGCAAACTGCGGGATAGACGCGACGGTCAAAAGATCGTGACTTTTTTTTGGAGTCTGAGAAAACGGTGGCCGACCCGGGCGGTTGTTGGGGCTGCATCCGGCCCGGTCAATCATTGAGGATATTCTGGTAGGGACGAAAGCCACGATTCCGGCGGTTCGTGGTTCATGGTATCTCGTGGCGCCCTGGTCGGTTTGACAGGTGATTTTGCCTTTTTTGTGTCTGACATGGGATGGAGTTGGGGAGTCGGGGAAGTCAGGAGATGTTCTCTCAATCCTGGGGTTATGGTTGTAGATGTTGGGGAAGGAGGACAGTGCAACACAGTGGGGATTTCTATAAAGGACTATTTATTGCCCCTGAAAAATGGTCATGAAGTTTTGATTTCACATCATTCATCGTTGCACACTTTCTTCGGCTGGCACTTTCGGTTCACTTTCGCTTCTTCCCCGCGCCGGCACCTCGCGAGAAAAGAACCCGAGATGGCGAAACGAAGCTTGGCCAAGAACGTCTCTCAAGGCCTTGATGGGAATAGCGTCGTCGGCTTGTCATGGCAGATGACCGCTGGGACGCGGGGCCGCCACCATCAGGACGAGACTGCAGAGGACGGGATTTTGTGAGGTCTGTTGTGCTCTGGTTCTGTCGCTCGTCTGGCAAATCTCTAATTCTAATTGACTCTGCAATTTGCCTAAATAGATCATTGAATCTCGCCGCCATCTTCATCTTGCATCACGCATCGCATCGCATCGGATTTCTCTCCAGACAACATCGGAAGTTCCGACTTCGTCACGCTCCATCTCCGCCCGCTGCTTCGACTTCGGACCTACAATCTACCGACATATCTCGAGTGTTCCCCCACCCGTGCCACTTGAGACCCCTCTCGACGGCGACTGACGAGGTTAAAAGGCGACGACGGGAAAAATGACGAGAGCGAGATAACACACACACACACACACACACACATTCACCATGCCTTCTTCAACAACCCCCCGCCTCTCCGGCCTCCTCACCAACAAGAGCGCCATCATCACAGGCGGCACCACGGGAATCGGCCGGGCCATCTGCCTCGAGTTCCTCCGGCAAGGCGCAAACGTCGTCGTCAACCACCTCGGCCTCGACAAGGACCAGCCGCACCTCGAGTCCCTCGTTGACGAAGCCCGCGAGATCCGGCAGGAGATCCCACACGCCGGCCGGCTCGCCCACCAAAAGGGCGACGTGCGCGACCCGGACACGGCGGCAAAGCTCGTGGCGGCGGCCGTGGAGCACTCGGGCACGCGGCGGCTCGACGTGTGCGTGTCCAACGCGGGCATCTGCACCTTTGCCGACTTCCTCACACTGGAACCGGACTTGCTGCACGCCACGGTGCGCACCAACCTCGACGGGGCGTTTTACGTGGTTCAGGCGGCGGCGCGGCAGATGGCGCTGCACCAGACGCCCAAGGGCGGCAGCATCATCGGCCTATCGTCCATCTCGGCGCTGGTGGGCGGCGGGCAGCAGACGCACTACACGCCGACTAAGGCGGGTGTGCTAAGCCTGATGCAGAGCACCGCCGTGGCGCTGGGCGAGCACGGCATCCGGTGCAATGCCTTGCTGCCGGGGACGATTCGCACGCAGCTCAACGACGGGGACTTGGCGGACGACGAGAAGCGGAGGTACATGGAGGGCCGGATTCCGCTAGGGCGCACGGGGGCGCCGGCCGACATGGCGGGGCCGGCCGTGTTTTTGGCCTGCGAGGAGCTGAGCGGTTATGTGACGGGCGCGCAGTTGTTGGTGGACGGGGGGTTGTTTGTGAATCTTCAGTGAGGAGAAGGTGACGATGACGGTGGAGGTCCAGTGGCAGTGACAGTGACGGTGGTGGTGGAGTGAAGAGGACAGAGAGAAGAGGAAACAATCTTCACCGACTATTCATCGCCCCGAGCAATCGCGTTGCTGACGTGGGAACGTGGGCATTGCTCTGGTCGGCATGGGTGAGATGGATGAAGGTTTCTTGGAAGACATGTGAAAGAGTCGATCACACGCAGATTGACGAAATATCTTACTCAGGGGCACATCTTGGGAACCAAGAAAAAGAAACGCAGAAAACGACAGAGTTCGGGATCATCACTGTCCGATTCAGGGCGCACCGCAGCATTCTCTCTTCCGCGGCCATTTTCTCTCCCGGCTTGCCACAAGCAGGCAGTGATGGTCTTTTTTTTGCTTTAGACAAAGATTGGCGTCCACACCCCTGTTGCCAAGTTGGCCAATGGTCCCCGTCGCTCTGCAAGTGTGCAACCGAGTGAGACATTCGTCCGTCTGCTGTCCGGTCCAAGGATGATGGAGAGGGCCCGGCGGGATAAGAGTGCGGCACTTCAGCGTTGTCTCTGCCAAGGAATGCAGATGCACCCACGGGATACCGCTTTCGATTAGACACGTCGAGGCAAACTCGGCAAATGTTTTGAGGGTGTGTGGGATGACGGAGAATTAATAGCCCTTCAGGGAGAATAACAAGGCGGAGGATGGCAAGGCGAAGCAATGAATGGCAGCACCTCGCACGAGAAAATCATGTAGCTAGGGGATGGCTAAAGAAGACTATTATTCAACGTCCCGGGGCCAAGGATCACAATCGGTCCACGAGGTGTCAGAGTCTAGAACGTGCGGTTCAACTTCTGGACAACCGCTGGAAGCGCGCCATGCCTTGTCAAAAGAATTGCTTTTGAGTGTTTCTTACAACGAGCATCGCGCGGCAAAGGGGGACGGCTACCGTAATGGATGGTATCTTCGAAAGGATGGTTTAATGCCGCCCCCTCCGTCTTGGCCTTTCTCCACTCGGCGTTGGTTTCCAAGGGGTCGGTCAGCCAGCCCCTCCAATCTTTTTTTGACAAGAAGGAATATGCAGCAAGGATATGGATACACAATTCAACTCTGACGTTGGTTTGTTCGAACAAGAGGTTACGGATTGAGGCCGAGGGAAAGCGTCGTTGCGGAGGCTGAGACGGGGGTCTCTCGTTCAATGAGGGACGGTTCCGAGAGGTTGTCTGCCTGCCGTTTTGCAGTAGCTTGGGAATTGTTCAGGGGGCAATGGGGGCAATGGGGGCAATATGGTGAAAACTCGTTCATGTACGGATACGGGGTACGTCATTGGGGAGAACTAAGTGTTGTGCGATGGGAGAAAGGACTGGAGGATGAGGAGGAGGCAAGGAGGGCATGTTCGTTTATTCCGCCACGTGTAAAAGACGATGGCACAGGATGAAAACTTAAACGGGCAGCGTACCTGAAGGAACAGTGCACATACCGTATGTACGCACATGAATTCCATACACGACATCCCCGTGTACGCCTTAAAGATAGGGAACCTCTTACAAAGCCCGACCCCCGAATGTTCCCGCGTCAAAGACCACCGCAAGCACGCCGACCGAGCGGGGCCGGTCGGACGCGGCTGATAGGGCAAGTTCTCTGAGGAAAAGTTCGTTTCGGACCGGCGGGGTTGGCAAAAGAAAGACGCGGTGGAGAACGGGTGGGGAACCGTGCATCTGACGTCAGGTGTGGATCATGTAGGAAGCCTCACTCATCCGTCCAGCAAGACTTTGTGGAAAAGAAGCTAGCTGCCCGATTCCACCGTATTCCTTGTAAGCCACAGTTGGTCAACCGTCATGTTGCCTGTGGCCGTTCGGGTCGTCACCGTCTGGCGGGCGCTGCTTCCCCCTGTGGGCTCCCTGTATGGAGTGAGACGGTGGTGGTTGGGCTTTGTGTGACGGGAGCTGAGCCTCAGGGGTCCACTGACAACAAAGGGAGATAAGACAGATACACAGCATACGAATAGAACCTGTCTGTATGATCGAGATGTTTGAGAGTCGTCGTCACCGCTTCAATGAGAGTCTGCTCGTCTTCTCGTCTCCTCGTCTATGACGGCTGCGACTCTCCAGCGGACCTACAACGGACCTTGTCCGTTCTCGACACACAGTTTCCCATCCAAGCGAAGCCCTTCGTCTCTAAGGATCCATCCCGTCCGTCACGGCGGGACAAGTCATGGAAACAAGAGCCTCCAGGGGGCCTTCCCGCCTGGGCCCTTTTTTTTTTTTTTTTTTTTAGTGCGGCGGCGGCGTTTATGGTGAAATGCTGGACCCGCCGCTGCCGCCGCGGGGGGGGGGGGGGGGGGGTACTGACGACTTGTGGTTATGTGGTGGAAGTCAAGCGGTTCGTTGTATCGAGTACGGGTGATGTATTTGAGTGCGGGCTGATGCAATCCACTCAGCCGTCATGGCGCATCCCTCCCAAACCACCGACAGGAAGAACAAACATACATGTCGACCACACAGAGAGAGTCATTGTCAAAGAAGCCAGTGGAACCCTTCTCCAGTAGTCTCCAGTCCCCAAACTCGCATCCCCCGAGGTCCTGGAGGTGGATATCTTCGTGTCAGAGCAATCCTCGCCACGGGCAATGACTCGGCGAGACAAGGGGAAGGGAAGAAGAGAGGGAGGCGCAGAGAAAGTGCTATCAGTATGGGTACACGGGGAGCTGTGTTATTATCTCTTGTACCCCTAGGGAGTCGGAGTAATAACTGCTCTGACAGCCAAAGCTATAAAGCCCCCGGATTCCCACCGTTCTGGACGGTAGATGGTCACCATTCCCCCAGCTTCTTCTCCATCCTACCGTCTTCTATAGACTACTGTCGACTAGAACTATCCTCTTTCCTCTATCCTTCTTTCTACAGCATAGGAGCAGGTCTCTATCATCATGGACTCTCCTTCTCCCCCTTCCTCGCCGGAGCTCATGTCCAGCAGCTCCAGCACCAGCATTGCCAGCCTGCAGATCCCCCCCTCGCCCATCTCCCCGGCCGTGGGCAATGACGGCCAGCTTGTTGCTGACGAGTTTGTCTTTGCGTTTGACATTGACGGTGTGCTGGTGCGTGGCGGACGGGCTCTTCCTGAAGCCATCGAGGCCATGAAGGTGCTCAACGGGGAGAATGAGTTTGGGATTCGAGTGTAAGTACCACTTACATCCTTCTCGAAGACAGCATGCTAATGTTTATAGTCCCCACATCTTCCTCACCAACGGCGGCGGCAAGACCGAAGAGGAACGCTGCGGCGACCTCTCCAAGCAGCTCCTCTGCGACATCAAGCCCGGGCAGTTCATCTGCGGCCACACGCCCATGCGCGAAATGGCGGAAACTTACAAGACGGTGCTCGTGGTCGGCGGCGAGGGCGAAAAGTGCCGCCTCGTCGCCGAGGGCTACGGCTTCAGCGACGTGGTGACCCCGGGGGACATAATCAAGCACGACGCCGCCACGACGCCGTTTCGCAAGTTGACGCCCGAGGAGCACGCCAACTCGCGCGAGCGGGACTTTTCTGATGTGGTGATTGATGCCGTGTTTGTGTTTGCCGACTCGCGCGACTGGGCGGGCGACATTCAAATCATGCTCGACCTAGCGATGTCCAAGGGCGGCAAGCTAGGCACGCGCAGCGAGACCTTTGACGAGGGTCCCCCTTTTTACTTTTCGCACAACGACGTCGTCTGGTCGGCGGCCCACGAGCACGTCCGCCTGGGCATGGGCGCCCTCCGCCGCATGTTCGAGGTCACCTTCAAGGACCTCACCCAAAACCGTGGCTCCCTGCACACGCACGCCTTTGGCAAGCCCCAGGTCTCGACGTTCGAGTTCGCGTCCCGGCTGATGGGCCGCTGGCGCCACACCGAGCACGGCCTGGCGGCGCCGCCCAAGACGGTCTACTTTGTCGGGGACACGCCCGAGAGCGACATTCGCGGGACGAATGCCGTCAACGAGACGGCCGACAACGACTGGTACAGCGTGCTGGTCGAGACGGGCGTGTACGAAAAGGGTACGGAGCCGGCACACCAGCCGAGGGTTACCGTGCCGAACGTGCTGGATGCCGTGAACCACGGGATCCGGAGGGAGATGGCGCGCAAGGCGGCCGAGGCGGGCACGTTGAAGGTTGATGTGTTGGGGGAGTGGGTGTGTGGACACGGGGCGGACGTGGTTGACATGGACGGGATTGCCATTTAAGTAGTGGTCTTTTGTTTGTTTTCTTCTCTCTTCTTTGGGTTATTTCTTTTGGTCTTGTCAGGAAAGGATAACGACCTTCCTCGGCTTCAGACGACGACACGAACACATACATCTGCCGGCTGCGTGATGCAGCAGCAGTATTATACCCCTGATAAGCATCATTACATCATGTTAGACAGCGCAGAACGCATAAACAGAACAGATAAACAGAGCTGTGGAATTAAAGACGACGTGTGAATCACTTTCTTACATAAATAAGGTACCTAGTAAGGCATCAGACCTCAGACTTCCCTTGCTGAGCTCCAAGTGGCACCTGAGTCAGACACTGGTCCACTGTTTGTTTGGTACCATTGAATATTGGCTCGATGATGGGATGTGGTTTTAGGTATAAAATATTCAAGAGCCTGAAATTCTTAGCTACAGTACTTAGGTATAGGAAATCATAATATCCAAAAGGCTAAAGAAGTCTTATGCGGCCAATCTTATAGCCTAATACAGCAGCTCTTGCGGACTCTCGCGGAGACCCTTGCGGAGATCCTCGAGGAGACCCTCGTGGACTCTCGGGGGAACTCTCGAAGCAGCTCCGAGGGGCTCTTGCTGTAGCTCGTACAGCAACTCTCGCAGCAACTCTTCGAGCCTCGTGCAACGGCTCTTCTCGCAGCAACCCCCCCCCCCCCCCCAGTGGCTCTTGCAGCAGCTGTTGAAGGCTTATGCAGTGACTGTCGCAGCGACTTTCGCAGCAGCTATTGCAGCCTATTACAATAGCTCTCGCGGAGAGTCTCCGCAAGAGTCTCCGCGAGAGTCGCCGTATGAGGCCGCAAGAGCTGCTGCGAGAGTCACTGCAAGGGTCTCCGCGAGGGTCCGCGAGAGCTGCTCCCAGCGTCTCCGCGAGTCTCCGGGGGGGTCGTCGTATGAGGCTGCAAGAGCTGCTACGAGAGTTGCTGCCGATCCCACTGCGTTTACGGCGAGCAACGCCTAGAGCCATATATTGCCGATGACCTCCAACAAATGGACGACGGATGAATGACGAGTTCTGGAACAACGTCGTACAGAAGGACCAGAACGAATATCTTTGACAGATGCAAGCGGCACATTCATTCTAGGAACATTGCCACCATCTCGAGTCCCATTTTTGGCCTGTTCGAATCCTTGCGGCTCTCCATGGCGCCCACGAAAATCCTTCCTGGGGTATTCGTCTGTTCGACTCTTGGGCTTCAAGGTCGAGGCACTCGGTCTGAATACGATAGAGGTAACGAATGAGGCACCAAAGAAGCAGAAAAAGCGAGGACGGCCAAGAAAGAAAAAAACGGAAACAAGTTAAGTAGCAAAGCTTCGAGAGATGGATCAGAAAAGGCTTAGAGTCCTTAGGAGCTGCTGCAAGAGTCTCCGCGAGGGTCTCCGTAAGAGTCTCCGTAAGAGTCTGCGTAAGGGTCTCAGCGAGAGTCGCTGTAAGAGTTGTTGCATAAGGCTAAAAGAAGTATTATACTAATTAGAGCTGCTTTACTAAATAGTGACCCTTTCATCGATCCTTACTATAACTCTTAAAACAGCTCTTGCGGCCTCGTGTAGCAACTCTCAGGGAGACTCTTGTAGCAACTCTCAGGGAGACTCTTGTAGCAACTCTCGAAGCAGCTCTCGCAGCAGCTCTCAAAGCAGCTCTTGCAGTAGCCCCTGAAGCAGTTCTCGCAGCAACTCTCGCAGCCTTATATAGTGACTCTCGCGGTGACTCTCGCGGACTCTCGTGGTGACCCTCGCGGTGACTCTCGTGGTGACTCTCGCGGAGGCTTTCATGGTGACTCCGCGAAGGTCGCCGTACAATACTATGAGAGCTGCTGCGAGAATCACCGCGGGAGTCACTATAATGGGAGTATTAGTGCCAAAGTCACAACACCATATGCTCTTTGCGCTCAAGTAGATGTGCGAGATTATGTCGTGACCATGTTTCATGACAGTTCAGGGCGACCTGAAATCTGCTGTGCACTCTGTAGGATAACCTTTTGCTTGTGTCCTTTGATATCCCGACGTGCAGACATGACTCCCAAGACCCTACTTGTCACATCTCGTGCAACTTCTGACCTCATTCTCAACACCACAGCAACATCTACCCCCCCTGCACAGCAGCCCTCACCCCCTCCTCAAACACAAACCCTCCCCACTCACTCAACACCACCCACCCCGCCTCCTCAACCGCCCTCCTCCTCCCCTCTCTCTGCCCCAGCGCCTCCTCACCGCTCACTCCCGCCGCAAACCCCGCCACCCGCGCCCTCTCGACCCTGCACCACCCCTTCCACCCGGCCGCCACGTCTCCGGCCCCGAACCCCCCGACAACCACCGTCCCCCACCAGACCCGTCCGGCGCTCGCCCTCGCCCCGGAGCTGTACACCATGAACGCCTCCGCGTCGCCCACCAACCCCCGGAGCCGGTCTGGCGTCGCGGCGGCTTCACGGGCAGGGGTCTGGACGTACACGTGGGACAGGTCGGATGCCGAGCAGGTAAGCCGGGCGGCGTCGAAGCGACCGTCGAGGTCGATGACGAAGACGGCGTATGTGTGGGGAGGAGAGACGAGGAGGGAGATGAGGTGGTAGAGGAGGGAGAGGTGGCGGCCCGAGAGGATGATGCCGGGGGACTTTGTCGCGTGGAAGTGGCGGGCGGCCATGTCGTCAAGGGGTGCGATGTGTGTGGTCTTTGTGGGTTGGGGGGGGTTGGGGGTGAGTGTTGAGCGGAGGGTGGTGAGGATCTGAGGGCGTTAGTACTTGTAGACATAATTTCTGATACACTTAAATCCAACCCCATCTACTGCCATCTTGAGTTGAACAGGAATTCACGGCTCCAATGCATCCCGTGGTTGTTGACTGATGCCAACCATGGAAGTCATCCCCAAAAGCTCAGGCCCGCAACCAAGAAAACTCACCACTTCGAGACTCCCCTCCTCAACCTCCGCCAACACCCTCACGCCCGTCGCAGCGTCCATCCTCAGCAGACCAACACCTCCCTCAGAAACCACAGTCAGTCCCTCTGAAAGAATTCCAACAGAATGGGCTTCCCCTGCCAAGTTTTCCACGCCGATGAACTCCCCGACCGCGTGCAATCCGACCTCAAGGGCCGCAAGCGCAAGCTCGACGCCAACCAGGCCCGCGTCGACCTGGCAAAGTGCGAACTGCTCGAGATGCTGCAGTACAAGTGCGAGATCAAGGAGCCTGTGAGGCCGGATAGTGCGGTGCAGTGCTATGCCGTTGATCGATTGTTTCGAAGGTGAGTTTTTACTACCCAGGCAGAATGCGCGTGTGGTGGCTTGGTTTGCTGACGTTGTGGGAAAAAAAAAAAAGGTGCAAAGATCGAAAGGGGAGTTTCATGGTTGAGACAACCGCGTGGGAGGGCAAGGACCATTCCGCCGCGGCCAACAGCAATGGCAAAAACAATGACAAGACGCCGCAGCACTATTCTTGGTCTTCGAGCTGGTCTTCGCCTGATGTCGCAAGGTGAGCCTCGTTTAGTGGCCTGGCTGCACGAGGCGAGGCGGTGATTGGAACACGGCACAGGGCATGCGACTTGTGCATCTCGGAACTTGTAAGGACTCGCGATACTTCGATACGTTTTGCAACATCGCCTTGCATCAGACGTGCAATTGGACAGGTCAAATGGGTTGTTCAGGCGTTGGGGAGCATTGTTGGCGTCATTTGGAACTGCCCAGCTTGGCGTATTTGACTCACCACGGGGCCATGAGGACTGGGAGGATTGTGTCGAGCTCAATTGGGTCATTCGGCAATGGCGTATGGTGAAAGGGACTTAACTCTCCTCGCCTACAGAGTTCATTGTATCATTATCGAATACTGCTTGAGTAGAACACGGTGGGATGATACATGGTGGGGTGACATCCAAGAGCTCAGCATTGAGACATATCAAAGCACTCTACCCAGCAACATATACACCTCCAACACCATATACTCACTCAAGAACACATCTCAATGACACATCACAGTGACAATCAATCAGCACATCGACTTGCTTGCCCTCGCCTATTGTACATCTCTGCCCGGCGACCGTCTCAGATGTAACCTTAGTATTCACTCTTCTATCCACAAACGAAACCCCTCCAACCGTCTAGCTGTATCCCTTCAACTCTCTGCCATTGCCTTGACCACCCTTTACTGGGCCTTCTCGGCGGCACGCTCAGCCTCGAGCTTGATGTAGTGGTTGTCGCGGGCCTCGGTTCGGGGAACATGGTAGCCGTACCTGTGATTGTCAGTTCTGACCCTTTCTTCACTCCATCCCAAATCAAACCTACCAGAAGACGTTGGCCATGGCAAAGCCGGAGCCTGGTGCTGGTCAGCCAATTGATCCCCACCAACCAACCACATCGCGCGAATTGTCAGCCGTTCAAGGCTTCCTCCCAATTGATCTTTACAGAAAGAAACCAGTCCGGAAATGTTCAATTCGTTCGATTGAGGGGCGCAAGTGACGTACCGAGGGCGATGCTGAGGTCCAGGACGAGGTGTCGTCGGAGCATCTACAAAACAGTCAGTCAGTCCACGAAAAAGCTTCCCATCCGCCCGGGATCCGGCCCGCAGCCGTGCGCGGCGACAGCCATTGAGTCGTGGGGAACGTACACCGGTGATAGGTCGGACGGCCATTTTTACGAGTGATCCTTCTGCGAGTTTGGATTTTGGGTAGAGCGGAGATTGGGGGATTAGCAAAAGAGAAATCGGAGCGGTTCAGCGGGTTGATCGTGAGGATGAGTTCATGCCGAGCAATGGCCTGATGTTAATTCGCGCTAAAGATTTGGTCACGTGAAGATCCCAGCTTCTTAGCAGCAGAGGAGCAAGCACCCACGGCAGAACTCCGGCATTGAGAAGAAATGTCTAAAGCCGTTTCGACGACGTGAGTTGCTCTCATGCTCGATCGACTTTCCACGACATCTGGGCTCCCCCGCGCCTCAACGCCATTCCTCGCCGCCATGAGTCTCCGCCTAGCCGCCCGACGGCTGGCGCTGTCAGGTAAGCAGCCATTGACGCCCTCGCCAGACCGCAATTGGTCGTCCCAAAGCTGACTAACTCCCCTCCAGCAAAGGCAACGAACCCCCCCTCGGCCCTCTCCGCGACCCTCGGTCCCTCGACGCAGCGACGACACAAATGGTCCATCCTCAAGGGCTGGGGCAAGTCCCGTGAGGCGCCCACCGGCGCCGCCGACCCGGCGTCGGCCCAGCTCGACGACCCCAAGAACCGCGAAAAGTTCCTCGAGCGCAGCATGTACAGCGGCGTCGAGGACAACATCTTCCAAGACGAAATCGAGACCCCGCGCGCCTCTCCCCAAGACGCCACCTCCCCCGGCGGCGGCGGCGAACCTGAGCAAAAGACCAAGGAAACCATGGCCATGGTGGTAGACCCGGACCCCCGCAGCCGCATCTGCTGGCAGCGGAAAAAAGTCACCCAGATGGTCCGCCGCGGCGGCCGCCAGACCAAGGAGGAGCGCATCAAGTCCACGGAGCGCGAGCTCCTGCATAAGTCGGAGTTCATGCCCACCAGCACCAAGAAGCTCGTCATGCTGGCCCGCCAGATCCACGGCAAGACAGTCGACGAGGCCATCACCCAGATGCAGTGGTCCAAGAAGAAGTTCGCCGCCGAGGTGCGCTACTACCTCGAGGAGGCCCGGGACTTGGCCGTCGCCCAGCGCGGCATGGGCCTCGGCCAGGTCAACGGCGAGCTGCTGCCCAAGCCGCGCAAGATCCTCACAAAGGACGGCAGGTGGATCGAAGTGGTCGACCCGACCCGCATGTACATTGCCCAGTCGTGGGTAGGTCGGGGCCCGTGGCGCGGGAAGAGCATCGACTACAAGGGCCGAGGCAGGATGGGCATCATGCGACATCCCAGCACGAGTACGCTTGCCCATTTCCGCTATATTTGCTTTGCTGATCTATCTAGGCTTGACTATCTTGCTCAAGGAAGAAAAGACGAGGATCCGCGAGCACGAGGATCGTGAAGCCAAAAAAGCGAAAAAGGGCCCCTGGGTCCATCTACCAAATCGACCCGTCTACGGACAACGGCCCTACTATTCGTGGTAAGACGCCACGGTATGCGAAAATGGTTGATGTGGTTGGAGGTGTCATGTATTCTCATAGAATCTTGTAAGATATATACAATGAATTGCTGTACAATGAGCAAAGAAATCCCCTGGTATCATGCAAACATGTCCATGATACTTCCGTCTCCCGCGCACCTGTCAGGGAGCGTACCGAGATTCCGGTCCGATCGATAGTCCCGAAATTCGCATAGTAACACGGCAGACGGCGTGAGCTTGAACAAAGTAAAAGAAAAATTGAAAGCCACATCTCCCGGCCAAGTCAGGAACTCCTGGTTCTTAGTACCCATGGCCAACCTGGTCGTATAAGCTTGGAAATAGAAAACCAAATCCTTGGGACCAAAATCGATAAAATGTATTTTCCCCTCGAGCCAAACTCCGAACCTCAAATTTCGCCTTCCCACGTATTCTTTATACCATATTCCGAGGTGTTGTGCGCGGGACCATGTCCTCGTAGCGGTTGGAAATCACCTCCATGTCGTACGAGTTCTTCTCGCGATCGGATCCCTGGTCGTTTGTCGCATAGGCTCTGCCGCCACCGGGGAGAGGTCCCGAGATGGCCAGACCAATGCCGCGGCGCTGAATCTCCAACTCTCGTTCCTGCTCTTGGGTCGTCGCCTGTTTACGTCTGCGGGCCCTGAGAAGGAAAAACAGGGCAATGCTAGCAACCGCGAGAACGCCGGCGCCGACTCCAACACCGATGCCAATCTGAGCCGAAGAGGAGAGTCCAGTGGAGTCGTCATCGTCCTTGTCCGCGTCCGTAGTCTTTTCGGCCGAGGAGCCGGTAGCACTGGCGTTGGTCCCGTCGCCACCGGAAGTTCCCGACGCCGTCTCTGATGCGGCATTGGATGTATTCTCTGGTGCCGTGGCGTCCGTTTGCGAGGCAGCCTCGGTCGTCTGAGACAATATTAGCACAGAAACCTCGCTTATTAGTGGTAGAGCGTACAGTTGCTTCCGCGGGAGCAGATGATTGCTCAGCAGCGGTAGTGGTAGCCACGAGAGCCTCCGTTGAAGTAGTTGAAGTAGACTCAGCAATCACTGACGTCGACTCAGCCTCGGTGGTAGCAGTGGCAGCCGTTTCGGAAGTGGAGGTAGCGGATGTAGATGCAGCAGCAGAAGACGAAGCGGTCAAGACGCCTAACGAGGTCAGCTTCGGAATTGAGAAGCCAGTCGAGATACCTACCAACACAGAAACCCGTTGCAAGGGCAGTGTTGACTTCATCTTCAGTAGCACCGCAGTCCTGACTGGAGCAGTCCCGAACTCCACCCAAGAAGGAAGCGTCTACGCAGAGACATGCACCATCTTCGGCACTGGTACATGAGAATTGGGCAAAGGTGTTCCTCATGTTGTCTGTGCATGTCCCCTACCAGTGGTGATGGTTAGACCCAGCAAGGCATCATGACTTTGGCGACACTTACGATACAACTCGTGTCGGCAGCGACACCTAGAACGTAGAGTGCGCCCAGCGCACCCAGCGCACCCAGAGCAGAGAGTGACAGGTGCATCTCGAAGGGATGATGGAGGGATCGAGGCTCGAAGCCGATAAAGACGCGGGCGAAAGTGGGCGGAAACGAAGGACGGTGGGTTTAAAACAAAAGATGGGCGGGCAGCAGAGAGGCCAAATCGACAAGAACGACAACGAGGTCGAGCGATTGGACAGCGGGGGCTCCAAAGTTAAGAAGGAGCGGGAGCTGAAGGAAGCCGGTACAGAAGCTGGGACAAGGGCAGTCCAACGTGGCACCGGATCGGTGCAGCAGGCGATGCAAGGCAGTGCACGTCGTGCAGCATGTACCGAGAGGATACGAAGGTGAGTGAACGCCGGGGAAGGGCCAACAAGTTCACGTTGAGAAGGAGCGAATGCGGTGGTAAATCAGAGACGACGGGAGTGAATGAATGAGCGAATCGGTCGGTCGGTGGGTAAACAAGCAAAGAACAGAAAGGAAGTGCAAAGTGGTGGGACGTGGCCGTCACGGGGTGGTGGCAGTGGCCGTCGAATGAAGGGAGGAAAGAAGGTGCAATGAAGCAAGCGGATGGATGGGACAAGCTTGAAGAGAACACGAAGCCCAAGTGAGACCAGCGGGCAGGAAGAAGGGAAGAAGCGAAAAAAGAGAGGGTGGAATGAAGGAATTCGGCAGCTAGGACAACAGGAATTGAAGGGAATGGCGATGTGTGTGGGATATGGGAGACGGATGCCTCTGCCATCGGGGTGTTAAGAAAAGGTACGTACCCGACAACCCCTAGTACCACTCAATGTAAGTCCTTGGGAAGGTGCGGGTGGGTTCGATCGGCCAGGCAAGGTACCCGTCGACCTGTCGGCTGCCCAGGTACTGCACCTTTTCCCTTTCCAAACTCACCGACCAGCATGAGGGGAATTTCGTCAGTTCAACGGACCCATCGAACCCGAAGAAGCCTGCAAAGCTGCCCGTTTGTTCCATCCCCCCTGTCGACCCTGTCAACGGCCCTGCCAAATTGACATGCTACAGACATGGAAGAGCGCTTCCCACGGAGGTCTCGGCCAATTCTACCATTAAGGCAACCACCACCTCATTCCTCTGTCCTTCGTCCGATGCAAGCCTGCAAGCCATGCCATAACGCGGAACTCGTCACCAACCAGCCCGTCCAGCGTCGAAAGTTCCATCCATGTCAGCAGCGTCTAAGACCCCTCACCGACACCAATTATAGGGGTCCGGATGGCGGGTAAACTCGAGAGCCCGTGTGCCCCTGGCGCGCTGCAGAACCCCCGCACCGTGACAGCCTGGCAGTCGGGAGGTACAGGTACTTAGCCTAGGCCGTTTCCCCAGCCAGCATGCACCGTCCACCTGCGAGCCATTGGTACCTGGACCTCCAGTTCGTGTGCCCTTCTCGCGCCAACAAACTCGCGAGGTTTCATGACTGCCTCACCAGCCAAAATGCCCGCAGGACGGCGGTCGCAAGCAGCTCTCAAGACGTTGACGCCATGGCGGCGCCTATGGTAAGCGGTATCAAGAGATGAGATGTCGCTCACCCCTCAAAGGAGGCTCTTTGACCCGCTGGCGTTCCCGCCAACTCAGCCACTTCTCCCATCAGGTCGAACCCTTGGTGATGTCAATTCCCAACGATGCAGGTCAGATGGAGAGGCGGCAAAAGGCCCCTCCCAAATCCACAGCCCAGAGGCCAAGGCAGGCAAAGGGAAGCTCGCTGCTGGCAGCTGCAGAGACGAAACACTCCATCATGCGTTATTACATTGGTGGGCACCACACATCCCAGCTAATAATAACCCCGGCACTCGTCGTGGGATCTGGGGCTGTGGCCACAGTCACAAAGCCCTTCCTCCAGACCTGGCCGGGATGGGCAGACGAAAACTCTAGGGTTTCGCTCAGCCTGGTCGCCATCCTTCATCACATCGCAGTGGAGCGCAATCCCCTCACCAAACAGACGAGGCTGTTCCAGGCCGGATCAATCCTACAGTCGAAGGATGACGCACGTCAATCCCTCGTCCACATCAGCTCTTCCTACCGCGGGTGGTCCACGGGCTCCGCCGGAACCAAGGAGACAATGGCGTCGATGCCCAAACTACTCCTCCTAGCTGGCTCCGAGTAACTGCCAGATGCCCACGCAAGGTTCTTAAACTGCTGCAGGCGGTCAAAACAAACATGCGGTTTCAAAGGCCAAGGCGCAGACAACACAGCATGTATCATGTATGTATGCGCCCGTCCAGGGGTCACTGGACAGCGTCCGGGGCTGAATGGCCCTCGTTGAGCCCCTTTCCCTTGCTCTGCGCCTAAAACGGGAGATCTGAGTCGACCGTTGACGTGGGCGACTTGCAGGGTGGAGTTTTGTCGGATCGCCACCAGGGATCAACCTGTCAAGCCGCGGAAACACCCAAATCGAGTGGACAAGAAAACTCTTCTGTGGTTGCAGGCCAGACGCAAGCACTAATGCGATCGGCGAGCTCGTGTCAACAGGCCATTGTACAGTGGTGGGCGGCAACAAGAGCGACGCCAGACGGGCTGGATGAGCGACAACCAGCTCCAGGAAACACGAGATTATATGCAGAGGGCGCTGGGCCGCATCAGGCTATGTTTCATCTCCGAGCGGTTGCTGCTGTTAGTGCCGAGTTAACAGACGCAGCCCGGCCGCTTCCTAGATTAGCGTGAAACAGTAGCCCACATCACCCTTTCCGGTTGTACAGTACCTGCGTTTTCGTACCCGCCTCAACACAGGAGCTGGTGATGTTGAACAGTTGGGCAGTTGGAAACCCTCTGAAGGAACCGATGGGACCGCGAACACGACGAATACGGCACAATTTGGATTGGTAGATGGCTCGTATCTTATCGATAATGGGAAACCGTTATGCCTCCCCACTTCCTTCTTCGCATGCCAACACAAGTGACAACCCCGTCTCAGGTTCCTCACCAAAATCACACTGCGGCTGTGCTGGTTGTTTCTCATTTATTCACCATGGAGATCCAGGAAACCGCAGGGTCCGGAGCGGAACAATCCCCATGCGGCTTTGGTTTGCGACTTGGGAGCCTGGTGGCCTGGACCGAGAATCCCGGACAGCGATCAAGCGGCCTCCGCATCGAATTTCTCGAGTGCATTAACAGTCATTTCTTTTCCCTTCGCTCAAACCATGGTTCCCGCACCTTCTCGTCTGAGTCATGTGTTGGGTGGTAGAGTTGACCGATGAGTCCATCGCGAGACGTCGACCGTTTGCCCAATGACCAAACCTTAACCACGTCAGGCGGTATACACTTTCGTTTCTTACAAATACATTCAAACCACAGATACAACCACCTGCTAATTATACCTTTGATTCAATTTTAGAACCTCCAACGTTGTCTCATCGCCCTGCATCAACCGCACCATGGCGGGCTCATTGTCCCAAACGACGACGCTTCATCGTTTCCATGTGGCAATGGCATGAACAACGCCTCAGACATTGTCGTGCATAAGTACGCTGGTGGCTGACAGCCGTCAAGATCTCGGCATCGACAAGATCCGACGCTGCCAAGAACGCCCAGTGGTGGAAGCAGCCAGATTCCCTTCTCTTCAAGCTCGACACCAAGACGAGACGGTCCCAGACATTTGCGGCGCGGTCGACCTAGCCCAACTCCCTTCATGCTTAATTCTTCTAGGACGAATTTTTAGGCTGCTTGATGTCATTGCCATGGAGAAACTGCGGGATCTAATGAAATCTATTTCATTGCTGTTAGTGGGAATCGGCACTCTCAACTTCGTCTTTTATTTTTATTAACATTGCGATTGGCGCTACATCAGCACGAACAAACAATACCGTGTTCGACCTCAACGACCTGGTAGTCAACCATAGTCAAGAGAAACTGCCAAGCTTCCGCATATCCGCCCTCCCTCACGCATGGCCCATTATGGAAACCCGAAGCGAGTCGCGGCATGCCCTCGGCGGGATATCACATCTCATCTCCTCCATGGCACGAGATTGGTACACATGATGCTCAACTCGGTAAGATCATGCGCATGCAACGACAGCCACGGTGGTACAAGGAGGGTCTCGTGCTCAAAAGTTGTGTGCAGCAAGATTGGTGCCTGCGTATGCGACTCGATGCGTCGATGGTATCCGAAGGCTTCCATGCACCGGTACAGAAGGCGCTCGATATCGTCCCTAGGATACACGAATCCTAGTGGGTGCCTCCAACGGGGGACGAGGCACGTCATATCTCACGAGGACAACAATGGGCGATGCGTCGCTGGCATGCTCGACGTGTCGGAGTGACTCTGTAGGACGGTCTGCAACAGCTTAGAGGCGCATCGTTTCCACGATAATGCAATGATCATGGCTCAATGTTCGTTGCATGAGTCCTGCTTGCGTCGACCCCGCACATGGCGTCGACTTCCGAATCTGCATGCCAGATGCCTGCTTGCAAGCCAGATGTGACCAAGTGCCCGAGCATTGGATGCCAAATTGACTGTTTTTTTTTTGAGATGGATGATCTGAGGCTCGGTCTGCCCCGTGAAGACCATTAACCATTTGTTGGATGATATTGGTAAGCTGGATGAGTTGACCGATACCGATCTCGTCAAGCAGACCAGTCCAGCGCACAGCTATACTTCGTTTAGACCACCTATCTCAGGCACCCGCGAGACATTCTCATTCGCTCTAGTTCATTGTCCCTTCCCGTATATGGCAAGTCGTATAATGAGCATCAACGGTTGGAGGAGAACAAACCTAACCAGCGAAATCGCAATAGGGATTCATGAGAGTCACGAGGCGTCTTGAAATTTGGATTCGTTCATTCTCCAAGCGCAACCCGGTGCGTTAGAAATAGAGGTCCGGAGATAAAGCAGAGACGACCCGCGGACCTGGAGAGGCCTCAGGAAGAGCCAGGTTCGGTCTCGACCGGGCCTCGAAGAGGAAAGGATCGGCAGTTGCTGCCCGCCGTTTGCCTCGCGGAATCCAGTTACAAGGAGACGGAAAATTGGCAGTGGACCGGGGACCTGGAGTCGGAGAGATGAGCGCACTCGTCCAAGCGGATGCAATCTCGGAAGGCAGAGGTGACATCGTCAAGGAGAGAGGTCTGGACGGTTAGTCTTTTGGCTCTGCTTTGTCGTGCTGGATGCATCATGACCCTGAAAGAGAGAAAACACGCCTCACACATCAAAGAAACCACCTCTTGATGCAATCACGAAGTGTAGGCAGCCGTTTGGAGGGTTCTCGGCCTGGGCATTACATCATTCCTTCCTTCCGATTAATTTTAGTGCCTGGGGAGGCGCCGCCCAACCCAATCCCTGTCGCTCCTCCCCCCCCTCAAAACCAAATGGACAAATGATGGGTGTGCTCCTTCCAGAAGTCTGGATGGACGACAGCCCAGTTTTTTTTTTCATTGCACCTCCAAATCATCACATCACACACGCTTCCCCGCTGCGCTCGCAACTTCTGCCCTTCATTTCTTCTATTTTCTTCTCATCATCTGCAGAGCACGAGTACCATCTTTTGTCTCGTGAGGCTGGCGCTAATCTTTCAGGAAGACCCTGGCTGCCTGCGGCCTGCTGATCATTCATCAGTATTCGTAGTTGTGGAACCTTGTTGCCTTGATCTACAGAATCATCGACTCTCTTCTTTTCCGACCGCGCCTCGAACTTCAATCGTTGAAACTGCCGGCCTCTAGACCGTTATCTGCGACCTGTCACCCGTTTGCGCCAAGATTAACGACCGATCAAGAACATCCTTCGCTGCGAACACCCCAGTGTGATGCGCGGCCCCTTCGCCTCGCGAGCGCAATCAGCATGGCGAAACCAGTAGGGGAGGAGAATTGGCTCGCCTATCTCGAAGAGACGGTCCGAACCGCGAACGACCTCGAAAGCTGCGTCAATGCCATCGAAAGCTATAAACACGCCGTGCTCGACGAGCCGGGCAGCATGCGCATCTGGCTCTCCTACTGCAACTACTTCTGGTCGCTGTGGGAGTCGACACAGGCTCCCGCCGGGAATTCCTGGACCGAGGAGGAACAGTTGATGGGTCGCGAACTCTTTTCGTTTGCTTCTGCTCTCGATCTGTGGCAGCAGGGCTACGGCGCCATTCGCTATCGCCTCAGCGACAGCCACTTGCTCTGGGATCGATGGGTCTCGCTCGAGATGGAACAACTCTCCAAGTCAGGGACCCCCGAGGGTGTTAAGCGCATTACCCATATCTTCAAGGACCGCCTGACCACCCCACATATGACCTGGGAGGAGACGTCGCAAAGATACTCGGTCTTCCTGAACGAATACAACCGCGCCGCTTGGGAGACTTCCATGGGCGAGATTACCGCCATGGCCCAACCGGCCAAGAAGCTTATCGCTGCCCGCGATCCCTTTGAGCTCAAGCTGAAGCAGGCTGCCAATTCAGGTGACGTTGAGGCGCACAAGAAAGCCATGATTGCGTATCTAGAGTGGGAAACGGGCCAGACCAAGCGCAGCATTGGGAACCTCGAAATGGGCCTTGACCTCTGCCGCGGCCTCTATGCCCGAGCTCTCACGGGCGTTCTTACCACTGACCAAGCAACTTGGCATGAGTACGTTGTCTTGCTCTCTTCGTCCAACTCCTTTCTCCAAACTCCTACAAATTTGCTCGATATTCTTCGAAGAGCAGTCCACCACTGTCCCTGGTCCGGGCTCCTGTGGAACAGATATATTCAATGCGCCGAGGAAACGAAACTTCCCTTTCCCGAAATCGAGTCCATCAAGCATGCCGCGACGAGTGAGGATCAGCTGCTGAAGGATGGAATGGAAGGCATGATTGAAATGTACGTGGCTTGGTGTGGCTTCCTCAAGCGAACTGCCATGGATGCGACAGCATCGGACGAAGCGGTTGATGTGGCAGATGTGGGTTTGAGTGCGGCCCTTGAGGATGTTGCTATTGTCGGCCAAAGACTCTACGGACAGGACTACCAGGGCGACCCCAAGTTTCGGCTCGAGCGCATATACATCCAGTACCTTACCGAGAAGAAGGGTGCCATCGACAAGGCTCGAGCGCAATGGAACAAGCTTTCGGCCATCGAATTGCATGCGGACGATCACGATTTTTGGTTCAGGTACTACATGTGGGAGATGCTGATTTTCTCCTCCAACATGACAGAGAACCTAGGCTTGATGGCACCTCCCAACGGTCCCAGCTTCCGAGTCCCTTCGTTCGCCACAGCCGTCCTCCGCCGAGCCGTGCAACGTAAGACGATTGACTGGCCGGAAAAGGTTTTGGAAGTGTACATGCAGCATTGCAACGACTACGAGCCGCCTCTCTCGTTGCGGAGAGCGGCTGACCAAGTGCACCGAACGAGCAAGGCAGTTCAAAAACGCCGCGCTCGCGAGGCCGAAGAGAAGGCTGCCGCCTACCAATGGGCTGCCGCAGCACCGACCGAGAAGGTGGCTCAAGAGGAAACATCGCCCAACAGTACCAAGCGAAAGAGGGCGTCGATATCAGCCGTGGACTGGGAGCCGGGGACCGCTCCAAAACGCCACAAGACCGACGCCGAGGAACCTGAACCCCTAATCACTCCCCCGACCGAAGGTCCCAAGAGAGATAGGGAAAACTCGACCATACTCGTCACCAACCTTCCCGGCGACATCACTCAGACTAAACTACGCCAATACTTCAAGGAATACGGCCACATCAACAATGTCACGGCTTTGGTGCAAGACAGCGGCGGGGAAACCTCGACTGCCTTGATCGAGTTCAGATCGCCCGAGGACGCTCAATCTGCGCTGCTCCGAGACGGGAAGTACTATGGCCAATCACTAATCAGTGTTCAGTCTGGTCACGACCTGACTGTTTTCGCCGCCAACTACCCTCCCGCTGCTGGGGAAAAGTACATTCGCAACCTGTTCAAGGACTGCGGAGACATGCTCAGCATCCGCTGGCCAAGCCTACAAAAGAACTCGCATCGACGGTTCTGCTACATATCCTTCCGCGACCGAGAGGCCTCGGCCAAGGCAGTGCAGAAAAACGGCACCGTGCTAGACGATCGCTACAAGCTGATGGCCAAATACTCTGACCCCATCAACAAGAAGGCACGCGAAGGCGCCGTTGCGGAGAGTCGAGAAGTGTACGTGGGGAACCTGGACCGCGGTGTATCCGAATCCGAAGTCAGAGAAGCATTTTCTAAGCATGGTACAGTCACCAGAGTCAACATGCCCCAGACGGCCCATGGAAAGCCCAAGGGGTTCGCATTCATTGACTTTGCAACCAAGGAGGAGGCGGAAAAGGCTGTCTCGGAGCTGAACAATGTCAAGTTCCACAGTCAGATCATGAAGGTCGAGGTGTCCAAGGAGTCCAAGTTCAAACCCACGGCGAAAACGACTGTTTCTCGGCGTGATTCGGCCTCTCCTGCGCTGTCGTCCAACCGCGGCGACGGAGACGAGAAGATGGGAGACGCGCAACCCACGGGTGCCGAGATTGCCTCCCGTACAATGGCGCTGATGGGTCTCCCGGACACGGTCAACAATGCCTGGGTTCAAACCCTCGTCGAGCCTCTGGGTGGCATCGTCGAGATCGTCCTGCAGCCGGCTCATGGCGGTGCCAAAATTGAGTTTGCCGACGCCGCCACGGCTGGCAAGGCTGCGCTGAAGTTTGACGGCATGGAGCACGAGGGTATCAAGCTCCGAACGGGTACCGTCGACGAGTTGCGACGATCCAAAGTCGAGCGCCAGGAAGATCGAATCGTGTACGGATCAAAGAACCAGAACCAGAACCAGAAGCAAAAGAATCCTCCGCTAAAGGACGCCGCCTCTGCCAGCAAGGCGTTTATGCCTCCCCCGGTGACCATTCGCCGTCCTACGCTAGGCAAGGCCGGGCCCAAACGCGGCCTAGGCTTCGCGAGACCAGTAGCTCCCAAGTCGGGAGATGACGCGAACGGGGCGCCGGCGAAGAAGAGCAACGCCGATTTCAAGGCCATGTTCCTCGCCAGCGCGAAGGCGGCAGATGCGAAGGAGGGCAAGCCGGAGAAGACGGGCGAGGTGGCGCCAGAGAAGAAACCGGATGAGGATGGAAGCATCAACAAAGAAAAGGGAAAGGATGAGGAAAAGTAATTGTAACTATTTCTCCTAGTTAGTACTGCTTTTATGTGTGCATAGTCTAGACGATACCAGGATGTCGGGAGGAGAGGGATATTGATTGATATTGGGGTTTTTTAATCTTCACCGGGGACGTGAGATGGGTTGGGTTCGGATTGATAACCCCGATTCAAGTCCAGGTGCAAACATTAACATGTACTTTATGCTGTTGACCGATTTAATGTGGTGCTTGTTGAATGATTGGGAGCTGTGAAGGAGTTGGAAGTATGTTCAAACATGGTCCTAAACTCACCTTCCGAAGTCACTTATCCTAAAGCAAAGCCTCGATGGCCATGCCGCTTCCAATTTCTCCCAGATCCATTGCGGTTTCATACATTTAGACACTAAGTACAGCAACGCAAAGAGTTCTAGTATTGAGGATACTTCATGCACCAGATCCCTTTATGAGAATATGCTATCCGTATAACTTACCGCCGATGAATGAGAGATGTTCCTCGACCTTGCCCACCAACTCGATGACCATCGCTGCAATTCATCATACGATGCAATAAGAAGCCTCCCGCTCCAAGTCATGCAGCCCCATCTATCCTTTTTACCCCATTTGCATTGACAATCCCTACCCGCAAAGAAAGAAGAAGAAAGAGAGACCATTCCCTCACGCCTTGGTCACCGTCATGCCGGCACTCTGTTTATCCTCGCCAAAGTCCTGCGTGAACAGCCTCTGCCACACGTCGAGCCACTTTTCCTGCTGAGCTGTGGGAAGCTTGCCTGGTTGCTTGAAGGATCTGGTGAGCAGTTCTCGCAGACGCGTGCGGAGTACTTTGATGACGAGCATCGTCTTCCAGTCGGGGACGGCGAAGCGGCCGCGATTTCCGTCGAGAACAACCACACCGGAAAACATCTGTTGAAGCGGGAGGGTTAGCGAGAATGGGCGAGATGAAAGGGGGGGCCTTCTTACATCGCATCGTACATCACCGCAGAGCAACGCGATGGCAAAGGGGTCCGTGGCCGTAGCTTCGTGTGCGTGGTAGACTCTTCATTCAGGGGTTAGCACAAAGTTGAATGGTTTCGTTAGCGGAGACTTACGATTTCGACTGCATAATGTGGTAGTATGATAACCACTTGATCTCGCGGTTGTTGCGGTTGACGGATGACGGATGCAGACTGATGGACTGATTGTTGCCAATGTTACGCAGCCCCTTGCTGCCCGGAGTGTCCCTGACCAGAATCTTGGGGTAGAAGCTCCAAGCAATAACCGAAGCCGAGACGACATCGTTGTTGCTGTTGAGGTTGACCCGGCTGGGCATCTCGTAGAACTGCTGCTGTCGTCGGCCGCGACCGCTTGAGAAGCGCAGTCGCGACAAGGTCCGACGCTCCTCTTCTGTCAGGGAGAGGAAGCCCGAATCCGCCAGCGAGGTGAGAAGCTGGCCCTTGAGGTCTTCGATATTGGCCAGTGTCTGCTGGCTGAGGAAGTTCTTGCGGCAGAACTGGAACTCTTTCCCACTGCCGCCCGCTGACTGACAGACGCGCTTCCATGCCAGGTAGGCATTGTAAATAGTAAGAAGATCAGAGTCTCCTCGACGGTACAGCATACGAGCGTTGTCAGCTTGCGCTCTTTGTCCAAACGGCGCAGAGAATGGAGACTTGGAAGACAAAATGGCGGCCACGGTAATGGCCATATCCAAGCATTTGAAGACGACCCCCAGCAAAATCAGTTTTCCCAAGAAGACATCCAACGGCAGCCTGGCCAACTGGTGCCCAAGTGGCGTCAACTCCTCTGAGGCCGTGAGGGCACGAACATCGACAAGAGCATCGATGGCGCGACGTATGTTCTTGGCCGACGGAGGATCCAAAGCATCGCCGAGCGTTTCCTCTATGCCCCCAATCTTGCAAATCTTGACGCGAATGGCCAAGTCTTGCAGCGAAAGACGAAGCATTTCTGGCGTCTGCTGATCGTTCATGAGAGTATCGTGTCGATATTTGGTAAACATGTGGAAGCAAAGGCCCTCCTGCACTCTGCCGGCTCGTCCTCGTCTCTGCTTGGCATTCGCTCGAGAGATGAAGGTATCGAGAAGACGCGAGAGTTGACGGCGCTCGTCAAAACGCATCTCCCTGTGCTTGCCCGTGTCAATGACGCACGTCACGTCGGGAATGGTGATACCCGTCTCGGCGATGTTGGTGGCGAGCACAATCTTTCGGATGCCCGGAGGAGGCACAAGGAAAGCCGATTCTTGGTCCTCCGTGGCGATGGACGAGTGAAGAGGATATACTAGCCATTCTCTTGAAAATCGAGGATCTCCGAGGAGCATGTCGTTCAATGTTCGAATGTCTGCGATACCCGGCAAGAAGACTAGAATCGCCTTGCTGTACTGTTGCAGATCCTTGTCAACGGCAATACGAGCGATGAGTTGCACCACCAGATCTGGGCTGACGCGATACTCGTCCATCTGAGAAAGCGTGGCTCGGGTTTTCCCCTTGTATCCCGCAAGAGTCTTCGATATGTCGCTCTTCGGACCGTCCGCCTCGCCCTCAACGAGGTCGTCGTCGAGATCAACCATCTTCTCGGCCGGGACATCCGCAACCATGTATCCGGTAAGCTCGATTGCATCCTCTAGATAGCGGACTTGTACAGGAAATGTTCGCCCGGGGACATTGAGAACCGGGGCGCCGTCGAGATATGCCGAGAAACGCTCGGCGTCGACTGTGGCAGACATGAGCACAACTTTGAGATCTTGCCGTCGTTTCATGAGCTTCTTCAGCACGATCAACAGGAAGTCGCTGTCAATCGAACGTTCGTGCACCTCATCAAGAACCAAGTGAGTGACCTCTTGGAGATCGTTGGAACCTTCAAGCATGCGCATAACAATACCGGTTGTCGCGTATACAAGTCTGGTCTCCCGAGAAGTGTTGGCTTCCAGACGGATGGAATAGCCCACGAGCGACCGGCTCGATCCCAGATCGTTTCTGTTCTCACCGAGCTCCTCGCTCACTCGGCGGGCTAGCGAGATGGCAGAGATACGTCGAGGCTCCGTACAATACACCTTGCAAGCCTTGCCCTGGGCGAGCTCGTGTTCCAACAAGAATGATGGCACTTGAGTACTCTTTCCGCTGCGGGTTGTTAGTAATTGGTGCTGAGAGAATGCAATATAACTTACCATCCGGTCTCTCCGCACACAATTACCACTTGGTTGTCCTCAACGGCACGTAGCACCTGATCTTTGAAATGCCACATAGGAAGTTGCATCCTCGATTGCTGTCGACGGGTTAGCTAACTCGTGGTAGATACACGCATGTACACGTACCAGCATCTTCTGGTACTTGGGCGTGCTGGACTTGTCGAACCAGATCTTTCGATAGTAGTCGGCATTCCCGGCAGCCTGCCGAGCACGATCTTGGCTGGCATCATCTCCTGAATCATGAAGAGTTCTCCCTGCGCCCCGACCCCTGAAGGCCCCCTGAAGAATAACACCGTCCTCGAGCTCTTGATCGTGTCGTTCACGGACGAGGGCTCTCAAACTTTTTACCACGGCGCGGTCTTGGCTATCAATCTGGTTTTTCCTTGCTTCCGCAAGATTTGACCACAGATCTCGCCAGACTGGCGGGAGCCTGAGACCAATCTTCTCTTCCTTAGTATTCCCGCTGAAGGTGTAGTAGAGTGCTGCAGTGGCAATGTAGGCCTCTGACTGCTTGGTATCTGGAGTTGCGACTCCATTCATGGTGAAGGTGAAATGGTACGGATCGGTGATGATCTCGATTTCAGCGACCGTCGTGGGTTGTGGTTGTTCCTGAGCCTTGGACCAGAAGATATCAACAGAGTGGCGATTGGCAAATGTGGCCTCCGACACAGTGATGAAAGACACCTTTACAGATGCATCCCTATCTGTCGTTAGTCGTCAAGCTGGACTTATGGAGAGACAATAGCAACCTACCTTGAGCGACAAGCTTCTTCTAAAGCCCGCCTGGGACTGAACCCAGTCCATTTTCCAAAGTCCCGAATGACGATCTTGGCACCATCGGTCGAGTTGATGACGGTCCGAGTTTCCCCAGTCGCCGCGTCAACTTCGTTTTGCGGTAAGGATGCGAAGAGACCGCCGATATCGTTGTCGTCTTCACTATTTTGAGCCAAGATTTCAGCAGCGATCCGGTCTGCTTCGTCGCTGATCTCATCACTTGTGCCCTTTTCCGGTGAGGGCTCCTTAGGGGGTGGTGAATCCTCAACCTTACTTTTGACCTCCTTTTTCGCGGCGGCAAATTGCTTCTCCAAGACAATTCTGTCGGCCCTCCATTTCTGATCAGCCTCAAACTTGTCAAAGAGAACGTCGCTCTCAATTTTCTTGATCTTTGCCTCGAGCTTGGCCACAGCGAGTTCATCCTCAGGAGTAGGTTTCCCAGATCCGCTTTGCCCTCGCTCGTGCTCGAGCAATTTAATCTTCGTTGCCAGATATTGTGGGAGAAGTTCGTCAGGTTCGATATCGCTATCGCACGTAACCACCAACTTCTTCGCTGCCGGCGTCTTCCGTTGGGCACCTCCAGTCCCTTTGTTTTTCCGCCCGTTGCGATATTCGAAGTGTCGGGGAGTGTTTGAGCGGCTGGGGACTGGGGAATATTGTGGGCTATCTAGAACATAATTAGACTTTATAACATGGAAGGAACAATTTAGCGAACCAGATGTGCTTTTGGATGCTGCTTTGGGCTTGGAATCATACACCGGTAACTCGTCGGGGGGGCATTCCCTGGCTAGCCAGTCCAACGCCTCTTCCAGTCCCCAGATGGAGCCGCTATTTGTCGCTGAAACGTTTGGGGATATGTCCAAGATGTATCGAATAACGGCATCGACACGCTCGCTTGGGAACTCGGCCGACGAAAGCGTCTGTTGTAGAGTCCACAGACGAGTGACCACGTCTTCCTCGGGGGGCATTTTTCCAGCGCCAGAACTGTCCGGGGCGATGCTTGAGGCGGCAAAACGGTTCTCGGCCTGTATCAAATTGAGGACATGGTCCATGAGGTCCTGTGGGAGCCATTTGAAGCTGTTGATGGAGTCGGCTTGTCCGCGGAGGAGACGACGGTCGGTTTCGAGCCTCCCAAGTTGCCGCTGAGCGTCCCTCTTGGTCTTGACGGCGTACCTCTCTACGAGAAGTTGAAGCTCTGACTCTTCCAATTGCCTCTCGAATTCTTCGGGGGACAATTCCTTCTCTTTCGCGGGGGGTTTGGCGGAAGCATCGCCGGTCGTCGATGGCGGGGCATTGTTCTGGGACGTTGGAGGGGCACCTGTTTGAGCGATTGAGGGTTTTGGTTCAGGCTCAACGGTTTCGGGTCTGGGCTTCGAGGCAATGGAAGTGGTTGCAAAGCCTCGAGCCGGGTTGGCGGCGGGCTTCTTCTTCTTCTTTGCGCCAGCCATGGGCGGCAGTTTGGTGAGGGAGTTCGTGGACGGCTTGCGGAGAGTCGAGGGTTTTTGGTGGAGGCAAGTTGGCTTACAATTAATTGGCGAGTATTCGTTGGTGGTAAATAATTTAGGCGGCGAAGAGCGCTGTGGGCCAGCAACTTGGCGGGCAGGGCAGGGGAGACAAAGTGGGTGCTGTGACGCAACAATAAGAGTCACCTGGGTTAATGAACGAAGGACACAACCTGTGTTGGTTGGTGTTGGGTCTCTGCATGTCTGAGTCAGGTGGAGGAAGAATAGAAATCAGCTTGGAGGAGTAGTAGGTAAGAAAGGACTCTTGATACATGGAGACAAATTAAGACGTAGTAGTCGGGTTCTTGCCACCAGGAAATCGACTTCAATGGCAGGTAGATGGAAGACACAAGTCCATGACCATTTAGTACTACTAAGTGTGACGTTGACCTCTGCTGGGGGTGTTGGTTGGTGAAGCATGGATTTCCAAGATTCAAGGATAAATGTACATCTTAGATAGTATTTTATTTGCATTGTCTCTTGTATGCATCAAGTCAACATTGCCAATCCGATACAAGTGGTGCAGGCCGGGGGAGTTACTCACCGCGAAAATGGGGTCTGGAAGCCCCGCCATGGCTCCAGCAATTCTGGCGTGGGGTTGGTTGGTGCTTGGTGATATTTTGCGAAGTTACCACCACCTCTCCCTCTAGAAATATCCACGAATTTGGTGCCTGAAAACACCACCAGATCATCGCCAACCCCGCCAACATCCACCACCGACTGGCCACCTGCGCCAAAACTCTTCCAGCCCCCGCGAGCTCTGGTAGCCCCAGATGATTTCTTCACTACCGGCTCCCGTATCCCTTCCTCAAAATGTCTGAAGTCGACGTCAATCCCACCGCCAATGGCGCTTCTGTCAAACTCGACCTCGCCGCCATCAAGAAAGCCCTGGTCTCCTCGTCGACCACCCTGCGAATAGCCCAACTGCGCACAATCGACGAGAAGATTGCTCATAAATGTTGGTCAGCCTTTGGAGCTGTCTTCTCTCCAGCCTCGACCTCGCCGCCTCTCGCTAACAAGACCAACCAGCCCTCGACAACGCCGACCTCCTTCGAATTGTTCAGCTGCTGTTTGCTACCCACGCCTTCTACATCGATCGCCAGTCCCGAAGCGCTGTCCAGAAATGCTTAGTCTCCCTCATCGCTGCTGGTCCCGACTCGAAGATCCTCGCGCCCCTCGTCGCCGCCATTCGTCGCGAATCCCAGAAGCATGGCATTGCTCCCTCGAGCGCCTTCGTTCTCGTCGAATGGTGCGGCCTCTTTATGCAGCGCCTAGCTGAGAGTCCGCTCTGGGATGAGCTTGGCAAAGATATTTTGCTCGCTGATTCCGACGCTCTGGAAAGGTGTCTTCAGCCCGTTTCAAAAAAGTCTGTCTCCCAGTCAGCCCTCGTCGTCACCAGGAGAGGCTTGCGGAAGCTCTTGACCTTCGAGGAATCTTACAAAAAACGCCTCCCAGAAGCTGTCAGTCTTCTCACAGCCAAAGGCGCCCAGTCGAATGCCAAGCACTCTATTTTGTTGGGTGTCCTTGCTGGCGTGTCATCCCGCAAGGACCATCTTAAGCCCATTCTTGAGTCCTGCAAACCAAAGTACTACGAATTTTTCGTCAGAGAAATTATTGGATCCCGTACTGCTGTTCCAGAGCATCTAGTACAAGGTCTTGGCGATTTCTTTGCTTCCTTTGCCTCGCTCGAGGAAGTCTCAAAGGAACTGGTGCCGGCTCTCGAGAAGGGTCTCCTACGCGCCCCTGAGGTCATACTAGGCGGTGTCTTGACTCCTCTTGTCCAACCCTTGCCAGAGACTCTTGATCTTTCTCAAATTCTCGACAAGAAGCTTCTCAAACCCATCTTGTCGAATATCAAGTCATCAAACCCTGCGGTCCGCGCTGGTGCCATTGCCGCTTTCACCTCCATTGTGACTCGGTGCAACGATGTGGACTCCTTGGTTCATGTTGTCGACGAGATCGCAACTCCCTTGAAGGGTGGCAAGCTTGCGACTGCCGACCATCGAGTCCTGCATGCTCAGATGCTCGAAGTGGTGCCCCTATCCAAGACAAGCGCCGAGATGGCTGCCAGTGCTCTTGCAACTATAGCGGGCAAGGAGGGTAATGAAAGCGCTCTGGTAGCTGAGACGGCTGCTCTGGCGCGTTCTGTCATCTTCCTTCTGAAGAACGGTGTGGAGGTACCAAAACCTGTCTTGGATGCCTTCTCCAAGGGCCTGGCAGACAAGAAGCCCGCATCTCGCAAGGCCTGGCTGCTACGCACGGGTTCAATTGTCCAGGCCCTCGAAGAATCAGAATTCGCGACTTCTGGAATGACTGTCTTCGTTGAGACCGTGGTACCCAAAATCATCCCTGCTTTCACTGAGGCCTTTGCAAACCCCGCCACGGCGGCTCAGAATGGGCTCGTCGTCGGTGCCTACATTCTCACTGCCGTGGCTCCTCTGGTGCACAGCCGCCTGTCGGGCTCATCAGCTGCTACTTCCTTGTCCAAGGCCGCCGTGCCTAAGCATTGTCTGGATCTTGACCCCAAACATGCGGCCCTCTTGAGCCACCGCGTTTACTCCAGAGTGACGGGAGAAGAGGACTTGAGGTGGTTTGGCCATGCGCTGACCGCCATCTTTCACGACCTCAAAGGTGACTCCAGCAGCCCGGTTATCTTGGCCTGGGCCGAAGCAATCATCCACCTGATTACTGCCCATTCTGTTCCCTCCAAGGTCCAGCAAGATGTATCCAGAGCCTTGTTCAAACTCTATGCGCAGAAGCCCAATGTAACGTCGGACTTTATCATCAGCGGCCTATGGGCTCATGTTGGACAGTCTACAGGTCATGAGAAGGACCACAAGGCCGATGCCCTCAACTTAGTACAAGTTGTGATGGCGATTTGCCCGCCTCCGAAAGAGATAGAGAAGTCCGAACACAGCATCACTGACGAGGAGCGTGAGCTCCAGGCCTGTTCGCTTCTCGTACTGGCCCGCCCGGAATTGATCACTCGAGCAAATTGGATCGACCTCTGTCTTCGAATGGAACTTGATCCTGGTGATCTTGTGCGCAAATACGAAACTAATCTTCTCAAGGAGATTGAGAACAGGACCTCGATTGACCAAACGTCGGATACAATCAAGACTGCGGCATACAAGGCTGCAGCCGACTTAGCCTTTGTAGCCCCTGAAACTATCATCCCTCGTCTAATGGAATCAATCGGTCGCGATCTGGATGTTGAACAACTAAAGGATATTGGGCCTGTCGAAGCTGCTATTTTCAGGACCGCCGAGGGAACCTGCTTCGTCGATGTGCTTGCGAAGAAGGGACAACAAACCGTGGACAAAAACAACAAAGACTATGACATCCTGAAATGGGAGGACGAGCTCAGAAGCCAAATCGAGAAGAAGAAGGGCCAACGGCGGAAGCTCACCGCGGACGAGACAGCAAAGGTGAATGCCCAACTCAAGAAGGAGTCCCAGATCCGGCAATCTATCCGAGAACTAGAGGCAAGACTCCTCCGTGGCATTGGCATTATTGAGAGCTTGGCCACTGGCCCTCCAACTGATGCCGCACAATGGCTCGGCGCGGCCGTCTCCCTTCTCGTGAAGGTGATTGACGCAGGGGCGAACCTCGTCACGGGCAATGCGGCGCCATTGGCCTTCATCACTTGTTCCGAAAAGGTGACGCCACGTTTGGGCTCCATGAGGCCGTTCATCGGAGCCGCCACCCTCCGAGCCAGAGAGACTTCGCTCCCGGACAACTATAGCGAAGAGCCGCTAGAAGACCTCGTCACGAGAGTCTTGTATCGTCTGAGATTTGCTGGTGAACAGCGTCCTTTTGATGCCGTCTCTCTCATCTATGCTCTTCCCCTTCTTCTCGATGTTCTCCGCAGAGGCGGGATTGGCAAGACGGGCGACGACGCTGATGCGCAGCTCGTCTTGGTAACGGAGATCCTTTCCTTCCACACCGATGTCTGCGCAAACGAAGCTATTCCCAGAGCCGAGATTCTCTCAGTCTTGATCAGCTCCATGCAGATCTATACCCAGCATTTCAAGCTCATCAAGGATTGCTTCACCGACATGTGTCGTTGCATCGCTCCCAATATGAACAAGGAGGAGATGACTGTTTTAACCAAGGGTACCCTTGTGGCAGAGACTCGAGTCAGATCGACAGTCCTTCAGTCCATCAGCGCTGAAGTTGATCTCAGTGAGCTCGGCTACTCCGATGAGATCTGGCTGGCATGTCATGATGACGAGGAAGAGAATCAGGATCTGGGCCTAGAGATCTGGGAAGAAAGCGGCTTTGCCGTAACTACCGAGGTGCCTTTGAGGGTTCTCCCTTTCCTTGAAAGCAAAGATGGGCAGCTTCGCCGCGCAGCAGCTCGATCTTTGTCGGAAGCTGCCCAAGCCAACCCCGAGACTCTAGTTTCAGTTCTAGACAAGCTGAACTCGACCTACACAGAGCTTGCGAAGCCCCGGGTTCAACTTCTGGACGAGTTTGGCATGCCTAAGAAGATGGACCTCTCCGATCCGTGGGAGGCCAGACAGGGAATTGCCACAGCTTACAAGGATCTCGCCCCTGTCATTCAAACCACCCAGTTGGACTCCTTTTTCGACTTCTTAATCGGATCCGGGCCATTGGGAGACAAGAACGGAGCAGTTCGAAACGAAATGCTCGTCGCTGCTACCAGGACCATTGAACTCCGCGGCAAAGCCATTCTCGACCGTCTCATGAAGAAGTTTGAGCGAGCCTTGGAGCAACCAAGCAACACTGAAGAGTCTGACCGCGTCAACGAAGCCATCATCATCATGTATGGTGCTCTGGCCCGTCACCTCAACGCAGGCGACGCAAAGATCCCTGTGGTTATCGATCGACTTGTAGCAACGCTGAGCACTCCTTCGGAGACGGTGCAATTCGCCATTGCGGAATGTCTCCCTCCCCTTATCCGAGCTTGCCGTGACAAGTCATCCAAATACTTTGGTCAAATCATGAATGAGTTGATGTCGTCGAAGAAGTATGCCGTCCAGCGTGGATCTGCTTATGGCTTGGCTGGTTTGGTCATGGGTCGAGGGATCGCGTCACTCCGAGAGTATCGCATCATGTCGACTCTCAAGGGCGCCACGGAGAACAAGAAGGAGTCTCACCAGCGTGAGGCCGCTCTTATCGCCTATGAACTTCTCGCAACTATGCTCGGCCGCGTGTTCGAGCCCTACGTCATCCAAATCGTTCCCCAGCTCCTGACAGGATTTGGTGACAGCAATGCCGATGTGCGAGGAGCTTGTCTGGCTGCTGCCAAGGCCTGCTTCGGAAAGTTGAGCTCTTACGGTGTGAAGCAGATCATGCCGACTCTCCTAGAAGGACTTGACGATCAGCAATGGCGTAGCAAGAAGGGAGCGTGTGACCTTCTCGGTGCCATGGCCTACCTCGATCCTCAACAGTTGGCAAACAGTCTGCCTGACATCATCCCGCCCCTGACGGCTGTTCTTAACGACAGTCACAAGGAGGTCAGAAGTGCGGCGAACCGAAGCTTGAAGAGATTCGGCGAGGTCATCAACAACCCCGAAATCAAGAACCTTGTCGACATCATCCTCAAGGCTCTCAGCGATCCCACCAAGTACACCGACGAGGCATTGGATTCGCTCATCAAGGTCCAATTCGTCCATTACCTTGACGCTCCCTCTCTGGCACTGGTCACTCGCATCCTGCAGCGTGGCCTGGGAGATCGGTCCAACACCAAGCGCAAGGCGGCTCAAGTCATTGGCAGTCTCGCTCACCTCACCGAGAAGAAGGATGTCATCATGCATCTCCCCGTCCTCGTTGCCGGCCTCAAACTTGCCGCAGTCGATCCTGTGCCCACTACGCGAGCTACGGCGTCCAGAGCACTCGGCTCATTGGTCGAGAAGCTTGGTGAAGATACGCTGCCCGACCTCATTCCCAGTCTCATGCAGACGCTCAAGTCCGACACTGGTGCGGGCGACCGACTTGGATCGGCACAGGCACTTAGTGAAGTTCTCGCTGGCCTGGGCACCACGAGACTGGAGGAAACGCTGCCCACCATTCTCCAGAACGTGGAGTCTTCGAAGCCAGCTGTTCGCGAAGGCTTCATGTCTCTGTTCATCTTCCTTCCCGTCTGCTTCGGAAACGGCTTCTCCAACTATCTGGGCCGCATTGTCCCCCCTATTCTTGCTGGTCTGGCTGATGATATTGAGTCTATCCGAGAGACTGCCCTGCGCGCGGGTCGTCTCTTGGTCAAGAACTTCGCTGTTCGAGCCGTCGATCTCCTGCTCCCCGAACTCGAGCGTGGTCTTGCCGACGACAGCTACAGGATTCGACTGAGCTCCGTCGAGCTTGTCGGTGATCTGCTCTTCAACCTCACCGGCATCAAGGCCAATGCCGAGCCTGGTGACGAGGACGAGAACGCAAAGGAAGCCAGTGCATCTCTCAAGGAAGTCCTGGGAGAGGATAAGCGCAATAAGATCCTCTCCGCTCTGTACGTGTGCCGCTGTGACACTGCCAGTGCCGTGCGTGCGGCAGCTATCGGCGTGTGGAAGGTTCTCGTTCATAGCCCTAGGACGCTCAAGGAATTAGTGCCTACCCTCACCCAGCTTCTCATTCGACGCTTGGGCAGCTCCAACATGGAGCATAAGGTCATTGCGAGCAATGCTCTGGGAGAGCTCATTCGCAAGGCTGGCGATGGAGTCCTCTCCAGCCTCCTCCCCACGCTCGAGGAAGGGTTGCAGACATCCACCGACACGGATGCCAAGCAGGGCATCTGTCTCGCTCTCCGAGAGCTCATTGCTTCTGCTTCCCAAGAAGCCCTGGAGGATCATGAGAAAACTCTTATCTCAGTCGTCCGTACCGCCCTCACAGACTCTGACGACGATGTCAGAGAAGCCGCCGCCGAAGCGTTCGACTCTCTGCAGCAGATTCTCGGCAAGCGAGCCGTCGATCAAGTGCTGCCCTTCCTCCTCAACCTCCTTCGCTCCGAGGACGAAGCAGATAATGCTCTGTCGGCCCTTCTCACCTTGCTCACCGAGACGACCCGATCAAACATCATCCTTCCCAACCTCATCCCTACGCTCACGACTCCTCCTATTTCTGCCTTTGACGCCAAGGCTTTGGCCTCCTTGTCAAAGGTTGCCGGCCCTGCCATGAACAGGCGCCTCCCCAACATTATCAACTCGCTTATGGATAACGAGATCAACTGCAAGGAGGATGACCTCCGTGAGGAACTTGAGGCTTCGTTCGACACCGTCATCCAGTCCATCGACGAGTACGATGGCCTAAATACCGTCATGAACGTTCTCCTAGCGCTTCTGAAGCACGAGGACCACCGCCGCAGGGCAGCTACCGCTCGCCATCTTAGCAACTTCTTTGCCGCTGCCAGTGTGGACTACTCGCGGTACAACCAGGACATTATCAGGTCCCTTCTCAACTCATTCGACGATTCCGATGCGGGCGTCGTGAAGGCGGCCTGGACTGCTCTCAGCGAGTTCACCAAGAAGTTGCGCAAGGAAGTCATGGAGTCCCTCGTTGTGTCCACCCGACAGACCCTTCAGCGCGTGGGTGTTGCTGGCGCCAACTTGCGCGGTTTCGAACTCCCCAAGGGGATCAGCGCCATCTTGCCCATCTTCTTGCAGGGCCTGATGAACGGTACTCCCGACCAGCGCGTGCAAGCAGCCCTGGGTATCTCGGATATTGTCGACCGAACCAGCGAGGCCTCTCTGAAGCCCTTTGTTACTCAAATCACCGGTCCTCTCATTCGTGTGGTTTCGGAGCGTGCCACGGAAGTCAAGTCGGCTATCCTTCTCACCTTAAACAACCTCCTCGAGAAGATGCCGACTGCTTTAAAGCCATTCTTGCCTCAGCTCCAGCGTACCTTTGCCAAGTCATTGGCCGACACGTCGAGCGAGGTTCTCCGGTCGAGAGCCGCAAAGGCATTGGGTACTTTGATCAAGTACACCCCACGTATCGATCCCTTGATCGCCGAGCTCGTCACCGGCTCCAAGACGGCGGATCTTGGCGTCAAGACGGCCATGCTCAAGGCCCTGTACGAGGTTATCAGCAAGGCCGGGGCCAACATGGGAGAGTCATCACGGACTGCCGTTCTGGGCTTGATCGATATGGAGACGGACGAGAGAGACGATGTCATGACCATCACCAATGCCAAGCTCCTCGGTGCGTTGATCAGAAACGTGCCAGAGGAGGCTGCCACAAGCCTACTCAAGCACCGCGTGGTCACATCCCAGTTCAGCAACTCGTCAGTGCTTGCACTGAACGCTGTTCTGGTAGAGTCTCGCGATGCTCTTCTCCAGGGCCCCTTGGCCGATGACCTTCCCGATCTTCTATGCCAGGGTATCAAGAGCAAGAATGTGAGTTTCGACGTGACATATATTCGAGGAGGATTCGCTAACAATGTAAAGGTGTTCGTTGCTGACAACAGCATTCTGGCCACCGGCAAGTACCTCCTCTCTCCTCCTGCGAAGAGTTTCGAGGCCACCAAAGGCATCTTCGAGGCATTGGCCGCCATCACCCAGCCAGGCAACCCCACAGACTCGCGTCGTCTTGCACTAGTCATCACGCGCACATTGAGCAGAAACGATATGGACATGATTCGACCGCATGTGGCCCTACTGGCTCCACCCATCTTCGCGAGTGTCCGGGATATGGTTATCCCCGTCAAGCTTGCAGCAGAAGCGGCGTTTGTCGAGCTGTTCAGCGTTGCGGATGAAGAGAGCCGCGTCTTTGACAAGTTCATGGCTGGACCCGGAGCAGAGCTACCCCCCAACACTAAGAGGAGCATGGGCGACTACTTCAAACGTGTAGCGATGAGACTGGGCAACCAGGCCCGTGAACGACGCGAGGCCGAGGGAGGCCAAGGGGGATTGGGTCTTTCGAATGACGAGGTGGAAGATGAGCGAGAGATTTGGAGCGTGGGAAAACTTGATGTTGGAAGTGATGCATTTGCGTAAGCTGTGGAGGGGCGTGGACCGAGGATTGCATCCAACATCATAATGACATGTATTTATTATAACTATGTTCAAAGATCTCGCGAGAAGGAAGGGATATAGAATTACCCAAAAGTCATATAAATGTTTCGTCGGCATATCTGATTTCTGTGCCAGTCATAGCCATGGACTAAATATCATCGCATTTAAGAGGCCACCTCGGAGGCCGGAGAATGTCCCGCCGAGGGCATAATGACCCAAACGAAAAAATCCGTGCCCTAGACACCATTTTCTGTGCATTGTTGCCTGGAATTTTAGGACAACAAGAGTAGACCCAAATGCTAAGTCAGGGTCACGTGAAAATCTCCAGTTCGCCATGTCCTTCGCTTAGGGCAATAGACGGGTCTTAGCGCACGTGAACCCACAAACCCAAAGAGGATTGTGCGTGACCGAGAAATTCCAAGCCTCCCAAACCCCTCTCAGATTTCATCCATCACCCACCCAGGAGCCGGCCGTCACCACAAACGACAATCAAGATGTAAGTACCCCGAAACGGCACCCGACACTGCGATTCAATACATACGCACCGGAAACAATGGGATTGACGATGCTGCCGTCGATTTCGAGCTGGGAAACTCGCGACCGATAAGAGAAGAGTGCCATTGGCTAACCCATAAACTTTTTTTCTGCACAGGGTCAATCTGCGAACTCAGAAGCGCCTTGCCGCCGCTGTTGTCGGCAGCGGCAAGCGCAAGATCTGGCTCGACCCCAACGAGCAGAGCGAGATCTCCAACGCCAACTCTCGCCATTCGATCCGAAAGCTCATCGCCGATGGCCTCATCATCCGAAAGCCCGTGACCCAGCACTCGCGATCCCGCGCCCGCGAGCTCAACCTCGCCCGAAGAGAGGGCCGACACCGTGGACAGGGTAAGCGCAAGGGTACCGCCGACGCCCGCATGCCCAGCCAAGTTCTCTGGATGCGCCGCCTCCGAGTCCTCCGCCGCCTCCTGGTCAAGTACCGCGCCAGCGGCAAGATCGACAAGCACCTCTACCACGAGCTCTACCACAGCAGCAAGGGTAACACCTTCAAGCACAAGCGTGCCCTCGTCGAGCACGTACGTCACCACAACCATCGTGCCAATAACGGCCGTGAGGAAGCAGGGCGCCAGCTGACATGTCGACCAACAGATCCACCGTGCCAAGGCCGAGAAGCAGCGCGAGCGTGCCCTCCAAGAGGAGATGGACGCCAAGCGTGCGAAGAACAAGGCTGCCCGCGAGCGCAAGCTGGAGAGGCAAGTGGCGAAGCGAAACGCCCTCCTCGCCGAGGAGTAAACCTGGTGGACGACAATGACATTTCGGTCTTGAGAGGAGGCTGCATTCGGAGTCTACGGGTTGGGTCTCTTTTTACGCCCTTCTGGTTTCTACAGTCGTACCGGCGGGGGTTCTGGCATGTAGCATTCAAAAATGGAATCGATGATGCTCTGATGCTGGGCGGTTTTCCCAAATTACAATCAAGCGTGCCTATGCCCTGAATACGAAGAGAGATGTTCTCGATGCCGTGTGATTTGACGCATGTCTATCGCTGGTATAGCGTTTTACCCCGAAGCATCGAGTAGTTCCCTGGGGCGTTATTCTCACCAAGACGAATTTGACCATCCCGGATGCGGGGACGAGGTGGTGGTTGCAACGGACACGTTAGCACACAACGGCATTCACGTCTATGACGCTGACGGACGTGAAAAGATGGTTCCTAGGCTACTCCTTGCCGGTCGAATTCTTCATCGGCAACGCTTTGAATATGGAAGGGATACATTTTGGGTAGCCAACAGATGACGAGAGCTTGGTCAGTGTATCGCGGAGCTACGTAGCATCTCCGTCGTTGCGCCAATTGACAGCAACAACAAGATGACAAAAAGAAATAGACAGGTAAACTCCCATAACTCCGCGAACGCATGGATGAAAAGATGTGGACAAGACACGCTCAATAAAAAGACAAGCTCGAGAAAAGATCAACCAAAGGCTTGGATCAGATTCCTTCAAAATTGCCCCTCAAGAGTGGTGAGTTTTGTGCCAGGACATTTCAGCATGCTCCCGCCGAAGCGGAGGAACCAATATTGCTGGCTTAGCGGTCACATCACGCCCAATTTTAGTTGATGAGGGGAAAAAGGAGAAGAACAAGAGGAGGAGGGGTGACGGGGGATTATATAGGTAGCTAAAGACGCTAGCGACTACCGCTCCCTGGAGTTAGGTACCTTGTGGCTTTCAGGACATGCTGGATGTTTCACCACCGTAATGTCGCGTGATAATGGCGGAAAGGTCCAGCGCAGAGGGACTTGCCTGTGATGGATTTCCAGCGTGTATGGATGGATCCTCCGCGCGGGCCTCCAGATTCCGGACAAGCCACCAACCATTTCGCCTCAACTTCCTCCTCTTCCTCCACTAGCCCGCCCACGCCGTTGAGTTCCATGTCAATGACGTCCTGAGCGCCGGGAGAACCGCCCGTCCCATTGCATCTGTTCTCCGTGATACCCTCAATTTGGTTTCTTCCTCCTTCTGCAATTTTAGGCGTCTCGCCCCTCCCAATTCTTCCCCCCTCCTCTCCTCCTCTCCCTCCCCTTCCCCTCCCCGTCTGCCTGGGTCCTCCCCCTCCACACAACCACGCCATGTCTCTCGCCGGCGTGAGAGGCACCTCGCGTGTGCTGCGCGGCATTGCGAAACCAGTCACCACGTGCACGCGAGCCGCCTCCTCTCTGAGCCTCGAAGGCCAGCAACAGGTCCGTCAAATGGTTTCCAATTGGCCCTGCGCGTCGTCGTGAAATCTCGTTTCCTGACTTTGCTTCTCTCTTCCTGTAGCTCCTCTCAGCCCACCTCGGCAAGGCTGACCCCGCCGTCTTCGATATCATCGAGAAGGTCCGTTCTAAATATGAACCTGCGTTCATTGCCTGGCAATCGGTTCCCGGTTCTGACCGTTTGTACAGGAGAAGAATCGACAGAAGCATTTCATCAACCTGATACCTTCGGAGAACTTCACCTCCCAAGCCGTTCTCGATGCCCTCGGCAGTGTAATGCAAAGTGAGCCCGCACCGCACATTCTAAGCGTGACAAGTTGCCAGTGGCTGATTCTCAACCAAAGATAAATACTCCGAGGGCTACCCCGGTGCTCGATACTATGGCGGAAATGAATTCATCGACCAGGCCGAGCGCCTTTGTCAACAGCGAGCCCTAGAAGCCTTCGGGCTTGACCCAAAATCTTGGGGTGTCAACGTGCAGTGTCAGTCGCATTCGAACCTGGCTTCTTCCTTTGACAACTTATACGAACCGCAGTTTTCCCTTGCTAACCATTTCCTCAGCTCTGTCCGGCGCCCCTGCGAACCTCTACGTCTATTCTGCCCTCTTAAACACCCACGACCGAATAATGGGCCTCGATCTCCCACACGGCGGCCATCTTTCGCACGGATATCAGACCCCGACCAAGAAGATCTCAGCCATCTCCAAGTACTTCGAAACGTTTCCCTACCGCCTCGACGAGTCGACAGGCTACATTGATTATAATAAGCTAGAGGAGCTGGCAACCGTGTACCGGCCAAAGATCATTGTTGCCGGTGCCAGCGCCTATAGCCGCTTGATTGATTACCAGCGCATGCGAGAAATTTGCGACAAAGTCAATGCCTATCTACTCGCCGACATCGCCCACATCTCTGGCATGGTGGCTGCCAAAGTCCTGCCTGGCCCCTTCGCCTTTGCCGACATCGTCACGACCACGAGCCACAAGAGTTTGCGAGGACCCAGGGGAGCCATGATCTTCTACCGGAAAGGCGTTCGGAGGCATAACCCAAAGACCAAGGAGGACGAGTTGTACAATTTGGAAGGTCCCATCAACAACTCAGTTTTCCCCGGACATCAGGGCGGTCCTCACAACCATTCCATCACCGCTCTCGCCGTTGCGTTGAAGCAGGCCCAGTCCCCGGACTTCCATGCCTATCAATCCCAAGTTCTGGCCAACGCAAAGGCATTTGCCAAGAGGTTGAGCGAGCCCAAAGGCAAGGGAGGTTTGGGCTATCACCTAGTGAGTGGCGGCACCGACAACCACTTGGTCCTGGCCGACCTCAAGCCCCAAGGCATTGACGGAGGACGGGTCGAAAGGATACTGGAGCTCGTCGGCGTCGCCGCCAACAAAAACACAGTCCCCGGCGATCGTTCCGCTCTCGTTCCCGGCGGTCTCCGCATGGGCACTCCGGCAATGACCACCCGTGGCTTCAACGAGGACGACTTCGTCCGCGTGGCCGATGTGGTAGACCGGGCCGTGACCATTGCCACCCGCATCGACAAGGCCGCGCGCAAGGCGGCAGAGGAAAAGGGCGAGAAGAACCCCGGCCGTCTCAAGCTGTTCCTCGAACACCTCGGCAACGGCGAGACGGAGCCCGAGATTGTCCAGTTGAGGAGCGAGGTCGAGGACTGGGTCGGCACGTACCCCTTGCCGTGGGACTCCCCACCGTGAGGGAGGTTTGGAAACGGGCGCCAAAGGGGGTGAAGAGAAAACATCAGAGCCTGCGAAACGGATCGTTGCTTTTAATTGTTATTAACCAAAGAGCTGGGGGGAGGCAGGGCGGTGGAAATAACATCTAGTTTCCTTGTGCAAAATGTATATGGCTTTCATATTTGTACTCATGTGAGGGGTTTTTAAAGAACAATACTTCGCACCACTCACGCCTCCTCGGTTGTCTGATCTAGCCATGTTTATGAGATGGACCCCGACCTTTCATTTATTCATTCAACAAGACACAAAAAACGAGGGACAGTCGAAAACCCAACGCTATCGTGACATGGGTGGCTATGAGGTATCGTGAAAACTCGTATATCCAACAACTAAATGTCCAAGAAAAAGTCGCTAACCTCCAACACATCAATCGCTCTACTTCTTCTCACCCTCATCGCTCTGCTTCTTCTGGCCCTCGTCGCCCTTGGCCTCTCTACCCGTCACCTTCTTCGCACTCGGCCTCTCGGCTATGGTCTCATAGTACTTGCTCAAGTTGCCATGGCCTTCGAGAGCTTCGACGCCAGACTCTTCCACGAGAGCATGCAGAACTGGCCAAAAGGCGAAGTCTGGCAGGGTCAGCTTAGAGCCGGCCAGAAACTCCCCCTCAAACTCGGCCAAAAGCCCATCCCACGTGGCGAACTCCTGCTTCAAGAGCTTGATGTCACGTTTCTTGGTCTCCTTGTCTTGCTCAGGGCATCGCCACTTGTCCAAGAAACCAAGAGCTTGCTGGAAACGCGTGAACTGGGTGGCCAGTTCAAGAGGCGTTCGGGGAGTTGCGCCAGGTTTACCGGCGCCATAGCGAGCGTCCAAGTACAGCATGATGGCCATGTCCCCCTGGACGACCGACTTGTCCTTGTCGATGAACTTGACAGCGACGCTATCTGCGTGCAGAGGTTGGTCTTTGGGGGCTCCGACGGCGCCGCCCATGCTCCCCTTTGCGTAGTTCACTCCAAACTCGGACAGCATGAGGGCGATCCTGCTATTGACGATGGGGTCGGCAGAGGAAAAGAGACGAGGTGCATTACTTATATGCAGCACATCGAACCCTTTGCCATAGTGCGCCTCCCAGTCGAACACAGAAGCGTGGTTCTCCGTTCCAAAAGACTTGAGCATCTCAATCGCCTCGGGGGTCTGGCCGTTTATCACAGAATGGGCAGCTTCGCGCGTCTTGCCAGTAGCGCCCTGGCCCCAAATCAAGGTCTCTTCGCGGTTTAAGAAGGTGCCGATGTGTCGAAACGTCAGAGAAATGCGACCACCGTTGAAAGCCAGTTCGGCAGCGGACTTCTCCCTCTCGGCACGCTTATCCTGGCGGATGGCGTGCAGCCACTTCTCGTTGCTCTTCAAGCCCAGTCTGCACAGAGAATTGTGAGGAAGCTTGGCACGTTGGACCTGGCGTTTCATGTCGGCCGGGGCGTTTTCGGTCTTCGAGGGGTCCTTATCAACCCTCTTGGTTCTGAACACCATGGTACGCTCAGCACCGAGACTGACATTGGCAATGAAAGACCCATGGACAATATCCAATGTCTTATCGCTATGCTCAGATATGTAGTCGCTACCGCCACGGTAGAACTGGATCAAGGCGTGGTTCAGTGGGTGGCCGAGGCGCTTTTCGGTCTCGGCCTTGATGGCCAAGACGGTTGGAGAGAATGGCAGCAGTGGAGGAGACTCGTCGCTTGGATGGCGGTAGATTGGGATGCTGCCATCTTGGGCGACTTGGCCCTGGACAGCGACCAATCGTGGAACTTCTCCGCCTTGGTGAGACATGCGCTGCCATTGAACCTCTTCGCGCAGTTTGTCGAAGATGCCGTCGGCCAGCTCCTCTGGAAGAAGGTCCTGGATGATATCGGTGTCGCCCTCACAAAGGCTTTTTTGGAGGAGGTTGCCTTCGTCGCCTCTGGTTTCGGATTTGGATTTGGCCATTGTGTCTTGATCTACGGGCGTTGATTCAGGTGCAGGGAGTTTTGGGTCGTCGTTGTGAGTGTGATCCGGTTGAGGACTTTGTCGTGGGCTCTGTCGTGGACTTTGTGGAGATTGATGCTCTTCATTGTCTTTGGGAACGTCGACAGCGTCATCTTTAAAGGCCTTGATGCGTTCTGTGTCCTTTGTGGTAGTCTCGTCTGTGCTGGATGCCTTGGTACCATTGGCTTCTTCGACTTTCGACGGTGGTTCGGTAGTTGAGTCAATGTCTCGTGGTGGACTCGTCGTTGACGCCTTTATTTGGGGCTGAGTGCGGCTGGCGGGGCTTGGTGAGTCTGAGGCCAGGCGAAGGCCAGTCATGTTCTTGACAATCTCAGGCGTCAGGCTCTTTCGGCGGAGCTCTTCATCGTCTTTAATGCTAGCGATTCCTGAAGCCTCTGGACGGTTCGATTTCGACGCCTTTTCTTTGACTTCTTCGACAGGCTTCGGCGGGGGCTGAATCGTCTCCATGACTTCGTCGTATGATGCAATCTCACACCCGGTGAGTTCAATCAGCTTCTGGATGGCCTTGGTTTGCCTAGGCTCGCTGCGAAATCCACTACAATCCTGTACCACGGTGATGGCCATGCCGTGGCCTGCTGCGTCGAGCGCCGTGGCATACACGCCCACATTGGTTAGTGAGCCACAGATGAATACCTCCATGACCATTTTCCCGCGAAGGACGCGCAGGAGATGCGTCGACTGGAATGCCGAATAGTTCGTCTTCGTGAGCACCATATCCGACTTCTGCAAGGCTTTCTCGACGGCCGGAGACATGCGGCAACCTGGCGTGTCCGGCTTAACGCACGTTGGCTCCTCGTGGCTTAGGAATGCCTCCGGGTCTGGTGGGCCAGTCGGGGCAGCCAAGTCGGCCAAGTCGGCCAACCCGGCCGGGATCTTATTCTTCAGGCGGGCTGACGGCCGGGGCCTCGTGAAGGCGGGGGTGTCCGAGGTGATGATGAGTTCTTCGTCGTGTGGCTGTGGTATGTCAAATTTGGACTGGATCCAGACCACATCACCGACGGTTCTGAAATTGTTTGCCAGCTTCACGGCCCGGTGCACGAAACCCTCGGGCTCTGAGACGGGAAGAGCGCCATCTTCTGAAGTGAAATCTGTTTGGAAGTCGACGCCTATGAAAGCCTTGCGGGTGGTGAGCTGGGGAAGAGAGGCGTGGTCGAAAGGAAACATGATGATAATGTGTTCGTGTGTGCCCAGCAGAGGCGAGGTAGTAGTTAATTCGGGCCTTTTATTCGTCACCCCAGAGCCCTGTTGTAAGTCGAAATGCGACAACTAGTACGGCGCTTCGTATCTCGAGGTGCGCTTTTCGGGCTGAGGCCAATTTGAGCTATGCTGAGAAGGTCAAGGCGAAGACCAGGTGCATCGTGAGGTAGGCAGATCAAAATCTGCGGTGCGGCGCGTGGGCGAGTTGGCGAGCCCGTCCTGTCCGTCGGCAAGAAATAATAGAGCCGAGATTGAGGTGACGGCGGTGACCTGAGACTATCGACGAGCGACTCTCGACCAGGTCAAGAAGATGTTCGAGGAAAGATGCTGAAGCGCGAAGCAGGCCGGATGGATAATCAACCAGAATGATGATGGTGGGTCGGGGGTTGGGCAAACCGATCCTCAACAAGCGGGGGGAGAGAAAAGAGAAAAGAGGCTTCACAATTACAAAGTGCGTGTAAGGGCAAGTATGGGATTGATTAAAGAAGTGAGGACCAACGGAAAGACGTGTATTCGTAAGAAGCAACCATGTGTGATGTCCCCTCCTTCCTGTATTGAATAGGACTGCTCATTAGGGTTGGCAACTGCTGGCAAGAGGCACGAACAAATGCTTCCTTCCTCATTTTTTTCTGGCGGTGGGGGAAGACGAGGGTTTGAGACAGCCCAGGACTCAGTATTGGTCGGGGTTTCCGTACGTATACTGTATCCGAACTCGGTCCGTAATGCCTCGCTCGTAACTGGAAGGTACCTTGGTGGTATGGATGAGATTTGCCGATATCTTTTCGCACTTTGCCGAATGTGCCTCTCCAACGTCAAACGTCTCGCGATGCTCAAGGTACAGGTTGTTCGAGATACCCTACCGTAGGATTCTAGGTGGAATTTAGCCACCTGCCTGTTCGCAGACGGTGCAGGTCTTTTGTCTGTTCATCACAATCCTCCCCCGCCAGCGGCAACTTGCAGAAACCAACTTGCCACGGGCGTTGCTCGTTGGACGGTAGCACGTCGCCGTGGTGATGGTGGATCCGCTGCTGTCTTTCACACCCCGCCGTCACAATCACCGCATCTGCAAGTCCTTTCACGCTAACTTATACCTACAGTGTTGTTCGAGGGGAAAGAGTGATGCTTGCAGTTTCGCTTCGGGTGCCCCACCATGGAAAAATATTCCAGACATGCAGACAAGGTTCGGACGGTGTCGTGATAGAAGAAGCCATTGGCGCTTAGAGACTTGCTCGCTTGCGGTAATAGCCGACAAAGTGGCTACGTACAGTATTTCACGCGCGAGTGATACGGGCAACAGTTCTCCCAGCATCAAGAAAGTAGGACCTACGGAGTACGTACTGCGGTTGCGCTTGATGCAGTCTTGTCTTTTTATGTCGATGTGTTGCGAACTGGTCATCACAATGGTCAGTCGTGTTCTCTCACCATCACTCCCGTCCTCTTTGGGGAGCTGCGCAATGCACCAGGAACCCTTGACAGGGTGTGATGCCACTGTTGCGCTCTGCTGCAGGTCCCGACCAACACACATGCTCAACGTTGTGAGTCCGAACCAACCACGTGAAGCACCAGCACTTCGAGGCAAGGGGTACGATTGTTCGCTCCTAGACAAGGAACACGGGTTCCGACGTACGTAGTCGTAAACTGCCAACTTATTACGTCCAGCCACCTCTCCTGTGGTAGTGTTCTCTCTCCGTTGCTGAAAAGTATTCAAAAGGATTGCGTGAAGTGGGTGCGTGGTAACCTTTGCCTTGTCCCTGTCACGTTGTCGATCGATTGGTCTAGACTAGGAACGGTCCCTCTGGTTCCCCGGCTTGCTGATCTGACGGTCTGTGGCAGGGCGAGAGGATGGACCTTGCAGGCGACCTACCCTGAACCACATTCGATGCTTCGATTTTTTGCAAGATGTCCCACGAACTAATCTCGTGAGGTTTGGTGGCGTTCGATATCAAGTCTAATTTAAATCTACAATGCATCATATTATACCCTTCCCTACCTCATATACTCATTCGTCAGTAGTCCATGATGGTTTTTTGATGTGAACTATAAGTCAAGATGGACACTAATCGACACAACACCGAGTAACATCTTGTGAATACGAAGAGCAATTCAGCATCTAAGAAAGAATACGAGCTGCAGCTAATACGGAGGGGCTTTCCACGGCCATTGTTACTACGAGGGCAAAAGTTATCCCAATTTTGAGCGTCAACTGCTCAAACAATGGTTGAACAGTGAGAAACGCTATCTCGTCTCCAAAACTCTGCTGAGGTAGTTGCTTAGGAAGATGATCTTTCGGCGTACCTATCCGTGAGAAAAGCAGCCGGCGCACAAGCAAGAAATATACACTTAGAGATTTTGAATAGGAACGGGAGAAGATTTTAAAAATGACGAAACCGTCTGCTGTGATTTTCCAGTGCGTAATTCAAGTCAGACTCAGGGTCAGCTTCAGTTTGGGTTGGCGTTTCATTATTCAGCCGAAGTTTTCCCGGGATGCGCTCGGAGCTTTGGTATCGGTATGTCGGCCTAGAGCTCCAGCTTCCAGTTCCACTCATCGCGAGAACTTCAAACCGGCTCCCAACTTCACTCAACATCTATCTGAGTTGGTCACACGATTAGGACAGCCTGCATCATTCATATACATATCTCCCACAATCGCCGCGGCGCCCCCTGGCAATGACCCCTAAACGAAGCCTTTCGCCTGCCTCAGAAAACCTGCCGAGCCCCAAACGAGCAAAGGTCGACCATGGTTACGTCAATATGGACATCCAACCCGAGGGAGACTCAAAATCACACGTGTCGCGTGCACCTACGAAGCACTCCCATGCGCGACTCGGTCTCCAGCGATCGATTGCGATGGTACTAAAACATGACGGGTTTCATTCGGCCAGCCCAGAAGCGCTGGAAAGCTTCACTAGCATGGTGGAAACCTGTGAGTGCTTCTCCCATGAGCTCTCGGTGACTCAAAGCTAACAGGGTCTTGTTTTAGACATCGAGTCGTTGATCGGAGAAACCAAGACTGTTGCTATTGCAGCTCGTCGCGACCACCCCATCCCTACAGACTTCGAACTGATGCTACAGCGACATAATATTCGCATGTCATCACTCAAACCGCACCTGAAAAACCCGATACTAGAAGAACGCCTTGTGCCAAAGTATGTCGATATACAAACGCAAGACGACGATGCATACACGACTTTGCCGCTGCTCGACGACGAGCTGAGCGGACAAGCCGACAAGGAGCAAAAAGAATACATCCCATCATCGTTCCCTGACTTCCCAAGCAAACACACATACAAGTTTACACAACAAAAAGATGACAATGCACGAGAGCCTAAGAAGATCCGTGAAGAGGCCGCGAGAACTGCTCAGCAAGGCGAAGACGCGCTGCGTAGGCTGGTCAGAGCATCCAAGATGCGTAAGCAGAAGGAAGTCAAGTTGCTCGTTGAGCGCGACGCCTTTGGAAAGGAGCGATTTCGACTCTGGGAATCGACCATGAGAAGGTTCACGGGGACTGAGGGTCGAGCAGAGCACGGCGGACAGAACGAGATTGCCGACCACAGCATGATTGTGAACGGGGACGTCCCATTTTCTCGCAGGGAAGTCCCTCGCTTCGGCAAGAGATCAGGTATATCGGGAAAAAAGTAATGGAAAGGAGCTTTCTTGACGGGTATTGAGACGGTGTTCAAGCGACAATTCGAGAGCACAGCACTGCAGCCTCGATCATCTGGAGTAAAGGGAGGTAGGGGAGAACATGCATTTGGAGGCCCTTGAAACATGTCAGCGGAACAACGGGACTCCCTGATCATTCAAGCGGCGTTATGGAGCATTGGTTTTAATCTTATTTGATGATTCATCGAAGGAGTGCACTTCGCAGTCCATGGGAAGTGACTGGTCTGGGTGGAATACGTCAATCGATGCTGCAATTGGTGTCGAAGGGGGATGCGACCCTTCGGAGACTTCCAGCATCTATTTCAAGGTTCTTTTCCCACAGCTCCTCGCAAGGCTTGGGGACTGCACTTCGAGATTCGGAGGCCCACCCTTTCCTAACCCCTGTGTGGCTGCCCCGCGCGAGGCTGAAGAGCCCGGAACAACCAGCTCTCGACGGTACGTATCCTCGCGAAAGCGGAGCCCCAGCGTGCGGCCCTAATTTTTAACCCACACAAAAAATCCCAATTTCATCGGCGAAGCTTCCCAAGATCTGAACTCGGCCTTCGGTTTTGCAGAGAAGCCCTTGACTCTGATTTTTTCCTTCCCTCACGCACCTTGAACCTCTGCATCAGACTGCCACCGTCGCAATGGCCGAACAATTGATCCTCAAGGGCACTCTCGAGGGCCACGTACGTTGACACTTTCCCTTCATTTCGCAGGCGTCGTTGCGGGGATGGGCGTGCCGTTCTTCTGCATGCTCATGACCTCTGTCGCGAGTTTGAATCCTCATGTCCTGTCCAAGCACTAACATCGGCTTCGCAGAATGGCTGGGTCACCAGCTTGGCCACCTCCATGGAGAAGTACGTCGAACGACACTCGATTATTCACGGCCTCGAAAAGTTTCTGCTGGGAAGACTGTTACTAACCTTCTCGTCAGCCCCAACATGCTCCTTTCTGGCAGCCGAGACAAAAGCCTGATTATCTGGAACCTCACCCGCGATGAGACCCAGTACGGTTACCCCAAGCGATCGCTGACTGGCCACTCTCACATCGTCTCCGATTGTGTACGTTCTCGCCTCGAAATTGGAATATGATGATTTGTGTGGGACGCGGCGCTGATGGGAATCTCGACATAGGTCATCTCCTCCGACGGCGCCTACGCTCTGTCTGCCTCTTGGGACAAGACTCTCCGCCTCTGGGAGCTTGCCACTGGCACCACCACCCGACGATTCGTCGGCCACACCAACGACGTTCTCTCCGTCTCCTTCTCTGCCGACAACCGACAGATCGTCTCCGGTTCTCGCGATCGCACCATCAAGTTGTGGAACACCCTTGGTGACTGCAAGTACACCATCACCGAGAAGGGCCACACCGAGTGGGTTTCTTGTGTCCGCTTCAGCCCCAACCCCCAGAACCCTGTTATTGTCTCGTCTGGCTGGGACAAGCTCGTTAAGGTACGTAACAAGAAGAATCCGTCCTAACGCTGGCTCGACTCGCGCACACCTTCACATGATGTTTGCAACCCAAAGTATTTGCTACTTCAGAGCCTGCCAAATAGGCCATGAGACAATTATTTCACCATTTGCCCTGATCCTTCACTTTCCCATTTGGTTCAATTACACTACAAGCCATTGCATAGAATATATGAGACTGACACCGTCGCTAGGTTTGGGAGCTCTCGACCTGCAAGCTCCAGACTGACCACATCGGCCACACCGGCTACATCAACACTGTCACCATCTCCCCTGATGGCTCTCTTTGCGCCTCCGGTGGCAAGGACGGCACCACCATGCTCTGGGACCTCAACGAGTCCAAGCACCTCTACTCCCTCAACGCCAGCGACGAGATCCACGCTCTCGTCTTCTCCCCCAACCGATACTGGCTCTGCGCTGCCACCTCCAGCAGCATCATCATCTTCGACCTCGAGAAGAAGAGCAAGGTTGACGAGCTCAAGCCCGAGTTCACCGCTGTTGGCAAGAAGAGCCAAGAGCCCTACTGTGTCAGCCTGGCCTGGTCCGCCGACGGCCAGACCCTGTTCGCCGGTTACACCGACAACATCATCCGCGCCTGGGGTGTCATGTCGAGGGCATAAATGCGCTTTCTCCCAAAAAAAGGTATTGATGATGGTTATGGAGGGCGAGCGGAAGAGGGTAGATCATTGGTGGGGCGTCAAATGGCTGGCTTCCTCGTTTGATCTTTATTGATGCAAAGGAAGGGGGGCGACTCAAATCTGACGAGGGCATTACGCATTTGCTGGCTAAGGCAGCCCTGAAGGCACCGGGCATCATCCTTTTGTTCTCCAATAAAGAACTCGAGCTTAAAAATTCCTTACGTTTCCGTGACTCTTGACTTCGAATTCTAAACATCGCCGTGTATTGTGATCGTTGCTGCGAGCATAAGTTGTGCTGTGTTGTAGTATCACGACTATGGCTGGTTGGATTTGAAATGGGAGATCACCAAGTTGACAGAGGACTGAAGGCATTCGAGCGATGAGGGACCCCAAGGCATTGATCAGCATCTATCAACCTGCAGGGAAGGGTTATTCGTATTATTCTTGTGTTCGTCTTTGACAACCCACGACAAGACAAGCTCGTACAGGTGAGACAAGTAATTTCAATTCGCTAAAGATAGACTGTTGAAATCCCCGATGTTCTAGTTGAGGTTCTAAAATGAGAGACCTAGTTCGCCGACTGTACATTTGCTTCAAATCGCAGCCGTCATTCCCCACCGAGCACCAAGTGCGTTTTGTTGATATTCCCCTTTGCTCGAGGCCAATATCAAAGCCTCCTTCCCGCAGCGGCCTGTTTCATTCGAGGAACAGACCCTTACATAAAGGGTGGCAAAGAGAATGGGTAGCCGCCGTTCTTGATACGGAAGACGCTGAGAAGGAAGCTGTAGACGATGAACATCAAAGCTCCGAACGAGATGACAGCCACCTGCTGGGTCCTCGAGTCATTAACACGAGGAACCTTGTACGTCAAGGAGATCACGCAAAATGACAGCAGACCATCTGGGATACACGTCAGCAAATGTGAAAGGGGAGGGGTTGCGAAGCTCGTACATAGTGCTGCCACGATTTGTGTCTCCATGCCGAACTGGCTTTGGAAGCCGGGGGCAATGTAGTTGATTCCGCCGCGACCATCGCCGGCCACGTAAGGCACCTTGCGAATGTGATTGAACATGTGTCCACTAGTAAACAGGAGAATCACAATCAGGCTGATGGAAGCCCAGACGTTGCGGTTGGTAATGACGGGCATCAAGAAGCGCGAGGCCGTGACAACGGTAGCACCGACGGCCAGAACAATGGCGATGGAGGTGAACCATGCCATCCAGTTGATCGGTCGCTTCACGGAGGGGTGGGGTCGATCGGGAAGGTGACGGGTAACCCAGGAATGAACTTGCTCAGCGGTAGGAGGGCTATACCAGTTAGACTTGATTTAATGATGACGATGTGCATTGCTCTGGACTCACCCGCTCGTGAAGTCATATCGAAGAGGTTCTTGGGACTCGGCTGCGTGGGGGCCCTGGGTAGGCTGGAAGAGCAGGAGGACGGGGGCAGTTTGGAGGCCGAGCTTCGACAGGTTAGCAACAATGATGCAAAGTCAACTTCTCCTGGTGCAGTTACGTACCGACATGAAGATCTCTCGACCATCGGCAAAGTCCAAAGTCCCATAAAGCATTCGCGACTGTCCCGACTTATCACCCTTGGCCCAGCTCTTGCTGATGAGGTCCCATTCCGGCTGGAAGTCACGGCAGAGCGAGCAGCCGTATCGCGCATCGAGCGCGGTCAACAGGACAGCAACGCTGTAGTCTCTGGGGGCGGCTGTTACAGACTTGTACGAGAGCTCGTTGAGCTTCAAGGGCGAGTGATTCTGCGATCTAGCGTGGAACTGGTTGAATCGTTCGGTAGGTGTTTTCTTGGTGGCGGCCAGAGCACCTGTGGCCAACAGAGCAAGCGAAAGGAGCGAAGAGAAGAACCGCATCGTGAAAGAAGCGCCGAGGCGAGCAATTTGCAAAGGTGAAGGTTAAAGAAGATGGCCAATTGGCCTACAAGTTGCTACGAATATGGTCGCAGCTCGATTGCAGGGTGGAGCTTCAAGGGTGAAGCTGAGGTGGCCTCTGATGGGAGCTTCTTTCGCGAGACATTACCTAAGCAGGGTGCACGTCCTCAACGCGTTGTCGTCATTCGCTCTTGGCCTCAGTCACGTGGTCTAAGCGCGACACTTTATGCGCTAGCCGGATTTGGTAACTTGTTTATCCATACCCAAAACAGTCCGATAGAAAGACATCAAGGGTTTCGCCATCCCACCACAACATCCTTTCCACCACATTGACGGACCCCACTGTGCAACGCTTTGATTATCAACGAGGCTCCTATATTTCATGCCTTTCCCCTACTTGCGATATTCGCACTACTTTCTTTGACACATTCACTCCCACTACATCACATCAACATGGGCGCGAAGGCCGCCGAGGTACGGGCAAAACGTCTTGACCACAATTCACAACCCTTGCTGACTTCGCTACTCATAGCGGATGGCCCGCCTCAGTGACCTCTCCTTGAATCACCAGAAGAATGTTCACAAGATCGAGATGGTCAACCGAGATGAAGAAACCCGCCGACTCAAACTTCGACTTTTGTCCCTCCGCGATGAGAGGGCTTCTCTTAAGGACAAGCTGGCGCAGAAAGAGTCCCGCATTAGCCTACTTGCTGGCCAAGGGGATGAAGTGCAAACGGAGCTAGAAGAGGCAAGAGAGAAGCTCAGGACCCAGGATGTGAAGTTCAAGAAGCAGTCAAACGAATTGGCCACGCTCAAGGTATGATATAAGTCCCTCACCATGGCTATTACTAACGACATAGGCCGAGCTGGACGCACTCAACGGATCCATGGAGGATTCAAGTAAAGTTCTTCAAGAAAAGTTCGCGCTCAACCGAGAGCTCAACCGAATCCGACCCGAAATCGAACACTTAAAGTCCCAACTCGCCAACCACCAAGCTGTCATTTCCGAGAAGCACGAACTCCAAAGGCAATTAAACTCGCTCGAGGTCGAGCTTGAGAACGAGAAACGATCGAAACAACGGATCCAGCAAAAGCATCACGCTGAAGTTGACGAAGACTGGAGGGCACAAGTCGAAGACGCTGAGAAGAAGCACAAAGTTGAAAAGAAGGAGTGGGAAACGTCAAAGAAGAAATTCGAGAGCGAGCTTCGGGAGGGAGAGGGAGAGCGCGAGCAGCTCGTCGATCGGGTGGAAGGATTAAAGGCCAAGCTTAAGAGCGTCCAATCCGAACTCAAAAATGCACGAGAAGAACTCAAGGGATGCCGCGCAGAGATGGAGACGATGCAAAAAGCGCCTCGTGCGATCGATCAGCTTAAGAAGATGGTTCCGACGAAGGGCCATGCAGCAAGCAAGCGGCGGTTCAACGATGTCAGCATGGAGGACATCAGCATTGGAACCCCAGGCCCTGACTTGGCTGCCCATAAGCGGCCATTGAAGAAGCGCGGCGCCGATTTTTCGCTACTTGGAGAGAAATCTGCATTCTCGGTCACCCCTTTCCTGAGCAGGACAAAGAATGTCGAAGACGACTCTCTTGAGATGCCATCCTCGACCGGCAAGCAGATGGTGTTTGCGGAGCCAGTGGTCGACGAAGAGGAGGAAGTTGAGGAAGAAGAAGTGCAACAACCCAAGTTTCAAGCCCAGGCCTCTGAAGAGACAGCTGAAGCCGACAAGGAGGTCAAGACCAAGGCTTCAAAAGCACAGAAGCCACGGGGAAGGCCTCGAAAGGCTCTCGAGGATGCACCGACTTTGAAGAAGAACATGCCTAGCTCTTCGGCACAGGAGACGGTACAGCAACTGAAGACCAAGCATCCACTCGCGGCTGTAGTCGAAGAGGAGTCTGAGGATGACGAAACCGAGAAGGTCAAGAAGGTTCCCGAGCACAAAGTGAAGAAGGTAGAGCTCAAGTCTGGATACGGGACCGTCGCGGAAGCGGATGGACGCAAGAAGAAGCGCAAGATACTCGCCAACAGCAGTAAGACGCTGTTCGACGACGACGACGCCGACGCCGAAATGGCACCAAAAGTACAAAAGACGAAGATGGGTGCTGGCCGAAAGCTTAAGGGCCCTCTGGGAGGTGTATCCGGTGCGTTTGGTGGGAGGACCTTTTCTCCTCTGAAGAGAGATAGGCGCGGAGCGAACGCTAGTTTTCTGGCATAAGGAAGGGGTGTTTCTTGGTTTGCGGGCATACGGTCAAGGTTGCATGGATGGATGGCGTTTAGTTGTCTTTCACTACCTAGTGGGAATTCAGGATATGTGAATTGAATTTCGCAGAAGTCTTTGGGCGTTTTATTGAATGCCTAGAAAATATGATGTCTTGATGACTTGATGACTGATGCTCTTGAACTACTGGTGCTATCCGATGTTTTGCCTGACTATTACGCTCCGGTTTTATGTGCAGGGGCATCATGACTTCAAAGCACTTTTGTTTCTTGAATACCGCCTATATTTCATACATCATGAAGATGTCATACTAATTTTCCCATCATTGATAACCATGTTCTCCCGACCGGCCACTCGCCTGACGAGCGTCTTGCGCCAGCTGCGCCAGCCCAGCGCGTCACCTTTTGCACCAGATCGATCATCGCCATGCCAGTGGCGCTGCGCTTCGTCGACGTCGCGATGGAAGCAGCGACAAGGAAGAGACTCGTTTGCGCGGGAAGCCAAAGTCCAGGGGCTGAAGAGTCGAGCGGCCTTTAAGCTCTTGGAGGTATGCTCCCCCCCCCCCCCCCCCCCCTTGTGTTTTTTTTTCGGTGAGGAGGTGTGAAATTTTTACTGACGGGAATGCTGTCTTCGAGATGGATCTCAAGTATAAACTCTTCAAGGGGAACGGACGAACCGTTGTTGATCTTGTAAGGGGGCTCTTCCCTTTCTGCTCTGTGCTTGGGAATTGGGACGAATATGAACTGATGCTGGGTAGGGATTCGCTCCTGGGAGTTGGTCCCAAGTATGTCTCGTCCCGTATCACCCACCACTTTTCACTTTACCATGAAAAATCTCACCGGCAAAACAGGTAGCCATGGAACGAACGCGTCCTCACGGCCGCGTCATCGGCATCGACCTCCTCCCCGCGCAACCGCCCCGCGGCGTGGCTACCTTCCAGGGCGACTTCCTCTCGCCGGACGTGCGTGCCATGGTCAGAAAGTTCATCGTCGAGTCGCACAAGGAGCCTCCGAAGAAGGAGGCATCATCATCGTCTCCTTCTGCTTCTGCAGCAGACCTAGAGATGACGTCTCAGGGCTCTGAGGACGACAGGATCGCCGAGGCGGAGATTGAGAGGCCGAGCTATTTCGATATGGAGCGGCATGATGCGGCGACGGGGGAGGGATCCGAGGGGAAGACGGGGGGCTCGGAGCGTCTTGTTGATGTTTGTTTCTGCCGCTATTCCCTGACAAGGAGCTGTGTGCTGACTCGGACTCGCAGGTCGTGTTGAGTGACATGTCAGCTCCCTGGGACCAAACAAACGGTTTCTACGGGAACAGCTTGAGTAATCCGTATCGTAGGTTGATGAACACGAGCGGCAACACGTTTCGCGACCACGCTGGAAGCATGGTGAGCATTCTAGAACTCCTTCTCCGTCTCCTCGTTTCTAAAGGATGAACCCCTTATTCTGCTGATAGGACCTCTGCAACGCCGCGTTGCAGTTCGCCAGCGACACGCTCAAGTCTGGAGGCCATTTCGTCTGCAAGTTCTACCAGGGCTCCGAGGACAGGCTGCTTGAGAAGAGGCTCAGGACCATATTTGCCAAGGTCTTTAGGGAGAAGCCCGATTCGTCGAGGAGGGTGAGAATTCTCCTGGACGTGTTACGTATAGAAGAGCGAGCATGGAGCTGATTAATTGTGAAATAGGAGAGCAAGGAGGCGTACTTTGTCGCCCTGCGACGGAAGGGGAATGCGGTTGTTCAATGGGAATAAATTAGGGAGGCGGCGTTGATTTCGTATAACACCGGCTCATGTACAACACAATAGAGAAACGACGTTATCAACAGCAATGACCAGCACGAAACGTGGTTCTCACAATGAGCAGCAGTACATAAGACCTTACGACAATAGTACATCACAGAAGGACCTGGTTTGACCTAGGCGGCAGCAATGCGCAAAGAACTTGATTGTAGAATTTTGTGATGCCCAGCCACGCCAATTCCATGCAGTACCCATTGACAAACCGAATTTTGGCAATTGCCTTGTAAACTGGCCGTAACGCCTCCCGGGGCCAACTGTTTTCGTCCACATCCCGCTTAGACCTTGAAACCGCGCGAGCGTCTGCGACCACGGGCACGCTCGAACTTGCGGCCCTTGGACTCGACGTAGGGCTTCTATTCGGGATTCAGACACCACACATACGTGACGAAGAGGAAAATCAGCTTCACGTACCTTGTTGGAGTGGGGACCGAAGCCAAAGTGCTTGACAGCCTCGCGGCTGTTCTTGGGACCACGGAGGATCAGGGTGTTGGCGCCAGTGGGGGCGCGGAGGGCGAGCTGGTCCAGGGTGATGGCCTCGCCGCCGGCGGCGATGATGCGAGCGCGGGCCGTGGCGGTGAAGCGCAGGGCGGCGATGGTGGCCTTAGGGAACTCGAGCAGGCGGTTGTCGTCGGTGACGGTGCCGATGATGACCACGGTGCGCTTCTCGTCCTTGGTGGTGTTGGCCACGATGCGGGACAGGGAGACGGGGGGACGGTTGATCTTGGACATGAACAGGCGTCGGAGGACGACCTTGTTGAAGGAGGAGTCCGTCCGGCCTGGAGAAAAAAGTCTTGCCGTGAGTGGGCTGCCAATTGTCACCGGGACGGAGGGGGAGAGGAAACGTACGGGCCAGGAAGCGGTAGAGCTTCACCAAGAGCTTGAGGTAGACATTGTCGCTTTTGGGGGCACTGCGGTGAGTGCCCTTGACGTGGTGGCGGTTAAGATCGATACCTGTTTTGTGGGTGAAGCCATCGTCAGCCATTTGGTTCAAGCATGCTCAAAAACGGGCGACTCTGTCTTTCGCGGGAAACGCGAAAGATGGTGCCTTGGTCGCAGCGAGAAGGACTCCCGAAAGAGATCCCTCTCGCTACTCGCATACAGGAGGCTGCTTTCACAATTGCTTCACGTACCCATGGCGGCGGTGGTTTGGCGACTTGTCGAAGTTGGCGATGCTGCTGGTTGAAGCGAATTCACAGGGTCGGCCCTTCACCTCAGGGAAAAATTCGAGGGCTGTTGCGGAGTGGGTCCGCGAGCCCACAACTGGAGGGGAATTTTGATGGCGGTGTGAGGCGGCAATTAGGGCAAGAGATTCGATGTGTGAAAACGGGTCTTCTCCTGCACAGCCACGGAGCTGTGGCTTCACCGCTGTGGCTGTGGCTGGCATCGGGTCGACGGAAACCGATCTCCGAGTCGGTCTAAGCGTTTGAACTGCGAGTCCTGGATCTCCTGTTGGTGTCCATGTCGAGGTTGGTGGTACCGACCGTGTATTGACGCAGAACATGTTTACTAACAAAAGGGCAACGCGAGTAGTTCTGTTGTCTTATCTATTGTTAAGCGACCTTGGTAGTATGTATCCATCCATCACCTTGCGCCGTTGTAGAGTGCCCAATGCATCCTCAGGGTGGCCATTTGTCAACCACCTTGTAAGTTGGTCAAGACCTGTATTGCGTCTTACCTCTCGCATCGTCTTGGTCTCCGGCTTTGTTTTTCTTCAACGTGTTTTAGCTATTTCAATGTTAAGACATCTCGTCAGAACATGGTGTTCATCGCAACTGGATACACTCGCTACAAGGAATGGGGTTCTGCATCTGGTCTCAGGTTGACGAGGAAGTCTCGCGTCATCTCGAAGCTCAGCCAACTTGATGCCATGCTGGGGGCGACTTTGAGTAGGTTGGGAACGATGCCCTTGTAGAGGCCCTTGATTCCCTCTTGGGTGACGATGACGCGGATTGCGTCTGTGACGCCTTTGTACTGGTAGCCCATGCCTGACATGGTGTTGATCTGAAAACGTCTTCGAAGGACGTCGCTTTTGCTCTTGTTAGCTTTCTCACCAAGCATCGTATCGCTTCAATGGCTCACAAGGGATATGTGCAGGTCTGAGCAACTGCACCAGAAATCGCACCAGCAAGGAGTTTCCGGCTTGCGCTTGGGTTCTGCTCCCCTTCGTATGTCAAGTACTTTCGGGCCGACTCGTACACCATAAAGTTGAGACCGACCTGGTCCTCAATGTCAGCGGCGAGATCTGGCCTTGGGTTGCCCTCGACTTACATAGGGTGCGACGCCAGCCACGGTTGGGATGATGCCTCGGTACAATGCCACGAAGCCACCCTCAGACTTGTACATGTGTCCCAGGGTACCCCACATGCCCGGCAGCTTGTCAGGTCTTGTTCCTAGCTCCTCGAAGCTTGCTGATTGGATGGATAGTCTTGTTCGGACGATATCGAGGGGGTAGGTGAAGAAGACGGAAGTGATTCCGGCGACGCCACCACAAACGAGACGGCTAAAGGGAGATAGGTCGGCGCCGGGAGAGGTTTCGAAGAAGTTCTGCAGTGCTATTAGCCTGTGCCGTCTTTCGTTGCGAGCAAGGAACGTACTCGTTTGTAAAAGTTGTAACTGCTGAACTGGACTGCCGAGTAGGGGACGATGCGGATGCAGTTGGTGCCATTGCCGCGCATGAAGCCTCTCCAACCCTCCTCTCTCCACATCTTAGCCAGGGCCTGCCCAACTGAAAGCTTGTAGGCGTCTCTGCCGACGCTCTGGATTTGCATAAGGATCTTGAGGCGTTCTAGGGGAGATACGACGGTTCGGGACACGGCGCCAGCGACGCCGCCGGCGCAGAAGGCGGCAACGATGGGCTGGGAGACGCCATCTTGGAGCTGCTGAAGACGTCTCTGGATGATGGTCGGCGAATTGACCATGTCTGGCGCCGACTTGTAAAGGTTAGCATACGTCATCTTGCGTGGGATGGGAAATATCGGGGCTCGATCTTGGTGGTGACGGCGGGCTTTGGAAAGGAAAGGTTCGACATACGGCAGACATAGTGGCAGGCGATGCTATCGCACCGAGTGCAGCGGCTCAATTGGGCTTGTCAAACGGTCCTGCGCCGGTTTGGAGAGCCAGTTTCCTGCTTGTCCCTGGGCTCGGAGCATCAACAAACGGCCAGGACGGCTAGGGGTATAAGGCAGGGGCTGAGGCGATTGCGCGCCACTTCTCGTTCAGAGATCGAATCGCGGTTTGTCTCGCTAGACAACGTTCGGCTGCGGGGAGGGCTTCGACAGTTTGTCGGACGATGAGGCTCAGGATAGGAGTCGATCGGTAACCATCGGGGGAGAGGCTCGGGAAGCCTAAGGTCCTTTTTTTGCGCCGGAGCCGACGACGATTGGAGGCGAGGTTCGGGCAGCAGGCTGGCCGATTCGCTACGTCGACAGGCAACGGTCGCCTTTAATGGAGCTCGCAGAGGTGTTGAGGAGGCAGACGGCCCATGGAAACGGCGGGAGGCAGTGGTTCGTGGTCGGTGAAAGAGGTGCGAGCGGTGCGAGCTGTGCGGGATGGGGCGCGTGAGCCGGCGATGCGGATGACTTCGGGGGCGCGCGTGGTCCCGGTATTCCCTCGCCTCGGAGATGGGCTTTGGTGGGGTTGGTGCTAGGTGCTGGGTGCTTTGGTGGCTTGGAGCGGCGAATCTTGTCCGAACCACTCCAGTGGGGGAATGGAACTTCTAGCGTGACGAACTTACAGCAGGGGCGCTTGGAGTCGCGACCGTCGAGTGCCCGGTCTCGTGGTGAAGTCTTGAGGACGACTGTCTGGTTCCTTTCGACGTGTGGATAGTGAGTTTTACCTCCTGGCCCGAAGGCCTAAAAGCTTGCCAAGCCCTGTCGCTGGTTTCGGCTAGGGAGACGTGCATCTGACTTTTGTAGAGGTACACCGAGCTGAGCTAAACTTTGCCTCCGGTCGTTACGACTCCGTGCAGTACCTGACTTTAGTAAATAAATGGGAGGTGCTAGCAGCAATTAAGGTGCCATGCTGGGGTACCCAGATCGATGAAGTGTAACGCTGCATGAAACGTACATGCTTGTCCACCCCGGATCGTCGGCCATGTCTCACTGCCCTGGGCTTTTGGGCTTGTGACTTGTTCAACACGATCCTGATGCTGGCCAGCTGGTCATGATTTGAGAGAGGGACGAATGATGAACTGAGAAAAGAAATACCCGACCGGGTTGCAAATTGAGCAACTGCTAGCACGGCACGCCTCAGTGTCTACTTCGGGGGGGGGGGGCTGGAGAGATCCCAACCGTCTCCAAAACCTGTTCGGAAATCTGGCATGTGCCTGAAAAGTAAATTTGGTCGCATCAATAAATAGGTAGATGCAAATTAAAAAGAGACAATAATATTGATACAGGACAAAAAAGGTCCTAGACCCATGATCCGTAGGACACTTTTTTTGTCGCCAACTGTCTAAGCCCATGAATGTGTACTTCCGTTTGAATGCGACCCACCAATACCATCAATCTTGGAACCAAAGGAAAAGGGCCATGACCGACAGGTAGACTCTAAAAAGCGTACTTCTACGAGGATAACTGGTCGGGCCATGGAGCCGGTGCTATAAGTCGTGCGGGTTAAACAGAGGAAAAAACAAGCCACATCCGGGTCAGAAAGCAGAAACTTTTCCTAGAAATTTGCGCCTACGACCGAGGGGCGCTCCCAGCCTTATTGTGGAGGCTCTACTCGGCAACGTCGAGGTCATCGTGGGCCGGAGGGCTGTCGAGGGCTGCGATTTGGTCAGTATCAACAAGTAATTGTAGATTTAGCAGGTGACATACGCTTCCGCTCCTCGCCATTGGTGCCGTTCTCCCGTCGATCGCGGTCATCGCGGTCATCCTTGGGATCACGCTCACGATCGCTAGAGCTAAGTTATTAGAGACTTGGCCAATACGTCTGAGGTAATAAGAAGAATACTTACCGATGGTCGGGGCTACGAGAACGATCACGGTCGCGGCGGGGTTCGCGGTCATAGTCACGATCACGGTCCCGACGCTCGTCTTTCCGAGGCGAGTATTCCCGTGTGCTGCGACGGGGGGATGGCGAGCGTCCGCGACGGGGGGAGCGAGCACCACGACGTTCGCGGTCGCGGCCAGATTCGAATCGCCAAGAGGCAGAAGGGGGAGTGCGAGCCCACTGTTTTGTCGGTCAGCTTGTGAACAGGAGAGTAGAACGGGTGACACGAACCTCAATCTTCAAGAGATCATCGCGCCCAATGCGCTTGTTGTGCATTTCATGGTAGGCGTCGTCGGCGTCTCGTCTGTCTTCGTACTCGACAAAGGCAAACCTGATGCTGTCAGCGATAATAGGCCGATCTCGGGATCTTGGTAGCTTACAGCCGGCTGGACGTTGATCTCGGTGCCGGGATGTCGCACCGCACAAGACGCCCGTAACTGCAAAAGACGTTGTCAGCATATGATGATGGCATCGCATAAACTTGATACATCGCCGGTTGGGGCCCCCTTTTTGAGCATGGCGTGCCATGCGCGTACTCTCGCGACAGATGTCGAGAGTGGCGTCGACTCGAACGAACAACGGCTGCGCAGCGAACGAGCAGATTCATCGACGGACGGGTGAAAGATGAAAAGGGGAGGAAGGGGTGAAGGCTGGGGGGCGGCGAGAACGAGAACGACGGGCGCGTGCGAGGGCTCGGGCGACGAAGACGGCGAGGTGTCGAGCCACCAAGGGCAGGCTCGAGGGATATCGAGTGTTTCGTCGCCGTGGACGTGGACGTGGACGTAGCGCGGGCGGACGAGGACGAGGACGGAGACGGAGGAGACGAGAGCGAGGGTGTGGGCGAGGAAGGCGAAGGGCGAGAGGGCGTTAGACGAGGTTGACATACCGTTCGAACTCGTAGGCGAGGTCGCGAGCGCGGGTGCCGTGACTGAAGCCGGTCACGTAGAGAGTAGTTCCACCGCGAGACATGATGATGATGTTAATGAGAAGGGTTGCAGGATGGAGCTGATGGAGCAGTTCCGAGAAGTTGGACAGAAAAGGGTAAAGTGATGATGGCGCGGTGGTGGGTTGGCAATACGCTGGTCTCAAAAGTGATGAATGGAGTCTGGGTCATGGGAGGGAGACTGGGAAAGTTCTGTCCGAAGAGAAAAATCCTGCTGACATAATGTGTTGGCGCCTTGACCGCGTCTTCCACCGTGCGTCGTGGCGTCCAATGCGACCAGGGCGGGAGCGCCTCGGCGTGTCAGAAAAACATTACGAGCCAATGATGGAGGGTGTTGTTTCAGCTTGTCGGACGTGTCGCTTCTTCATGTTGGTTCTGAATCTGGAGTCGTGGGATCCTTGGTGACTCGATTGTGGATAGATGTGTTGCGCCATGTGGAAGCAAACCAGCCACGTTCAGATCATACGAACAAATGGTGTAGCAGAGGCCGAGGAAACATGAAGAATCAAGAATTGATTAGTTAACGAGGCAGCAAGACAGCTTCTCCCGGTCGCTTCGCGCTCGCCGTTCCGCGCATTCGGAACTTGTCTTGAGTCCGTCGTCGGAGTGGCCGGCAGTCGCAGCGTTTGCCAGTTGGTGATTGTCGGAGAGTATTGCTCAATTTCTCGCCGACACCCCTTCGTCGCCCGGAGGTGTTGGTCATCTTTTCCTTTTTATTCCGTCAGCAGACCTCTGAATAATTCGCCCGCCAAGGCTCACTTCTCGCTGGCATGACATCGAGTTGATGCTGTGTCATTGGACAGTGGATGTTGATGGGCGTTCGGAGTTGAACGAAATGTTTTCAAGTTGGCGAAGGTGGGTAGAGAAATTTGATCGGCATTCGTATCACCTGTTACTGATACTTTGTTGCATCAATTGAAGGGATTCCCCTTGCTGAGGTCATCTCAATATGCTTCATGATCCAGCCTCATTCATACTGCCCATCATTTTCCCGAACCACGGCACTTCATACATCTTCGCCTCTCACAACAGGCAGTTTCTCCGCATAGATGCAATTTATTGATACGCAAACCGGATGAAGTAAGCGAATTGGAGACAACAATATCCAGCATCGTGCCGGTATCGACATCTGTATCTGGTCATTGCAGCTCCGGCTCGCCCGGACTCCGACCCGAGCTTAATTCGTCGGGAATCCTGGTCCAAGGTTTGAGGCTCTTGGCCCAACCCTGCGCATGTGGTCTTCTCATCTGCGGCATCTTCGGCAATAGCATGATCGACTCCCGCGCGCTGCGTAGTAATCGCTGGAGTTTAGGGCTGACCACATGCTGTGACGTCCGCGTTCCGCCCGGACCGAAACGGGACAGTCTTGATACCGTATGGGGAGGCAAAAGGCAAATATATCTGATCTCTTGTCACATCCAATTCTCTCGTCATACTACTTCACATACCTATCTCATTGCCATTCTCAACCTTACAGAGGTAGGCAGTAAAGTACGAGTAATCGGTTACTGCTTCTTACTGCCTACTTGTGCTGCAGGTGCGATCAGCGAAGCACCTTCCTCGTCCGAGCTCCCGCATACTACTGCGGTACTTCCCCTTCTTTGAACTCACCGAGCAACCGTACACCTCGTCTATTGAGCCCTACCTACGATAGTTGGTTGGAATAGTCCATCCACTCAAATCCGATTCATTATTTATATCTGTCTCTCATGACGGCATCATCCTTTCCCCCATCTTCCGGTACCCCCGGATCCAATCCGGAAGTCGCACCTCCCAATCATGTTCGACAACCCAGGTCCCTTGGAGAAGCCCTGCGTGCCGCTGGTATGAGCCTCGACCATGGCCGAGAAGGATCAGAGACGCCCAGCGAAGAAGATTACGACGAGAATGTTCGTCCAACTCTGGCGCAGCCTCAGGTTCTTCGACGTCGACCCGGTCGATTGGTCGACTCTGGCTTGAAGACTGGACAGTCCACGGCCACAACGAAGAACACCACCCCAAAGCCGACGCCACTTATCATTCGTCGCGACTCTGGGGTTCACATTGTCTCAGATGATGATCAAAGTCTTCAACAACTCTTGCGAGACAGTTCAGAATGGACCCGAGATGCCTCGCCACGACGTCGGTCACCCAAGTTTGCAGACCTCGTCTTCACCAGACAGTTCTCCGCCTTTGATCGCCAGAATACGTCCTCGGTTAATAGCCCGTTTCATGGCTTTTATACACTATTTTGGCTTGCCGTTGCCTTGTTCGTCTTCAAGATCTCAGCAAACAACTGGAAGGCCTACGGCAATCCCTTTGGGACAAGCGACATCATGAAGACCATGTTCCACCGTGATGGTGAGTGGTATGATTCGTTTGAATGGACAAAATACGCTGACGCTGCATTAGTGGTTTTCCTACTCCTTTCGGATGGTATTATGTGCGGGTTCACCGGTGTTAGTTGGATTATCCAGAAACTTGTCTTCAGCGACTATCTCAACTGGGACCGATCAGGCTGGATTCTCCAAAACGTACGTTTTTCACCCGCCAGGTTCGTTTCTGGGGATCAACCAACTGACTGACGCAGATATGGCAAACCACATTCATGGCGGGTGTGGTCGGACTGACGCTTTGGCGAGACTGGCCGTGGACTCACACCGTCTTCTTCGTCCTGCATGGTATCGTCATGCTCATGAAGCAACATTCATATGCCTTCTATAATGGCCATCTCTCAACAGTATACAAGAAGCGAGCATCCCTACTCTCGAAGTTGAAGCAGCTCGACTTTGTGCATCCCACGACTGGTCCTACATGCACCGATCCTCCAGTTTCCGACATCTCGACCGACCACCTCGCGATCCGGCCTTCGGCGGAGCAACGTCGAAAGTCCATCTCCCAACTCCCAAGCGCAGAAGAGAGCGATGTAGATAAGATATCTCGTGCTATTGCTTCGGGGCAATCCCTGGACGATGAGCAGATCGACCTCTTCGAACGCATCATCAAATGGGAGGTGGATGCTCTGGCCGACGAGCTGAGCGGTACTGCCACTCACCCTTCTCGGGCGTACCCAAACAACCTCACCTTTGTCGACCACTACAAGTGGATTCCTCTCCCAACGCTCGTGTATGAGCTGGAGTATCCTAGATCCGACTCCATCAGCTGGTTGTACGTTTCCGAAAAAATGATTGCCATGGTTGGAGTTCTTTTCGTCATGGTTCAGGTCTCTCAGTATTCCATCTGTAAGTGACGAATGACATACTGCACAAATGCATCCAGCCATGGCCTTGCACGAGTGTTAACTCCTTACTTTAGATCCAGTCGTGATGAAGACGGTGCAAATGAAGGAACAGGGAATGCTGCTTGGTACCAGGTTCCAGGAATTCCCTTGGCTCCTAAGCGACCTAATTTTCCCCTTTATGATGGAGTATTTGGTGAGTGCTACTGGTCTATCCCTTTGAGATCTACTGATCCTGGTTCAGCTCGTTTGGTATCTTATTTGGGAGACCATTCTGAACGTCCTCGCCGAACTCACCTACTTTGCGGATCGAAGCTTCTACGACGCATGGTGGAACAGCGGTAAGATCACGACGTTTCCCATTCGTTGGACATTACTGACGACTTTGCAGTGTCCTGGGACCAGTTCGCTCGAGATTGGAACCGTCCAGTCCACATCTTCCTCCTCAGACACGTCTATCACAGCTCCATTTCGTCAATGAAGGTGAACAAGCACACGGCCACCCTCATTACTTTCCTTCTATCCGCCTGCGTCCACGAATTGGTCATGTGGTGCCTGTTCAAGAAGCTCAGAGGCTATCTCCTGATCCTCCAGATGTGTCAATTACCAGTATGTCTCCCTTTGCTACTCCTCCCTGAGGTGAATTGATCTGACTGTTTGGATAGTTGGTGAAGCTCAGCCGCACTAAGTGGCTCCGAGGGCGGAAAACATTGGGAAATTTCATATTCTGGCTGGGTATCTTTACGGGACCGAGTCTCCTTTGCAGCCTGTACTTGATCCTGTAGCATCTCACAATAGAAGTCCTAGTTTTGCTTGTTAATGTCGCAAAGAAATGGCTTGGTTTCGTGAATACAATGCCACTGAGGCACAAGTTGGAAGATGCTGGCCATTGGATGTAAAATCGACTTTTATTGGTATGCCAACACCACAACAAAACGATTCTGAAAACTATCTCGCAGTAATCTACATCTTCTCGTAGGTCGCCATAAGAGATCCTGGAAACGACGTTAAAACCGTCATCAAGACACACTAAAAAAGACTTACCAATAAAGGTTGTAACGAGGCGGCTGCGAACTTGGCAGATATCCTCGGGTACCAGCCAAATGGTGGCTCCGAGCTTCCGGGCAATGCTGATGCTCAGCTTGGCGTTCAGATAGGCGTCGTCGTCGGTGTGACCGGGCGTCACCAAGTCGTAGTCGACGTAGCTGCTCTTCATGCCGCTGAGGACGTCGAGGAGGAAGACGCCGGTGCCGATGGAGGGGTCCTTGAAGGAGCGAATGGCCGAGCCCCGTCCGCCCTTCTTCGACATGTCGTTGGCCCATCTCACCATCTCCGCGTCGGTGATTTCGCGCTTGCCCAACTTCTGCGCTAGAGAAGAAAGCGTCACCGTGATGTCTCTGCGCATCAGCTGCCAGACTAGGCCAAGCGTCAGAGTCCTCTGGCCGTCGGTGATATCGGCGCCTTGAATCCCAACGAGGGAGAAGCCAATCTGCTTGCCTAGCTCAATGGCGTAGTTTGTGTTCTCGACGGCCTTGAACCTCATCAACTCTCCTCCGTCCGTCCGTCGCTTATTGACGTGGCGTGTGTTTACGGACCCTGGGACAACCTTGTCGTATGCCTGGAGGAGGATGATACCATCTCGCAGGTCATCAAAGAATGACTGTACAGATGGCTGAACATCGAGACTGTTGAGCCAAAGAGTGAACACCCTGGCTTCACGTTCACCCTCAGCATCGAAATCTTCAACTTCGAGCTTCTCCTCCTCGGTGATGGGGTCGAGAGCGGGATGGTTGTTGAAGAGGTTGGCGACAAAAGCCAGGTTGAGCTTGGGGTTTCCGGCAACCAGGGATTTGGGCGTCAGGAACTTGCGGCATCCGAGTTTGTCGGCTTCTTGGAGGACGCCTTCGGCCCTGTCCAGCAAGTCTTGTGCCTGCAAGGGAGCTCGAGTAACGCCATATTCGGAACCGATTTGAGCAAGCAGCACAGCATAGTTCTCACCGTCCTTGACATCGCTCGAGAAATTGGCTACCCTTTTGGAAGGTCAGTATGACATGGCAATGTCAGTGCCGAGGAAATTGGCTTACCTTCGAGACCAATTGGCAGCCTTGAGGTGGTAGTTGAACCAGCGGAGGAGAATCTGCTCTGGGGGAAGTCTAAGAAACTGCTCGAGAGTCTCATCCTCTTCAAGCAGGCGGTACAGCTCGGGGTGCAACTTGATGTCAATCTTGCCCAGGAGACCTCGACGAATTACCTGCCAGATGAGTCCCAAAATAAGATGCTCTCGGACTTCAATGATGTCACCAGAACCAATGTTGACCACGGAACAGCCGATACCCTTGGCAGACTCGATCACGATATTGTTGTTCTCGCTCATCTGGAAGGCGTTGAGGTTCTTCGTCTTCCTCCCAGGCAAGTTGAGGACTCGCTCATCAATGGTATCGGGGACGCTGTCGTTGATGAGCTTGGCGAGGACGAGACCGTCCTTGCATTCGTCAAACATCTCGAACGTGTCCGTGGGGAAGGGCAGGCGGTTGCCAATGTCGGCATCGCCAGCCAGAACGGCGTTGATGTGGCGAGTAAACTCAGTTCGCTCATCCTCGTTGATGGTGTGGGTAATGTTGGCATTTGAGCCCTGGACATGGATCTGACCGCTGACACTTCCCTTGGAGGCATGGCCGCCCGTACGCTGGGAGACGATGCCGCTGCTGGTCGCCGGCTTTGGCCCCGTAGACATGCGCTGCTGGGGAGCCGAGGAGTCGCGGAGTTTCGCGATGAGCTAGGACAAAGAAGTCAGCAAGTGCGACTGGAGATGGCGGTTGTGCGACGTACTCCGACATAATCCTCCAGCTCGACGCGCCGTGATGAATCGAGCTCTACCTGTTTGAGGGCTTGGCGAACGACGTCATAGGGTTGGTTCTCGCTCTGCTGCGTGGCCTTGATGGCCGTGGCCTCGTCGAGGTAGCCCTTGTCGTCAACATCGAGTCGCTGGAAGGCATCGGACAAGGAGAAGATTTCGTTTTGCTGGAACTGAGGAAACTTCCTGCGAAGAGCTTGGAGTCAGCGGGCACGCGGCGGAGATCCGAAGCAACCGACCTCTGAAGCTTCAGGACGTTCATGGTGAGAGTGGTATGCGTGAGCGATGTCGGCAAACGACAGCCCGTCTAGAGATGGAGGAAGACACAGAGAAGGGGAGAGCTTGCGCAGAGACTCTGGGAGAGCTCGAAAAAGAGACCCGAACGTGCGAGAATTGGGCAGCTAGAATCTCTGGCCACCTTTAGCTGGGCAGGTTAATAAGGAACAGGAGAGGACGACGCAAGGACGCAAGCGGGGGCGGGGCGCAGTACAATGTACAAGTGCAACATGAAGCTACTGTTGGTGCAGGAAGTGGGGAGAGGGGGTCAGGTCACTTTCTTCTTGCTTCTCTCGGTTCCTCGGAGTGGGAGCTCGCCTCTATTTGAAGTCGGCGAAGGCTGAAGCAGAAGCATGGTGATGTAATGCTGCACAGCCGCCTAGCCCGCTGTGATTCGAAACGCTGCCTTTGTTTGCGTGGTAATGCGGGATGATTACTCTTGCTGTCCAAGGAACTTGAGCTGGGGTCGTTCAGACCAATGACGCGCAACTCGTGACGTTATGCCGACCATCTTCAAACCCATAGCTATGCCTTTTGAAATTATCCGACTCTCTCTCATCAATCTTGTGTTGTCTGCTTGACATTTCTTCAAGACTCGCCGTGATGACCTCGTCTTCGTCTCCTCCGCCGCTCAGCGGGACACGGAATTACTCTAGTGCAAAGTGGCGGGAAAAAGTCCAGCCCCACAGCCTTGCGTAAGGTCGCGAGGCTTCGCTCAAACTTTGTCGCAGAAATCAGACATATCAAGACGGTTTGTATCAAGGCGGCACTTTTGATCGAGAAGCCTGTCAGGCACCAGCTTAGTCGACCCAATTTCCTCGTTTCCCCGTCTTTTCCGGCTTGGCCCCTTGTAGGCATCCATCAAAATTCTTCCCGTCGACCATGTCTCTCTGCAAAGTCTGCCAGGATCCGCTGGTGCTGCCCTTGGACCCCGAGGACGATGCATCTTCAACTGTTCCGGATGACGTACAGCTTCAATGTAGTTGTCACTATCACTGGTAAGCTCACTTATACACCTTTTCTGTCTCCTACCCGTACCCATTCGCACTACATACAACAAGCTGACCATTTTTGCATTTAGGCAGTGTCTTTTAGATCTATCCTCCGAGGTGATGCAATCTCTGCAGTGTCCAAGCTGCTCCACACCCTTGTCGAACAGCCTCGCCGAATCATCCTCGAGGCCAGCCTGGGTTGTACCCCAGGGAACCTTCATTCTTGCGAGATATGTCAATGAAGGCGGTGTTCAAGACAACCTCGACATCTTGCCTTCTATTGTTGAAGAGGCCTACCTTGAAGCAAATCCCGAAGCCCGCCTAGCCCGCGCGTTCCATGTCATGTGCTCTACGGGGGATGTAATGGGAATAGTCGAGCTCCTACACGATGTTGGCGATGAAGTCGACGATTTGGGCGCCTTGATACGATACCAAGATCCGCTGTCTAACATGACGAGTGGTCTTCACCTCGCAATCGAGCACGGCCATGAGGAGGTTTTTTGGCTGTTGCTCTGGCTATCATCTGGTACCCCCGAACATGACTTTCCTGACGAGGCGCGACGGATAGTTGAGAGGATGGCCATCAGTCGCCTACAGGTTACGCAGGACACTGACATCCGTTCTCTCCGGGATGCTAATGGGAGGACACCCAGGGGCATCGCCCAGCTTCAAGCCAATTTCGGTAGCGTGCCGGACTTCGCAAGCTGGCCGATTTGAGAGCATAGATTACCTTATGGAAACACATCTCTGTTATCCGAATGCGATGAACGGCTTGGATGCTTTTTGAGTGCTTTGTTCTTTGTGCTTCGTTTGAATACAATTGGCGGTAGCCTGAAGTTCTCCCCACAATAAGCACTGGACCGATTACCAGTGCCTGAAATTAGAGGGGCCGGGTAGATACTATGGTATGAGGGCAAAAGTATGTTAGCTCGCCCCACACAACAGCAGGGATCAGAGAGGTCACAATCCCGACCCCTAATGTATCTTCCTGAAAAATTAGCTGTGGTCTTCATCTAGAATCGAGTATGCATTCCATTAGCATCTATAACAGCCTGGCAACGGTCCTTCATTGACTCTAATAGCTGTAAGAAGAAGCTATCATCAATTGATTCCCAAGCTTCCTTGACTGCGGCTCGTAGCCGATCATAAGATTGATCTTCTGGGAAGTGTCTCTCGATATATTCCTTCATCTCATTCCATACAGTCTCAATTGGGTTTAAATCTGGCGAAAAAGGTGGCCAGGTGATGACCTTGATCCCTCGAGCTTCAAGCTCGACGATAGTCTCTGCTGCAGTATGAGCAGGGGCATTATCTTGCATAAAGATGTGCCTGCGATCCGGATGAAGTCGATGCCAACCACATACGATAGGGACGATATGCTCAATATAGCTTGAGGCCTTAATAGAGCCCCAATCCTTCTCCCAAAAGACTCCAGGGCCCTTGCCCGTAAGCCCCGAGAAACAGGCCCAGAACATCCATCCCTTCTTACGCTGATGCCGTTCAATGATGCAAGTCGGGTCGAGCTCTTCGCCGGGCCTGCGAGTAACCCATGTTCGTTTATGCCTTCCCCCAGTTACCCAGGTCTCATCAGACCATAAGATAGCTTTCCAATCGTCAAGGGACCAGTCAATGCAATGCACAGCAAAGGCAAGCCGCTTCTGCCGCGTTGGCTCCGTGATTGGTGGTTTCCGACGCGCAATATATCTCTTGAATCCGGCCCGACGAAGGGCGCCTTTGACAGCATCGACAGAGCAATCCCAGCCTAGTGCCTGTGGCAGCCGCCAGTAAGCCATCCGCCGAGCATATCGGGAGGCACATACGAACTCTATCAACTCTTCAACTTGGGCTTCTGTAAGCACAGGAGGGCGGCCAGTAGAGCGACGAGGCGTGGCTTGGGTCGTAACTGCGTGTTGGACTTGCCGTAGCGTAAGGCGCAGGTGCGTAGCTATCTGCTGATAGGTCCAGCCGGCTGATCGAAGGGTTCGAATCGAAATACGGGTATCGCGGCTTGTGTTGCTAGCACGATTTGAAGGCGGCGGCGAGGGAGTTCGCGGAGGGTTGCTTCCAAGCTGCGCCAGAAGCTCCTGATGCTGCCGCGCAAGCTGCTCTTGGAGCTGCAGCTGAAGCTGCTCTTGCCTCTGTAAAATAAGCTTCTGTTGCTCCTGAAGCTGCTGTAGCTGTTGCTCGAGGCCCTGAATAGGATCCATAGCGAAACGCGGTCAAAATAGACCTCAAATGCGTTGTGTTGATGTTAAGTTGGGAATACCTCCGGAGCGCGAAACGCGACCCCTCTGACCCCTGCTGTTGTGTGGGGCGAGCTAACATACTTTTGCCCTCATACCATAGTAGGCACGTCCATAGCTCCTTCCAGCGTCACCAGCAACGCAACGTCATCTTTCACATGTGTTCTGTGCCAGCGAGCCACATCCCAAGCTTCACCATCTCCAACATCTTTCTTATTCACGGCCAACGAAAATCGCTTCCGCGTCAAGCTTCTCACACAGTCACAAGCCTCAATTCACACCACCCAGTCCCCTCATCAATCCACTGAGCACTGGCTTGGCGGGGCAGTGTTGAAACACCTCCAACTTGGCAGCATTGCATCACGTTGGCCCTGCTATCCCCTCGATCACGCCTCGCTTCTCGGTTTGAAGCACCAACCTATTACATTGGGCGAATACTTGTAATTCATCGTGCCGCATGGGCACCCGCGTATGCCACCATGGCATTGGGGCAAGCTGAGAAAAAGATGGAAAAGCAGTCGTACTTGAGTTCTGCTGTCAACTCGATTAACCCATGGGCAAGCAGCCGCAGTACGACACCAACGCAAGCTGGCAAGGCTGAACAGTCGCGTCCCGTCACGCCTACAAAACCCGAGGACCATGCCACCACTCATCTCTACGGTCAAAGTTCTAAGACCTACCCCCCGGACTGTCCGCCCCTCAAAGTCCAGTGGTTCCATGCCGTCGATGTACGGGGACCTTACTATTCAAGCTGTTGCGTCTTGTCTAACTGAACTCCTAGGTACCTAAACGCAAGCCGCAGCTTATTCAAGCGGACCGACCAACTGCCCAGCCGCCCCCAACCCCAGCTCAACCAAAGAAGTTCTCGCCCTTCTCGACATCTGATTCGAAGGCGATCGAGGCCGACTACCAGAAGCTGTTAGAAGCAGCAGAAGAGACCCGGACCCCCGATGCTCGAGATGCTCGTCGATCCTCCAGGAAGCGAAAGGCCCACTCAGGCAATTTGGACGCCAAACCGTCCTCAATCGACACCGCTCACGTCCCAGTGAATGAAGATTTTCTGTTTGATGTGGACATTAAAGCTCGAGAACTCGCTCCAGTATATTGGCTTGGCCCCGTCTACGAAGGTCTAACACAACCTGTCTGTCCCCGCTCAGCAGCTGACAAGATTTAGTCCGACGAGGAACATGGTTTTATCAAGATGGATCAAATCTTCGCTCGTGCGAAGAAAATCTTGCTGCGCAACTCGAAGAGGTTGGCGATGCCTTATTTTCCCTAAGACTAAGCTGACTGTTCATGAAGGGCTACCTGAAAGTAAAGCCATGGCGGTATCCGGGTAACATGGGCTTCCCAATCATCAGTTGCTCGTGGAATGACTAACGAGTTACATAGTTAGAGACAGGAGCTCATCTGGAGCGAAGAAGGCCATCACCCCGAAGATTTCGCAGGAGGACCTGAATGCAGGGAATTCATCTCCATCTTCAGTCACATTCAACCCAATTTCCGCGTCCGCGACAACCTTATCTCAATCCCAGACGCCCGCCCAACATCCTCAACCCCAATCCTATCGACTTTTCGGGACGCACATGAATAGTGTTGCCACCTACCAAGACGACAAAACAGTTTGGTTATCTTCGGAGGGCATGCTGTCTTGGGTAACATCCTCAGTTTATGAGAGGTTCTCTGGTGGGGGATACATGAGTGGGGTGAAGCTCATTCGAGGATACTCTGAGCCAAGCAAGAGCAAAGAGAAAGAGAAGGAGAAAGACGAGGCAGGCTCCTCTGCACCGACTGACAGCGGACCTGCATTGGACGAGAAACAACAAAAGACGCTGAAGCGAAGATCTGCCCCCCCAACCATCCAAGCATCTCAAGAGGACCTGTCACAAGCTGATCGGTCACCCACTGGTGGCAATTCAAGAGAACTTGGCCTCCAAAGGCAGATCTCTTCGCTGATGGAAAGTGACGGAAGGAGCAAAGTTGAGACGGAAGAAGAAATCCGGAAGAGAGAAGAGCAGGAAATACAAGATGATTATAATCCTCAAGCAGGCGAAACCCAGGGTCGAGAAATCGAGCACCTTGTGTTGGTGACGCACGGGATCGGTCAACGCCTCAGTCTTCGGTGAGTAACCAATGTGTGTTTTGATGAGACTGGGGGTCTTACGCAATAATAGCATGGAAAGCGTCAATTTCGTCCACGACGTGAATATGCTGCGAAAAAGCATCAAATCAGTCTACGCCAACTCTGCAGACCTGAAGGCTCTCAATTCGGAGCTCGGTGCTGGGCCAGGCAATTCTCGAGTCCAGGTGCTTCCAGTTTGCTGGAGACATCTCTTGGAATTTCCCCAAAAGCGGGAAAAGAAGGGAGAACACGATTTGGGAGATGTTGTCGAAGATGAGGACGAATGTGCGTGTCGTGCAAATAGCCACTGATCATCCATCCCTCTTGGAATTTTGCTAATTGACTCATAGACCCTTCTCTACAGGATATCACGGTTGAAGGTGTAGCCTTCGCTCGGTCTCTGGTATCAGACTTGGCACTGGATGTTCTGCTGTACCAAAGCTCGTACCGCGACCAGATCTGTCGGATCGTATCAGAGGAGAGCAACCGCATTTTCAAGCTCTTTGTGGAGAGGAACCCCGAATTCAAAGGCAAAGTCCACATGGTAGGCCACTCTTTGGGATCTGCCATTCTGTTTGATGTTCTTTGCCAGCAACGGCCACGGGCAGAGGAGCAAAAACCATGGTCACGTTTCTGGCCGTCTCAAGCGCTGCGCGAGACTACTCCTAAGAAGATAGAGCTTGCTCTTGACTTTGATGTTGAAGATTTCTTCTGCTTGGGTTCACCGATTGGACTTTTCCAGATGCTCAAAGGACGGTAGGATGATCCATGTGTTCCTTTCCAAGTACATTCAGCTGACATGAAATATCAGGACAATCGCTGCACGACGGTCTGGCCATTCGGCGGACGACCCATTGGATGTGGACAACATGACTGAAGCGGATCGCTTGCCTGCTCCCGTGGCAGAAGATTGTCAGACGTCCGCCATCACAGGTCTTCCGATGTCGGTCTCTTCACCCAAGGTGGCAGACTTATACAACATCTTTCACCCTTCTGACCCCATCAGCTACCGTATGGAGCCATTGATCTCTCCATCAATGTCCACGCTTAAACCACAACTATTGCCCTACACCAAAAAGGGTATCTTTGGAAATGTGGCACCGCAGGGTCTGACCGGGATCGGAACGAAGGTTGGCCAAAGTGTGAGTGGACTATGGTCAAGTCTAAGTGCTGGGATTACAACCAATCTGTTGAATCGCAGCCTGGGACTGAGCAGCGATGATGTTGCACGAATCACCGCGAGCGCGTCCCAAGGGGACCACCTAGACGTGATTGAGATACCCGGCGACACAAAGAAGATGCGGGAGAAGGCGGATGAGAGGAAGAAGCAGCTCGCCGATTCTACAGCATTGGAGGGCAGTGACGGCGCCAGCGGACATAGCCCGACGCTCATTGATGACGAGCTGGAAACGCTGTTTTCTAGGTTCAAGAAGAGACGAACTGAAATCTGCAAAGACGGGGATCTGACGCAGATCCAGGAAGAAGACCGCAGGGCTCGGAAGCTTCGGTTGGAAGAGGCCAAGGTTCGGGCTCTTAATCACAACGGTCGGGTGGACTACAGCATCCAGGAGTAAGTTGGTGTCCTCATTGCGTGAAGCAAGCTAACATATTAGTTAAGAAGCGTTCTCGATTTCAACCCAATCAACACTATCGCATCCCACATGGCATACTGGGCAGATGAAGACGTTTCTCACTTTGTGCTCTCCCAGCTGCTGTCGTTGCGGTCGAGACAGAGAAAGGACTGAAGAGAATGGAGAACGAGGAGATAGAGAGGTACAAGGTATAGCTTGGATAAGGTATCCGAGAAGGCGAGATTTGTGTGTTTGGAATCTGGATAAGCAGACCTGTGATATGTCCCAGATTACAGCAAGTATTGCTCCGAGTGAGAGCCATGTCGGAGATGCGGTCATGGGCAATTAGAGGCGCGTGGCTTCATTGGTTGATGGGATAATTACCCCAGCAATAACCTGCAAGAACTGTTACTTTCCGCAAAACCATGTCACCTGCTGCCTGAATTCAATTCTGTCGTGACGAATCACACTCGCTGGGTAGAAGTGCGCTGAGTTGGGTCGACAAACCGAGCAGAGTGGTGGGGTACGAGCTTCCAGTGGTTTTAGAGTCATCGCCCGCCACCCCACCCGCTTCCGCTCCCTCTTGCGCCGGCTCTAGGAAATTTTGTTTCCATGGCTTTTGCATCGCGCTGCAACGAATCCTGTCCTCAGCAACCCTCACCTCAGCCTACCAGCCTCTGGCCATGTCGTTCGTCTGCAAGACTCAACTGTCGCCTCAAGGATTTCACGTCTCGTATATGTGATCACGACTCCTCCCGCCTCGAATTGCGCTGTCGCCGAATCAGTTCAGCGCCACCCAGCTGGATCTGCCCAGCCAAATCTTCGTCTTCTATTCTCCCATCGCCACGCGCTTGACCGAGATCTCTTGAAACATGGCTGTGGCGATATCGACGGACAGCCCTGTCAAGCAGCAGCTGGTGGATAAGCTGCCGAAACGCTTCAAGGGCATCAAATTCGGCATCCAGTGAGTATCCCGCCTCCATGCGCGGCTCTGTCACTATACGTTTCTAACTACCTGCCCTCTCTTAGGTCCAACCAAGATATTGCAAACCAAGCTGTACTCGAAGTTTCCGACCGCCTCCTTTACGATATTGAGAACAACCGCGCCCCATATCGCCATGGACCCCTCGATTCACGACTTGTGAGCCTCGGATTACCCTGACGAACCCTTGCAATCGCGCTGACCAGGTCATATAGGGCACATCGAGCAAGCTTGGAAAATGCGCCACCTGCCTCGAAGCACTCAAGGACTGCAATGGCCACTTCGGACATGTGCGATTGCCATTGCCGGCTTTTCACATCGGCTACCTGCGATTCATCATGTCCATCCTCCAGGAAATTTGCAAGGTAGAGTTATCGACATATGGATGCTGCTTGAGATGCTAACCGGCAGCTAGGACTGCGGCCGCGTCCTTCTCGAAGAACCCGACCGAAAACAATTCCTCAAAGAGCTACGACGCCCATTCCTCGACAACCTTCGTCGAACGCAGATCTGCAAGCGAATCAACGCCCAGTGCCGCAAAGCCCGAACGTGCCCTTATTGCGGCTCCCTCAATGGACAAATCAGAAAGATTGGCGTCCTCAAGCTTGCCCACGACAAGTTCGTCTTCTACAACAAATCCACATCGGCCAAGAAGGTTCCCCCGGAGAGCAAGGTCCAATTCGACAACTCGTTTCTTGCGGCGAGGCGCGAAAATCCAGAATTGGATAAGCATTTGCGCAAGGCCATGGAAGATCTGAACCCACTGCGAGTTCTTAACCTCTTCAAGATGATTAGCCCGACCGACTGTGAACTGCTCGGTCTCGATCCTGCCGAGGGTCGCCCAGAAATGTTCATTTGGCAGTTTTTGCCTGCTCCTCCAGTCTGCATTCGACCCTCGGTTGCTCAGGACAATGCCAGTAACGAGGATGACATTACGACAAAGCTTGCCGACATCGTCTGGGTTAGTGGCATGATTCGATCCGCTCTGCAGAAAGGTTCGCCTGTCGCAACCATCATGGAGCAGTGGGAATATCTCCAGACTCAAATCGCCATGTACGTCAACAGCGATGTGCCTGGGCTTCAGCAACCTGGCTTCGGCAAACCAACGAGGGGCTTCTGTCAGCGCCTCAAGGGAAAGCAAGGTCGCTTCCGAGGTAACCTCTCTGGTAAACGTGTCGACTTCTCCGGTCGCACTGTCATTTCCCCAGATCCCAATCTTGGCATCGACCAAGTCGCTGTTCCTCAGCTGGTTGCCAAGAATCTGACATATCCTGAACGAGTCCAGCGCCAAAACATCGAAAAGCTGCGCCAGTGCGTCAGGAATGGACCCGACGTCTGGCCAGGTGCTCAGCAGGTGATCAAGAAGGATGATGGCGGTTACAAGATCTCTTTGAAGTTCGGAAACAGAGACTTTGTCGCCCGTGACTTGTCATTTGGAGATATTGTTGAGCGCCACCTCGAGGATAACGATGTTGTTCTCTTCAATCGTCAGCCTTCGCTCCACAAGCTCAGTATTATGAGCCATCTCGCCAAAATTCGACCTTGGAGGACCTTTCGACTGAACGAATGTGTCTGCGGACCATACAATGCAGATTTTGATGGCGATGAGATGAATCTTCATGTTCCGCAGACGGAGGAGGCGCGCGCCGAGGCCATCAATCTCATGGGTATCAAGCATAACCTGGCGACACCCAAGAACGGCGAACCCATCATCGCCGCGACCCAAGACTTCATCACGGCGGCTTTTCTGCTGAGCAGCAAGGATCGGTTCTTCGACCGCAAGACCTTCACCTACCTGTGCATCCACATGCTTGACAGTCAGACCGAGCTTGACCTCCCACCGCCAGCCATCGTCGCCCCGGTGGCGTTGTGGACGGGCAAACAGCTCTTCAGCATTCTGATAAGACCAAACAAGAAATCGCCGGTCAAGGTCAACCTCGATGCCAAGTGCAGAAGCTTCTCGCCAAAGTCGGCGGCTTGCCCTGACATGGACCCCAACGATGGCTGGCTTGTGGTTCGCAATTCTGAAATCATGTGTGGCCTAATGGACAAGTCTACGGTGGGAGCTGGTAAAAAGGATTCCATATTTTACATCATTCTCCGTGATTTTGGCCCAGACGAAGCCGTCAAGTCGATGAACCGGCTGGCGAGGCTCTGTGCCAGACAGCTGACGAACCGCGGTTTTTCTATTGGCGTGGGTGATGTCTACCCGACCGAAAGCCTCACGATGGAAGTAGAGAAGCTTGTCTCTACCGCGTACAAACAAAGCGACGATCTTATCGAGCTATTCAAGGCAGGCAAGCTTGAGAAGGCCCCCGGCTGCAACATGGAACAGACGCTGGAAAACTCCATCTCTGGCATCCTCAGTAAGGTCCGACAACAAGCCGGTACATACTGCGTCGATACCCTCAGTCGCAATAACGCGCCACTCATCATGGCCAAGTCGGGGTCAAAGGGTTCGGATCTTAACGTCGCTCAGATGATTGCTCTGGTCGGCCAACAGATTATTGGCGGTCAGCGTGTGCCCGATGGTTTCCAAGACCGAAGTTTACCTCACTTTCACAAGAACGCCCGACAACCACCATCAAAGGGTTTCGTCAAGAACAGCTTTTACACGGGCCTTTTCCCAACCGAGTTCTTGTTCCACGCCATCTCCGGACGTGAAGGTTTGGTCGATACGGCCGTCAAGACGGCAGAGACAGGCTACATGTCACGACGATTGATGAAGTCTCTGGAGGACTTGTCAACTCAGTACGACGACACGGTACGCACATCCAGCGGCACCGTTGTTCAATTCCAATTTGGTGCAGATAAGCTTGATCCCGTCGACATGGAGGGCTCCGCAGAGCCAGTCCACTTCCAACGCACCTGGACCCATGCCGAAGCTATGACCTGGGACAACGACGAGCCATCGATGACGCCGGAGGAAATCAGATCATTCTGTGACGCCGTTCTTGAGAAGGAACGCCGTCGCTTCCAGAGACATGGGCTTCTGTTCCATGAGCCCCTCGATTACGAAGACACCAGCGACTATGCCATCGACGAGCACGAAACCGCGCGCGAATTTCTGAAGGCCATTGAAAGCCATGTCGAGAAGCTGGCGGCGAAACTCGAACTAGTGCGAAAACTGGCCGGGTTCGAGGGAGATGTCATGATTAGAGACACCGCCCAAGACCACGCCGACCGGACAGCGAAGGTATCTGTTTCGGCTCTGAACATGTTCATCAAGCTCTGCCTCGAAAAGTACAAGAAAGCACATGTTGAGCCTGGCCATGCTGTCGGTGCCGTCGGTGCCCATTCAATTGGCGAACCAGGTACTCAGATGACACTCAAGACTTTCCATTTCGCCGGTGTCGCTGGTATGAGTATCACGCAGGGTGTGCCCCGAATCAAGGAAATCATCAACGCCTCCAAAACAATCAGCACACCCGTCATCACGTGCCCGCTCCTCAACGATCAACAAATCGAGGCGGCGAAAATCGTCAAGGCGCGAATCGAGCAGACGTACATCTCGGATGTGTTGCGCTTCGTGGAGGACGAATGGCGGTCAAACCAGGGCAACATTGTTCTGCAAATCAATTCAGACGTCCTGGCGGATATGCACTTGGGCATCGGCCCTGCTGACATTGCCGAGGCAATCGTCAGACAGCGGAAACTGAAAATTGGGAGGGAAGACCTGTCCATTGACCACGAAAGGATTGTGGTGCGGGTGAGGGATGTGAGCGACCCAAAGCGGACTGCCCGAAGCAAAGCGGCAACGGAGGAGAGTGGTGACCTGCTCCTTCGAGCCAACTTTTTGCGGCGAGCTCTTCCGTTGGTTGCCATCTCGGGCTATCCGGAGGCTACCCGAGCTCTGATTGAGACGTCAGATGAAAACAAGCACAGAGTTCTGGTGGAGGGCTACGGTCTCCGAGCTTGCATGACTACGGAAGGCGTGGTTGGCACCAAATCTCGAACCAACAGCGTGATGGAATGCGGCGAGGTGCTCGGAATTGAGGCGGCGAGAACGACAATTGCCGACGAGATTAACGAGGTGATGGGGGACATGGGCATCGATCACCGGCACATGCAACTTCTTGCCGACGCCATGACGTTCAAGGGAGAGATCCTTGGCATTACTCGATTCGGCCTGTCCAAGATGAGGGACAGCGTGTTGCATCTTGCTTCGTTTGAGAAGACACCCGATCACTTGTTCGAAGCAGCGGCGGGCATGAAACTCGACCGGATCGAGGGTGTCAGCGAGAGCATCATCATGGGGCAGACGATGGACATTGGCACGGGAGCGTTCCAGGTGGTGCGGCGACTGGGTTTGCAACAAAAGGATTTCAAGAAGAAGCCGACGGCGTTTGAAGATGCTTGGGCTGCGGAAGTGACGATGAAGCGAAACGCTCGTCGAAAGGCGTAAATACTTGGAGTCAAAAATTATTGTTATGATGTGCTTTACCTTCTTTCATCGCTGTCTTGCACGTGATTTGGTGTATGAGACCCACGTCATTCAAGTCGGCGTGAAGCTGATGAACTTGCGACTTGAACGGGCGTGATATATCGCATCTCCAAGAGCGGTAGCTGGGTATCTGTCTTGTGACGATTGAGAAAGAAGCAGAAATTAAAATGTGCGGTCGATATGCCATGGCTTTGGTAAGTTGTCGCCTCTTGACCCCTTGGCCCGTTGGCCGCCGTTAACGATGATGCACAGCGGCCGTCACAGGTTCGCCAAATGTTGATGGAAGACGACATGGCGGTTGATGATGCGCCCGAAGATGAGGCAGACGATGCCCCTCGAAGCAGCTACAACTTTGCGCCTGGCTATCACGGCATCGTCTACCGCGCCGATGCCTCGAGCTCGGTGTCTAGGCATCACGACGGCCAGGAGATGTCGAGGGAGAAGTCGCCGCCGCCGCCGGTCAAGTACAAGCTGCAGTCGATGAAATGGGGTCTGGTCCCGTCGTGGACCAAGCGCAACCCGGACTATCGGTCGATGCTCAAGACCATCAACTGCCGGAGCGATTCGCTCGGGACGCCGGGCGGGCTGTGGGCGAGCATGAAGGCGCGGAAGCGGTGCGTGGTGGTCGCGCAGGGCTTCTTCGAGTGGTTGAAGGTCGGGCCCAAGGAGAAGACGCCGCACTTTACGAAGAGGGAGGACAGCAAGTTGATGTGTTTTGCGGGGTTGTGGGATTGCGTGCAGTATGAAGGTGTGATGCTGTCATGCTACCGAATTGTTGCTTTTTTGGGGGACGGAAGTGCTGATGCTGGAGCAGGTTCCGACGAGAAACACTACACGTACACTATCATAACGACCGACTCCAACGCGCAGCTCAAGTTCCTGCACGACCGCATGCCCGTCATCCTGAAGCCCGACGACGTCAAGATGTGGCTGGACCCGTCGCGCTACGAGTGGTCCCGCGAGCTTCAGGCGCTGCTCAAGCCGTACGATGGGAAAGTCTGCGTGTATCCAGTAGTCAAGGATGTAGGCAAGGTGGGGAATAATTCGCCGTCGTTTGTGATTCCGTTGGACAGTAACGAGAACAAGTCGAATATTGCCAACATGTTTGCGAGGGGGGCAAAGAAGGAGGGAGGTAAGGGGGAGGGTGGGAAGGGGGTAGAGGGTGAGGATGGTGGCAAGGTCACTGGAAAGGAAGGGATAGAGGCTCCTGTTGATGCTGCAGCGGGCAAGAAGCGCAAGGTTGAGCATGTTTCCGAGGTGAGCAGGAAGCGGAGGGAGACGGGCAAGATTAGCGCAACGGAGAACTGTTCCAGGGGGAAGGGAAAGGCCACGCCGGGGCAGGGTCAGAAGATTACGCAGTTCTTTGCGAGAGAGTAATGATTTGTTTACCCAGTGCGGGTTTGAGCTGGCTTGGCGGTATGATGGGCTGCAGAGGAGCGAGTTGCTGAGTTGCTTGGACCGTCTCTTGGTGTCTGCCCCCCGCATCCACACAAGTCCGATGCATTCGGAGTTGAGCAACCATGGCCTGCCATACAACTCCGAGAGTGTTCGGGAAAAATTTACTGTTCTTTTTTGCTACGCCACAGTGTCGACTATGTCGCCATATTGTCTGGCCATGTCCGAGTTCGGGATGCCTTCCCCAGCTATCCCAATCCGACCGAAACGGCTTCATCATGGACCTCCTTGCACGCCAGATGGATACATGGCTCTTAAGTTCGATACCGGACACCTCGTGTTGAGCACTTGCACCGCTGCCACACAATCTACTCATTCAGCCGTTACCCTCTGATCCTGTCTTGCCCCTTTGCCCCTCCTCGGCTCTCACTGCTGCCGCCTGCTACTCCCGCAACTATGGTTGCGACATCCACTGCTCTGGCATCTTTGACTCCGTATCGCTTGGCCAACCTGACAAACCTCATCTTGGGATATACAATATCTCCTGCCTGGAGCCAAGACGGAAGCGGAGATATGTCTTCACCCTCAAGCCCTCACGTCAACGCTTCTTCCTCTTGCCCCCTTTCTAAGGCCATCCAACAACCCCTTCCAGGCATCTACAAAGCCCAGCAAATAGTCGCAAGTACCCTCCCCCTTTTGGACGTCATCATCTCCCGTCTTGGCCGAGACTCGCCGACCGATCGTCCCGCCAGATCAATCCTCGTTGACGGTCTGGCCGCCTCCCTCGCCACCAGTGGCCGAGAATCGACACTCCCATTGAATCACTCCTCCTGGGACACGGGCCGAAGCGAAATTGTCCACCAGGCAAACCGCATCGCCAAAACTCTCGTCGGGTACGTCCGCGACAGCATCCCCGATGCAACCGTGGACCCCAGACTTGTTATTCGAAGCCCTTGTGAAGGCCACCTGTGGACTCCGGCCGCCGCGGCGCTGCTTCTCGGACCTCGCAGCGACGCGAGCCTCATGGAGCTGTACAACGAGTGGCTACACCTCATGATCCTCCTTAGGGACAGCCTGCTTCCTTTTGAGAACTACGAGGCGATGCCGTTGGTGCTGCCCGAGGACGACGGTAGAGGGATCCGGGATCTCGAGGAGCCGAGGAAGGTGTTTCTCGTGCACTGCCTCACCGGGGCGATTCGGCACACGGCGATAGTCGATCTCGCAAAGGTCTTTACGGCGCGGAACTTGCCTCGTGGTGGTTACGGCTTCCAATACGCACAGGGGCTGATCCTCCCGGCTTTTCTGTCGGGCTCACGGTCGCTGCATCTGCTTCGCTTTCATGCCGCCCGTGTCTACGACACAGATCCAGAAGTGTTGTTTGACTACGAGCATAGGGAGTACACCAACGCGCCTCGAACCGAGTTGTCGGCGAGTGACGTAGGCTCCTCCAACGGGAACGCCATCTTGACGCCCCTGCTTGGGCTCGATGCGCGGGTGATGGAGTCATCGTTGGCTATAGACGCTGGGAAGGACGCCCTACGTCGCATAGTCAAGTTGAGGCTGACTCTGGACTCTGGAGAGTGCGTTTCCGTCGATCTGGGCCAGATTGCTCGCGGAAGACGGTACGCTTACGAAGCCAAGGCTGAGACGGCCGCCGACGGACCAGTGACTCCTCCAGTCACGCCTTCCGAGGGGAATGTCTTGGGTTCTGTATCAATCGAGGGCTTCGCCAATACGGTGGTCCACAAGACGGCCGACATCCTTTCTAGTCCGGGACTGGTCATTTCGCCGCGAACGTGGGCCGGCAAGGGGAATACGGTTCACGTTATTCCCACTGCCGATCCTATCATCAAGCTCGCCTTGCTGGGGAAGCTGTACCCGGAGAATGTGATACTGGTGGGGGAAAGGGGCGACACGAGGGGGTTGGATAAGCTGGGGAAGGGGTTTGCGGAGAGGTTGGTGATTTTGGAGCTGAGGGCAAAGGTCTAGCTGGATGTTGTAGGTGAATGTCATTGTATTAATTCTCCAGGGTTGATGAAACGAGTCTTATAAAGTCATCCAATAAATCCGGTTGAAGATTCCGATCCCCTCCATCGCGAAGCTGGTCACCGAATTGCTGCATCGTCAAATGACTGCGTGCAGCCTCTTCAGGCCCCATCTGAGCCTTTGCTGCCATCCATTCCTCGATTGTCGAGGCCTTCCACAGGGTTTCCGGCGCTGGCATCGTCATTTTCCGGACGAGACTGTCGTCCAGCGGCTCAAAGTAGTATGGGTCTTGTTTCTGGATCCTGCACGACAGCGTGTTGATGGTGTTTACTAGTAAGACGGTTCGTCGAACGGTCTCGTCCATGATCCATTGCCGCCAGTTTGTCGAAGCGTGATCGGTAGTGGTTTGGAGGCATTGGCGGATGAGTTGGCGCGTCATCTGGCAAACATTAGATGTCTTGCACTGGCATGTCGTTGTTAACTTGCCTTGAGGAAGAATTGGTGCTGCAGTTCTGCCGAGCGAGCCTGCTCCGAGCCGACGCTTGCGAAGAAGCCCAGGATCTGATAGACGCACATGGCATGAACGACGGCGAGGACATGGCCATCCGAACTGGGGCATTGATGCTTGACAACGTCAGACGGGAAACTGGACCATCCAACCTCGCAATGAAACCGACTTACAAACCCCTTGACTAGCTTCCCGCTCTCCTCATTCATGAGCGAATACACAAACGCCTCGCTGGTCGGCACAGACGAGTAAAACGCTCCGATGCAGACAAACGCTCTCGCCAGAGGCTCTGCGATGTCGCCCGTGGAGCAGCGGTACAGCTTGTGGTGCACGAAGGGGGGGTACGTTCCGGGACGAACCATGAGGCCGGGGTAGCTGCGGATGATGCAGACGAGGTCGTGATTGGTGTTGAGGTTGGGGGATGGCTCTTTGTTTGCCTGCGTTTGCTGTGGGTAAGGCGGGGATGACAGAGCTTGGCCGGTTGCAGTCTCGACGGCGTCGCGAAGAGTCTCGTTGTGATTGGGTTCTGCCTCGATATTGCGAGATGGATGCGGATCATTGGTAGTCAGCATACCAGTGTCTGAAGCTGTAGTACGTAGAGCTGGTGCAAACAATGGCTGCCGCGTTGCGAGGGCTGGGTCAATGAGATTTTGCGTGAAGATGCCCAACGAACGGAGGAGATCAAAGTTGAATGGTTCCTCGGACAAACTGGGAATGTCATTTCCGCCTATGCTGCCATTTACTTCGCTGGACACGTAGACCTCGGGCGATGTGAATGGACTCTCAGAAACCCATGAGCCATTTCGTTGCCAACCAGACTCACCGCTGTTCAACATGACCATTCTCTGCTGGAACCACTCTTGGCTGATGCCACTGTCCTCGTACATCTCCTCCGATGGCGTAAGCAAAGGGACATGCCTTGGTTCCGTCACCAGAGGCCAGTCGTCGAGATTGACATTGGGTGCCTCAAGAGGTTGTTGCTCTGCTCTCGGGCGAATCGCAGAAGATTCCGCAGGTGACGAAACGTATTGGCAGCGTCTGTTACGACCAAGGCAACGAGAGCAAGACGGCGTGGCCTGGTCGCAGCCGAGTTTGGAGGCGGCGCAGGCCATGCACGACTTTTGCTTGGTGACTTTCCGTCTCTGGGAGGCTCGGATGCATCGCTGCTGGTGCTTGTGTCGGTATTCTTCTATCACCATATTAGTGACGGAAGCTCTCTGCGACCATGGCTACAATGTAAATGTCAATGGGAAGGTAATCTCAAACTCACTCTGAGCAAACTCCTTGGGGCAGTTGGAACACCGCCACGGGCCCTTGGAATGTCTGCCTCGTTGCATGGCGCATGTCCTCGGAGGTGGTGAGATGGGAAGCCGAGTCAATCCGGCCCGAGCGAGCGGTGATGAGGCATCTATGGCGTGGGGATCGAAATCATGGCATCTCCAAGTATCTCACGCCTTCAGCCTCGACTCGTCAACGTCTATTGCAGCACCCTTCCGGTGTGCAAGCCGTCTCGGCGCTAGCAATATCGCAACCCGCGAGCCGGATGTCATCATCAGCTCGGTATCGCTTCACTGTCCCCCTCATTAAGTGACTCAATAAATCACTTTCAGATGCTTTGAGTGATGAGTGAATTGTCATGGTTGTAAATTTTATTGTAATTAAATAATATTTGCTACTAGATACTAAGCCTTTTTGCCTTAAATTGATAGGAAAATGATATTTATAATAAAGGAGTTTTTATTAGTTAACTAGTTAATAAAATATAAATAATGTAACGTATGTGATAAGCAGGACTTATCGTGGGGTCGTTTTGCGGAGTAATTCCGGGAAATCGTATGCGATTACACCACTTCCACCTGATAAGTGCCCAGCACCGCGCATGCGAATATCTCAACAGCCAGTGGTCCAATTGAGGCCGTTTGGGGGACTGCTATAATCCGGCGGTGCGTTTGGTTGAGGAGGGCGCCGTATAGGCTATTAGCCATTAAGATATTTCCGTATGCAGCGCTGGGAAGGGATATAGGGGGCTACACTCTGCTGTAAGGACTACGAGATAAGAATATACTGATCCTATGGCTCTTTCATCTTTAAAAATATGTCTTCTAAATATATATAGTTCAATATATAAAGACCCTACTAGACGGCCGGCTTACCGTCGACGAGGGGCGGTCCGCCTCCTCCCTAGCCGGGTCCAGCGACCCCGATGGCCCTGGCCCCGAGTCGGACCTGGTCCCGGGCCTGGGCCATTGGGCACGGGGGTCCCTACTTGTACCCGTATCTGCTGGGCCTGGCCCTGACTCTGCCCCCGCCGGCGGCGCTGTTTCAGCTCGTCGACAAGTCGGTTCAAGCTCCGGCCGGCGCGTAAGAGCTCTAGCTCTGTCACAGCCTCCTCCTCGCTCTTGCCAGACGCCGTACGGGCCAAGAGCTCGTCCCAGATCACCTTCCGGCGACAGAACTGCACCCTGACCCCGTTCCCCGGGCGCCAGCGGCTTCCCCACGTCTCTTCCAGTACTCGTACGGCCGGCTGGCCTGCAATCCCTTCCTCCCACTCCTTCCAGACGTCCCGCACCGTAAAGACCCTAGCCAGGGCCGTAATAACGGGCATACCCGGTACCAGAGGCTCTGGAGCCGGGGCCGGAGCCGTATTGAGATTCCGGGTAGGAGCTGTCGACGGCGCTGGCGCCGGCGCCACTGCTGGCCCGGCTCCAAAGTAGTCGGTAAAGGTGATAGGGACCTTGCCCTGGAGGAGGGCATCGAGGCCGCCCTGAATCCCCTCTAGTCGGGCCTCTAGCCGGATGGTGAGCCGCTGGCTATTCTGTAAGAGGGCCTCTCGCGTGCTCTCTAAGACGCCGCTTAGCTCTGGCAGCGCGCGTTGTACGAGCAGGCTTACCGGCTCCGTAGCCCCTACCGCATCGGAGCGCACGGCAACAGCGAACTCGTCCCACTCAGGCCCGTTAAAAGGAGCATAGGCGAAGAAGGGTAATAACGGGTAGCGGGGCTGTAAGACAGCCAGGTCCTGCAAGAGTACTATACGCAGGCGCCGCATAAGCTTAAGGAAGCCATCGGCGGCTAGGTCATCATCATCAAGCCCGCCTTCTGCCCAGCACTGCCGGCGCGCGCGCGCCTCAAAGCGGGGCTCCCACTCCTCGATCCACGGCCAGAGCTGCTTTTGTAAGACGTATGGGGGTTCGTGGGCTGCACGCGCGAGGAAGTAGTCCCCCGGGGGCGCCGAGAAGCCGGCGACGATACGCATAAACTGGCGCGGTAGGTGCGTACGATAGGCCTGGCAGAGCACGCTCTGGTTCCAGCGGCCGGCCTGCGAGATCTGGGCGAGTGAGTCCTAGGCGCCTACCCTGCGCGGGAGGTGTGTCTTCTTCGACGCGATAATGTTAGCAGCGTCGAAGATACGCCAGGTTTCTTGTAGCTGCGTCGGGTACGAGAGCTCGTGCTCGCGGTCCCGTCCAACGAGGACCTTGATCCGATACCAGTCCTGACGGCGCCGGAAGGATGGGGGCGGCTCGCCGGCGACATGCCAGCGCCAGAAGAAGAGCTGTGCTAGGGCTCCTTGCGTACAGAATAAGGGGTTCTTATGCCGGAGGGCGCCCATAAACTCCTTCCTCGCCGTCTTATTTAGCTTGCCGTCTCGTAAAAGGCTTACCAGACAGCCACAGGGGGTCGGGCCTTCTGAATTCGGATAGTCGAGTAGGGATAGATCTGCAAGCTCCATCTTACGGCGGTTCTCCCCCCGTAAGAGGTAGTAGTGGCCAAAAAGGAGGTCAACTCGCGTACGGAGGTTTTGCGGCGTATATGCGGCCCCGCTGAGAAGGAGATCCTGGATCCGGAGCCATTCATCGGGGGAATAGCCGGCCTGGATCTCGTCGGCTCCGCGGTCTTTAAAGGAGGCGCGGTCGTGCTTCCCCCGCTGCCGGCCCCGTTGCTCAAGGAAGCCTCGTACGGCGGCGCCCCGGGGGTTCTCCGTATTCGTGTTGCCGTCGGCCACCTGGAGCCGCCAGAGCTCGATAACGGCCGCGATATAGGCGTCGATAGTGCCCCTCGTAAGCAGGGATCCTTCAGTAAGGTCTACTGCAGCCGGTGCAAGGGCCGTGGGTGGCACGTAGCCCTCGCGGTCGTCCGCGAGCAGCTCGGCGGCCTCAGCCAGGGGGACCTCTAGGGCTTCAGCTAAGCTTTTGGCCTCTGCCAGGGCCGCGGCCTCGAGCTGCTCCTGTTCGAGCTGTTGCTGTAGCTGTATGGCCTCGCCTTTGCCCTTACCCCTAACTCGTGCCCGTAGCTTCTTCTGCAGCGGCGCTACACGTCGTAAGAGGATATCCTCTTTAAGCCACGCCGCCAGCTTCTCTGGCGTTACGAGCTCGCCATCGGGCCAGCTATAGAGCTCGCCGTCTGCTGCAACCCGAGGCGTATGGCACCAGGCCTATAGGTATTCGTCTGTTAGTCGCCTAGGGGGCCCTACTTAAAAAAAAAAAAAGGGGGGGGGGGGGGGGGAGGAGGGACGCGCCTTCCACTCCCGCTGCTTCGCCGCGTAACTCCGCGCCGTGTTCGCCGGCTGTTCGTCCTTCTTCGCCTGAAGGCCCGCCCTCCGGGCGACACGGGCGCGCTCGTCGGCGGCCGTGTACGAGTCGTCGGCGGCCATCTCGGTCGATCAGGGCCTTCTATATGGTGTTTTTTTCTGGGCTGGGTAGACGGGAGACCTAATAAGTCGGGGAGAACTTATCAAATGCACTTATCAGGTGTCGCACGTCGCCTAAGCAAATTACGACGTTACCACCATCGATAAGCGAGTGGGCCAAAAATTCCTCTTACATCTTTTCAATTATTCAATGAATTCTTAACCACCAAAGATGTCTCAATCAAATAAAGAGGCAAATATCCTTCTTGCTCTTCGAGCCCTTCAAAATGACCCAAGATTGAGTATCCGGAGCGCCGCAGAGATCTATAATATGCACCGCAATACCTTACGTCACCGGCAGAAAGGCATATAGTCTCAACGCAATACTATCCTAAAGTCACGCAGGTTATCTGATCTAGAGGAACAGATCATTATTCAGTTCATCCTTGACCTATATTTACGAGGGTTTCCACTGAGACTGTGGGTGTTGAAGAAATGGCGAATCAACTGCATACTGACTGCAATGCATCACCAGTTAGCAAGCGATAGGCTTCTAACTTTGTCAAGCGGCATCCAGACCTAATAACGCGTTTCTCTCGTAAGTATGACTATTAGAGGGCTAAATGCGAAGGTCTGACTGTTATTCGCAGTTGGTTCTCGCTTATAGAGGATATAATCGCAAATTATGGTAACGTGGTTGACAAGCGAGCCGGACAGAAACCTCCACCTTCCACCTTTAAAACTCAATTATAATACAATAACATAAAAAATCTATTCAAAAGAATTAGAATTAGATTCTCTAGGCAAATCTTCATCTTTCAAGCAGGTTCTTGCGTTATGAACTGGTTTCCCACAAGTGCCACATCGCCGAATGCCCGCTGCTGCCCGTCTCGACCGACCACCATTTTGTCGCATTTCTTGAGCCACCTGCTCATCAACATCCTTTTGGGCCAGAAGATCATAAGCAGACTGAGAGCTGGATTCTGTTGGGTTGTGTGATGTTAAAGAGACCCAAGGGTCGGTCCTTTCCGGAGGGGGCCAAGTTGGTGTTGGAGTCCGTAACTTGACATCCAGCTTCGATAAGACTGCCTGAGGATCATGAGGTACTAAACCGGCCTCTCTGAATCCTCCTTTGATGTTGTTTTCTGAAAAAACCAGAAGAGAAGATGTCTTTGAAAGCAGAAAAGAACTCAACCTTGGTCACGTGGCTAATGTGGTACTTTCTGAGCTCTTCAATCTTATGACCATACGTCTGCTTTAAGGGACTGAAGAGTCGAACGTCAAGTGGTGGTTGAAGAAGACGTGATGAGTGTGGAGGCATGTAAACTGGAATAATATTCCGGTCCCAGAACTGGTCGAACGCGGCAGATTGGTGACTCTTGTGGCCGTCAATCACTAACATTCGATATTTGCTCTTTGTGACCGAGGCAGTATGTTTATTGAAATGCTATATCCATTCAAGGCTAGTCTTATTGTCGGTCTATCCATTCTCGGTAGGTTTGATGACCTAGGAGAACGGGAGGTTGCATTCTGCGTACTAGTTGCTGAGGTGGTAGGACCCCTTTACTACGATAAATGGCGGGATTGCCTACTCTTTAGCATTAATGCCCGGGATTACTATAACCTATTCTCGATTACCAGGCTGTACTGCTTTTGCCTTTCCACATCTTTCGGCGCTAGTACCTATTATTGCGGACGAGATCATACCCATTATAAACCCAGTCTCGTTGAAGTTATAGAAATCTGCGTTAAGGATGCCGTACTTGGCCTTTATATTCGCCACAAGTTGAGACCACGCGTCAACAGCCGTTAGATCTTCGCATAAGGCTCTCTGCCAGTCGTATGCACGATTAAAACGCGTCTTGAGTTCTGGTTGTCGCTGGACGAAGTGTGAGGCCTAGTGCTGCCTGACGCGTCCTATATCGCGTTCTGTGTTATGGGCTCGGGCTACGCCTGAGCTTTGTGTGTGTGAGTGCAAGCTGCATAGAGCTAGTTGGCTGATCGGTCTTCCGATCAGTTCAATACGTATCCTTTTGGCTCAATTGGATAGGGCATTCTTTTGCCCTGATGGCCGCAGCGCTAGCTCTTGCTGGAGCCCCCCTGGGGCCAGTCCATCACATTCTGCGAGGACGAGGTTGGCCATTTCTTCGACATTACTAAGCCGGGGGGGGAAATCCTCGAGAATTTACGTCGATAATGAACTTGACTAGAGTCTGCTCTTCAAGGAGAGTCAATCTCATCGAATTAGCGCGTGTATCAATGCGAGCGCGTTGTCCGTTTATTCTAGCGTGGAGGGTACTGGAACTGATAGGATAGATCCTTGTAGCCGCTCGGATACCCAGCTTTGGGTTTTATTGGATAGCGGCGATGGGCAAGGTTAATTTTGGCTTCTTTGGAATTTGAGGATATTGTTTGTGGTTGAAGGAAAGAGAGTGAGAAGATGAATAGTAGGAAATTTTTTGAAAGTGTCCTGCTCGCTTGTCTGTCCCGCTCGCTTGTCAACCACGTTATTACCCTTACTGATATCTACAACTTTGTTTTTGCCCTCTGGTACCAGCTTAGTATCTCATTTGCGTCTCAAAGGATTTTAACCTTAACTATTAATAAGTGTTAGATAATTGATGAGGGAAACAGTAGTTGTGAGACTGAGGTGTTGTATTTATGATTGAGTTGATCTCTATCTGTTGCTTCTACTCCGTTGCCCTTCTATCCGTCTGGTCAAATGGTCTTTTATAGAAAAAAAAAGATTATTCGACCTTCTTCTGAGCTCTTCGGGTATCCGGCCTCTTTCGTCGGGTTCTTCGGGTAGTCGGTATGCGTGGTAACAAAGGAAGTTGGTGATGCCTCCTGATCATGTGTCTCTGTCAGTCCGGGCTCTAGTCATCTGGCCTTGGGGACAAAGAGATCTCGGCATCTTCTATTTTCCGTGTGGGTGACTTCTTAGCATGGCTTGCGCCTTTGTCCGTGACTTCGTATCCGGGTGCCTGTGACTTCGTCATTGTGCATGTGCCTCTGACATATCTGACAATAAGACAACCTTATATATAACCGCCTTTATACCTTTCGCAAGAGACTATAGAGCTTTAAGAATCGACTCTAAGGAGCTGCTCCAATTTATCTTTTAAGGTATTAGATTAAGACCTAGCCTTAAGAACCATCCTTAGGGTCTAAGAGACCTGAGGGGTAGAGGGGCAATCCTCCTCTATAGGCATTAGAGTCCGTGGCTGCACATTAAGCTTCAAAACTACACTTTCTGGGTCAAGAGGAATAAGCCCAGCTCCTTAAAAGGCCGCCTTAATACTCTCTTCTGTTATAGTAGCCTAAAATGCAGCATGGAAGGCCTGAAAGAACTCGGTCTTTGAAATGTGAGTAATAGAGCATTTGATTAAATGCTCTATTGCTCGACCATAAGCCTTCTTAAGTAGCCTAAAGCACCCGACATCAAAGGGTTAAAGTAGATCAGAAGAATAAGGCGGCATGTAAAGTTTGATGATCTTATTTGTATCGTAATACCTATCGAATTCGAGAGAGTGGTGACTTTTATGGCCATCGAGGATCAAAAGTCGATAGCGACTATTTCATCACTTGGGAGTCGAAAACTATCACCCTCAATCTAGAAATAAAATAAATATGATAATGCACCTAATTAACAAGAACTAATTGCTATCCTCTTCCTCAGAGATATCAACTACTATCTAATAGGTCCTCGCATAATAACCAGTCTTTCCGTAAGTTCTACATCACCTTTCCCGACCAACCTGGACCACGACTCACCGACGATTCGGCTGTTATCTGCGCATTAACATCTATCTCATCAATTACCTCCCTTGCATCATCTAGGGTCATATTCCCTCTATCCTGCAGTTTAGTTCTTTTTGATCTGCGTCGCTTGCTCAGGGCTTCATTTGACTGTCGAAGGGTCTGGACCCCTGATCTTCATAAGGCCACATTCATTCCCTTAGAAAGTGACTTGAGTGCGTCAAGAATAGATGCCGGAGAGCTGCTCTAATGCCTTCTAATCCGCCTTTTCAGGTACTCAGACTGACAGCCAGCCTTAAGGATAATCTTTAGGGTCTTTAAGGCCTAATGGTCAGGGAGGCTTGCCTCCTCTCCCACAGGTATTGGAGTCCGTAACTGCCACATCAAGCTTTAATATGACACTTTATGGGTCCAAAAGGAACAACTCCGGCTCCTTTGAAACCCCTCTAAATCTTAATTTCTATTACAGCTGATTGGTGGGCGGCATACATAATGTGATGATGTTGTTTTCCTCGCAATATGCCTCAAAGTCGGTCGAGTGGTGGCTTTCATGCCTATTGAGGATTGGAAGGCGATAGCTACCGGTTGATCGGATCTTTATGTGAGTAAGTACTTGATTAACTCAAGACCTATCTTATTATCAGTCTAGCCAGTTTTGGTCGTAGCGATGGCCCAATCCCCCGACCGGATCGCCCAGCCTTCCGTATTAATAGCCTGGATAACTGTAACCCATTCCCGATTTTCAGGCTGAACTGATTTCACTTTTCTATGCCTTTATGTGCCTATGATAACCATTCCGCTCGCAATTAGGCCTATTCTAAAGCCGGTTTCATTCAAGTGGTAGATATCCGCTAGGTTAATAATGCATTACGAGATTATGTTCTTTATGAGCCTAAGCTTACTGCAAAAAATAGTTAGATCTTCGCATTTAGTCCCATGATAGTCGTATTTGCGAAGAGAACGCCTCTTAAGGTCTAGTTGTCACCTAACGAAGTTAGAAGCCCAGCGGCTTGCCGAAAGGTGGCGCGTCAGGGTGAGTGAGGAGGCAATTTAGCCATTTCGGAAAAACCACGAAGTCGAAGGGGAAGTCCTCGCAAATTTAGGTTAAGAATGAACTGAATAATGATCTATTCATTTAGATCGGATAGTTTATGAGATTAAGGAATCTAATGGCAACGAGGAGTGACGCTATTCTATGAGTCAAAGAGAGTGCTATATTCAACTTAATAGATCTTTGCGGCGCATTAGAGACGTAATTTTGTGTTGTTTAGATAGGTTTGAATCGCAAAAAGGATATTTGCCTCATTATTTGACTGTGGTATCTTGAATTGTTTGAAATTGACTAAGTTGACCGGCATGCTTATTATGTACGTTATTTGTTTGCGCTAATGATAAATGGCTGGATCACTCAGCCATCCGCATTAATTGCCTAAATGACTACTTCGTTTTTAGGTTATATTCAGTTTAGCCTTAAATGCGCTTCTGAACCAATGATAAGTATTCCGCTCGTAGTTATACCCATAAAAAGCCAGCCTTATTATAGTTAACTAACGTGGGTGACAAGCGAGCGGTACAGACAAGCGAGCGGGACACTCTTAAGAAATTTCCAACTTTTCATCTTCTCACTCTCTTTCCTTTAACCACAATTAATGTCCTCAAATTCTAAAGAAGCCAAAATTAACCTTGCTATCGCCGCTATCCAATAAAACCCAAAGCTGGGTATCCGAGCGGCTGCAAGGATCCTATACTATCAGTTCCAGCACTCTCCACGCCAGAATGAACGGACGACACGCTCGGGTTGATACGCGCGCCAATTCGATGAGATTGACTCTCCTCGAAGAGCAGACTCTAGTCAAGTTCATTATCGACCTACATTCGCGAGGATTCCCCCCCCGTCTTAGGAATGTCGAAGAAATGGCCAACCTCCTCCTCGCAGAACGCGATACGGGACGCGTTGGGCAGCACTGGGCTTCACACTTCGTCCAGCGACAACCAAAACTCAAGACGCATTTTAATCGTGCATACGACTGGCAGAGAGCCTTATGCGAAGATCTAACTGCTATTAACGCGTGGTTTCAACTTATGGCGAATATGAAGGCCAAATACGGCATCCTTAACGCGGATTTCTATAACTTTAATAAGACTGGGTTGATAATAGGTATAATCTTATCCGCAATAGTAATTAGTAGCGCTAAAAGATATAGAAAGGCAAGAGTAATGCAGCCTGGTAATTAACAATAGGTTAACGTACCTGATAAGCGTGTGAGCCAGACAAGCATGTGAGCCACTTTTTTAACCCTTATACTAGGAATCTCAATAAAAACACAACAAACCAATTCATCAATTTAAACTAATCGCTTTCGTCTTCTCCAGAGATCCTAACTACTATCTCACAGGTTCTTGAGTTATGACCAGGCTGCCGGCAGAGCCCACAGCGCCTTTCTCTCGCTAGTTCCCCCCTTTCTTGCCTCCCATCTCTCGATAATCCGGCTTCTCCCTCCGCTTCAGGGACCAATTGATCAACTGCATCTCTTCCTTATTGTACAGTCATCTTCCCTCTATCTTACAGCCGGTTCCGCTTTGCCCTACGCCTTCTGCTAAGAGTCGCATTTGCCTGTCGAAGGTCCCATACCTCAGACTCCAAGAGTGCCACCCGATGCATCATTGCTTCTGCTCCTTTAGAAAGAGATGATAGGGCGCCTAAAATTGAGGCCGGCGAGCTGCTTTGATGTCTGCTGATTCGTCTTCTGAGGTATTCTGTTTGAGACCTTGCCTCAATAGCTGTTTTTGGTGTTGCTGAGACCCAAGGGTTAGGGAGGTCAGGGGCCCCCTCAGCAGGCGATGGAGTCCGTAGCTGCACATCAAGCCTTTGAATAACTGATTCTGGGTCAAAAGGAACAAGTCCAGCCCCTTTAAAACCCCCCTTGATGTTCTTCTCTGTAAGAGAGGCTTGGAAGGCAGCATAAAATGCGGGGAAGAACTCAGTCTTTGAGATGTGGGTTATCGAGCTCCGAATCTGCTTGCCGTACGCTTGCTTGAGCGGCCCAAAGCAGGCTACATCGAGAGGCTGAAGCAAGTGTGATGAATGAGGGGGCATACAGAGCGTGATGATCTTGTGTTCCTTGCAGTAGTCCTCAAATTCGGTCGAATGGTGGCTCTCGTGCCCATCAAGGATCAGAAGACGATAGGCACCATTTGTTCCAGTCTTTGTGTGTTGATCAAAGTGCTTTAGCCACTCGAGGCCTATCTCATTGTCGGTCCAGCCATTGTGGGTTGTTGAGATAGCCCAATCGCCCGTAAAGACATCTTCTCTTCTATTTTTTTTCAGAAAGCAACATTAACGGAGGATTCGGAGAGGCCGGCCTAGTACCTTATGATCCTCAGGCAGTCTTATCAAAGCTGGATGTCAAGTTACGGACTCTAACACCAACTGGGCCCCCTGCGGAAAAGACCGACCCTTGGGTCTCTTTAACACCACACAACCCGACAGAAGTCAGCACTCAGTCTGATTATATCAAGGATCGAATTGCCCGTCATCAGGAAAGCTCTCCGACGCCAATCCATAGTGCTGTGGATCAGATTGCAAAGCGGGCACAGGCAATGATGAATAGGGTAGTGCTATTGCGCGAGGAGTGCAAGTCGCTCCGGAGGGCCAAAAAGACACACGTCCGGCAAGGAGGGGGGCTCTTGCTGTGGGGGATGCTTATGATATTCTGGCTCAAAAGGATATTGAGGAGCAGGTGGCTCAAGAAATGCGACAAAATGGTGGTCGGTTGAGGCGGGCAACAGCGGGCATTCGGCGATGTGGCACTTGCGGGAAGCCAGGTTAAAATGCAAGAACCTAAAGAATCTAGTTCGAGTTATTTTAAATAGATTTTTTATGTTATTGTATTATGATTGAGTTATAAAGGTGGAGGGTAGAGGTTTCTGTCCCGCTCGCTTGTCAACCACATTATATATATTATCTAATTAAATACTTTAACGTGCATGATAAGCGAGCGCCGCATCCAAGTGAGCGCCGCACTCAGAAATACACCTTAAATCGCAAATTTTAAATCTTTTTTAAAAATCCATATTAAGCTTAAAATATCTAAAATCTTATCTTTTAGATATTTATTATAAGACCTACTTAGAAAGAAAATCGCCAAAAAATCTATCCCTTAGGAACCTATATAGATCTAAAAACTGCATTATTTTAGCCCCACATTTCGTATCTACCTAGGTTCCTAAAAGGTAGAATTTTAGCAATTTTCTTTCTAGTTAGGTCTTATAGTAAATAGGTAAAGGATAAAATCTCGATATTTTAAGCTTAATATGGATTTTTAAAAAAAGATTTAAAAATTGCAATTTAAAGTGTATTTCTGAGTGCGGCGCTCGCTTATCATGCACGTTATTTGATGATGATACTTACTATAAGTTATAGTTAATTGTAAACAACCATTAGATCATTGTGTCTAGCTATGTAATAGTTATATTTGCGAAAGAACCGCGTCTTAAGCTCTTAATGTTACCTAACGATGTTAGAAGCCTCACACTTAGTAACAGGTGGTATATCATGATTAACAAGCTATCAGTTAGCTATTTCATGAATAGCATATAGTTGGAAAGGAAATGCTTATAAATGTTGGTTAAGAATAAATTTAAATAATGATGTCTTCTTCAAGATCAGAGAGTCGGCGACTAAGAAATCTAATCGCCTCGAGATGAAATCACCTTCTGCCGGCGATATATAAGGTACTGTAGTTGGCTTTATAGATCTCTTCGGCACATTGGATACTTACCTTTTGGTTGTTTTGAATAGCCTAGAGAACGAGAATGATCCTAGCATTATTATTGGTTTGCGATACATCAGGTGGTTGAGAATGAATTGATTTGATAAAGATGATGTAGGTTGAAAGATTTTTAGGTTGCATATTCATGTATGTTAGAAGAAATTCAAAACCTTTTTGAAAAATAATAATACGGTTAATTATATGAAATTGGGAAAAAAGTACGGTTTATTAAAACGAGATTGAACATATCATATTAGTTAAAAAGCCATCAAAAAGTATATAATATGTTTGAAATTTATCAATTTGCAAAGTTTAAGATGTTATAATTCAGAATCAATTTTCATAGTGAATGTTTTATAAAATGTTATTCTTAATGTTTATATTCAAAAGGAAACGTTTTAAATCAATGAAAATAATGCATATTATATTTTACGAAGTGAAAACAAATACTTTTTTGAATCAATACCTTGTTGAATTACAATGTAATTTAGGTATAAAATCAGAAAATACTATTTTGAATAGTAAAAATTCATTATCCTTATTAAAAATGTAACGTACACGATAAGCGAGCGCGCACTTTTCCACCTAACTGCCTAATCTTGTCTTTCAGTATCATTTGCTCAACTATACATCATGTCAAGCTCAGTAAATGAGGCAAATATTAATATTGTCTTTCATAAAGACCCTCAATTATCTCTCTTTCGCGCTACAAAGATCTACAATGCCTCCCGCCGCACCCTGGGCCGCCAGCAGAACGGCATTCAATCTCGACGCGATATTATGTCTAACTTGCGTCGACTTACGGATCTCGAGAAACAAATCATTATTCAATTTATTCTTGACTTGGATTTGCGAGAATTTCCCCTATGATTTCGTGGTATTAAAAGTAAAGCTAACCGACTACTCGCCGACCGCAACGCGTCATTTGTCGGCAAGCGCTAGACTTCCCACTTGGTCAGGCAACAACCAGATCTTAAGACGCGTTTTTTCGCAAACACGACTATTAGATGGCCAAATGCAAAGATCTGACTATTATTCACAATAAGTTCACGCTCGTGGAGAACATAATCGCGAAATACGGCATCAACCTAGGGGATATCTACAACTTTGACTAGACTAGCTTTATAATAAGCCTAATTGCGAGTGGAATTATCATCACAAGCGCAGAAAGGCGTGGAAAAAGGAAATCAGTCCAGCCTGAAAACCGGGAATGGGTTACAGTCATCCAGGCTATCAATGCGGAAGGCTCGGCGATCGCACCGTTCATCGTGGTTGCGGGCCAATATCACCTTACCAGCTGGTACTCAGAGAGCGACCTTCCGGGCGATTGGGCTATTCCAACGACTCAAAATGGTTAGACCGACAATGAGACAGGTCTTAAGTGGCTCAAGCACTTTAATCATCACACTAAGGTCCGCTCAACTGGTCGCTATCGTCTCCTGATCCCCGATGGGCACGAAAGTGACTGCTCGATCGACTTTGAGAAATATTGCGAAGACAAATATATGATTACGTTATATGCCACCTCACTCGTCTCATCTACTTCGGCCTCTTATGTTGGGTGCTTTGAGCCTCTCAAAAAAGCATACGGTCGAGAAATCGAGCAATAGATCAGATGCTCGATAACCCACGTTTCCAAGACCAGCTTTCTTCCGGCCTTTCATGCCGCCCACAAAGCCGCTATGACAGAAAACAATATCAGGGGGGGTTTAAGACGCGCTGGGCTTGTTCCCTTAGACCCGGAAAGTGTCATATCGAAGCTTGATGTGCATCTACGAACTCCAACACCTGCCGAGGAGGAGGCCGGTCTCCCTGACCCTTGGGTCTCGAAGACGCCAAAAATATCCATTCAGGCCAGCTCGCAATCTGAATACCTTCAAAGACGAATCAGAAGGCATCAAAGCAGCTCTCTATCCTCTATTGTAGAGGTGCTGAAGTCATTTTCTAAGGGAACGAAGGCAGTAATGCATCAATCAGATGGCATTATTGAAGTGCGATGCACATTAAAATGTTAAGACTTATTTCAATGAATGACAAGACATTGAACAATATAAATAACATATGAATATGAAATCTTTAAAAGTAGTTATAAAATACATTTCTTCAATTTCAATATTTATTAAAACATTATAACTTGATAAACAGTCTATCTCGAAATTTAAAGTATAACATACATAATAAGTAAGTGCACCAACCAAGCGAGTGCACCAAAATTCTCCCTATCTCTCCTCTTTACATCTAATTAACTATTTCTCAGCAAATAAATATGTCACAATCAAATAATAAAGGCTAACATACTTCTCGCTCTTCAAGCTCTTCAAAATGACCCAAGACTAGGCCCCCGACCCGCCACAAGGTTATACCAGGTGGATTACTATGCGCTTCATCGTCAACAGAAAGGCATACAGTCTCGACGCGATACCATCCCTAACTCACGGAGGCTATCTGATCTAGAGGAACAGCTCATTGTTCAGTTCATTCTCGACCTGGATTCGCGAGGATTTCCCCCGCGGCTGCGTGGTGTGGAAAAAATGGTCAACCGACTACTCGCCGACCGCGACGCGTCACCTGTTGGCAAGCGCTGGGCTTCCCACTTCGTCAGGCTACAACTAGATATCATGATGCGTTCCTTTCGCAAATACGACTATCAGAGGGCTAAATGCGAAGATCCGATCCTTCTTCGCGATTGGTTTAGGCTCGTGGCGAACACAATCGCGAAATATGGCATCCAATTAGATGATATCTACAACTTTGACAAGACTGGCTTTCTTATGGGTATGATTGTAAGCAGAATAGTTATCACAGGCTTAGAAAGACGTGAAAACCCGAAATCAGTGCAGCCTGGAAACCGAGAATGGATTACAGTCATTCGGGCGATCAATGCGGAAGGCTGGGCGATCCAGCCGTTTATCATCGGTTCAGGCCAATATCACCTCGCCAACTGGTACCGGGAAAGCAACCTCCCGGGCGATTGGGCTATTGCGACGACCCAAAATGGCTGGACCGATAATGAGACCGGTCTTAAATGGCTTAAGCACTTTGACCGATGTATAACCAAGCGATCAATTGGTCACCATTGTCTCTTCATCCTTGATGGCCATAAAAGTCACCACTCTTATCGAATTCGAGAGATATTGCGAGGAGAACAAGATCATCACGCTTTGTATGCCACCTCATTCGTCTCATCTACTTCAGCCCCTTGACGTCGGGTGCTTTGGGCTGCTCAAGAAGGCCTACGGTCGAGAAACAGAGTATCTGATCAGATGCTCTACAACCCACGTTTTGAAGACCGAGTTCTTCCCGGCCTTGCACGCCGCATTTTAGGCCACTATGACAGAAAAGAATATCAAGGCGGCCTTTCGATGAGCTGGGCTTGTTTCTTTTGACCCAGAAAACGTGGTCTCGAAGCTTGATGTGCAGCTAGGGACTCCAACGCCGGCAGAGGAGGTAGTTGAACCGTTAGCCCCTTGGGTTTCAAAGACTCCAAAGACTGTAATCGAGGCAGGATCTCAGTCTGACTACCTGGAGAGACGAATCAGAAGGCATAAAAGTAGCTCTCTAGAGTCAATTCTAGGAGCCCTTAAGTCTCTTGCCAAGGGTACAACGGCAATAACGCATAAGAATGCCTTATTGAGGTCTGAGAGCGAAGACCTTCGAGAGGCAAATGAGATACTAACCCGGCGCCGGAGGGCAAAAAGGACCAGACTACAGAAAAGAGGGGTAATGATAGTAGAAGAAGGAAGGCAAGCAAATGATCAAATAGATATTAATGCGCAGGTAGTGGCCAAATCGTTAAGGAGTGGTGGTCGAGGGAGGTCGGCGCGATCGGGCGTTCAGCATTGTGGTGTCTGCGGCAAGACCGGTCATAATGCAAGGACTTGTCAGGTAGTGATTGAGATGTCTGGGGAAGAGTATAGTGAGTAGTTTTAATTGATTAAATAGTCTGAAGTGTTTTTATTGCGATTCTAGTCTGAGAGTTTAGGACTTTTGTTACACTCGCTTGTCTGTTACACTTGCTTGTCACGTACGTTATAAGGAAAAAGCTATAATTTTGTCTTATGATCTTATAAAATATAGTCAAGCCCATAAAATGGGCTTGACTATTTGCTTAGGAGATATATATCTTACTATGAAGAAGGAGTATTATAAAGAATAAAATATTGGAGTAGTAATGAGATTTTATTAAACATATGAAGTAAGCTTAAAATAAAATACTTAATCCTCATAAACATACGATTTACTCATCTCTAATAAAAAACTTAAAATTTAAAATATTAAGATAAAGGGATTCAATGTATTTAAAAACCCCTCTTTCTAACCTTAGATCAAAAGGTTCTTTTACATATAAAGATAATACATATAACAAGGAAGTAGGGCAGACAAACAAGAAGTCCAAAAATCTCTCTCTCTTACGTCCTTTTAATTATTCAATGACTTCTTAAGCACCAAAAATGTCCCAATTACATAAAGAGGCAAACATCCTTCTTGCTTATTGAGCCCTTCAATTTTTACCGAAGTTTGACCATCCAGACCTAACAAAACGTTGCTCTCGCAAATATGACTATTAGTGGGCTAAATAAAAATATTGTAACTATTATTTGAAATTATTTTTTGCTTAACGTATATGATAAGCCGGCCGATCAACCAAGCGGGCCGATCATTTCAGTTTTCAACTTAAATCGCAATTTTAAATACATTCCTTAAAATCCAAATTAAGCCTAAAATGGCTAGAGCATATAGGCGAGCTTCATTAAGTCTATCTCTATACGAAAGAGGTTTTCTAAATTACATCGATATTCTATTTAATAGTGATGAGGAGAAAGCCTATTTGCACTGCATTCGAACTTATTTCTCTATATTAGAAGCTTTAAAACGTTTATGAAAATCATATATTCTTTTCTCTTTTATACTATTTATAAATAGAGTTTTCTTTTTTCATTTAAAATTGTATAACTAGCCCATATTCTACATTTTAAAAATAGCATTTTAGGTGTACACTGTGGTGATCGGCTCATTTGATTAATCAACAGGCTTATCACATACGATATACAGAATATCATTGTAAAATATAGTATTATAGTAATAGTAATAGTATTTATACGCTAACCTACCTAATAAAACTAGGTCTATAGTGCCTCTATATTCCCTCCATGGGGAAAAAACCTAAGGCCTAGGTGGAAAAACCCCATGCTGCTTGCGACTCGCCCGCGCCTCGCGCTCTTGTCTCCTGCCGTACTATTAGTTGCTTGCTGCCCGCAAGCCTGGTCCAGGGTAGGCAGAAAAGGTTAGTAGTAGGGGTTCCTGGTCGCGAGGCGCTCGCGCCTCGCGGGGCGCCCCGGCCCTTAGGCCACCCTAAACAAACAACAGTAAAAACAGCCTCTCTTTCCCTTCCAATTCTTCTTCCTTCAACCTCACTTTTCTTCGCTCCCACTAGCCGCAGCCGCCGCCGTGGCGCCATCGCCGCCGCTGCTGCAGGCGTATGCCACCTCGCTCCCGCGCCTCGCCTTCGCGCCGCCCCCGCTGACCTCCCCTAGACGCCTGTCCCTTCTCCCGCTCGCTCCGAATCCTTGCTCCCTGTGAGTCGCTGGCGGCGTAGGTCCTCTGCCCGTCTAAACTGCGCCGGTCTAATATTCTCTAAATACCAGCGGAGAATATCGGCGGCGCGCCAGCGCCTCGAGAGCGCGTAGTAAAATATAGTATTAATATTTATAATTTTAATAAGATTAGCTTTCTTAAAATGACAATTGCAAATAGAATAGTTACTCTACGTGCAGAAAGGCATAGAAGGCCAAAATCAGTCCAACCTGGAAATCGGGAATAGGTCATAGTCATCTAGCCGATAGGTTAGGCAAACCCGCGGTTCAGTATGGTTGCGGGCTAATATCACCTCGCCAACTGGTACCAAGAAAGCAACCTCCCAGGCGATTGGGTCACTGCTATAACTCATAATGGCTGGACTGATAACGAGATGGGTCTCGAGCTGCTGAGGCATTTTAACCAACATATAAGCATCTGATCAAATGGTCATTATCGTCTTCTGATCCTCGAGGTGCATAACGTCACCACTCAGTCGCCTTTAAGACCTATTATAAGGAAAACAAGATTATTCCGCTTTTTATGCCGCCTCATTCATCTCGCCTACGCCAGCCTCTTGATGTTGGGTGCTTTGGGCCGCTTAAAACGGCATATAGTGGAGAGGTTAAGCATCTGATCAGATGCTCTATCACCTATGTTTTGAAGATTGAGGTCTTTGTAGCCTTTTATGCCGCCCACCGAGACGCTATAACAGAAAGAAATATCAAGGAAGGTTTTCAAAGGGGCCGACGTGCTTACTCCTTTAGACCAAGAAAGTGTCATATCTAAGCTACGGGCTCTAACACACCTTGAGGAGGAGGCTGACCTGTTTAACTCTTGGGTCTTAAAGGCGCCAAAGATAGCCGTTAAGGTTAGCTCTCAGTCTAAATTCCTAAAAAGACGGATCAGAAGACATCAAAGCAGCTCTCCGGCATCTATTGTTGAGACTCTTCACTGACTAAGGGAACAAAGACAATAATGCATAAGATGGCATTACTGAAGTCTAAGGCCCAGGACCTTCGATAGTCAAATGGTGGGCCCTTAGCAAGTGCCGCAGAGCAACAAGAGCCTGCCTATAAGATGGAGGGACGGTAATTATAAATATGGCAAAAAAAGCAAGTGATCAAATGGAAATCAATTTAAAGATACATAGGGAATCATTGAGAAGTAGTAGTTGAGGTAGACTAGTGCGACTGAGGGAAAGCTGCTGTAAGAAATGCGGTATGGCTGGTCATAATAGAAGAAGATATTACACTGTTATTGAGATACGTAATGAGGAGGAACGTGATTGAATTGAGTAGGTTTAATACATTCTTATGATTTATCTTCGATCTAGTCTTATAGATTTAGAGTGTTGGCCTATTCACTTGTCTTGCCTACTCACTTATTACATACGTTGATATTACTACTCAAACTCTTATATGTTTCACAGTTAAATAAGAATATTACTCAATATTATTATAGAACTATTGAATTATCATGTAATACTGAGCTTATAAGCTTAGTGATTAGTATGTTAAAAAAACAAAAGATATGTTCAGGCCTTAAGAGTATATAAATAGCATTAAGTCTTGATATAAATATTGATGCACTGACTAATAAGGTTATAAATAAGCTCAATCAATTAATGATAAAAAGTAATATCGAAGCGAATAATCATAATAATACTCTAAATAGGAAATAAGCAGCAATTAATACTACTTATAAAGAAGCTATAAAACTCAAAAAAAAAAGGAAAGAACTTATAAAGTTTTATTACAAGCTTAAATATTACTAAGAACTGATAACGTGCATGATAAGTGAAAGCCGCACTTTTCCTCGCCTTCAAGATCAACACTTCAATAAAATATGACAACGCCTCAATTATGGCCTGACTGGTCCTCGCATTATGGCCGGCCTCTCCGCATGGTTCCACACCTCCTTTCCCTGGCCGGGGCTGACCTTCCTAGACCACTACTTCTCAAAATTCGGCTACTAACTTCACATTAATGTCTTTCTAATCCGTTTCATCCCGTCCTACATCTACAGTCATCTTCCCTCTATTCCGCAGCCGGGTTAGTTTTGCCTGGCGCTGTTTGCTAAGAGTCTCATTTGCCTGTCGAAGGATATGGTTCTCAGATTACAATAGTGCCATCTGATGCATTATTGACTTCATTCCCTTACAAAATGATTCAAGCGCCTCTAAAATAGAGGATAAAGAGCTGTGTTAATGCCTTCTGATTCGTCTTTCAAGGCATTCAGACTGCGAGCTGGCCTCAAGGGTCGTCTTCAGGGTCTTCGAGACCCATTAATACCGTATGTTGCAATTATGTTCGCCACGAGCACAAACCAATCGCGAATACGAGTGGGATCCTCGCATTTAGCCCACTGATAGTCATATTTACGAAAGAAAAACGCTTCTTGAGCTCTAGGTGTCGTCTGATGGAGTTAGAAGCCTAGCGCTTGCTGACGGGTAATATGTCGCGGTAGGCGAGCAGTCGGTTAGCCATTTCTTTAACAACACGCAGTCGCGGGGGAAATCCTCGGGAATCTAGGTCGAGAATAAACTAAATGATAATATATTCCTCTAGATGGGTAAGTCGATGCGATTTCGAGATAGTATCGAGTCTAGACTGAATGCCCTACTGCTGACGACGCAGCTTTCGCTCATTAATATGATAGATCTTAGTGGCGCATCAGGTACTTAATTTTGAGTCATTTTGAAGGGCCCGAAGGACAAGAAGTGTATTTGCCTCGGCAATTTGTAGTGGCATTGCTAGGTGGTTAAGATTGACTTGATTGAATGAGAAGTAAGGTGGAAAATGAAAAAAGTGCGGCACTCGCTTGGATGCGGCGCTCGCTAATCATATACGTTACTATAAGTATATAACGTGCATGATAAGCGAGCGCCGTATCCAAGAGAGCGCCGCACTTTTCCTAGTCTTCAAGATCAAGACTTCAATAAAAACACAACAACACCTTGAATCAATTAAATCTAGTTACCATGCTCTTATCTAGAGGTCTCAATTATAGTCTGACAGGTCCTCGCATTATGGCCGGCCTCTCCGCATGTTCCACACCGCCTTTCCCTCGCCGGCACTGACCTTCCTAGACCACTACTTCTCGACAATTCGACTACCAACTGCACATCAATGTCGTTCTGATCCGTCTCATCCCGTCCTTTATCTACAGTCATATTCCCTCTATTCTGTAGTCGGTTTTTTTTTTTGCTCTGCGCCGTTTGCTAAGAGTCTCATTTGCCTGTCGAAGGGTCTGGTTCTCAGACTTCTATAGTGCCATCTGATGCATTATTGCCTTCGTTCCCTTAGAAAATGACTTAAGATCCTCTAAAATAGAGGATGGAGAGCTGCTTTGATGCCTTCTGATTCGCCTTTCAAGGTATTCAGGCTGCGAGCTGGCCTCAAGAGTCGTCTTTGGAGTCTTCGAGACCCAAAAGTCAAGGAAACTGACCTCCTCGTCGATAGGTGTTGGATTTGGTAGCTGCACATCAAGCTTCGAAATGACATTTTCCGGGTCTAAAGGAACAAGCCCAGCGCCTCTGAAACCCTTTCTGATATTGCTTTCCGTCATAGCGGTTTGATGGGCGGCATAAAAAGCTCGGTTGTACTGCGCGCTCCCTTATCATGCACGTTATATAATCTACGTTTTGGATTTTTGAAATATATTCTACATATTTGAATAGCAGTTCATACAGTGCGAATCAAAATATCTCTAGTAAAAACTATATAAGAATCAAAAAAGTCTAGAAAAATTCTATGTATATCTCTGCACCTTATTAATATCTCAGTAAAATGATAGGTATTTTAGGATTAGTCTAGATTTTTAAGAAATTTCAAAAACATTTATTCAAACTAAGAATTGCAATGCGTCGCTCGCTTGTCTGCATCCCTCGTCTGTCACATACGTTAATCTTAATTACAATAACGTACGTGATAAGTGTGCTGATCAACAAAGTGAGTCGATCAAAATTCATCAATCTCTCCTCTATCAATTCAATTACCAATTTCGCAACCATAAAACATGCCACGATCAAATTGATAATGCCAAAGGCTGGTCGATCACGCCGTATCTTGTAGTTGCGGGCTACTATCATCTCGTCAGCTGGTACTGAGAGAGCAATCTCTCGGGCGAGTAGGCTTTTTCGATGACTTATAATGACTAGATAGACAATAGGTTAGGTCTTAAATGGCTTAATCCCTTTAATTAGCATACCAAGGCCCTATCAACTAGTCGCTATTATCTCGTGATCCTCGATAGGTATAAATGTCATCGCTTAGTTGGCTTTGAGCAATATAGCGAAGGTAACTATATTATTACATTATATATACCGCCTCATTTGTCTCACCTACTTTAGCCCTTTCATAACAGGTACTTTACGCCTCTTAAAAAAGCACAGTCGAGAAATCGAGCTGTCAATCAGCTGCTCAAGAAGCCATGTTTCCAAGACCTACTGTCTTCCGGCCTTTTATAATGCCCACTCAGCCGCTATAACGGAAAGCAATATAAGGGGGGGGGGGGGGGGGGGGGGGGGGTTGAGGTACTAGGCTTATTCCATTAGACCCAGAAAGTATCATATTAAAGATGGATGTGCAGACGAACTCCAACACCTGTCGAGGAGGGGACAAGTCTCCCTGACCCTTAGGTCTCGAAGACCCAAAAGGCGACCCTTGAGGCCAGCTCGTAGGCTGAATACCTTGAAAGACGAATCAGAAGACATCAAGGCAGCTCTCTATCCTCTATTCTAGAGACACTTAAGTCACTTTCTAAGGAAACGAAGGCAATAATGCACCTGATGGCGCTATGATAGCCTGAGAACTAGATTCTTCAATAGGCCAATAAGAGAGTTGGTAAATAGCGCAGAGTAAAAGAAACTCAGCTATAGAATAGAATGAAGACGACTGTGGATGAAGGAAGCAATAGAATTAATTAGAAAGATATTAATGAGCAGGTGGTAGCCGAACTATTCAGAAGTGGTGGTCGAGAAACGTTAGCGCTAGTGAGGGAAAGATAGTAAGGAATATGCGTAAAGGCTGGTTACAATACAAGGACCTATCAAATTATAATCGAGACCTCTGGGTAGATTTATAGTAATTAGTTATAATCGATTTAACGCGCTCTTGTGTTTTTTTTTGAAGTGTTAATCTTAGAGGGCGGGAAAAGTGTTTTCTTTGCTTAATCTATTTTTACTATTATAATTCACGTCTTGTTAGGTATATTAATTGCACCGTAACATTAACATACGATTGAAACATGAAATCTTGATTAGTTTTTATAGGATTTATCATCTTGATGAAATTTGGGTAAAAAAGATTAAAATTTGCATCGAGAATATATGAAAAAAAAACATATTCAAATATTAAAATTCTTCATTGACCATTCAACGGCATAATTATAAATTAGAATGCATTTGATTATAATATATATTTTACTCACAAGATATTGAAGGATGGACTGTTCAAAGTAAGACATAAATTAACCTACTTAAATATTTAACTAACGTACATGTTACCCGCGCCGCAGTCAACCGAGCGCCGCACTTGTCCCTCCTACACCCAGCCTTTCATTTGATCAATTGATTCTCAACAACCCAACATGTCAGCTACCACTATTAAAGCTAGAACCCTTCTTGCCCTCCAGGCCCTTCAAAATAACCCAAACCTGAGCATCCGACGCGCCGCAAGGACCTATACAGTCGATGAGCGACGACTACGTCGCCGCCAGCAAGGCATCCAATCTCGACGCGATACTATTAATAAATCACGTCGGCTCTCTGATCTTGAGGAACAAATCCTTCTTCAGTTCATTCATGACCTAGATTCGAGAGGATTTCCCCCCCCGGCTTCGTGGTGTGAAAGAGATGGCCGATCAATTGCTTGCCGACCGCAACGCGCCACCAGCCGGCACACGTTGGGCTTCATACTTCGTCAAGCGACACCCAGAGCTGAAGACGCATTTCTTTCGCCAATACGACTACCAGAGAGCCAAATGCAAAGATCTAACAGTTATCCGCAATTGGTTTCAGCTTGTAGAGAATATAATCGCAAAGAATGGCATCCGATCAGATGATAGCTATAACTTTGATGAGACTGGCTTTCTTATAGGCATGATTGCAAGCGGAATCGTTATTATAGGTTCAGAAAGGCGTTCAAAGCTAAAATCAGTGCAACCTAGAAACCGAGAATGGATTACAGTTATTCAGGCGATTAATGCAGATGGCCGAGCGATCCAGCCATTTATTATCAGTGCGGGCCAATATCACCGCACCAACTGGTACCGAGAGAGCAACCTCCCGGGCGATTGGGCTATTGCGATAACCCAAATTGGCTAGACTGATAGCGAGACCGGTCTCAAGTGGCTAAAGCACTTCAACCGATGCACAGCCAAGCGATCAAATAGTAGCTATCGTCTTTTGATCCTCGATGGCCACGAAAGTCACCATTCTATCGAATTCGAGAGATATTGCGACGAAAACAAGATCATCAGGCTTTGCATGCCACCTCATTCCTCTCATCTACTTCAGCCCCTTGACGTCGGGTGCTTTGGGCTGCTCAAAAATGCTACGGTCAAGAAATAGAGCATCTGATCAGATGCTCTATAACCCAGGTTTCGAAGACCGACTTCTTCCCGGCCTTTCATGCCACATTTCAGGCCACTATGACAGAAGAGAATATCAAGAGGGCATTTTGAGGAGCTGGGCTTGTTCCTCTTGGCCTAGAAAGTGTGGTCTTGAAACTTGATGTGCAGCTACGGACTTCAACGCCTGCGGAGGAGGAGGATTGCCCCTCTACCCCTTGGGTCTTAAAGACCCCAACGACAGTGTTTAATGCTAGGTCTCAGTCTAAATACCTCGAAAGACAAGTCAGAAGGCATCAGAGCAGCTCCCTAGAGTCAATTCTTAAAGCATTAGTCTCTTTCGAAGGGAACAAAGGCGGTTATACATAAGGTTGCCTTATTGTCGGCTGAGGTTAAAGACCTTTGAGAAGCAAATGAGATACTAAGCCGGCGCCGGAGAGCAAAGAGAACCCAACTACAGAAAAGAGGGGTGATAATAGTTGAGGAAGGAAGGAAAGCGATTAATTAAATGGATATTGATGTGCAAGTAAATGGCGAATCGTCAAGGAGTGGTAATCAAAGAAGGTCGGCGCGACCGGGTGTTCATCATAGTGGTGTCTGCGGCAAGCCCGGTCATAGTGTAAGGACCTGTCAGGTCGTGATTGAGACGTCTGAGAAAGAGCATAGCAATTAGTTTCAATTGATCAAATGGTTTGTTGTGTTTTTCTGAGCAATTCTGAAGATAGAGGTAAGGAAAAGTGCGGCGCTCGGTTGACTGCGGCGCTCGGGTGACATGTACGTTATATTTTTTTTGGAATTTAGTCAACGTACTAATTCTATTTTATAGCGAACGTACTTTATCAACGAGCCGACCAGTATACTTCATGTTCAGATACCATATTTTTTATTTCTCAAAGATATATTTTATTATGAACATAGGAAAATGCTTTTTATGAATAGTATAGAAAGATACATGATTAGGGTTTTTTTTTTCATTAGTTCTTAATATAGAGAAATAAGCATATACAGTTCGATTAGGCATTTTCTGAATACCTAAATAGCAGAATATATTCATAGCTTCAAAAAACCTCTTATTATAAACTCATTTAATCAAGCTATTTCAAGATTTGAAGCTGTTGTAACCTCGGTTTGAATTTTCAAATCATAATGAAAGGGATAAATTTCAGAGATGGGCCCACTTGTTTTATCGGCTCACTTATAATATACGTGATGATTATCTATATTAATATAACTTATGTGATAAGCAGGACTTATCGTGAGGTCGTTTTGCGGAGTAATTCCGGGAAATCGTATGCGATTACATCACTAAGAGAGGGGGCGAGTGGGCCAAAAATCCCTCTCTCTTACATCCTTTCAATTATTTAATGATTTTTCCACGACTAAAGATGTGTCAATTGGAAAAAGAGGCGAATATTCTTCTTGCTCTTCGAGCCTTCAAAATGACGCAAGATTAAGTCTCCGGAACGCCGTAGAGATTTATGATGTGTACTGCAATACCTTACGTCACCAGCAGAAAAGCATATATTCTTAAGGCAATACTATCATGAAATCACACAAGCTATCTGATGTAGAGGAATATATCATAATTCAGTTCATCCTTAACCTAAATTCACGAGGGTTTCCACTGTGACTGCGTAGTACTGAAGAAATGGCGAAGCAACTGCTTGCTGACCGCAATACATCATCTATTACCCGCGTTTCGAAGACGAAGTTCTTTGCAGTTCTTTATGCCGTCCACTGAGACGGTATAATGGAAATATTAAGGGGCGTTTTGAAGGGTCCGGGCATGCTCCTGTAGACTTGAAAAGTGTTTTGTTAAAGCTTGACGTGCAGCTATGGGTTCTAATACCCGTCAAGGAAGAGGCTGGCCTCTATAACCCTTGGGCCTTAAAGACGCCAAAGATAGCCCTTGACGCTAGCTCTCAGCCCGAATACCTCGAAAGATGAATCAGAAGACATCAAAGCAGCTCTCCAGCATCTATTCATAAGGCTCTTAAGTCACTAACTAAGGGAATAAAGCCAATAATGCATGAGATGACCATAATGAAGTCTAAGGTCCAGGACCTTCGACAGTCAATAAGGCCTAAGCAGGTGGTGCAGTGCGTCCCACGAAATTAGGCGGTCTTGTCGAATAAGTCGAAGAATATAGCGCCTTTGGGCCCTTTTGAGTACCGTAGGCCGCCCGCTGCGATGCTAATTTTGCAGTGATTGTTGTGTTGTGAAGCGATTGAACATGCGAGTTACTGTGTTGTGGTCGGTCCTGAACTCACGCGCGACAGACCTCTTAGATTTGCCTTGGTATAGTATAGAAACTATTACAGCTTTCCCTTCTGTACTGAATTCCTGACCTTTTTAACGATTTGGGCATATAATATCTCCAAAACGGTAGCCTTGAGGCATCTCGTGGAAAAGTTATGATGATTCTAAGTTTAAGGGGGTATCGCGGTTGTGTCGCGAAATTGACGCGGTCACGTAGAGTGGGGGCAGACTTTTGTCACATAATTGTATAGGAAATGCAGTATAGGGGGTTATAATAAAAGAATATATTAGACTGTTATTAAGATACCTAATAAGCAGGAAAAGAATTAAATTTAATACATTGAATGCATTCTTATGATCTCATCTTTGATCTAGTCTTAAAGGTTGAGATTGCTGGCTTTCTCGCTTATCTAGCTTACTCGCTTTTCACATACGTTGATTATAGTATTATTATTATCATAATACTTGTATTTTATTATAATAACATATGGAATATACTTACATAATAGTATAAACTGTGTAAAAATATTAATATGTTAACCAAATTCAAGAATAATGATGTTTATGTTTTGAAAACTACGTTTTTAAGACGTAGTGTTGCTATTAAAATTCGAATACTTAAAACTTTTTTTTATGTTAATGTACATGATAAGCAGGCGTGACAACCAAGCATGCGTGACAAAAATCCCTCAACTTACATCATCTCTCTTTAATCAATTAACTCTCAACCACGAAACATGTCTAACCCAAAGATTGAGCGTAGAATCCTTCTTGCCCTTCAGGCGCTTTAAAATAACCCAAAACTGAAGCTCCGACGCGCTGCAGAGATCTATAAAGTTGGTCGCATGATGCTATGGCACCGACAGAAGGGTATTCAATCCCGATGCAACTGCATCCCTCAGTCATGCCGACTATCGGATCTGGAGGAACAGATCATTGTTCAATTCATTCTCGACCTGGGTTCACGAGGATTTCCTCCCCGACTGCGTGGTGTTGAAGAAATGGGCAACCGATTGCTCGCCGAGCGCCATGCACCACCCGTCGGCAAGCGCTGGGCTTCCAACTTCGTCAGGCGACACCCAGAGCTTAAGACGCGTTTTTTTCGCCGATATGACTATCAGAGAGCCAAATGCGAAGATCCCACTATTATCTGCAATTAGTTTCAGCTTATGGCGAACATAATTGCAAAGTACGGCATTCAATCAGATAATATCTATAACTTTAATGAGAAACTTTAATAAGAGTGGCTTTCTTATGGGCATAATTGCTAGCGGAATAGTCGTTATAGATTCAGAAAGGCGTGGAAAGCCAAAATCAGTATAGCCTGGAAACTGGGAATGGATTATAGTCATTCAGGCAATTAATGCAGAAGGCTGGGTGATCCAGCTATTCATCATCGGTTCGGGCCAGTATCACCTCGCCAACTGGTATTAAGAAAGCAACTTCCCGGGCGATTGGGCTATTGCAACGACCTAAAATGGCTAGACTAATAACGAGACCGGTCTCGAGTGGCTTAAGCACTTTAACCGGTGTATAATCAATCCATCAATTGGTTCCTATTGTCTCTTGATCCTCGATGGCCACGAAAGTCACCAGTCTATTGATTTCGAGAGATATTGTGAGGAAAACAAGATCATCACGCTTTGTATGCCACCTCATTCGTCTCATCTACTTCAGCCCCTTGACGTCGGGTGCTTTAGTCCGCTCAAGAAGGCCTATAGTCAAGAAATAGAGCATCTAATCAGATGCTCTATAACCCATATTTCAAAGACCGAGTTCTTTCCGGCCTTCAATGCCGCATTTTAAGCCACTATAACGGAAAAAAATATGAAGGGAGCTTCTAGAGGAGCTGGGCTTGTTCCTCTTGACCCGGAACGTGTGGTCTTAAAGCTTGATGTGCAGCTACGTACGCCAACGCCTATTGAGGAGGCAGCTAAAACCATCGACCCCTTGGGCCTCAAGGACCCCAAAGACTGTAATTAAGGCTGGATCTCAGTCTGAATACCTTGAAAGACGAATCAGAAGGCATTAAAGCAGCTCCCCAGAGTCGATTCTAGAAGCATTATAGTCTCTTGCAAAAGGGACAAAGGCAGTGATGCATCAGGTTGCCTTATTGACTGCTGAACAAAAACCTTCGAGAGGCAAATGAGATACTTAGCCGGCGCCGGAGGGCAAAAAGGACCCGACTACAGAAAAGAGGGGTAATGATAGTAGAGAAAGGAAGGCAAGCAATTGATCAGATGGATGTAAATGCGCAGCTGGCGGGCGAATCGTCGAGGAGTGCTGGTGGAGGAAGGTCGGCGCGATCGGGGGTTCAGCGCTATGGTGTCCGCGGCAAGCCTGGTTATAATGTAATGACCTATTAGGTAGTTATTGAGACTTCTAGGGAAGAGTATAGGAATTAGTTTTAATTAATTAAGTAGTTTATTATATTTTTATTATAATATCTCTCTTAAGGATTAGGATTTTTGTTATGCATGCTTGTTTGTCACGCAAGCTTATTATGTACGTTAATTATGATTAAAAGAATATAACGTACATAATAAGCATGCGGATCAAATATGTATGCGGATCAAAAATTCCTCAATCTATAATATTTCCATGTCATTAACCAATTCTGAACCACCCAGCATGCCATGGTTAAATATAGAGGCTAGGTGTAACGGTCCGGATCAATTCCCAAGGGATAAATCAGGAGGGCCTGGTTTATGTTGGCAGATAGAATAGGGCGTTACGGTTGTTCTGAGCAATGAGAATGTTACGTCGCTTGATGTATCAATCACAGGAGGTGGAGGGCGGAGGTGATTGAGGTAAAGCAGTGTTATTGAAAGCTGAGGTAGCGCAGAGGCTTCCTCCTATCTAGAAGTGAAGGTCTTATATATCCATTGGCGGTGCCATGGATCGCGTGTGGCATTGGATCGTTGCGATCCATGGATCGTGACGATCCAAGGATCGTGCGATCCGGAAAAAGTGACGATCCACCGTTGATTGGAGATTTTTAACTGGGGCGGAATTTCCTGGCACACGTGACTTCGTACGTGCGCCATGCGTCACGGGCCGTGACACTAGGGTCCTTCTTGCACTCCAGGTCTATCTGTAATGGTCTGGATCAGTTCTATCTAGGTAATGAATGTGTTTAAATACTTAGGCGTGCGCGAGGTGATCACGGTTGTCGTAAACACGATCACCAGTGATCAAGAGTAATCAGTAGGTGATCACGGAGGTGATCGCGTATTAATAGTTTTTCCAGGGATGTAGGTGGGTCCTTGCAGGAGGCCCATGCAGGTCGCGGCCCAAGCCGTGACAGGATGTCTCCTCTCTGTTGGTCTTGTCCCTAAGGCCATGGTCATAACTTCCCGGTCTTTTCATGATTCCTGTTAGTGTCCTAACTTGCTCCCTTATTTATATAAAGGAAATGCTGATAGTATGTCCAGTCGTGCTTCCTAGTATTGTCTAGCTCTTTTTCAGACCATCCAGAACATCGGATATTGCGTCATACGGTGCTCATTTTATTCGAAATGCAACCTGACTTGCAAGATAATTGATAAGTCGTCGCATTGCGGTGAGTATTCCCGTCGGGGTCAGTCGTACGATAGCACCAATATGTCCATCGGGGCTTATAAGTCATTTCCTTCCAGCATTGTGTCTTTTAGCTGCTAATTACAGTAGTGAGCCGTATTAATATAGAGTCTGAACGTTTGGAGCGTGAAGAGAAGGCTGAGGAGCAGATGTTGCAGGCTTAAGATTACCTCTAAAGTTGAATTTCTTAGGCATATTATTTTATATAACAAAAGCAGGGCGGACCCAAAGAAGATCCAGGCAGTTAAGGACTGGCCTATACTATCTATTAACAGTTAAGGAAGTATAAACATTCCTTGGATTTACCAACTACTACTAATAATTCCTCAAACACTTCAGCAAAATCGCTACACCCCTCTCACAGCTTATATAGAAGGACCGGAAATTCGAATAGCTACCTAAAATATAGAAAGCATTCGATCAAATTAAGGACCTTAACCTTAGCGAACCAATACTCAAAATGTTTGACCTTGAACGACCTATTGAACTTAAAACGGACTCCTCAGGCATTGCCCTCATAGCCCAGATTGGATAAAGAGATAACAACAGACTCTTGCACCCTATCACATTCTACTCCTACAAGATGCACAGAGTAGAACTTAACTACCCAATCTACAATAAGGAGTTCCTTACTATTGTTAACGCCTTTAAGGAATTTCAATATTACCTTCTTGGAAGCTAACATAAGGTTACGGTCAATATAGATCATAAGATTATCTCCTATTTCACTATAATTTAACAGCTAAGCGGATCATAATTCCAATATGCCAAATACCTCTCAGAATTTGACTATATCATTAAGCATAAGAAAGACACGGAAAACGGACGAGCTGATTCTATCAGCCGACGCCCAGACTTCACCACGGGCAAGACACAAGCCACGGAGCAGCTCTTGCACTGCACTATTGACGGACACCTATAACAGAAATTCCTCGGAGCTACCTGGAAGATCGCACCAGAAGCTCGATATCCTAAATTATTGCGCCAAATGGCGAGTACGACGGAAAAGATTTTATGCTCTATTGGCCTCTCACTAGGAGGAAATAACGGCTACCTTAACATAGGCCCCTATATCTATATCTCACGAGAAGCGCGAACCCTAATTGTTAAGATATCCATAACTCTTTGCCGCATAATAGAAACCTATAAAATATACTAAAGAGAATATAATAAGCCTACAACTTTAAGAATATTAAACAATTTTTCCAGAAGATTTTCAACATATGTACTTACTGCACGCCATATTAATAATAACGATACCTTACAGTCATGAGAACCCGCAAGATAAGTCATAACGATAAACACTCCGATAAGCAATACTGACATTTATAAGAATAAGGAAATCCCCTCTTAAAATAGATTATAAAGTATAATCTCAATCTACCAAACTTTAAGCCCACCGACAAATAGCATACGCCTAATAGACTATATTTAGATCTAGTATGTGAAATCTATGAACACCCACTTTATGGACATCAAGGAGTTAGGGAGTTAATAATGACCTCACTAAAATTTCCTATTTCATTCTATACTGAGAAGCAATTAACGCAAAAGTACTTTCTTATATTTTTCTATAACATATTATTATCATTTATGGATTGCCATCTGAGATCGTCTCAGATAGGGGACCCCCCTTTTTCTCAAACTTTTGGAAATGCCTCATAGCAATGATTGGACTGAACCCTAAGCTTACGACGGCATAAAGACCCTGAGCCAACAGACAGACAGAGCGAATAAACTAGGTCATTAAAAACAATCTTTACTATTATATTAACCACATCTAGGATAACTGGGTTAAGAAGCTGCCTATAGCCCAACTGGCGCATAAAACAGCTTTCAATAAAAACAATGAAGGTCACACCTAGTTACGAAAACTTGAGATTCACCCCCAAATGCCTATAAAGAATTACAGAATAGACCTATTGCACTCGTAGCCATAATCGCATTAGATCAACTTAAAATTTTATATAATGCATTACACACTAAACTTTTCTTTTATTTATATATAACCAGCACGCACAATATTATAGCTAAAAGAGGTTAAAGGGACCAACCTTCTCAAAGGGAGACATGGAATATCACAACGAAGCGACGTAGCAAGAAGCTTGATTTTAAGTATATTAGCCCTTATAAAATCTTCGAATAAATCTCCGAAAATAACTACAAACTGGACCTACCCCCAGAGGTTAGGATCCATCCGATCTTTCATATTTCCTTAAACCAACATACGGAACCATTATGATCAACACCAAAGGACGACCTAACGCTAAAGTTAAGTCCCCAGAAGAATACGAAGCAGAACGAATCCTTTACGTCAAACGTGAAAACAGCAAAATAGAATAACTACCTCATCAAATCGAAAGGCTATAAAGACAACAAAAACACATAGGAACCGCCAGAAAAGCTCACTTATGCGCCACAATTACTAAAGACCTTCCACTAGTAGTATCAACGATAGAAAATCAAGACCCATCTAGGGAGCTCCAGTCAATAACACCGTGGTCCTCTAGTAAATGAACCTCAGAAAGGGCGCCCGCCTCAGCAGAGCGATGCTCCTCCTCGTCCCGGCGCTCCAGTTCTTCCAACTCGTCTAAACTCTCATATCCGCGATAAACCATCTCTACCGCCTTCTCACGCAGATGCTTCTCCTAATAATATAAATGCTGCAGATAGGCTAAGGCCTTAAGTAAGTTAGCCTCTATTTGCTCCTTTTGTGCATCTAAATGATCCCTTTCTCTTAAGACTTAAGCAATTATAGCCAATTAGTGAAATACACTAAATAGCACTAGCAGGACACTTATAAGCCTATAAGGTAATGCCACTAAAATTACGATTAGTATACTTCTTTTCTATACAAAAATTATATTATTATTTCCCTTTTGCTATTACTTAAAAATAACAACTAGCCTTAAAATAAGCGGAATGGTGCAGCATCTTAAAGCCGAAGTTCTTAATTACTTTAGTAAGGTTGCCACACTTCTTAGCAGAAATCTTTAGGCGCGAAACGGTTTTCATAATACGACCTAATATATTATCAGCTAAGAAAGTAAGAAAATAAGGGCAAGTTAGTTAGGAACTAATTAATAGAAATAACGACCTACTTAAATGGCCTTAGGGATAAGACTAATAGAGGGGAGACATTATATTATGGCCTAGGCCGCGACCCCGTGGAGTCCAGGCGGTCGACCACAGCAGAACCCTCATGGACCCACTTGCCGACCAATCAGCATTACCCTTATTGATAAGTCAAATGGAGACAGTTCGACTTAAGCTACCTATACAACTTAATAAGGATAATTCGACTCATATCGACCTCACTTAACTATATAAAGTAGCCAGTATTTCAGAATACAGTCCTTACCTAGATAGCCCTAGTAGCTACTTTAGCTTTTAATATAACTGCTTTACCATCACCTTTAATCCCTCTTAGTGATTGACTATTTGTCGGACGGAAGGGAGTTTTTCCGGGCCCCGGTGGAAGGAATAACGGATCCTCAAATAAAACCCCGCTCGAGACACCTCGGAGGGAGAGAGAGAAGCAGCCATATTCATCATTCAATTGATCAATTCAGCCCTCTTCATCATGGGCACTCAATTTCTAGTCCCTGACTCTATTTACACCTTTTAAACGCATAAACTCGGGCCGTTGCCCCCAAACGAGTCCGACACTATTACGCGACATAATACTACTTTCTATATTGCTCAGGATAACGTCCTCTTATATCTGCTAATATAAACCAGGCCTTCCAGGTTTATCCCTTTGGGAATCAGCCCGGGTCATTACACCCTAGGCTTCCAACTTCGTCAGGCGACACTAAGAGCTTAGGATGCATTTTATGACTTCAATGAGACTGGCTTTTTATGGGCATGATTGCAAGCAGAATAGTTAGCAAGCAGAATAGTTATTATAGGTTCAGAAAGGCATTTAAAGTTAAAATTAGTGCAGCCTGGAAACCGAGAATAGATTACAGTCATTCAGGCGATCAATGCGGATGGCCAAGCGATCCAGCCATTCATCTTTAGTGCGGGCTAATATTGTTGAATTGGGTCATGTAATTATTCTGAGAGTTGGTGCCTGAATAGGTGCCTGAGGCAGGAAGTCATATGACTTTTGAGCCACGTGACCTTTGGCGACCGGTCTGCGGACCGGTCCCCAGGGAAAATGGGCCTAAAGGGGCGGAACAGGGAGAAGAGCAGAGACACACAACACAGACGAAATGATCACACTATTGATGGTGCACACGAAGCTATTCAACATAAGCCCCTATCCAATTGAGCTACGGAGGCTGAAGGCAAAAGGATACGTATTGATCTGATCGGAAGTCCGGCCAGTTAATTAGCTCTATGCAGCTTGCTCACACACATAAGGCATAAAGCACGGGGAAAGCCCGAGCCCATAACACCTTTCCTCATCTACAGTCATCTCCCCTCTATCTTATAGGCGGGTTCTTTTTGCTCTGCGTCTCTTGCTAAGGGCCTCAATTGACTATCGAAGGTCCTGGATCTCAGACTTCAGTAAGGCCATCTCATGCATTGTTATCTTTATTCCCTTAATCAGTGACTTCAGAGCCTTAAGAATAGATACTAGAGAGCTGCTTTGATGTCTTCTGATGCGTCTTTCGAGGTATTCGGACTGAGAGCTAGCCTTAATGACTCTGTTTGGTTGTCGTCTTTGAGACGCAAGAGTTAGAGGACCAGTCTCCTTCTCAACGGGTGTTAGAGTCTGTAGCTGTACATCAAGCTTTTATATGACACTCTCCAGGTCCAAAGGAGCAAGCCCGGCCCCTCGAAAACCCCTTGATATTTCTTCCCATCATAGCGTCTTGGTCGGCGGCATAAAAGGCTGGAAAGAACTCGGTCTTCAAATCGTAGGTAATAGAGCACCTGATCAGATTCTCAATCTCTCGACCGTATGCCATTTTGAGCAGCCCAAAGCAGCCAATATTAAGAGGCTAGAGTAGGTAAGATAAATAAGGCAGTATATAAAGCGGGATAATCTTATTTTCCTCATAGGTCTTAAAGTCGACTTATTAGTGACTTTGCTACCCGCTACGGATCAGAAGATAATAGCGACTGTTTGATCGGATGCGTATATGCTGGGTTAAAGTGCTTTAGTCACTCAAGACCCGTCTTGTTGTTGGTCAAGCTATGATAAGTTGTGGCAGTGGCCTAATCGCCTGGGAGGTTGCTTTTGCTGTACTAGTTGGTGAGGTGATATTAGCCCGCAACCACAATAAACAGCGGGATCGCCCACCATTCCGCATTAATCGCCTGGATGACTATAATGTATTCCTGGTTTCCAGGCTGGACTGATTTTAGCCTCATATGCCTTTTTGCACTTATAATAACCAATCCACTTGCAATTATCCCCATAAGAAAGCTAGTTTTATTTGAAGTTATAAATATTAGTAAGGGTAATACTCTATTTTGCAATTATATTCGCTATAAGCGCTGACTAATTGCAAATAACAGTCAGATTCTTTACATTTGACCCCTTAATAGTCATACTTATGAGTGAAACGTATTGTCAGGTCTGGATGCCGCTTAATGAAGCTCGAAGCCTATCGCTTGCCAATAGGTGATGCATTGCGGTCAGCGAGCAGTCGGCTCGCCATTTCTTTGATATAACGCAGTCTCAGTGGAAACTCTCGCAAATCTAGCTCAAGGATGAACTGAATAATGATCTTGTCAGATATGTCAGAGGCACATGCACAATGACGAAGTCACAGGCACCCGAATACGAAGTCACGGACAAAGGCGCAAGCCATACCAAGAAGTCATCCATACGAAAAATAGAAGATGCTGAGATCTCTCTGTCCCCAAGGCCAGATGACTAGAGCCCGGATTGACAGAGACACATGATCAGGAGGCATCACCAACTTCCTTTGTTACCAAGCATGCCGACTACCCGAAGAACCCGACGAAAGAGGCCGGATACCCGAAGTGCTCAGAAGAAGGAGGGGGTCGAATAATCTTTTTTTTTTCTGTAAAAGGTCATTTGATCAGAAGGATAGAAAGGCAACAGGGCAGAAGCAACAGATAGAGATCAACTCACCCATGAATACAACACCTCAGTCTCACTACTTTTTCTCTCATTAATTATCTCACAGATCTATTCCTCTAGATCAGATAGCCTGCATGGCTTTAGGTTAGTATTGCATTAAGACTATATGCCTTTCTGTTGGTAACGTAAGGTATTGCGGTACTCATTATAGATATCTGCGGCGCTCTGGATACTTAATTTTGGGTCATTTTGAAGGGCTCGAAGAGCAAGAAGGATATTTGCTTCTTTAGTTGATTGACATGTTTGGTGGTCAAGGATTCATTGAATAATTGAAAGGATAACTACAAGAGAGAGAGAGATTTTTAGCCCACACGCTTGTCTGGCCTACTCGCCTATTACTTATATATTATTTTTTTTTCAAAAAAGCTTTATTATTTTTTATAGAAAATTAAAAATAAATCTTCTATTTAATTCTGGCTCAATATTAGCGCTCTTAAGATATATTTCTACTCTTAGCAGACTTTCAAGGCGGGAGTAACCCACGACGGTTTTGCGAGATGCTTACGACTATGCTCTGCCAGTCCAGTGCACAAGATGTACGGACCTTCAGGTTCTTCCAAACAACCTTTCCTGAGCGTTTAGGACTCAGCTATGGCAAGGCATTTTCCACAGTCCTCGTCGAATTTCTGTGACGTACATCTCGACACGTACCACAACTTGGGGTTTGTTACACTCTTCAGCCCTCACTCTCATTCCAGCCTTAAAAGAGTCGGCCCTAGCTGGGTCCCGCAGATCTGGGGGCGATTGGAAGGGCCGATGGAGCTGTGTGATGCCCCGGGGCAAAATCCCAGGACATGCGCAGTCATTTCAGGCGATCTTACTGTCACGGGTCGAAACTACATAAGGGCCGGGCAGCGGGCAGTCGGCACATTCAACCACCGAATATCACAGAGTCAAAAGCGAGGAAGCCGTGAGGCTACTACAAAGGAATAGCGAGTAATTAATAAAGGACTGCTATGGCCAGAGTTAGGACTTTTGGGTTGCTTAGGTCCACGAGGACATTGAAGAAGCAGGAATTTAATCCCTAAAGAAGGGGGCCAATAAGTCTATAAGTAGGAGGACAGTAGCCCGGTTAGAGGAGGAGGATTATGAATTAATTTAACTATCTCACAGGCCCCTACCTTGTTGCTGTTCCCTAGCTCTGGCCCCGCAGCTATCTCGCCTGACCTCCTCACTCCTTTTTGTGCAAGTCTGACCCTGACACTTACGCTCTCAGTGCTCGTTCGAGTTTATATTCATTAGACTCCGCGGCCGGTCACTCTTTGACACAGAATCGATCCTTGTTGGACTCAGTCCCGGATATCTGGATACAAATTGCCCGTGTTGCTGAGGACTCCGGTCGTTGGAAGTGGAGTTACGCATTCCTCGGCCCTTCGTATGTGGATGGAGGCTGGAACAGTGAGCGGTGAACATGCGCTGGTAGAGAGTGAACCGTTTCTGAGCATTTGTTGAAGGCTTCAAAGTTATGGGTTTGTCTTACCTCGGTCAACAGCAAGTGCCTTGAGGTTGGTCGTCATAATCCGATGAAACTGTTTCGACACCGATATACCTACGCAGCGACGATTTATACCTCCGAGTATTACTACATATCCATTTTCCCCTTTGATGCCGAGCGATGCGCCTATAGCCACTGTCTTATGAAGGCATATATATGGTCGCACATTGCCTCACTGGTGGTGCGGCGAAGACGAAATCAATGGCCTCTAATGATCTGCCGCCAAGTACTCGGCCATGATAATACCAAGAGACGTGTTTTAATCGCGGAAGCGGCAGAGGTGATACCTATAATATACTCCAATATTCATAAGTTATTTTGGCAAGTTGGGGGGCGGTGTGGAATGGAGTAGGTTCTAACACACGTCTGATTAGCATGAAAACAGCGACCTCGAGGGTTTCTCATGCACCCGCTCGAAATGTTTCATTTTTCACAAGGCAGGAACAAGACCGGATCTTACCCAAGAATGAAGATGCGACCTTCAAGACAAAACAGCGATAGTGAAACAGTGATCATGTCTACAGAATATCGAGCAACCACATCACTCTACTCCGAAACCTGCAGCACTGCGCGTCCGGCAATCTGTCCTTTGACCAGCTTGTCTACGAAGTCGTTTACGTCCTCCAACTTTCCTTTGTGAAGAATCGGCTGGAAGTTTGTTAGCTGACATATTTCAGGTCTTCTCAACCGAATGATGCTTACGTGGACCAGGCCTCGAGCAGTGAAATCGAGGGCTTCTTCAACGTCCTTCAGGCTTCCGACAACGCTACCGACAATGTTGAGTCGTCGTAGGGCCACGGTCATTGGAGGAGCTCCAGCGATAATGGAACTATCTTGGGGTAGTCCGACTGCCACCACGGTACCATTGGGTCGGAGGAATGAGGGCGCGGACTCGTATGCCGCTTTTGTGGCGGCCGTGACGATGACACCATGTGCACCGTACGTGGTCACTTTCATGATCTCGTTGACGATGTTTTGAGTGGTTCTGAAGTCGATGAAGACTTCGGCCCCGAGCTTCAAACAAAGGTCACGCTTATGATCGCCGCCATCAATGGCGATGACCCTCATCCCCATGGCACGTGCATATTGAATGGCAAAGTGCCCCAGTCCACCACCAGCTCCGGGGAGGACGATCCACTGACCGGGCTGTACAGTTGACCTATAAAGGACGGTATTAGGCGGTGCATTCCCAATATACCATCAAAGAGGAGTTCCCTTACCTCTTGCAAGCAGTGTAAGCCGTGACACCTCCGCACATGATGGGTCCGGCCTCCTCGTCGGACACGCCATCGGGTAATCTCGATGTGTACCGGCCATCGGCGAGACAGTACTCCTGGAACGTGCCAGGAACTGAGAAGCCGCTGTTGGTCTGCTTGATGCAATGAACTTCATCAATACCGTTCAGACAGAACTCGCACTCCCCGCATGTGCTTGCAATCCACTTCACACCCGCGCGATCACCAAGCTTCCACCTGTTCTCCATCCCTTCACCTACTGCCACAACTACACCAGCCCCTTCGTGGCCTGCAATTCCCTTGGTTTCTGACATCATGGCGATTCCAAATGCACTCCAATCATCGTGCAGGAGGGACTTGTCTGAACCACACAGTCCAGTCCAGTTGATCTTGACAAGAATTTCTCCGGGGCCAGGCTTAGGAACAGGTGTCTTTTCGATGGATGTGATGGCGGTAGGGCCAGTTCCTTGACGAATAGCAGCACGTTGCAGCTCGGGAACTTCAAAGGCAGCCATGGCTAGATGATGAGTGGGTAAGAAAATGGAAGAGAGATGGTTTGATATGGAAATGAGTGAAATGTCAGGTATGGACGCCTATTATATATCTCCATTTCAACACAATCGTGACACCGATGAAATTCATTCTGAACCTCGCGATTCAGGTGCGGCTCCGGCTCGCGGAGACGAGGACGAACGGATCTACGGAAGCAGGGTTTCTCTAGAAAGGCTGGCCACATGGCACCAGATGTCATGATATCAGGTGAAGAGCTGTTGCAGCTTGATTTCATTCCATGCAGAAGCGGAGAAGTCGGTCGGGAAGTGTTTCATTCCCCGCATGAATGCAACACCCCGCCTTCACCAATCATTCAGAGAGAAGTTGGGGGGTGAATCGAATCATCAGGTTAAGGCTGGAAGTAATCTACCGGTAAGCAAGGGCTTCAGCATTGATCTTCCCCGGAAGAAGACAGCCGACTGGCGGGTCGAAGCCGCTACTCAATTCGATGCTCGTCTGCTCGGAGCTCCGGATCTTTGCCAGGTAGGTAGTCAACCTACATGAGATTCCCTGGCGAAGGATTGAGGGCGCAAGTGTTTCCAAGAAGAGCCAGCGGAAGACGACATGGTGTTTGACTCGCACCCATGTCCGCGAGCATGAATCAGACATTCCGAGCGCCATTTCATGGAGGCAACCACGGCGACATCTTCCCCGCAGATTCAACATCCTTTGACGGTGTAGAGTGGGCTCCTCGGATCCCAAGCGAATATCTGATTGGCAAAAGACCAGCGCGGACCGCTCTCGGACCGATCCCGTCTCAGTGCGTCCTGCGGACTCGCGGATCAAGTTTGTCGACGGGGATATTCGCTTTCCGTCTGGACTGGGCCAGGGATGGCAACATAGGTGGGCGCCTAGCAATACCGTACGATAGACTATTCGTGGTTAGAGCGGCCGCTTGCCCGCTCTCTATTCCTCCACGTTCATCATTGTGGCCGTAAGATATCCGATGTCATGAAGCCTAGGATCAAGGCGCGTAGGATCACCATCCAGGGGACCTAAAGTATATTGTGCATGTTTTCGTGATCAAAGGCTTGCCCATTAGAAATCGTCACCGTGACGTTGACTTCACGCCGCTAAATGGATGTTTCAATGCTACTTCGGTGGCATATTGCTTCGTTTTGGTGACCACACCTGTCTACACGGTGAGACTGACTGATATACGATGCGAAAGATAATAAATATTCACAGCTTCCTATTTGTGGGTTTCAAGTCTACCTGCAGAACTTGATAATCGCGAGTTTGTATACCTACCCAATGAATTAATAATTAACCCAGACTCCAATTCAATCAATCTTTTCTCAACCACTTATAATGCCTCAATCAAATAATGAGGCTAGAATTCTTCTAGCCCTTCAAGCCTAGCAAGGTCAACCAAAACTCAGCCTCCCACGCGCTGCAAAGATCTATCAAGTCAATCATAGCACTCTCTTCTACCGATATAACGGCATGCAGTCCCAAGCCAATACTATCCCTAAATCACGCAGGCTATCTGGTCTAGAGGAAAAGATTATTGTTTAATTCATTCTTGACCTGGACTCACGAGGATTTCCTCCCCGATTGCGTAGTATTGAAGGAATGTGTTGAATAGCTTCGTGTGCGCCGTCAATCATGTGATCAATTCGTCTGTGTTGTGTTGTCTGTTCTCTCTGTTTCGCTTCTTCATCGTCGCATCGCCCCCTTTTTTCCCTAGCGACCGCGCGCGGTCGCTGATCAATCATATGACTTTTCCACACCATTCATCATGATGCCTCAGGCACCAACTTCTGGACTAATTACATGATCCAATTCAACACGCCCCCTCAGCTTGGCGGCATCGCCGGCAAGCTGGACCACC